>OX038878.1:20673200-23097865 GCA_943789525.1 Agriphila geniculea
CGATGTCTACATCTCTACAGAGCCACAAGTTTACCTTTTGTAAACGTACAAAATTAAGAGAGCCCTTTAAAAATGTATAGAGCTCTATTTATGAGATCATAAACCGAAAGTGCTTCTTTAACTTTCGTTTATGGGGGTAGGTACTTAATTTGGCTGGCTTGTGAATTGGCGTATATTAGTACCTACATTGCAAATCGGATTACTAAGCGACGTTCAAAACTTTGTACAGCAGGCAGGTAACCGAAGGATATTTTAACAACTATTTGGAACTATCGCTGAGCTTGTCGCCGAGTCAAACCTTAATTACGTAAATAGACGGTGTCATCAAATGTTTTAACTTTGTTATGTAAAACAATTTGCAGGGCAGTGAAAGTCACGTAAAAACAAAATTATTTGTGTACCCATAAAAGTGAAATAAGCTAATTACCATTGGAAACATATGTAGTTTTCTTTATGGATATTCTGATCAGCCCCCTTACTTAAATGGCCAACATTCTATTCGTTTGAACGCTACGCTTACTATTAAGACTTAAAATAAACAGTAAACTATAAAACTACGAGCCGTAAGCTTGACAATTCCATACAATACATCGAAGTCTGTGATTTATATAAGTTTGCGACATGTGATTTAATCATCTATTGCTCATATTTAAGCTGTAAAAATAAGCGTAGCGTTCAAACGAATAGAAAGTTGGCCATTTGAGTAGGGGGGCTTAATCTCAATAAAATATTTGCTTTATCGTAATCTCTGCGAAACACGATATGATATAATGATATATCACGTTTATCTGTCAAAAGACAATGGATTTTGACAGTTGGGTGTCAATAAAATGCTATATCACGCGATATACCTATATCATGTGTCGTCGGTCATGCTAGGGGGGCTGATCATGTTTTGTTTACTTAAAGCAATATATCGGACGGAATGATAATATAAATAAATTAATACAATGACATTTTATTATGAAAACTAAATACGACAACTGCAATTTTGAATCGCGTTTAACAAAACAGCAATGACTTTGTAATTCCAAATAAATACATGACGTCGTTTACAAGATCACAGTGATTACAATCCGAGTGGACAATCCAATTTGGCAACGATCGGTATCGGGCGGAAGCGACCGGTCGGAAAAGGGGATACAAGACAAACGGATCGTGCACGGTCAAATGACGGATCTACACGGTCAAATGATAACGACAAAGGCTGTCTTGAGGCGGTAACGGCCCTCAGACACGGCCGCCCTTTGAAGGTTCATAACCTTGATCCATCTCCTGTTTAGCGAAAGATTGCGGCGGATATATTGCGTACAAAACGTTCACGTCAAAGTTTTTACAATTTTATGTGTCTTTTTGAGTAATATTTAGATTATTAAATTTTCAGATATGATTTTTGGATTTTCAGATTTTAGGCATTCACAATCCTATTTTTATATTAAGACTAGCGGCCGCCCGCGACTTCGTCTGCGTGGAAAGTTTTTTTTGTTTCCCTCGGGAACAATATTTTTTTTCGGGATAAAAGGTACCCTATGTCCTTCTCTGTACCCCTGGCAACGTGTATGTAAAATTTCATGATGATCGGTTCAGTAGTTAAGACGTGAAGAAGTAACAAACAAACAAACAAACGGACTTTCGCATTTATAATATTAGTAAGGATAATTAATATATTATAAAAAAACGACTCACCCGTAGCACCCCGTAGCATCCCGTCTGAGGTGCTACGGGTGAGACGATTTTTTCTAATATAATAATTATCTTAATATTTACATACTAACGATAGATATTAATTTTATATTGAAATAATGTTAATATTGAAATTTTTGGTTTTTCATTAAACTTTTGGATTTTCCGCATTCACAATCCTTTTTTATTTCACATTTATACCAGTTGTAATTTTCTCAACCCCAAGGTACAACGCGACTTGACTACTTGTAGTTAGAGTGCAAAATTTATAAATTTTAATTTTTATTTATGTATTAAGAAAATCAACAGCGCCATAAAGTACTTCTTAGGTATACTTAAAATCATGTTATACCTACATAAGGCCACTAACAGATTTCCCTTTTAAATATTCTTTCTTACAATCATAGCCCGTTTTTAATCTGTTTTAAAAGACGATGACCCCCACTAATACGCCGAAGATCTGGGTTTGAATCCCGGTAGGGACAAATGGTATTGTGATGTAAACAATAATGTTTCATAAGTCGTGGAAGTTTTGTAGGTGCTACATATTATGTCGGGTAATTTTGAACTTACGAGTACCATCCAAATTTTAATGATGTGTCCAGTCTATGAAACTAAACAACTTTCTCTAAGAATCATGGGTCAAATTTCGCCAAAAAATTTTGGTCATCCCATACTAAATTGATTACGTGATCTCTTTGATTTGTATGGAAAGTAGATTTTTATTTTACATATTTGACCATGTGTTCCTTAGAGAAAGTTGTTCAGTTTCGTGGACTGAACACATCCTCAAAATTTGGATGGTGAATACAAAATGACCTTGTATAGGTAAATATGCGTTTTTATGAAAATGCTCAAACATCATTATTATAGATACGTAATTTTAGTTTTTACGAAATAGAAGCGATAAATGCGAAATTCACGTAATTTATGCGATAAATACGAAATATAATATTTTGTGTATTTAATACTTTTTCGATTAAATTTCGAAGAAAAACATTCGCTAATAATATTAGCTTGTAATTTGTTATGCAAAAGCCCCCTGATGTTCGCGAATGCAGCCATACAAAGTCTTCATAGCCCAGTCAACAGTGTATAGTTCGAATCACGAAAGATGACAATATTTCACATACATATAGATATATATGTTACCGGCAATGTATGAAATGCAGGCATTGTATACAATGCCTAGGCATTGTATACAATGCCTGGCCCTTTTAGGCAATGTATGAAATATAATGAATATTGATATCTATTTCACACATTACCTAGGCAGTGTATACAATGACTAGGCAGTGTATAGAATGCCTGCTGGTCCACCGGCAATGTGTATAATAAAAAGATTTTCGAGAATAGATTCGAGGGGGGATCGAGGGGGGCTTGGGGAAAGCTCGAGGGGGGGGGGGGGCTTGAGGAAAGCTCGAGGGGGGGGGGCTCGGGGAAAGCTCGAGGAGGGTTCGATGGGGGGCTCGAGGGGGGCTCGAGGAGGGCTCGAGGGGAGCTCGAGGGGGGCTCGAGGGGGCTCGAGAGGGGCTCGAGGGGGGCTCGAGGGGGGCTCGAGGGGGCTCGAGGGGGGCTCGAGGGGGCTCGAGGGGGCTCGAGGGGGGCTCGAGAGGGGCTCGAGGGGGGCTCGAGGGGGGCTCGAGGGGGCTCGAGGGGGGCTCTTTGGAATCGAACCTGTTTTACTCCTGTAGGTCCCGCGTATAGGTTAGAAATTTAAGGCGAGCGCGGAGCGCAGCGGAGCGTGAGCCTTAAATTTCGAGGTTATTTTTTTATAACAGACAACAGAAATATACTTATTTTACACATTGCCGGTGGACCAGCAGGCATTGTATACAATGCCTAGGCAAAGTATAAAATGAATTATATTTCATACATTGCCTGATCGTTTTAGGCATTGTATACAATGCCTAGGCATTGTATACAATGCCGGATTATACACATTGCCGGTAACATATATATTATATAATATTTTATGAAATAATATTTTGTCTTGAGTCTTTTCTTCATGAGTTATGATGCGAAGATGAGCGCCATTTGTGGTCATCTTTCGTGATTCGAACTATAGATGCTGAAAGATATTTTAGTATCTCTACAATGTCGTTATAAATGACCGAAGGCAAAGGCATAAGCAAGAAAATATAGAAACAACCACGATGTTAGCTTTTAACTAACTTTTCTGTAGATTGGCACTATAAAATCATATAAAAAATGTAAAACAACAGTACCCCTCTGATATACATAATGTAGTTTTACATATATTTTTTTGAAAGCCATATCTATAATATTGATGGTGAAAAACGCATTGAAAAAAGGTGGAAATTCATGGTTTGAGATATATAAGGGCCTTAATATATATTTATGCGAAATTTTAGTTTCTTAGTTGCGAAATATACGCAACCCTAATTATTATTATATGTTTTTATTTATCGAGATTATTTTTGTGAACCTTAATTATTCTGCCTAAAAACCCTTAGAGCTAAAGGCCTGGCCTTCAAGGGCAACAACGCCTTCACGGGCTTACACCCTTGATTTATGGAAAGGTGGACAGCCTAGGTGGGATTTGCGTTCAATAGGTTGATTTAGCAGTCTCGTATTTGGCGATGGACGAAATTACTGTGAACAAACAAGGAATTTATGTAGGTACAGTTTTTGGAGCAGTTATGTTTTTATGAGCTTATGTTTTAGGCTTTGCCCCACACCGCAAGACAAGAGTTCGAGTTTTGTAGCAGGTACTCGTAGCAACCTAAAAACCGCAAAACATTTCGTGGGATTTTAAAATATTCAAAGTTAAAATAAAGTACGAAAGGTGAAGTAATCGCCATGACTAGGCATTGTATAGAATGCCTGCTGGTCCACCGGCAATGTGTATAATAAAAAGATTTTCGAGAATAGATTCGAGGGGGGAGCGAGGGGGGCTTGGGGAAAGCTCGGGGGGGGGGGGGCTTGAGGAAAGCTCGAGGGGGGGGCTCGGGGAAAGCTCGAGGAGGGTTCGATGGGGGGCTCGAGGGGGGCTCGAGGAGGGCTCGAGGGGAGCTCGAGGGGGGCTCGAGGGGGGCTCGAGAGGGGCTCGAGAGGGGCTCGAGGGGGGCTCGAGGGGGGCTCGAGGGGGGCTCGAGGGGGCTCGAGGGGGGCTCGAGGGGGCTCGAGGGGGCTCGAGGGGGGGCTCGAGAGGGGCTCGAGGGGGGCTCGAGGGGGGCTCGAGGGGGGCTCGAGGGGGGCTCTTTGGAATCGAACCTGTTTTACTCCTGTAGGTCCCGCGTATAGGTTAGAAATTTAAGGCGAGCGCGGAGCGCAGCGGAGCGTGAGCCTTAAATTTCGAGGTTATTTTTTTATAACAGACAACAGAAATATACTTATTTTACACATTGCCGGTGGACCAGCAGGCATTGTATACAATGCCTAGGCAAAGTATAAAATGAATTATATTTCATACATTGCCTGATCGTTTTAGGCATTGTATACAATGCCGGATTATACACATTGCCGGTAACATATATATTATATAATATTTTATGAAATAATATTTTGTCTTGAGTCTTTTCTTCATGAGTTATGATGCGAAGATGAGTGCCATTTGTGGTCATCTTTCGTGATTCGAAGTTATCTACAATGTCGTTATAAATGACCGAAGGCAAAGGCATAAGCAAGAAAATATAGAAACAACCACGATGTTAGCTTTTAACTAACTTTTCTGTAGATTGGCACTATAAAATCATATAAAAAATGTAAAACAACAGTACCCCTCTGATATACATAATGTAGTTTTACATATATTTTTTTGAAAGCCATATCTATAATATTGATGGTGAAAAACGCATTGAAAAAAGGTGGAAATTCATGGTTTGAGATATATAAGGGCCTTAATATATATTTATGCGAAATTTTAGTTTCTTAGTTGCGAAATATACGTAACCCTAATTATTATTATATGTTTTTATTTATCGAGATTATTTTTGTGAACCTTAATTATTCTGCCTAAAAACCCTTAGAGCTAAAGGCCTGGCCTTCAAGGGCAACAACGCCTTCACGGGCTTACACCCTTGATTTATGGAAAGGTGGACAGCCTAGGTGGGATTTGCGTTCAATAGGTTGATTTAGCAGTCTCGTATTTGGCGATGGACGAAATTACTGTGAACAAACAAGGAATTTATGTAGGTACAGTTTTTGGAGCAGTTATGTTTTTATGTTTTTATGAGCTTATGTTTTAGGCTTTGCCCCGCACCGCAAGACAAGAGTTCGAGTTTTGTAGCAGGTACTCGTAGCAACCTAAAAACCGCAAAACATTTCGTGGGATTTTAAAATATTCAAAGTTAAAATAAAGTACGAAAGGTGAAGTAATTGCCTCACTACTTAGTTCAACTAAGTACAAAAGGTAATTTTTACTTCTCCAGCACGAAAAGGGCGCTTTTGGTGCCTAAAAACTTGTAGATAAAAGCTAGTTTTCTCGCTGGTAGAGGTGAAAAGTAATGTTTCACACGAGAGCAAATTTTTTATATCGCGTGCTTTTAAATCACCTGCGTGCTCAGAAGTCTACGATATATTAGAATCACTCGCTTTGCTCACTTTGTTGATCAAATAAGTTTAACACATACACGATTTGTTTACTATCAGAACTTTTTTGATAATCAAGATATTAGAAAAAATACTAGAAAAAATCGACTCACCCGCGTAGCATCTCAGACGGGACTCGAATCCGCACCCTTGGGATTCCGGCCCAATGCACAGACCAATTATGCTACCGAATCGCTAGTGAGAGCGGCGAAATTTTCTAGTAAGGAAGAGCGGGGCTATTCCGTCACAAAAAAATAAGTTGGAAGTTTAAAACTCTGTAATCTCGTCTAGTATAAAGCTATAAATTTAATAACTGTATCTAAGAAAGGCGTTATGTGTTATTCGATCAATTATATTTTTAGTTCAGAAAACGCATGGCAAATTTAAAAAAACCAGCAAATTTCTTGTGAAAACTGAATTCTGATGTAATAACCCCTCCTGGGTTAATTACGTCAAAGTACATTGTACAAGCCATCTATGAAGCGATTTTGGTAAAACTCAGCAATAGATAATACTGACGACAGTAATAATTACAATCTGCATTTTATGGAGCGTTACTATATGGTTCAGTTTCAAGAAAATTTACTTTAAAGTTTTCGTGGGGCTATCTATCATCATGACAAAAAGGGTGATCAAGCACAAATCCCACGACGGTTCTTTTTCCACACAGACTCTAGCATTGCGATTTGCGATAAACCTATTTGAACTATGGCAATAGTTAAGTTAAGTTAATAAGTTTTTAAATATCGTTACTTACTTATTCCTGTTAAAGCAGATAAGTTTCCTACGACTATTCTTCTTGTCAGTTAAAAAGTCAAGAACGGTAGGTAAATAAAATAAATAAAAAAAAACATTTATTTCAGGCTTGATACCCATAAATCAATTTGAATAGAAACATTTGAACAATCATAAAGACGATTCAAAAGATCTTAATTTTTAAGTTTATTTTCACTTTGACTTTGTTCAGACGACTTTTGAGGCTTATGGCTTTTTAGAACTGTTTTCATGGCTCTTATTGTATTTTTAATTACATTGCTGATTGAACATTCCATAAATATTATACTTTTGGTATAATTGTTAAGGGTCGTATTTTCCTGAATAATGTTATATAATTTTTAATAAGTGGGTACTTGCATAAAGTTGTAATGAAAAACCTTTTCTGAGGTGATCATATTTTGGGTCAAGCACGCAACTTGGGTCCGCTATTATACGATGTGAATGAGACATATTTTTGAAGAAATCTGGTCTGGTTGTTATTTTATTACGCAATTTATTATACACAGAAATATTATCTTGTAAAGTTAAGGTAAGCTAGCTGTTCAGCTACTACTGAAAAAAGCAGCTAATAATATAAAAACAAACAGTTTTTGCAAGTTCACAAAACTACAAGAATATAATAAAAATTAATAGTTTCCGTAACATTTCAATATTAATAACACCGTTGTGACTAATTTAAAACAAAGTTGTTTACAACCTAATGGAAAGGGGATAAAGACCATTTTAGAGTGATTAAGGGACAGGATTGTTAATACGATGACGTAACTCAGGACGTAAAGCGATTTGCGGGTCATGTGGAGTGAATGGGCTTGAACGTGCCCAGTGTTGGACTATAATAGCTTAAGCATGACGGAAATAAAGGCTCTTTCGTAAGGAGCTCTTAGCTAATCCTAATGCTTATCCCTTAATGTAGTCAAAGTACTGCTGCGAAATAAACTTTAATGGAACTGGAATCCGTATCGTCTCGTTTACTGTGCTATAACATTTTTATGTGAAAGAGTAATAATGTCTCATGATTGTTTAGGTACCTATTGCTAAAATCAAAATTTCAAATTCAGTCAAAAATTGCTCGAAGCGCTCATGGCGGAACTTGACAGTCTGATCGTACTCGATGACGTTTGTTAAGCAACGCTCGATCCGGCCAGGTGTCGGATGGGTGACTGCTAAGTGGCGTTACAACTGAGCGCTTCCGTGCTTCGGAGGGCACGTTAAACCGTCGGTCCCGGCTGTTGTCACCTGATAACAGTCGTTAAGCCAAGTTAGAGGCCTTACAGGCAGCTTGATAAACTCTAACACCAGAGGTGGCCACTATTCCTCATTCAATAAGAAGAAGAAGCTAAAATCAATAATTTAAAAAACTTACACACATACAAATATACCTACATACATGAATCCTTAACAGAATACACTCCTTTTTGGGCAATCGAGTAAAAATGGAATCCTATCAACTTTATTTATGTGTAAACCAAAGGCAATAATTGCATCTCCGAAACGGATTGAGAAAATGGGAACAATCTGAAAGTATTGAAATTTAAAAAAAAATACAAATCGCTCCATAAATGACGGAGTACTGAGGTAAAAATAATAAAAAAAAACTTCAAAAGTCGTATACTAAATAATATACTAGAAAAAATACGACTCGCACCAGATCAATACTCAGACGGGAATCGAACCCGCGACCTTTGTGGTGCGAGTCGTATTTTTTCTAGTATATTATTTAGTATTGGTTAAAAATAGCATTGTAAATGCAAAAATCTCAAATTTAAAAAACTTCAAAAGTCGGTTAAAAATGAATACAACTATGTAAATTGCAGCTTTATCGAATAGATACTAAGGATATTCTTACAAGATACTTAACGTGATAAGATAAGACTCCTTGCAATCTTTGGACATTTGGGATTCAAACAACCCACGATTTAATCTCTTCAGAACTAGGGGAAAACTCACGCATTGGAATGGAACACACAAAGAAACACAACCCGATGCTCCTGGAAGCTGCTCGTTAATCTCCGCCGAAATTAAACACGGGCGGAGACATTGTATCGCTCCAGCGGAGCGCGGGGATCCCGCGAACCCTGAATATAAACGTCTCATTTAATCCCGATTCTGACCTTTATGACTCAGCATAAAAGCCGAAGATTATCATTATAATAAACTTCATGTCCGCTGAATCTCCGTCTTTTGTTTCGGAATTCTCATTTCGAAATGACTGAATTATGGCATTACAATCAAACTAGAGAGTTTCTCCTAATATCGCTATTGTGTAATAGTAGTTTATGATACAAGGTTGGTAAGGAGGTTTTTAAAACGAGTTGACGTTTTATAAGCCCGAGCCGCAGGCGAGGGTTTATAATCGTCACGAGTTTTAAAAAACCTTAACAACCGTGTGACATACTACGTTTTTCAATACATTTGTGAGAAAACATTATAGGTACTACTGAAATTGTAATCTATATGTTACCGGCAATGTGTATAATCCGGCATTGTATACAATGCCTAGGCATTGTATACAATGCCTAAAACGATCAGGCAATGTATGAAATATAATTCATTTTATACTTTGCCTAGGCATTGTATACAATGCCTGCTGGTCCACCGGCAATGTGTAAAATAAGTATATTTCTGTTGTCTGTTATAAAAAAATAACCTCGGAATTTAAGGCTCACGCTCCGCTGCGCTTCGCGCTCGCCTTAAATTTCTAACCTATACGCGGGACCTACAGGAGTGAAGCAGGTTCGATTCCAAACTCAAATTTCTGTTGTCTGTTATAAAAAAATAACCTCGAAATTTAAGGCTCACGCTCCGCTGCGCTCCGCGCTCGCCTTAAATTTCTAACCTATACGCGGGACCTACAGGAGTAAAACAGGTTCGATTCCAAAGAGCCCCCCTCGAGCCCCCCTCGAGCCCCCCTCGAGCCCCCCTCGAGCCCCCCTCGAGCCCCCCATCGAACCCTCCTCGAGCTTTCCCCGAGCCCCCCCCTCGAGCCCCCCATCGAACCCTCCTCGAGCTTTCCCCGAGCCCCCCCCCCCCTCGAGCTTTCCTCAAGCCCCCCCCCCCTCGAGCTTTCCCCAAGCCCCCCTCGATCCCCCCTCGAATCTATTCTCGAAAATCTTTTTATTATACACATTGCCGGTGGACCAGCAGGCATTCTATACAATGCCTAGTCATTGTATACACTGCCTAGGTAATGTGTGAAATAGATATCAATATTCATTATATTTCATACATTGCCTAAAAGGGCCAGGCATTGTATACAATGCCTAGGCATTGTATACAATGCCTGCATTTCATACATTGCCGGTAACATATACATATAATAAAAGTGTAAATTCTAAATATTTGTGCGCGTATTATGCAAAAACCACTAAAAGAATTTTGATGGGCTTTTCACAGTTTAGTAGATTAAGGTCCAACTTAAAATCTAAGCTATGTTTTATTTAATTCAGGTGCGTGGAACCACGGAAACAGCTTGAACTCTCATTAGTACTAGACTTCATACACTAAAGAGGTCATTTTAAACTGGTCACCTTATTTTTCTACTGTCCACGCGGACGAAGTCGCGGGTGGAAGCTAGTAGAAATAAAAAAAAAACGTACGTAAACATAATCGCACGGCGCGGGCGTGCGGTAAAATCAACTTACCGCACGCTGTACTAAACCGTAAACAAAAACGCACGGCGTGCGGTAAAATCAACTTACCGCACGCTGGCCTGTCAGCGTAAGCTCACATTTTCGAGCAACTGTATTGAAAACTATTATTCACTGAACATCTGGCTTGTTGACGACTTCTTTAAACATTCATTTCTTAGGACATTGTTGAAAAATAACATAATGACCATCAGCCATTTAAATGTCCCCACTGCTGGGGCACAGGCCTTCCTTATAGGTGGATAAGGAGGACGGGCCATAACCCACCACGCGGGCCCAATGCGGATTGGTGGGTGTTAACAACTGCAAATGCAGCCGGGACCAATGGCTTAACGTGCCTTCCGAAGCACGGAGGAGCTCGAGATAATAAATTTTTGGTCACCCATCCCATGACTGACCCTTGCGAACGTTGCTTAACCTGCGCAATCGCTGGGCCAGGCGCTAGACCACTGCGCCACCGAGCTCTTCGAATATAAAATAACATATACTTAGCTTATATCATAAAGTGCCGAAAATTATAATTATAAAACCTAATGAACACTGAATCTTTATCTGTTGTTTCGCAATTTTCATTTCTAAAAACCCTAAAAACAGAAACATGGTACACAACAAATATTCTGGCTGACTCCTTTCCACTATTATCGCTGTTGTGTGCAAACTAACCACTACTAACTACTACTATTTCGCTAAGTAATATTTGCATGATTGGTGAAAATATTACATTATTATATTAATAGACTAAATTATTATTGTGGTGTGTGCATACTTTCACATATATTCTGTGCTTTCACTACGTACATATAATAAGAGTTGTCAGCTAAGGATAAAATATTTAAAGAATCTCCTTTTTTTATAACTCTCCTTTTTTATGTGTATCTTTACTATCCTTACTAATATTATAGATGCGAAAATCGTTTGTTTGTTTGTTTGTTACGCCTTCACTTCTTAGCTACTCAACCGATAATCATAAAAATTTGCATACCCGTTGAAAGACAGAGGACATAGAAAGACATAGGGGACCTGTCATCCCGAAAAAAGGTACTATGGTCCCCCGAGGGATAGAGTATTACGTCCACGGAGACGAAGTCGCGGGCGGCCGCTAGTTTTAAAACAAATATTTTAGGACAAACACCAAAAATATGTGAGTAAAAACAATTACTAAATACACCCTCATATTTTTATATTAGTTTAGGATTAGATTAAGTTGAAAAGTTTCTAGTTTCAGATATAAAATTAGTAAGTTGAGAAATTTGGTTATTCGCTCAAAATGTGATACCTACTATGAGAGGACGCGTCCCACCACTCCCAAAGGATTAAGCTGAGCTACTAAACCAATTAGCTAGCTGCCGAGCTGAAAACTGATACCTACAGTCCTAGGGCTCTATCTCACTATAGTTCATGAGAACGTTCGTGGCACGCGGAGTCGTAAAACACATTAGTGACGTCAGCCAGGGTTGCGCGTGCAAATTAAAATGAGTTCAAGCGCGCCCATAAGGCCTGGGAGCGCGCAATATAGCTACTCCGTCGCACTTTCTGTGCCACAAATGTTCTCATGGACTAGTACACCATGGTTGCACCACTAGCAGGTGATTAACTTACCGGCCCCAATTTGGTTTCTCACTTGATGTTTGTTTGGTTGGCGCAACCAAACAAACATCAAGTGAGGCACCCTCCATACATTTGTATACATTTTTTGGTAGCACGACTAGTTGCGTTGTCACTGGCGTCCTAGTGAGACAAGACGCTCACTTCACTCTCCAAATCTTGTGGCTCTGCCACTCTTGCCACGATCTCAACTCGATATTTAAAAATGTTTGTAAGCATACAGTCACTTGCAAAATTGTGAAAATAACCTAAATACTCGTAGATTAGTTAATAGGTACTAGATACTCACTACCTACTTAATGAAACGGAAACTAAAGAAAATGTTTGTTCACTTACTCTGAATAATTAATAACAGTAACTTTGCATTACGTGCTAAATTATAATCTATAAAATTACTTCTTTAATAAAAATTTATTTATCTGAGCTGCCTCTGTATATTGATTCTATCTTTCTATTACATAAAGATGCAAAAGAAGTCGCGGGCACAGCTGAGTTCTCAAATAATACATTTAATTTCCTCACTTATTTAAGATTTCAGAGGATCATACATCAAAGATGGAGGACGTTGATATGATAAGTGACTCTTGACATGATTGATACAGTCGGATTTTATACTCCTTATTATTCATAAACCCTTTTAGGAGTTGAAAAAATGTTATACGTAGCTATTACCTCGCTCAACCTCAGTAATATTTAAACAATTTCATTTGAAGAATTCAAATAAATCGTATTTTTTTTCTCCACAATGGGATAGTACTTGGCCTTCATGGTTCACCTCACCTGATGTTAAGTGACGATAAGGCCTAAGGTGGAAGAACCCTCACCACTGAGGAACTGGCTATCTTACCTACTTCTACCGGAATACAACAATTTAAAATTGTTGTTACGGCTTCAGACTTAGGTAAAATGGTAATAGCTAGCCAGGCAGACATGGAATGAGCCCTACCACCAACAAAATCAAACGTATGTACGGTTGAAAAATGGAGAAATCTTTTTTGAACAACGCATGTTTGTGCCATCTATGTTACCAGAAAGTAATAGGAAGAGTCGTTAGTTTCAAACCAAATTTCCTTGCATTTGCCTGAAAAAAAGTTATGAAATTACGAAAGTCGGCCTAATAGCGGAGTCGCGTGATGCGAATTCATTTACTTTACCACGATGCTTTCGTAACAAGAAACGTTCCTTGTTTCCTTTTCAAAATGGTCGAGTTGAACACCGCTTAATTGTTATTACTGTGATTTACTATTATGGCGAGTAATTTTAATTATAATTTAAGTTGAAAATGCTTATCTAAGTTATATTTATTTGGAGACCGTGACGCTGCTGTTAAATGATGTGCTCAGATTAAAGCTCTAATTGGAGTGCGCCTATAACTTGGGTGTGGTACGGCTGATGATTGTATGCTACGTATATAATATTTTTCAAATTATCTCAAATTGTGATGTGTGATTTACATCAAAGAGCGATACACACCGATGCGTAAGTGTATGCGAAAGCGTGCACGTAGACGTACAATGACGTTGTAATGCCTGAAACTGTATGAGACATGGCACACCGCTTGCGTAACGTACGCGTGCACATAGACCGATGCGTAACCCTACGCATTGCAGCTCCTATGAGACAAACAGGCTGCGTGCCTATGCAGAGCGGAACGCATTGATGACGTTGTAGTCAATGGCATTCCCTATTGGACGTCACACCGAACAAATTCGAACACGAACGTATCTTTGCTGCGCGTCACTACGCGCGTAACCACGCGCGTGACTACGCATTCAGTTGTATTTGTTTACAAATAGTACCGGAAGTAAGTGGTGTGGTTTTATTTTGTTTTTAAATAATGAATAAGAAAAACTAATTGAATTAGTGCGAAAAAATTTGTCCATTTACTCAATCTTCGTCTGACATCGCGCACTAGAGTCGCAAAGATGGCTGCCGCAGCGGCTGGGTACCCAAGGGACAGTTTGCGTTGCGTGCCGCGTAGACGTATGCGTAACTTGGTGTGTCAGGGGTTACGTGCGTAACTACGCGCGTGTCTAAGCGCGCGTGCCAACGCGCGTGTCTACGCAGCCGGTGTTAAGAAAAAGTTACATGTAGAGAAACTGTGGTTTATAAGAACATTTTCCCAGTTCTTATTGTTCTCATAAACATATAAAAAAACAGTTCAAAGTAAACAAAACAAGCAATCAAACCGTTCTTTTCCCGAAATCTGTTGCTCAAATTGCGTGCATAAGGGAACTTAGCGGCGTGTGGGGCGTTGATGGTAGCCATTAATCTTATCTGAGAGGGCGCTTCATTTAGCGGCTTTCGGCGCCTCTCGAATAGGCCTCCTAGTCACTCCCATGTACATATTAACAGGGAAAAGCTCTTTCCTTCACGAGAACCTTTTCCACTGTTTTAACCTAATGCGGGAACAGTTAAGCCGAACAATCCTACTATATTTTTTTGTCTTTTCGCTAATTGCACGTTGTTGTTAATATTTAATAGTTGATTGACACCAACAGTTAACGCAGGACATACTTTTTTTATCAAACTTTCAAAACGTTTTCCCTATATACAGGGTGTTTGGTAATAATATTTACCTACTTTTATAAATAATAATAAATACCTTTATAAAGCCGAATATGGTAGATAATGTACCATGCATACAACTCCGGACAATTATTATAAACCCTGAAAACCGCCACATGGCTGAGAATTTTTATTTGTTTTTATTTGTATGAAAAAATGTTAAATGACAGCCCTAGATGCAAATAGACTATGTATTCGATAATCAATCCCATTAATGGGCAAAGCAAAACACAATTTGGGTCTAGGGTTGCCACTATGCAGTTTACACAAAAAGAAAAAATGTTTTTGTTTTTTAAGTTGTCTTAATAACAAACCTTATTTTTCAATTCTTGTAATTTAAAACAATTTTGAGTTTTCAGCTATCAAACATTGATAAATACGATAAAATTTGAAGAAAGGCAAGCTCATTCGGGCAGATGCTGATAAAAAAAGGTTTCATTTAATATGGAGGCTCTAAAATTTAATTCCTTTTTATCGAGTTTGCTGGGACGATATGCTCCAGATTAAATAAAACCTTTTTTGTAGGGTGAGTAATTTAATCAGTTCTTTTTAATCATACTCGCTTTAATAAAAACAAGATCGTAACAACTGGTAACTGTTATTAATGTGCCGACCTATATCTTTTAATGATTCCGCAAAAATATTTCTAAATATTCATCTGTTTCTTAAAGAGAATATTATATTTAACTTTCTAATTAATTTTGAAGTCCCCATAAAAGAAAAAGTATTGGACATTAACATTCTTTTGTTCGTAACTTCCAGTTCTAGAAGTTACGAACATGGACGGCTTCAGCCTCTTAGTGCCCTCAGTGTACAGACACGTCGAAAAATCTGTCAGTTGTATATAGCACAGAAGCGTTTCGCATTCATTATGCTATGTCTCACTCTACCATTAGCAAAATGACATAGTTACATTTTCGGTAGATTGGGGGTACTTTGATCAGTTTTGAAATTCAAATGGCTGTATTTTCTCAAAAACACACGTACCGAAAACGAAAAAAAAGTTAGATAATCGGTTTTTTACATATTTTTAGAATATAGTATAAAAAAAATTTTTAGACCATCCGTTTCACCGAAAAAAAATAAAAGAGAGCTGATCAACTTTAAACAGATTTTGGGGCTTCTTTAATCACCCTATATTTTATAACGGGATTTGAAAGAAAACCCTAAAATAAGCATAATAAAAAAAAAATTAAAAAAATCGGCCCGCAGGTTTTCACGCTATTGCTATTCATATATATTGGGGTTATTTTGACCAATGATACAAATTGGTTATTGAATAGAAACTTTAATAAAAAAATCAAAATCAACAGTATTTATTGGTAGAAACTAAATATTAATTACCTAGTTATAAAAAACAGTCTTTCTTTCATAAAAATTATCTTAGTCAACATTACTTTTTATAATTCTTCTATTTTCATTATAAAAAATCATAATCAACATTACTTTTTACTATTCTAGCTTCCATTTTCATTTTAAAACCTATAACAATCAACATTACTTTTTACTATTCTAGTCTTTTATTTTCATTATTATAAATTATCATAATCAACATTACTTCTTGCTATTCAAGTCTTCGATTCTAATTATAAAAAAATCACAATCAACGTAACTTTTTTACTATTCCAGTCTTCTATTTTCATTATAAAAATATCACAATCAACATTACTTTTTACTATTCAAGTCTTCTATTTTCATTATTATTAATTATCATAATCAACATTACTTTTTGCTATTCAAGTCTTCGATTCTAATTACGAAAAATGACAATCAACATAACTTTTTTACTATTCCAGTCTTCTATTTTCATTATAAAAATATCATAATCTACATAACTTTTTACTACCGTAGTCTTCTATTTTCATTATAAATATTATCACAATCAACATTACCTTTTACTTCTATAATAATCTTTTAATGTTAATTATATCTCGAGAATATATTAATATTCTCGAGCTGAAGAAGTAATTTTTGTCTAAGAAATTACTTCTTCAGCTCGAAAATATTGATTTCAAAAGGAAATACAATTAGATCAGTCCCCGTTTCATCCTTTTTTATAATAGGCTTTGGCAAATAAGAGACAATATCTGTTATTTCTATTTCTGAAATATCGTCAAAAACTAACTTAAATTTCGTTTTTGAGTTGTCGACTGATTTTAAACCACGCACGACTAGGGGAGCTGTGTCTATGATACAACAAACGTACCGATAGGTTTTTTTACCTCGGTCGGAATAAAACTTTGCTAAGATGTATCGTCCCTTGGTTAATTCATTTTCCTCTTCTTCTCGTGGCAGAGGTGACGATTCTCTTGAACTCTCTGACTCCTCTTGTCTATTAGTCAACTCAATATTTTTTTGGTTATCTTGAGACGTGCTAGGTTCTGGATTTAGCGTGCAAATACTCTTGCCAGATTCAACATTAAGCCTTTTCTTTTTTCTTATAGTGTGTGTTGGCCCTCCATATCGTTGCTCTTTTAATAAATCTGTCAAAACGCTTTCTGCTCTTTCTACAGCATTACTATCATCAGACGGCAAACGTTTCAAGACTTCATCTGGGTTAAAGGGGAATATGCCCGTGGACCTAAAACCGTTAATAAGGTTCCGTTTTATAGCAGAGCCATCTTCCAGCGATGGCACTGTAGAGATTTGAGTCTTTTTCGGCTTGGTTGCATCTAATCGTAAGAGTGCCCTGTTTAGTAGACCCGGAAAAGCGTCTTTTGGAAGAGTAGTA
The DNA here is from genome assembly GCA_943789525.1 of Agriphila geniculea. Classification (NCBI taxonomy): domain Eukaryota; kingdom Metazoa; phylum Arthropoda; class Insecta; order Lepidoptera; family Crambidae; genus Agriphila; species Agriphila geniculea. The sequence goes on from OX038878.1 coordinate 20,690,766, forward strand.
AGCCTCATGTTTTCCAGCTTCCATTTAGTTAATTCATGGCGCCATGCTTCCTTCATTGGCCGAAACAACGCCACGTCCAAAGGCTGAAGGATATGGGTAGAGTTCGGCACCAGACAGATGAAAGAGATGTTATTTTCTTGACAAAGCTCTAAAACGTCATCATCTAAATGCGACGATAAATTGTCGCCTATCAACACCTTGCGACCATTTAGTCTCTTTGCATGTGGCAAAAAACAAGATATAAACCAGTCTCTAAATGTGGCGGTGTCCATCCAGCCACTTGAAGTTCTGTTAAATCGAGTGCCGCGGGAACAGCATGGCTCATTGCAACAAGGTGCTCCACGTGGTGCGCGTTCTTTCCACGTGTCACATAAATGGCTGCTTCGGTAAATAACATATGGCGGCAAAAGCACGCCATCCGCAGATCCACACACCATTAAACTAGTGCAGCTTTTAGAAAAATTTGTTATTTTCTCCGGGTATTTTACTCCTCGCCGATAAATGTATCTTTTTTTACCAGGATCATCGCTTAGGTTTGATTCGTCATAATTAAATATATTGCAACTAGGTACATCTTGGACAACAGATTTTAAATTTCCGAAAAACTCCGTTATAGTTTCCCTTGACACTTGTGCTCGAGCCCTCTTTATGTTGGCAGCAACGCGTTGACTATAGCAATCCTTATGTCGTTTCAGTATAGAATAAGCCCAATCTACACCTGGTAAATTATGCTGAAACTTTGGTACTATTCGGCCACTTCTATCTAACAAAGCTTTGGCGAACATTCGTAAATCCAAAATACTTAGGGGAAAACCCCAGTCAGCACACTTCGCCACGGATTGAAGGATTGCTTTCTCCTGTGCTTCGGAGAAAACTGGTTGAGCCCCTGGTTTTTTTATGTGTTTCCCATGATACCTATTGTAAAGTGTACCATATGGAATTTTAAATTCTTCTGCAGCACCACGAATGCTTTTTCTGCCATCTAAAATGGCTCGTATTGCCTTTTCTACTATGGAATCTGCATAATTTTTATAATTACGACCTCCCAATTTCTTTTTGTAATCTCGAGGCATTTTCCTGAAATAGAAAAAATATATAAATCCTAGAAACAAATATTTAAAATAAATATTATAACAGAAACTTTACAAATGATTGGGTAACTTTGACTTACGGGGTGACATTGATCATTGATCAAAGTAACCCATTCCTCTGATCAAACACACCCCTGATTATTTTTAAGCCATCAAAGTAGGTATAAAATCAACAAAAAATCTCGTTAACCCGTGTTTCACATTCTCAAAACTGTATACTATTAGATAAAACTAACAATATTAATCAAAATATGATATGTTCCTAAGTATATTAAGAGTTTTTCTTACCTTAAAAACAGCTTGAAACCACTGCACTTCAAAAAAAATATTAATTTTGACGTAAACACCTGCACACAGTAAGCGGTATGGGCGCCATTTGCATTTCGCACTGTCAGTGCTGCCAACCTAATAAACAAAACCGTTCGGATGCGTTCAGGAACCAAGAAATATGAGTTTTATTAATAATTGGAAGATGTTATCAATGTAAACCCGTGATGTAAAAGTACCCCCAATCCACGGTACCTACAGTTTTGCGAATATCTGAAAAATGGTTATTACACCGGACGCTCACATTTCGCTAGTAAGTTTCGTTTTTCGTTTCGTGTTTCGCTACCGCAAGCGATTTGCTGCCGCACGCAAACCCGTCGGTGTAGGTACTAAGGGCGGGAATCATCGATATTTCTTGTCGTTATTGGCACGTAATGTGCAAGTTTGACACCTCGGTCATTAAAAGGAAAGCAATAACTTAGTTTCCGGAAAGCCGACCGAATACGCCCCCAAACTTGATTGATTACAATTACTCCCCTTTTGTTTTTCTTCACACTGAATTTGTTTTATTATATGTACACATATTTACACTATCCCCCTTACTAATAAAGATTGTATAACAGAGGTGTAGTTACACAGTGTTTTGTTCCTTTCTTTTTAATGTCAAATTTAAATAGTTTGACAGAGAGTAACCATTGTGTAACAATACATCTGCTATAAAATCTTTATTAGTAAGGGGGTATACATATAGTTGTCATTTTACGATGTTTGTTTACGGTAAATTAATTAGTTTAACAATTTAATTACGAGTACACGTCTTAAACTTCATCCTCTAGTCAACTCTAGTGTATTCATCATCCATGGTCTAGTCTAGTGGTTTGCCCACCCGTGTAAGACGCAGGGGTCCCGGGTTGGATTCCCAGGGGGGTATAATTTGTACTCGGTTTGGTGGTGGTAGGGCTTATTTCAAGTCCGCCTGGCTAGCTACCCACCATCTTACCTAAGTCTGTCATAACAACAATTTAAAAATTGTTGTGTACCGGCAGTTAGAGGTAAAATAGAAAGTTCTTCAGTGATGAGGATTCCGGGTGTAGTGAGCTTCCACCTTCGGCCTTATCGTCACTTAAAATCAGGTGAGATGAAGGCCAAGCACTATCCCGTTGTGCATAAAAAAAATATTATTATAAAATCTTGTGAATGGAATTAAAAACAAATTTACAATCAAAACATGTATTGGGAGGGTGCGAAGGTATAATAATCGATCTCAGCGCTCATGGCGGCAAAAAGTAGAAATAATGAAGGCTCTGTAATCTGTTTGAAAACGATATTTAATTGATTACTATATAGCGATACAGGATCAATTATATATGTTTATTATCACTTAATAAAATTATTAAAGTAGCTTCATCCTCTTGTTTTACAAAATCTACCACTAAAAAAGAAGTAAACAAACCCTGATATAACCAAAATAAAACACTCACTTTGAATAGATCTGACTTGCCATATTTAATTTAAATGACCAAAAATTATTTCACAACACTTTGTCCACCCAAATCACAGTAATTTTGAAATTTACATTAATAACACAACATGTATAGTATTTTTTAACATTTTGTCACAATGCCGCCATTACATATCAAAACGTCAAAACGGTCAGGTCAGAGCCAACAAAGTTGCAACACGCTAGGTGGCGTTAAAAGCGTGCACGGAGCCAGTACACACACACACACAACTCTAACCCAATCACACCTACATTCACACTTTTAATATACACTCATATACGTGAAATATACTTGGTTCTCTATAACTTATCAAGTCAATGCTACTTTAGGTTAATTTATAATTATCATTACCTTACCTAGACTTTTTTTTCTTATATTAACGTTATTGGTTTTATAGCTCATCAGCTTGCTCTGCGTTATCTAGCTTTTGTAATCCTTTCTGCGAGAGGAGGCTGGTGACCTTGTGGCACAGGTTTCTGCGAAACCTATTTCGGGCACCAGTCCTTCACGAATTTAGGTTATAATTGCATTGATCTATGTACACATCCATCAATGTATTAAGTTTGTGAAGTGACCAATAAATACATTTTATTATTATTATTTATACTTGCAAAAAAAACAAAAAACCTTGAAAACTAGTCGGAAAACTCAAGTTTTGATTGTACGTACAAACAGAGTGGGAACGGAGCGGAGCGGATCCGATAGAGCGGATCCCGCATATCGCTCCCACTCTGTTAATACACCTAGTTTTTGCTTTCTCGGCTAGCTGTAATTTATGTTCAACGTTCAGCTTTTATTGTTCCTAGTAAACTTCTAGTCTCTGATTTACAATGCTAAACGAATGAATTAATTGGTCTTACTTTGGTTAAGTTCGAAGCAGAATAAGTAATTAATTATTGGACCAATGTTTGTTTTTCTTAACGAAGAGTTAATTTAAACAAACATGAGCGACTTTTTGTAGCTGCGATAACCGCGGCGTTAATCACGGCGATAATCGCCTGCGAAATGACACGACAAAAACTTAGCCAGCCACAAAAATGGCGATTATCGCCGTGATTAATGCAGGCCATACACCATCCATTCGATCGTCCATTCGGCATGATACTGCCGATTGGATCCAATTGGCAGTTCGTCCATACACACCACTCACGATCAATTCTAACTGTCCACTCGGCAGTGGGCGATCGATTGTATGATTTTCTTAACCGACTTCAAAAAGAAGGAGGTTCTTAATTCGATTGTATATATTTGTTTTATCATTGTTATTTAATTTGAAAGCTGTTTTAGTTTTTATTTTTAGGTTTTTGAAGGTTTTTCTTTTTTAAAAGCTTATTTATTTTCAACTTTTTTCTGGTATGGTACCTAGGCGAGTAATATTTTTTAACTTTATAAAATTTCAAAATGCCCATAACTCAATTCCAAATTCACGCTGTCTACCCATTTTCCAACAAAAAATTACTTAATTCGGTTCATAAATTGTCATCAAGGTAGTAAACCCATAATCATATTATTTTCAGAATTACTTTAATTGAAAACTGCTGAACCAATTTAAAAAAAGAATGGGACCATCTCGCAAGAAAATACCTAAAAAAAACGATAAAAAAATACCTATATGCAATCGAATTGAGAGTCTCCTTCTTTTTTGCAGTCGGTTAAAATACCGAAACCTTCTCCTAAATGCAATAATAGTACATTATGAGACAAGTTAGTAAAGGTTGCTCATTGCACACAAGGCTGTGGGTTGCAGCCCGAGCCGCAGGCGAGGGCGTAACTCAGCCAAGTGTGCAATGAGCAAGAGCTCACGAGTTTCATACGACGTTTTTCAACACATTTGCGAGGAAAATACAAAGTAATTTACCACACAGCAACAAATACGACAAAAACAAAATTTTACAATTATGGGAAAAGGCGCGTAGGTTTTTTTTTTTGTTTTTTTCACATGCCCAATGCAAGAATATTTTGCGAACAAAGGGGTGAGTGAGCATACATCCAACTCATAAATTATAATTTTAAGTGATAAAATGCAAATATTTTAATACTTTATAACAAAATATTGTGAATTATGAATGATTTGATAATAATAAATATTTGACTTAATTAAGGACTTACACATTTATTTAGTTCAAAAAAAATATGAATTTACAGCGGCATAAAACCTCTTTGTCTTGTACTATTACTTATTCTGTGTCTTTGTTGTTACTATAAAAAAATAACTGTATTACCCGGATAAATTGGGAATGCTCTCTTTACTCGCATAGAACTTGCAGTAAGGTACTAATTTAACTTTGTAGGGATAATTCTATAACAACCTATTGTTTTATATATTATTGCACGCGTTTGTTATAGCTCGGTTTATGGCCTTAAAAGCGATGTATTAGGGCTCACTTTACGAGCAAGTGTGTTGAAAATACTTTTCTGAAAACCGCAAACCACATTAAAATCGTTTCAGCCAAACGTGAGATAATCGCGGAATCGCGGTCAAACTGTAAACTTTTTTGAAGTCGGTTAAAAAGAAAGAAAAAGAAAAAAATAATCATCAAAATTGGTCTATAAATATCGAAGATACGCGCGACAATGATAAAACAAATATATACAATCGAATTAAGAACCTCCTTTTTTGGAGTCGGTTAAGAAAATCATACGATCTATCGCCCACTGCCACACACCGTCCAATCAGCATGATCCAGCCAAAAGAATTGAATTTTGATTTTTCCGTCAATTTGATCGTCCTTCCGATCCACGGCCACACACGGTCAATTCAATTGGATCCAATCGGCAGTACCATGCCAATTGGACGATCGAATAGATGGTGTATGGCCTGCATAACGCCGCTATTATAGCAGCTACAAAAAGTCGCTCGTGGACGTTTACGTATTGAGCTCTGTATGTTCTATTCGCGGCGATAAAAAATCGCTCAGCTATTTATTGCTCGTAGGCGGGGGCCGTTATTATTGATGAATTAAGGCTTTATCACACTGGCGGATTGCGAGCGTTTTCAAAACGGAGCGTACGCGCAGATTATCCGCCGCGGGTATACAGCGGAGTCACCACGGAAAAAAAGGAGGAGGTTATTGTTTGAATTAAAATAAGGTTCAATTTAAATTACGAAATGAACTGCACAATGTCAGTGTTTAAAGCAGAGTGAAGGCGAATAAATTAGTGCTTGGATACGATTTCAATTAATGTTTACCAAAATTTACTGTGGAATTCTACTCAAAATTGAAACTGCATGTTACCACACATGCAAATCAATTCAATCATCATTAATCAATTCTTTAAGTTAATATGTCAATATTAAGTATGGTTACATTGATATTATTTTTAGGTCATACGAGTATTTGCTATGCCGATCTACCCATTTACAAGTTTCAAGCATAACCTGACCTAACCGGGTAAACTTACGATACTTTTAAAGGTGGTAATGAATATTTTAACGACGAATTTTAAGAACAAAGGTATCCAACATAACCCTAAGCTCTTCCTTTGTGTAACTAAATACCCAACGTTAAGTCATTTTGTCGATTGACGTTTAAGTAGACGTATAACGAATTATAATAATATACTTTCAATAAACAATTTGTGTTTTACGGTACGGCCAAAGACAGCCGCGGCGGGCGGTGCAGCAAGCGAATTCAATAATCACTGCGCGTTATCTTGATGGCGGCCTCTCAGGGCCTCCGCTGCCTTGAGCGGGATCCCGGCGCGGGTGTCCGCTCCGGGTGCTGTTTTCTGTATATTCATAGAGCAGCGCTGCGTATGGCGGAGTGCCCGCCGCGCCGCCGTATGCGGCGCGGGCGGCGAACCCGCCTCGCAGGGCAGGAGAGCACGCTCGCGGGTCCCGCGCGACGGGTCACGCGAGCGGGGCTGTTTCTTGTATATTCATAGAGCAACGCTGTGTGTGTCGGAGTGCCCACCTCGCGGGTCACGCGACGGAGCAAGGCGCGGGTCCCCGCGACGGGCTGTTTGTCCGTGACGGAGAACGGCGCGGGCCCCCGCGACGGGCTCCCGCACCGTGTACCCGCGCCGGGATCCCGCTCAACGCAGCGGAGGGCCTCAGCTCGTCGTCAAGACCGCGCAGTAATTACCGAATTCGCTTGCCACGCACCGCCCGCCGTGGCGGGCTGTGGCCGGGCCGTTAGAAAATAGGTCATTTGGCGATTCAGAACTTTCTCTACTACGTACGATGCGACGATACACGTAAGATTATGAACCGGTGAACTAAAAAGAACAATCATAAATATGAACTTATGTGATGAAATCTACAGTAATAACGGTGAACTACTTTTGCTTTCTTCACAGGAACACACCATGATATTATTAACTAGGTTATAGCAACAATACGTTAGCAGTTTTCCCTAACTATACTTCTCTTCTTGGCGGTTGGACAGTGACTGAGCCCGCAACTGAGTTTCGTTGACCGTTCTGCCGCCTATCCCCACCGCTTCCCTCCCCATTCCACTGCAATTGGCGGGAAACGGCGGAGCCAAGCGTCGGTGTTGCCAAGCTATTAAACTAAAATACTACTATTATTCTTTCAATTTTGATTCGAAATCATAACAATAAAATGGATTAATTACTATCAAACTAAAAAACGTCACATTCGTCCATCCTGACCTCGTGCATGTCCTCGTGCACGATTAACTCAATACTATAATAATAACGTCACATTCGGCCGGTTGTATGTTAACTTATATCGCATTCTATTAAATAAATTTAATTGGTTTAACTTTTTGTTATAATTTAATTGTGGATTAATTAATGCTAAAAAGGGAGTATCTACTGAATCTACCACCATTTCACAAAATGGGAGGCCACTCCAAGAAAGATGTGGTGAACGAAAACTTAGAGAGGGTTGTCGACCTCCGTGTTTTATGTTTGATAATATTTACAAGAGGAACTAACTGTTGTATCTTATTGCACTAGTATGATCATCAGATCTTAAAGGTTTAACATTTTTAAAAGCCAATAATATTGTGACACAAATATTAACTCTAGAACATCTTCAGAAAATATTACCATTTTTTTCCACAGTAAAAAATCATCAAATAATTTGTGCAAGTACAACATTTGTCATTAGTTCTTTCTACTAAATTATGAATTTTATTATAATATTTAACAAGAGACAAGAACAAAAAGTAAATATAACAGTCGAAAGCACGCCGCCGGGGTACCACGAAAGGGTAAACAAATTTAATCACAAATGGTAGACTTTTGACAGATAACCCGACGTGCTGTGACTACCTAACTGAAATTATCAATGATGTCAACTTATTAAACTTTCACAAGTCTTACAGTTTCTTACAGTATACAATTTCAATTTGCTAGACCTACTAGCTATGCAAAATGCAAGGTAATCGTATAATTATTAAAGTTGTGTTGCAACAATCATTATATGTATTATTTTTATTTATTTCACAATTTATAGCATGAGCTAGGTACTTATTATATTTAATTTAGCTAAACTAGAACTACCAACTTTAACAGGTTTTGAATAAGATTTAAATATAAGTACTAGATAAATCAATGCATAGGAATTCTGGTCAGTATCTCTGTTCGACCAGATAATTGCAGCTGAAACCTTATAAGCCGTCGCAGCCTGTCGTCGTCGTGTCAAAAAAAACCTAAGATCAACTAATAACGGAACCGTCGTTTCTACCATCCAGCCTCGCGTCGCACACCGCGCCACCATCACCTTAGCTACGAATAACGCATGGGCATCTTGTCAGATGCAATATTTTTCTCAAATACATAAAACATAATGGACAGTAACCATGCTTAAATCATAGGACAAACGTCTACAAAATAAAACATCAGGATCAAAAGGAAAAATATTTGAATCTACTCATGAGAACTGTTTCATTATGAGATGAGAAAAACTTATTATGTGACATACAAATTCACATTTATAACAAACAATATTTTGTTGCATTGTTATTAAAATATTATCATGATAATTTATTCATTTTATTCCACAATTTGTGGTTCTCTTGCATTTTATTATGTAATGTGCACAGTTAAAGTAATTGTTAATGTCGATACTTGCAGGGCTACCGTTCGCCACTATGTGGACACGGCCTGTCAAGACATATTTAGGGCTACCGTTTGCCACAGTGTGAACACGGCCTACCAAAACATATATTCAAGCCAAAGCTATCAACCAAGGACACACATGGCCCATACAATACGACACTTGGCCGCGTAACCAGTTTACTTTAGGATACACATGGCCCATAGACGCGACACACTTGGCCGCTTACTGAGTACCACACTTAAGGACACACTTGGCCCATAGACGCAATATACCTAGTCGCCTAAACACTGCACTTGAGGACAAATGGTTCATATAATGGTAGATTACACACTGCTATATACCTAACATTTTTAAGACTTTATTTTCTCAAACAAATATAATGTATTCAAATTAACCATAATTACATTAGCATCGGATTGCAATATTATAAACTAAGAGAAGAAGAAGTTGTGTCTTAAAGAAGAACGCAGACTTCATAAAGTCTACTTATTGTTTGACAGATCTTCGTACATGTGTAATTGAGTACTGATTATTTGTGTACCCCAATGTATTTACTTAAGGGCCTGTGCACTAAGCTAAACAACAACTTAAATAATCGTTGCAGACGACGATTCGAGTATGAAATTAGTAAAATTGCATAATGTAGTCACATAAGCAAGTAATAGTAAGTATATGACAACCTAGCCTTGTAAACCACTGGCGCTTCTAGCCAAATTGTACTTGTTTTATCTTTTTTTTTGTTTGACATTTATTTTTAATTGGAATTGAATTGCAATTTATTAAGTAATTATTCATTAATGTACCTAATGTAGAATGTATGGAATAAATAAATTGTATTGTATTGTATTGCAAACCGCAGGCGCATCTAGCCAAATCTCAGGCGCATCTAGCCAAATATCAGGCGCATCTAGCCAAATATCAGGCGCATCTAGCCAAATCTCAGGCGCATCTAGCCAAATATCAGGCGCATCTAGCCAAATATCAGGCGCATCTAGCCTAATCTCAGGCGCATCTAGCCAAATCTCAGGCGCATCTAGCCAAATCTCAGGCGCATCTAGCCAAATCTCAGGCGCATCTAGCCAAATCTTAGGCGTATCTAGCCAAATCTCAGGCGCATCTAGCCAAATCTCAGGCGCATCTAGCCAAATCTCAGGCGCATCTAGCCAAATAAAAGGCGCATCTAGCCTTGTAAACTGATGGCGCTTCTAGCCAAACTGGATTAGCATCTACATACAATACAAACCAATCATTTATTTCCCAGAAAATGGTAGTATACATTGATGACATTATAATATAACAAAATCTGCATATTCTGGCTTTTTTAGGTGTGGAAATCTGTCAGTAGCTAGGTGATTATAAAATTTAAATTCGATACTTAACATTAATCATCAATTATTACAACTAATTTTCATTACCCATCATTCCATTAAATAATTTAAAATCCCAATAAAATAAATGTCAAACTTTAATGTCAAATATAATAAAATGACATTAGAATAATAATTGGCTGCCAATGTTAATTTAATTTAAAGTAACAAAATATTAATTGCATCTAGCCAAACTGAAGGCACATCTATTCAAACCGTAGGCGCATCTAGCCAAACTGAAGGCACATCTAGCCAAACTGAAGGCACATCTAGCCATACTGAAGGCGCATATAGCCTTATAAGCCGCAGGCGCATCTAGCCAAACCGCAGGCTCATCTTACCATATAAAATGAAGGCGCATTTAACCTTATAAAATGACGGCGCATCTAAACTTATAAAATGAAGGCGCATTTATATTTATAATAAAATGAAGGTACATCTAACCTTGTAAAACGATGGCGTATCTAATCTTATAAAATAAAGTCGCATCAAACCTTATAAAATGAAGGTGCATCTAACCTTATAAAATGAAGGCGCATCTAACCTTATAAAATTAAAGCGCATTCAACCTTGTAAAATAAAGGCACATCTAACCTCGTAAAAAAAAAACTTTCCCCGTATAAATTCTCAAACCTCTTCATCATTCTAGTATAAAAAGAAACAAAAGTTAGAGGTACCTTAATTAGGTCGAAGGCACGTTTAACCTTGTCCTAGCCTTACAAACTGAATGTGCATCTAGCCTCGGAAGTCAATGTTATGATAAATTTTCATTCTTATAAATATCTAGTATAATTACTTAAGGTTGGGTGAAATATTTAGAATAGTTTCATTTTAGTAATTTTTACTGCATCATCCCTATGTACATAAAAAACCAAAAGTTAACCCTAATTGTAAGCCAAAGACGCATTTAGCCTTGTAAACCGTAGACGCTTAAGGGCGTAGGCCTTGTAAACCAAAGGTGCGTCTAGCCTTGTAAACCGAAAGCGCGTCTAGCCTAGTCTCAAAAGTATAAGTAGAAATACCTAAGAGCCGGTTCACTTCAAATAAAATTTTAAAGTAGCGAAATATTTTCTACCAACTACGATTAATTTTAAAAGCGTTATATTTCTTACAAAACTAAGAAATTACGCCAAATAAGTGTACTTCAAAGTAAAGTTACATCATTCATTTAGGAACACAAAAATGAAATCAAAATTATAATCGTAAACATACCACACATCGAAACCATGTACACTAGATAATTATCTTTCGTATTATTTTATTCATAAAGATAGTAGGTGCAGTTTTTAACTGTAAGATCACTTCTGTAAAATCACGTTTATTAATGAAATCGACAATTCTTTGTGAACGGCCTCTTAGTAGAATAAGAATTAACTTCTTGAACTAAAATAGGAGAACATGGTTTGCGGGGTCACACTCTTAAATAAAAAACGTAAGTTACCACAAAACAAAAACACACGACAAGCTAAAGAGACCCTCCGGCAGCCACAAGCACCAAACCGCGCATAAACCTCACATATTATCATAAGGGCTTGGGTAGGTTCATATTCCTGGCATAAACAATAGCGGAAACGTATAACAATATCAAAAATACGTAATGTGAAGTAGCTTCAACAAGTTGTATTCAAGAAAGAGGACTGCGATAAAGAAAATGATGAAAAAACACCGAAAAACATCGAAAATGTACAGAAGCGAGGCCACCCTCCATACTCTCTCCACATCAAGCAAAAGACACAAATGTCTTCGCAAAACCGAGCCCCAAGCGACTATAGCGTCATGGTACTACTAAAACCCTTTTGAAGGTCGACTACTAACGACAATTAGAATGCACTTAGAATGGTACAAAATATAAAAAAAATTAACTTAATAATCTCTGCGGAACACATTGTCCAAGATAAATAATACGCAGTAACATAGATACTGAAAATATATACAGTTCCTATTTTCATAATTCATTATGTAATGCATTTCCAGAGTTTAAATCACGAAAGTTACAGTTGGGCAGTAAAGATAAAAAAAACATTCATTTCATGACCTCTCTTTATACAATCATGAAAATTACTATTCCAATATCAACGCACTATTTCCATCATGGTGACGACTGAGGGTAGTTTTGTGTGCAGTGTATGCACGACCGAAGTGTAGCCTCGACCACGTGCAATGATTATGAATAATGTTGTGTATGTACGGCCGAAGAGTCGCCTCGGCCACGTGCAATGATTGTGAAGTGTTTATGCACTGTCAAAGAGTTGCCTCGACCACGTGCAATGTTTGTGAATAATGGTGTGTATGCACGGCCGAAGAGTCGCCTCGGCCACGTGCAATGATTGTGAAGTGTTTATACACTGTCGAAGAGTTGCCTCGACCACGTGCAATGTTTGTGAATAATGGTGTGTATGCACGGCCGAAGAGTCGCCTCGGCCACATGCAATGACTGTGAAGTGTTTATGCACTATCGAAGAGTTGCCTCGACCACGTGCAATGTTTGTGAATAATGGTGTGTATACACGGCCGAAGAGTAGCCTCGGCCACGTGCAATGAAAAATAGTCATAAGAATCTCTCGAGTGTATTAAAACTTGAAACTACCCAACTTAATTTCGTAATTTTAGCTCGGTTTAAAACGTTATAAAAGTAAGAAATTCGTGAGCGTACATACTTTGGTTCTTCCACTGCTGATTTGTGATGAAATCTACAGTAATAACGGTGAACTACTTTTGCTTTCTTCACAGGAACACACCATGATATTATTAACTAGGTTATAGCAACAATACGTTAGCAGTTTTCCCTAACTATACTTCTCTTCTTGGCGGTTGGACAGTGACTGAGCCCGCAACTGAGTTTCGTTGACCGTTCTGCCGCCTATCCCCACCGCTTCCCTCCCCATTCCACTGCAATTGGCGGGAAACGGCGGAGCCAAGCGTCGGTGTTGCCAAGCTATTAAACTAAAATACTACTATTATTCTTTCAATTTTGATTCGAAATCATAACAATAAAATGGATTAATTACTATCAAACTAAAAAACGTCACACTTACATTGCCTAATCTTTTAATATATAATCGATCTGCCTAATTTTTGATTGGACACATCATGAAATTATTGGCCAGATCATGAAATGCCAGCACATCGTGATCTGGCCAGGCTGATCTCGATCGGCCCAGTTCAACGATTAGCCCACGACATATACATATACCCCCTTACTAATAAAGATTGAATAGCAGATGTATAGTTACACAATGGTTACACTCTGTCAAACTATTTGAATTTGACATTAAAAAGAAAGTGACAAAACACTGTGTAACTATGCAGCTGCTATACAATCTTTATTAGTAAGGGGGATAGTATTCCAACTGTTAACTTATCTAAGTGTATCGTACAGTACCTAGTTAGCTCTGTTTACGTCAGGAACCCGCTGCAGAAAATAATTAAATCTTTTTTTCTTTTACTTTGCATCGCAGTCTTACACATTTGTAATATTATATTTGTAATATTCGCAAACAAGATTTTCTTTTTTCTTTGTTTATCATAAACGTCGAATTTTCCGCTGCGACAGCGCTGTATGGCAGATGTCATTTATCGACCCATTTTAAAAGATATACATGCACTATTGATTAACACCTGTTGGAATTGCGGTTCATCGCTTGTTCACAAAAGATTTACAGTGATATGGCCTGTATTCATGTAGGTATTGTAAGTTGAAAATAAAACCAAAAATCTTGAACAGTGAACTGCTCGGAACACACACGCCGCTCATTGGAAACAATCGAAGACCGCCAAAAGTTTGTAACGACATTTCCTTGAGAAAGTTGTTGTCTCGCTCGATAACTCAATTTGCACTCCCTAATTCCTGAGGCGGAATGAACTGGTGAACTTTTCAATCTTGCCCAGTTCAACCCTAAGGTTGAACTTAGTTATACATAAGTGACAGTTCATATTTAATACAAAGTAAAAGTTTGCAAATATCCTTAAGAAATTGCGTAGTGGTTTACATTATTGTGTCACTACAATGAAATAAACTATTTTTTTATTCCTAAAAATAAAAATGTACTCTTTCTCGTGTATAAACATCCCAAAAATTGAATTACTGATTCTTCAAATGACACCAATATAGTACATTATGATACAAGTTAGCTTAGGTTACTTATTGCACACAAGGCTGTGGGTTGCAGCCCGAGCCGCAGGCGAGGGCGTAACTCAGCCGAGTGTGCAATAAGTAAGAGCTCACGAGTTTCATACGACGTTTTTCAACACATTTGCGAGGAAAAAACAAAGTAATTTACCACACAGCAACAAATACGACAAAAACAAAATGATAATCATGATGACAAAAGGCGCGCAGGTTTTTTTTTGTTTTTTTCACACGCCCAATGCAAGAATATTTTGCGAACAAAGGGGTTAGTGAGCATACAGCCTACTTCAAAATTATAAATTAAGTGATAAAATGCTAATATTTTAAAATTTTTTAACAAAATATTGTAAATAAAAAATAATTTGATAATAATAATTATTTGTTTGACTTAATTAAGGACCTACACATTTATTTATTCCAAAAATGCAAATGAATTTTCAGCGGCATAAAACCTCTTTGTTGTTACTAAAAAAATAACTGTATTACCCGGTTAAATTGAAAATGCTCTGTTTACTCGCATAGAACTTGCAGTAAGGTACCTATTTAACTTTGTAGGGATAATTCTATAACCAACTAGTGTTTTATATATTATTGCACGCGTTTGTTATAGTTCGGTTTATGGCCCTAAAAGCGATGTATTAGGGCTCACTTTACGAGCAAGTGTGTTGAAAACTATTTTATGATTGTTGCTTATATCCGAATAAATTGTTAGTCGTAAAGTATATATTTTACTGAGGTGGCCACTCTGAAGATTGTGTGTTTTGATGGATCTTATCGTGGCCTCACCGCTGTTAGGCCTCAATCCGTCTATTCTTTTACAAGCAAATAGCCCCAGTAATTGTGTAATGATGATAAATAGTTACTGATGTTTTTGTTAATGGTTTATTTTATTGATGCGCTCGCTGGAATAAAAATCTAAATATTTTTTCTCAGTTACGCTCTGAAGTGTGATTTCATTTGTAAAAAGAATGCGCGACGTTCCACATTTACAATGCGATACTGAAATGACCCACTTCAGAGCGATTGCTGTACAAAATGACGTATTTTAATCTGAAAATATTCTCTTAGCAATACATTCTCGAGTGAAGTTACAGTGGATCACTGTGTCTATTGTCAATTTATCGCATTGTAAAGTTCGTATCGCAAAAGATGACCACAAATGGCACCCATCTTCGCATCATCCTTACTAATATTATAAATGCGAAAGTCCGTTTGTTTGTTTGTTACGCCTTCACGTCCTAACTACTGAACCGATCATCATGAAATTTTGCATACACGTTGTCAGGAGTACAGAGAAGGACATAGGGTACCATTCATCCCGAAAAAAGTATTGTTCCCGAGGGATAACAAAAAAAACTTTCCACGCAGACGAAGTCGCGGGCTGCATCTAGTAACTCATAAAGAAAAGACTTAAGTAAGACAATAATATTTCATGTATTTAGATAAAATATATTATCTTTATGTATAAGAAATATTATTCTGCCTTAAGTCTTTTCTTCATGAGTTATGATGCGAAGATGGGCGCCATTTGTGGTCATCTTTCGTGATTCGCTCTGTACGTTGCGGTCGGTTCAGATATTCAGGGAATGATTTTCAATCATAGACATAGAAAAATTTTCGCTGCGCTCAAGAAGACCAACAAAGCGTGGAAAAGAGAAGTTTAAATCATACGGACACAGTCTATGTAAAAAAAACCGGCCAAGTGCGTGTCGGGCCACGCGCAGTAGGGTTCCGTAGGTACATTATACCATACCATATTTTAATACCGCTATCATTTTTCGTCTGAAAAAATAACTTTGTTTTTTACAGTGTTTGTATGAATGACAAAGTTATATTTGCGGTTTTAGAAAATGTACTATATCTCAAAAACTAATTACTGTATCTCGTTCAAACCAATTTTCGTTGAAAGTATTTATTAAGATCTATAGCTTATATATTTTTTTTGATTTTTCGCCCTCTTACTTTAAAAGTTAAAGGGGGGGGGACACACATTTTACCACTTTGGCGGCATATATCTTTCAAACGGTTGACTTAAAAAAAAATAGTCTTAAAAACCTCAATGTCATTTTTAAAGACCTATCTATAGATACCCCACAAGTATAGGTGTGATGAAAAAAAATTTTTTCAATTTCAGTTCCATGTATGGGGAGCCCCCCCTTAATCTTTTATTTTTTTTTATTTTTGTGTAAAAATCGTAAAGCGGTTTACAGAATACACCTACCTACTAAGTTTCAACTATGTAGTCCTAATACTTTTGGAATAAAGTGGCTGTGACATACGGACGGACAGACAGACAGACAGACAGACAGACAGACATGACGAAACTATAAGGGTTCCGTTTTTTGCCATTTTGGCTAGGGAACCCTAAAAAGAGACAAAGGATCAAGTGACATGTGCCAACATTTTTTCAGTAAGAGCCCCTAGCGTCCCGCCTAGCAAATGAGCAATCACAGTTTGTTTAAAATATTTTTTAATCCTAATTAGAATTTAAAATAAAGATATCGTGGAGCTATGGTGTCTTCTGCTCTAAGTAATTATGATGTGACAAAAAGAAACAATCCAAGTAATCACACTTTTTAAAGGTAAATAAGATATTGCCACACATTTCTCTAAAACCAAATTTCGCTACATTTATTCGTTTATCGACAAAGAAAACAGTATGGCACATAGTTTATTAACTTTCTTTGCCATAATATAGTCATGTTTTATGAATCTAAGTCATATTTTACGTATCTCATATAAAATGTATTGCTTCGTTTTCGGATCACCTGTTTATTGACTTTGTTGTTCTTTGACATTCTATTTCTATGTTTTCAATACTTCCCGAATAAGTACCTATTCCAAATTCAAATGGTAGGACTCTCTACTGTCACATGAGTAAAATTTACTCATGTGCTACTTTACGGCTGCCTGACGAACGAACTAATTTAAAAATTACATTTTTACTAAGAGAATTTTATTTCCTCGCATTTCTTGACAAAAGCACTATACAAGTCTTGTACTGGAATGCTAACTTCCCGTTCTTGGCTGTAATGTACTTATGTTATTTTCTTTTTATTTAAGTACCTTATAGTATAGGTAGTTTTAAAAATATATTTCACATAGTATGTATGCAAAGTATTTCTCTTATTTATACTATCACTAGTTATATTAAGTTCCGGCGCGCGAATCCAATCGATGAACGAACGAGTTATCCGACTACGAAAAGAAGTTTATACGGACTCTTGAGAGAACTATATCACATCATACTAAAACAACCACATCAAAATTCCTTCCTAAATATTAATCATATCCGTTTTCACAGCCACGTCGTGGGTGTCAGAGACCCTCATTAACAATAACATAACAACAGAGGTTACATTGTGGATACCTGCCTTAATATGAAATCAGCAAAGTATTTATAAATTAGAATATTTTTTTTGACCAACTCTGAGCTATGCTAAACTGAAGATTAAGCGATTTTTTACGAATTATAAGAAGATTTTTTTCGAAAAAGAAAATTTTGTTTATTTAAAATAAATGAAAAATGATCATGGTGAAAACAAATGATGAAAATTTGACAAATTAGCAAGTGAACGGAGCGTAGAATGACCTTACGTGTAGTAAGGGACCCGCTACAACTTTTCAATTCAATCCCGAGATCCATTTTTCCGTTTCTTGAATAGCAAGCTCAATTATTGGGAAATTCTCGATCCAAGTCAGCAAAAAAATTTTAAAATTTTGACAAATTTTGGAAAATCTCAAAAGTTACCGACCAATTTTGGAGATTCAAAGTGCACTTTGAAGCCCTCCGGCACATTTTAATATATGGCTTATCTGCGTATCGTTCATATCTACGAAACTACAAGCAGTCGGGACACTATACTCGATCACGAAAACATTTAAACATTTTCAATATTAAAAATAACCAAACTTCCGTTAGTAATCCCAACTTCTTGCAGCAGCGAACCCAATAATTGACCAACTTTTAATAAACATTTTAGCGCCAAATTGCTGTTTACATTCGGTCGTCATGGGCGTAATGGGTTTGTAATAGGATTGGAGAGCTGTTAAAATTCCATTCGACGGCAATATCAAAACAATGTTAATGTATCATGTTAGGTTTATATTGGATTTCATTACAGCGGGGATAGGTTAAAAGAAAATATATACTTGCGGACAAAGAAAACGGGACACCACGTTATATTTTTACAAATATCAAGAAACATCTCATTTCACAGTCTTATTAATAAAAAAGTAGGTATTTAGTATTGTTTAAAAAGTAGGTACTAGACAGAATTCGACTCATCACCACATCATTTTCTCAGGCGGGAACCGAACCCACGACTATTATATATTCTGTGCCCACGACCTTTGAAAGCCCGGTCCAATGCTCTTCCAACTGAGCTACAGAGTTACCTAGGGCATCGTTGAAAGGGGTATGAGCAATAAGTGGGTCATTTTTTTTACGATGTCGCTTCAAAAAAACTGTTTTATCTTAAAGATCTCATCCCTACCTCCTATACTAGTATATCCTACTCTTTCACTACAAGCCAGGTTATTTCATCACTGTGAGAAATGATCCTTAACATCCTTAGGGTAAGACGCGCTTCTGTACCAGACGACCAGTTCGAGTCGAAGCCGCGATGCTCTAAGTAAACATCCAATTGAAACATCTTTCCAGATATATGACAATCGATTAAGATGAAACAGTATACCTATAGTGTTTAAAGAAGAGCATTGGACCGGATTTCCAAAAGTCGTGGGTTCGATTCCAGTCATAAAAAATCATCTGATGTTGAGTCGAATTTGTTTAAGTACCTACATTATTTAGTTTCATATAAATTCTCTAAATATAAAATCTCAAATTAAAGAAAAATAGCATATCTGCTATATTTTGTATTTAACGTGGTAACCCGTTTTCTTTGTCCGCGAGTTTATTATATTACTGATGAAACTTTGAACATTTATTGTGCAAACACTTGTGAAATTTCTTTACTCAAAAATAATTAAATTAGTGTTTGCAAGATTGTCCTTTATTATGCTTTTCTAAACCATTAATCCAATTTTGTGGCATTGTTACATTTTGCATTACAATATCTTTGTTTCTCTGGTTGGTTGGGTTTACGTTGTATGTGTTTGCAAAGCAAATAAAAATGTTCATGCTCAGGGCAGTATTTACCGTTCGCTAGATACAACAATGTTTTAAAATGGCTTTTTCAGAGCCGAGATAACCGGTGTTTTTACAGAGCCACCGTCACAATGTTACGTTATTAGAGTCAGGCGCAAATGAAACAACTTTTCCGTATTAACAAAGTAGGTTTGGATGAAACTGAGCTTAAAACAAATCTTTTTTTATTGTCTCTTTTTTTTCATCTGGATATATCTGGTTCAGTCATGACGACTATGTTTCTTAGTTGCTCTCTTTGAATGTTACTTATTTCACTCTTCATTAAGAGGCCTCTACACTCGCGCCGCGAACCGCGGCCGCGAATCACGGGCGCGGTTTGCGCATGAAAACGGTGCGAAAAATATAGCCCTCCAGACTCGCGCGCGAACCGCGGCCGCGAATCACGGCAACATTAGTTAGGCACACAAGTTCTTTGACGCGGGCCAAAAAACCGCCACCGGACGGGGAACGCCGCGAAGCGCGAACGCGAAGCCGCGAAGCCCATACGCGAAGCCGCGAAACCCTTCACACTCGCGGTTCGCGGCCTTCGCGGGCTTTCGCGGCGCGAGTGTGGAGCCCTCTTTAAGAATACAACAAAAGAATTCCAATAGAAGTACCTACGCATTTACGTCGAATTGAAGGAAATCTTTTTGTATTGTATATTTTCATAATTTTCGGTATATTTATTTCGTAGAAACATTGAAGTCCATAACTTCGTTCCTATTAACCTGAGTATTGATTAGCGCAAAGACCATCGAGCGAGTCTAGTCAGTGCACTGGCCGTGAAACTGCTAACAGCTTCAACCCCAGTCAATTATAAACTCTATACAACTCCAGATTGAGTATAAACTCTATCAGATATCGACAAAATGCAGTTGGGTGAGAAATGTTAAGATTACAAAACAACCCTTTTGTAAAATTACCTCGAGCTAAGAGACTTATTTAAATGATACCTCAGAGGTTTGTTTTCTGTTTGTGCTCGTTGTGCCTATGTCAGAGTTATTTCGTTTGATGTAGTTTTACCGAACCGAGGTGGGCAGTTTCAGGTAGATAAGAACTTTTTCCTTGAATTTTCGATAAGTTTCCCGATCCCATTCAGAGCTTTGCTACGCTCTAAATATTTTGTCTGTATAAGGTTTCCGAATAAAAATATTCCTAAACCTTTTCAAATTATTGGAACCAAAAAACATTTACTGGTACTAACGAAATTTCACAAGGTTTTCGATGTTTTAATTGACATTTCTTCAATTATTAGCACATCTACATCTACAGCTTTTTGTAATTTTTGAAAGTAAGTAATTATGTAATTTCTCTCTAGCTTGATCTCGTAGTGTTAAATATTGTAGTGCATTCTGGAATGGTGCAATTTAAGTCCAGAGCACGTTGTCCCACCGCCCACGACCGGTACAAAGTGTGAGCTCACGTTATTCAACACGTGTGCGGTCGGAGGAAAGCTACACAGAATACAGAATGCATAAGAGACCAACTTTATAACCAACCGACGTGAAAACTTTGTTCTTATCACCTTCAGTCGCGATAGTTGTAAATGGTTCGTATTATTTTTCTTCTTTTAAAAATAAGAAATACCATACCCAATACTGTTACCAAGTTTTTGGACTAACATTTTTTTTCCTTTAGCATTTTATTAAATGCTAAAGGTTTTTTCCTTTAGCGTTTTATTAAACGCTATTGCGTTTACAAATTCTGGTACCTTAAAAAAGTAGAATTACTTACATAAAACTAATACGAGTAGCTAAATATAAATAATAACTTCTGAAGCTGCTATACGCTGCGGATTCCTAAGCTTTGAAAAATATTTGTACTATTGCAGCGCTCGGTTCGGCTTATAGGCTCACAATTTTATGGTTATTTTTCGAAGAAAAATCTACTGTGCCTTAATTTTATAAAGTCAAAGTCAAATATGCTTTATTTAAATAAACTTAATAATTAATTATTATATTATAAAACATTTAGCAGTGGAAGTCTATACTTCCACTACCAGTATTAACTTACCTATCTTATTCTTGGTATATTATTTAGTTCCTATGTGATTTAGGTTAAGGCTCCGTTACGCGCAATCATTTGTCTCTGTCTTTTTCTTTACGTGTAAAGAGTATCGAAAATAACCTCACTTCTGCTGTTTTTCGATGATTTTCATTGTTTTTTCATCATTATCTTTAGCACAATTATCTTTCTTGAAAAAAAGTTATTGGAGCAACTGCACAGTACGTTAAAGTGTATTTTGATGTAGAATTCAATACGTTTACGCTATCATTTACGCCAAAAATATGGCCCGCGACAAGCGCTTTTGATGGTATTCAGATTTTTTTTACAATTATCTGTGAGGTTTATACGCAATTTAATGTTTGTAGCAACTAGGTAAACTCTTTAGCTTGTCGTATGATTTTTTTGGTGGCTACAAGTTTACGTTTTCTATATAAAGATATGGCCCGCGCAAACCATGTTTTCCTATTACCGCCCCTTAAAAGATACTTATTATAGTTTGTAAATTTAAAAGCTGAGTACCTACAACTTGTGTTCAGTTTGGTATTATTTAATTGTGCCTTTTTAAAGTATAAACCAATGCACGGAATTTTCTGAAAATAATATCTATGGCAAATAAAAAATAAATAACCCTAACATTTCGTTTTCTTCCTGAGTTGCAAATCCTTAAATAAATTACGAGTAAGCTTGGTTTTTATCTTTAAAAGACGATTTATTGCTACAGAAAATGCCGACAGATTCTCGATATTTTGTAGGAAAAGTAAATAAGTGATTGTCAACAAGCAGGGAATAACAATCGAAGCGTTTCCACAAGGAAATCATGGAAATACTCAAAGCGAGCTACGTCTACAGATAAAGACTTGATCCTGTCCTTTGGGGAATGCCTTTAAAGACTTAATATTGCAACAATTGGACGGAAACTTCACGAGAATTTTGATTTATGTCTCATTCTGGTTATACGATAACGACGAGCGCCTTTGTGTTCGGAGCTCGAGAATATTTTGTTACATTCATAGTGTTTTCATTAAACATTTTGCATCACTAATGTTAAAGCTATGCTGCAATTAAGTGAACGATTTTGCTTTTATGTAAGTAATATTTTTCAGGGTGTTTATGTATAGGTAACTAAAAGCTTGATTGATTTGAATGTACAAGCACACTGTATTTGTCTATAGTCTATACCAATAGCGTGTGCATTCAATCAAGCTTTGTGTATCAGTTTTGGTTTTTAATAATCTATCACAGACAGCTCCGCTGGAATAATCATTTTACAATTTCAATCTATTGCTGAATGACAAAACGCCCTACATTGGTAGTTTTGGGTTATATTAAGCTACATAGATCTACCTAGTACTGCATTTTTCCAAGCGTTACTACCATCCGACCGATTCCGTGCGCTGCGGCGACGACCGGCTATTACTGGACTTCAAGCCGTAGCTGGTAGTAGCCGTAGCTGATTGTAGCCGTAGTTGGTCGCATAGTCGTAACTGGTTGTAGCCGTAGTCAGTCGTAACCATAGCTGATTGTAGCCGTAGCTGGTCTTAGCCGTAGCAAGTCGCTGGTCGTAATCGTAGCCCGTCTTCCACCTCACTTCGCGGTCGGATATAATATACTGCTGTTAGCCTTAGCCACTCGTAGCCGTAACCGGTCGTAGCCGTAGGTGGTGAAAGCGGTATTCTAAACGATGTATCTGAGTGGTAGAGAGTGTACCGCGACAAAATAAAGTTAGGCGTGCAGGCGCGGTCCGAGGGGGGGGGTCACAGGGGACATGACCCCCCCCCCCCCAAAATCGTACATGTCACATAGAAAAAGCATCTAACAATTTACAAAAAAGCAATTATTATTATCAGTGACCCCCCCCCAAAATTTCAGGCTGCGACCGCGCCTGTAGGCGTGATCTCTAATGTAAAAGTTTGGAAGTTATTACTCAATTACGCTGGATTTTAAAAAAACGGCCGGGTTTAAATGAAATTAGGAACACAAATAGTTTATAGCCTAGTTTAAAACATAAAATATGTTTTATCCCTGTTAAAGTTTCCGTATGGATTTTCCGAATGTTCGGGCGGTAGTTAGTTTTCCCCTAAATACCCAATGTTTTCAATTACAAAAATATGCTGCGTTATACTAAGATTGCCCATAATCGAGAGTATAATAGACTTTGTCAGATATCCAAGTGTTAAACTCTATGATATACTAAAACGCCATATTACAGGATTAGAATGTAGATATAACGGGTGTAACAAGACACTCAACGAAGCCAAAGTCCACGCATTCCGCCCATCATCAGGATTATTTTTGTCTTTCAGACTATACCTGGGAAACCAATAGCTACGAAGTTATTGAGTGATTGATTAAGTCAATGTCAATTTTTTTTTCAAAATTTTTATGAAATCTTATTTTATTCGTTATTTCCTATTTTTTGTCTACAGAAACATTATCAAAATCTTATGTATTTCGCAACAAACAATGGCTTCAAAACGTTATATATTTCATGAGCACTCAGATAAACGTTGCCTTTCAACTCTGCCGCACGCACCTGTGTAGCATTCACTCGCAGGCGCGGTCTTTTGCGTGGTAATTTATGCAATGCTTTATTAACACCAAATATTAAAATCGTTTCCCAGCAGTAATTTTGGATTTCTATCCAAAATTACTGCTGGGAAACGATTTTAAGACCTCGGCTTGGTTGAGTTTAAGTGTCTTGTTACACCCGGTAATAGGATGCACCGTCTAGGAAAACGTGAGAATGTCTCATCTTGTACAACACTATTCTGCATTATGTCTCGCGAGATTACGCAATGTCTCTGGAGACGACACGGGCGGATGGCACAATAACATTATAGTAATATTTTTCCTTTACTTGGTTCACTATTACAGTATGCATTGGTAATGGTGCCGCCACAAGCAGCTATATCAAGTTTTTCTAGAATCTTGCTGTGGGTTCAAGGAGAATATTATGTGCCTGCACAAATAGCAGTTTTCATTTGTTTTTATTGACCTACATGAGGTGAAAGTACTCATCATCATCATCATCATCATCATCACTGCTGGGTATAGGCCTCCCCCAAGGATTTCCACGACGATCGGTCCTGCGCTTCCCACATCCAGAGGCTTCCGGCAACCTTCACCAGATCGTCGGTCCACTTTGTCGGGGGCCTACCCACGGAGCGTCTCGTCCGGTGCGCGGTCGCCATTCGCCACATGTACTACGACTAGGCAAAGAAAATGTTTGCTTACCTAAAATGGAGTGCTACCGCTTCAGTCCTATTGAAAATGAACCGCCGATGTATGAATTGCGGTCGATAGAAGGTGAGCAAAAATTATCTTCGTGGTGTCTACTCTAGAACATTAGTAGATATACGTCAGTGTATGTAGGTGGGCATACAAAAGTCTCTTTTATATTTTGATCCCTATTTTGTACTCGTAAGTAGGGTCAGGGGGTCTATTACGAAAAGTTTAATGCGATACACGCTGCTGCGTCCGTGCTTCGTTTTGATTGTTTCCTATTACAAATCACTTTCGTATGCGATATTACGAAGTGATTGCGTGAGTTTGACAGTTCCTCTCTTGCGTATCCAACATCGTTCGTTTAGTAGTCTATGGACTACGATAGAAAAATTCAAAATGTTTGATAAAACCACAACCAAAGAACTGCGGACGACTATCGTGGCTAAGTGACTGCGTTACGCAATTGCGTACGTTATTTTCGTAATAGGCCCCCTGTACACATCGTCCCAAAGGTTGCTTGTATTGTACTTAGTTTAGACATATTATTTCTGAATTTGTAACAGGGTTTGTTAAAAAGGCGTGGCTGACCTAGCAATTAGAGACCCAAGCTTTGAATTTGAATTTTACAAGTGACATGTTTTTATGATTGACATGAATAATCATTATTGTGTGAGAGATGGATCTTTCATACATTTTAAGCATGTTGGTTAACCAAAATTACTTTTAGTTTTTTTTCTGCATTTCTGCTGTAGGACGGGCTTAAGCCTAGTTTCATTATATTTCATAAATGTCGGAGAAGATACAGTTGTCAAAAAAACAAACAGTCTTTTGAAATTAATTATTTTATAGTTATTTAATAAATCTTAATATATAAAATCGTAAACTGAATGACTGAATGACTGACTGACTGACTGACTGACTGATCTATCAACGTACAGCCCAAACCGCTGGACCTAGAGACTTGAAATTTTGCACACAGATACCTTATACAGTGTAGGCATCCACTAAGGAAGAATTTTTGAAAATTCTATCCCTAAGGGGATGAAATAAGGGATGAAAGTTTGTATGAAAGTCCCTCAGTTTTGAAGCTAGGATCGTCAAATTTTGTGTTTAGGCTGACGATTGAAAATTAATAAATACGGGTCTCAGTGTTTTTCAAAATTCTACCCCCGAAGGGGTCAAAAGGGGGATGAAGTTGTGTAATGAAGAAAATCCTTTATTTTCGAAGTCAAAATTGCTAAATATATGATTTAGGCTTATGGATGGAAATCTGACGCAACGTTTATTGTTATTGTTAGTATTTTAACCCCTACGGTGATGAAATGGGGGTGAAAAGGGGTAAATAAACCTAAAAATAGATATGGATGTCGTTATTGGGGTTTTCTGGGACGACGATTGCAAAAATGACATTTATTTTGAAGTCCAACACGGTGGACATAATTTGACCCCTCAAGGGGTGAAAATGGGGTTCAAATTTTGTATGGAAAAATAATATTAAATGGATATTACAACTTTAAACTTCGTAGGAGCACGTCTAAAAATAAATAAGCAAACATATATTTTGTGATTTTGAAAATAAACCCTTTAGGGGGTAAATGGGGTGAGTAAACCTAAAAATAGATACGGATGTCGTTATTGGGGTTTTCTGGTATGACGATTGCAAAAATGACATTTATTTTGAAGTCCAACACGGTGGACATGATTTAACCCTCAAGGGGTGAAAACGGGGTTCAAATTTTGTATGGAAAAAAATATTAAATGGCCATTACAACTTTAAACTTCGTAGGAGCACATCTAAAAATAAATAAGCAAACATATATTTTGTGATTTTGAAAATCAACCCCTTAGGGGGTAAATGTGGTGAGTAAACATGGAAATTGATGTGGAGGTCGTTCTTGAGGTTTTATGGGATGGTGATTACGAAAATGACATTTATTTTGAAGTCCAACACGGTGGACATGATTTAACCCCTAAAGGGGTGAAAATGAGGTTCAAATTTTGTATGGAAAAAGAATATAAAATAGACATTACAACTTTAAAATTCGTAGGAGCATGTCTAAAAATAAATAGGCAAACACATATTTTGTTATTTTGAAAATTATCCCTTAGGGTGTAAATGGCGTAAGTAAACATGAAAATCGATGTGGATGTCGTTCTTGAGGTTTCATGGGATGGTGATTGCGAAAATGACATTTATTTTGAAGTCCAACACGGTGGACATGACACATCATGGACCTGTACCTGGACATGCACATCCAGGTAACGGGAACGAGAACAGGCACGGGCACGGGCACAGGAACAGGAACGGGAACGGGAACAGGACGAGAACGGGACGGGAACGGAACGGGCTGGAACGGAAACGGAACGGGAAGGGAACGGGAATGAAACGGGAATGGAACGGGAAGAGAAAGGGACAGGAACGGGACGGGAACGGTACCGGGAAAAGGAACGGAAGGAGTACGGGACGGGAACGGGACGTGAACGGGAACGAATTGGGAATGGAAAGGGATGGAACAGAATGGGAATGGAACGGGAACGAAACGGGAAGAAAGCGGAAACGAAACGGGAACGATACAGGAACGGAACGGGACCGAAAACGGGACGGGAACTAAGGGGAAAGGATCGGGAATGGAACGGAACCGGACGGGAACGGGAATGGGACGGGGCGGGAACGGGAATAGAAACCGGAAAGGGACCGGGAACGGGGACGGGACGGGGACGGGGACGGAACGGGACGGGACGGGAACGGGAACAAGAACGGAATGGGAACGGAACGGGAATGAAACGGGAACGTATCGGGAATGAATCGGGAACGGAACGGGACGAGAACGGTACGGGAACGGGAACGAGAACGGAAGGGGTACGAGAACGGGACAGGAAAGGGACGGGAACGGACGGGAACAGAACGGGAACGGGAACCGGAACCGGAAACGTAAAAATGACTGGTCAGATCCTGGTTGAAGGTTCTCTAAGGATTTTCTCTAACATCCACGCGGACGAAGTCGCGGGCAGAAGCTAGTTATTAATAAGTTTCCAATAAAATTCACTCTCTAAAGTTCCAGCAGCTTTCAAAACTTAGCACCAAAAATCTAATACACGAACAGGAGAATATTGAATTTCGAAACTTACGTTTTATTGAGCTAGTACCTAATAAATAAACGGCCGTGCGAGCTTTGAGGTTTTCAAAACTTTGACTCAAATATTGACGAATCCACACAAACTTCGTACAGACTATCAATTTCATAATCAATTTTAGTTCAGTATTTCAAAGTTTAAACTATTGAAAAGATTTCAAATAAATTCAGTCATTGAGCCTAACGTCGAAAAACCGAATTTTCAGAGTAATGCTTTTATTTTTAAACTAATGTTAAATTAAAATAAGCTTATACTTAAGAAGAGAAATACATTGTTTATATTTATAAAATACAGATGAATGTTTCCAGAATATTAACGGACAGTTTTTTTTCAGCAACAGAATACAAAAAAATACAAAAAACATACACACATACATCAATCGCAAATTATTTTGCGTAATTGGTTTTACAATATTTAAAGAACAATAAAATTATAAACTAATAATGGAGAAAATGCACGGAACCCTTCAAGATTTTTAAAAATAAGTCAGAGCTTAAGATTTGGAAAATGTACAAAAAATTGTCATTCAATAAAATATAAAAAATATCACCATAGTCCATGTTCAAAACATAGTCCATGTTCAAAACATAGTCCATGTTTAAAACATGGACTATGATGGACCCTTATAAATATTTATGTTTGTTCAGGATTTTGTGCTCAATGTAAAATTGATAGCTTATAACTCGATTTGAGGACGAACTAAGGTCAGAATTCCGAAAACATTCCCTCGGAGGCTCCAACTAAGGCAATAAGTTCTGTAATAGTAATTAAACTCATGCCAACAAACCAGAATTTCTGGAAAGTGTCAGAACCACGGTACGTGCTTCAAATAAATTAACAAATAATGATATTTTGATTGGCTGACATTCTTCAGATTACTAATTAATAAACGGTGAAAAATCTTTAGTTACAACACTCACAACTAACATTAATATAATGAAAATAAAAACAATAAGTAACTTTTGGTCATAAATTCTCAATTTTACTCCCTTCTTTGCAAATAACGTTCTGCACAACTCAGGGTGTCTATTACGAAAAGTGTAATGCGATACACGCAGCTGCGTCCGTGCTTCGTTTTGATTGTTTCCTATTACAAATCACTTTCGTATGCTATTTTTCGAAGTGATTGCGTGAGTTTGACAGTTTCTCTGTATCTAGCGTGTCCAACATCGTTTCTTCAGTAGTTAATGGGCTACGATAGCCAAATTCAAAAAGTTTGTTATAACTAACAACCAAAGAACTGCGGACAACTATCGTGGCCAAGTGACTGCGTTAGGCGGCGAATTGTGCGTTATCGTTTGAACGCAGCCTTACGCAATTGCGTACGTTATTTTTGTAATAGGCCCCCTGATTGTTTTGATACAAAAAGCAAATTCTCAATTTTCCTCCCTTCTTTCGATATGTAATGTAACGTTCGGTACTCTGATATAATCGCAATGACATTTTTGTTACCGCTAAATAGGTTGAAAAAAGCGTCGAGTGTAGACACAATCAGGACATGGAGTACATCCGAGCTGTGGCGCACGTCCGCAGTGCAAGGCGGATATTGGTTTCAGCTCGGAACTATTGCAGTTTTCAAGTTTTGATGAAATACACCCGGCAAACAGAGCCGATGATACTACGCGGATCGATTGTGCAATCCTGGAGTGAGCTGGAAAATGTCCGGAGTTGTGGCGTTCCAAATAAATTTTGGACACGTTATCACAGTGATACAGACGTAGCGTAAAATAGGTCGATATAACTTTTTTATTATAATTTTTATTTGCAATAACTTCTTAACATAAAATTGAAATAACGGTTAAAAAGCGGTTGTCATAAAAGATCATAATTTATGAGACAGTAAATAAATTCGTCCTGGAATATGAATTTCTGAAAACACAATGTTTAAAAGCAGCTCCGACGGAAAATGAAATATTGATCAAACTTTTACTAAAACACACACTACGGATGAAAGTTGCAGGGTAAGATGAGCTTCAAATTTTCGTAACAAATGTAACTAGGTTACCTTCGAAATATTTTTTAAGATATTTTAATCTCGCTTTTACGGTGTTCTCATTTTGAACAAAGTATTTTTGGGTCCAAATACAAATTATAGAGTTTCAAAGTTTAACCAAAGTTTGACAGATAATTCGAAGTTCAATAAGGCACGGTGGAAACCTTAATTCAAACAGCAAATCAATCAATTAAAATTTACACGATTTTTTTTATTAAAAAACGGTTTTCTGATCGTAGCACATAAGGAGGTCGAAAGGTAATACAGCTTAAAACCACCATGAAACACGGCAAGGGCTAAGTATAGTTTTATCTACCTGTTTTGTTTCTTAGAGAATCAAAGGTGACCTCCTCGGTGTATAGGTCTACACTCAAACAAAAGCAAAGAATATCATTAGGGATTAGATATAAATCTTTTTTTAGTCTTAAGGCGGTTGTATGACCGAAAGTGGCGCCCTCAGAGGTTTTTATTTAATAAGTTATTAATAGAAAAAGATTTTTATAATGTTTATCGTGGAGATTTTAGGGCCCATGGTCTAGTATTTTTAGAAGGTATCACTACATGCCCTCGTAGTCATTCGTAGAAGTAGATAGCAAATGTGCCAAAAACGGCCACTTTTAGCAGTTTTTCTATCTACTTCTAGCAGTGACTACTAGGGAATATAACGATACCGCCTAAAAATACTAGACTGTAGGCCCTAAAATCTCCACGATAAACATGATTAAAATAGTGTATTAGAATTATAATCCTTACTAATATTATAAATGTGAAAGTCCGTTTGTTTGTTTGTTACGCCTTCACGTCCTAACTACTGAACCGATCATCATGAAATTTTTCATACATGTTGTCAGGGTTACAGAGAAGGACATAGGGTACCTTTTTATCCCGAAAAAATGTATTGTTCCCGAGGGATAGCAAAAAAACCTTTCCACGCAGACGAAGTCACGGGCGGCCGCTAGTATTAAATAAAATTCACCGCGGTGCCACTTTCGCTTAAGGTACCACCTTAACAGACTATCTTATTTTTACAAATAAGATATAAGTAATATACTATCAGCAAAAGTTACAGATAATCTGACAGATTATCTAATGGAGGCTTGAATTAGATAGTAAAGAGATTATGCTTAGGAGATTTTCTCAGTAACTAATTTAGAGATCTCCTTAATGTATTTGCACTAAAGAGATTAAAAGGTAACGCACTAATTGACCGAGCGAGTGCGAAGCGCTGGCGAAACATCTCCGTTTCAGGTTGGGCAAAATTGCTTCCGTATGTCCGTCCGGCTGACCGTCTGTTCTCCTCTAAAGTCGCATTTTTCAACCGACTCTCGTGAAATTTTAATCATAAAAAATTAATTATAGAATTAATATATGTTTTTTTTTGTAGATTCAATTTTTCGAAATTTTTCGAAATGGAGAGGTTAACGGGAAAAGATATTTCAGCCATTTTAATAAATGTTCAAGAATGTCACAAACATGAGGTCTACAGAAGTAGTACTTAATGGAACTAATAAGTCACGACGAATTTGTACTTAATGATGTTCTTGTGCACAAAGACAAGTGTACCTAGTAATATCTTTCAAGGCTGGTTTACATTATCTTAGTATTTAGAGTGCTTAGTAGCGTGCGAGTAGATTCGAATGCGAGTGCTTTAGTAGTTTTGGTGCCTTTCCAGTGACCGTTTACACGCTTCCAGTAGAGTGTCATTTTCGCCATACCTAATACATATTATTTAATTCAATTACACGTCACGCGTTCACCGGCAAATGCACTCTACTAAAGACGCTACTAAAATGTCGATTTACATGCTTCCAGTGCGAGTGCGAGTAAAATATCGCGCGGAAGGTGAGCGGGAGCGCAGGGGGTGCTACTGGAAAGCGAGTAGAAAGGCTACTAGAACGTTACTCTCTTTAGTCATAAGACGACCGTTTACATGTTTCCTCTAAAGCACTCTCCTAAAGCGAGTCTTTAGTAGAGTTACTAAAGACTAGGATAATGTAAACCAGCCTTTAGATATACACTTCTAGATTTTCCGCGCGTACAGTTCATCAAAAAACTAATAAATCCAAACCAAATACTCGTTATCCTAAAATAACATTTGAATTAATAATATACGCGCTGTATAAAAGTGTTTTATTTCTAATATCTTTTAGAGTTTAGACACTACGAATTAATGAATAGGGGAACATTGTAGATAACGGATTAGACTGTGAGAAGGACATTAATGATACTCTTCGCTACCGCGATTCATGCATTATTCACACCACATCCGATGCCGTTTTGTCTTGGCTAGTTCTCTTAAGGGGCCATATAGGCCAATAGGAAAACATGGTTTACGCGGGCCATATTTTTATATGGAAAACGTAAAGTTGTGTTGTAGCCACAAAAAAGTTAAAGAGATTATCTAGTTGCTACAAGAATTAAATTGCGTATAAACCTTACAAGTGATTGTAAAAAAAATCAGAATATCGTCAAAAGCGCTTGTCGCGGGCCATATTTTTGACGTAAATAATAGCCGAAACATATTTGAATTCTACGTCAAATACACTTTAACGTACTGTGCAGTTGTTCCAATAACTTTTTTCAAGAAAGATAATTGTGCCAAAGAATATGATGAAAAAACAACGAAAAACATGGAAAAAGTACAGAAGTGAGGTTATTTTCCATACTCTTCACACGTAAAGAAAAAGACAGAGACAAATGATTTCGCATAACGGAGCCTTAAATAGTACAAACGAATGCCCCGAATTCCGTAAAAAGTTGTGCAATAGCATACTTAAAATATTATACAATTGAGAACCTCGTCCTTTTATGAAGCCGGTTAAAAATATAGTATACTAGCGACCGCACGCGACTTCGTCTGCTTGGTCAGTTCTATCCCTCAGGAGCAGTACTTTTTTCTAGATAAAATGTACCCTTCTCTGTTCCTGTACCCCTGACAATGTGTATACAAAAATTCATGGTGATCGGTTGTTAATATACAAACAAACAAATAAACTGGTTTTCTCATTTTATAATATTAGTTAGGATTCAAGATTACTTGAAAACTACTTCGGAACAAACCTAACGTTAATATAGTCTTCATTATAATCGTTTCAGCCGTCTTAGAGTAATTAATAAACATAAACAAAATAAATACATACAGATACCTGAACATAGAACATCCTCCTTTTTTGAAGCCGGTTAAATAGGAAAGTATCTCATTGTTTAGTAATTGAATAGTAGGTTGAGAGATCTATAATGAATATTGCAATTTAGACCGAGCCCTTAAACTTTGGAGGAAATATTAAAATTTATAGGGCCTTTGCTAGTGAGGACCCTTAGGGACAAACATTATTGGTTCTCTAAAGTTACAAGTTACTTTAGTATTCATGGCATAAAGAATTTAGATTGTAATTTTAAGTATGTACATGAGTAAATAGTTCTTTCAAATTCGTCGCGGTTTTTTGATAAAATAAAAACTATACATGTTCCAACAAATCACTACCTACATTTATAAAACAAAGCCCTCCGCCGCGTATGTTTGTCTGTCTGGCTGTCCGCGATAAACTTAAACACTATAATGTAATGTTTCATTACAGTAGCCATTTAGTCCAATAAAACTAGCTTTATCGGGACATAATAAGATAACTGAAATTTTCTTTTTCTATGTCATAAATTAGTGTTAGTTATAGTTAAAATAAAAGGAATTAAACATTTAGAAACTTCGCTTAAAACTAAAAAAAATTAACTACTGGGAAATACATTATTATTAAAACGTAAGAAATAAATGTTTAATTTTTGTCTAAAATGTCTAAAAAGACGCATCATAGCTTAATAAGATACAAGCATCATAGTTACGATTTTGGCTTATCTAGATATTGAGATCAGATGAATAATGTGAAAAAAAAACGAACATTCGAATTTGGATTCAGTTTAATTTTGCTATTAGGTGATAGAATTTTAATGCACCATAAAATTATAGCAGGAAAAAGCTAGGTAATGTACGAAAACTCATGATTTTTATATGAAACGGTTACCACCCCGGATTTCTTACATCACATATCTAATTAATATTTGACACTTAATATCAATATCCGATAAAGTAATAAAAACAACGAGTTTATTAATTATGTCCAGATAAAACTAGTTTTATTGGACTAATTTGATAGGATAACAGAGAAATTATACCTACGCATCTATCATGCAAATAAAAAAGAACATTTGCTTGTAGGTACTTTAATTTATTTCTTATAGCTAAGTGCGGATTCTCTAACGCAAAGGACTTTAGTAAAAGCTCCTTAAGTTATGAAAATGTGACAGGCCTACTCTGCCAGCGGAGCATTTGTCAGGCCCTAATTTATGACCGAGTTTAGCAATTTCCCGTAACAAACGTCAGCTATTTATCGCATCTCACTTGCGAACAGGAGCAATATAACTTGATGGACAGCCCTGATATTAAGTGGCAGGGAAATTGTTTTGGTTCGGAAATTCCAAATCGGTATTAAATCCACGGGAAATATATACTTACACCTACATCAGAGTAAGATTAAAACAACAATATCTCTAGTTATCAATCACAATGCATCGTGTATTAAAAAAACCCTGTTAGATCTTGAAAAAGGTCATAGTGTCGCTGAAACTGAAAAACTTCCTACATGGAACATAAATCACAAACGAAAAAAAAATTTCATACTCCCATACAAAATGTATTGGTCAGCTGACCGACTTACTATGGAAAGGCGAAGAAAAAAATTCGTTTTTCGACCTATGTTCCTTGGAGAATGTTGTTCGATTTCAGCAACACTAATCACCTTTTTCAGAATCTCACAGCGTTTCTTGATACACGATGTGTAACAAATTCATATTCCAGAAATGCGTAAAAGCAACAGTGCTGTGCATTAAAAATCGGTCCTTGTGGAATGACACTACTAAAGCAAAATAGTTGAAAACCAACGGCACGCGCGGAATTTGAGCTCGTTTCAGTATTTGGTTTCATAAATCAAATTTCTCGGCGCTCTTCGAGGATTCCTACAGACAAGCGCGTGAACTTCTCTCCATTTGAATGTTAATTTCAAATCATGCCGTAAATATTAATAAGTTTTAACTCGATTTTGTTAACAGGGGGAATTGAGTTGTACAGGCCTTCGATCGATACAGACTGATGTTCATTTTATCTTGTTGTTTGTTATGTAATAACGATGAAGTCGTTATTTATTAATTTTTATCGATTTTATGGTCGTCGTCTTCATCAGATTTTTCATGTACTATTGAAAACCTTTTTCTATGTTACGTAGTATTTTACAAGACTGTTAATATAGTTTTTGATTTGAGTTTTGAATAAAATACTTGCAATATTTCAGCTTTTGCAATGCTCAATTTCTGTAAAATGTTATAGGTATGAATATTATTGAACATTGCCATTACCCAATGACATTAAATAATATAGTTACGAGTACTTTAACATAATCTTACAAAACAGGAATCTTCTCTTTGCACATGAATATTAGAATAATCCAGTATTGTATTATTCATGCTTAGAAAAGAAGCGGATGTAGAAATGTAGCCGAAAAACCGTATTCATTCGAGTTATTTTTGATCGTTTTAACGTATTTCAATGAAACTTTTAGACGGCTTCTCTAACAGAACTTTCCTTTCTCTTCGGCGTTGAGATGTAAATATTTACAAAGTGCTTTTATTGTTTGACGTTATTATTATTCTACAATCTCGTAAACAAGTCAAGATTCAGGACGGTTTTATAATATTTGTTTTTCTTTTAAGATTATTGACAGGTTCGCTTTTGTGGTTTTTTTAAATCTCTTTTGATAATACAATCTGTGAGAGGAAAATATCGATTTTTATTTGTTTTTAAAGGTAGATAAGTATGAATTATTCTCGGTTAAAACAAGAATAAAGTTTTTAACTTTTATAACAGTTATAATACTTATTGAAAATACAATGTCTAATTTATTAATTGATGAAATAGACTCAAAGGACTGAATATTACGTCTTCAATACAGCAATACGAATACAACAATGTAATATAATAATATCTTACTTTACTCCATCAACCACTCCATCAACCTGCAACCATCAATTAGCTCTAGAACTATTTATTTATTCAAACGAATGGCCACTTCTTTTGTAGTACTTAGACTACAAAAGAAGTGGCCCATTTTCGGCCATGTTTTGGGTAAATGTTCAGACATTTGTTACATTACAATACCTACCTGTCTTCATTCGTGTTAATCTATCTTATATTAATATTAAAGTCATACTTATAACTCACTATATTATTTTATTTTTTGCTTTTTGGTTAGGCGATTGGGAATATTATAATAATTAATAGCCTAAAACATATGACATCATAAAGTCATTTGGATCCTATATGACTAACATAATTAAACAATTAAATGTAAAAATAATGCACCGTATGACCATAATTCAATGTATTTAGAGTTGGAAAATAAATAATGCATACTTACGATAACAAAGCATAATAAGCCTTTTTTTGTTGCATCGTTATTGGAATCTTTTTAATAAATACCATCGAAGAAACAGAGCGCATTTCAATACATCATTAATTTGAGAATTAATTACTGAAGCAACAACATCAGCTTAAGCAGTCTTACACATTGATAAAATAGCATTATGAAATAAACAGATCTTTCCCATTTTCATCCTAAAGCGATCTTTTTCTAGGATTTAGAGCTCAGGTAAAACTTTATGAAACCTTTACATTTTAGGAACGGACAAGCTATCATTCGTATGAATATACCTTTACCAATTTTCTACAGTTAATAAGGTGCTCCCTCACCGGGAGCATTCACGTGTACTGTAACATTATAGATTCGTCTTTGAGCATTACATTACAATAATACCTCCCTGACTGACGAGCATTCGCGTGTTTCTCCTCCTTCACTGATGTAAACACGTGAATGCTCTCGGTGAGGGAGCACCTTTAGGTGCTTCCTAAGCTTTACAATGCATTCCTGAGCATTACAATGCGCACCTTGTAATGATACAAAACGGGCATACATCAGTGAAGGAGGAGAAACACGCGAATGCTCATCAGTCAGGGAGGTATTATTGTAATGTAATGCTCAAAGACGAATCTATAATGAATGATACAGTACACGTGAATGCTCCCGGTGAGGGAGCACCTTTACTTAAGCAATTTTAAAAACTATTGAAACCAAATTATCTACCAGATTGCAACCAACACATCTGAGAAACACAGCGGAAAATTATTTTTTACACCCTTTGCTCATTCGGGCTCATGACCTTGGATTTCGCGTCCAGGGTCACTGACCGTACCAATTTGGCTTCTACAATGAGTATTGTTTTATTGTAGTAGCCAGGTTGGAAGGGTCATTGACCTTGGTAGAAATAAACCACCATTGATAAGTAGAGTACAAAAAAGTACAGTAAAGGGTGTTAGGGTGTTCGTTCTTCAGCAGAGTTGTCGCTTGCACTAAATGAATTAGCAGCCGCAAAGCGACGGGCCGTTCGCGTTGAATAATTCATCGTGTGTGCGAACCTTCGCCCCTAGCCTACTTAGGGTTGTCACCGGTTGAGCTCCGCCAAATCCGGACACGCTGTGCTAATTGGATTTTGAATACATTTTTCAAACCGCTTTAATTTGAAAGTAATTTAACTCGTTCAGTAACGTCTGTTTAACTAATGAAATATACCTACTTTAAAAATTAAGCCATATTGCTGCAATGTGTGGTATACCACACATGCTTGTAAGCATAATAAACGTTTGTGTTGTCTTTATTTATTTATTTTATTTTAGTTTATTTATTATTGAAATGCTATGATGTAATGATAAAAAATGAAACATGTCCTGCAAGAATGCTACCCATACCACTGCGTAGCAGATACATATATCTACATGCATAGCCCTATTTCGTTTGTGTATACCGTAGGCTAAATATACGATCAAAATGCCCAATGACCTTTTTTATCAATTATTCACAATACTTACATGAATATTAAAAATCAAAATATCTAAAATTATTACACTAATGTATTTTTTGAGCAATTACTTGCCCGGGATCTACTATGAAATACCTATTACCTATTTATCTCCATTAAACCCATTTTATTTATGCAGAAAATAACGCGCATTGTCAATCTGCATGAGAGAAGAATAAAAATGGTTGGATCAATAGGCTCTACACAGGTTTAGAACAACTAGGCGATTGGGATCAACCATTTTAACAAAACTTGCATTAAAGTATTCTTAAAATCTCTTTATTTGTCTTAGCTATGTCTCACAACTTGCTTCAAATATTCGCAGCGCAATAAGAAAGGCTGTAGCAGCCCTACTTACACTCAACAAGGGTAAATAAAATAACACAATGCTAAAAATATTCCGGCCGGTTTCTGGCAAAATGGAAAAAATCCTCTAATTAGGCGGCGACCGTTGACACGAAATGTTTCGAGGGCTCACCTTTCTTTTCTTCCGTCATATTTCTCTCTGCGAAAAATAATAAACATTTTTGGAGGATAACTGTCTGTTCCGATTAAAAGTTTGCTTTCTTTGTTCCTCTTGATTGAACGATTACCCCCTGATTTTTGTCTATCTTTGTTGCAATCAAGTCTGACAGAAATCGCAGTTACATTGCTGCTTTAGTAAGAATCAATGTGACAACTATCTTACATAAAGTAGCACAGAAACTGCGATTTTAATCGATTTCAATCGAGACTAGTTAACAACAGAGTTACCTCTTCTGTTTCAGTGACACTTTTTTAAAGACAAATCTCATAAATTGCTTCCATTGTTAATTAAATTCAGTAAATTCAAAAGTTTTAAGGAATATTCACTAAAAAAAATAGTACATTGCGATGCTTAGTATCTTTAAGCATCGCTGAACAACATAGATGGTTGATGTTATGTTACAACATAGTTGATGCGCGAGCGATCGAGCGAAGCGTCACCGTTTCAGCTTGGGCAAAAATGCTTTCGTGTGTCCATGTCCGGCTGTTCTCCTTTACAGGCCGCATTTCTCGACTGATTCTCGCGAAATTTTGTGAGCAAGTTCGACAATTCAGGTAATCGACATTTTTCAAAATGGCGGAGATAAGGGTGTTGAACTTTTATTCAAAGATAGACTCGCAGAGCCACTAGTCTAATTCTAAATAAACAGAATTTGGAATTCTAATTAATAATGAAGCTCATTATGTTTATTTTACTCCTAAAACAAAAATATTTCACAATTTCATTTCAAATAAAGCGTGTTGATAAAATGTTTATTTTTATGTCGAGACGCACATTTTACTCGAGTAAAAACGGCCCAAACACACACGTATTGTTTATGTTTTCGTTTCAGGCTTTTATAATCAAGTTCAACCAACTTTTTAATAAAAACTCTGCAAACACGCGCCATTGAAAATCAGGTTTCAAAGATTTACATACAATTACTTG
Organism: Agriphila geniculea; assembly: GCA_943789525.1. Classification (NCBI taxonomy): domain Eukaryota; kingdom Metazoa; phylum Arthropoda; class Insecta; order Lepidoptera; family Crambidae; genus Agriphila; species Agriphila geniculea. The sequence goes on from OX038878.1 coordinate 20,730,071, forward strand.
TGCCGCGCCAAATATTTAGGTGTCCATAATGCAGTCCTAAACCAACAAATGGGGGATAAACCCGAAGCGCCATATTATTTGCTTACATAATTATCCCCTCTCCAAGTGGTATCTGTTAGTTTGCCTTTGACGACTGCGCTTTAATTAAGTAGGTATTTGCTTAGGACTAAAGCAATAATACCGATGGGTGTGACACCAACCTGCCACGTATACACAACTTAGAATTCACAATTAGTTTTATATGGCATACCTACACCAAAGGTATAACATAATGATCGTATAATTTATACACGGTTAATTTTTAGGTATATCTAAAAATGAAATGAGTGTATCTCTTCCCTATTCTAATCGAGTGGGTACAGTTAAAAGTTTCAATATTTAATGATTGGTCAAGATATTGAGCTTTGTTTGTTTCCCAAAATTTTACTGATTTCTTGATTAAGAGCTTGATTTACAGCAGAATTACACGCGCGTAATTAAAAGAGACCATCTTTACCTACGTAAATAATGAAAATAATGAATCTACGCACGTGTCTTGCTATTTTGTGAGTTTTCCGATTAATCAAGATTTTTTTCTGATATTTTCAAAGTATTAATTTTTAATTTATAACTGCACGTTCATATTCAAAACGTGGTCTTATCCCCATTTAATTTTTAGATACTTAAAATTAAAAACTAACGATGTATAACTTCTGCTAAAGATTGATATTTTGATAATGCAATATTTAACTACAAAATGTATGTGAAAGTGTGTAAGATATTTATTTCTATAATATAATGATAGGTACCTTAAAATTGAATTAGTTAAGAAAAATCTGTGATAGATTACGTGTTAGAGAAGAGAGAAAAAACATAGTGCTTAAATAAACACGAAATTATGAATTTATCTCTCTGTAGTGTACTTCGAAGAAGCTTTATGGTACTTTTTATCACTTAAACAATATTTTATAGCCTGTCGTTTAGTTTAATGGAGTTTTTTTATTACTAAAACTGGTCACTTTTCGCAAAAAAAAACTCTATTAAGCTAAACGACAGGCTAGAAAATATTGTTCAAGCGATAAAAAGTGCCACAAAGCTTCTTGGGAGTGCACTAGATAATTCACAATTTCGTCTTTATTTATGAACATTTTTTCAATGGCGGCGCTAGTGTGCAGAATAAGTCCTCTTATATAAATATTATCTAGCTAGCCAAAAATTTAATATCGAGAAACTATATAATTAAAAGGATATTTGTTAAACGATATAAATTACCAAGCTTACCGAAAAGTCTAAGAAAAAATACTTTGTGTGTGGATCAGTTACTCCAGCAACGAAGATTAATGCTGTAACATCCTATTGTACCCGCACGAAGAAAAAACAGTAAAACTTATTGTGTGCCGCCTGAGCGATGGAAAGAGAAGTAAGATTAATCCTACCGTAATATCTTCACGTTAAACAAAACGTTTATAATCAAGATCACGTGAAAAAATATCATCATCATCATCATCATATCAGCCGCACGACCCCCACTGCTGGGTATTGGCTCCGTGCACGCTTTTAGCGCCACCTAGCGTGTTGCAACTTTGTTGGCTCTGACCTGACTGTTTTGACGTTTTGATATGTAATGGCGGCATTGTGACAAAATGTTAAAAAATACTATACATATTGTGTTATTAATGTAAATTTCAAAATTACTATGATTTGGGTGGACAAAGTGTTGTGAAATCATTTTTGGTCATTTAAATTAAATATGGCAAGCAAGATCTATTCAAAATAAGTGTTTTATTTTGGTTATATCAGGGTTTGTTTACTTCTTTTTTAGTTGTAGATTTTGTAAAACAAGAGGATAAAGCTACTTTAATAATTTTACTAAGTGATAATAAACATATATAATTATTCGTGTATCGCTAGTAATAAATTAAATAAAATTTTCAAGCAGATTACAGAGCCTTCTTTATTTCTAACTTTTTGCCACCATGAGCGCTGAGATCGATTATTATACCTTCGCACCCTCCCAATAGGCCTCCCCTAAGGATCTCCACGACGATCGGTCCTGCGCTGCCCATATCCAGTGGCTTCCCGCGACCTTCACCAGATCGTCGGTCCACCTTGTCGGGGGCCTACCCACGGAGCGTCGTCCGGTGCGCGGTCGCCATTCCAGAACCTTTCCGCCTCAGATGTTGGGGCGGAAAGGTTCTAGGCGAAAAAATATGAATTGGGACAAATAGAACGCGATCGTTAGGTATTTGTTTCATTCCTTCTTCAAAGAATTTTTCCTTGTGATCGCTGTTATGGAGGTTACGTATTTGACGCGTTTATACGCAGCGCGAGCTTGACTTTCAGTCACGTCTATAAATAAGTATACAGTTTAGAACTTTGTCACTCTAAAGCTATAACTATTTGGCAGAGAGATCAATGACAAATGACAACTACAACAAAGTGACAAAGTTCTAAACTGATGCGTACGTGGAACGCAACATGTAAAGGATACGCAGAGCATTTTTGCGCAACTAACAACCCAGCTTGTTATATTTCGATATGAATCAACTTCCGCGCATGTACGGTGCGTTTATACGCGTCAAAGAACCCCTACCTACAAAATTTTCCTTGCAAACAAAAACACTTTTCAGAACGGTTAGTGTTGAGCTAAATGAGGCATAGTGATCCGACCTTCGGGGACTCTGTACGTCATAATTCGTCATAACCCCTTAAAGCCATTCAACCCTATTTACGAGAATGACGTTTTCATATTACGATGCCCGAGTGGCCTCCGCCTTGTTACTTTCGCCCTATTCATAATTCATTAATAGGGCTGTGATAGCGAAGGGCAAAGGTCGGAATACTTGAGCAGAATCAGAGATTGTCTATGTTGGATATAACGTTATGAATTTTTATATTCCAGACCCTATTTTTCGTATCTAATGGGCTGTCTTCATTTGAATGCATTTGCTGTTTGAGATTTATTAAACTTATTGTACGGTAGTCGTTTATCATAGGTACTATCGACAACGCTTCCGCTTTACCACTAATAAGGTTAAATTCACTTGCATGCTGCTGTGCGGACATATACGTTTAGTCCTTGTAGGGGCGATACCTACGCGAAGTCGCGAACTCACGAATTTTCCCGCAAAGTGGGAAAGCACGATATTACTCTTTGATTTATATTTAACAATTTTTCATATTTACTACTAAGACTTAAGAGTCTTTGGATACATGTGACTTCTACAAGAGTGACACAATATGTAAGTGGTAATAAGTAAGTAATATAGCCCCATAGTAAAAACTGTTCATTTGCGTGGTCTGAAATTCCCATTTAGATATAGTTAAAAATTAACCGTGTATATTTCGACATAAGTAGTTAAAATAATCAAACTACTGGTTGATTGTTTCTAGATTAATGGAAAAATAATGCATCCACACGGTAATCCAGGCATCGTAACAATTTCCGCTTTGTGACGTAAACAAAAACTGTAACATGCGATGAAAATTGTTTTCAGAAACGCCAACTACATTTACAGTTCCACAGTCCCCATGCAATACGTTTATCAATTTTGGATATTTCACGCAACTAGCACTATACATTTCCATGACAAAGCAATTCCGAATTACCATAATATTTTGTAGTGCCCCAAATTCACGACAATAACTCATCGGCTCTTACGTCTCTCGAGCAATCAAGAAGTAATAACGATAAGTAGCAAGTTACGTGTTCTTATTTCCGTACACAACCATTTTGGCAGGAGTGGATTAGCGGCCATTTGCGACCGGTCGCGATAACCCGAAGTTCGAGTCCGTGACCTTGGTACGGGTTGTTCCCTCGCACGCGATGGGAGCTCCAACTATGAATTCCCGATAGTGTTTCACCCTATATGTTTTTCTACTTGAACGACATCCTGCATTTTACGTAAACGAGTATTTTATTTTTCTAATTAAATATCCGTTTATTCCAAGTGTCTTAAAAGTAAGATACACGAAATTAACAACTTTGAAGATTTCCCTTCCCTTTTTTCTTTGTTTTCTTTACATTTATACCGTAATTATCAAGTTTACCCATTCATAAACTGAAACAATAAAGGTTTGTTGCCTACTTTAATAAAAATTATAAGCAAAAAACGGATCCTTATTATACAAACCCTTCGAAGTTGACTAAGTTTTTATCAGAAGAATTTTAATTTTTTGTGAAAGGGTTGAACCGCTATTGCTTGTTTTTCGTTTTCTTGAAAACTTCTTCTCGCAACATTTCAGCGAAAAAACAATGTTGGAACGGATTCTTTGTTTAATATTAAATGTTAGCTTTCTCCTCATGAATACAGTAGTACCTTCATCCATTAGTAGTATTAAAAGTCAACCTTGCCCCTCGTTGGAATATCACAATGGCATTGCACGGGGTGAGCCTGATTACTATTGAAATTTTGCGACTTGCCTGCTGGGAATACGATGCTTAGTTTCATGATAAGCTGAGACTGGATTAATCCTCGAACGGAATAGATAGTGATAGCCCCTCGCTGACGATTGATGAGGAATTAATTGATAGGGAATTGTCAAAGGATTTTCCACGTGTCGTAGATAAACTTATGAATGGCTAGTTTCTTGAAATTCATTAGCGTTTTACATGAATAGGCAACAAAGAATAAACAGTTTAGGATTTTATTGTAGGATAGGATATAGGCTTTTAATCATTTACGAACTACTAGCAAAAGTTAGCGTTCCAAATGTGAGAAACTTCCAATTTGCCCAAACTGGGCTAATAAGGGCGGATCAATATACGATTCGAGTTTAACACGTACTAAGTATATTAAATTATTGTACATTTTTATGATAGCTTATTAACGTTTAAATGTTCAATGTAACGATTAAATATCCATTGTTAGATACCTATGCAGAGAAGTTAAATAATCATCATTTATCATCATTATCATTATGATCATCGAATGCGCGAAGGCCCTTGTTAATACCGTTGATATCGCGTCGGTATGACGGACCGATAAATGCCTAACTAATAGTATCTACATTCTAGAGTACTCTTGGATCAGGATTTCTAGTAATCCGGGTATAAAATATTATTTTATACGGAATCAATGTCGCTTGTGGATAACACAAGTGAAGGCGATTGCTCGCGACGAGTCGCCGCTGGGACGTGGATTTACGACACATTGTGCTAAGTGCCGGGAGATGTCCAGCCACCAAGTATTGATATTAGATTTATATTTGAAATAATAGCAAACAAGATTTATATAGCATAATATTTGAGACTCTCACTTTTGACGATGCAAAGTAGCGATCCTACAAATGTAAGCTACATTATTTTATATAAGTATTTCAACTTTCTCAATATTCTATTCGTATACATCCATACTAGTCCACTGAAAATAATCTCTATTAAATCTCAGCTCGGTGGCGCAGTGGTTTAGCGCCTGGACCAGCGATTGCGGATGTTAAGCAACTTTCGCAAGGTTCGGTCATGGGATGGGTGACCAAAAATTTATTATCTCGAGCTCCTCCGTGCTTCGGAAGGCACGTTAAGCCGTTGGTCCCAGCTGCATTTGCAGTCGTTAACACCCACCAATCCGCATTGGGCCCGCGTGGTGGGTTATGGCCCGTCCTCCTTATCCACCCATAAGGAAGGCCTGTGCCCCAGCAGTGGGGACATTAAAATGGCTGATGGACAATCTACATAATATTATAAAGGATTCTTTTCTAATACGTACAATTTCTGACCCTCTGCGAGTAATCCTAACCGACAACAACAGTATTTGTATTAAATGAATCTGCCCCTAAACTAAATAAGCACCAAAATTAAAAATCTAAAACTTTTGTAGATTTCAAAAATTGTCATTTGATTTATTACTAACAGTAGTCGTTTTAAGTAGGTAATAAATTAAATGTCAATTTTAAGTACAATCCGATCCCTTATTTCCTTAGTTTTTGTGACCATCCATTCGGTTCAGCCAATGCAACTTTGTCGATAAAGTGAGCTGAAAGTGTAATGGATGGTCGGTATTGGTAATAGTCCTCAGTTCTATAAAGTAGATTTTAAAGCACTAGATGCAGACTTCAAACTTTACTGTTTGGGCTCAAAAATGTTTGCCGTGTGGTGCAGTGGTAATGACTTTATCATCATTACCCGTTTTATTCCTCATTGTTTTGGACACAGGCCTTCCATATGAATGGATTAGGAAGATAGGTCATCCCGTAACATAAACCATTACACGAACTCAACGCGAATTTATTTCATCTGGAACTAACAGCTTTAACGTGCCTTCGTGAAGTACAAAAAAGTATAGAACTGCTCATTAACTTCACTTTAAAGTCGTTCTCAGAAAAACGCCTACTCGACCCCCGACACCGAAACAAGATGGAGTATAGGTAGTCGGGTCATCAAAGTTAATAAGTATTTAGAAAATGTATCCTTTGGTGGGTGCAGTGAGTGCACCGATGCATCGATTAAAGGCTCACACGAGCGATCGATAGGAGCCGCGGTGATGTGGAGCTGCAACGGGCCTAGCGGCGTGGAACACCAGACCTTGATGCAGGCTCTATTTTTACTCCACGCCGACGTAAAAGGCTGTAGTGATCATGATTTTAATAGCGGTCTAAGGCTGAAGCTACACGGGCGGTTCTGCCGCCGCGGGAAAGCGCTCGAGAAAGCTGCCGCAGGCCATCAAACTACACGAAATGGGGTTTATCTCTGTCTTTTGCTCATACTCAACATGAATCCTCCAATGATCACTGCTCTTGCAGTTCTTATACTAAATGGGGCAAAACAGTTGTATTTATAAAAAAATAAAATAAAAAGTAAACTTACCAGCTTTTTTGTCTTCTGGGCCTAAATCAGCCCAATGAGCTACCTTTTCTTCAGCACATTTAGGTAGAGCAAAATACAATAATAGCATAGATGCTAGACTGACAATCTAGCACAATATACTGCGATCTAATATTTTTAACCGACTTCAAAAAAGCAGGAGTTTGTTTCTCTGTTCGTCTGTATGTTGTTTTCAAGGCTGAACTGATTTGAATGGAGTTTAACACACAGTTTGTAGCCTGGATTAAATTATAAGATACTTTTTATCCTGGTCGAAGGTACCCTAGGGTAAATACTTTTGAGAAATTTATAAAAAATATAGCCCATATTTATTTATAACTAGCTTCCGCTCGCGACTACATCCGGGTGGACATTTGAAAAATACCCTAAAATAACATATAGACGAACAGAAAAACAACCTCCTGCTTTTCTCCTCCTGAACTGATTTGGATGAAATTTGGCACTCAGACAGTTCATAGCTTAGTAATATAGTATTATAAATATCGATATTTGATTTTACACACACTGCGCCATCTAACCCTAGACAACTGATTTTACTAGGTAGGTACTTACTTTTCGCAATAGATAGGTACTTATTACACGCAGACCTGTCACAGAAATTAAAATATTTCATTTCAATTTCGTCCGGTCATCGAACCCGGGATCTCTTGCGTGGTAGACTGGCATGTTGAATACTGCACCACTCGGGTCATCGATCGATATCACGCGAAAATTAATGCAAAAAGTGGGCAACCCTGCCAAAGACCACCGTGGATCGTGGTAGATTGTCAATCTACCAAGATCTACTGCGATCCAGATCTCGCTGGATTGACCGTGTAACGTCGCAAACCAACCGCATCAAATTCCATCAATCTGTGGTTTTGATCAGATCACACCAGATTGACGTGTGTAATGGCCGCCTTACTTTGACAGTCCCATAATTATGATCTCATCTTGATAGTTCGTTTGTTTGAGCAAACTTTTGTCTATATGTATGTAAACTTACATGTATCGAACGCGTTATTAAAATTAGGTATCATGATGTTTCAAGTAACGAAATAATTTGAGTGAGCTTACTGCTCCCCATCTTTAAAATGAGATATGGGCAGAATCCACATGTAAACAGCGGGTGTTTACATTGGCAAAAGCCATTATTGGAAGCATACATATTAGACGACGGCACTCCGCGCATGATATTCAATTTGCGTCTACATGTAGCATCTTCAAACGAAATTATAATATATCTTCTAGGCACGCACGTCATTATGTGACTTAATATGTTCTACGCAGGAGGGTAGAGAGGTAAAATATCGTAATATTTGTTCAATTACATACTCATTACTGCAAAACGTATACATCGGCTTCTCTTTTTATGTTTTTACACAATAAACTTAAAGACTCGGTAGAGTACGTAGAGAGAGTATAACTTCTATTTGCACGACTTCTGACACCTATACATACACCAACCCACGGAATGACTGCCGTTACGATATTGATCTTCCGAAAGTTCATACTACCGCAGGTGTTCAATTACGTTTTTAAATCTAACATCAAATATAATGGTAATGATCAATATCAGACAAATTGACTTTGGATCTCCAACTTTTAGATAGCAGCTAATATCACTGAATTTTCCACAAAATATATAACTACAGCTAAAAAAGCGAGTATTGCATTCACAATTTGTTTATCACCCGCTGCTTATCAGTGTGTCTGGTACGTGTCTAGATTTAAGTGCTTTCAAAATACTATTTCCTGTGTAACTTTAAATCTAACATAACAGCGTTGCATCAAAACAAATGGAGTTATGAATCAGCTCTAGTTTAAGTAGAAATAAATAATAGGTACTACATTTTTCATGAAATATCTAGAAAGGCGAGCATTGCATCTGCAAATGGCCGCGCGCAAGTGGCACTGTTTATCACACGCCATGGCACGTGCCCAACCAAATATAGGTGCTTTCTCAAAACTATTTCCTGCACTGCACTATTGCAAATTTTAATATTTCCCCCATTTCGTCTGTAGTCGTTTTGAGTGTTTTACATAACATTGATTTTTAAAAAGGAAGTAAGTTTGATGTAGTATTTGTAATTGTAATTAAGTTTTTTTACTATTCCGTAAGTTTCAGGTCTTGTCTCAAAAACTATTTAATTAAAAATAAATTTCACAAGACTTTTTTTTAAATAAACGTCTAGTAGATTGAAATTTGTTTTATATCTGCAGTCCACATTTAACTGTGCAAATGTACTATATCGCTTGAGCTCCGGTCATAAAAATATAATGTTACAAACGAGCAGTGATTCTATCGTTAATGCCAAATCCATTTTATTGATTTCTAACTATATTTTTTTTAAACGAATTATGGTTGGACATGGACTTCTATCTGTTCTATTTGTTTCGGATAAATTTTGTTATTTTTTTCAGTCGTTTAACATGATAAGACATTGATTTTAGAAATAATAATTATAATAATTATCTTGTTACATTATATTAAATAAGTACCTGCCGTAAGTACCTATCTAAGTATCGTAGCTTTCTCAAAATGACTGTCGTAAGTAAGACGGCGTGTTTTGGCAGCGGATTTAATTGAAAAATTAACTTGCAGCGACGATTAGACTGCTCAATTAATCTCTTGTGACTAACCCTTTGTTGTTTAGAGAAACATATTTTGCTAACACGACAGCCAAGTAGGTAATTAATTAGCAGTACATTTTCATGAACGAATTTAAAACCGAGAAGTTAGAATAATGATGCAAACCGTTCGTTGTAAGGATTATATTAGCAAATAAGTTACTCAATATACGTGTTACAAAATATTTTTTAATGCCGAATATGGTAGATAGGGACCATTAAACTGAACAACTTTTAGGCTGCGTTCATACAATAACGCACGACCTGAACTCAACTCAAATTCAACTCGAACGCAACTCAACCAGAGCCCACTTCTTGAAATACAGCGCTTTAAATTTTGAGTTTTATGACATTAATAAGCTCCGTTATATTTTGTGGATGCAACTGCACACGCCTCGCGCTCAACCCGAACTTAACTCAAACTTAACCCGAACACAACCCGAACTCAACTCAAACTCAACCCGAACTCGACCCGAACTCACCTCAAACTCACCTGAACATTACACAGAAGCTTATTAATGTGTCATAAGACTCAAAATAATTGTAAGCGATGTATTTCAAGGTGGGCTGCGGTTGAGGTGAGTTTGAGTTGAGTTCGGGTTGAGGTCGGGTCGTGTGTTATCGTTTGAACGCAGCCTTACTATGGGTCGAATTCTGAAATCGACAAAAAATATCTGTTATTTCACACAAAAGTTCATAACTAAAATATCAAAATGTATGAAACAGCTGTTTTTTTTTTCACTATTTCAGAGTTGGTCCCATAGTAAAAGTTGTTCAGTTTGATAGTCGGCATTCGGCATTAGGGGTTATTTTGTAACATGTTGTATAACAACCATTTCACACAGAGACTTTGACTTTACCATACAATTTATTATAACTTATTCAACCAATAACTATCACGTGAACTTGGTAACTCCTAGTGATTTCCGCAAAAACCGAATTCCAATCCCACCAATTAGAAAACTAATACCATTAGGGAATTCGTCGGCGATTTGTCACTGAGCGAACCCACCTCAACATGGCGGAATTTTATGTAGCGTAAAAACGTTGTGCGACTTAGCGCTAGCCGATATAAATTACCTGCCTAGTACCTAAAGCGGAACGCCACACCTTTTGGCCTTAACTCTCGTGTGAAAATGCAGAGATTCCAAACGAAGTGTGATAAATATGAAGTGGTATACTTTCACAAATATTATTATCACGGGCTGAATATAACCGCAGGCTTTTTGCAAACTGAATTGGAAAATTAATAAAAAAGTTTCGTTTCGTTTCAGTGCTTAATTTATATTGTTCACATTCATCAAAATATCTACTTATAGTTTTATACTTTACTAGTATATTTAATTACGTTTATGTATAGTAACCGTATTAAGAAACATACAGTAAAAATGTTCATGACCTGAACAACGCCAAAATAGATTTTCTTAGTAGGTACCGACTTATATGATTTACTAGCGGCCGCCCACGACTTCGTCTGCTTGGAAAGTTTAATGCTATCCCTCGGGAACAACATTTTTTTCCGGATGAAAGGTCCCTATGTCCTTCTCTGTGCCCCTGACAACGTGTATGTAAAATTTCATGATGATCGGTTCAGTAGTTCAGACGTGAAGTCGTAACAAACGAAAAAACAAATAAACAAACGACTTCCGCATTTATAATATTAGTAAGGATAAAGATTTCATCCCCATAAGCATTTAAATCATCAGCATAAACACAAAATTTGAAGAGCCTAGCTTCGAAACTGAGGGACTTTCATACAAACCTTGGACCCCGTTTCATCTCCTTACTCAAACTCACCCCGAGTTTTGAAAAATCCTTTATTAGTGCACCCCTAGACTTCATAAGGAACCTATGTGCCAAATTTGGAGTCTCTAGACCCAGCGGTTTGCGCTGTGCTTTGATATGTCAGTCACCAATCTTTTATATATTTATTATAACAAGCTAGACAACCTGAAACATAGTTTTCAATACAGTTGCTTGACAATATGTGCTTTCTATGACAGTACAGAGTGCGGAACATTGATTTTACCGTATGCCGTGAGTTTTTGTTTACGGTTTAGTAGAGTCTGCGGGAAGTTGATTTTACCGCACGCCGCCGCCGTGTGTTTTTGTTTACGGTTTTTTTTATTTCTATTACAATTTATTTTTTTCAGTTTTCTCGCAAATGTTTTGAAAAACGTCTTACGATACATAATTGTTAAGTTTTTTTTTTATCTCCTTACCAACCTTGTTTAATGAACTACTATTTTTGCTCGTGTCCCCTTCAGTTTTTCGTTTACGTACCGTGAAAATGTTTAAGCCCCTCTTGACCCGTCATGAAATATGCAGCGGCGAGCCGTAGGCCAACCCGGCGCCCATTCGTCGTCGCACGTGCCGCCAGTCCACCCGCCCAAACGTACGGTTGTTACTCGATAATGCTTACGATAATAAGTAAACTAATTGTTTGTTATGTTATCATATCACCGTCTACATTTTCAAGCTTTAAAACTGCAAAGACAACTGAAAAAAATGCAATATGAAAAGAAGTTGAAAGATACTTACCCACTTTTTAACTGTTCCTTGTTTTTTTTTTAATAATATCCCACCTTGTTGTGGGTTCTAACAGACCTTTATTGTTATCCTTTTATCCGTTCATATCACTTTATTGTTATCCTATAAACAATTGTATAACATCAGAAATGATCGATGCATCACAAGGGTGCTATAACAGTGTAGTGTCACAATCTTATAATACTGTGGTACTGTAGAAGATTTCTTATGGCATCTTGTTACAAAACTTAATAAACCTCTTGGTTCTTCTTGGATCTTTCTATGGAGATCATTAACCCTTCCCTATAGAGACCCTATTTTCTGTAACAAAAGGTACACCACACCAGATTTACTGGAGCAATACTGTGATATCAATACGTTATTTTAATCATGTTAGGCGCCGCATGAGCGAAACGAGCACTTTTGACAATATGACGCCGCTCTCTTATGACGGTATTATGCGTCACGGTAAAATTGTAATATATAGCACATGAATGGTGCTTTACTTCTGCTAATTAAAACTTCACAGTATCAGTAATTATTAGAATGAGGACGGTAATTTTCTTTTAAAAGTAGAAATGAAGATAAAACTTCTTCTCACCTAATCTTCGAATATGTTACTTGCACCATTTGTTGTGATACCACAGAATATATAAAAGTACTAACGTGTGATACTTTAAAAAAAGATTAACTTTAAACTATCACTCAAAAAGAGACAAACAAACATAGGGAATTCTAAACCCGGAAGCCTTTTAGAACTTGTGGGGAAACGCAAACCCAGTGGCTTTGATAAATAGCTTAATTAATTATGAAAATGCGGTGTAATTTATCACGCGCCATCCGGTGCATGTGAGCGCCAGCTTTTATCAGGCAACCATTGACCCACATTGCAGGATCAAGCTTGTCTCTCGTCTTATTCATCTGCATTTCATAGAATTCAGAAACACTTTAGTACTTTTTCTTTTCACCGGAAAAGTGGAAATGCTTAAGCAGCCTCGGCAACATATAATTCTCTTTGATTTTTATATAAAAGCTCCTTGCTGATCTTGAATTAGTTGTGAAAGAAGTTGGTTTTAAAAATATTTTTAATTCAGTTTCACCATTATAAAGTATGTTAAGTGGATTTACTTTAAACTCATTTATAAGTCTCATTTCAAAAAGAACAATTAATGTGGATCGGTTAACAAATCTAGTATAGTATACCTTTTTTATGCCATTTGATTAGGTATTATACTACAAAAGTACAAACAATAACTAGGTAATTACGTAGGATATTGAAGCCAACCAAAAAATACGAAATAGCAGATGAGTTGCCTCCAAAGCCGACCAAAAAGGTGTTCTACATTTCCAAACTAGAAAAGAAAACCCAATAATATATTCGTCTGCTCTAAATATTCTATGACGTAAATCACCATGAATAGCCTAACAAGGGTAGTTGTCGCTAGCGCGAAAGCCAGGAGTTCGTAAGTAGTTGTAAATATTATCAGAGTAGTAGTGCCTAACAGCATTAGTTTGAAAGGATTCCACGTGGAGAGAGCAAGGGCCCGAAATATCGTCAGATAATAAGTAGTGCCATTACCGCCACCCTTCGAGACGTCTGTGAGGATTAGGACCTCCGTCACACCGACATGTAATGTCTCTTTAAGGATTGGTCCTTATACTTATTGGGGTTGTACACGATACGATAAGTTTTATATTTTTTTGTCTGATTCGTTTGCGATACTAAACCTTTTGAGGATGATATATTATAATCTAGATAAACTGTGATGGTGGTTGTTGAAAAACACAACTTACTTCTAATTCCCTAAAGGAATTATAAGGTGCTCATTAAATGCAACTTTCACCTTAGAACGAACTCCGAAATCGTGAAAATAAAAACAGATGTTAGTTTTTAATATCATTATCATATGATGATATCAGCCGCACGACACCTACTGCTGGGTATAGGCCTCCCCTAAGGATCTCCACGACGATCGGTCCTGCGCTGCCCGCATCCAGTGGCTTCCCGCAACCTTCACCAGATCGTCGGTCCACCTTGTCGGGGGCTTACCCACGGAGCGTTGTCCGGTGCGCGGTCGCCATTCCAGAACCTTTCCGCCTCAACGGCCATTGATTCTTATCGCTATGTGTTCCGCCCATTGGCACTTCAGCTGAGCAATCCTTTGAGCGATGTCGGTTACTTTAGTTCTCCTGCCGATCTCTTCGTTTCTGTTTCAATCACTCAGGGAAACGACGAGCATGGCACTCTCCATTGCATGCTGGGTAACCTTGAGCCTCCTCATGAGACCCATAGTTAGCGACCACGTTTCACTGCCGTAAGGCAACACACACTGTTCATAGACTTTCGTCTTGAGACACTGAGGTAAGTCGGACGCGAAGATTTTTCGAAGCTTCCCAAATGCTGCCCACCCGAGTTGGATTCGACGAGAGATCTCTTTCTCGAAGTTGGACTTACCTAACTGGATTGCCAGTCCTAGGTATACGTAATGGTCAACAACTTCAAGTGCAGTGTTCCCAACATGAACAGGAGAGGGTACAACATGGGCATTTGACATAATTTTCGCCTTATTATCATAAAAACAAAGAGATTTTATGCCGCTGAAAATAAGTCAAATAACTTATGTCATTTTTAATTCACAATTTTTTTTTTATAAAATATTAAAATATTTGCATTTTGTCACTTAAAATTATAATTTTGAAGTAGGCTGTTCGCAAAATATCATTGCATTGTGCGCGTGAAAAAAAAACTTGTGTGCCTTTTCCACTGACCTGCATATATTTACACTGGACAGGCTTATGTCAAACTGTTTTTGTGCCTATTCGAATTCCGCCATTTTGGCGCTGTAGGACGTAGCGTGAGCATAGCGTGCGTACATGGTACTAAAGTTTGAAGTCTGGAGAGTCTGGATTTTCATATTGTACGTCAAAATTAGTTCTTTAGACGCACGCTAGTGGCGTTTCAAATAGGCACAAAAACTTAGCTGTCAAATCATACAGACAGCCAGTCCAGTTAATTAAAAAATGTTTTTTCATGTCAGTTTTTATCGTATTTGTCGCTGTGTGGTACATTATTTTGTTTTTTCCTCGCAAATGTGTTGAAAAATGTAGTATGAAACTCGTGAGCTCTGCTGACTTGTATCAAAATAAACTATTATTGAACAGCTATGTTTTTTATTCATTAACACTCAGGATTATAATATACACTAGCCTCTGTCACCACTGCCTCGTATACTTTAACCCCCTTACTAATAAAGATTGTATAGCAGCTGCATAGTAACACAGTGTTTTGTCACTTTCTTTTTAATGTCAAATTCAAATAGTTTGACAGAGAGTAACCATTGTGTAACTATACATCTGCTATTCAATCTTTATTAGTAAGGGGGTAATAATATAGTGTAGGTGATTATTAAAGTAGCAGTCTCACAGAGAATTATCTCTGTGACTAAAAGCTATATTTGAAAATTTCACATTTTTAGATCATCCGGATCGAATCAATTCTATTTGCAAAATTTTAATATCATCATAATGAAGCAATCACTATTCTATCGAAAGCAATTTTAATAATAGCGGTTAAAGTATGAAATTGCCTATTTTTTCTCACACACAGAGGCTCTATCCATATCTTCTATGATAATAAAGATGCTTCCGTTACTTGTTATTATAGAATTATGATCATGAGGCCCACAATCAGCAATAAAAATATTTCAGATTAGCTTTCCTGAACATTAAAAAAAGTATCTTTAAAGTGAATCCTTTTTTCGTTAGCAGAAATTAACATTTATATTTATATTTATATGTGGCATTAGTTACCTGAGTGTTTAAACATTTGTGCATAAAAGTTTTAAGACATTGGCGTTTATGGTTGTTAAATAAATTAAGAAAATGTTAGTATGGAAATAAAATTGTCTTTAAAATTCTGAATACAAAACGACAATTTCATAACTAAACCCCTTTGTTTTGGTTGAATTTAATTTGGAATCTCCAATTTTATTTCTTTTTAGGTTATCAGATTTTGAAAGTCCTTTACTTTGTTTCAGTTACAAAACTAAATTATTACTAAAAAAAAGACGATGAAGTCGTAATTTTCATTGTTAAATGTTTGCTGAACAAGACCGCTATCATGGCGTGGTCATACAAGAGCACATTGTCATACCAAGCACAAAACTTTTCTACATGAAAAATCCCAATGACGTATTATTTTTTTTGGTGGATATTTATTTTGAAGAATTCTCCAATTACGATACGTTCTGATGCGTGCGCGGCACATTAAGCGGAGAGGGACGTGCGCGGCGTGTGGATAGTGCTAAATGTTTTCCAATAACTACTGGGACCACGATTTGGCCGGTATAAAACTACTGCATGAGCCAAAGACATCTATGTTGTATCACGTTGTATATACTACACCGAGCCGAGCAAATAAATTATGTAGGACAAGCTCTTTTATGTGATACATTTCGAATTGGCGACTTGATCCCGTAACATCATATTTTTCTTGATATTTATGCCTATTCAGCAGCCTGACATAATGCCAGCGTATCGGGATCAGGAGCCTTTCCACAATTTTTTTAAACAGTTTAAGTTCTTTACATAGTTTAACATAATACCACTGACATGAAAATTTTTTTTTTTTTATTTAACTGGACTGGCTGTCTGTATGATTTGACAGCTAAGTTTTTGTGCCTATTCGAAACGCCACTAGCGTGCGTCTAAAGAACTAATTTTGACGTACAATATGAAAATAGTTGCCGTGATCGTCTCTCCAGACTTCAGACTTTAGTACCACGTACGCACGCTATGCTCACGCTACGTCCTACAGCGCCAAAATGGCGGAAATCAAATAGGCACAAAAACAGTTTGACATAAGCCTGTCCAGTGTAAATATATGCAGGTCAGTGCATAATACAAAAAATATACGGTGTCCCAAAACTTTGCCACACGTAACTTAAATATTGACTATATGAAATTTTACTGAAAGAAGACTTCATTTTGTTTTTAAAAAGAGACAGAACTGTATTCACAGATTTTTTTTTAATTTCATACGATTCGATACAAATTGATACAATCCGTAATAAATAAAAATTTAATTGTTAATTTTCATGGTCTTTCTTTTGTTTAAGATGCTGTATTATTTAAGAAAAAAAATTTTTTTTTTCGTTTTTAGTGGGTTCGATACCTGGTTAAGGCAGGCGTTTTTCAAAAATCTTTGAATGCAGTTCCAAATTTTTTAAAACAAAATTATTATTTCTTATAGTAAAATTTCCTATCTTCAATATTTAAGGTACTTTCCCTCCGTGTGGCAAAGTTTTGGGACACCCTGTATAGTTAAAGGTCATGATCGCTTAATGTTTTATGAATCAAACAAAATATATTCTGCCATTTTCAGTTGTTTTCTCCAATTTATCCAGTTGCGAAAAAAATGCGTTACACAATTGAAAGGCTTTGATCCCTAGTTAAGCTAAGAAATAAGAAGAGGCCAAATAGCGCACGTTTCGAACAATCAGCGTTTCTTCAGAAAAGTTGACACAAAGCGAATCAAAGAATAGCGTTGAGGCGATCAGCGAATTCTAAGGTTTCTCTTCGGTCGTGTAATGGTGTGACGCTATAAATTTCCATTGACAATAAAAAGTTATAGGGTGGCTCATAGAGCCCTGAACGAGAAGACATTTATTAATTGATTCGACGTGCTGACGGGGGTACTTCGACAGCATAAACTTTAATAGCACTAGGTCTTGCGATGTTCGACGCAGCGCACATCGCGGACATTGCTCGCTATGCAACCAAGCTATAAAATATCATTGTCGATCTTATGTATTCTTACAAACTTAGAATAATCAAACCTAGAACGATAGTTCGCTACATAGCGCACTGTCAAAAGTGAGGCAACTAAAACAGCCAAAATGGCTCCGTTTTCAGATTGTTATTCTACATTATTACCTAATTATACCGATTAAGTACAAAACAGTTTCAATTTTCCCACATTTATAAGACTAGCTACTATATTATTGGGTTTCAGTTACGATTAGTTAACGTATGAAGGATATAAATTTGAAAACTAAGCCATTCTGGCTTGGTATAAGTTGCCTCACTTTGCATGCGAGGACACGGCTTCTAGGTGTTATTATTCTAAGCTTACAAAGAAAAAAAAACTTATGTAGTTAATTAAATACTGAAATAATCTAATAAGTATCTTGATTTCAAAGTACCACTAGGTAATCGTAAAAGTAAACACTATACTGATAAGGATGTTTTAATAAGTATGCAAATCCAATTCCAGTTCCTTGTGACTGGCGGACATGGGATCATTTGAATAAACGTCAACGCCAATCTCAACTTAATGCAAGACATCTTTCTGTTACAGGCTCATAAGGTATATATATGTCGTGGGCTAATCGTTGAACTGGGCCGATCGAGATCTGCCTGGCCAGATCACGATGTGCCGGCATTTCATGATCTGGCCAAAAATTTCATGATGTGCCCAGTCAAAAATTAGGCAGATCGATAAAAGCAACCTATTCGTCGATTTGCCCTACTAGTACTTAGCCACATCGAGATATGGCTGGGCGCATCGTAATATACTTCTGTTTCGCGACGCTTGTGACGCTGTGACGCTGTTTGCGCTCTGTCAGCTGTGTGTTTACGTGCGAGCAAGATGGCGGCATCACAAGAAATCGAAAATTGTGATAATAAAAACAATACGACAGCGACATTTGTATAACGAACCACGTGTTAAGATGATAATAATGAGAATGTTAAGACGAGAATGATGATTTATAAACAAAATTTTAAAAAATAATTAATGTACTTACATTCTTTTCATTTTACTAATACGTGCTAATACTTTGGTCACTCTACAGACTATTTATCCCAGCATGGCTGGGTTTATCTTTATTATCTAGTAAAATAATTATTTTCCAAACTTCATTTTATTTGTTTGTACTTTGGCCACCCCACAGAATCGATTTGCCCAAGCATGGCCGGGCAAATCGTCAAACGTTATGCTTTGAACGATATGGCGGGTTTTGAAAAGGCAAATCAAGAAATGCCGGCGTATCGTGATCTGCCCAGGCAGATCTCGATCGGCCCAATTCAACGATTGGCCCACGACATATACAACGTGTTATAAAAATACCTCTTATGCCGAATATGGTAGATAGGGACCATTAAACTGAACAACTTTTACTACGGGACCAACTCTGAAATCGCGAAAAAAAATCTGCTGTTTCATACAAAAATTAATGAAGAGAAAAAATCACACTTGGCGTTTTAATACCCCTAATTATTATACAACATGATTGGCAAACATCATTTGGCAACTTACTTTATTATTATGCTCCTCGCACCGCTTCGTCAGATCTATAATAAATTAAGTTACATAAAAATTGTCTTAATTGGTGTCTGTCTTTGCCACTAAACTTAGTAAGCAGTTGGTCCGCCGAACAAAACAAAAGTTTAAGTATCCAAAAAAAATGCTTTTATTTACTTAGTCTGATAAAAGCATTAAGGGTTACAAACTTAACGCATTAGCTTGTTAGAAAAACCAATGGATCGAATCAAACTAATTGTATTAAATAAAAAACTTGTTAGACTGATAGTTTTTAACAGCCAAACTTGCTTTTCTTACAAATAGAGAAATATAGAACGAAATGAGCGAAAATCGAATGAATATATATATTATACAACAAACATCATGTTTTCTACAAAACGCTTCGACAATAAAAAATCTTTTTAAATGTAAATTTCGATAATAATTTTACATTTTAGCGGACACTACGTCGTCCAATTCGTCCGACCGTGAAGGGTGTCCGTTATCGGTCGAATAGTCCGATTAAAATGTCCGAACCATTAAACGAGTATGACGCTTTTTTTAACCTTCATAAATCTGTTTTCGAAACATTTATAATGGACACTTAAAAACATAATAAAACGCTCTCGTAAACTCTCAGCCTGATGATATATCAAATTCTAAATGGATGTTGACATGATAAAGATAAAACTTTTGATATTTAAAATGAGTTAGCACAAAATGCATAAGAAACATCTATAATTATTTTAAATTATAACAAGGTGTTTGAAAATAACATTATAAAGCCAAATATGGTAGAGAAGGTACCACACTGCTTACAACCTCGGAAAATTATTAACTGAAATAATATCCCCGGAAAATAATAGCTTTATAAAGCTTTATCCAAAACAAACAAATTGTATATATTTAAAAAAACATCTTTATCGATCACCTAACTTTCGAAAAATTACCACTTTTACACTCACACTTAAGTTCTGTCTGTCCCCATCATCTGTCCTTTTATCAGAAAGGAAATTCAGTTACATTCAGCCGAAAATATTTCCATCGTATCATGACAAAACTGTCGTGGAATAATCGTGGAAGGAGATATACATATTAAAGTATCGGTTGAAAACCGTAACACCAGAAAATACAAAACTCTTCGTGCATTCCCTTTCTCACAAATATCTATTCCAATAAATTCTTTCATATTGACACTGAAACGAACCCTCAGATCGGAACCCTCGTATCTTTTGTTGAATGTTTCCCAAATATTACGAAAATTCCTAAAATGCCTTGGCAAGATTCAATATCGAGAGCCAAAGGGTCATTCCGAGCACGCATTGTACACAGAAATAATAGCTGTTATTGATGTTTCTGCCCCTTGTAGTAAGGATTTGGATTTTTCTATTTAATGGTAAGTATAGTTGTACCAATACCTAGTTTTACAGTTACATTGAAAAGTAATAAACAAGATTCCTTCAATCTTGTGAATAATAAGAAATCGTTTCTTCGGCATTCGGCTCCTACAAGCAAATAAATTAATTGCTTGCAAGTATAAAACTAGAGATGCGCCGAATGTTCGGCCGAATATTCGTATTCGGCAAATTCGGCATATTTTTTCATGTTCGTATTCGGCCGAATATTCGGTTGATTTGCCGAATAATTACCGAATATTTAAATTATACCTATTGGTACAATTTACATTAGAGAGGGTGCGAAACGTTAACGCCGTTTGTATAGAGACCGTTTGCTAGAGTGCTAGACAATCCTCTTATTCTTTTTTATTTTGTAAATTTTGTCAATAAAAAAGATTAAGAGGATTGTCTAGCAAACGGTCTCCATACAAACGGCGATAACGTTTCCCACCCTCTCTAAACATTAACCTACAGAACAGATTATATAATCCTACAGCAATGAATTTTCGGTATATTTTTGAAACGCCTAAAAACAAGGGTTTTGATTTTTTTAATATTGTAGATTTGAAAATATTAGCACTTTTTTGTTTTGTATGAAATCACTCAAATGCAAATATTTGAAAATCTTTGATAAATATTCAAAAAATCAAAACGAACCCCTACCCTACCCTAGTTTTAAGGCATTTCAAAAATAACCGAATTTTTTTTAGAATATAAAAACTGCTATCTTTAGGAACCAACACTAGTATTAAAATGTATAATCATTTTTTTTTAATAAATGTTAATGTATGCCTCATCTTCAAAAACTTTCATCAACGTAATAATAAATTTCAAAGTATGCAGTTCCGAACTGCAATTATTTGTAACCGAAAGAGCGGTACATTGACTGAGCGAGCCGTACTAGAGAAGGGGTTGTGCCGTGGCAAACGCCCGCCCAACACGTGTAAAACCTGTTTACTGCGTAGAATTGAACCGAATGATTCGGCCGAATATTCGGTTCGGTACATTTTGGACCGAACATTCGGCCGAACATTCGTATTCGGTTAAACCTACATTCGGCGCATCTCTATATAAAACCATTTAGTTCAGATGTTTGAATTAATTACATAATAATTTCCCTTGTTTATCTACAGAAAAAACATTTTACTTTTCTGTTTATTTTCATGAGTCGCTTAATTTGTTTCTAAGTATTACTTACAGGTATTAAACTTTCTCGGAACTTTCATCAAATACGTACTTGAAAATTGGCCGATATTTACGAGGCGCAATTTCGTCGTAAAACAAATTCCGTCAATAAAATGTGATACAAGTCAAAGACGAACTCTCAAAACAAACTTGGTAAGATTGATTACGTACCTTTGGAGAAATTAGTCTGAGATCGAAACACTTCAGCCAGCGGTTATCTACATGCTGAATGTAGACCTTCACTCTTGAAAACATACTAACAGGCGATAACAACATGGCGATTTGCGCTTTACTGTAAGTCTCTAAGTAAGCATGTAAACTTTTAATAAATAAACATAAATATAAACAGGACCCGATATTATGTCAATTTGATGTCCATTGCGTCAGCCAATTTGAATAATTACACAAGTGATCAAAGCAAAGTAGTCGAGAATTTAATCACGAGCGCAGCGAGTTATTCTAATATAGACTATTGAGCATGTTTGAAAGTAAACCTCTTGCTTCAATAGCTAGGTAGGTATACTAATCTTTAAGAATTAATGTCATATCATGTGTAGTGCCAATAAACAAACGTCACAAGGAAAACCAGACTTTCTATTACTTTCACATTTTAGTTTAATTAATTTTAAACAGAGCAAAATGAGTGATTTAAAGACACGAAGCAGAACAAAATTCGGTCTGTTTTTGGTCCGATTTGGTTGTTTGGTTAAAATACAACTTTTTACCTCTATCCGCGAGAAAAGTCTTATAGGTAAGAATAGTTATTTTCACCTCTCCAGCACGAAAAGGGCGCTTTTGGCGCGTAAAAACTCGCAGCAAAATTGATTTTTGCTGCGAGCGTGAGGCAATGTGCTTTTTTTAATTTCTTTCACCAACTTTTAAAACAATAAAGACAAAAGAAATAAAGTGACAAGGATGAGACTTGTAAAATTAATATGTGAGAAAAGGATAGATAGAGTGCTTTATGGTGTCATACATGGATTAAAAAGTAAAAAAATAAAATGCACGGATATACCAAAGAGTTTTAAATAAGAATTGTTAAAAAAGAAGGTTCATAATTCGAAATATGGGTATAAGAGTATGGACAAAATGAGGTCGCATGTATGAAATAAATATAAAATACGAAAAATTAATGAAATTTATTAACAAATTAGTGTTTTTATGATTAAAAATAAATAAATAAGATGGAATATTAATAAATAAGAGAAAAGCACAACGAAATAATGTAAAACAAAACAGCGGGAATCTACTTTATGAATAAAATTTTTCAGCATAGGTTTGATCGAACTATTTTTGTGATAAATTACAAAAAATGAGTCCGTCCAACGATGAAGATAGTTGTCTAACTCCAAAAGAATTGAGTGAACAAGTTTCTAATGCTGAAATTTAGTTTTTTTACCAGGAAACTCACGTAAAAAATTTCTCGCTGGTAGAGGTGAAAAGTTGTATGTTTTACACGAGACCAAAATTTTGTTCTGCCTCGTGACTTTAAATCACGAACTAGCGAAGTAGTCTAGAATTGAATCACGAGCGTAGAGAGTGATTCTAATATAGACTACTGAACACAGTGAGTGATTTAAAGTAGGCACTCGCAGCACAAATTGATTTTGGTCACTTGTATAACAAATAACTATTTCACCTCTCCGGCATGAAAAGGGCGCTTTTGGCGCGTAAAAGCAAAATCGATTTTTGCTGCGAGCGTGAGGCAAAGTGCTTCTTTAATTTCTAATACCAACTTTTAAAATAATGATTGTTAAAAAAGAAGGTTGATAATTCTAAATAAACAGTATGGATGAAATGAGGTCGCATGTATGATATAAATATAGAATAAGAAAAATTTATGAAATTTATTATCAAATAGTGTTTTATGATTGTAAATAAATAAATAAGATGGGATAATAATGAATAAGGGAAAAGCACAACGTAATAATGTAAAACAAAACGGCGGGAATCTTCTTTATGAATAAAATTTTTCAGCATAGGTTTGATCGAACTATTGTTGTGATAAATTACAAAAAATGAGTGCGTCCAACGATGATGATAGTTGTTTAACTTCAAAAGAATTGAGTGAATAAGTTTCTAATGCTGAAATTCAGCTTTTTACCAGGAAAATCACGGTAAAATAAAGACAAAAAAAATTATAAACATGAAAATGTGATGTGCTTTAATATTTTTCACTTTCTGATTACAACATTTAAAAAAACCATATCTCACACTACTTATTATTTCACTTTGCAACTTTACAGTTTCCATCAGAATGTTACAGGGTTTACTTACCCAAAGTTTTAGTGAAATTGACCTAACGGCTTTATTCAAACATCATGCGACCCCATTTCGTCCATACTCTTTAATTCAAATTTATTTTTCAACAAACCTTGTTTAACAAATCGTACGAGCCAAAAACAAATCGTACGAACCAAAAAAAAACTTGTTTAAAACTCCTTGGTATATCCGTGTAATCTGTAAAAAAGCACTTTGCCTCACGTTTGCAGCAAAAATCGATTTTGCTGCGTGCGCCAGAAGCGCCCTTTTCGTGCTGGAGACGTGAAAATTATATTAATCAAACTGCACACTGATATCTATTTGCAATGTAACAATGACTTCTTTGTTTAATGATTCGAAAAGAAATAGTCTCTTTAAACTTTTCTCTGTTTTACATAGGCAGAATAAAGTTTATTTTGCTCCGTATTTATAATAGACATGTTCTGGAATATTGTTTCCCAAAAATTTTACGTGTCATACATTTATCAACTCGAAATTTTGGTTAACCATAAAGCGAATAATTAACCCAATTTTATCAACATGCCTAACCAAATATGTTGATAAAATTTATGTGTTGCAAAAATATGTATTAATTTGAGTTTTCTTTGCCCAATGTTCTCGTATAATTTGACATTAGCGATAAGCAATGTAACTTCTAGTTCTGTGCAATTTAACTTCTCACAATTATTGTTCTATGTACGTACTCCTATATAAGTAAGTAATATGAATTGCCCGGAACGTTGAGTTGACATTGGTATTACTGATCTAATCGAGGCAATTTGGTTAATCCACCTAATATATCTTGGACTAATCGTAGCTTTCTATCTATTAAACCCATGTAGTATACATGGAGTTACAAATAATGAGTAAATTAGTTAAGTTTTCTTGTTATTGTAAGTATTCTAAAGTCACCAGATGTTTGAAACTAATATGTTATAGGTACCTTAAAACGATCAATTCTTGTATGTATGTATATTTATTTATTTATATGTACCTACCAATATAAATTTATATCTGTGATCTCGGAAACAGCTCTAACGATTTCGCTGAAATTTGGTATATGGGGGTTTTCGGGGGTAAACAATCGATCTAGATTAGTCTTATGTTTAGGAAAACGCGTGTTTTTGAGTTTCCATGCATTTTTCATGCGTTTCTTTCGACGGAGTATATGGTAGCTAATTTCGTTTCGTCGGCCACTGTCCGTCTGGTCCAGTGGGTTAAGACGCGGGCGGCAAGAACCGAATGTTATGGGTTCGAATCCCGCTTTGTTAGTATTTTTTGGTTTTTTTATATGTTTAAGTTTGTATATATTTTTTTAATTTTTAATGTTATTAGACAAGTTTAAAAAATGTTGTTAATGTTTAAGATAACAATTTAGATTATCACCTAAACGTAAACACCACCATATTACAATAAATAGTAATAACCGAGCAAAACTCGGTCGCCCAGAAATATAGAAAAGCGACATCTTGAAAACTGGTGTAGAACCATTCGCGTATTAATGTTATTCTGTGTCGTAAAATTTTTAGATGAATTTGATGAAACCGATTGAAAAGAGAGTGATATATATCGAATACATTTTTTACACGTAAACCGAAGCAAAGTAAAATGCTTACCTACAATGAACACAAATCAGAAAGTTATGGTTCCATGAAACTTGCCGATAGCTCGGCGTACTCTGGGCGTACTCGCTGCTCGTGACACAACGTAATATAAAAATTATTAACTTGATTTAGCAGAGACACGTCGAATCTCGGTGGTAGTGGCGAGCTTTAGTCCTCGCCGAACAGAAAAATACAGATCGAAAATTACTTCTGAGCTAGTTTAGCATCAATCATATTTTTTGTATTGCAGAAATGAGCAAAAGCACAATTTTTCGTATGAATCATTACACAAATTGACGCCGTGGTTAAAATCTATGCGTGTACTTTATGGCAATTATTTTATTAGCTAATTAAATTTGTAGGAAAATAACAGACAAAACACATCTTAGAAATATTACTGTCTGTAATCAATGATACGTTGACAACGTCATCCGCTTGTAAGAAACGAATTGCGAAAATCGAGAACTTTCTCGAATCCTCATTGAATACAAGTGGCTGGAGTTAATAACATCTGTCTGGAGGGGTCAGTCAATACGCTCGCAGACGATTACGTACCGATCTGTCGTCGGTAAATACTTCGTGTCGCACACCCTTATTTGTTGCGTAGAGGACCGATTGTTCGTTAATACCTAAAGAATGTGACATGCCCACATACAGTTAACCAAAAATGAGTCATTGTGAGCACTCACTGATACATTTTTTGCTGATACAATATGTTTAATAGCAATAATTTAGCACTTAACCCCAAAAAAACTAAATATGTAAAATTTTCATTTCCTAATGTTGAGCAGACAAAATTAAATATTAATTTAAATAACGATGAAGTTGAGTTTATTGAGAGTACAAAATTTCTAGGTATTACACTAGATTCTCGACTGCAATGGGATCCACATATTGAAGCCTTGTCAAGTAGACTTAGCTCAGCGGCATTCGCTGTTAAGAAAATAAGGCTTTTAACGGATATTGAAACGGCAAGGTTAGTATATTTTAGTTATTTTCATAGTGTAATGTCCTATGGACTGCTATTGTGGGGCTCAGCTGCCAGTATTGAAAATATTTTTGTACTCCAAAAACGAGCTGTTCGCACCATATACAAGCTTCGGCGAAGAGATAGCTTGAGAGAATGTTTAAAGAAATAAATATCTTAACTTTGGCAGGCCAATACATATATGAATATTTAGTTTATGTAAGGAAACATTATGATTTATTTGGTAAAAACAGAAATATTCACCAGTTTAATACAAGAAATAAAGATAAACTTGCCGTTCCAAGATTTAGGCTTGCAAAAACTAGAGGTTCATTTATGGGGAAAGGCAAAGATAATCGAAAGGCATAGCCTTTATTAATAAAGTTCCGCAACAAGTGATTGATCTTCCTTTGCATGAATTTAAAAACCATGTTAAAAAAATGCTCATGAGTAAAGGTTATTATAAAGTAGACGATTATTTTAAAGATCAAAATGCGTGGAAATGATGTAACACATAACTTGCTACTATAAGTACTTTGTTGAAGTAATATAATAAGTCTATGTTGTTGCCAATAATCCTGTCACCCTGTTGTAATTATCTGGTAACGATATATTCAAGTTTGTAAATATCGTTACAGCTGATAAGTTTCTTGCGCCCGTTCTTCTTGTCAGCTAAAAAAGTCTGGAACGGGTGGTAGAAAATAAAGACGATTCAAAAGTACTTAATTATTAAGTTTATTTGAATAAAGCTTATTTGACTTTGACTTTGATATGTGTATTCACTGCGACTGCGTGTTGGTAACCGACAATTTTTTTTATAAAAAAGTGTTAAAATATTATTATATAATTACCTAACTTTAAGCTTGCTGTAAAATTTTTGCATTGAAATTGTTGTTGTTATCCAATTGGGAAGTTACCAGTCATTCCCACTACAAGTATCTCTGATTACTTACTGGGAAGTCTCGATGTAAAATTATTTTAACCAATTTCAGTAATGAAGCTATTTTTATTTTATTAAATATTATTATGTATTGTTTCTCCCACTAAACCTTTTTACAAGCCATAAAAGTATAAAGTTGTACAAAAAAGGATGCGATTTTTTTTCTATAATGATTACCATACGTGTAATTATTACCATAATGAAAGGCCTGAAAAAATGCAAATATTTCAATATTAAATTACAAAATATTGTGAATAATGAATAATTGATAAAAATATATATTTGTTGGACTTAGTTAAAAACTTACACATTTATTTATTCCAAAAATGTATATGAATTTTCAGCGGCATAAAACCTCTTTGTTGTTACTAAACAAATAACTGTATTACCCGGTTAAATTGGGAAGGCTCTGTTTACTCGCATAGAACTTGCAGTAAGGTACTAATTTAACTTTGTAGGGATAATTCTATAACAAACTAGTGTTATATTATTGCACGCGTTTGTTATTATAGCTCGGTTTGTGGCCCTAAAAGCGATGTATTAGGGCTCACTTTACGAGCAAGTGTGTTGAAAAGTGTCGTACAGTACAGACGCGCTCTACTCATGGCTAAGCGGAAGGTTTCTGAAGAGTTTTTAGGTTGAACTTCGCTAACGAGGCTCGGGGCTGGTAGACGTCGAACTTCGGAGATTAGTGCCGGTTGTTCTTACACGAAAATGTGCCGGAAACTTGTCCTAACTTTATCCTATTTTTTTCCTAGGGGAGCTAATGCGCTGGACTCACCAGAACTAGGTATATAAGAAAAATCAATCTAATAATTGTTTTTTCATTACTCAATTGATTATATTATAAGGTACTAGATTTCGCCCGCGACTTCGTCTGCGTGGAAAGTTTTTTTGATATCCCTCGGGAACAGTAGCTTTTTTCGGGATGAAATGTACCCTATGTCCTTCTCTGTACCCTTGGCAGCGTGTATGTAAAATTTCATGAGGATCGGTTTAGTAGTTAAGACGTGAAGGCGTAACAAACAAACAAACAAAAGGACTTTCGCATTTATAATTTTAGTAAGGATAAGGATTTACATTGAAAAAACACCCTGCTGGTAACTCTCAGAAGAATTGTTAAAATCTCGTTTTGGTTTATAAAAACACATTCCAAAAAGTAAAACGCTATTGATTAGCTTCCGGAATTAAAATACAAGTGGCGCTAACAATCGTTATTGTAACAAATGAAAAACAATAATGTTAAATCTCAGATTGATGAATATGAAAGCTTTATAAAACGAGTTGTGTTCTGAAATAATCCGTAAACTGTCCACGTTCCTTCCATCGACTTTTCATTAAAATCAATCAGTTTGAAAGGCCATGTTATTATTATTTATAAAGAAACTTCGTGGACTTGGCGCTAATGAAGCTTGCACCGAAGTTTGGTGATTAGGGCCGGTTTGTTGTAACATTTGATCCGCAACAAATTCGTTCCCCGCAAACTTTCAGCATTATTTTTCCACGAAGCGTTAACCATGTTACGACGTCGAGTGGAACGGGGTGAACACTGGGCGGATAATATGCAATAAACACTTTGTTTATATCGATTATTGTTGTTTCTTTTACTCTTCTTTCAATCCAGCAATCGCCAGTGACCTGGAAGAATGCCTACGCTATATCATTACGTCAATATTATTGTTTTGTAAATTGTCATAAAACAATTTGAACGGGTACTAGCGCGGGTTTATTGAAAGGACTTTGGTGATTAGTTGGTATTTATCTTTAAAAAAAACACTTGTTGAATTTATAATAATTATTTGAAGAGCCTGTTTCTTGTAACACAGTAAGCTTGAGAGGTGAATATGTCTTGTAAATTATTGAAGTCTTAGCTTAAACAAAAGTGGATTAATATTAACATACATACAAACTACACTCACACTTTATCATGCAACTAATGGTAATAGATTTATTCCGTGACCTATAATCTATTCTAAAAAGTGAAAAAAGTCAGAAACTTGAATTTAATGAGATTTGACAGTAATATCCCAAGAACATTTCACTGAACGTAAATTCTTTAAATAATTTACGTTCAGTGATTCAATCTACTTCGTCTCGTTTAATTCAATTTCCCACTGCAAACAAGCTTTAAGTGAATTGATAACATCAAATCAGATTAAGGTACGCATCAAGTGGTACAGATAAATAAATAAATAAAGTAGAAATCGCCTTTCCCAAACCCTCGGGTGGCGAAGTTGTTCAAACTAAATTTAAAAGTAGAGTAAGTAAAGTGGGCATACTGTGGTATTTACTCCCAACGTTTGCCGGGGCGCGCTCCTAACGGACTTTCCAGTTACAAGCTTTTAAATACATTTAAGTAAATTCAAACTTTATAAAACAGTCTATACATAGGTTTAAAACAGATTAAAATTCCAGTCTTTATTTAAATTTGTTGCAAATCAAGTTTTTCTAATATAAGTATGTACTTGGCTGGTTCACATCATAGGTTTGAAATCAGTTAATGATTGAAAAACTTTTTAATTCCTTTAGAACTTGAGAATAAAATATTTTATTTCCGTCGCCAATAAATTATTATAGAAAATTAATGAGATTTCTCTAAATCTTACATTCCCTGAAGGTAAGTATTCTTTATAAATATTTTAACGACTTCCGTGGTCGAGTGGTTTGTATTGTACACCGATTTTCAGGGTGTCGCCATCTCTGAGGCGTTCGATCTATTTAGAAAAAAAACCGGTCAAGAGCGAGTCGGACTCGCGCACCGAAGGTTCCGTACCATCATAATTGCACCATCAAACCACACTGCAGAGTAGAATAATAAAATTAGTGTAGCAGTTTTAGGTCAGCGCCATCTCTTGACCGATAGTGGAACTAATGTCAACTTTTTTAGAAATTTGATAATTTCTAAAAAGTGTGCTGTATTGAGACATCGTTTTATTTTTCCTGCAATCTTTATATAAACTGCTATCACATAGAATTATTTCAGATTTTTCTCTTTGTAAACTTCGGAGATAAGGGATTTTTTTTTACATTTTTCATCATAAGTCGAAAACTATACGGCCTAAGAAAAAAAAATTATGAAAAACGTGCAAACGGCGTTCTTTCATACGATACCTCACATGCCCTAGTAGCCCCACTTAAAATTTTTAAGACCCCTTTTTAGTCTCTGTTGTAAAAAAGATATTTATTTTTTATTTATTTCTTATTTGCTAAATAGTTGGGCAAATGTCATCTTAAACTATTCCAAATTTCAAGTTGATACCATTAGTAGTTCTCGAGATATCCAGCTGTGACAGACAGACAGACAGACTGAGTCACACCATAAGGGTTCCTTTTTTACCATTTTGGTACGGAACCCTAAAAACTAACTTTCCTATAGTGACTCAGGGGCCGTACCGGCTAACTTACATGGCTATCGTAATCGCTTTCATTTGACAGATGGATGTTGTGACGCCAGCCAAATACTTATTTTAAAGTAACACGTGTTTAGAACAAAAATATTCCCTAGCTAATACATTTACAAAGCTTGGCGGGGTAGTTGGTTCTGAAACAAAAGAAATATGTTCTTTTCTATGCGAGGACAAATCTTCGGAACTGTTAACATTAAAAGCTGGGTTTAATGGATATGGTTATTAGGGGCGGCATTATAAATGTCTGTAAAAGTTTCCTGTCTTCAATAAATTTCAATAGAAAAAGATACACAAAGGGACGTTAAAATAAATGTATCCTTGTTTTTCAAAAGCAACATTTCCGCATTTGGCAATATAAACTATTAATATTGAACTTCGGGTAATAGACAAAAGGAACTTAAACAAAAGGGATGGTTTAAGAAAGTGAGACAATAGCTTTGAGAATAATATGGTAAAAACCCCATGGAATACGGCTCGTGGGAGTTTTAGGGAAGATGTGAGGATGAAGGCGGGGGAAGACATTCGAGTTTTGGGGATCGGACGGAGTGGACGGACGCCACTGGTCGTAACGAAATCGTGTAATTGCGCGCGCGCGTGTCGGGTGTACGGGGAGATATACGAGAGTCCCGTGACTAATCTCACCCTAGGTGTGATGTGAGTGTTAGTGTGTAGGAAGAATAAAGGAGGTGCGGGGTAAGAGAGCGGCTAACTGAGTAAGTAGCGCGGGTCGATATAAACCACACGAATTTATCCTGGTGAGTCTAATTCGCGTATTATTTATAGTATTAAGTGTGTAGGGCATAGGGTCGAGTATTGCGTGACTTATCTTAGTGTATTAAGGGTGTAAAAATACTTAAGTTGTCCTGGCGTAACCTACCGCAGTGTATTAAATGTATGATGTTATTTCGCGTGTTTAATGTACATTTAATGGTCTGCCTGATATTAAATCTGACACAGTGAAGAGTGTTAATAATTTAGGGACGTAGTTAGGAACCAATCGATATCACATAAAATCGGGGTTCATCCTTTATTCTATTAGGGACGTAAGTAAGAATCAAGCGGCACCACTGAAAACCGGGATTCTTACAATCAGCAGTTCAATTAGGGCCTTAGGTTACTAGCTATTCGATTAGAAATCGGAGAGGCCATTAAGGTATTCGTTCTTCTTTGGTAAAGGTAATTATTAAACAATTTTTGTATTAAATCGGTGGAGGAATCATTGTTTGGGTCGGATTCCACAGAGTCGTTGCGGATAGCTCCAGGAATCTAGGCTATACTTACCTAGGTTTCTGGTTGGTGGGGCAACACCCCCCTCCTCGGGGCCGATATTAGCTATTCTGGTTAATCTTATAATTTAATTTAAAAAAAAATCGTTGGGACAAACTCTAGGTAGGGTGTTTGCGTCACAAATGGTGCCATCGTGACCAGGATGTCCGTCATTAAATGTATTGATTCAGGTCAATACAACGGACATCGTTATTTCTTACACCGTAGGGGTTTTATTAACACGACGTATGGGTCCTATATAAAACGATCATAGCCATTATAAGTATAAAGGGGAACAATGACAGAAGTGACATATAATCTAATCTTTAGTTGTAAAATATTTAACTACGCAGAAGTCTGAGGGGGGAAAAGTTCATAAATTCACTATAGTTTCCAAAAGATTTGAAAGCAGAAAGCTTATTTGGAATGCGCGAAAACCTTCCAGGTTTCATCACGGAAACGGGCTGGCGACGGATGTCTACACGGATAGGTGTATGAAGCAAGCCGAAGGCGGGTTGCTGATAAAGGCTGGAGATAGATCATAAGTAGTGGTAGAGGGGTAAGCCACTAGCGAGGTAAGCAAAACCTGACTCTTCTTTTATAAAACTTAAGGCATGAGTAGGCGTAGGCGGTTATTAGATCCCATTGGGGATGAAATTCCTCCTAAGAATAGGGAACCCCAGACCTCGAAGAGGGCGCGGAGTAATGCCATGGAGACTGTTACGTCTAAGTTAGATATGATAGTCGGTCAGTTAGAAACCCTAAAAAAACGTGTTGAACTTGTTGAAAATGTACCTGGTAATGTTTCTAGAGAAAACGTAGCAGTTCAAAACAGTCAGGGAGTCAATGCAACTCCAACTATTGCCACAACACACCGCGTCGAAGAAATCCGGCAAAGCGATACGATTAAAACTTGTAATTCACCTGTGAACGATTACTATCATTTTTGTGGTTCCCCATCTGACCGACCAGTGTTTGGTGATAGGAAAAACAAAAATCCAATCTAGGTTTATTAAAACTTTAGGTAGTTACATTCAAAGTAAAAAGGGCGAGGGCAAAGCATTAACAATAGCTTTAGGTAGTTTGGAGGAACCAGCTCGACGAATTATGGAAATTTATAGTGATAAATGGAATACCTATGAGGATTTTAGTAGGGACTTTCTAAGTGTATTCTGGGGTAATAAGGAGCAAGGAATAGTATTACATCGTATAAATAATAGCGTTTGGGATCCCATGGGTCAAACCTCCATGGAAGAACATTTTGCAGAGATGGTCGAGAACGCTAGATACCTATCTCATCCTCCGAAAGAGACCGATGTAATCGATCAAATAATGCGTCATTTTCCGGAGAAACTACAAATAGCTTGGTTTGCTAGACGTAATGCTAGTACGTTTGTTGACGGAATTGAGTTTTTACGAAATATAGAGAAAAATATTCGTAGTAATATCAGTAATAATACTTTGAGTAATACAGGAGAAGTAGCGAGGGGGCGTTGGAATGAAAATCCTCACAGAAATAGGTTTATAAGGGGCCCAGGGCCTCCGGAGTCGCAACGCGCTTTAGGTCGGAGACAAGTACATGCTTTAGAGTTCGTGGCTGAAAGAGAGAAAGATAGTTTGTATACCGAAGCCGGGGCACGTGGAAACGACTATTCAAGAAACGTCTAGGTCTTGGGCCCACAACAACTATCAGGAAAAATTAGCTTAGCGTTTGAAAATAGTTTACCGTGTGAATCCTACTAATATTGTAGATGAGGGGGTTTGTGGATGTTTGGACGTTTGTTCATCGGTCGCGCGGAGGCGGCTGAGCGGATTTGGATGAGGTTTGGCTCACCGATGGTTTGTGGCCTGGATTGAGATATGGAATACTTTTTATCTTGGTTGAGGGTTCCCTTGGGGTTTCCCGTGTGTCCACGCGGACGGGGTTGCGAGCGGCCGCTAGTTACTATTTAAAAAAGTGTGAAATAAGGAGAAACGCGCCATGCCGAAAAAGGGGCTTATTTTATAATGATGTAGTGTGTTATAGTTAGTACTTATATTACTTATAGTTTGTAGTTGTTAGAATCTTAGAATATACTTATCACAAGTTAGGGTATGACTGTTAAGTTGATAATGCGGATGCTGTAGTTCTATTAAGGAGGAAAACAGAAAACCGAAAAAAACCATAATGAAAAAAAAAACAAAAACAAAAAAAGGGGTGTCTTGTCAGAAGTAGGCTTATTTTATAATATTATAGTGTGTTGTAGTTAGTTCTACAGTGGGTTAGGTCCAAACCCATTCTGTTTTATTTGTTTTCGGTACGTTAAAGATAAAGCAAGCTTTAACTAAGTGCATAATTATAATGTAAAATGCTCAATTAGTTTCTGTCTCAATTCCATATTGCCGGACGTCACGCAAGGACAAGACCTTGGAGTGGAGATGCACGGAGCCGCGGCGTGAAGGTATCCTGGCGTACTCATCGTAGCTGGCAGGGGAAGCTGCGTAGGAGTACGGAGCTTTACGCGGTTATACGTGCGGGGTGTACTCAGCTACAGAGTACCAGAGGAAAGGGCAGATAAGTTGCATGCTTCCTTTCGCTACATACTCTCTTTATTCCGTATTGACGTAAACGGCGTCTTATTAATGGATTATAGAATCAATTAGTATGTAAAGGACAATAATAATCTTTCTGAATACTGCGTGGAATCGGAGTAATAACAATATGTAATTATAAGCATATTTTTTCTTGTGTAGGGAGCTAGGGAGGTTATTTTCTGATAAGATAGTAGAGGAAGCGGGAAATTTGGCCATTAGAGGAAACACAAATTGACCATTGATTTCGGGAACGACTTAGCGCATAGTTGCAGTATGATAATACTCATATGCAGAACGGAAAGGTCGATTAATGATTGGGCATTCATTTAATAATGCCAAACGATATATTTTATAAGCATATTAAGGTTAAAAATAGGTATTGATCTTAAGTTAACGTGTAGTAGAGGACGGATCGTAATGGAAATGTTCATTCCGGATTAATTGTTTGTAAGCAACGGCTATGGCTAATTATCCTAAAGCTTAATCTGCCTGTTACCCACATCATTTAATAACGTCCATAATATAGTACAAACATTAACCTAATGGGAAATTTAATGTTTACTTATTGGTATAAGTTGAGGAGTTAAAATTTTAAAATATATTTTTACTTCTTATTGGAAGAATGGGCTTGTACATTAAAGTTTAGAACGGACGCTCTGTGAATACAATACGTTTAGAGCAAACGCTTTGTGAAAGATATGGAATATGGGTATCATTTGGTATTTATTATTATCTCATAATATGAGGAATATTGGGCCGGATCGGCGGCATACAAAGTACGAAACTCATTTGGGGCCTTAACTATTCAAGAACGATAAAGCATAATTATATAATAGGCTCCTAGTGTGAAAACGCATACGCCTCGAGTTATCTCGTCGTCTGATTTTCAGAGGGGGGAATGTGACGCCAGCCAAATACTTATTTTAAAGTAACACGTGTTTAGAACAAAAATATTCCCTAGCTAATACATTTACAAAGCTTGGCGGGGTAGTTGGTTCTGAAACAAAAGAAATATGTTCTTTTCTATGCGAGGACAAATCTTCGGAACTGTTAACATTAAAAGCTGGGTTTAATGGATATGGTTATTAGGGGCGGCATTATAAATGTCTGTAAAAGTTTCCTGTCTTCAATAAATTTCAATAGAAAAAGATACACAAAGGGACGTTAAAATAAATGTATCCTTGTTTTTCAAAAGCAACATTTCCGCATTTGGCAATATAAACTATTAATATTGAACTTCGGGTAATAGACAAAAGGAACTTAAACAAAAGGGATGGTTTAAGAAAGTGAGACAATAGCTTTGAGAATAATATGGTAAAAACCCCATGGAATACGGCTCGTGGGAGTTTTAGGGAAGATGTGAGGATGAAGGCGGGGGAAGACATTCGAGTTTTGGGGATCGGACGGAGTGGACGGACGCCACTGGTCGTAACGAAATCGTGTAATTGCGCGCGCGCGTGTCGGGTGTACGGGGAGATATACGAGAGTCCCGTGACTAATCTCACCCTAGGTGTGATGTGAGTGTTAGTGTGTAGGAAGAATAAAGGAGGTGCGGGGTAAGAGAGCGGCTAACTGAGTAAGTAGCGCGGGTCGATATAAACCACACGAATTTATCCTGGTGAGTCTAATTCGCGTATTATTTATAGTATTAAGTGTGTAGGGCATAGGGTCGAGTATTGCGTGACTTATCTTAGTGTATTAAGGGTGTAAAAATACTTAAGTTGTCCTGGCGTAACCTACCGCAGTGTATTAAATGTATGATGTTATTTCGCGTGTTTAATGTACATTTAATGGTCTGCCTGATATTAAATCTGACACAGTGAAGAGTGTTAATAATTTAGGGACGTAGTTAGGAACCAATCGATATCACATAAAATCGGGGTTCATCCTTTATTCTATTAGGGACGTAAGTAAGAATCAAGCGGCACCACTGAAAACCGGGATTCTTACAATCAGCAGTTCAATTAGGGCCTTAGGTTACTAGCTATTCGATTAGAAATCGGAGAGGCCATTAAGGTATTCGTTCTTCTTTGGTAAAGGTAATTATTAAACAATTTTTGTATTAAATCGGTGGAGGAATCATTGTTTGGGTCGGATTCCACAGAGTCGTTGCGGATAGCTCCAGGAATCTAGGCTATACTTACCTAGGTTTCTGGTTGGTGGGGCAACACCCCCCTCCTCGGGGCCGATATTAGCTATTCTGGTTAATCTTATAATTTAATTTAAAAAAAATCGTTGGGACAAACTCTAGGTAGGGTGTTTGCGTCACAATGTGATACATTGCTACTTTTCTTTGGTAAGTTTTATTTATACCAAATAGAAGTAGCAATGTGTCACATCCATCTGTCAAATGAAAGCGATTACGATAGCCATGTAAAGCTTTGTCCAGACTTGTATCATTTTGGCGTATCAGATCACCGTATCTTTACCATACATCGCTAGTTTGGTTGGGCGTGCGTTGATATTACTTCAACGCACGTCCCCAGGTAACGAATCGATTATCGAAAAGTCTGTCGGGTTTCAAATTAAAACAGATAAATCGAGCCCCAATTAGGCCAAAATGGCGAACCCCAATTCATGATGTCACACGAACATCGATATCTTCCAAATTACGTCAACAGAAAGTACAAAACGAAATTCCTTACTTTGATTTTTCTGTTTTAAGTTGAAACTCGGCAGACTTTTCGATAATCGATTCGTTAGCCGGTACGGCCCCAGGTCTGGGTGTTTGTAGCTCCACCGTTGTCTCCGATTTCCATAACACAAGTGCCTTAGCTACTTATCAATGTTTGTGATGTTGTCTAATATTTATTTAAACTTTATTAATCCGAAAGTTATCTTTCTTAACCCCTTAGGGGTAAATGGCGTAAATAAACCTATAGAATAGAATCATTTAATTGCATTTGATAAGTAGAGTATAGTGGAGCTCTTTAAAAGATCTGTCTATTCAACCATTAAAAATAGTATGCAAACATTATTTTAAATTATAATTAACAAGTAAAATACCATTGTACTTATACTTTTTTTATAAATCGATATGGATGTCGTTATTGAGGTTTCATGTTGATTACGAAAACGGTATTTATTTTGAAGTCCAACGCGGTGGCCATGATTCAACCTCTAAAGGGGTGAAATGGGGGAAAACTTATTTTGTATGGATTTTATTTATTAAAAGACATTTCGACTTAATACTTCTTAAGAGTACGAGTACCTTTAAAAACTAAGCAAAAACACGTTTCGTGATTTTCCGAAAATGTTTAGGTTTATTTACCCACTAACCCCCAAGGGGTTGGAATCGATATGGATGTCGTTAAAAGGTTTTATGGGATATTTATGGCGAAAATGGCATTTATTTTGAAGTCCCACACGATGCCATGATTCAACCCCTAAGAGAGTGAAATGGGATTCATATTTTGTAGGGAAAAAAAATATTCAATAGACTAAAAACAAATAAGTCGATATTGAGGTTTTATGGGATTTTAATTGCGAAAATGGCATTTATTTTAGGATCCAAATCGACACGGTGGACATTATTCAACACCTAAAGGACTGAAACGGGGGTTCAAATTTTAATGGAAAAATATTACGGAAAAGGGAACAGGAATGAGAACGAGAACAGGAACTAATAATATTATAAATGTGAAAGTTTAATGTTTGGATGTTTGTTACTCAATCAGGTGAAACCGGCTGAACGGATTTGGAAAAGCACACAGATAGTTATAGCCTGTGGTAAAACGTGGATACTTTTTATCTCGGTCAAAGGTACCGATTTTCCAAATGTCCACGCGGACGAAGTCGCGGGCAAAAGCTAGTGAATAATAAACTCATTACCTAGACGGTGTGGATTGGAAGGGATCGGTATCTAAACCCGGTCTTATCTGCTAGTTAAAGTTACAGCGCCATTGTTTACGAACCTTAAAGTCGGGGCTAGCATCTTGTTACTCAGTTAGTAGTTTATTCTGCAGTACATGGATACTTTAACTTCGTTTAGATACTCTGATCAAAGTACTCGCATAGAATAGTTTTCATACAAAAGGACGGAGAGAAGATTTATATCGTATTTGGAAAATACACTATCTATAATGTTAAGATATAAAGATACATCTAGTTTTTTTAATAAGTTCAATGTCCAAGTATTCAATGAAGGTACAGTTATTTAGTATAGTTCAAAAAACAGACAATGGACATACAATTACAATTTAGTATAGTTCAAAAACGCACAATGTTATTATAAAAAAATATTAAAAACACGACTGCCCTTCCAAAAACGAACTAAAAAGTTAAACAACAAGTGTCATTACAGTCGGGGGACCTTATTATGGAACAATTTTTGATCAAAGAGGTCCCCCGACTGCAATGACACTTGTTGTTTAACTTTTTAGTTCGTTTTTGGCAGGGCAGTCGTGTATTTAATAGTTTTTTAATTTATTTATTTTTATTTCACACATTTTAGTGACATATTATATAGTTTTGGAATGTGCTCATCAAGGCCTTTCATTTGATGCCCATATTGTAATAATTGAAGATTTTTTTTTTTCACATTTGAAAATGGCGTCGTACAGTCGCCATATTATTATTATTTTTTTTAAATATAGCCAGTGTCACTCGGGATGCTATAAAGATTCTAACAATACCCCATTAATCCAAATCAGTTCAGGCATTTAGAAGTTATGGTGGAATAAAGAAACTCACATACCCATAAACATACATGAACCCTGAACACATATATATACCTTCACTCTTTTTGCTTTGGGCAGTCGTGTAAAAAAACAACATTCTAAGCCGGGTTGCTGAGGTGACAACTTTAAGGAATGCTAACACATTGCCACTCAGACAGTACATCGACTTGACAAACCCAGTCGACACAGTCACATCGAGAATGGCGCAAATCAACAAACACTTCACACTCGAGGTGAGGTGAATCAACCCTGAGGTAAAGGCTCTTTTCAGAATCTGTAATGCAATTTAGTAGCATGGCATGACGTGTGTGCATCCATGATTGAAATATGTGAACATCAGTCGACAGCACGCCGCCGTGTTGAACAGTAGAATATATTACTTACAGTCCGCTTTTGTAAAATTTACCTCAACAATACTCGACATAAGTGCTGAATGTGAGAGTTAATATGAAGTTAGGTAGGTGTAAAGTGTAATGTAACTAAAGAGACTTTTATTAACCGACATTTTCTTTAAACCTGTGAGTCATTTGATAGTTTAATACAATAAGGCCCGCCACATACAGCCGGAATTTTGATTCTGAATTCGAAAACGGAATCATTCCGAACGCAGAAAATCCATACAAAATGCTGCGTTCAAAATTTTCGTACGTATTATCGATATTCCGTTTCGGAATTTCGAGTCAAATTCCGTCTGGATGTGGCGGGCCTAATTTAAAATTATCTTTTTATTAGAAAACAAATATGGCCGGCTACTGACTAACAAACAAGAACATTTTTATTCTGTGGAAGCAGGATGTTAAGTGACAAAAACTCTGAAGTTAAAATGTTGTTAAGTAAGTAGTTGATAAGTAGGTATCTTAAAAATAAAATTCCTTCAAAATTATTTTCGCTCAAGAAAAACAGTTTTACTCTCTACGATGTCTACGTTATTACATCAAAGCATCAATTTCCGTCTGCGCAGCACATACGTACGTTTAAATT
This sequence comes from Agriphila geniculea, assembly GCA_943789525.1. Lineage (NCBI taxonomy): Eukaryota > Metazoa > Arthropoda > Insecta > Lepidoptera > Crambidae > Agriphila > Agriphila geniculea. The sequence continues at coordinate 20,770,577 of OX038878.1, forward strand.
ACAGAGGCATGCATTATGAACCTCGAGGACGATCTTGATCTATCTGGTGATTCTGGCGCCAAAATGAACGAGCTCAAAGCCCCAGCATTCTGTACAATTGAACATAACGTGAGCACATTTCCACGCTCCCACTGCGTTAACGATGCAGGGCTGCCAAACCTGGCTAACCTGGCTAACCTGAAAAAACATATATTTTTGTATATTCTTTTAATATTAGAAGTTATAATATTGCTCAATAACTGATAAATTAATTTGAAGACGACTAACAATTACTTGTTCATTTGGAGTTAAATAGTAATACTATTATACCACGTGTTACAAAAATACCCCTTATGACGAATATGGTAGATAGGGACCATCAAACTGAACAACTTTCTTTCAAGATTTCAGAATTGGTCCCATAGTAAAAGTTATTCAGTTTGATGGTACCTATCTACCACATTCGGCATTAGGGGTATTTTTGTAACGCTTTGTTTATTCTGTGGTCAAATTTCGTATTACCTACATCCACATAACAGCCTTATGTAAAATCTACCTTTTTGCCTTAACATTTACAAGATGTATCGAGCGATGTGTAAAAACGAAAATTATTAATGAATTCACTGAATAGAAGTTCTCAGTTCAGGTATTATCACAACGGACGACATGAATCGCGCAGTCGTATGCACAGTGTACTATAAAAGTTACGTTTACGTAGCGTGCTTTATTTCGGGCGAGCGGTGCTATACACACAGACGAACTTTATGTTGTTATTATTATAGTAGCCCTATCTATTCTTCTTCTTAGGTCAAAATTTTTAAGCCAGAGTTGCACCCCGGGCCGCATATCTGAAGAAAACTTAGTTTTTATAGTTATAAGTATTTATTCTTGCTAGCTGAGACTTCTTAAACCAGAGTAGCAGCCCTGGCCGTATAAGTAACTAGAGCAACACCTGTACGTTAGGGGCAGGTGTGCCGAATCGCATCCTCATGAATATATGGAGCACGCCAAATATTTGCCGGCCACAACCGCAGCGCGCCCGATTACCGCCAATACGCCCCACGGCTACCTTGATTTATATACCTCTTACAACACTACAGTTATACCTTTATGGAATCCTCATTGTATTACGGCGATGAGTTCAAGGACCCACTATTTTTTTACAGTTAAGGCTGTATATTTGCATTTCAACGAAATTAGTGTTTTTCCAATGAAGTTTTCTAAAGAATGAAAGCATTATTATTGATGTAAACTTTAGTTTCAGGAAGCAAAATTCTTAAATTAGTGCCGTATAGAGAGAAAAACATAATAAATTGTCAGGTATTTTAAAACGAAGACAATCTGTTCAAGTGGAATTTTCAAATTTGCTTGTCAGAGATATTTTTCAAAAACGTTTCAGCTGTGACAAATAAGAATACGACTCATATTTATTTTTTCACTTATTGTTTGTATTGTCAAGGAGTTCCCTATAGAAAGAAAGTTTACAAAAATGCTTTTAATCACAGAGAAATAAAATATTAAAAAAAGCTCAAATTGGTACACTTTGACGTGTTTTTTTACTGGTATTTACAGAATCTAAAGTAATTTTTAATTTTTCTTAGGAATAATGAGGTATTTGTCTAATGTATTGAGTGTTTTGTATATTTTATTTTTATTTTATTTTATTTATTCGGAAGACCAACAGCTAAATTTAATACAGTAGGAAGCTTAAATAACACTTGAAAGCCAATTACAGATCCTCACCGATAGAAACAATTTACAATATTTACTAAGCACTTAATAAGTATTCCAGTATACTTATATACTTATATCCATTTATAGTACATTATGAGACAAGTTATCTTAGGTTGGTCATTGCACACAAGGCTGTGGGTTGCAGCCCGAGCCGCAGACGAGGGCGTAACTCAGCCCAGTGTGCAATGAGCAAAAGCTCACGAGTTTCATACGACGTTTTTCAACACATTTGCGAGGAAAATACAATAGTAGTTTATGAAACTGATGCATAATGAGGGGTATTAAAACATGAGTGTGTGTTTAAAAACCGAGCCGCAGGCGAGGTTTTTAATAGTATCACACGAGTGTTTTAATACCTAGTTATGTACAGTTTCATACACAACTTTATCTACTCTCATACAATTTGTGATTGAACCTACAAAATAAAATATCAATAATAAAAAGAGTAAGTAGTTTCTCGACTTTGATATAGGTAGGTTACTTACCTATGTAAAGTAAGGCGTTTTTCCGTCGCAGCATCTAAAATATCGGGGAGTCTTTCTTTACACTCACTACTATCAGACATTTTTAAGCAAAAGTAAAAATTAAAATTAAAAAATGGCGCGTATTCTATTAGAAAAAAATAATGAAATGAGTGAATTCCAGCAGACTAATCGTTACGCTAAGCCATCGATCACCATAGAGTCCATTTTGATCATGGAAAGTATATGGGAATATCATTGTTTTTTTTTAATATCGCGGCACTGCCTCCTTCTTGGATTTGCCCTGTATCGTAATGAGAAAAAAAGTTATTTTATAGCACACTTTAGTATAGCGAAGGTATGTTATAAAATAACTTTTTAATTATTTTTCGGTATTGCGTGTATAAAGTATGCCAATATAAATTCGTTTTGAAATTCATAATTCGAATTTTATGATATGAGAGTAGATAAAATAATTTACCACACAGCAACAAATACGACATGAACAAAATATGTCAATTACGGGAAAAGGCGCGTACCGTAGGTTTCTTTTTTGTTTTTTTTTTCACACGCCCAATGCAAGAATATTCTGCGAACAAAGGGGTGAGTGAGCATACAGCCTACTTCAAAATTATAATTTTAAGTGATAAAATGCAAATATTTTAATATTTTATAACAAAATATTATGAATTATAAATAATTTGATCATAATAAATATTTGTTTGACTTAATTAAGGACTTACACATTTATTTATTTCAAAAATGAATATGAATTTACAGCGGCTTAAAACCTCTTTGTTGTTACTTAAACAAATAACTGTATTACCCGGTTAAATTGGGAATGCTCTATTTACTCACATAGAACTTGCAGTAAGGTACTAATTTAACTTTGTAGGGATAATTCCATAACAACCTAGTGTTTTATATATTATTGCACGCGTTTGTTATAGCTCGGTTTATGGCCCTAAAAGCGATGTATTAGGGCTCACTTTATGAGCAAGTGTGTTGAAAATAATTTAATAGGAATTTTCAAAGTTCGTCCTCATTACGGCTCGCGCAGAGTTGTTTTGATCATTTGTATTGAAAATTTAAAAATGGAACGTGATGCGACTCTACATCCTGCTGCGCCCACAGAGGAAATAATCACTACGTTGCGCCTAATTTTCACATTGGCCAAGCCAATAAAATCCCAGAGTTTTGAATTAGAATGTTTCACACTAAGAAACAGAGTTCCTAATTTTTGTCGTTGCTAAACGTTATAGTATTGTTACCTACACAATACACATTTGCTTTACCATAGAAATAACTACTAAGGTTGTTGTATACTATACATACATCGGTAATGTGCGCACAAAGACTAAGATTGATTACTCTTTCTGCTCACACGGGTATTTTCTGCTCACGGTAACTTTGTTCATATAATACCTACTTAACGTACATATACTGACTTCAGTAAAATTTTCTTAGTTTAAAGTTAAAAAGTGCTTTAAAATATTTCGACTCTTTTTTAACAAAATAAAATTACGCTAACCATTAATAGCATTGTAATAATTATAAGTTAAAATGCTGGATTCAGATTATTAACTTAAAATTCGGCTGTAAAGCAATACAGCTAGTAATATAATAAGTATATGGCAATACAAGACTTTTTTCTACGCTTCATTTTCAATGTTAATATCGAATCGAAAACGAACAATCGAAAACATTTAAAAGGAAAAGAAATTTAACTTTTATCTTAATTCGGTAAAAATATCAAAGACCCTTTGAAGATTCGCTCGCGGGGCCAGAATTACAATTTAAATACATAGGCGTATAAAAGGAAGGAAAACATTTATCTATATCGGAATTTGGATTGCTTTTTTACAGCTTATTCGATACAAAATACAAGAACGAGTTGTAGGCACATTTTGTTAGGAGGGTTTTTCACTTATCTATTTTTTTTGTCCAAGTTACCTTTGATCAACCTGCTTTAATCACAGATTATTGTTACCAGACGTACTTATTACACGTATATCTACTTAAGATTTAAGTTTCTTCTTACTATTTAACGATAATTAGCTCTAAGGTAGGATTTTTGGCCACTTTTAATTTGCCCAAGCAGTTACTAAGTATATAGATTAAACCGTACCCATGACAGGTTCTGGAAACCTTTAAACCTAACAAAACCTATCCGTAAACGATGTATCGTAGATGTGGAATAAAAATTCATTGAAAGATAAACGATAGTGAGTGGATCTTTTACTGAAATCTCAGACTCAAAGTAAAACTCAACGCTGTGGGTGCTGTTTTAATTTCTTCCTTCACTCTGACACTAGGGTGAAGCAAAAAAAGCGCTTCTGACGTTCATTACTGGTTCAAAATGAAAAGGTAAACCCATTTTTGCATTTGAAAGACGATAAGGCAAATGTGAGGATAAGGCTCACAGAAAAATGTCAAGTCTTTTGTGTAATCTTAAAAGCTTAGTTACCTATAGAAAAAGTACTATTTAGATTAGACAATTAAGAACTAAGAGTCTTACCCGTTCATCAAATTGAATTTAGACTTAAAAATGTTGCAAAAATAAAACTAATTTGTTTCCATTTCTAACTTTTCTCCTTACAGTATAACTTATTAGTTAACTCACGTAGATAAGACACCGTTTTTGCGCCAAATTGTTCCACTTTCATATATCATAAAAATACTTATTCTTCACGTGAAATCTACGTAATAGGCCCTTTGGTGTAAGAAAAATGTTTGCATTTCGAGCGTCTTGTATCCCCGTAGTCAACAATAGTATCAGCCTTGAGGCACTCTTGTTTCGAGAGCAAATTCAATTTTCTTCGATGACGGGAATGAGCACACGGCGAGCGCTCACCTCCGAGTGTTCGTGTAAAATATTAGGGGTGAGTATGAAATGTCCGTTTTGTATGGAGAATTTTAAGGGATTCGCATTTCCCATACTAAAATTTTCTTGATTTATTTAACAAACAATGAATGTGTGTTTGTTTTAAAACTTTTATGCATAAATGTTAAACACTCAGCTTTTTAATTAGTATCGGCTAAGTTACAACGAATTAAGTGGTAATTTCTGCTAAAGAAATAAAACCGGTCAAGAGCGGACTCGTGCACCGAGGGTTCCGTACCATCATAATTGCACCATCAAACCACACTGCAGAGTAGAATAATAAAATTAGTATTGTAGTTTCAGGACAGCCCCATCTCTTGACCGATAGTGGAACTAATGTTAACTTTTTAGATATTTGATAATTTCTATAAAAGTATGCTATATTGAGACATCGTTTTATTTTTCCAGTAATTTTTATATAAACTGCTATCACATAGAATTATTTCAGATTTTTCTCTTTGCAAACTTCCGGATAAGGGGGGGGGGTATTTTTTTTACATTTTTCATCTTCTGTCGAAAACTATGCGGCCTAAAACAATAAGAAAAAATGATTAAAAACGTGCAAATGGCGTTCTTTCATATGATACCCCACATGCCCCAGTAGCCCCACTTCAGAATTTCAAGACCCCTTTTCAGTCTCTGTTGTAAAAAAGATATTAGTATTTTTATTTATTTATTATTTGCAAAATAGTTGGCCAAATGTCATCATCTTAAACTATTCCAAATTTAAGTTGATACCATTGGTAGTTCTCGAGATATCCAGCTGTGACAGACAGACAGACTAAGTCACACCATGAGGGTTCCTTTTTTACCATTTTGGTACGGAACCCTAAAAAGGAGTCACTTTTAAGAGGCCGTAAAATCATAATTTGAAATAATAACAAGTTACCGAAGCAGATTTAACATCATAGAAGATATAAGTAATGAGAGCCTGTGTGTGTGAAAAAAAATCGGTAATTTAATACTTTAATCCCTATTATTTCGGAATACCACGAATCTTAGACGAGTTTGTTTGAGAAAACGTGAATATTGATATGGCTTGGTTTAACACTTTAGATTCAAACATAGTAAGAGCAGTCAAAATGTTGACTAGCCTAAGTTTATTTAAGATAAAGAGGGCAATTTAAGTATAGCACTTAAGAAAAAGATTTCAAGATCATTTTTAAAAGAATCCCTGCAATTTCACGTAAAAATGGTATTTTCTATCTACATTTTTACCATCTAAGATCTAGAATATCATGTCATGAATGAACTTGTGATATCTTTTATAAGTTTTCACTTTCACCACTACGGACACGGGCGGGGTTGCTGTAAAAAGCAGAATTGTCAAAGTTTGGCCGTTTGCACATGAAATATGACGAAAGTAGTCTACCGCGTAACTCGTAAGCCTATGCTTATATGGGGCTGCAAAGTGTGTAACTGGAGTTGTTACGACCATTATTCTGACCGGTAATATCTTGTTCAGAAGATAAATTAAATTTACTCACGCTGACATTCAATACCGCTGGTGATCCTATTCCACAACTGGATTTGAAAGCTTTTTTATGTTTTATGGTGCCCTTAAAATCTTTCTCTGTTATTTGATAAAAGTGTTTAAATCTTATAAGCATGTAGATTCGGATTTCCCAAACTTTTAAAACAAAATTATGCAGTGGCCCTCGATAAAGTGCAACTCCGAAAGGGGGTTAAACTAGACCATAAATTATTTATAAAAAAAATACAAAAAATATATATTCAAAATATAAAGATCATTAAAAACAACAGTTCTTTATAGGAAATTTGTTACGAAAAGCACAGTTTTAGTTGCTGTTTATTATTTTACCTCAACTGCCAAATAGGTATGTGGTTTAATTTCAAAGAAATCGACCCACTTATTTAAAAAATAATTATAATTTTTATGCGGTAAAAAAAAAATTAAGTATCTTTATTTTTTTGTATTTGTATTTTTATCGATATTTATGGTCTAGAATCTAGATTCTAGACCATAAATATCGATAAAAATACAATCCGGTTAATCTAGATTAACCCCCTTTTTGGGTTGCAGGTTATTAAGGGACACTGAGGTATGGAATAAAGTAGAAAGAACGTAAAAAGAATAAAGTGTATAGAACGGACAGACTGATGGTTGAAGAAACAGCCAGTTTCAGAAACTGTGTTTTGAAGAGGAAATGAAAGAAAAACCTGATACTTTTTATATAGGTAGGTACTCTAATATAATAATCAACTAGACTCGGACTCGAAAGCAATATTTATTCTAGAGCTCCTATGAGAATGTCGCCGCAGATGCACCTATAAAAAGTTTCCATTTCCTTTACGCACTCGGTGGTAAAAATGTTAGGATAAATTCATACAACATATAAAGGGTAGGACACCCGGCACCAGTCCGTTTCCGAGACCTTGAATATGCGATGTATGCCGATAAATTGAAGTAATATCTCTTACATTTCTTTCGACGTTTCGGTAAGTGAACCGAATGGTTATATTTGAAGCTTTTTATCCCCTGTATTTTATCTACAGATTTCCCTACAGGTATGTGTCGTTATAAGATAAATTGTTTTAGAAAACATATTAGAAATTCTTATAAGTATATATTATAGTTATATAGCAGTATATATTTATATAGTATATATATAGTTAAGTTATATAAGTAAGTAGGTACTTAGTAATAACGGAATTTAAAATCGAATAAAACCTATTTTCCGTAATAACTGGAACATTGACTCCAGACCAAATATTTGTTAATAGAACTGAAAATAATTCATCAAACTTAAACGAAAATATTATCATCTAGGTAATTTATTTTATTCAAATTAACAACGCAGATTCTAAATTCAGTTAAGTACTTAAAAGTTAGCGTCTTGAAAGTTCAAAAGTATTTGCGTTCTATTAAGATCTAAAAATACAAACTTTAGCCACAGAACTTTAACTAAAAGTACTTACTTATTTAATTTCCCTGCGATAATACGTTCGTTCAGCAGAACTTGAGAGTTGATAAGTACAATAACTTTGACATAACTTTTCCTACATTCCTTTTTGTGAAAAAAAGCAAGAAGCGACTAGGTGTTCTCTGCCGATGATTTAAGTGTCGTAGTATAGGGCATATCAGTAGGAAAAACACTTTTTTAGCCATATTTTTATTAAAACGCGAGTGTTTCAGACCAGCCGCCCTACTCAAATGGCTATTCTACTAAAATTAACACTAATAGAATTACAATGTAGGGAATGACATAAGCTAACGCTTAGCTCCTGTCAAACTCATACATTGTCATTCTATTATGATAGCGTTAATTATAGTAGAACTAGCGACCCGCCCTCGCTTCGCTTCGGTGTAGTATGGAATTTGCCACCATGTAGGTATTATACATATAAAGTTTATATATACTTACATATAGATTGAGTGATTCAAGAGGAAGGAAGGTTTATAATATATAATATAATATATAATACAATATAATATTATAAACCTTCCTCTCGAATCACTCAATCTATTAAAAAAACGCATCAAAATCCGTAGCGTAGTTTAAAAGATCTAAGTATACATAGGGACAGACAGCGGGAAGCGACTTTGTTTTATACTATGTAGTGTTGGCCATTTGAGTAAGCATTCAGATAGGTTATTTCTCACAAGGGTTAGTTTCTAACAATAGTTGAAAATAGTATAACTTGTAAAACACAGCTTCCATTCTTATTTACAAGCATACCTACAATAGTTCTATACAAAACGTAAAAATATATTAGTATGAATAACATCCTGCCTGCCCCTAAGCAAAAGACGGCAGAGAATTTTGACAAGTCGATTGGTCATTGTATTAGTTTAGCACAAATTGAAAGTCAATTATCGTCTGCTACTTAACTTTAATGGAAATGTTTCAGTTTTCTATAAAAATAAGTGATACAAGATCGGCGACATGTGAAAGCTCGCATAAAATATAAAAAATACTAATAGTAGATTGTACAACAAGTGCATAAAACGCGTCATTTTACCCGAGACGTATATATCCACCCGAGCCGTAGGCGAGGGTGGATAGTCAAGTCGAGGGTAAAATGGGTTTTATGTACGAGTTATACACTCTGCTTTTCACTTCGATTGTGAGGAAATTAAACAACAATAATGTAAAAATCTAATTAAAAAATCCTTAAATTTTAGTGACAAATTATATATTTTTGGAATGTGCTCATCAAGGCCTTTCATTTGATACCCATATGCGAAAATTAAAAAAAAAAAACATTTTTTTATTAAAAAAATTATAATTTTGGAATGTGCTCATCAAGGCCTTTCATTTGATACCCATATTCAAAAATTGAAAAAAAAAACTCATTTTTTTATTTAAAAAAATATGATTTTGGAATGTGCTCATCAAGGCCTTTCATTTGATACCCATATTCAAAAATTGAAAAAAAACCTCTTTTTATATTAAAAAAATAATAATTTTGGAATGTGCTCATGAAGGCTTTTCATTTGATACACATATTCAAAATATGAAAAAAAAAATTAATCAAGGTCTTTCAATAAAATTGATATCAATTTTCAAAAATACAAAAGTATTATTATAACACAAAAAAAAATTAAGAAACAGAATGAAATAACAAGTTAATTCAACGAAGTTAAATTGCGTGTGTGGCTGTTTACCTGACGACCTTTGTCTTAAAATCTGAGACTCAGACGAAGATTTTACTTTATGCACTAGAGCATAAAAAGCGATTTTATGCAGCCTATACCCAACATAAAGACGAACTTTACGAGCATGAGAAGTGAAAAAAAATAAAACCACCTGAAAGAATCGCATGCTGTTGTTTGTCAGTGCACTATGAAAGCGACTTTAGTTTTGTTCTAACGACTGTTTTATTTTGCTCGCGGCCACAGCTCGCTGCGAGCGGGATCGAGAAAATTACAGGAAAGATAATCTCGTTTTTTACGGCCCTATTATAGTATTGCAGTGGCTCGCCGAGTAAATAAAAAATAGCATCTCCAACGGATGCTTCGTTCCAATTTATTTTTTATTGTAATGAATGTCTCGAGGTGAAATACTGCCTTGCGCCGGCCTAATTGTCGCCATCTTTGTTTTCTGCTATATCTTGGGCACAAAATATGGCAACTTTTTCAACAGTTAGGTCAACTCATTTTTATTTATTTAGAAAAGCTTTTGAAGTAATTTGAAATGCGCTTGAGTGTTGTTTTGAATTTATTACGATTTCAAGCTTTGCCAAAAAACCAAATCAAGTTAGAATAAAGTTTATTTAACTTTCAATATTGCGTCCTATTGAATAAATGAGGAGCGTCATTTCAAAAGGACTTTTCCACTTTTGAAAAAAAATAAGTAATGATGGGAATCCATTTTAAAATTTGTTTGCACCTCTCTATACTAAATTATTTATTACAAAAACACTTAATTCCTCTCCAAACCTAGTTTTCAATTGCGTATTCAAAACAAATATGCTTATTTCCACGTCATTCCACGTCATTTGATCACATTATTTAAGACTATGTAGATACATAGTAAATGTGGGAAATAAGCCTCTTTGTTAAGTAACAAAGAGGCTTATTTCCAGTAGTAGTACTAGTAGTTCTGAACAAAGTGACTTATTTCCAAACTATTAAGTAATGTTTTCCTGTTACTTTAACTTTAACCCTAAGGCTGCGTTCAAACGATAAAACACGACCCGACCTCAACCCAAACTCAACTCAAACTCACTTCAACCGCAGCCCGCCTTGAAATACATAGCTTACAATTTTGAGTATTATGACACATTAATAAGCTCTTGTGTAATGTTCAGGTGAGGTTGAGGTGAGTTCGGGTTGAGTTTGAGTTGAGTTCGAGTTGAGTTCGAGTTGAGTTTGAGTTGAGTTCGGATCGTGCGTTATCGTATGAACGCAGCCTTAACCACCTACCATACGTCTCACAGATCCTGTCGAGTGAATCGTGAATATTTTTGCGCCCGAGTTTCGTATTGACTTGTTCGTTTCTGTACCTTTTGCCCTCCCGACGCCCCTCAGTACCGGTCAACCGCTCGCCTAGTAAAAATGTACTGCTGAGGGAGGGAGGATAGCCTGCATTTTTTTTTTATGAATGTTACTTTATTTCTGAATTTTATCTTTATTTAATAAAAAAATACTATACTTAAAGAAGTTCCTATTATGTAAGTTTTTTTGTCGATCTTATTTTCCAAATGTGACGGTAAGCCTAAAATAAGAGTTAAAGAGAAAGAAAGACATTTGTCTTTAGTTTATTAGTGATTAAACCATAAATATTGTTATTTTCAGGAGCCTTTTTTGGCAATAAATAGTTAAATATGTTCCTCATCAGACTTTTAATTAAAAACAAAACCTTTCTATAAGTATTAATTTTTCCAATTGTGAATTATTTAAATCTCGGGGTCCTACAGACGTATAGCAGGAGATTGTGTGACCATAATATGTGATAGGTGGTTAAGGGTTAAAATTAATATGCTACTGTCAGAATTAGCTAAATACGAGTATCTTTATTCGCTGTGATAATAGTATCACATGAGTGTTTTAATACCTAATTATGTACAGTTGCATACAAGACTTTATCTACACCCATTTTTTTTTTATTTGGGAAACAAACAATATTTTAATACATATGGATTAAAAACACCCATGATATTTTTTTACACCCATGATATGTATCCTCTATAAAGGTTTTGACTTTGACTTTCCTCCCCCTCCTCGTCATTATGTTATCCGCAAGAGTGTTATAATGTTGTACTGAATTTCATAATGCAACGCTCGCGCATGGGCGCGCGGCGCTGGAGGACCAGCTCTGGCTCGGGATATTGTAATGATGGCAGTAAGCTAACTGTTTCAGAACCCTTTACAGATGATTTAAAGCATGGGTGTAGATAAAATATAATAGGCACATGACGAAAACTGTTACAGAAACGACAACTACCATAATCTATAAAATCTACAAATTCCTCTTACTTTTACTTAAGACACGGTAGATTAGCGTAACTGAATTCTTTTTATCTCTCTTCCCTTTTAATTAACGAAATTGGTCGACTGTAGCAGCTATTTAGGATTTTATTATTTCAATCACGTCTGAAGAAGCAAGATTTGGGCTTTTTAGAACACTATTCAAATTCACTTTGATTTCACTAATATAATTAGATTTTTTTCAAACTTGGAAGAACATCACTTTCTTCAAAGAGAACTTGAAAGGGTTGTAATATGGGACTTATAATTTATAATATAATAAGAAACTTCAGGCATTTTTTTTTGTCTGTTATGAATAATGTTTAATAAATTCTGGTACCTAGTAATTCTTTTGTCGTCAATTTCTCGAATATCGTGTTATTAAATAACAAATTTTAAAAATGATGTTTTTATTCTGGTTTGCACAATTTCACTACACATAAAATGCTATTAGAGTGCAACTTCGTGGCTGATATATAAATCGCTCGCGGTTATTGTAATGTAATGTAACGACTTTCAAAAATGTATATTTCCGCAAATTAAGTATTTCACTGTACACATATGCTCGGTTATTATTGTTTATTGGAAAACATTATTGCACTTGATATACTTACCTATTGATTTATTAACAATGTGAGAGTGGACGTGGACACTGCAAATAAATAAACACCTACCTACAGCATCTATATTTTTGGCCGATTTTTAATAAAATGATTGTTTGCTACTGGAGCCTTGCCAAAGAGCTAACGGCATCTTTCAGTTCGTAAAAGAAACAAAATGTAAAACCAATTTTGAAATGCAATGCGCCACTACAAACGAGTTCGTATTCGCGACAATGTCAAAAGCAATCCAACTTCCGGTGGCCAGTTTTATAAACTCGCAACTGTGTGGGACAAAAGGGCGAGAGAAATTTACAAAAAGTTGACTGTTCACTAGACGGTTCGGTAGCACTAACAGTGGTCGCAGCTCCCTTGGCTAAACTACGGGGTGAATCTCCAGGTGTTTTGAACGCCTTTATTCCATTCTCCTCAGCATATATTTTTATAATTTTAGGAAAGAAAATTCTGACCTCGTGTCCAGTAACGAGAATAGGTGTCAGAGTAGTGTTTAGCAGCAAAAGGTTTATTATTTTCGCAACCTATCATGACAAAAATGTCGAGGAGAATGACGGCGTTCAAGTTCAAAACGCCTGGAGATTCACCCTACGCCACATTCAGTGCAATGCGCTTTTTATAAAATATTTTGCATTCTCCTGCAACACTTAGTAACTAATTAAACTGTGGTAATGCTCATTCCTTTGCTATTGAATTAGACCACGAACTGTTCGAGCGTAATGACTGATATTAGTTTGACTTTATTAATAGGTATAACCACGGTATAATAACCGTCTCAAGATAGCATAAAGCTTTGCCCAGACTAGTCCATTTTGGCATCCATAGCACGCCCAACCAAACTAGCAATGTATGGTAAAGATACGGTGATCTGATACGCCAAAATGACAAAGTCTGGACAAAGTTTTAGATGGTGCGAACTATCGCAAACCTACACGTCACACGTCACAAAATTAAAATCAGTACTTACGTTTCACATTATTAATCGAGATGAAAGGATTTCTCCTTCCAATAAACGAAATAAACATAAAATGTAATAAGCTGGTGACATGTTTATTTATGCAAATCATTCGCAGAACAATAATCGAGTGAAATAATGTCAGAACCGCTGCACGGGTGGCACGAATCGGCCGTTAATTTTTCCACCGCCATTTTTAATTCATAATTCAAGCGCGGCATCGAACGCTGCTGCTGGCTTGAGCTGACGTGCCAGTAAACAGGCAAAATCAGTACATCAAAATAACATAAGGGTACAAAAGCGTTCAAGAAAATTTTGTCTATGTAAGGCACTATTTGTAAGTTCTGTTTTGTATGTGTGACCTACTCGCTACTCGACATAAACAATAGCAATATTACAGTAAAGTCTGATGCTACATTAACTTTATTTACTTTGTCAAATGGCTATAGTTATGAAATTTTTCTTTATTCCTAACCTTATATTAAATAATATGCTTACATATTCTTCTTAAAGAATCCAAATCATGTTCTATGTAAAAATATAATTTTCATATTTCATACATAAAATAAAAGTAGTATTGTGAATGCAAAAAAACTTTTTAAAAACTGTATCTGTTATATAAAATTTCAAACATGTATTGTGGAGTTAGTGTACCGCACTGCCATTAACATCGTGGGTGTTCTGCCGAAATTGAGTAGGAATATTTCATGTCATCGGCATGTCGCAGCCTGTCTGCGCCGGCCCATATTTCAGAATTATTGGCATATAAATATCGCGCCTACTTACTTATTCTGTGAAGCCTCCAAGATTTATTTTGTTCAAATCACATTTGCGTTAGAAATTGCTATAATATTTCTCTATGTTAGCAATGCATATGGATAAATTGGTCGTCTATATTGCATATTTTGCTCCAACTATTCTCGTGGCTATGGTGATAACTTTCATTGACAGTTTATCTTTTTTTAAAGCCTATCTTTATTGCGTTATGGTATTCGTTTTAAAAAACATGTTAACTTTAATAGTTGAGACTAATTTTAGATATTCCCTTGAACAGCTACTCGCCTTGGTAAGCGCCTAGTACCTACTAGGCGCAACTCGATACGAGGGTGAGGATGAGGATCGAGTAATACCCTTTCAAAGCATTTGTTTGAAAACTCTTATCGAAGATTGGAAATAGAGCCCAGTTTGAGTTTCTGTAAAAGGAGCACTCACAAGTAAAATACCTATACGGTTGTAACGAAACCCTCTCGATAATGGTCAGATACTCTTTAGCTGAAGCTGAATTTTGATTTCATACAATAAAATCATGGAATGTTATGTTTGTCGAATACACTTATCATAATACGTGGATAACGGTGTGGGTTTTGCAATGAACCAAACAAAATTGTATGAACATGTATACCTAAGAAATAGGTACTATATTGTGTAAACTGTTTGTTGTCCCCAATAAAATAAAATAAAATTATAAAACAAGAATATTTTTCATTATATTTAGTAGGTACTTTATATTTGTCTTAGATTATATTTGCATATTGATAAAAAAGAATTAAAAATACTTTTTTTTTAAGAATTTGCTTATTGTTACCTTATAAAAAGAAGCAATACCTACATAAATGAAATAAACAAAATATAAATAAGTACAGCGGCCGTACATGGGTTGATAAATGTATTTATAATTAAAATTTGCTTGAAAATAATGATAAAAATGAATAAATTTCATTAAAATTCCTAACAAAACACTCGTTTTATTCACTGTTACCCTCTTCATTTCCTTTAAAAAAAAAGTACGTAGATCTACGAACTTTTCACATGCAATTTTTACTAAATCTACGTACTTTCCTTAAATGGCCTACGTATTTTTAAAAATCCGAGTTGGCAACACTGCCGCCACGCACCGCTTCAGCAAATTAACTAACTAGGTAAGGGTACTTACTAAATTTTCAAAATCTATCGCAATTCTTTCATTTGATAAATGGATAACACATTGCTATATTTCTTTGGTATATTTTTATTTGTGCCAATTAGAAGTGTCAATGTTCTGTCAAATGAAAGCAATAGGCTATTTTACACCATGTAAGATAAAGTATAAAAATGCATATTTAAGATAGATTTCATAAATAGTAAACGAGAAACGTCGATATTTATTCATAAAAATGCAATACAAGTTTTATAATTCAATTTTAAAAATCGTCTTTTTTAATCTATTCATCAAATGTTAAAAACGCCCTTCGCCATATCGGATTACGATGTGACGTCACTCCGATAGTAAACAAACATGACAGCTCTCTTCTCTCTGTGATTGTGATAATAAACAAATTAGATTTTCATCGATTTATTTTGAAATATTATAAGTGATTACTACATCTGTGGACTATTTTCCTTTATTTTATTAAATAGCATCATGAAATACAGTTTTGTTAAAGCAGAAAGTACAAATCTACCAAGGATAAATACATTCATTCATGGTTGCGAAATTTTTTGCGTCCAATCCAATCCCGATTTCTATTCTGCAGAGTTGAGAAATGTTAAAACAGCAATGTAAATACTTAGCATATATCAAGTTTTGTCTAACAATAAGCACAATAACAATACAACACGATAATACCCTGTGTTATCTATAACAATCTAACATAACCTATTTTTTTGTTATCAGGTCCTGGGAGGACGGAAAAAGTCAAATTTAGCGCTGTATCACCTAATAATTAAAATAATGATGAAGACTGATGTTTTATAAGTAAGATCTCCCATCTTTTCAATCAAAAAATCATATCATTCCTAGAAATTAAAACTAGAGATCAACAATAAAAGTGGCTTTTGTTTGTGGCATTAACTAAAATTATGGCAGAATCACAGCCTCGAAATGCCAGTGGATGGTACCAGATGCGACCAGAGGGTCGCTATGATTTTTATGCAAAAATTCCAGGAACTTCAGCAATATCAAGAGGTAAGAAACTGGAAGAAGTCAGGAAAACAGTGGAAAAGAAAATGGAATGAAGATAGAAAAATGCAGTCTATATATTATTTCTGAGGCATTAACATTTACAAATTAATAACAACCCTACTTTTGAAATTAAGTGTCCTCTAGTGAAAAAAAGCACAGGACTATTTTTCCAACTTTAAAGTTTGTAAACTACTGAAAATACACTTTTCATGTTATAAAAATAACTGTTTTTTTATAATTTAAGCCTACCTACTCTACTCCTATCCTACCACAGATCAAAGAAATGAGTTTTGCTTCTGAGTATCCTACCGTACCCTACCTTATGTATAATGCATATTATGTAGGTACTTTTTCACATATTTTGCACTCATGCACATAGATAAATACACATCTATTACATTCTTTAAATCAACTCGGCTATGTACTCACCAACATCATCTTTTATACAGTGCGCAATGGAAATAAAAAAAAACTGTACATAATATTTGATATATTTATTTGACCGCTATATTAATAATAACTACATTTTATAAAATCAATGTTTTGATATTTTGACTATAATGTGTGTGTAGATAGCTGGTCTAGGCCGAGCGAGGCAGGTGAGTAAGTAAGTGCTTTATTGTGCATTGAAACAAGGTTACAATAACGGATCCTGTTAATTACAAATAGAGGTATCACTAGTTTCTAACTTTGCAGGCGTACACACACACACACACATTTAAAAATATCAACAAAAAGAAACACAATTTCTACTTAAAATAAGTCACCAGATCACTGAACGCATCTTTAAAACATGGCAAACTCTCTCAATATTCGAATGACCCTGTACAAAACTGGCAATTTGTTTCGTCTGCCGCCTGCCGCACTTCAGCTTTGTACTACTTTGACCGCTCTATCATCACACTTCTTAATTTTTTTTTTTTTTTTTTTTAATTTTAATGGGTTTGCTCTTGACCCTAGTCTAGCCCGAAAGTATAGACGGGGTCTACGATGGAGCGAGCTTGCCCAGAAGGTGCCTATTCACTCTGGCCTTGAAAAGAGTCAGGTTGTATGTGCTCGGAAACACAGACGCCGGCAGGGAATTCCATTCCTTGGCTGTGCGCATTATAAACGATGATGAGTAGCGTTTAGTACGCATAGGAGGTATATCAACCAAGAACGGATGGTAGCCCGCAGTGCGTCTGGATGTCCGATGGAAGAAAGGAGAAGGTGGAATGAGCTCATGCAGCTCTTGAGCACACTCGCCGAAGTACAATCTATAGAAGACCGATAGGCAAGCAACGTTACGGCGGTGAGCCAAGCTGTGAAGCTTAGCTGATACCAGTTTTCCGTCGCCTATTAATCTCTTGGCTCTGCGTTCCACCGAGTCTAGTGCAGCAAGTTGATTTCAGGTGTCAAAAAAATCTAGAAATAATAGTACAATATGATTGTATAATATCTGTCCTAGCCTAGTGATAATGTTAATAATGTATTACAACTGCATAAAATACTAAAAATAAATTACCTTGATTACAAGATGGTACTTTGATTTACCATAATTTTCATTTTGTATGGTCTCTTCAATCTCCTTAATTGTATTGTAAACATTCTTTGCCTTTCAATAAAGGCATGCGGATGTTCACTTGGAGTGGACTCTGTGGACTTGTGTTTCCTATAGCTTGGCAATCAAATCTGGATGGTACGCAGTTTGGTTTCATCTGAGTTAAGCAGAACCCACTACCTTATACTGTGTATAATTCTTCACATCATTTTTTTTAGCTAAAATATAGAATATAATAAGTATTTTTGAAATTTTCAAATCACAATATAGCAAAACATAACCTATAATACATAGGTCACAAAATATGACGATTGTTTTGTAATACTAACATGAAGTTTTATTTTGTTTATTCCATAGTTAATTTAGCATTTCTAGCGCATAGGTACTTACATCAAAGTGGTCTTCGCAGAAATACATTCTAGTTTAGTTTTTGGGGACAATAATTTTGGATACTATTATCTCTCTTGCCAGTTTTAACAAAGTGTTTATCATTTTATTATCACTTGACCCTTGAATCCACAATTTTGTGGCGTTTTTACACTTGTATTATTGGATTCAGGCACAAGACACCAAAGATTTACATTTTATAACTCATTAATTCTTGTTACTTTATACTTGGTCTTTCGCACTATTGTTTGTTTACTAACGGAGTGACGTCACGAGCCTAAACAGCATGGCGGCTAGTGTTTCCGCGCGAAAATTCAAAATCATAAATTAAAAACGTGTTTTAGGGTTTTGTAATGGTTTTAATGGTTTTATAAAATTAAATTAAAAATTCTGCTGGCTTATTTCGACCTCAGGATAAATTTAAAACAGTTTTCAAAAAATGGTGTAATTCCCTATTGCGATAGATTTTAAAATTAGACAATAGGTACCAGCTAGAGCGACACCAGTTAAAGAGATCTATGTCACTTCTGACGTGCCAATATCCTTGCGGACACTCCTGCTGTGATCTAACGCTGCTATAATGACTTGAAATCATATTTTTTTTAATAAACTACAACTAATCACGATGACACTTTCAATTATTTTTAACACTAGCTTCCACCCGCGACTTCGTCTGCGTGGACAATCTAAAAAATAGCGTTTTGAAGAAAGCTACAAAATGCTCGATTTGTACACCAAACATATACACGCCCAACATAAGGGTAAGCGTTAGAAATTAGATAGGAGGAAATGCCTAGGTAATCATTGATTACCTAGGCTTTCCACTTATCTCTATGATTACTAATCATAAAGATTGATAGGCTTTCATTTAGAAAATTTCCAAAAAGACAGCAAACTAAGACTTATATATTGTACCATAAGACCTTTCAAACTGTATAGGATTAGGTATCCTTATTATTACTAATATTATAAATGCGAAAGATACTTTGGTAACAAACACGTTTGATTGTTTGTTAATTTTTTTTGTTACGCCTTCACGTCCTAACTAATCAACCAACCATCATGAAATTTTGCATACATGTTGTCAGGGGTACAGTATAGTAGATTGTTATATAAGGGTCCAAAGGAAGCAATTCCCATACGAGATATTTAGACTAAGTTCGAGTATGGAATTGATGACTTTTACCTGTGTTTAACACTCTACTTTTCATTTCGAATATATACGGAAATTTAAAAAAATCGTAGTTTTTTTCCAAAATGTTTATTAATAATAACATGTAGCTGGTACCTTAAACTTATTATGCCTATTTAAAATTAATCGAAAAATTAGAACAATTAGTGTAATTTAAATTTCACTAACCTTAACCTTAAGGTTAAATTCTTGTTTGGAATATACGTACTGTTTTAAATTTACATTGTGTTTAGCACTTAATGTGCTCTTGAGCATAGAGTACTTGCTCCATAGAGTGGAAGGCAGTATTTTCTTTGATAATCCACTGAAATACGTGAGAAATACTTTTTCTGAAAATGATTTTATTTTGCTGTTTGCTCGCCACTTCATAAAATTATTGTACGCATTTAAGTATTTTTCCTTCGAAACTTTTGCCAAAAGATTTTCTATTATTTTGTTTGCCTCGTTTGTTACTGAATCCGGGGTCAATACTTCAAAATCACTTGAGGAACTCATTTTAGTAAATACAAAATCAACTCAACACACACAGCTCAAAGTCACAGAGTTAGGTATCCCGCCAATATTTTATAGTTTTTCTTAATTTGAATTTGGAACACGCCGCGTCGCCGGCCGCTCCGCCCAATATTTTTAATTTTGCACTGGCTGTTTATATCATGTTTCATTGTTGTTTTATCCTATCTATTTTTTTAAACCATTACCAATGAGGTAACTCTATGGTTGACTATGTGACCAAATTGGCTTTGGTTAAAAAATAAAAGGTATTTTTTTATTTTTTTTTACTACAGATTAGGCCAATTTAAGAAACTAATTTGAATATTTTAACATTTGGTCCCGTATTTATTTTTTTATAAATATATTTGTCGAGCGGATATGGTCAACCGGAATGACGTCATTAGTGGCATGAAAGTTTAAGAAGAAAACCTTTGCCATCTACTTATAAAAAAAGAAAGGTCAAGTGTCATTAACTGTCATAATGACTTTATGGTTGTTTGTAAACAAATAAGTTATAGTTAATATTTCTTCTATTTTATTCATTTAATCCAGTTGTGACGGTTCTAGCCTACCTTCTTAATTTGCCGCAATAATTTTTGAGGTGGTAAAATTATAATAAAAATGCTTACCAGTGGAAACTCTGCTGAAAAACTTTGTAAAAACTGACACGCCCAATCTACCCAAATTGCGAAATGTATTGTATGTATTGTGTCTATTTTGGATGTAGGCTACATGGATGAAATTGTAACGATTGCTTGTGGACTGATAAATTTGCAGGATAATAAACATTTTGAAAATATGTGCATACTTTATTTCTATTTACAAACATTTAATAGTAGGGATGTGGAAAAAATTACGAGATAAGTTCATCGATATTTTTCGGGCGATATTAAATACTCTGATATATCGATAGATGTTTTTACAATAATTTTTCCAAAACATTTTTTTGGTAATTACGTATGGATTCTAATAGTCGACACTATTTTGTCACTGGAGCATTTTGATTTTTTCCAACTTTGAGTCTTAAAAATCATCGTAAAATTCGTCAAATCGAGCCAAAATTTCGCGTAGGGGTTTATTTTGCTATTTTTTATGTTTTACAATACCTTAAAATTAGAATCCATTACTTAGTCATCGTCCCATTTCATCCCATTTTTTCTGAGAAATATTACCTATATCGATATTTTTTCACTTCCACCTTCCACCATCCCTAATGCCAAGTTCATTGTCAAAATTGTCTTTGCACTTTTTTCTTTTTTTTATTATGGCTGGGAGATCTGTATGTGATGACGTCATATGAAGGTCATTTGAAGGTTAAAGCTTTTTATTGAATATTATAAATATCTTTAAAAATATAGACTTATTTTTAAATTTAATTAGTAGACACTGTACCGAAAGCTTATTCCTCGAAATGGTTTTGAGATTTCCAGTCATGTTCAAAAAGTTATCAAAGCCAATTCAGTTCTATTTTTAAATTTCTTTTACTCCCTAGGGTGGAACGAAGAGTTTTTGGACCCGCTGCTCAGTTTAAATATACATCACTTTCCGAATATGAACTTTTCACGCGGACGATTCCGCGGCCGTCCGCCGGTATTAAACACTTCCATTATTTGCATTAATTGGCTTTCGCTCACCAGCTTCCGTACATTTGTACCCATTCTCCTTTATATGTCATACGTACCAGAGTTATTGCTCATTACTATATGCTTTTATCAAATAGCTTTGTATTTTATGTTGTTATGTAACATTATTTTTAACTAAATAGCTTCCCTCCAAAATAAGAATTCCCAATATAGCGTTTTAATATTAAAAAACCGGCCAAGTGCGTGTCGGGCCACGCGCCATAGGGTTCCGTAGTTACCTTATACCATACCATATTTAATACCACCTATCATTTTTCGTCTGCAAAAATAACTTTGTTTTTCACAGTGTTGGTATGAATGACAAAGTTATATTTGCGGTTTTGGAAAATGTGCTATATCTCGAAACCTAATTACTACATCTCGTTCAAACCAATTTTGGTTGAAAGTGTTTATTAAGATCTACAGCATATATTTTTTTTAGATTTTTCACTCTCTTATTTCAAAAGTTAAAGGGGGGGGACACACATTTTACCACTTTGGCGGTGAATATCTTTCAAACGGTTGACTTTGAGAAAAAGTTGTCTTAGGAACCTTAATGTCATTTTTAAAGACCTATCTATAGACACCCAACACGTATTACCTACCAAGTTTCAACTGTGTAGTCTTAATACTTTCGGAATAAAGTGGCTGTGACATACGGACAGACAGACAGACAGACAGACAGACAGACAGACAGACAGACAGACAGACATGACGAATCTATAAGGGTTCCGTTTTTTGCCATTTAGGCTACGGAACCCTAAAAACGCTTTCTACCACCACCGTAATGAAGCTGTATTATGAAAATTAAAACGGTAGGTAGGTACTTAATTCTTCAATATCAAAGTTATTAAAATAAATTACAAGATAATGAGTCAAACGAACAGTACCTTCATTTATGACTAAAACCCTTTCAGTGCCTGACAAATCAAACATAATTTTCATTTAGGATGAGTCAATAAAGAGGGCAAAGAACTTTAGCCACTGTGTGGAACTTCAAACAAAAATTACTACGACTTGTCTAGACTAAGCAAATCTATTTTACAACAACATTAGACTTTACAGTATGCTTTATGTGTTAAAATACCAAAGTAATTTTAATAATAATAAGACGATTATTAACACATGATTGCTTCGGAGGCTTATGCGAATAGTATAGCGAGAACAAACATTAATTTAATAATTACAGTGGCGTCTTGAAGTCAAATATAGAAGACAAACGAAGGTTTGAAAATCAAAATAGAGTTGGTTTCTTAAGGTGGTACCTTGAGCGAAAGTGGCGCCGCGGTGAATTTTATTTAATATTATAATTCTAATACACAATTTTAATAATATTTATTGTGGAGATTTTAGGGCCCACAGTCTAGTATTTTTAGACGGTATGGTTACATTCGCTAGTAGTCACTGCTAGAAGTAGATAGAAAAACTGCTAAAAGTGGCCGTTTTTGACACATTTGCTATCTACTTCTACAAATGACTACGAGGGCATGTAGGATACCTTCTAAAATACTAGACCATGGGCCCTAAAATCTCCACGATAAACATTATTAAAATCTTTTTCTATTAATAACTTATTCAATAAAAACCTCTGAGGGCGCCACTTTCGGTCATACAACCGCCTTAAGTATATTTATTTAAGGTTATATCACCGAAATTGGCGCCCTCAGAGGTTTTTATTTAATACGTTGTTAAATATAACATGTTTTTAATAAAACTTAACGTGGAATTTTTAGGGCCCATGGTCTAGTATTTTTAGAAGGTATCACTATATTCCATTCCTTCGTAGTCATTCGTAAAAGTAGATAGCAAATGCGTCAAAAACGGCCACTTTTAGCAGTTTTGCCACTTCTAGCAGTGACTACGAGGGAATGTAATGATACCGTTTAATAATACTAGACTACTTATGGGCCCTAAAAAATCCACGTAAAGCTTTATTAAAATTGTGTATGATTATAATGTTAAATAAAATTCACCGCGGCGACACTTTTGGTCATACACCAGCCTTAATTTTATTCAATGAGATGCATTGCCCTCGCTTTGTCCAACCAATCAGATCGCGAGACGTAGCTGCCGCATAGGACCCGGGTTCCCGTGAATGCAGTCCTGCCGTGCAGCACTCGGAAGTTGTCCATCACCATCACCGTCCCTGAAAACATCAAAAACTTGAATATTTCAGAATAAGGTTCTAGAATGGCGACCGACCACGCATCGGACTAGCGTGAAAGTCGCGGGAAGCCGCTGGATGGGGGCAGCGCACGCCCAATCGTCAGAGATGTTCAGGGGAAACGGTTTCAAAACACGCCGACAGTACTGTATTTATGGCGGTAACAATACACGCTGAAATTTTAATCATTTGGTTCCCGCCTTGGGGTGGTTCCACTCATGATTACAAGCAACTTTTACTACAGGGCCAAAAAAAATCTGCTGTTCCATACATTAAGGTCGAGTAGGTACTGCACTTTTGTATGGAACAGCAGACTTTTTTTGCGAGCAGGAGAGTTGGCCCCTTATTAAAAGTTGCTTGTAATCATGAGTGGAACCACCCCACGGCGGGAACCAAATGATTAAAATTTCAGCGTGTATAATATATTATTATTATTTGTTTTGCATAAAATACTTACTGAATAACACATAATTGTACTTCTAAGTAGGGCCGTGCATCCTAATACCGATACTTTGGGTTTTCCGATATATCGGCATCGGCGATAGGTATTTTTAGTGTCGATACAAGGATATTTTTCAAATTTAGCGTTTCAAAGAAATAATGTAAAGGCGCATGTTTTTTCGTCTATTTCATTGCAAACGAACTTCAAACGAAGCACAAATAATGCTCGCGAAAACCCCGCACTTTTCCACCGTAACTTCCAAATGCTTGAACAGATTTGGTTGTGAGTATCGTTAGAATCCTTACATCACTCCGATACAAGATGAGTATCAAATGAAAAGCCTTGATGAGCACATTCCAAAACTTAATGTTTAAAATAAAAATAAATAACTCAAAATAATATTTAAACCACGACTGTTCTACAAAAAAAAACGGCAAAGTGCGTGTTGGGCCACGCGCCGTAGGGTTCCGTAGTTACCTTATACCTTACTATATTTAATACCACCTATAATTTTTCTTCTGCTTTGTTTTTCACAGCGTTGGTATGAATGACAAAGTTATATTTGCGGTTTTAAAAAATGTGCTATATCTCGAAAACTAATTACTATATTTCGTTCAAACCAATGTTTGTTGAAAGTGTTTATTAAGAGTAGATCTTAATAACCACTTTCAACAAAAATTGGTTTGAACGAAATATTTTTTTTTTTTTTATTCATCAATCTCTTATTTCAAAAGTTAAAGGGGGGGACACACATTTTACAACTTTCACGGTGTATATCTTTCAAACGGTTGACTTTGAGAAAAAAATTACTTAGAAACCTCAATGTCATTTTTAAAGACCTATCTACAGACACTGCACACGTATTGGTTTGAAGAAAAAAAATTTTTTCAGTTTCGGTTCCATGTATGGGGAGCCCCCCTTAATCTTTTATTTTTTATATTTTTGTGTTAAATTCGTTAAGCGGTTAACAGAATACATCTACCTACCAAGTTTCAATTGTGTAATCTCAATACTTTCGGAATAAAGTGGCTGTGACATACGGACGGACAGAAATACAGACAGACATGACGAATCTATAAGGGTACCGTTTTTTGCCATTTAGGCTACGGAACCCTAAAAATTCTAGTGTTCCACAGAACAGTGTCCCCCGACTGCAATGACACTTGTTTTTTACTGTAGAACATTTAAATCACTAAAAAGGTTACCGTTTGCCGTTGTGATATAGTTATTTATTACGAAATTATAGATACTTTAACCCAAGTTTTACAAATCGCAACCCGCCGTAACCTATATTTGTATATTTCAAAAAATTATATATTTTTTTATTTTTCGAGGATTACCACATGGTTTAGCTATTGTCGTGTTCTACAGCTTTGTTTGATTGTGCATTCATGCATAAGCTGTTATGACTAAATAATATTATGCGTAAACATCATTCGGCTAAATCATATTATGCCTTAAAATTTTATGCAAATACATAGGGAACCGGCAAAAAGGCGTATCGATGCACCCCTACTTCTAAGCAACCTCATAAGCACTCTCTCTATTCCTTCACGAATCGAAAAATAAATAAACATAAACAATAACCTTTCCTATTGCAACTAAACATAAGAATTTGCCATTTCGTACGTAACATGGTAAATATAAATCCCCACACATACAGTGTGTCCCTGGAAAAAGTGCAATCCCGAAAGGGGGTGAAACTAGACTATAAATGAGTAATAAAAAAAATACAAAAAAAAAATATTTAGTCTAATTTCATTTTTTTTTTTTGCAGAATTAAGATTTGTAATTTTTACAATGGACTCTATGTACAAAAATAATATTCCTTTAAAAGTAGTGAATGGATTTTGTTCAAACAAAAAATAACGTGATGTCAGATACTTGTAAGTTCAGATAGATTGCAAATAACTCACAAAAAAGTGATAATCACGACTTAATTCAGTTTTTTGTAAAAAAATGCATTACCCTTAACACTTTTTTTCATTAATCTCTAAATTTTTCAAAATTTTGCCCCCAATACTACAAAGTTTTATCATTTATTCATAATTTTTATTATATTAGCTTCCAAACAACAACAAAAATATGCACTCACTAAAAATAACACGCTGGCTATGAGCTTTCAAATTTGGTTAACTTTGAAGTTTTGAATCAGTGGTTAACTTTGAAAGCTCATAGCCAGCGTGTTATTTTTAGTAAGTGCATATTTTTATTGTTGTTTGGAAGCTGATATGATAAAAATTATGAATAAATGATAAAACTTTGTAGTATTGGGGGCGAAAATTTGAAAAAATTTACTTTAAGCTGAATTTAAGTCATTATTATCACTTTTTTGTGAGTTATTTGCAATCTATCTGAACTAACAATTATCTGGCATCGGGTTTTTTTTATTTGGACAAAATCCATTCACTACTTTTGAAGGAATATTATTTTTTGTACCATGGGCAACAGCGTCGCTTAAACACTGCTAAGGTTAAAACCGCTTGCACGCCGCGCCCGCTGTCACATACGTTTAGTTCGTGCAGGGGCGATACGCGCGCACACGAATTTGTTACAAACTGGTTAAGCGACGCTGTTGCCCATAGTACATAGAGTCCGCTGTAAAAATTACAAATCTTAATTCTGTAAAAATAAATTAAATTAGATTGAAATATTTTTTGTACTTTTTTTTTATTACTCATTTATAGTCTAGTTTCGCCCCATTTCGGGATTGCACTTTATCCAGGGACACACTGTATAAGAAAGCCAAATAGAATACAGAAAAAATACAATTTTAGACAGAAATAAAATAAAAAGGTTTTCCTTTATATAATAATCGGTTCAGATTTATTTTACCTGGCCTAAGTTTGAACTTCCACTCATTGGCCGGATCTTGATAGTAGCGGGCGAGGTTCCTGAGGGAGCGATAGTGGGCCCGACATTGCTCGCCGCTACCGAACGCCATCGCAGACCGATCGTAAACGTTGTATCTGAAATATATTTTGGAAATACTCTTATCTTGAACTTTATAGCCTCGATATGCTTTGATTTATTATTTTTTACGATAACCAATATAAAAAAAGAAGAACAAAATAGAAGAGAAATATACTCATCAACTTTGTCTAGGGATCAAGCATAGACTTATTATATTACGGATCAAGGTATATTTTTCATACAACCTAGGTAACTTCGAAGCCTTGGTTTCCTGCCAGGGAGGTACCGTGCTGTGATCTGATGATGGCTATCCAGGGAGTCACTCACGCAACTATCTGATCACTATTCTAAAAGATAAAAGGGTTAAAGTTCTCAGTTTCAGGATTTTCATACATTTTAATGTTATTTTAGCGGGTTTTTTAAACAAGTCCTTTTATCTTTTAAAATGCTGATCAGATCAGTTGGGTGTGTATAGCAATCTGAATTTCCTCCATTCACTTCCTGGATAGCCATCATCAGATCACAGCACAGGACATACCTGGCAGGAAAACAAGGCTTCAAAGTTACCTCGTCTGTATGAAAAAAATACCTCGATCCCTAGACAAAATTAATATGTGTAATTACCACTATTCAATTCTCATTGGATTTGTTAAATAATTACCTTATTTGTACTAAGTCATTAGTATTTTTATCTATTCTGATTACAGGCCCAGAAAACCTGAAGTGATGCCCTTCTTCTAAGTATTCAGCTTCCAAGTCGAAGCTCGTAAGGAACTCGAAATCTGCAGGAAAGTTGTCTTTCAACTTCAAAGCCCCATAGAAACCATCGACTAGAATAGTTTCACCGCCCGTCCCGTTGGAGTGCTCAACACAGTGGAGTATTTGTAAACTGAAAATTAGAATTAAGCTCAACAATGGGGAATGTCCGAAAAAAATCAAATAGGCTAAATATTTTTTCATAGGTAGGAATAAGTTCCCTTAGTTATAGAAAAAAATTTCAGAATTTTCAGTTGCGTGAAAAAATTTAAAAAATTAAAGTCTCTTCGACTTCACAAATGTAAGAAAGTA
This sequence comes from Agriphila geniculea, assembly GCA_943789525.1. Lineage (NCBI taxonomy): Eukaryota > Metazoa > Arthropoda > Insecta > Lepidoptera > Crambidae > Agriphila > Agriphila geniculea. The sequence continues at coordinate 20,798,899 of OX038878.1, forward strand.
ACAGCAGAATGGAGGTTATACCTTTGCCAACACCTGCCACTATGACAACAAGAATTAAAAAAAAAAACAATTTTGACATTTCGTGTTGAAATTTTTTTTAATACCATGTTGTGGTTGTAGCAGGTGATGGCAAAGGTATTAATCTCCATTCTGCTGTTACTTTCCTATATTTGTTAAGTCGAAGAGACTTTCATTTTTTTAAATTTTTTCACGCAACCGAAAATTCTGATTTTTTTTTCTATAACTAAGGGAGCTTATTCATACCTATGAAAAAATATTCAGCCAATTTGATTTTTTTCGGACATTCCCCATTATCTGATAAAGCAACAGGCCCACATTTGTAAACGGTCAGCGAGCTAACCCAATGCTCATTAGTAGACTAGACTTTGATCTCATAAAATATAATGTTTGTCGAATAAACTTATCTCAAACTGCGACGCTTACAATAAAACTATGCTGTGTAAGTAATTCTAAAATTGTGCAGTGCAGTTGTTAAATCGTTAGCAAAATATTTGTATGTTGGGCTCGGTAAGGCAACACATGAGCTCATAAAGATGTAGTTACCGCTTTAGAATACTATTTGACTAGTAAGTATTTTGTGTCCTAGTCCTAAACGTGTCCTAGTCCAGGGGGTCTATTACGAAAAGTTAAATGCGATACACGCAGCTGCGTCCGTGCTTCGTTTTGATTGTTTCCTATTACAAATCACTTTCGTATGCGATATTGCGAAGTGATTGCGTGAGTTTGACAGTTTCTCTCTTACGTATCCAACATCGTTCGTTTAGTAGTCTATGGACTACGATAGAAAAATTCAAAATGTTTGATAAAACTACAACCATCGAACTGCGGACGACTATCGTGGCCAAGTGACTGCGTTACGCAATTGCGTACGCTATTTTCGTAATAGACCCCCTGTTCCAGACTCCGCAATAACACACAAGGTAAATGCCCTAGACTTGTGAAATTGTTTTTACTAGAATTTTCTGTAAAATGAAAGCTACTCGGACGGTTCCAGCTCAAGTAGAAAATCTTCTGTAACTATTAAGACAAATGAAGTGGAAAAGAGAGTCTGAAGATTATTATTTAGTCGTTAAGCAATTCGGCCGTAGACGATCCCTCGGACATTTGCCTTTATTGTATAGTGTATTTATAAGCTTTGGTTTGAAGCAAATAAAATGGCTTCGTTTTATGGTCCATTTCAGGGAAAGGACCAACTTCACAATCGATTGCTTTCTATCTACTATCGCGAAAGGCATCCCAACAAACAGTTATAATAAAATCCATCCCTTGCATTACAAAGCCGACACGAAAACTGATTTCAGGCGCTCATAAATTTTATAAGTGTCTCGTCCACGCTTTATTTTACGACGAAGTATCACCTTAAGGCCATTTTCATCTGCGCGTTTTATGTTGTTTCGTTGACAAATACGAATCAAGTTGCGTTTATGATGGGAGTGTAAAGGAAGCCCTAAATTCCAATTTCAATGAAGACGAAATAAGTAAGAGGAGATTTAATTTTATTGTCGCTTACTTTTATGATGAATCTCGAGATTTTGAGATGTAAATAATGTAGGATGATTAAAAGTGCTTCATTGTAATTTAAGAAGTGGGTACTGAAGACGAATTCGTTTTAATCTCGATATAACTGAATAAAATACTCAGTTAAGTATCTAATATAATATTTAAAGATACTTCGCTACGCCAGTGAAGCACAAGTAATACTTAATGAGAATAAAAAATGAAAGAAATGGGTACCTAACGTAGTGATAACTTGCTCTTTGATACATATAAACAATGCTAAAAAAGAATTCCAACTTAGCACAATTCTCGCCTTTGTAACAACAAGTATGTCGACAAGCATGTCGACAACTCGCCAGCACAGGATGTAGGACTATGGACTATGGCTCGTATTATAGAAAAAAACTCAAATCTCTGCTTGCGTACAATTAGAAAGGAGCTACATGCAATGAATACATGTTCACCTTCCTTTCTAACTGTATTCAAGCAGAGATATGAGTTAGAGTTTGATTCTATAGTACGAGCCAATGTGCCAAGTAAGCCAGACGTCATGTGAGCACATTATACAAGTTGCAACAAAAGTCCAAATGAATCGCCTGGAGAACAGAAAACGCTAACGATACTAAGAATACTGCCATTTTCTCGTCCGCTGATGAATTTTTAAAACAGACAGATGCTTCTCCGCCCGTTTGATACAAAACTCGTGCCAACCCTTGTTCATATTACTTTACAGGAGATAAAACGATTCTTTGAACATTCCTCCTTTCGAAGTGAAATTTTATTTACCGTTTATATGAAAAGTGACGCCCGGTTTCTGAGGTACTTTATCAGAGGTTTATCTGTTCGATAAGGATTCCACATTATCTGGTTTTAATGTAGAACCTATCTAACAGATAAACTTCCGATAAAGTACCTCAGAAAACCCCCCGACGAGATCGAGTTTGAATTCGACTCGAATAAATGTCAAAAAAGTACATGGCAACAAGTACCAAAATAACAGATTTCGATCCTGATCTGAACTCGATCCCGTCGAGAGCAGGGTGGCAGATATCCTAAGGTTTAATCTATTTGAGCCGTATGACATATGCAACGCCATTCATTAAATTAGAAGGATCAATATGGTTATTATATTCACATATCCTGGCCAACTCTATATACCTAAAACTAATTCAAAGAATTAAAAAAATACAACGACAACGCATACTTAAATTACTTAAGTATTTATAATAATAGAGTCATTAAGTCATCTTAAGTACTTGTTGTATGGTCTGTGTCTTAATGATTTGAAACGTTAACCTTAAAACGTTTTCTTTTAACGTTATAAGGATACTTAACAAACACAAAGGTATGCCGTGCATGTACCATCATGTACACCGAGAATACCTCTCGAAACGAATAAGAATTTTCAGACGTTTTATTGTGAAAGAATGCATATTATTGGCTCAGAAGACGAGACCGAACGTAACCGCGAAGCGTGAAAGAATTGCTAACAAAGCTACAGACAAGCTGAAAAGCTATTTCGAATTGGCTCTGAAATAATAATGAAGGAAGGATCTCGAGTGACGTGGGGCACAAATAGGCGGGCTCTTGAAATAACTAGCTTCATTATTGTGCAAATCAAAACGGTTTTGACGGGGCCAGGATACTACGGCCGATTGTTGGCGTTTGTAAATTAAAAAGAAATAAACGCCTGTTTCCGGCTAGGCTTTGCGATTTAAAAAGGACACGACGAAGCCTGCATTAATTATAATGTTTTTTTATGCGACAGATCTCCACTCAGGAAATCGTCATTGATGCCCTTTTATTACTGTGATAGCTAGCCGTTGCATTTCAGTAATGAGTTTTTCAGCACCTGTTTGTTTTCTGTAATGCATTTCGTGACAAAATTTAATTATGAAATACTTAAATAATGTTTCTGCCGCTGGTTCACAAAATTCGGAAATGGCATTATCAGCCTGCTGATTTTCACAAGTGCGTTACAGTTATGGTAGTCATTGCGATATTATGGGCATTTATGGGGTACCGACCTTATGATATTGGCGTTTTTTTCTCCAAATAGAGAACCTCGTCACTTTTATGATTTAAAATATTCATTAATTGTAAATATACAAACAATACTTCAACTCCTCTTTTTGTCTGCAGTAATGACCACTTTCTTTGTTTTTACCTAGCCAAAACTATTTTTTCGGCTTAACCTAAGTGGCACACGTTTTCTAGTGTAAGCATTAGTGCATAAAATTTGTAAGCCATTAGCGTTCATGATTGTTAAATAAATTAAGATGTGTTAGTATGAAAAATTCAACTTCTTTAAAATTCTACATACAAATCGCCGAAATCATATATGAGGACCTAACTGTGGCGAATGGTCATACAAGCCAAATTCCAATCGGCTTCCTTTTAGAAATCCCACTCCACCGATGCACTATGCAGTCCATAACATTTTTGTAGAACGGCTTACTTTCGCCATCATTTTACTCCTCGCCACTGGACCTAATATAATGTATGTAAACAGTATGGTGTTATAGTTAAAAATATTACCCAGCCGCTTCATTAAAGTATGTGTTGTCGTTGTGCACGGCTAGCGGCAGGTTGGTGTAGGCGGTGTCGGCGTGGTCCGCCTTCGTGCTGAACCGCCACATCGCGCCGAACACCGTGCGCTGCACGCCGCCCAGGGCCTGGCACACCGGCTCCGTGCCTTCTACTGACGGATCCACCTGGTACAAACGCACTGGTTCCTTTTATGTTGAAATAAAAACTTTTTGGGCTAACAACTTTTTATGTTAAAATATTAAAACAAATTAAGTACGTTATTAAGTTGGATTTAATGTCCTGATGTTTTGATTTCGACACCATTCCAGGGGCCGCCGTGGTCATGGGACGATTTCATTGACCTATATTGTTGTCATTGTGAATACCCATTATTTTTTCCTTAGTTTCATCGTGTTTTTTTCCAAAGGTGTTACTGATATACAAATCACAATCAGAATCGCTTTTGATCTTTTTACAAAAAGTATATTTAAAAATGACAGCGAAAACATTAATAAAAACTTTTCTTAATTTCTTCAGTTTCAATAAAATAATGTTTACTCACTTCCTCTATGAGTGCTACCCCATAATCAAGCAGCGATTGAAAAACTGCTTTAGATGCATCGACGGAGTTCAAGAAATCCTTGACGTGGACTCTGGCCACCTTCCGAGCCACCTCAGCGCCACGCCACAACACCGGCTGGAGTCGTCGTCTCTCAATCCAACCATTGTACTTAAATTGAACCAACATCTCCGACGAGTAACTGGACTCGTGTTCATCGTCCCCTGTAACAAAGGATATTAAAGTATTCAGGTAACATCTTTGTTGAAAGGATTATATACTGGAAACACTGACATGAAATTTTTTTTTTTTATTTAACTGTACTGGCTGTCTGTATGATTTGACAGCTAAGTTTTTGTGCCTATTTGAAACGCCACTAGCGTGCGTCTAAAGAACTAATTTTGACGTACAATATGAAAATGGTTGCCGTGATTATCTCTCCAGACTTCAAACTTTAGTACCATGTCCCGCACGCTATGCTCACGCTACGTCCTACAGCGCCGAAATGGCGGAAATCAAATAGGCATAAAAACAGTTTGACATAAGCCAGTCCAGTGTAAATATATGCAGGTCAGTGACTGGAAATCATTAAATACACTCTTAAGATGTTTAGCTGTTAGTAATCTTAGAATAATTACACCTAGAACGATAGTTTCCTAGAAAGTGGTCTGTCAAAAGTGAGGCACAAATGAAATTTATGTGTGCGTAAGGTGCTTGTGTTTACGCTCGACGAAACGCACACAGCAAAAAAGATGATGTTACCAGTACATGAAATTTTCCCTTAAAAGTAGGGAAGTTGAAACCATCGTCGTATTTATAGTTGCGACTGTATGGATTTCACCATTTAACTGTAACTATAGTTAGTCGACTGTGCGATGTTAAGAATATCAAAAAAGAAGAAAAAGATGGAGGCCAACTTTTTCGTTTGTGGGCCGATTTCGATGTAACTCGATTTTTAGGACTATTTTGTCAAGAATACAGCAACGCAATGTAAAAAATAAAAAAAATCCAAGATGGCGGCCAACTTCTTTGTTTGTGAGCTGATTTCGATAAAACTCGGTTTGGGGTACTATTTTCAAAAGAAAACAGCAACGCAATGTTAAAAATATAAAAAATCCAAGATGGCGACCAACTTCTTTGTTTGTGAGCTGATTTCGATAAAACTCGGTTTGGGGTCCTATTTTCAAAAGAAAACAGCAACTAAATGTTAAAAATATAAAAATCCAAGATAGTGACCAGCTTTTTTGTTTGTGGGCCAATTTCGATGAAACTCGGTTCGGGGTACTATTTTCGAAAGAAAACAGCAACTAAATGTTAAAAATATAAAAATCCAAGATGGCGACCAGCTTTTTTATTTGTAGGCCAATTTCTATGAAACTCGGTTCGGGGTACTATTTTGACAAGAAAACAGCAACGCAATGTTAAAAATACAAAAAATCCAAGATGGCGGCCAACTTTTTTATTTCTGGGCCGATTTCGATGAAACTCGGATCTTGTGACTATTTTGACAAGAAAACAGCAACACAATGTTAAAAAAATAAAAATTCCAAAATAGTAGCCAATTTTTACTTATTTGTAACATTGCGTTGCTATTTTCTTGTCAAATAGTACCCTGAACCGAGTTCCATCGAAATCGGCCCACATACAAAAAAGCTGGTCGCCATCTTGGATTTTTATATTTTTAACATTAAGTTGCTGTTTTCTTTCGAAAATAGGACCCCAAACCGAGTTTTATCGAAATCAGCTCACAAACAAAGAAGTTGGTCGCTATCTTGGATTTTTTATATTTTTAACATTGTGTTGCTGTTTTCTTTTGAAAATAGGACCCCAAACCGAGTTTTATCGAAATCGGCCCACAAACAAAAAAGTTGGCCGCCATCTTGGATTTTTTATATTTTAAGATTGCGTTGCTGCTTTCTTGACGAAATAATACCATATTCTTATGATAGTACCCCGAACCGAGTTTCATCGAAATCGGCCCACAAACAACAAAGTTGGCCGCTATCTAGATTTTTTCATATTATTAACCTTGCGTTGCAGTTTTCTTGTCAATATAGTGCCCCAAATCGAGTTTCATCAAAATCGGCCCACAAACGAAAAAGTTGGCTAAAAATATATTTGGCCGATATCTTAGGTTTTTTCATATTATAAACATTGCGTTGCTGTTTTCTTTTAAAAATAGTACCCCAAACCGAGTTTTATCAAAATCAGCCAACAAACAAAAAAGTTAGCCGCCATTTTGGATTTTTTATAATATTTATCTGTTTCCCGAACTCTGCGTGCGACTATAGCAATCGAGCAAGATTCGTGAAACAAGCTAACTACGAGTGAGTGCGGTGTCATCGGCAAGCGGCAGCGTATAAAGAAATCATTTTATAAAACCTTTATTTAAAAATATGCCACCCCTAATTAATTATTTTAGTATTAAAAGTTTTCATTTAAATGATATCAGCTTTTAGACTAAATTATTTCATACCAAATTACCTACAAATAAGTACTCACATTCATTTTAATACGAGATAAAACCAACTTACTGCGAGTTTATAATTTCGCAATACAAATATGTACCACTTGGGGTCGTAAAAAACATCCACTTTCCACAACGCTTCCGTACTTGCGTAATTTTTGTCATACAATTTCTTTATAAATCATCATACATTTTATTTCAATGAGAACATTGCGTTTTTTTCAATGCTACCCTAATAGAAAATAAGTAATTGTCAAATCGCATGGAATATAATTGACTCATTTAACTTTTAATCAGGGAATGTTAACGTTATTTTTAAATATAACGTTAATTTTTACTCTTTTTACCGTTATATTTAACATTAACGTTATGTCAATAAATAACGTTAATTTTAACGTTAATTTGAGAAATAACGTTAAATTTAACGTTATTTACTGAATTTACTGAATTAATAACGTAAATTTTTTACCGATAATTTTACCGGTACTTAATTTAACGCTATACTTAACGTTAATTTTACCGGTAATATATTTTTAACGTTATTTTTACTGGTAAATTTACTGATAAAATGTTTTAACGGTATTTTTAACGTTATTTTTTTATATCGTTATTTTTTTAACGGTATTTCAATCCCTGCTTTTAATTGAACAACAGTAAATGCGGGAGATTTTTTTCCCCGTCCTGGCAACATTTTCGTAAAATGTGAAGTGGCACGTCATGGTTATTTTTGATGGATGTTTTACGTAAAAATGTAAGTTCAAACGCATTAATTACACGTGAAATGTAATCTACAATGTTTCTTGTGTTTCTGCGATGTGATGTGACCTGATTGTGACATCCGTTCATTGCGTAAACCCTAATTTTTAGTGAAATTTTCGGGAGTTGTGTTCGATACGAATATCACTTGAGCACTAACGGGCCGAATAGTCATACCAAGCCATTCTGGCTTGGTTTGAGTTGCCTCACTATACGGACGCGGACTCGCCTTCTATGTGTAATTATTCTAAGTTAGTAATAATACTTTTGCGGAAATATTGTCATTACTTTTGAATAAAGAACACCCGAAGTATCATATTTACGTAGACTGAAAAATCAAATCACTTCCGGCGCGTTCTTTGAATTTGGAACGAAGAGCGCGCCGGCAATGTTGTATGAAACGGTGTGCTGTTTGAATTTAGAACTCTTTCATCTATCGTACGCATTGCGTTCTCGTAGATGCGTTTACCTTACGGCACAAACTGTAAAATAAAATAAAAAATTGGCGGTAAAGCGAAGTTTGTTGTTATTTTGTTAATTAAAAATAATTAGAATGAGTTCCGATGATTCTGAAAGTGAAAATTAAATGAACATTGACTGCACTCCACCAGATTGAAGATCGGAAGCTAAATTAGCGATGGAAAACCTGCTTCCAGCGAAATCAAAAGAAAAATATATGAAAGGATATGAAAATTTCATGTTCCTGAAAAATTTGAAAAATACAAAATTGTTCTCCGGAACAGTGTTTTTAGCGTATATCAATGAAATTGGTAAAACTAAAAAGCCGTCTACATTATGGGCGATTTATTCTATGCTGAAATGTACAGTTCATATTAAAAACGGCATTGACTTGAAGAACTACGGAAATTTCTCAACTTTTCTAAAACGACAATCGTCTGGGTTTAAGAGCAAAAATTCGAAGATTTTGACTGGAAACATAAAGCAGTTTCTACTCGAAGCCCCAGATGATAAATATTTAGCGACAAAGGCGAAGCGAAAATCGATAACCTTTTTCGTTCAATAATTGTCCTAACATGAGTAATATAACTTTTAATATTAATTAAATTTATTATGTAAAAGGCCCTTTTTTATTTCCTTGCATTTTTTTAAGAAAAGCACTATAATGCCTCGGCCGAAATGGCAATTGCCTATTTCGCTGCCTTTGCAATAATGTACTATTATTAAAACAGGCAATCAAAAGAACTAAAGAACTTATAAAACTATAGGTGGAACAGGAAACAAACCCCAATAATAATAGTCCTAAGTCCATAACAAATAAAGTTAACAGATTTCTACAGACATCGATATCATTTACAGATAAAGATCGTAACTACATCTATCTATCTACTCGTATATTACCTAGGTTTAACATAAATATCGAATTCCTAATAATTCCTTATTATAAAGTTCTCGTGAAAACCGCGCGACGCATAAGACTTCTTTTGAGAAAGGTATTATTCGGCTATTTTTATTCTTGCTAACAATAACATTCAGTCTAGACGATACGATTGTAACAAAACTGTTACTTATATGTACTTAATTTAAATGTATTTTGACATTTTGAACCAAATCGTGTCATTTTCGGGGGTAAGAGTCACCCACGCAGTAATATTCAGCAAAAGAAACGCTTCAAAAACCTCCTACTCTTTTAAAATATAGTTACAAGTTAAATGTGAATCATGTATAAATTTTTCATACATAAAAATTGGACAATTCAATCAAAAGTATCAATACTTACTTTTAGTCTAATTGAAATAGATTACTTATCTTTTTCTATTCTATCCAAAGATTTCTATGTTTGTATTGATTCTATCCTATTCTTTGTTAAACTAACCCATTGGTCGGAATTTGTGGAAATCATCTGTTTATTTAGTTATTTCAATTTGCTTTCTTGTAGAGCTGTTAATCATATTTTAGTCATAATAAACTATATTAATACTTGATTAAAAATCTTATTAAATTCTCCGAAGCGTTATTAATTTATATGTGATTTCATGATTGTGAATCTGACATTTGACACCTTTTAGGGTCCACGGACGGACCCCTTAGGGGTCTGTAACATGTAAGTATATCAGGGGTCCACAGTTAACCTTTCCCGTAATTGAAACTACCAATAACAATGTTTTTTTTAAATACAAGGCTTTGTTTCCTTTTCCTAAAATATTATTTGGCAGGGATCCATGGATTTTTCAAATTCTGAAAGTTGTCCGTGACTGCAAGAAGTTGAAGAAACATTATTTTAAAAGAATTAAAAATTAAAAGCTCAGCTGGAATTGACAGTGGGCGGGACACATAGCGAGAAATCCCGATGCCCGTTGGGGCGCGCGGTGGTTCTGAAATAGCGACCGCGCACCGGACGACGACGCTCCGTGGGTAGGCCCCCGACAAGGTGGACCGATGTGAGGGTGAAGGTTGCGGGAAGCCGTTGGATGCGGGCAACGCAGGACCGATCGTCCGTCGTGGAGATACTTTGGAGGAGGCCTATGCCCAATAGTGGGTGTCGTGCGGCTGATATGATGATAATGACAATAAAAATCTTATTAATGTCCTCCGAAATGTTATTGATTTTTCACTTAATATAATGACGATGAATTGTCAATAAATCAAAGTTTCAAAAGATTTGATAGGTACTCACATGTGATAATAAGTTGCACCTTATCGTACCAAAAGCTGGAAATTGTGGAGTCCGGTATATCAAGTATGTGCTGAGCTCTCTGTGACGTGTCGGCGTGGTAACAGGTGGCACATCTGTTATAATATTCAATTACAAGTAGGTAATTAATTTTATTATTTAAATAAAATGTTTGATTAAAATAACAAAGCGGATTATATGACAACAAAGCCATATTATATTTATAACTCTATTAGCGGGCAATACTGTAAATAAAAACACCAAATTCTCACATTTAGTAGCAAACTCACTGTGTGGTTGAAAGGAACAAAAATAGTAAAGAATAATATTATCCTCAAAATCAGACAGAAACTGCTTCATTTATTATGCTACGGCGTAACGCTACTACATGAAGCGCCATCTATCGAACACTGTAAGAACTTCAGGGAGTTCTTGACATTCTAGGTAATAATAACAAAGCATTTAGTTTACAAGTCATCATTGAGCTGATCGTGATAAATCAATAATATTATAATATTGTTGAAAAAAAGCCATACTACCTATTGGAAGGGTGCGAAGGTATAATAATCGATCCCAGCGCTCATGGTGGCAAAAAGTAGAAATAATATAGGCTCTGTAATCTGCTTGAAAACGATATTTAATTTATTACTAGCGATACAGGAGCAATTATATATGTTTATTATCACTTAGTAAAATTATTAAAGTAGCTTTATCCTCTTGTTTTACAAAATCTACAACTGAAAAAGAAGTAAAGAAACCCTGATATAACCAAAATAAAACACTCTTTTTGAATAGATCTTACTTGCCATATTTAATTTAAATGACCAAAAATGATTTCACAACACTTGGTCCACCCAAATCATAGTAATTTTGAAATTTACATTAAGGGCCCTATCACATTTTTTCGTCGAAATTTTGATTTTGACGGATTTTAGCGCTACAACCTAGAGAAACCTTTGGGTCTACTAAATACATTTATATGTGTTCGCGACAAAAAGTAATATGATGATACACTGGAAAGTTAAAGGGTTAGAAAGGAAAATTAAAGTTGGTGAACGATTTCTTAGAGTCAACTTTGAACATACACAGAAAGAAAAACAAGTACAAACAACAAATAAAAGTGTAAAATTTGATTTTCGTATGAAGTAAAGATTATTCTAATATAAATTTTACGTAATAATAATTATGTATCTAGGAGAAATTCACAGTTAATTCTGAGCGTATTTAGTAGTTTTATGGTTTTTGATTGGGATTTTTTTTCACATATTCCATACATAATTTCAAAATTCCGAGGCCGCTATGATCTATTCGACTATAAAATAGATAATATTCAATTTTTTTTATTTCATTTGTTTAGCACAATAGTTCAATCCATAACCCCAAAAAAGTGCCTTCGCGCATTTTATGAAAATCTTTCTCTGCAATTTCGGGTTTAATTATAAAGTTAAGCAAATTTTCAAAAAAGCGAGGCCGTTATGATCTATTCCAATAGCTCTTCTACACTATTCAATAAGTCAAAACTGTTAATATATTGTTGTTTCTGAGATCGAGAACCCCAAAATTGGCCATTTTACGCAAAAATCACAGTCGAAACGTAATATGCCTCTTAATAACACAATGTATAGTATTATTTAACATTTTGTCACAATGCCGCCATTACATATTAGTCCGATTAATGAGGATATTTGTTGTATGGAGACTACCGAATAATTCTCCCGTCAATGAAATTTGGCATGTGATGACGTTAGGTAATACAGATTACAGATGCACAATAAGCTAATATTTTTTTTTACGAGAAGTTAGGTATTTTTACCTAAACATAAAAATCGCTTATATCTCTCTGTGAATATTTCCTCGGGCTGAAACACTTTCTGTATATGTACTTATGTACTTGTTAGAATAAGTATGTAAAGGAATCCAATCTCTTTTCGACTTCAGAAATACCCCAAATTTAACTTTTAACTTTTTTAAATATATCTTCTATTGAAAAAATTTTCTGTCGATTATTCTTTTTTAATATGTTTTTATATCCTTAAATACATAGCTTTGTTCAGTAAGCCAATAAATTTTCTTCTTTAATCAATATTTTTTTATTTTTTGAAATTAAGTGGTTATTTACGTAATGTGTAAAAATACTCGGTCCATTTTTATACTTTTATTAGATAAATTATTTTATATTAAAACAGATTTATTAATAATCCAAGATATTTTCGAACGCGCATATATTTTTTATGATAATCGCCGATTTAGGATAGAGCGTAAGGAAGGGTTGACCTTCACTTGACTACTTGGAGCTGCTTAGCCACGCACTTTTAGAGTAGTGCGCGTAGTAGTAGTAGTAGTTTAGAGTAGAACGCCACAGGTCGTACTTCGTACCCTGCGTGAAAGGTATCTCCAAAAATGACGCCAAATTTTAAATTTGGCCAATGACATCAGTTGATGTACAGAGGTCGTTTTCGGCGTTCAAATTGATACTGGGTTATAAACGGTTTTTTTTTTGCATTGTGCATATTTTGGACATATTAACAGTTTTTAGTGCATATTTTGGACTTTTTAGTGCATTATTTTCATGCATATTATTTTGGCACTTCGTTAGTGCATACTTTGTCCGATGTCTAGTCTATTCAAAAAGATGAGTGTATTGTGTTCACGGTTCATGTATGTTTGTATGTATGTACAACAGATTTGGATGTGTGGGGTATCGTTAGAATCCTTACACTACGCTGACTAAGTGAATATGGGCTTTTTTGAAAAACCCCCTGATGCCAAATATAGTAGATAGGGACCATAAAACTGAACAACTTTTACTATGGGACCAACTCTGAAATTGAGAAGAAAATCAGCTGTTTCATACAAAAAATAATGACGAATAAAATCTTCATATAAACAATATTAACGAAATTGTCAAAATGTATCTAAGGCAGCCATTACAAATGCTCATGCAAGCATCAGTCAAATTCCGTCAGTCATGTCAGTCACGGCTGTGACTGACGATTAACCTACCGTGTAATGGTGTGACTGATGATTGCATGAAGTTGATTTCTTCTTTCCATCAGTCAGTCAGTCAAACGTGATTCATGACTGATGGAATTTGACTGACGCGTGCATGAGCGTGTAATGGCTGCCTAACGGCTGTTTTTTTTGTGGTTTCAGAGTTGGTCCCATAGTAAAAGTTGTTCAGTTTGATGGTCCCTACCTATCGAATTCAGCATTAGGGTTTATTTTTTGATATCCCATTACTCTCGTATTCCGGAAAGTAGTGAGTGACACTCAACTCAATGTATGGCAAGGTCAAAATTTTGTCATTAGATAAATTCACATTTCACATGGCAATATTTAGGCAGTTCAGGTAAAACTGAGCTGATTTAACTCAGTAGCCATTTGCCCCCCTTGGCAGGTAAAGGGGTGGCATTCATAGTGTCACGCCGCCACCGCACTTCAGAAAAAAAAATTGGATTGCACTCCGGGAGTGCCGGCAGAAGTGAAAACTTGAATATTAACGTTGTGCATTTTGATATTTTGGAATGGTTAGGGAATAATTTTGCACGAATTGCCGTCTTACGAAGTTACTCTGCATATGAATTTATGAATACAGAACAGTATTGTACGAAAGTCTTATCCATTGCTCGACAGAAAATCTAGAGTTTTGACATTGAATTAAAAAATTAGCGCGTTGCTATGGTGACACAAGTGTTTACGTCTTGAAATGACGCGCCGCCATTTTCACCGCGCCCCGTAGAAAGAGAGGGTAATACTTCCGCCGCCGGCTGTCTACTCTCCATCCGTCACATCCGTCTTACAAATTTTCGATCAGGGTCACGTGATTCTTACTGACGCGAGTTTGGTATTCCCCATTACAAAAAGCGTACAACGCCACTACAGAAGTTTTCACTTCAAAAATCATATCTCCTTCAATATAACTACCACCTTGAGTGTTGTATCATATCATGATAAATCACGGATGAGGAATCCATTTTTGAGACATTTAATATACAGCTGATTCAAAAAAAAACTGGCCAAGCCAAATGAATAGTATCGTTTTACCTGAAAATAAAACGGTTATTAAATATACTTACCTTATTCAAAGCCTAATAATACACATTATAGTATTATACTTGACTTCCGGCCTAAATTCGTGAACAACAATGCCGTCCATTGGCTAAAATCATCCAATCAGCGATCACTTCTTGTTCGCGCCAAAACTTCCACTACCGGGCATGGCATTTTTTGGGGTACCTACCCAATTTATGTTGGTGTGACAGCTTGAGTTCACTATGGCTTCTGTTAATTAGCAATAGACTGTTGATAATGTTTTTAATTTGTCTCTTGTTTTAATGTCAATATATTTTTGGATTATAAAAGAACTACTGTTTTCTTATAGTTAATACCTAACTTAATATGGTAACAAAGTAAAACTGGAAGTGTGCAAAAAGGTTCAATTTAAAAAAAAGAAAGTGTTACAAAAGTTTTTCCGACATGGATATGGACCGTGAACTCTTCGTGCGCGAGTTCGACTCGCACTTGGCCGGTTTTTTCTTTGAATCATGTGATCCTTGTTTCTTATTCGATTGATATGAAAACACAAAAATAGTTCAGGTAATGATGCCGCCCACAACCTTGTTCAACATTTATATAAATATGCGATCAAAATATTTTTAGCGATAAGTGACCGTGTTCATGGTCGCATATCTCCTAGAAGCTTCCTACTTCGCAACCCAGACGATGATATTTGATAACACCAAGCTATTGGCTATCTTTCCAATGTGGTCTGGTCCATTGGGACTATCGCATATTGATGCGATAGATCGAAAATGACCCTAGTTGGCCGACGGTCCATATCCATCGCGGAAAAACTTTTGTAGCACTTCTTTTTTTTAAATTGAACCTTTTTGCACACTTCCAGTTTTACTTTGTTACCATATTAAGTTAGGTATTAGCTATAAGAAAACAGTAGTTCTTTAAAATCCATAAATATATTGACATTAAAACAAGAGACAAATTAAAAACATTATCAACAGTCTATTGCTAATTAACAGAAGCCATAGTGAACTCAAGCTGTCACACCAACATAAATTGGGTAGGTACCCCAAAAAATGCCATGCCCGGTAGTGGAAGTTTTGGCGCGAACAAGAAGTGATCGCTGATTGGATGATTTTAGCCAATGGACGGCATTGTTGGTCACAAATTTAGGCCGGAAGTCAAGTATAATACTATAATGTGTATTATTAGGCTTTGAATAAGGTAAGTATATTTAATAACCGTTTTATTTTCAGGTAAAACGATACTATTCATTTGGCTTGGCCGGTTTTTCTTTGAATCAGCTGTATATTAAATGTCTCAAAAATGAATCCATTTTTGAGACATCCCTCATCCGTGATTTATCATGATATGATACCACACTCGAGGTGGTAGGTATATTGAAGGAGATATGATTTTTGAAGTGAAAACTTCTTTAGTGGCGTTGTACGCTTTTTGTAATGGGGAATGCCAAACTCGCGTCAGTAAGAATCACGTGACCCTGATCGAAAATTCGTAAGACGGATGTGACGCATGGAGAGTAGACAGCCGGCGGCGGAAGTATCCCCCTATCTTTCTACAGGGCGCGGTGAAAATGGCGGCGCGTCATTTCAAGACGTAAACACTTGTGTCACCATAGCAACGCGCTAATTTTTTAATTCAATGTCAAAACTCTAGATTTTCTGTCAAGCTGTATTCATAAATTCAAATGCAGAGTAAATTCGTAAGACGGCAATTCATGCAAAATTATTCCCTAACCATTCCAAAATATCAAAATGCACAACGTTAATATTCAAGTTTTCATTTCTGCCGGCACTCCCGGAGTGCAACCCGAGTTTTTTTTCTGAAGTGCGGTGGTGGCGTGAAACTATGAATGCCACCTAGATATGAGCGCCGCGCCGGCGCGCTGCCGCCGCCGCTAATGCTTCCGCGCCGCCGCCGCCGCGAAAAGGCAACGGCGCACCGAGTGTGAGGAAAATCAGTGTGAACGAGCTCGTTGTTATGGTAGGATGGTAGTACGCGTTACACTTTTGCGTCAAAATGGCCACGCCTTCGTTGTCGTTAGAGGACGTTTTTAAAACGAAACTACCTAGATAAAATTAACGTGTTTTCATTTCACTTTCATAATAAAAGTCTAATAAACACAGTTACTGTTGGAACTTATATTCTGTTCTACTTGGCATTTGTGGACTATTAGTAAGCCTTTAATTCGATAGAGACCTGGGCGGTGCTGCAGTCTCTCCAGAGGCGCTAAGAGGACTATAGGTATATCGAGGTTTTGAGGTACTTATACGAAAATGCCACCATCAGTGCCGGATTTGTCAATAGGTTGAGTAGGCCGCGGCCTAGGGGTGGCAAGGACCTAAGGGGGCGGCAGACCAGTGACGCCATTCACCCGCCCGCCTGAGAGGTGGCTGGCACTACTCGGCTTAGGGGGGCCAAAACTGTAAATCCGACTCTGGCCACCATGTCAGTCCGAGTACAGAACCAGAGCACAAACCCATCCAACTGCAGTGAGGTGTGAGACATGGAGACGTTATTTCTCCGAAACTGTTCACAGCTGAGTTTGAGGACATCTTTAAGCTCTTGGACTATAAAGAACTCGGTATCAACAACAATGACCTAACACACTGTCGTTTTGCCAATGATGTAGTTCTTCCCAACTTCCAACATGGCTGATATGAAAACAATGCTCAAAGATCTCCGTAGTGCCTCTTAAAGAGTGGGTCTTAGAACGAACATGGATAAGACGAAAATCATGTCAAATACTCATATTGTACAACAACTCTAGTTCATGTTAGGAACACTTTTTTATGATAGATAGGCAAGCGCTTGCTCGCTATCACGCCTGAGGGTAAGCGATGATGCGATCTACGCGATGAAACGCACTTGCCTATAGAAGATATTACCTATTCACTCGCGACTGGAAGGTCTGGAAGGCCCCCAGATTTTACCTATCGGGTAACAAAGACTCAGGCAAGGAGTTCCACTCTCTAGCGGCAAGGATGATAAAATTTGAAGAAAAACGCTTAGTGCGAGTCTTTGGAATATCCACCAAAACGGTGGCGCTGATTCGTACGTATGGTTGTCCGATGGAAGAAGGGAGAGCGCGGAATTAGGTTGTGCAATTCCAAACCGATACGATACGCTTGCAATCTTGCGTCTATACTCGAGGCTTTTCAGCTTACTACAAAAAAGATAATCGTTGTTGACGAGCTTCCTGGCCCTCCACTCAATGGATTCAAGCGTCTGGAGCTGGTATTTAACTGAGCCATTTCAAAGTTGTTGATCAACTACACTCGAAGTTGTTGACCATTACATATGATGCCTAGGACAGACAATCCAGTTAGGTAAGTCCAACTTCGAGAGAGAGATCTCTCTTCGAATTCAACTCGGATGGGCAGCATTCTGAAAGCTTCGAAAATATTTGCGTCCAACTTACCTTACCTCAGTGTCTCAAGATGAAAGTCCAGTATGTCCAGTGTGTGTTGCCAGTGATGCCTTAAGGCAGTGAAAGGTGGTCAGTAACTATGGGTATAAGAAGGCTCAAGGTCACCCAGCGTGCAGTGGAGAGGGCCATACTCAGCGTTTCCGTATGTGATCGAATCAGAAATGAGGAGATCCGTAGGAGAAATCGACATCGCTCGAAGGATAGCTCGGCTGAAGTGGCAGTGGGCGGGAGAGACACATAGCAAGAAAAACCGATAGCCGTTGGGGCGGAAAGGTTCTTGAATGGCGACCGCGCACCGGTGACGCTCCGTAGGTAAGCACCCGACAAAGTGGACCGACGATCTGGTGAAGGTCGCGGGGACCCGCTTGATCCGGGTAGCCCAGGACCGATCGTTGTGGAAATTCTTGGGGTTAACTTATACCCAGCATTGGGTGTCGTGCGACTGATATGATTGCGTTTTTAAAATTCTAATAAAAGCAAGTATTTCTGATCAATAAACTATGTTTTTATATTATTTTCTGTCAATAATTTAAAAAAAAAACATTTAGAGGTCACGCCGCCGACGGCGCCGCCGCCACCGACCTAAAAAGTCGGCGCGCCGCCACCGGCCTTTTGCCCATCGGCGCTCATATCTAGCCACCCCTTTACCTGCCATGGGGGGGCAGATGGCTACTGAGTTAAATCAGCTCAGTTTTACCTGAACTGCCTAAATATTGCCATGTGAAATATGAATTTATCTAATGACAAAATTTTGACCTCGCCATACCTTGAGTTGAGTGTCACTACTTTCCGGAATACGAGAGTAATGGGATATCAAAAAATAAACCCTAATGCTGAATTTGATAGATAGGGCCCATCAAACTGAACAACTTTTACTATGGGACCAACTCTGAAACCACAAAAAAAACAGCTGTTAGGCAGCCATTACACGCTCATGCACGTGTCAGTCAAATTCCATCAGTCATGAATTACGTTTGACTGACTGACTGATGGAAAGAAGAAATCAACTTCATACAACCATCAGTCATCCCATTACACGGTAGGTTAATCGTCAGTCACAGCCGTGACTGACATGACTGATGGAATTTGACTGATGCTTGCATGAGCATTTGTAATGGCTGCCTTAGATACATTTTGACAATTTCGTTAATATTGTTTATATGAAGATTTTATTCGTCATTATTTTTTGTATGAAACAGCTGATTTTCTTCTCAATTTCAGAGTTGGTCCCATAGTAAAAGTTGTTCAGTTCGATGGTCCCTATCTACTATATTTGGCATCAGGGGGTTTTTCAAAAAAGGCCATGTTCACTTAGTTAGCGTAATGTAAGGATTCTAACGATACCCCACACATCCAAATCTGTTGTACATACATACAAACATACATGAACCGTGAACACAATACACTCATCTTTTTGAATAGACTAGACATCGGACAAAGTATGCACTAACAAAGTGCCAAAATAATATGCATGCAAATAATGCACTAAAAAGTCCAAAATATGCACTAAAACTGTTAATATGGCCAAAATATGCACAATGCAAAATAAAAAAACCAGCCAAGTGCGAGTCGGACTCGCGCACGAAGGGTTTCGTACCAAAAAACGGCAAAAAAATCACGTTTATTGTATGGGAGCCCCCCTTAAATATTAATTTTATTCTGTTTTTACCGACTTCAAAAGGAGGGAGGTACTCCATTCGACCCGTTTTTTTTTTTTTTTGTTTTTTGTATGTACACCGATTACTCGAAGACGGCTGGACCGATTGAAATGATTCAAACGTTATTACATTAGGTAAACTTTCAAGTTGGTTCCATTTTTTAAAATTTTGTAATCGGTTCAGTACTTTTCAAGTAATCTTGAAAAAAGCACGAAAAAAGTATGATTTTGTGTGAACTACCTCGATGATCAGTCGTATAACTTCTTTGTTTATGAACTGAATAAGATAATTATTTTTTTGTAGGAAAAGGGATATCTTAAGTGTAATTCTTTAACCGACTTAAAAAAGGAGGTTCTCAGTTTGACCCGCATGTATGTATGTTTCTCCGCGATTAACTCACGTTTGGCTGAGCCGATTTTAATTTCTACCTACACTACATAGTACAAAAGGTACCTACACTAAAAATAAAAAAATAAAAAATTGTTTAAAAAAACAAAAAACCGACTTCAAAAAACCTACCTCTAAAAAGCAAGAAATAATATTCGTAATAATAAAAACACGTCTATTGAAGTCGGGTGGGGCTTTTAGAATAAAAAAAAGGAATTTGTACTCCAGCTCCACCCGACTTCAATAGACGTGTTTTTATTATTACGAATATTATTTCTTGCTTTTTAGAGGTAGGTTTTTTGAAGTCGGTTTTTTGTTTTTTTAAACAATTTTTTAGTATTTGTTGTTATAGCGGCAATAGGAATACATCATCTGTGAAAATTTCAACTGTCTAGCTGTCTCAAATACATGAGATACAGCCTGGTGACAGACAGACAGACAGACAGATGGACAGCGGAGTCTTAGTAATAGGGTCCCGTTTTTACCCTTTGGGTACGGAACCCTAAAAAACGTTTATCACCCAGTATCAATTTGAACGCCAAAAACGACCTCTCTACATCAACTGATGTCATTGGCGAAATTTAAAATTTGGCGTCATTACTGGAGATACCTTTTACGCAGGGTACGTAGTACGACCTGTGGCGTTGATGTAGGCATTAATGTTCTTCGTTTTCTTCAAGGGTCGGGTTTTTTTACGCAAAATAGCGTCTAACTTTTTATGCAACCATTCGGCTAAGGAATGAGGAATGGCGTTCAATCATTGTTTTCAGTATTTCTATTGATTTAAATAGAGGCTAGCTTAACTAGCTCCCTATACGTAGCTCCCGCTACTAAACAAAATATGCACGATTGGGAAAAAAGGCTAAAATATGCATTAACGACGTAATTAGAGAGTGATCTATCTATCTAGATATCCGATATCTACTTATAAACACACTTATTAATTGTTTTATTCAAAAATATCTACCACTACCTTTAAACTCTTGAAACATCATTTTTAATAACGTTGGCCACCAATCAAAGTCGCTTACACTACTCCAAAAGTGCGTGGCTAAGCAGCTCCAAGTAGTCAAGTGAAGGTCAACCCTTACGCTCTATCCTAAATCGGCGATTATCATAAAAAATATATGCGCGTTCGAAATTTTCTTGGATTATTGATAAATCTGTTTTAATATAAAATAATTTATCTAATAAAAGTATAAAAATGGACCGAGTATTTTTACACATTACGTAAATAACCACTTAAGTTCAAAAAATAAAAAAAATATGATTAAAGAAGAAAATTTATTGGCTTACTGAACAAAGCTATGTATTTAAAAATATAAAAACATATTAAAAAAGAATAATCAACAGACAATTTTTTCAATAGAAGATATATTGAAAAAAGTTACAAGTTAAATTTGGGGTATTTCCGAAGTCGAAAAAAGATTGGATTCCTTTACATACGTATTCTAACAAGTACATAAGTACGTAAACAGAAAGTGTTTCAGCCCGAGGAAATATTCACAGAGAGATATAAGCAATTTTATGTTTAGGTAAAAATACCTAACTTCTCGTAACAAAATTTATTGGCTTATTGTGCATCTGTAATCTGTATTACCTAACGTCATCACATGCCAAATTTCATTGACGGGAGAATTATTCAGGTCGCATAAGCCCCGTTGATCGGACTATATCAAAACGTCAAAACGGTCAGGTCAGAGCCAACAAAGTTGCAACACACTAGGTGGCGCTAAAAGCGTGCACGGAGCCAATACCTTTACAACGTGTTACAAAATAACCCTTAATGCCGAATATGTAGATAGAGACCATTAAACTGAACAACTTTTACTGAACAATGGGACAAACTTTTACTGAACAATGGGACAAACTCTGAAATTACGAAAAAAGAATCTGCTGCTACGAGTATTTTAGTTATTAATTTTTCAACACACTTGCTCGTAAAGTGACCCCCTAATACATCGCTTTTAGGGCCATAAACCGAGCTATAACAAACGCGTGCAATAATATATAAAACACTAGGTTGTTATAGAATTATCCCTACAAAGTTAAATTAGTAGCCTACTGCAAGTTCTATGCGAGTAAACAGAGCATTCCGAATTTAACCGGGTAATACAGTTATTTTTTTAATAACAACAAAGAGGTTTTATACCGCTGAAAATTCATATTCATTTTTGAAATAAATAAATGTGTAAGTCCTTAATTAAATCAAACAAATATTTATTATTATCAAATTATTCATAATTCACAATATTTTGCTTTAAAATGCTAAAATATTTGCATTTTATCAATTAAAATTATAATTTTGAAGTAGGCTGTATGCTCCCTCACCCCTTTGTTCGCAAAATATTTACGTCTATGATATTCTTGCATTGGGCGTGTGAAAAAAATAAATAAAAACCTACGCGCCTCTTCCCATCATTGTCATATTTTGTTTTTGTCGTATTTGTTGCTGTGTGGTAAATTACTTTGTATTTTCCTCGCAAATGTGTTGAAAAACGTCGTATGAAACTAGTGAGCTTTTGCTCATTGCACACTCGGCTGAGTTACGCCCTCGCCTGCGGCTCGGGCTGCAACCCGCAGCCTTGTGTGCAATAAGCAACCTAAGCTAACTTGTCTCATAATGTACTATTATGACATGTTACAACATCCCCTAATACCGAATATGGTAACTAGATAGGGACCAAAGAGAATGTAAAAAGGGACCATCAAACTGAACAATTTTTACTATGGGACCAACTATGAAATCGCAAGAAAAAAAAATAAAAAAAAATACACGACTGCCCTGCTAAAAACAAACTAAAAAGTTAAATACCAAGTGTCATTGCAGTCGGGGGACCGTTTTGGGAACAATTTTTAATCGAAGAGGTCCCCCGACTGCAATGACACTTGTTATTTAACTTTTTAGTTTGTTTTTAGCAGGGCAGTCGTGTTTTTAATTTTTTTTTTAATTTATTTATTTTTATTTCACACATTTTAGTGACAAATTATATATTTTTGAAATGTTTCATTAAGGCCTTTCATTTGATGCCCATATTGTAATAATTGAAGAAAAAAATTTTTTTTCACATTTGAAAATGGCGTCATACAGTCGCCATATTAACTTTTTTCAAAAAAAATATAGCCAGTGTCACTCGGGATGCTGTAAGGATTCTAACGATACTCCATTTATCCAAATCAGTTCAGGCATTTAGAAGTTATGTTGGAATAAAGAAACTCACATTCCCACAAACATACAGGAACCCTGAACACATATATGTATATGTTACCGGCAATGTATGAAATGCAGGCATTGTATACAATGCCTAGGCATTGTATATGTTACCGGCAATGTATGAAATGCAGGCATTGTATACAATGCCTGGCCCTTTTAGGCAATGTATGAAATATAATGAATATTGATATCTATTTCACACATTACCTAGGCAGTGTATACAATGACTAGGCATTGTATAGAATGCCTGCTGGTCCACCGGCAATGTGTATAATAAAAAGATTTTCGAGAATAGATTCGAGGGGGGATCGAGGGGGGCTTGGGGAAAGCTCGAGGGTGGGGGGCTTGAGGAAAGCTCGAGGGGGGGGGCTCGGGGAAAGCTCGAGGAGGGTTCGATGGGGGGCTCGAGGGGGCTCGAGGGGGCTCGAGGGGGGCTCGAGGGGGGCTCGAGGGGGGCTCAAGGTGGGCTCGAGGGGGCTCAAGGGGGGCTCGAGGGGGGGCTCGAGGGGGGCTCTTTGGAATAGAACCTGTTTTACTCCTGTAGGTCCCGCGCATAGGTTAGAAATTTAAGGCGAGCGCGGAGCGCAGCGGAGCGTGAGCCTTAAATTTCGAGGTTATTTTTTATAACAGACAACAGAAATTTGAGTTTGTAATCGAACCTGCTTCACTCCTGTAGGTCCCGCGTATAGGTTAGAAATTTAAGGCGAGCGCGAAGCGCAGTGGAGCGAGATCCTTAAATTTCGAGGTTTTTTTTTATAACAGACATACGAAATATACTTATTTTACACATTGCCGGTGGACCAGCAGGCATTGTATACAATGCCTAGGCAAAGTATAAAATGAATTATATTTCATACATTGCCTGATCGTTTCAGGCATTGTATACAATGCCGGATTATACACATTGCCGGTAACATATACAATTTTTTTATAACAGACAACAGAAATATACTTATTTTACACATTGCCGGTGGACCAGCAGGCATTGTATACAATGCCTAGGCAAAGTATAAAATGAATTATATTTCATACATTGCCTGATCGTTTTAGGCATTATGGCAATGGCAATGGCAATAGGCAATGCCGGATTATACACATTGCCGGTAACATATACACTCTTTTTGCTCACTCTTTTTGCTTTGGGCAGTCGTGTAAAAATCAGCTGTTTCATACATTTTGTTTTTTTTTTTTCGTGTTTTTAGCGTTGGTCCCATAGTAACAGTTGTTTAGTTTGATGGTCTCTATTTATATCTACTTACCATACTCGGCATAAGGGTTTTTTGGAACACGTTGTCTAGATATTGTTTGCTTACCTGCAGTGATCTCTAAGCCAGCAATCCTCAAACTTTATTATATTTCCGCCTTTAAAGTATATCACCAGAGTACGGTCGACCACTTCAATATTATCAAACTCTAAAAAAAATAACTTATTTTAAACTTTCGAAAAGTCAGTGTTGAAACTTTAGATCATATCACCACATACAAGACACATAAAATAGGTATTTTGATTATCATAACTGTGACATAAAATAAATAAGTATTATTTTATTGTACCTTTGACGTTGCTCATTTTTGCTTAATTTTATTTAGGATTAAACTTTTATTGTTTGTTGTTGTTTTCCACATAAGACTATTTTTTCTGTAGAAACTTAATATTTGATAAATCGAAATGTTACACGACCGGTTACTGTAAACTAAATGACAGCGTTCCATCTTTTATCGGGTCAAAGTTTGCGTTTATCTAACAACGATAACTTTGACATAATAAATCATGGCTAGATATAACTTAAATTATGCACAGCACGCCGACCGTGACAACACTATATTACCAACGTAAATAAAAACCGACCAAGTGCGTGTCGGGCTCAGGCGTGATTGTTAGTATATCTCAAAAAATGGCAGATGTTATTCAGCGTAATCGACGCGATAACAGTCTCTGCTTGCCTCGATCGAAAACAGCTCTTATGAGAAAGAGTATTTTATTTATGGCACCAAAAATATACAACAAATTACCTCAATCCTTAAAACAACTTAATTATAATGATTTTAAATATAAATTGAAAATTTTGCTACAAGAAAAATGTTATTACTCTATACCAGAATTTTTAAATGATAAATTATAAAAATATAGTTTTTAATGATTTGAATAATGATAAGACTTATATTGACATTCTAATTTTAATTGTTACTGCTAATTTTTATGATTTCATTTTCTATGATTGGATTATGTGTTTATTTTAATTTGTACACCGTTTATGGTAAGACATGTTTGAACTTATTATTTTTAATGATCATCTCTGTTACACATGTTTTGAACAAATAAATTATCTTTATCAATCTAATAACCACCAACGAACTTCCCTCAGAAAACAAAACAGTCTGATCTTATTTTAAGTTCAAGTTCAAAGTCAAGGTTTTGAAGTCGGTTTTTTGTTTTTTAAAACAATTTTATAGTTGTATGCATGCACTCACTTTGTATGAAATGAACTAAGTACAAATGCAAGTTAAGTTTGTAACTTTGGTACCTACTTAATCTAATATTATTTTATTCTGAAAACTTCATTTGTCTCGGTGCCCGTTTGTAATTTTTATTATATATTCTATGTCTCTAGTAAAAAGGCCCTTGTTGAGCTGAGTGAGCCGCGGTTGGACAGGCAGACAGATAGAGGGACAGGCAGACATGGCGAAACTATAAAGGTTCCTTGTTGACTTGACCACGGAACCTTAAAAAAGTCATTTCGTATCATAGCAAAGATATACTGCCGGCGATGAATACATCATATTCTGTGTGTGACGATGGCGGTGTTCAATTTGATAGGAGTCCATTGGAGTCCGTCATAAAACATGTTTTGGCTGCGCAACCCAATAGTTCGCGACATTCTGAGAAAATATTTCACTTTGAGACTTGGACTTGTTACACACGATCTCTAAAAATATACAATATCAGACGTTTTGAAGAGTATTTAAATAAATAAAAAATTGTTTAAAAAAACAAAAAACCGACTTCAAAAAACCTACCTCGAAAAAGCAAGAAATAATATTCGTAATAATAAAAACACGTCTATTGAAGTCGGGTGGGGCTGGAATACCTACAGATTCCTTTTTTTATTCTAAAAGCCCCACCCGACTTCAATAGACGTGTTTTTATTATTACGAATATTATTTCTTGCTTTTTCGAGGTAGGTTTTTTGAAGTCGGTTTTTTGTTTTTTTAATCAATTTTTTATTTTTTTATTTTTAGTGTAGGTACCTAAATAATATACTACCTAGTATATTATTTAGGTAGAAAATTCGGCTCAGCCAAACGTGAGTTAATCGCGGAGAAACATACATACATGCGGGTCAAACTGAGAACCTCCTTTTTTTAAGTCGGTTAAAGAACTACACTTAAGATATCCCGTTTCCAACAAAAAAATAATTATCTTATTCAGTTCATAAACAAAGAAGTTATACGACTGATCATCGAGGTAGTTCACACAAAATCATACTATTTTCGTACTTTTTTCAAGATTACTTGAAAAGTACCGAACCGATTTCAAAATTTCAAAAAATGGGACCAACTTGGAAGTTTACCTAATGTAATAACGTTTGAATCATTTCATTCGGTTCAGCCATCTTCGAGTAATCGGTGTACATACAAAAAACAAAAAAAAAAAAAAACGGGTCGAATTGAGTACCTCCCTCCTTTTGAAGTCGGTAAAAATAAACAGCCTTTTACTTTTATTCATCATCATCATCATCATATCAGCCGCACGACCCCCACTGCTGGGTATAGGCCTCCCCTAAGGATCTCCACGACGATCGGTCCTGCGCTGCCCGCATCCAGCGGCAACTAAAAAAGCATAACACGATGCGACTCAAAACTGACGAAACCAGTTTGAAACTATAGTTGGAAACTAGCTAGTGACAAAGATTCGTACACGGCGCAACCAAATTTAGTTGAAAAACCTACACAAAGCGCCTATTACGATAAAGTATCGCGATAAACGTACGATGTTCGGTCCCACTCTTTGGCATTATTAACTCATGTATAAGGTTCAAAATCAAGTAAATCGATCAAAAGATCGTCCGACTATCGTAATTCTTTTTTGTTAATAGACCTCAGTTTCCAGTTGCAGTTGGCAATCAGTTGTGCGCGACCAGCATGACCCGGTTGCGAGTGATTAGTTGCCAACGCGTTGCCGACGCGTTGCAAACCAGTTGGCAGTTGGTAGCGTCGTGTACGAACCGCCATTGAAATACTAGTGCTGTGACTGTTTAGCAACTCATTGGTGATTAGAGTTTGCAACCAGTTTATTTTCAGTCGCGCCGTGTCAGGTGGGGCTTATGGTATGACTCTGTCTGTCTGTCTGTCACAGCTGGATATCTCGAGAACTACTAAGGGTCCCCCCAGACCTACCGGTTTCGTTTCTTTGCTTTGCTGTTCTACTTGCTGTTTAGACCACCGGCCAACCAGGGTCATTTTCAATCTATCGCATATTTGGACCAGACCAAATTGGCAAGATAGCCATTAGCTTGGTGTTATGAAATATCATCGTCTGGGTTGCGAAGTAGGAAGCTTTTGGGAGATAATATGCCACCCTGAACATGGTCTCCGATTGCTAAAAATAAATCGATCGCACATTTTTATAAATTGTGAACAGGGTTGTGGGTGTCATCATTACCTATCTGAACTATTTTTTTGTGATTTCATAACGATCGTTTAAGGAACAAAGCTCACAAGAACATTCTTATATGTGAAATGTACTTAGATTGAAAATATGCGATAGATTGAAAATGAGCCTCTTGGCCGGCGGTCCATTGCCGAACAGCAAAGCAAAGAACGGAAACTGGTAGGTCTGGGGGGACCCTAATGGTATCAACTTGAAATTTGGTATAGTAAACTATACTAAATATATATAGGTATAGTAAAAAATAGTTGGGCAAATGTCAAACTATTTTTCCAATAAGGAAGAAAAAAAAAACAAAAATCTTTTTGACAACAGGAACTGAAAAGGGGTCTTAAAAATTTAAAGTGGGGCTACTATACTAGGGCATGTGGGGTAACATATAAAAGAACGCCATTTGCACGTTTGTAATCATTTTTTCTTTTTTTTTTAGGCCGTATAGTTTTCAACTTATGATGAAAAATGTAAAAAAAAATACCGTTCCCCCCCCCCCAACCTTATCTCCGAAGTTTGCAAAAAGAAAAATCTGAAATAATTCTATGTGATAGCAGTTTATTATTACATTGAGATTACATAAAAAATAAAATTATGTCTCAATATAGCACACTTTTTTAGAAATTATCAAATTTCTAAAAAAGTTAACATTAGTTCCACTGTCGGTCAAGAGATGGCGCTGACCTAAAACTGCAATAATAATTTTATTATTCTACTCTGCAGTGTATTTATTATGATGGTACGGAACCCTCGGTGCGCGAGTCCGACTCGCTCTTGACCGGTTTAGTTTTAAGAATATTGATGGACGTGTCAATAAAACTTATTCGCTGCTATTGACCAAACTTTAGGGTTGTATGTCAGTCACTAGATAAGGATTTCATGTCGACCCTCTCGTTATGGTAAGAAATATGATTGAGAGGGCCACTTTCGCCCAGCTTACTGCCCGTTTCGCTGTTACTACATTTTGTGTTGCTTCTTCAATCTCTATAAAAATTAAGGACTGCCTACTGTCTACGTCGCTCATGTTAACTCAAACCACCTTCCGTGAAAATCGACAATCTTTAGTAAGTAGGTAGGTACAGCCAGCGTCAAAATGATGATTCGAACTGCGTATATCAAATTGCTGTTGTTTTTCATGCTCTTTTGACTACTCTAGACGCTCATATTAATTTGACGCTAACTGTACTGCAAGTTATCTTAAAATAATATCTGAAAGGAGTAAAAGTAGTACGGAAATGAATACTTAAGCCAGGGAATATAACGTTGTTTTAAAATGTAACTAACGTTATTTCTTACTTTTTTTACCGTTAATTTTTACATTAACGTTATGTCAATATATAACGTTACTTTAGATAACGTTACATTGAAATTAACGTTATTTCAGTAAATAACGTTAATTTTAACGCTTTTTCTTACTTTTTGTTACCGTTACTTTAAAATTAACGTTATTCCAATTAATAACGTTACTTTTATACCAATAATTTTACCAGTACTATTGTACCAGTAAAGTTTAATGATATATTTAACGGTAATTTTACCGATACAATATTTTAACGTTATTTTTACCGGTAAATTTACCGATAAAATGTTTTAACGCTATTTTTAACGTTATTTTTAACGGTATTTCAATCCCCGACTTAAGCACACTGAGAAAAATGTCTAAACACTATTAATAAAATGAAAAGAAAATGCTTAGTGTCTTTTGGAAAAGAACAAATACCAATTTAGGGATTTACAAGGCTTGCTTGTCGGAGATTCTGTGATAAAATTCCTAGTATTTTTTGTTATTTTCACGTCATAATAATTCGATAAACAGCGTAGACCTACAGCCTACATTATATGTATAATATCAAGACTAAAGCCTGAAATTACTGTTTCAGACTAGAATACAATCAATCACCAGTAAGGTGTGTACCATCAATCAACGAATACCTACCTAAAGGTCACTCAGTCTGTTCAGCACAAGCCCTCAGTATTTGTTATTAAAATGGCACCCCAACCGCAGCTTCATCTGACTTGTAAATGTTATTATTTCCCAACAGTGGCCAGCTCGCCCAACGACGGACCGTGTATCGGATTTTCGCATCCTCCTTAAGCTTTGTCTTGTCAAACTAGCGATGTATGGTAAAGATACGGTGATCTGATACGCCAAAATGATACAAGTCTGGACAAAGCTTTACGTTGCCCACTTCACTATGCCAAACAAAATAGCACAGAGAAAGCAATAACTACGTACAAAATAGTGTCGGAAAAGTGTTGTCATTAGTTTACCATAATTGCTTAGTTGCAAGAACATCAAAATATATAGGTATTGCCATATTGTAGGCCTCGTAGTCCGACGATTTAAAAAAATAAATGATCCAAACATTGACATAGATTCTTTAATCTAATGATAGCTTTAGTGTTTTGGATGTTAGCCAAAGAGCTTTCCAATTAAGGCGACATTGGCAGTCCTCAATGGAATGCCTATTAAATTAAAGACAAAAGACCGTTCGACGCAGACACGATGACCTGCTGAAAATAGCCTTCGGATTTCATTCGACTGGGACCAAACAAATGGTTTTAAATCAGTGTTTTAAAACAATAGGTCTTTACCTATGAAATTGCCGATTTGTATGGAGAATTTTCAAGAAGTTGCATTTTTCATACTAGCATTTTCTTTGTTCATATTGTTATATCCAAAAAAAGGAAAAGGTAAACCAATTTTCTCGTTCCCTACAATGATATATCGCACCACTAGATGAAAACCTCACTAATTCAAAAAGTACCCATATTAAGTTAGTGGCGTTTTCAAAATCCCCACGTGAATACCTACGCGGAGTTAAAACTCACGTAACAATAACTTCGGCCGTTCTCGAAAGATGGCGCGAAACATTGCTTTAGTTGAATTACCTTATGCTGGACGGCGCGAACATAACTCCGCCATTTTTAGTTGTCTCCGGCACCCTGATTATCTAAAAATAAACTATTTAGCGACCGGTTTCATTCCACATACATTGCTACTTTTCTTTGGTATGTTTTTTTTTATTCAAAACGAAGTAGCAATGGATCACTATCATCCATGAACTGCAACCGGTCGCTAGGTGGTTTCTAATTAGATAATCAGCCCGCCGGACGTTATGAGCGGAAGCCGTTTGCATTGTGGCATATTTTGAGTTGCTGGAGTTTATGTGAAATTCATTAGGTAAGTTTCATATTTTATTTCGAGTTGATTGAGTTTTGCTGAAAATTGATAAATAAAACTGTATATTTTGACTTGCGGGGGTTATGTTGATATTGCGTCGTAATTCTTTTTTTTATATTTCGAGTTACTCTGGTTTACATGACACAAAATATAAATTCCGACTTACTATGGTTTATTTGAATAAACTTTTTTCGCTTGTTTAATAAACTAATGACTTGTAATATAATACGTATCTTACATAACAAATTTAAATTAGATTTTTCATTTGTTTTAAATATTCATTAACCATTATGAGTTGCTAATTGGGATTTTTGAGTTGCTCGAGTTTACCTGATTTTAAATGATAAGGATATTATTTATTTTAGGACAATGAAAGGCCGGGGACAGATTATGTTGGATCTCATCAAAGCAGTAGAAAAGATTCCTGATCAGCCAGCAGCTCAATCCTCTGGTGTGGAAATGGATAGTGTAGGGGAGCCTGAATTGCCTGCGGAGGGTTTAATTCCTGATCAGCCAGCAGCTCAATCCTCTGGCGTGGAAATGGATAGAGTAGGGAAGCCTGAATTGCCTGCGGAGGGTTTAATTCCTGATCAGCCAGCAGCTCAATCCTCTGGTGTGGAAATGGATAGCGTAGGGGAGCCTGAATTGCCTGCGGAGTGTTTAAAGTCAGTTTCATCGCCGAGCTTACTAGAATCTTCTTCAAATCTCCATGAGCTGTCAACTAAGGCTGACGAACGACGACGAGTTCCGAAACGTCAATATAACGCCTCACCAGTCCACAGCGGCGAAGGCAGCGACTTCGACGATTCGGACGCAGATCCACACTACGAAAACCCCATTCCCAAACGAAAAATTATTTTCTCCCCTTTGCGTAAGTCTCCTACTGCACCTAAAATATCACGACCTCGCTCTCTTTCATCTTCATCTTCCAGTTCGAGTTCATCAAGCAGCTCAAGCAGTAGTTCAAGCAGCAGTTCAAGCAGCAGTTCAAGCAGTAGCTCTGGGGATGAACTTTTAGCGCAAGAAATAGTACAGGGTAAGAAAAAACTGCGGAAACCGGAAAAATGGAAAGCTAATGTAGTCAAAACCCTTAAAAATTTTGGTAAGGCATATAAGTCCAGGGGTAAACTAAAAAAAGACATTCCCGCTCGCAAAATGCGACCACCTTGCGGAGAAAAATGTCGTTTGAAATGCAGTATGAAACTCAACTCAACATCTCGTCAAAAGTTTTTTGATGCATTTTGGGAACTGGGTGATCTTCAGCGTCAAAGAGAGTACATTGTGCGACATTCTCATGAAATCAAGCCCAAGTATCGATACACAAGCACAAATAACTACCGGGCTCTAAATATGGCCTTCTATTTTGAAGAAAATAACTCGCGCATTCGTGTCTGTAAGAAATTTTTTAAGGCTACTCTTGACTTGGGTGATCAAACAATTAAGACAGCGTTACTTAAAAAGACGGAGACTGGTTTTATAGAGGGAGAGCAAAGAGGGAAACATAAAAACCATCCTACGATAGACCCTGCAGTTAAAGAGAGCGTTGTTCAATTTATCAATTCTATTCCTCGGGTTGAATCGCACTATCTTCGAGCTCAAACTACACGGGAATACATTCAAAGCGAGAGGTCATTAGCAGACATTTACCGAGATTATAAAGACTTACGGCAAGCAAATGACTTACCATTTGCTTCTGAATCATCATTCCAACGCATATTCAACGTCCAGTTCATTATCGGCTTTTTTAGTCCAAAAAAAGATTTGTGTGATTTGTGTGAGAGTTACAAAAATGCAAGTGCTGAAGAAAAATTGAAACTGCAACAAGCCTATGAACAGCATCTGCTTGAGAAGGACATGGCGCGACGTGAAAAGGAAAAGGACAAACAAGAATCAGATCCTATAGTAGTCGTTTATGACCTACAAGCAGTCATGCCAATTCCTAAAGGGCAAGTATCGTTGTTCTTTTACAAATCTCGAATAAACTGTTTCAACTTTACAATAAGTGATTTACATGCCAAGAATGTTTTTTTTGGAACGAGACTGAAGGAAAGCGTGGTGCAGTAGAAATAGGAAGCTGTGTTTTAGCTTACATAGAAATGCAGTTAAATAACCATCTCAGTGGTGAAATAGATCTGATATTTTACTCAGATAATTGTTGTGGGCAACAAAAAAACAAATATCTGTTATCAGCTTATGCTTATGCCGTTTCCAATATGAGAGTGAAGTCCATCACTCATAAGTTTTTAGTAAGAGGCCATTCACAAAACGAAGGGGATAACGTTCACAGTGTTATAGAAAAGCAAGTCAAAAGGCATATAAAATCAGGTCCCATTTATACACCACTACAGTATATAACATTGATACGGACTGCCAAAAAAACTGGACCAGCATATAAAGTGCATGAAATGACCTATGACCGCTTCTATGATTTAAAAGCCCTGCAAGAAGCTTGGGGATCTAATTTTAATATGGATGAAAATAACAACCAAGTAAAATGGCAGGAAATTAAAGTCCTCAAAGTTGAAAAGGATAGTCCCAGTACCTTTTTCTACAAAAAATCATTTTCAGATACTGAATTTAAAAAGTACTGGGTGAATAAGAGAAAGACTAGACGTACTAAGTAGTATCTACATCTGATATCCCACCAAATTTGAGTAGAGCATACACAGGAAAAATTCCTTTGTCGGATGCCAAAAAGAAAGATATAAAAGAACTTGTGGATAAAAATGTAATTCCGAAACCTTATTATGATATTTTCTACAAAAAATGTCTTGTGATTTTTTTTATTTTATTTTGTTCTTACTCAACTGAACTGATATTTTTAAATTACGTAGATTGTCTAGTTAAAGAACTAAGTGCCATTAACAAGCTTTAGTAGTACCTAAGTAAGTACTTATTTTCTTACCAATGATTTAACTGTGATTTGAAAGTATGGGTATTATTGTAGGTAATAGGGTAAGTGATAGCTTAAAAGAGACTGGCTTAGAATCTTATAAAGTAAAAATGTTGAGTTTTAGAGATTTTGTACTTAAAATTAGTTTAATTATGTGCTCTATTTGTTACGAAATTGTTTATGTTTGCGAATTATAATTATCTAAGTTTTAATAATACTCCTTAATAACGTTGTTAATTACATAATAATAATTATCTTCTTGTTATGTTGAAAAGTCATAAATGCGGCTGTGAGAGTACCTAATAAGTTTAATAAGAATACCCTAGTAAGTACCTACTATCTATTTTAATAGAGGTCACTAAGTTAATAAGTAAACTTTTTTATATTTTTGTCAACTTTGTTATTTAAGTACTTAAATAAATAACAATTTTTCATTTGATTACAAAATTGTTTTATTTCAATGTGTTTAATACTATTTTACCTATACTACAAAGCCAGTGTTCAACTTAGTAGGTTTTTAACACCACCAGTACATAGCATAAATTTAAGGTGCAAAGTAACGTAACTCATTTTTATTTCAGATAAAGTAAGGTAATTCTATTTATGATACAGAAAAGTTGTTTATTAGGGTTCCGTAGCCAAAATGGCCAAAAACGGAACCCTTATAGGTTCGTCATGTCTGTCTGTCTGTCTGTCTGTCTGTCCGTCCGTATGTCACAGCCACTTTACTCCAAAAGTATTAGGACTACATAGTTGAAACTTAGTACGTAGGTGTATTCTGTGAACCGCTTTACGATTTTTAGACAAAAATAAAAAAAAAAGATTAAAGGGGGGCTCCCCATACATGGAACTGAAACGGAAATATTTTTTTTCATCAAACTAATACTTGTGGGGTGTCTATAGATAGGTCTTTAAAAATAACATTGAGGTTCCTAAGACTATTTTTTTTTTAAGTCAACCGTTTGAAAGATATATGCCGCCAAAGTCGTAAAATGTGTGTCCCCCCCCCCCTTTAACTTTTAAAGTAAGAGGGTGAAAAATCTAAAAAAAATATTAACTATAGATCTTAATAAACACTTTCAATGAAAATTGTTTTGAACGAGTTACAGAAATTAGTTTTTGAGATATAGTACATTTTCAAAAACCGCAAATATAACTTTGTCATTCATACAAACACTGTGAAAAACAAAGTTATTTTTTCAGACGAAAAATGATAGCGGTATTAAAATATGGTATGGTATAATGTACCTACGGAACCCTACTGCGCGTGGCCCGACACGCACTTGGCCGGTTTTTACCTAAAGAAAACTAAACTAACTAAAAAAAATAGATTTTATCAAGTTTCGAGAGGATAGTATAAAAAATACTTAATTGAACAGCCTTTGGAGCATTTACATTCATGTATGAATTGCTAATTTCTTGACATCTCTAGTAAATATCCCAAAATCAGTTTTTTGTCATTTCTGAAAAATTAGGTTTTTTGATTTCCTGGAGTTTTCATCTAGGGAAGCGATATGGTATTAAAATTATGCATTGCTTTACTGCATTTTTGGCGAAATTGAGAGATGTCTATGCTTATTTGACATTTTTATTCGAAAAACGAGCACCTTCCTAATCTATCAACATACCTACAAACCATTGCAGAGATGCGTAAACTTTTATATTTATGAGACTGTGAAGTGAGCATGTTTGTATGAAAATAACGGTGTACGCGGTTAGATATGCCGGTGAGTGTCAATGTTTCAAGCATCATATCTCAAAAACTATTAGACATACACAGCCGTTTGCACCATAGACATAGAAAATTTTTCGCTACGCTCAAGTGGAATATTCCAGTGGAATATTATGTTTATGGTTTGCACTAAACTCAAGTTAGGCGTGTCCTAGTTAAGTTATTTCTTAGCTTAGGAACAGCCTAAAAATGCCGAGCTGAAATTTTTGTTTGCACTAACAGACTACGTCGTAACTTGGGCATCGCCTTGCTAAGAGAAAGAATGAACGAATGTAAATATTAATTGTTTATGGATTTTTAAGCCGGCGAAGTAATATAGGTCATAGAATACTTTTTTGGTTATAACATCACATTGATTCATTCGTGAGTTAAAAGGAGACGAAAGATAAGGCGTTGGTTTATTTTATTTGGTAGGGTGATCGAAAAAGTTATGTCATCAACTGTCAATTTAGAAAATGGAAATCAAATCGCGGTAGTGTTGCCAAAGGTACGGTAATTGCCGTATTATACGGTAATTGGGGTCAAAAATTAACCTTGACACGGCAGCTTAATGCAGAAGTTTACATACAAGTACAGTTATTTTATTTATACGTTCTTATTATTTTATAAGTGCAGTAATTGTATTGAAATACTGCAATTTTTGCGATTTTCTTAAATGAATGATTATTTAAATGAATGTTCCACATGAATCTTCCATTTTTCAGCAAATATTTCTGTTTTTGTCACAATTGACGGCCACAGGCTATAACCACAGATTTACAATTCATAACATAGGAATTTCTTAAGCCTTGGGCGCTCGATATTGGGCGCGTAAGTTAAGAATAGCCTAAAGTGCATTTAGGAACGTCCTAAGGTGAGTGCAAACCAATTTTTTGCTAAAAATGTCTTAAGTTAGTTAGGAAAAGACTTAGGCGATTCTTAAGTTTAGTGCAAATGGGTGACAGAGTGTGGATTAGCTTTAATTGTTTGAAATTAATTTAATACATTTTCAAAATGAAATTGGCAACTAATGTCAAAAGCCCATAGTTTTTTAATAAAACTGAAAAAACTGAAAAAAATTGCAGTCTTTCACGTATAACGCAGCTAGCACAACTTTTTTTTGCTTGCAAAACGTGGTTCCACACTCCCTTAAGGGGTCCAAATAACATACCAAAAATGCAGCTTTACATCGCGTTTTGCGTTTTAAATGTAGAATTTTACTGGGCTACTAATGTAATCTTTGAATTGAACACTTTGCTAACTTATTCCATTTACGATAAGCGAAAAAAATAAGTTTCTGTTACAACCCTTCAGGTCACCCCCCGAAATATGTCGGATAAACTGTTCATCAATACGAGTGAAAAAGATTGTTCAATAGCTAAAACAGTTTGTAACAAAACAACTTCTAATTTCAACATGTTCTTATTTCGTCGGTTTCATAGTCAGAAAAAAACTAGCACAACTTTATATTTCCAATGCAAAAGCAAAGGTGCTCGGAGGAAGTCAAAAAATTTTAAATGCAGTTCCTGTTTTAATGGAATTTCAGTTCGTGCAAAGCGTGAACGTCACGTCGTCGTCGGGGCTTCGTAGCGTAAAAATTCATAGAGAATAATAACATACAACTTCTCGAGATTTTACCGGAAACGCTCGGCGGAAAACATTCTGCTTTTTAGGGTTCCGTACTAAAATGGTAAAAAAGGAACCCTTATGGTGTGACTCAATCTGTCTGTCTGTCTGTCACAGCTGGATATCTCGAGAACTACTAATGGTATCAACTTGAAATTTGGAATAGTTTAAGATGACATTTGCCCAACTATTTTGCAAATAAGAAATAAATAAAAAAATAAATATTTTTTTACAACAGGGATTGAAAAGGGGTCTTAAAAATTTTAAGTGGGGCTACTAGGAAATGTGGGGTATCATACAAAAGAGCGCCGTTTGCACGTTTTCAATATTTTTTTCTCTTTTTCTTAGGCCGCATAGTTTTCGAATTATGATGAAAAATGTAAAAAAATACCGTTCCCTCCCCCTTACCTCCGAAGTTTGCAAAGAAAAAAATCTGAAATAATTCTATGTGATAGCAGTTTATATAAAGATTACAGGAAAAATAAAACGATGTCTCAATATATCACACTTTTTTAGAAATGATCAAATTTCTAAAAAAGGTAACATTATTTCCACTATCGGTCAAGAGAGGGCGCTGCAATACTAATTTTATTATTTTACTCTTCAGTGTGGTTTGATGGTGCAATTATGATGGTACGGAACCCTCGGTGCGCGAAACTGACTCGCTCTTGACCGGTTTTTTATTTAAATAAAAACTTTACTAACTGACTTTTACTAACTTTTTTGTTTAACACAAGTCGAATTCGAAGTATAGTTTTAACAAGCCAGCAGCGTAGAAAATGTCACTTCCAATTTTATGGTTCCGGTACCAAAATGGTAAAAAGGAATCCTAATGGTTCGACTCAGTCTGTCTGTCTGTGCCTCTATAACAGCTGGATATCTCAATAACTAACGAATGCTATCAACTTGTGGGATAGTTTTAAATGACGTTTACCTAACTACTTTGCAAATAAGAAAGAAATAAAAATATATTTTTTTTGCAACAGGGACTGAAAGGGGATCTCAAAAATTCGAAGTGGGTCTACTAAGGCATGGGGTAATATGAAAGAGCGCTGTTTTCACATTCTCAATCATTTTTTTCTGTTTTAGGGAGCAAGTGATAAAATAATGAGTGCAGCGGCGCGGCGGCGTAACGTTTTTTTAATGAATATTTTTAAGGCATTCAGTTCGGAGCTCTGTTTAAAATTTACAGTTTGATTTTACTACAAAGGGTGAGAAAAGGATAGTGAGCCAAGAAAACTTTCTACTTACCCTGAACATTTCACTCGGACCCAAAACTTTTATCAGTTTATTTATCTACATACAAGCGGTCGCGTTTTGAATCCGTAAATTCACTGCGCCTGCCAAGAAACCTCTCTTGTAAACAAGTAAGTAAGTAACCGACGAAGTAACTTTACTCCAGCGGCGACTTCGAAATTCTAATTCAATGTTTCTAGTACTTTGAGAGTTATCTGGTGAGCAATAAATAACATAAACTTGCTCACATAATAATGTACAATTTACTTTAATTACAGAGGACGTTGACATTATAAAGAGGATTCGAAGAGCGAATATTATACAACCTAAAGAAATTTAACGTTATATAAGTAACCCAATCAAAACATATTAAAAACAAATTAAGTAAGATCTCTAGCTAGCTATACCGTAAATAAGGGCCAATCCACGCGAATAGCTGAAATGAAACCAGCCAGTTGGAAGTTATAAGGGTCCAGCTGGATTAATTAAAGTTTCACTAAACGTATTATCTGAACCTCGGTTAACTTAATTTAATGAAGTATTACAGAAACCATACGGTTTATGTAGATTTATCGTGGATGCTTATTTAATAAAATATCTTCACCCCATTTCTGTTGTAAGTACCTATAGGTATAAATATATTTCAGCTAAATGTTGAAGATCAAACATTTACTCAAAGATCAAACAAAGAATCGTAGTATTTAATATGTAGGCGTGTGATTTATTATTTAAATCCAAAACAAACAATTACTAACTTAGAATGAAAAAATTTTTAATTGATATAATAATTGTATCATCATCATCATATCAGCCGCACGACACCCACTGCTGGGTATAGGCCTCCCCCAAGGATTTCCACGACGATCGGTCCTGCGCTTCCCACATCCAGTGGCTTCCGGCAATCTTCACCAGATCGTCGGTCCACCTTGTCGGGGGCCTACCCACGGAGCGTCGTCCGGTGCGCGGTCGCCATTCCAGAACCTTTCCGCCCCAACGGCCATCGGTTCTTCTCACTATGTGTCCAGCCCACTGCCACTTTAGCTGAGCAATCCTTCGAGCGATGTCAGTTACTTTAGTTCGCCTGCGGATCTCCTAATTTCTGATTCGATCACGCAGGGAAACGCCGAGCATGGCTCTCTCCATTGCACGCTGGGTGACCTTGAGCCTCCTTATGAGACCCATAGTTAGCGACCACGTTTCACTGCCGTAAGTCATCACTGGCAACACACACTGGTCATAGACTTTCGTCTTGAGACACTGAGGTAAATCGGACACGAAGATTTTTCGGAGCTTCCCGAATGCTGCCCATCCGAGTTGGATTCGACGAGAGATCTCCTTCTCAAAGTTGGACCTACCTAACTGGACTGCCTGTCCTAGGTATACATAATGGTCAACAGCTTCAAGTGTAGTGTTCCCAACATGAACTGGAGCGGGCACAACATGGGCATTCGACATGATTTTCGTCTTATCCATGTTCATTTTAAGACCCACTCTTTAGGAAGCACTACGGAGATCTTCGAGCTTTGTGTTCAGGTCCTCCAAGGTCTCAGCCATAAGAACTATATCATCGGCAAAACGAAGGTGTGTTAGTTATTGGCCATTAATGTTGATGCCGAGTCCTTTCTAGTCTAAGAGTTTAAAGATATCCTCCAACGCAGCTGTGAACAGTTTCGGAGAAATAACATCTCCCTGTCTCACACCTCGCTGCAGTTGGATAGGATTTGTTCTCTGGTTCTGTACTCGGACCGACATGGTGGCATTTTTGTATAAATACCTCAACACCTCGATATACCTGTAGTCCACTTGGCACCTTTGGAGAGACTGCAGCACCGCCCAGGTTTCAATCGAATCAAAGGCTTTCTCATAATCCACGAACGCCAAGCAAAGTGGCAGATTATACTCCTCGGTCTTCTGTATGACCTGCCGCAGCGTATGGATGTGGTCTATGGTGCTAAAGCCTTTTCGGAACCCGGCTTGTTCGGGAGGTTGGAAGTCGTCGAACTTGCGAGCGAGACGGTTCGTAAGGACTCTCGAAAACGCTTATAGACATGACTCAGAAGCGAGATGGGTCTATAGTTCTTTAAGAGGGACTTGTCACCCTTTTTAAAGAACAAAATCACCTCACCTATGTTCCATGTCTTCGGCGTTCTGCCCTCGACGATGACGGAATTGAAAAGCTTCTGGAGGACTTTAAGTATCGGCTTACCGCCCGCTCTCAGAAGTTCTGTATCCGTCGTCGCCCGCCGCCTTGTTGTTTTTCAGCTGTTTGAGAGCCATACTAATCTCGTACATGCTGACGTCCGGGATATCTTGGGTATAGTGTCGGGTAAGCTTGGCTTTGGGGTCTTTAGCCTTGCTTTCAACAGGTGTCTGCGTGGAATATAACTGCCCATAGAAACTTTCGATCTCCCTTAGGATTTCAGGCTTCGCTAAGATGATGCGTCCGCCGTCAGTTTTCAGCTTCGTCATCTGGCTTTGCCCAATAGACAGATCTCTCGCGAACACTTTGGAGCCTTTGTTCCGCTCGATGGCCTCTTTAATACGATTCGTATTAAATTGGCGAAGGTCGCTCGTCAAAGACTTAGATATCTGTCTATTAAGCTGCCGATAACGATTAGCATCTACTGAAGTCTGGAGCCTCATTTCACGTCTCTGATCCATGAGTAGGAGTGTGTGGTCGGAGAGTTTCTTTAGCTTGGGACGGCGGGTCTTGAAGAACTTGGACCCTACCGTACGGACAGTATCCACCACCATATTGTTTAGATCGTCCACATCTATGCTGTTCTCAAGGGCTTCGAAACGGTTTTGGAGTTCGAGTTGAAAGCTCTCGGGGTTTTGAATATGGGCCGGCAATGGTCGGAGTGTTGATTTTATCAGTCGAGATCTTTCCAGCTTTATGTTGATATTCAATGTGCCACGTACCAATCGGTGATCGCTCCCCGTCTTAACGGCGTTGATCACAGTGACATCATTGATACTATGATGATAATAATTGTATAAAAACTACTAACCATTATATGAAAAGTAACAACAATATCTTACAAAGAACACGAGATTTTCGCAATAAATTTTCTCGCATTATGGAAATTTCTTTCAGGGCATAAAATATGTGCGACTGGCGTAGACCTTATGAATAGTAGTGCCTTATATTTACGCAACGGGTTGTAAAAGAAT
Organism: Agriphila geniculea; assembly: GCA_943789525.1. Classification (NCBI taxonomy): domain Eukaryota; kingdom Metazoa; phylum Arthropoda; class Insecta; order Lepidoptera; family Crambidae; genus Agriphila; species Agriphila geniculea. Next base: position 20,840,571 of record OX038878.1, read on the forward strand.
GCGACAGAATTCACCTGCATGACTTTTTTATGTCGTGAGATATACTTTTTGTCATGGATATAATAAATTTAGCGTAACTTAGCTCAAAATGATCACACCGTCTTATTTTGACATAAGACACCGTCCGAGGTTTTCAAACAAATCTAATTTCATAGGTCAGTAGACAATTTTAAAACCATGAAAAGTTCAATAAAAACCTGCGCCCGTGGTGTGTGCTAATTTCATTCGGTATGCAAATGGAATTACCGAATTAGGTAAATGAATGTTGATGTCCCTCATCCATTATCAGTCAGGTAGTATATAGGCACCTACCAAGCCTACTGCGGCAAAATATTAGGTGCACCAGTGCACCTGACCTATTTCCAAAACAAGTGTAGGTACCCCCGGTATTTTACCTGTCCCTCAGATTTCTTTACTTATATTTTTGAAATGAATTACTACTAGCATAATAAATTCATTTTGGCGAAATAAGCATGTTATTAAATATATAAGTAAGTTGTCTTTTTATTGATAATTCACTAAATATTCGATTTACGAAGATTTTAAAACGTTGAAACCCATCAAATCTGCATGTCTCCTTCCCAGCACGCGTCAGAAAATACATACTTATATTTATTTCGCAAAGTTTCCGTGTATATGTGAGCAGTTTAATAAATAGCGTTCGATATTATCGCGAAAATACCTCGAAATCCGCGTTCCTTTATAGTTTTCTTTATAATCCTTACTAATATTATAAATGCGAAAGTCCGTTTGTTTGTTTGTTTGTTTGTTTGTTACGCCTTCACGTCTCAACTACTAAACCGATCGTCATGAAATTTTGCATACACGTTGTCAGGGGTACAGAGAAGGACATAGGGTACCATTCATCCCGAAAAAAAGTATTGTTCCCGAGGGATAGCAAAAAAACTTTCCACGCAGACGAAGTCGCGGGCGGCAGCTAGTTAGTTATATTTCTATACTTCTATACTTCCATCCATAATTAACTACATAATGGCAAAATTTGTAAAAAACATAAAAAAACATGTGGGGTAAGTACACTTTTTTTTTTTTTATTAAACCTACCTGTTTTGTTGGTATACTGTGGTAGGTAAAAAACGAGAACGAAACATTTTAAATTATGCTTATCCAATGGCTATGGATAGTTTTGTTCAAAAATACATATTCTTTCATAAAAAACTTCCGTACATTAATTTAGTCGAACAATGAAGATACAATACCACATAAGTATTTTTTGCATATCTTAATATATAAAATCGTAAACTGAATGACTGACTGACTGATCTATCAACGCACAACCCAAACCGCTGGACCTAGAGACTTGAAATTTTGCACACAGATACCTCACACAGTGTAGGCATCCACTAAGGAAGGATTTTTGAAAATTCTTTCCCTAGTTTTTACGCGATTAGGCGGGTCCCCACACCAAGCGCGCTGCCTCACGAGGCAAGACGTTTGCCGCGTGTGGCGGGCCTCGCATGCTGAAGGTTCAGCGGTTAGGGCTGTGCGTTGATATCTAACTCAGTCAGTCAGTCAGGACTTGGAATTTTATATAACATTAACTTCTAAAATACTGGTTAGCGCTATCGCACACAGGCAACTTAGTCTCCCAGCAACTGTTTTGTCTCTCACATCAAGTCCACGGGTTTATATGGAAGCGCGCACACGAAGCGACACGGTCGTCTGCAACTTTTCATACAAATCACGTGAGAGACAAAAAAGTTGCGGAGACAAAAGTTGCCCGTGTGCGATAGCGCTTAGATAATTTTAACAGTCTCCTAGATCTACTTCTACTGTAGGTACTATGCTCTGTGAGCTGTAGACTTCGCTTATGTAAAGAAAATTAACATTTTTGGAAGTGACTGAACACAATAAATGTTTTTTTTTTCGTAAAATTTCAAATAACTTTATCAAACAACCAAATATGTTTGAAATTTTTTTTCACGAGAATCGTTTGAGAATTGCTACCTGCCCCCGTATAACTTCCTAAAACTTATTGTCCGTTTTCTGAATGGCTATCAATGCATCAAAACTATAGTAATTCATAATCCTGGCAAGTTTTAAGAGGTTGTATTATCCTCCTCTTGTAGAGGAGAACAGAGATCAGCCGAAACTGAGACGTCTTGTATTTATTTACTTTTAACAACCTCAGACCAAATAAAAAAGGGAAGACGTAGTCCTCTGAACAAAGCTGTGAAGCCGATAAAACTACGCCTTGGCGTGTACATACACAGTTACACGCACACACATGTAACGAAACTACGCCTTTTCTTAACAGCCAGCGTGCGAAGCGGACGTACCAGGACTATAGTTGTAAAACAGCGGTTGTTATCGGATAGTTATCTAAAGCAGCCGATAATATCGTATAGACAGCGGCTGACAACCGGCTGCTTATCCGACTCAATACCAAAACGTCTTACAACTTTTACAATTCCTGAGTCGAAATTGTTATAATATACGAGTCGTTAAATGCAAATAGGTATTTTTAGTAAATTAAATACCTACTCTGTCATGATGAATTCGTGGGCGATGAATTTGTAGAACATCAAACTGGAAATTCTGGTGTTCTCGTCAATTTCTCTGCACCACAAAACTGTTTACTGGTAAAGGTTAACGCACATTTAGGCGGGCCGCAGCGGGGCGGGCCGCATCGCAAAAATCCGCTCAAATCGCTCCCATACATTTTATATGAACTATCGCACATTATGCCAGGGCGGAGCGGGCTGCATAATCCGTCGCGCATTTTGTTGCGATGCGATGCGGCCCGCCCCGCCCCGCTGCGCCCCGACTCAGTGTGCTATATATATAGCAAGCGGATTTATCGATCGGGAGTCATCCGAAAATATCCCAAAACTTTTTTGTCGTATAAAAGATTGAGAAAAAGATATCTATATCTTTTTCTCAATCTATTGATATCCTATATAATTTTGTAAAAATACCCTTAATTAAAATTCCTTACTTGTTTTTTTTCCTTTAGAAATAAAAAAATACTTATGAATATTTTTCAAAATTATTATGGCACATAACAATGAAAGTATCCTCTGCACTGATGTCCTTGTATAATGGACGTCGTCAGTGATCCTCTGCATCACTATATTTTTTGTTATACATTTATTAGAAGTGGCACTCGCCATAGAAAAAATACTTAACATGTATACAATTAAATTAAATTTGGTCTTAAAATAAAGCCACTATTTTCCTTTTTTGAAATTAAAAAACGCAGTGTTTATTTGACTTCTGATTTGGCATTGATCTGTCATTTGGTTGACAGATACCACAGCCAGAAATAAAAAACCGGCCAAGTGCGTGTCGGGCCACGCGCAGTAGGGTTCCGTCCGTGGTTACCATATACCATACCTTATTTAATACCACTATCATTTTTCATCTGCAAAAATAACTTCTTATAGGAGTACAAACTTTTTCATAGTGTTTTTATAAATAACAAAAAATATATTTGCGGTTTTGGAAAATTTGCTATATCTCTAAAACTACTAAATATATATGTCATTGAAATCAATTTTTGTTAAAAGTGTTTATTAAGTTCTACAGCATATATTATGTTTTAGATTTTTCACTCTCTTATTTTAAAAGTTAGAGGGGGGGAGACACACATTTGACCACTTTTGAAGTGTATATCTTTCAAACAGTTGACTTTGAGAAAAAATGGTTTGAGGAACCTCAATGTCATTTTTAAAGACCTATCTATAGACACCCCGCACGCATAGGTTTGATGAAAAACATTTTTTTTTCAGTTTCAGTTCCATGTATGGGTTAATCTTATTAGGCTTCCGTACCCAAAGGGTAAAAACAGGACCCTATTACTAAGACTCCGCTGTCCGTCTGTCTGTCTGTCACCAGCTGTATCTCATGAACCGTGATAGCTAGACAGTTGAATTTTTCACATATGATGTATTTCCATTGCCCCTACAACAAATACTAAAAACAGAATAAAATAAATATTTAAGGGCGGCTCCCATACAACAAACTTGAGTTTTAGGCGTTTTTTGGTACGGAACCCTTCGTGCATGAGTCCGACTCGCACTTGGCCGGTTTTTTTTTTATTTTTGTCTAAAAATCGTAAAGCTGTTCACAGAATACATCTACCTACCAAGTTTCAAATCCTAATACTTTCAGAATAAAGTGGCTGTGACATACGGACGGACAGACAGACAGACATGACGATTCTATACGGGCTTCGTTTTTTGCCATTGGGCTACGTAACCCTAAAAAAAGTACAGCAGATTATGAATCACAGATTAAAGATTTTAAAAGGTATATAACTTTAGCATTAAAGGCCGGGTCTCTTTTGTCAAACATTGTTTTTGTAAGAGTAAAGTTAACACAAGAGATACAGTAGGAAAATCTATACCCTAATAATTATTAGGGTAATTACCCTGCCGGATAATTTTTACCCTAAATCTAGGGTAAATTACCCTAAGCTGGCACTACTGTACTCAAAATCCGTCGATGCGATGCGGCCCGGCCCGTCACAGTGTGCTATAGGAGCATTTTGCGATGCGCTGCGGCCCGGCCCGCCCCGTTGCGACCCGCCTAAATGTGCGTTAACCTAAAGGTGCGCCAGTCGTGGCTGCGCCGTACGTAATCCCGCCCGCGCTCACGCACGCTTCACGCCGCTGTGCTGCCGCTCGTAATAATTTGAACGTTTACCTACCTACAGTACATACCATGCTTTCCAAAGATATTATTGCAAAAAAGATTTGTAAGAATGAGGATATATTTTACATTAACTTTAAATAATAAGGCATTTCGTACTTGTCGAAACAGACGAAATTTTTTTATGTCAATTGTGTAATTTTGTTAAAAAAATCACAAATTCCTACAGGAAAAGGTACTTTTGATGCCTATTATTTAAGGTTATGGAAAGTATTCAATTTTAGAATTTAAAGATTATTATTTTGAGAAGTGTAGGTAAATAAAAAAGAAAAAAACAGTTAATAGTGTAAAAAATATTTTTTAATAATATGAAATAAAACACTTTTTTACGGATACTAGCGCGGTTTTATTGAATGTTCTTTGGTATTTAGTTGGTATTTGGTTTGATTTTTGTTTTTTATAATATATTTTTTATTTGAATAAATACATTATTTTTAGTAAAGCCACGTTTTAAATAAAACCTATTTCGACCATAAGTTTTCAAATCACATAACATGACGTACGCAATGAAAAATTGTAGTCAATTCCTGAAAACAGTTAGGTTAATGTAAACTGTAATTTGACAGATAGATGTGATATGTGATACATTGCTACTTTTCGTTAGTAAGTTTTTATTGGTGTCAAAACGAAAGTGCCAATGTATCACATACATCAGTCAAATTACAATTAACATTAACTTCATTATTTTAGTCGATCGATAGACGCGCTGGTCTACCTACAAAAAAATATTAAAAAAAAACTTTGTATTATAGATCCCTGATGCTAACCCTACAAGGAAAAAACATTTTGTATAGAGATTGACTATGCAATTTTTGACGACCGAATAAACTAGCGATGTGACAGCCCTAAGCTGTATCGCTCGCTCGAGGCTTGAGTTGGCCTACTTATTTGGTTCTACTATGCTATACGGGTTGTAACCGCGTATGATGACCGAAAATCAAAATGAATGTTGTATACGGGCACCATACGGGTTTCATACGGGCACCATACGGGTTGTATACGGGCACCATACGGGTTTCATACGGGCATCATACGGGTTGTATACGGGCACCATACGGGTTTCATACGGGCACCATACGGGTTGTATACGGGCACCATATGGGTTGTATACGGGCACCATACGGTTTTCATACGGGCACCATACGGGTTTCATACGGGCACCATACTGGTTGTATACGGGCACCATACGGGTTGTATACGGGCACCATACGGGTTTCATACGGGCACCATACGGGTTGTATACGGGCACCATACGGGTTGTATACGGGCACCATACGGGTTTCATACGGACACCATACGGGTTGTATACGGGCACCATACGGGTTTCATACCGGCACCATACGGGTTTCATACGGGCACCATACGGGTTGTATACGGGCACCATACGGGTTGTATACGGGCACCATACGGGTTTCATACGGGCATCATACGGGTTGTATACGGGCACCATACGGGTTGTATACGGGCACCATACGGGTTGTATACGGGCACCATACGGGTTGTATACGGGCACCATACGGGTTGTATACGGGCACCTTACGGGTTTCATACGGGTTGTATACGGGCACCATACGGGTTTCATACGGGCACCATACGGGTTGTATACGGGCACCATACGGGTTTCATACGGGCACCATACGGGTTTCATACGGGCACCATACGGGTTGTATACGGGCACCATACGGGTTTCATACGGGCACCATACGGGTTGTATACGGGCACCATATGGGTTGTATACGGACACCATATGGGTTTCACACGTGCACCATACTGGTTGTATACGGGCACCATACGGGTTGTATACGGGCACCATACGGGTTGTATACGGGCACCTTACGGGTTTCATACGGGTTGTATACGGGCACCATACGGGTTTCATACGGGCACCATACGGGTTGTATACGGGCACCATACGGGTTGTATACGGGCACCATACGGGTTGTATACGGGCACCTTACGGGTTTCATACGGGTTGTATACGAGCACCATACGGGTTTCATACGGGCACCATACGGGTTGTATACGGGCACCATACGGGTTTCATACGGGCACCATACGGGTTTCATACGGGCACCATACGGGTTGTATACGGGCACCATACGGGTTTCATACGGGCACCATACGGGTTGTATACGGGCACCATATGGGTTGTATACGGACACCATACGGGTTTCACACGTGCACCATACTGGTTGTATACGGGCACCATACGGGTTGTATACGGGCACCATACGGGTTGTATACGGGCACCTTACGGGTTTCATACGGGTTGTATACGGGCACCATACGGGTTTCATACGGGCACCATACGGGTTGTATACGGGCACCATACGGGTTTCATACGGGCACCATACGGGTTGTATACGGGCACCATACTGGTTTCATACGGGCACCATACGGGTTGTATACGGGCACCATATGGGTTGTATACGGGCACCTTACGGGTTTTATACGGGTTGTATACGGGCACCATACGGCTTGTATACGGGCACCGTACGGCTTGTATACGGGCACCATACGGCTTGTATACGGGCACCATATGGGTTGTATACGGGCACCATACGGGTTTCATACGGGCATCATACGGGCATCATACGGGTTGTATACGGGCACCATACGGGTTTCATACGGGCATCATACGGGCATCATACGGGTTGTATACGGGCACCATACGGGTTTCATACGGGCACCATACGGGTTGTATACGGGCACCATACGGGTTGTATACGGGCACCATACGGGTTTCATACGGGCACCATACGGGTTGTAAACGGGCACCATACGGATTTCATACGGACACCATACGGGTTGTATACGGGCACCATACGGGTTGTATACGGGCACCATACGGGTTGTATACGGGCACCATACGGGTTTCATACGGGTTGTATACGGGCACCATACGGGTTGTATACGGGCACCATACGGGTTGTATACGGGCACCATATGGGTAGTATACGGGCACCATACGGGTTTCATACGGGCATCATACGGGCTGTATACGGGCACCATACGGGTTTCATACGGGCACCATACGGGTTGTATACGGGCATCATACGGGTTTCATACGGGCATACGGGCGGGTTCGATCCGTTTCAGTGGGCGTAGAGCGTATCGTGTTGATCCTGGCTGATACGTTCCTAGCACGGTCATGGTATGGCACAGTGTAGTGGGTAGAGACCTTTATGCTATAATTAGCGGCCGCCCGCGGTTTCACCCATGTGGTTCCCGATCCCGTGGGAATATCGGGATAAAAAGTATCCTATTTTTTAATCTAGACTATCTTCTATCTGTGTGCCAAATTCCAACCAAATCCGTTCAGTAATTTTTACGTGATTGAGGAACAAATATCCAAACCCACAAACTTTCACATTTATATTATATTTTTTACATTTAATACACATACAATGTCATTTTGTATTCACCATCCAAATTTCGAGGATGTGTTCAGTCCATGAAACTGAACAACTTTCTCTAAGAAACACATGGTCATATATGTAAAATAAAAATCGACTTTCCATAGAAATCAAAGAGATCACGTGATGATAGATAGACAGATTCAAACGTTATTACATTAGGTAAACGGCCAAGTTGGTCCCATTTTTTAAAATTTTGATATCGGTTCAGTACTTTTCAAGTAATCTTGAGAAAAAGCACGAAAATAGTATGCTTTTGTGTGAACTACCTCGATGATTAGTCGTATAACTTCTTTGTTTATGAACTGAATAAGATAATTATTTTATTGTTGGAAAAAGGATATCTTTAGTGTAGTTCTTTAACCGACTTAAAAAAGGAGGTTCTCAGTTTGACCCGCATGTATGTATGTTTCTCCGCGATTAACTCACGTTTGGCTGAGCCAATTTTTCTACCTAAATAATATACCTACATTACCTAATACAAAAGGTATACCTACACTAAAAATTAAAAAAAATAAAAAAGTTAAAAAAAACAAAAAACCGACTTCAAAAAACACACATCTAAAAAGCAAGAAATAATATTCGTAATAATAAAAACACGTCTATTGAAGTCGAGTAAGTACTGCACTTTTGTATGGAACAGCTGATTTTTTTTTGCGAGCAGGAGAGTTGGCCCCATAGTAAAAGTTGCTTGTAATCATGAGTGGAACCACCACACGGCGGGAACCAAATGATTTAAATTTCAGCGTGTATATGTCATTGAAACCAATTTTCGTTAAAAGTGTTTATTAAGTTCTACAGCAAATATTATTTTATAGATTTTTCACTCTCTTATTTTAAAAGTTAGAGGGGGGAGACACACATTTGACCACTTTTGAAGTGTATATCTTTCAAACGGTTGACTTTGAGAAAAAATGGTGTGAGGAACCTCAATGTCATTTTTAAAGAATCTATCTATAGACACCCCGCACGTATAGGTTTGAAAAACATTTTTTTTTCAGTTTCAGTTCCATGTATGGGTTAATCTTTTTAGGGTTCCGTACCCAGTAAAGGGTAAAAACAGTACCCTATTACTAAGACTCCGCTGTCCGTCTGTCTGTCTGTCACCAGCTGTATCTCATGAACCGTGATAGCTAGACAGTTGAAATTTTCACATATGATGTATTTCTGTTGCCGCTATAACAACAAATACTAAAAACAGAATAAAATAAATATTTAAGGGGGCTCTCATACAACAAACTTGATTTTTAGTCGTTTTTTGGTACGGAACACTTCGTGCAAGAGTCCCACTCGCACTTGGCCGGTTTTTTTTTATTTTTGTCTAAAAATCGTCAAGCGGTTTTCAGAATACTACCAACTATATACTACCTACCAAGTTTCAACTGTGTTATCCTAATACTTTTAGAATAAAGTGGCTGTGACATACGGACGGACAAACAAACAGACATGACGATTCTATAAGGGCTCCGTTTTTTGCTATTGGGCTACGTAACCCTAAAAAGTACAGCAGATTATGAATCACAGATTAAAGATTTGAAAAGGTATACAACTTTAGCATTAAAGGCGGGGTCTCTTTTGTCAACCATTGTTTTTGAAAGAGTAAAGTTAACACAAGAGATACAGTAGGAAAATCTATACCCTAATAATTATTAGGGTAATTACCCTGCCGGATAATTTTTACCCTAAATCTAGGGTAAATTACCCTAAGCTGGCACTACTGTACTCAAAATCCGTCGATGCGATGCGGCCCGGCCCGTCACAGTGTGCTATAGGAGCATTTTGCGATGCGCTGCGGCCCGGCCCGCCCCGTTGCGACCCGCCTAAATGTGCGTTAACCTTTACTGTAACGTTTATAGTAAGTAGGTAGTATGTAGATAGACAAAAATAATCACTTAGGACATAAAACGGCTTTAATAAAACATAGTCCCTTGCTTGGAAGACTCCGTCTTCCCTTTTTTATTTGGTCTGAGTTAACAACAACAATATCCCGAGGAGTGTGACATATGAGATAAACTTTTAACACCCATTACTATGATAATAAAGAAAACTTATGAGATACTGAAGCACAGCAATTTTTACGACCAAGTTTAAAGATTAGGCAAAGCGAATTTGAAATGGCGACAGTTTGATGCTCAGCCTTCATAAAAGGCGCTTTACTGTTGTTTTATACAGCTATGATATGTGTCGCTTTATATTTTTAAAGCCGACAACAAAATATGGAACGGAATTCGATTTTTTTTTCGTTGTTTAATGAGTCTATAACTTATGAAACATTTTAGATTTTTACTTTGTTCAGATGTATTTCGTGCGTGTATTTTTCCATAGACTCGGTATTCGATCAAACGTTGAATATGCTCAATTTTTTTTAAAACTTCAAAGATTAGGGCTTGTACCTACAAGCATCCAAATAATATTTTAAACGCTCTAAAAACAGTTTATGTGATGTTGAGTTTCATAAAACAATTATGTAGGTAGTTATTATTAATTCTAATTCTAATATGAAAAAATCGGCCAAGAGCGTGTCGGATTTCGCACATTTAGGGTTCCGCACACCAAATAGGGCTTGCTTAGCTGTGCTATGCTACGTGTTTGACCGCAGAATTAAGTTGGTTAAAGCTTTGTCCAGACTAGTCCATTTTGGCGTATCAGATCACCGTATTCGCTAGTTTGGTTGGGCGACTTGGGCGTGCGTTGAAGTAATATCACCGCACGCCCAACCAAACTAGCGATGTATGGTAAAGATACGGTGATCTGATACGCCAAAATGATACAAGTCTGGACAAAGCCTAAGACGGATATAATAAGAAAATGACGGAATTTAAAAGGAATATCAGATTTATCAATACATTTGTTTTTGTTGGTAAAATGTACGTAATAATAAACATTGTCACTAAATTTCAAGTTCATCATAGGTCGATGAGAAGTTAAATAATTACTTCGCAACAAAATTTTGGAAAAAAAAACTGACTGGCGGCTTTTCATGTTTTTGTTTTCTTATATTTTTTAAAACAAAAAAAGCTTTGTCTACCTACTTAACAAGTTCTAAATAATGATAACCTACACGTTAGGGTAAAAATATTTTTTACGCCCCCCTTCACTTGTATGGGATGGGAGCCCCCTCTACCTGGCTCTGGGTCGGCAAGACACACTTTTGGTGCAAATATGAAGACTGTAGCTTTGTGATAGACGACGGACACGAGTATAGTGACAGCAATAGGGCTCCGTTGGGCCCCTTCGGGTACGGAACCCTAAAAAGCAATTAAACTTTTGCATATTATGAATTATTGTAACTGAAAATATTTTTGAACAAATATCTTTGGTGAGTAAAATGTGAAAAATTAGAAATTTACAATTAAAATAACCATCTCTGTTTTATGGCAGAATAATATTTTAGTGCTGTAATCTCTGTGTGCGACGACGTATCGTCGTAAGTTCAGTCAGACCAAAAAATCGTTTAGGTATAGTTAGGTACACAAGTGTGGTATTAAATTTATCACATTTGGGTAGCTATCACCAAACTTCTGACCTTAATAAAACTCGTGTTTGAGTTGGGAATAAACTATTAAAATATTCGAGGGTATTCATATGAAACACATTGAAACTTTAGGGATAGGCTCTATATGAAAATGTTACATCCCTTGCACTAACTAATGTAATAAACCGATCCGCCTGTCGTGTCCTCCAGTAAAGTCAACACGTTCATTTAATAAGGTTCCAAATTCAGACCGCATCCCGTGACATTTGTGGGATCCATTCTATTTCATCTGTTAACAGAACGAGTGTTCCGCTTTAATTAAAAGTAGGTAGTAGGTACCTTTAGGTATGGGATGCGACATTCACTTGCCCTTATTCACAAACGTCGGAAACTTTCCGTATCCGAAATCCGATGCTATGCTTTCCATATATCTCGTATCCAAACTCTATGGTTTCTGTTCGGTGCTACGCAAACGAACAGCTCAGCAAATTGCATTTTATGCAATTTGCACCTTTTGCTAATTACCATAATTTAAAGTTAGTACGTCAACAGCTACCGTTAGCGTAACGCGTGCTCTATATAACTATTATACCATTTTAAACCATTTTCGTAAATATAATTATCTTAACCATTTTAGTAACTTAGTGATTTTTACCATTTATTTTGTTTTATTGTTTTTATGTGAATAGTCATTATATCAGTTTTAAAAGGACTCTCGGACTTATCATTTTACTACCATATCTACAAAGGTTAGGCTGAAGCTAATCGCCGAGCGCAGTCACAAACCTTTTCATGGTCCTTCGAGAATAAGGACTTCGGTTCGCGAATTACTTGACCATTAGTGTTCGTGCGGTCGAGGACCTACCAAACCAACCAGTGCCTATTGGTGAACAGTGAAAAACGAAAGGATTGCAGTGATTTGTATCCAGCATTACTTGTAACCAGAGTAAGGCGAATATAAGGTCAGATCTTACCATTTTATTTCTCTTATTTCGTCGTAACCATAACCATGGAGAGCCTTTTTACCAATCAGACGGAAATCTTTGATAGTCTTAAAAAGCTCTTAACCAATATCAAGAAAGATGGGGCAGAGAGGAAAAACAGGGATTATTGTAAGCGGAAGTTGGAATTGCTGGAGAAGTGTTGGAGTGAGTACCACCAAAATCATACAAAAATGTGCGGAATTGCAGAATTTGACCATGTGTATTTTACCAGCCGTTGTTTCGATACAGCGGAGGAACTCTATTTGACCATTAAAGAGGTAATTAATCAAATCCTCGAGCAGCTATTTCAGCAGCAACCACGTAGGCCAGAAGCGCAGGTGGAGCAAGGCGTTACCCCTCGCAAAGTAGAAGGTGAGGAGGTAAAAAGACCAGTGCCGTCCACCAGTAATGACTCGTTAGCTATTTCAACTCAGCGTCAACCACAACCACCACCACGCGATACCATGTCCAGCAGGAGTACCAAACTGGAGGACATGATTAAAAAGCAGACCATCAATTTTAAAGCATTTATGCGTACGGTAAGCTCCATAGATATAGAAAGCATAAAAAATCGTTGGGAGTTTGAGGATGCCCTTAAATCACTTCAGACTCGTTGGAGTACCATCGATCAATTGCATTGGGAGATAGAAGGCGAAACTGACGGAGATGATGACGTCTACCAAGCGCAATTTACCAGGTATGAAAAAACATTTAATGAATTGAAGAAGACGATTAACACCAAGATGTGGTCGGTATCGCATCGGGAGAAGTCTACGCCGCAAATGGACATTCCAGTATTTTGCGGTAACTATCACCATTGGGTTCCGTTTAAAGATTTATTCAATGAAACCATCCATAGAAATCCGTCTTTAAGTAATGCACAGAAAATGCAGTTCTTAAAAAGTAAGGTGAGTGGGGAAGCTGAGCGACTCATTCATCATCTTCAAATCAGCTCAGATAATTACGAAGTGTGTTGGGAGTTGTTAAACCATCGCTACGGCAATAAACGACTTATATTTACGTCTTATCTCAATACGTTATTAGGGCTTCCAAATATTCAACAACAGTCGCTAAATATGATAAAAAAGCTGCATGATGTGACAAAAGAATGTTTACACGCGATTCAAAATTTGGGAGTAGATATCACCAGTTGGGATCCACTATTAGTGCACTTATTAGCGCAGAAACTTGATAGCGATTCGTTCTCTGAATATGTCGAATCTGTCAAAAAACCAAGAGAGTTACCGGTGCTTCAAGAATTTTTAGATTATTTAGAAAGTAAATTTACCACATTAGAAGCTTCGAAACGCAAACAAGAACCAAACTTGTCTAAGATAACCACTCAGCACCATAACCAATTCATGCATCAAAGTTTTCCATACAACCAAAGATCAAATTATAATCCTAATATGAATTATAACTCGCAGAAAAGTAATACCAATAACGTCAGAACTATGAAAACGTTCCATGCAGCGAGGTCAGTTACCTGCGCATTGTGTAACGCTGACCACGGGTTATGGCAATGCAGCAGATTTTTGCAAATGACTGACGAGCAGAAACTAAAGTCAGTGAACCAGCTGAATTGTTGTCATAATTGCTTAATTAACCATTTAAATAAACAATGTTTTTCAACCAAAAGGTGTCGAAAATGCCTTGGTAAGCATAATTCGTTATTGCATGACGCTATGACTATGCCTAAACAACAACTAAATATACCAGCGAAACCAAACTCAAACCCGAAACCAAACGCGACCAATCCTGTAAACAAAGATCGCGTGACTACTTCTAGTCACGTGTCCTGGGATGATATGTCAGAAATACTCTTAGCTACCGCTTTGGTCAAAATTACAGGATCAGACGGGAGTCAGCACACCATGAGAGCCTTAATTGACCAGGGATCTCAAATTTCTCTTATAAATGAGCAATCAGCACAGATTTTAGGGTTAAAGAGAAACTATTGTAAAGGAAAAATATATGGAGTGGGTGAAAAAGAGAATAATTGTAAAGGAATGATTTCTGTTACCATTCAGTCTACGTACAATGAATTTTATTTTGATACCAACGTAATTATAATGAACAACTTAATAAAAAGTTTACCAAATAAAACTTTTATTAAGCCATCGTGGTCACATATTCAAAATATAAACTTGGCAGACCCGCAGTTCAACATAAGTCGACCAGTTGATTTACTTCTTGGAGCGGATGTTTATAGTAAAATTATGTTAGGAGGCATTTTGCGTGGAGAAAATGAAGACCAACCAATCGCGCAACAGACGCAGTTAGGATGGCTGCTGTGCGGTTCAATGCAACCAGTTTACCATTGCAACGTCATTCTTCACAACACAGATGATTTATCTCGTTTTTGGGAGAACGAAGATATAAACCAGCAGGTTGAGATGTCAATTGAAGATCATGAGTGCTTACAACACTTTTTATCGACTACCAAGCGGCTAGAAGACGGAACGTATGAGGTCCGACTACCATTTAATAAAGAGATAAAAGAAAAGTTAGGGTCCACCAAAGATAAGGCATTAGCGCAATTTAGAAATCTGGAAAAGAAATTAGAAAAAAGCGAAAACCTAAAAAGTGATTACCATGCATTTATGAATGAATATTATACCATGAAGCATATGATACCATCAACGAACATGACACCAGAGAGTTATTTACCCCACCATGCAGTAACCCGGGAAGATTCTACCACTACTAAATTGAGAGTAGTTTTTAACGCTTCCGCTAATTCTACATCCGGGTACAGCCTTAATGACATTTTGTACAGAGGACCAAATCTGCAACAGGACATTCAGGAACTTATTATAAAATGGAGGCAATACCAGTTTGTATTTTCTGCTGACATCGAAAAAATGTATCGAATGATCAGAGTGCATAGTGAAGACCAGAGTTACCAAAAAATATTATGGAGAGAGTCCTTAAACCAACCTATTTTATCATACCAATTATCTAGGCTTAAATACGGCTTAAAACCAGCACCATTTCTAGCTATGATGTGTTTGAAACAGTTGGCGGCGGATGAAAAAGATAATTTTCCTAACGCAGCCAAAGCCCTCGAAAATAATTTTTATATGGATGATTACTGCGGTGGTCAGCATAATGTTAATTCTGCTTTGAAATTAAGGGATGAACTTATAAAATTACTACAGTCAGCTGGATTTAACCTAAGGAAATGGACAGCAAATCAACCACAGCTTTTAGAGGACTTAGACATTAGCTTACGTAACCAAAAAACGTATGAGTTTAAAGAATTAAGCTCTTCAAAGACGTTAGGATTAAGTTGGAACCCGCAAGAAGACCATTTTAACTTTCAGTCAAAAATTAACCCAACCTCACCATCAACACCAACAAAAAGATCTTTGCTCTCAGACATTTCGAAACTCTTTGACCCGCTAGGATGGCTCACCCCGCTTAGCACCAAACTGAAAATCCTGTTTCAAAGAGTCTGGTTGTGTGATTTAAAGTGGGATGACCCCTTACCTGAGGAGGTAAATAAAGAATGGAGTAAATTAAAAAATGATTTGGCTGAAATAAATACCATTGAAGTAAGCAGATGGCTGGGAATTAAAGAAAACCAAGATGTGCAGCTGCATGGATTCTGTGATGCATCCAAAAAGGCATATGCTGCAGTAATTTATTGTAAAATTGTCAACGACGATGACGTCACCATAACACTAGTAGCGGCAAAGTCTAGACTAGTACCAGTCAGTAAAGAAATATCAACCCCTAGATTAGAGCTGATGGGTGCAAAATTGTTAACAGAATTGTTGATTAAAATAAAAAATTGTTTACCAGATTACACCATACATGTTTATGCCTGGACTGACTCAACTGCAGTCCTAGGGTGGTTACAGGGAGAAGCAACGCGTTGGAATACGTTTGTGGCAAACCGTGTCAAAGAAATAAATTTAGCTATACCATCAAACCAATGGCGCTACGTAAAAACAGATGAAAATCCTGCCGATTGTGCCACTCGCGGTTTAACCACTAAGCAGTTAAAAGACCATAATTTATGGTGGCGAGGACCATCGTGGCTCCCATCATTTACAACCACCAAAGAAGAAAAAACCAGATTCGAAACCAATTTAGAAATAAAGAAATCTTTGTTGAAGCAAGCCAATCCCGTAATTATAAAACAAGATAACACCATGTTAAATATTATAACTTATTTATTGAATACCTATAGTTCATTAAATAAAATAATTCGCTATTTTGCTTGGATATTGCGATTACCTACCTACAAAAAGTTTATTCACCCACCATATCTCACCTTACATGAACTGAGTAACGCAAAACTGCTGATCATAAAAAATATACAACAATTAGAATTTACTGATGACATACAATGCTTACAGAAACACGGAAAAGTGCATTCGAAAAGTAAAATTTTAAATCTTTATCCAATATTAGATCAAGACGGAATTTTGCGTGTGGGCGGAAGATTGAGAAACGCTGACATCAGTTTGGATATGAAGCATCCTATAATTCTACCACCAAACCATCGTCTCACCATGTTGCTGATGCAGCAGGCTCACGAATTAACATTTCATGGAGGAGCCCGCCTTACATTAGCAAACCTAAGACAAATATATTGGCTGATGAACGGTTATATGTCAGTTAAAAAGTTTATAAGGCAATGTGTTATATGTAGAAAACAAAACCCTATTAAGCAGTACCAGCTAATGGGCGATTTACCAGCATCCCGAGTTAATCCTGAAAAAGCATTTGACCATTGCGGAATCGATTTAACAGGTTTTTTGGAAGTGAAAGCAAATAAAGGGCGCGGGATAAAGACAACCAAAGGTTACATTGCACTGTTCATATGTATGGCCACAAAAGCTGTTCATTTAGAACTCGTCTCTGACTTGAGCAGCTCAGCTTTTCTAGCAGCTTTAAGTAGAATGTCGGCTCGTCGCGGTGCCCCACGTCACATATATAGCGACAATGGAACCAACTTCGTGGGAGCGAATCGAGTCCTTCAAGAAGAATTGTACCATCTGCAACAAATATTCAATGATAGCTTTTTATCTGAGGTCAACGAATTAGGGATCGAATGGCATTTTAATGCCCCCTCATGGCCCAATGCAGGAGGATTATGGGAAAGAGCAATCCGTAGCCTCAAACACCATCTAAAACGAGTTGTGGGAACTCAAAAATTAACTTTTGAGGAATATACGACCCTTTTGTCAAAATTAGAAGCGTGCCTTAATTCACGCCCCTTATGCTCGATGTCTGAAGACCCAGAAGATCTTGAAATATTAACACCAGCCCATTTCCTAACTGCACGACCAGGGTCAACCATAATTGAAACTGAAAAAGATGCCAGAACCAGGTGGCATTTAATTTCGAAATTATTCCAGGATCTGTGGAATAAATGGAAGAGTGAATACCTAACACAATTATCTGCCAGAAATAAGTGGACAGTGACACAAAAGAATATTAGTCTAAACGACCTGGTAGTGATACACGATGAAAACTTGCCACCGGGAAAGTGGGCAA
The DNA here is from genome assembly GCA_943789525.1 of Agriphila geniculea. NCBI lineage: Eukaryota > Metazoa > Arthropoda > Insecta > Lepidoptera > Crambidae > Agriphila > Agriphila geniculea. Next base: position 20,858,627 of record OX038878.1, read on the forward strand.
TGGGCCGTGTTATAGAGTTGCACCCAGGGGACGATGGCTTAGTTAGGGTTGTCACACTAAAAACCAAAAACGGCTTTATGAAACGACCAATTGTAAAATTATCCGTATTGCCGGTTTACCACAGCAACCCACCAGATATATCACCTACTACAACTCAACCAAAACAGGAAGAAAAACCAAAACCAGAAAGAAAGAAAGGAAGTACCAAGAAAACCACTTTCACAACCATAGCTACTGCGCTGATATTTTTTATGTCGCTATTATTGCCAGCAAGTGGAGCTGAAACCATCCAAAACCTGCCCAGCAACCAAACACTGTATTTCGATTCTGTAACAAAAATGCAAATTATAAGAGACAAGTGGACCCTGGTGGTATACTACGATCTACAACCATACTGGACAGGCCTGGAAACATTTATTAAACTATCAGGTTATCTTGATACGTTATGCACAACCATTGAGCAACAAAGTAATTGTAATTTAATAATATCACAATTACGGCACGAGTTCCAAGAAATAAATTACTACAATGAACTTTTACTTACGCAGCATTTTAACGTCCACGCCAGACGCCGCCGGCGCCGCCGTGGTCTTATCAACGGGATCGGATATCTAGCTAATGATTTGTTCGGCGTACTGGACTCCCGATTCGCAGAAAAATATAGTAAGGACATTGCTACCATCCAGACAAACGAAAACCATATAGTCGAGTTGTATAAAAACCAAACTTCCGTAATTGAAGCCGAGTTCAACCTTATGAAGAGAATGGAAGCTACCGTTGATAAACAGCATAAAATAATAAATAAGAAGTTAAATGAGTTGCAAACGGCCACTAACTTTATTCAGAACGAAATCATAAACATATCATACGTCCAAGAGTTCACGCTGTCTGCTATGGCCGGTAATAGTTTGCTGCAAAATATAAAAAGATTGCAAGATACAATGCTCGATACGATAACAGACATATACCATGGTCAAATAAGTTTACATTTATTAACTCCTGATAGAATAAAAAAGGAGCTTCAAGTTATTTACGCACAAATGCCAAGAGAATTTACATTACCAATTAATAATATAGAAACCGATCTGCAATATAAGTTATAATATTTTCTTTACCAATTATTATTTTCAATAATCTTGTTATCACCTCATCTCAGCCGCGCGGGAGCATGTTCGGTGCTACGCAAACGAACAGCTCAGCAAATTGCATTTTATGCAATTTGCACCTTTTGCTAATTACCATAATTTAAAGTTAGTACGTCAACAGCTACCGTTAGCGTAACGCGTGCTCTATATAACCATTATACCATTTTAAACCATTTTCGTAAATATAATTATCTTAACCATTTTAGTAACTTAGTGATTTTTACCATTTATTTTGTTTTATTGTTTTTATGTGAATAGTCATTATATCAGTTTTAAAAGGACTCTCAGACTTATCATTTTACTACCATATCTACAAAGGTTAGGCTGAAGCTAATCGCCGAGCGCAGTCACAAACCTTTTCAGTTTCCGATACTATGACTCTTCCGACACCGGATAGCTGTCGGAAATGAATCCACGAAAGTCTTCGTTTCGAATCAAACTACATTATGTCAAAAACTACGGAAACTATAGAGTATTAATATAATATGGAAAGCATAGCATCATATACGGAAAGTTTCCGAAGTTTGTGAATCAGGGCCAGAAGATAGCTATTCTATCTATCCTATCCGAAACCTAAAGCTGCCATAAGTTGATTGGCATACAGGGTTATTTGTAAAATAGGTAAAACACCAAAAAATCAACTTTCCATACAATGGGGAATGTCCGAAAAAAATCAAATTGGCTGAATATTTTTTATAGATAGGAATAAGCTCCCTTAGTAATAGAAAAAAAATCTGAATTCTCGGTGGCGTGAAAAAATTTAAAAAAATTAAAGTCTCTTCGACTTCACAAATGTAGGAAAGTAACAGCAGAATGGAAATTATACCTTTGCCAACACCTGCCACTATGACAACAAGAATTAAAAAAAAGTTTTGACATTTTGTGTTGAAATATTTTTTTTAATACCATGTTGTGGTTGTGGCAGGTGATGGCAAAGGTATAATCTCCATTCTGCTGTCACTTTCCTATATTTGTGAAGTCAAAGAGACTTTAATTTTTTTTTTTTTTCACGCAACCGAAAATTCTGAATGTTTTCCTATTACTAAGGGGGCTTATTCCTACCTATAAAAAAATATTTGGCCAATTTGATTTTTTACGGACATTCCCCATTGTTCGAACAGCTGATCGAGTTTTGTATGAAAAGTCGATTTTTTGGATCGATATTCATGGACCAAGGTCCATTTCCATAACACAAACACCACACGCGCAGTATAAGCGCCATCGCACACGGGGGACTTTTGTCTCCGCAACTATTTTGTCTCTCACATGGTTTGTATGAAAAGTTGCAGACGACCGCGTCGCTTCGTGTGCGCGCTTCCATATAAACCCGTGGACTTGAGACAGAGACAAAACAGTTGCAGGGCGACTAAGTTGCCCGTGTGCGATAGCGCTAAGCGCCATCGCACACGGGGGACTTTTGTCTCCGCAACTATTTTGTCTCTCACATGGTTTGTATAAAAAGTTGCAGACGACCGCGTCGCTTCGTGTGCGCGCTTCCATATAAACCCGTGGACTTGAGACAGAGACAAAACAGTTGCAAGGCGACTAAGTTGCCCGTGTGCGATAGCGCTAAGCGCCATCGCACACGGGGGACTTTTGTCTCCGCAACTATTTTGTCTCTCACATGGTTTGTATGAAAAGTTGCAGACGACCGCGTCGCTTCGTGTGCGCGCTTCCATATAAACCCGTGGACTTGAGACAGAGACAAAACAGTTGCAGGGCGACTAAGTTGCCCGTGTGCGATAGCGCTAAGTCTACTCGTATCTATATTAGTTTCCGTAAGCTGTACCTTTTAGCCCTACCGTAACCATGATAACTTGTTTTCCTATACCGTTTCTGTTCGATCTGGATTAAAGATGGATTACATTAAAAGATATCTACCGTTTGCAACTTTATTGTTTGTATTTTGATTTCTTCCCTTTATATTTATACTTACTTGGATACCTACTAAGTACTCTATATATTCACCATTTTAAAATGCTTCTGCTAAATTCTTTATGCCCATCTTAATATAGGAATGACGAAACAAAACGAATTGTTTCATCATTCCTATATTTAGATGTGAATTTAACGGCTGATGTCAACAAACAAATAAGGGAAATCAAACTTTTGATAGCTTTACTTTGCTATTATATGTGGTTCTAAAACACACAGCGTTGGTTATGAAGAAGCGTCTATCGATCTCACCATTAATTTAAGTAAATAAGTTTACTCACCCAGTTAGTCCTGATAAATCTCTTTCTACTCACCCAGTAGGCTGTATGATACAAATTCTCATGCAGCATCTCAGTGACTGACAGATGACAGTCGCTTGTCACTTTTAGTGTCATAGCGTTTTTTGATTTTGCCGACACCGCGTGCAAAATGTTTTGTACTAACTAAAAATAGTTAAAAGTGCGGTTTTTCTTGAATCTAAAAGTGAATTCAAGAATCCTAACTACAAAACTGAGCGTTTCGTAAGTTTTTGTTACATTACGTAACGAGATGGTGGTGATTTCGGGTGTTCGAAGTACAGATACTTACAACGCTGCTTCAGACGAAGAGCAAGCAGTAATCTTGTAAATACATTGGTGAGGTGAATTAGTGTCGGTCGGAGATGTTTTATCAGCGGATGATGGACACTAACTCCAAACTCTCTCTCTTAACCGAGAAAGCAGTACCGAACGAACCGAACCGATCACCCACGCATCTTGCTCGTGCGATGTTTTCATGACTTCAAGTTTTTAGAAATTGTTCTAATCAATTTAAAAAGTATTAACTCTTCGGTTTTTTCTAAAACGGCGCCCAGCTGCCATGAGTCTAAACTCTTGTCACACTTTTAATAAAATAAACTTTGTAATTGGACTATTTGTTTTGAAATGTTAATCTGCTACAGTCAGAGTTAAACTGCCTTTGTTCAGTAAATTTAAAAAGTAATTGGCATGACTAGTCTCGCAAGTGTAAGTGTATAGCACCGAGACCTGAGATACCTACGTAATCACTCGGAACTTCTCACATTGGGCTGCAACTCAGTCAAGTAAGTTTTTTTTTTTTTTAAATCATTCTTACTAATAGAACAAGTTGACTATCACCGTGTCCTGGCTTACTTTTGAAGGACTGCTATTATAAGATTACAGAGAAGAATAAGTGAGTGTATAGAAATAAGTAAGTTGAAAACTCAGTACTTACCTAAAGAATTTATCTAGGCGCTGAGTATCTATCTATTCAATAAAAAAGTTGTTGCTTTTTTTTTCAAACTGAGACACAGGTTATTTAAGACCTATGCCATATACTTACTCAGGAGTTAAGTAAAGTTAGATAGATAGACAAGATATGATATAAAAAGTTTTAACTTAATGTTAAAAAGTAAGCTTTCATTATGTTAGTGAAAGTTGTGAAAGAAGGAAATAATTTTTTTCTTAATGATGGACCATCATATTGTGATCATGTTTGGAACTACACGATTAGCCGTTTCCAACATGCATGATTATTTAAATAAACAAATACCTACTTGTATACCGTTTCCAACATGCATGATTATTTAAATAAACAAATACCTACTTAAATAATAATATTAAATAATAAGAAGATATTCGACGATGCCACTAGTGACTCGGTAGCTTAGCGGTCAGAGCATTGGACCGGATATCCAAAGGTCACGGGTTCGATTTCCGTCCGAGAATTGATCTGGTGCGAGTCGTATTTTTTCAAGTATATTTGGTATTGTATAAAAATAACATTGTAAATGCAAAAGTTACAAATTTAAAAAATACCTACTTTTTATCCTGAAGATAGAGTAAGTAAAAGGAAAATAATTGTTGTGCATTAGTTTGAGTAAGTCATTGTGATGACAAATAATACTTTGTTGTGTATGTTACACAGTACCTATGTTACTTTTTTAAGGGTGTTAATCCCGTTTGGACTAGTAAATTCATGATTGAATTATGTGTGTTAGCATATTAGTGAATTGATAATAGCAGAGGCTTTTAGTTATTTGAATAACTAATATTAGAATGTTTCACTGCACAGTGCTACTTGAGTTTTGCTAGTAAATACCAGAATTAAAATAAATCTTGAGATAAATAAATACTCATAAAATAATTTGAGTTAGATTATCCAAGGGGAGAACACCTCTGAGTTTAGCAAGGAAACTAGACAGATGAATAGAGTTAACCTTAGACTTAGAGGGGGTCTGACGGTAAAAGTAAAAACCAAATTCTACTTTTATACTGTCTAACAAGGTCAGATATATTCGTTCTGTGTACGTGGAGAAATGAGACTTCTAATCTACCTTGAAAACTATTTGCTGGTAAATCAATATTGAGATTGGGTAACTAGCCAAACTCCAGCAGTGTTTATGATTCTTGAAAATATGGTTTAGTAATTATTTTATGGGAGTCAATCCTAGAACAAAGATAATCTGTGTATCTTGCAGAACAGTCAAAGTTACATTAATATGGCATTAGTGCCATTTGGTACTTAGGTACCAAAATATTAATGAATATTAGTGCACTGTACTATCAGAATTTCTCAGAGTGAGCGCAGCCTTGTGCGAGATGTTAAGTGTGTTCTATTGAACTATATATATAGACAAGCCCGAAAGAGGTTCACACTGTCGATTTAGGTACAATATTTTCGATTACTTAACTGACAGAATCTTGCCTCACAAACTCACTATGAGCTAGTTGTTGGCTTAAAATCGTATAACATATTCCCCAGGCCTCGGAGGCTCTACTCTAAAAAGGGGTCGTACCACAAACAGAGACTTGGTAGCCTTGGGACATAGGCCTTGGTTAAGGATGACAGTCCTTAAGTACAGTTACTTTTATTTTTATTGTTGCGGTACCTGCATACGTTACTATTACATAACTGTTTTGGTGGTTAAGGTGATTACGTCTCAGCATTAAGCTAATCTAAAATAAGATCCACAAGAGACATTGTCAGTATTGACACTCAGATGTTCCTAAGTGCAGATGTCTGCAGTATGTGCCAGTTTATCCTTAAGGTGCCTATTAAGAGCAGGGAGCGGATCCCGGTCTCAGAGTATGTACATACTCGTCCAGTAAGACAACATAATCTTGTTGATGCACCTCAGGAATGATATAATAGTAATATGACCTAGTTGGCCAGTTGGACAGCAGAACTTTGATTGATATAACTCCGCTACCATTGTTGTAGGTATGCGTTTGATTGACACATACACCTCCACTACCAGGGTTGTAGGTATGCTTTTGCTCTATACACTTCCGCTACCAGGGTGGTAAGTATGGGAGCAATTACTTTACTCGAAGGGACGGTAGGGCTGCAGGATAGCCTAGTGACTTACCATCACGCTTTCGGCGGCGTACCTCTCGGGGGGGTACAATGGCTCTGCCGACCGCCAAGTTTGAGACGACGGTGCTAGAGTGGCCTCGTACTCGTTGCCCCAGGCCTCGGAGGCTTTACACTTAAATGGGGTGTCCCAAGCGGTGACTTGGTAACCTTGGATAAGGTACTTCACCTGGGACTCAAATCATGGCTATGCAATACTTGACAACCCTTCAACCATACCGTCCTTGGCAGTTCAAATGCTGTCTGTAAAATGCACAATCGAGCTCAAGATTCCGAGACATCTAAATTCATCTCATTAGGTAACCTTAGTTCCTAATTTTTTTGGCTTGCGGACCTCCAAGCCTTTGCCGAACCTTAAGTATAATAGATGTACCATATCAAATAGTTTGATTTTACAAGGGACAAGAACCCACCTCAAATGGATAATCTAGCTTAGCTAGTACCGTTATATGATTACAAAATTGGGGGGGAGGACAGATCAGTTAGCTCACACTGGTTGCTGCTAAAAGCTATGTTAGTATGAGCTAACGTGATTCAACATTAACTCATAAAACTCCTTGCTTAAGGTGGTTCACATGTAAAGTAAACATAGAGTATCATCTACAGAGTGAATATCTACAGAGTAGATTGAGATAGAGATATTCTTGCAATAAATATTACAGAATAATTATGCAAATTATACTATTCTTATACCTACCTACATAAAATTTGAGTACAAAAAATCTTATCTACCGGATAAAATATATTGTAATTCCTCAGAGATTAGTGTCAAAGTTCATGTCTTTGGCAAGACCACACCCTATTAAATCACTGATTTGGGTCACAAAGTACTCTTTAGAATACACAGTTCTCAGAAAGACTGTAAGTTATAGCAACAATTCTGATTTGATTGCTAGCTTGTAATGGCTATGCATTTCCATTACTTTAATTATCTACCATATATAGGTAGCGATAAAACAGTGTTGTGGTCTAATTTTTTGATTAATAAATATACCTTAGGTAACTTTCAAGGTACTAGGGTTAATAATGTTTATTAAAATTACACCTTGATGTTCAATATGTACATTTCGGTATATTATAGCAAAATATTGCTATAATGAACAATAGTTCAGAGTAGGTACACCTATGATAGGTATGTTTCAAGTTAGATAATTCAAACAAGTTTAATTCTTTTAATTGATTGGCACTGGCCACGAGAACAGAATCTAAAGAAACTAGAGTCAAACTGTTAGTATGTAGTAAAAAAATGCTACTTTTTATAGATCTAGTGCAGGAGTGCGCAGAGAAGATAAATATAGATGGTAATTAAGTACCTCTATAGATTAATTTAATTTGATATTTTATTTCAAGATAATTTCATTGATCTCAAGTATTTGAAATTCCAGAGAATTATATTACCTACACAATTTTTTTAATAAATATTACAGATTTTATTCAATTGCAGGTAATTTTAAATATTAAAACAATTATTTAATGTTACCTGCTACATTATATTTATTATAATAAATATTATTTTAGATTGTTGAATAATTGAGAATTCACATAGCGTTTGTCTTTCTTTCACCAGCAGATATCAAACAGGTCTTCATAACCAACGCTGTGTGTTTTAGAACCACATATAATAAAACTGTTTTGCATTCCAACAAAACAGTTATTATGTGTGAGAGAAAACACACAGCGTTGCTTAAGTTCTTGCAGGTGAAGACTACTATGACACTAAAAGTGACAAGCGACTGTCATCTGTCAGTCACTGAGATGCTGCATGAGAATTTGTATCATACAGCCTACTGGGTGAGTAGAAAGAGATTTATCAGGACTAACTGGGTGAGTAAACTTATTTACTTAAATTAATGGTGAGATCGATAGACGCTTCTTCATAACCAACGCTGTGTGTTTTCTCTCACACATAATAACTGTTTTGTTGGAATGCAAAACAGTTTTATTATGTACAGACGATTGGTTATGCGAAGTTTAGACGTCCCTACTGTATGAAAACATGAATAAAATATCCTTTTATGCAATAGGAAGGACAGTTTCGGTCCCGAAGCGCCCAAACCTCAACAAATGGGATCCAAATTAGTTCGGAAAGTATCATTGTTTGGGGGCACCTAAAGTTTGATTACCTTCGAAACACACCCTCGATGGGTCATAGAAGAAACTATATCAGTCAAAATAAATAACTAGGTAGGTACTTATGTGTTGTGTTGATAAAGAATTTGATCTCCTCTATCTTACCTATTTAATATAGATAGTTAGGTACTAACTACTACATGCATGGCACATGCATATTTTTTTATTGATACTACTATAGTACTACTAGCATACTAGTATAGTATTATATTATCTGTGATTGAATATAGATAACTAGCGTATTGCGCGTAGCTAACTAGTGTAGTATAGAATTTGACACCATATACAGTATATTTGGTTAGCGACGTCGGAGATTTTAAAGGCGGATAGTATGATCAATTTTATCGACAAAACCCCCTACATGTTGGGGTCTATCCCCTCTCCTGTTGGAACGCCATTTTAAATTTGACTTTTCTACAGTTATAAAAAAAATACTTTTCGAAAACTAAAAGCTTCAGCTTCAGCTTTCAAAAAGTTTTTTTTTTTATAACTGTAGGACTTTTAAATCCGGAGAAATTTTCGGCAGGGCCATCTAAAATAAAAAGACAAATTTAAAATGCTGGTCATTCCAACAAGAGAGGGGGTAGACCCCGACATGTGGGGGGTTTTGAAGATAAAATTGGTCATACTATTTATGCCTTTAAAAGCTCCGACATCGCTAACCAAACGTATTATACATAGGTACAACCAGAAACCTTTCTCTTGAATCACTCTATTTAAATAAACGCGTCAAAATCCATTGCGGAGTTTTAAATATCTAAGCATACATAGAGAGAAACAGAGGGAAGCGACTTTGTTTTATACTTTGTAGTGCTAAAGGTACGTACAAACTAACACTAACAAAGAGAAATTAAATTAAATTACCTAGTTGTTCATTAAAATATAATACTTAATGGTGACAAAGCAATATAGTTTTAGCATAGAATACTTTTACTTCTGCGGAGTTTCAGTGGCATGGTGAGTGCGAGAGCATGGTGCACATAAAGAGAGTTTGTCTCTTTGTATAAACATATTTTTCGTGACGGAAATGTTGTGGTTTCATGCGTTAATATCTTATTTATATTCATCCATGCTTTCTTTATGATGTCACGTACTCCTTTGACTGAGGTTACTTTCATATGACAAGGCTAATAAAAGTACCTATCTTTCATGAAACCACCTAATGCGAAGAAGAATAAAACGTCTGCAGTTGACAACTTAACCTACCTCACGTGGAGTAAATATTGTCTTTCATAAGGGGCCATCCATGAATTACATCACACGCTAAGGGGTAGGGAGGAGGTTGACGAAGTGTGACATTGTGTGACAACTGGGTGGGAGGGTCCTAAATTTTGTGACGTCACATTTCAAAATCAGTAAAATTTAAATAAAACAAATTTCGGAACTGCTGTTTTAATTGAATAATTATTTCTAGTTTTCTACTTTTAATGGCAGAATAACATCATTTCTTTACTTACCACTAGTGGCAGCGCAGTAATATTTTTTTAATATATGACCACTGGTGGCAGACTAGACACTTCCTATTTTTTATAAATATCAGACAACATCACTTACATCACCAGAGACAACGGTGCACAGTAGGTATATGTTTTGACCCCGAAAAACGGACATGCTATGCTCGTTTTATTAGCTTATTTATTATTATTAAACTTTTTCAAAACGACGACAAAAACTCCCGCGTGTCAATTTTCAATAATAACCGAGCGAGATATGATATTTTTAAGGACCTGCAAAACGTAGCGTCAATGAAAACATGTAAAGTTTTGTCGCATAGTTAGAAGAATCCACTCATTTTGAAAGGTAGAAAAAAATATTGTTGTATTTGACATATCCTGAATTAAAGACTTAGCTATAAATAATTTCAAGTAAAAGCTTAGTAAGTGAAAAAAAATGTTTTTCTAAAAAGTTTTTTCGTCGCGTAATACTCGAAATTTTCAGCGGCAACTAGCATATTTTTTTCAAATTACAAATCGAACAACTGATGAATTAAAGACTTATCAAGAAAAAAAGAATGTAAATGTTATGGATCACTATTAAAATCAAAATAAACAGGTTTTTTAGCGCCTGAAAAATGTAAAGAGCAATGCTCTTAGAAAAATATTTGCTAGTTTTCGGCATACACTGAGAGATTTGGCGCGGGCTGGCGGGGTGAACGCCCGGGGGCTTGCATCGGGTGATATCGAGAATGTGGCCGTACTTTTCATTTCATATCGTAGCGTGTAGGTCAAGTCGGTCTCGTCTTTTTCTTTTGGATTTTGGAAAGTTTTGTAAACTTTGTTTGTTTTAAGTAAATAAAAGAAAATCAGGTTGCACTCCGGGAGTGCTGGCAGAAGTGAAAACTTGAATATTAACGTTGTGCATTTTTGATATTTTGGAATGGTTAGAGAATATTTTTGCACGAATTGCCGTCTTACGAATTTACTCTGCATTTGAGTTTACGAATACAGAACAGTATTGTACGAAAGTCTAATCCATAGCTTGACAGAAAATCTAGAGTTTTGACCAAAGAGAATGTAAAAAAACTAGCGTTTTAGTTTGGCATTGAATTAAAAATTAGCGCGTTGCTACAATGGTGACACAAATGTTTACGTCTTGAAATGACGCGCCGCTATTTTCGCCGCGCCCCGTAGAAAGAGAGGGGGATACTTCCGCCGCCGGCTGTCTACTCTCCATCCGTCACATCCGTCTTACGAATTTTCGATCAGGGTCACGTGATCCTGACTGACTGACGCGGGTTCAACATTTTTTCCCCATTACAAAAAAGCGTACAACGCCGTTAAAGAAGTTTTCACTTCAATAATTATTTTATTTAGTGTTAAGTAATAGTTTTAGGTGTTTGTTTTGTAGTTTTAGGTTTTAGTAATAAATAAAATAGTGTGAGTATTAGAAGCGCTGCAGGTAAACGCACGCCTCGTCGCGCTGCGTCTAGCAAGACTTGATGTCGATGACGCGTCGTCGTCGACATCATAGTCTTAGAGGTCACGGAATTTTTGGTAACGGTCGAGGAAAAGGTTAGATTCGTTTTTATAGGTTGTAGAGTGGTCCCCTAATGTGAATGTTGTCGGTCTGCCTGATCGCAGTGGTTGCCACTTCCAGTAATAGCGCTTATAAGAGGCTTCATTGTTACGAGAAAGTAACGATCAGAGAAATTGTCAGTATTAATACCTATTTAAAGTATGGCGTCTCTCAGTGGTTAAACGAATAGTTTGGCTGGATAAAAATATTCTATGGTTTTTTTTTGTATGGAGTGAGACATTCAATGTGCTCTTACGGCTAATTCCTAATATTTTCCGCCTCAAAACTACTTCTGCGTCAATATTTCACACGTTTACTATCTATTATATAACTATCCTATACTATTAACGCGCGACTTAAATTGTCCAATCCAATCAATACATATTGGATTTTGAAACAGTTTAAAATCGTATTTTTTAAGTAAGAACTAATTGTTTTGTGATTTTTTTTTTACTTTCTCGTCAATTTTAACACAAGGAAAGCCAACAAAACTTTCAGTCACTATATTACTATGGATAAGTTTTTTTACCTAATGAATATAATGCAACCGAAATAACAAAATGTAGCGGGGAAAGGCCTATGGCTTAAGGCTAATGCTCCTGTGTATCGATTTAATACTAGTTTTTTTAGTAGAAAAAATATTTTTTTTAGGTTAAGTCATGTTTCGTTCAATAAAGCCAGTAGTCTGGATAGTATACCAGCCATAGTTCTCAGGACTTGCGCCCCTGAGTTAGCCCTGGTATTAACACACCTGTACCGATTGTCTATGGCAGTGTTTCCCAATCAGTGGTACGCCTACCCTAAAGGGTACGCGAGGTCAAGGGGGTACGCGGGGCAATCTCTTACTGCTCACTAGTTCCAGTGGATATAGTTCCATGAAACTACTGATACTGATTATTCTCACTAGTTCTATGGGCAATGGAACTAGTGAGAATTAATATATGGAACTACAGAACAAAAAGTATCAGTACTTCCATGGAACTGTATCCAATGGAACTAGTGAGAATGATTGGAGCTAAAATATTAAATTAGTAACCTTTTTTATTTTTGATTTTTTAAGATAATAATTTAATTAAAAAGTTGTTTTTTATTGTTCTTTTGCTTTAAATATATTTTATATCATGTTACTTAACAAAAGTATTATTCTCACTAGTTCCATTGGCAATGGAACTAGTGAGAATGAATATATGGAACTACAGAACAAAAAGTATCAGTACTTCCATGGAACTGTATCCAATGGAACTAGTGAGAATGATTGGAACTAAAATATTATATTAGTAACCTTTTTTATTTTTGATTTTTTAAGATAATAATTTAATTAAAAAGTTGTTTTTTATTGTTCTTTTGCTTTAAATTATATCATATTATTTCATGTTACTTAACAAAAGTAACATGATATAAAATATATTTTTCTTTCATTTAGAGTCGATATACTACAACGACTATACAGTGGAGGAGTGAGTTAAAACAATATTTATTACGATTTTTTTCCTATTTTACAAACTGATAATGACAAGATTAGTATCAGTCTTGCCAATTAAACCCACTACATTGCACTGACAGTAAAAAAGGTCTCTAGACTCTAACCATGACCCAAGTGTATATAATTGGCACTTTGCATGGCGTTCGTTGACTATGAGAAAGCCTTTGATCGAGACCTGGGTGGTGCTGCAGTCTACCAGAGGTGTCATGTGGAGCCATGTAAACTACAGGTATATCAAGATGCTGAGCTACTTCGTAAATGCCACCATGTTATTCTGATTGCAGAACCAAACCATAAATCCCATCTAACTGCAGCGAGGAGTGAGACGAAACTGTTTGCCGCTTTTACTTTCTTCATTGCCAGTTTCAATGTTGTGGGACTTATTGGCCAGATTTTTTATTTTTTTATTATTATTATTTCTTGTACCTCTGACATTGGTCAGAGCCAGTTTTTACAATGTTTTGTTACAAAGCTGGTTTTACAAATACAATTTGTTGGTATCCAACAATTCCTTAAATTTATTACAATTTTACTAATTTATTTGCTATATTTCTTATACTACTACATACTATTTTAATTTGTCTTATGTTATAATATAACTTACTATAATTATTATTTCTTTTATCTTACATTTATAAATTTCTTACAGTTTTTATGCTTCTTGTATTAATTATAACTAAGTACTATTTTTATTCGTAACATTAATATTTATAAACCATTTATAAAAAAATGTTACCTTCCTTGCTACTTATTTCTTTTTATAACTACATTTGCAATTTTACAGCAGTATTTTAAAAAATCATCTCTTAATTTTCCACTAATCAATGTTTCAAAATTGGCGGCCACCATATCGACATCTAATTTTTGCTCAATTTCATATCTATCGTTATTGTGGAGCGGACATTCGGTAATAATATGGACGACCGTTTCCTCCACGTCCGGTTCACAGAATATTATCGAATGTGAAATATCTTGGAAAATATAAATATAACATTATAATAAAATTGTTATTAGGCACAAAAAAAGAGACAAAAATAATCTATTATTTAGTAAAGAAACTTTAATGATACAATACAAAATTACGATTTTATGTTAAATTTTGTGTAAAAAAAAACTTTAATTAAACTGCTAGTAGAGCAGTTTAAAGTTTTTTTAAGTACGTGAAGTACGTGATTTGCAGTTTTAATACTATTCGTTGTGGCAGTCGATATTTTTGTTTTTTCGTTGGGAATATGAAAGCTGTATATATTAAAACAATTATTAATAGACCTTTACTGTGTGACTGGACTTTTTTTGGCTTTTCTAGTGTTAAAATTGATGAGAAAGTAAAAAAAATGACAAAACAAACAGGTAATAAGACCTGTTAAATAAATGTCATTTCCGCAATCACCATCCCATACCTATACCATACCCATACCATAACCTCAAGAACGACATCCACATCGATTTTTGTTTTTTTCCCCATTTACCCCCTAAGGGGTTGATTATCAAAATCACAAAATATAATATGTATGCCTATTTATTTTTAGACGTGCTCCTACGAAGCTTTAAGTTGTAATGTCTTTTTTATTCCTTTTCCATATAAAATTTGAACCCCATTTTCACCCTTTTTGGGGTTAAATCATGTCCACCGTGTTGGACTTCAAAATAAATGTCATTTTTGCAATCGTCAGAAAACCACAATAACGACATCCATCATATCTATTTTTAGGTTTATTTACCCCATTTCATCCCCATTATAATTCCCATAGGGATCAAAATACTAACAATAACAATGTACATTGCGTTAAATTTGCATCCATAAGCTTAAATACCTAATAAATTTAGCGATTTTCACTTCATAAATGAAGGATTTTTATTATTTCTATACACAACTTCATCCCTTTCTTCACCCCTTAGAGAGTGGAATTTTCAAAAAAATACAATCGTCAGTCTAAATACAAAATTTGAAGATCCTCGCTTTCAAACTGAGGGAATTTCATACAAACTTTGGACACCCGTTTCACCCCCTAAGGGGGTGAGTTTTGAAAAATCCTTTCTTATTGCACTCTAAGGGTGCTATAAGAAAGGATTTTTGAGGATTTTTAAGGACCTTATAAGGAACCTATGTACCAAATTTGGAGTCTCAAGACCTCAAGTCTCAAGAGGTTTGGGCTGTGCGTTTATATGTCAGTCACCAATCAGTTTCTTCTTTTATACACGGTTAAATTTTAAGTATAATAATATCTAAAAATGAAATGGGGATTTCAGACCACGTAAATGAACAGCTTTTACTATGGGACCAACCACGAAATCGCGAAAAATAATCAGCTGTTCCATACATTATAGTCGAGTCGATGTTGTACTTTTCTATCAGAGATCAGGCATACCGACATCATTCACATTAGGGGACCACTCTACAACCCATAAAACGAGTCTAACCTTTTCCTCGAGCGTTACCAAAAATGCCGTGACCTCTCAGTCTATCAAGTCTCGCTAAGTCGCGCAACTCACGTTTTTAGAGTTTCGTCAACGAAACAGCCTAAGATACGACAAAAATGCTAAATAGCAAAATTATTATGTGCCAATAATGAGCTTAACAACAAGGCAACACAGTGCACAAATAATTTCTTACAAGAACCCAAGGGATAGTAAAAGGATAGTAGGTACCCCAAAGACTATTTTTCTTATAAAAATAGACCATCACTGTGGGAAAAATTTTCAAAGAAACTTTCTTGGAAATCGAGTTTTTTTTCATATCACTTTTTCTGTAAATATCTCAAAATTTAATTCAAAGTTTTGTTCACCCTGATCAAAGAACATGACATTTATTCACAACAGCAAATAATTTAAAAACAAACAAAAATTTTCTAAATGCGGCCCAGTCTACGCTACACTCGCAGGTGAGGTGCGGCGCGGGAGGGGCGCCGCTGCACGTGCACACCGCGCTTCGTCTGCCGCACCCCCTCAAAAACCTAAATATTCGATTAAGCAGCGCCTTAAAGAATTTTGGAAAATTTCTAAATCTCTATAAATTCTCTATAATGCGATATTTTTTTTTGGCTGAATAAATTGCAGTTATACTATTTAATAGTTATTTGAAACAATATTTAAAAGTTTTGAAATCTTAGTAAATATGAGGAAATTAATATTTTTGTGTTTTTCACTTTTATTATTTTTTATAAAGACATCCTATCCTAGTTGGATTCGATATTTACTCCAAACTAATATTTATAACTCTACCAATAACTCTGTAAAAAATCAGAACCAAATCTCATAAGACCTAGGAGTTAATAACTACTCAAGTTTTCCTGATAATTATGGTTTTAAGGTTGTCACTTGATATATTTTAATTAATATCTGTCTACTTTATTTTCTTACTTTCCTTTATATGGATAATAAGACTTTTTAATTTTAAGTTTGAGTTTAAAGCAAACAAATAAGTTCCCACCAAATAATAACGTTTGATAATTTTGTTGTGTATCAACCCTAACACGGATTTTTTTATAATGCTATAATTTCTGGGTCCTATGAGATTTGGATCTAATTTTTTCAGGAAGAATTTGTTGATATTAAAAGAACAATTTAGTGTAGAATTCAAATCCGAATACGTTAACGCAAGCCCATAAAATAAAATAAAAAACATAAATACACTTATTCGCTGTAATTCGCGTCCAGTTAACGACAAATTTCTAAGTTTATTTTAACAATATACCTGCTTAAGCTGTCATATGAATACAACTTGTAATAAAAACCATTGAGAAAGAAAAGGATGAAAACTTGTTCAGTCATCTCGTGTGTGTGTGCACCGAATCAAAATAACAGTTACTATTCTAAGCAGTTACAAAACAACCAAACAGGCTGAAAATTATTTTGAAATGAAAAGACAATAGACAGGTATTTCTAGTAGGTAATAGGACTCTATATCAACTTTAAAAAATAAAACATTGTTTTACAAAACAATAAACCGACTTCAAGACCCCACTCTACCTCTAAAAAGCAAGAAATCATATTCAAATTACTAGGCATTATCATTATATTATCATTATCTTATACGCATTATCATTGTAATATAAAACACGTCTATTGAATTCGGGTGGGGCTGAAGGACACCTTTTTTTATTCTAACAGCCCCACCCGACTTCAATAGACGTGTTTTATTACAATGATAATGCGTATCTAGTGATTTGAATATTATTTCTTGCTTTTTAACCGACTTCAAAAAACAAAAAAAAGGAGGTTCTCAGTTTGACCTGCATGTATGTATGTATGTAAGTATGTATGTTTGTCCGCGATTATCTCACGTTTGGCTGAACCGATTTTTTAGAGGTAGAGTGGGGCTTTGAAGTCGGTTTTTTTTGTTTTAAAACAATTTTTTATTTTTTTTCTTTTTAGTGTAAGTAGCTTCTGTATTAGATATATTATCTAGGTAGAAAAATCAGTTTGGCCAAACGTGAGATAATTGCGGACAAACATGCATACGGGTCAAACTGAGAAGAGAACCTCCTTTTTTGAAGTCGGCTAAAATAGCAAAACCTTGTCCTAAGTGTAACAAATAGTTTTCTGAAAACCGCATCAAAATTGGTTCAGCTAAACGCGAGATAATCGCGGACAAACATACATACATACGAGTCAAACTCGGAACCTTAATTTTTTGAAGTCGGTTAAAACCATTCAGAACCTTCTTTTTTGAAGTCGGTTAAAATACTAAAACCTTCTCCTAAGTGTAACAAATACTTTTCTGAAAACCGCATCAATATCGGTTCAGCCAAACGCGAGATAATCGCGGACAAACATACATATATACATACATACAGGTCAAACTGAGAACCTCCTTTTTGTTTTTTGAAGTCGGTTAAAAACTCATAGAAAAGTTCATTTTTTGCGACGTTACATCGCTAAAAGAAAGGAAAAAGCTTTTCCAAAACTGTTCCATTTCCTTTGCACTGTATCACTGCTATTTACCCGACTAATGACGAAGCACTCGAAAGCTAAAAAGCTAATCCTATCACAGGCAGACGCTATCTCCGGCGAAGTAAAAAGCTTACGCGTTGCGCTGATCGTCTGCCACTTTGTGATGCAGAGCAGAGCAATCAGTTTCAAGACAGAAAATTGCAAACTTTGAGAACATCAGGGTTTAAAAAACGGTGGCAAATAATGATAGCGTTCGTTCATACCTATGAACGAACGCTATCATTATCTGGGGGCACGGGAGTGCCCCCGCCAAGACGAGGAAGCGAAGCGCAATGGCACTAACTACCTTTTCTCGAAGCGATTCGTCGTTTTTTTGAACCCTCATATCTTGGGTTTGGAGTATACTAGTTAAGCAAAATTCTCGGAATGTGATGTCAGTAGTGGACTTATTAAATACTAGCGGTCACCCGCGACTTCGTCTGCGTGGAATTAGTTTTTTGCTATCCCTCGGGAACAATCCTTTTTTCGGGATAAAAGTTACCCTATGTCCTTCTCTGTACCCCTGACAACGTGTATGCAAAATTTCGTGATGATCGGTTCAGTAGATAAGACGTGAAGGCGTAACAAACAAACAAACTAACTAACGGACTTTCGCATTTATAATATTAGTAAGGATATCAAGTTTCAATTGCATAGCTTTTATAATATAGATTTTATTGATATCTAAAAAACCCCGATTTCGTCACTGACTCACTCATGATCATCAAAACTCATAGGGTACTTCCTGGAGTCCTAGAAAGCTGAAATTTGGTATGTAAGCTAGTATTAGGAAACCCACAACAAAAAATTATAAAATTGGACTTTAACCCTCCAACCGCTTAACCCTTATAACTTGGGTTTGGATTACACCAGAAAAACAAAATTTTCGGAATATGATGTCAGTACAGTAGTAGACTTATTAAACATACAAAGTTTCAATTTGCACAGCTCTCAAACTTTGGATTTTATTGAGAACTAAATAATTTAACCCCGGTTTCGTCAAAACTTACTGGTAATCATCAAAATTCTAAGGGTACTTCCTGAAGTCCTAGAAAGTTGAAATTTGGTATGTATGCTAGTTTTAGTACTAAAACAACAACAAAAAATCATAAAACTTGTAACTTTTATCCCCCAACCCCTTAAACTATGGGATGGAAGTTTGTATGAGACTTCCGCATGATGAAATGAGACATATGATCTGAAAAACCTTTGAATATTTAGTAATTATTTTTTAAGACTTAGTAAATCACTGTTAAAGCAACGGAAAAAATATTTATAAAAAAATTGTGTTCATTTCAAAACTACCTACTTCACTCGTGGGTCGTGGCGCAAACCTCACGCAGACTCTATTTTGCTCTTTGCACTGTCACATTCTACGTCAAAGAGTAAAATAATATCACAGCATAAATGTATTAGTTCTACTACAGAATAAAATAAATAATAGTACAAGTACGCTGGTTGATGTTGATCGAATTTTATACGATTTTAGACCACAATTCTGACCCCACCTTGTTTTTCCGGTTTATGGAAAGTTACTTACAAAAAGGAATGAAATCCCACCAAAAACATTTTCATGTATAATGTTTACCAAGACTCCATATGGCTTGCACTGTCAAAAAGTTATCAGACCTCATGTAAAGCCAACTCTACTCAAAAACTCTACGCGCCCTAACTCTACAAGCCCTAACTTCAAAAACTCTTCATCTTAGTCAAAATATGTGGCTTGGCCATTTCGCTACATGGAAAAATGTATTCACTGTATAATAGTTCTTGTAGTAGCGAAACGGCCAAGCCACATATAACTAAGGTGAAGAGTTTTTGAAGTTAGGGCTTGTAGAGTTAGGGCGCGTAGAGTTAGAAGCTTGGCTCTACATGAGGTCTGATAACTTTTTGACAGTGCTAGCCATATGGAGTCTTGGCAAACATTATACATGAAAATGTTTTTGGTGGGATTATATTTTCGCTAGTACCTAGTATCCCACATATTCAGAATTCCAGATCGGATCTGGAGCTGGTCGGGCCCTCACAGCTCACAGGTGAGGTGGTGCGACCCCATTAAAACCTATGTACAATGCAAACGTCTTGATGATATCCAAATCTTTCTTTTCCTTTCTAAAGCCGACCATACACGCTAGGTTATGCATGATGGTTATGCCTCTAAGGTCAAAACCGCCATGCATAACTTAGCGTGTATGGGAATAATACTGCATGCCTGTTCATGCAAGCCGCTCATTCAAGCCGCTTGGTTATGCCTGTGGTCAAAACGTACGTACCCATACTACGTGACCCATATTTTACCATTTTTGACGCCCCTCCCCCCCTTGGTGACCACCCGTAGTATATGCCAAGACCCCCCCCCCTCCCCCCTGGTTTTCACGTAGTATTTCATACATAATGGTTTTGCACATTTTTGTCTTTTCATTAGTAAGGCGCTTGCCACGTAATGCCAAGATTGTGTATTATAATTTCACATACAATTACAAGTGAAAAAATGTATCAAGAAGAAAAAAAATTTCGCTGCGTGCCATATTTGAATACAACTTGAAAAAAAAGTTCCAGATTTCCATTGGCAATATTGACTACGTGACAAAACATAGGCCCCCTCCCCCCCCCCCGTGACCAAGCGTGGTATTTTAAAGACCCCCCTCCCCCCCTTAACGGGTCACGTAGTATGGGTACGTTCCCTAACCTAGCGTGTATGCGACAAAACAGTGAAGTTATCCATGCCTGTTCATGCAACCTTGGCGCTCGGTTATGCCTATGCCTGTAGTTAAAATCGTCATGCATAACCTAGCGTGTGTGTCCTCTATTAAACTCGGTTTTTCATGAAGGTTTTGCTGCTCGATAAAAACCGTCATTCATAACCTAGCGTGTATGGCCTGCTTTAGCTTAAACAAAGTATACTACGTACTTACTTCGAATATACCTTCACCGACTCTCATTCATGCTGTAACAATTTAATTTCACATTTCTTGGTGCGCAATATTAAGTAAAGCTGCTTGGCTTCGCATAAATTGTCACAAGAACATTTTACCCCCAGCATTACGGTCTACGCAACCCGCAAACTTTAATTTATGCGAAGAAAGATCACTCGGGTGTCGGGAAGCACCCATGTGCACAATGATGAGATAAATTCCTGTACGTGTTCGCAGTGGGATACGAAGGTTATGTAGGGAAATTGTGGGGAAATTAATTTGAAGTAAGCACTTCATTACTTACTTACGCCATCAGAAGCGGACTGCGGTAGATGACGACGACTGTACCTAGTTAGGTACTTCGACGTTGAAAACATATCCATTAAACCAAAGACTTCTATGTGTATTATACACATAGATGGCAATATAGAGCAGCAGTTATCGTGTTGTTTCAGTCATACAACTAAAACTAAATGATAAACCGCGTGAGGTAGCACGATGATTGCCGCCATTTTAGATTCCTTTAAAAACCTCCTTTCAAAACAGCTTCGAAAATAAACAGCAACAAGTACTACTTATGCAATTAAAATTTGCATAAGTAGTACTTGTACTATTATGTATTCTGTGGTAGTACTTTCTAAAGTACCTACCTACGTCCTACGCATAGAATATCTGTACCCATAGTACGAACAAAGAGAGAGATAAAAAAAGCGCGTAAAAAGGGAGTGCCGGCAGAAGTGAAAACTTGAATATTAACGTTGTGCATTTTTAGGGTTCCGTACCCAAAGGGTAAAAACGGGACCCTATTACTAAGCCTCCGCTGTCCATCTGTCTGTCTGTCTGTCTGTCTGTCTGTCTGTCACCAGGCTGTATCTCATGAACCGTGATAGCTAGACAGCTGAAATTTTCACAGATGATGTATTTCTGTTGCCGCTACAACAACAAATACTGAAAATAGAATAAAATAAATATTTAAGGGGGGCTCCCATACAACAAACGTGTTTTTTTTTTGCCGTTTTTAGCTCGATATTAATAATGACAACAGGTAGGCAGTTGAAATTTTCACAGATGATGTATTTCTGATGCCGCTATAATAATAAATACTAAAATCAGAATAAAATAAATATTCAAGGGGGGCTCCCATACAACAAACGTGATTTTTTTACCGTTTTTTGGTACGGAACCCTTCGTGCGCGAGTCCGACTCGCACTTGGCCGGTTTTTTCATACAAATGCGATTTTTTTGCCGTTTTGATATTTTGGAATGGTTAGGGAATAATTTTGCACGAATTGACGTCTTAAGCCCACCGGTAACGATCAATTGCGATTGTCAATTTTTCCGCAATTGACGCCCATTGACGGAGAAATTGATCGTTTACGCGTGCAATTGAAGCGATTGTCAATTGCTCCAACAATGGAATTGACGGAAAAATTGACAATCGCAATTGATCGTTACCGGCGAGCTTTACGAATTTACTCTGCATTTGAATTTACGAATACAGAACAGTATTGTACGAATAGAGTTTGACATTGAATTAAAAAATTAGCGCGTTGCTATGGTTATACAAGTGGTTACGTCTTGAAATGACGCGCCGCCATTTTCACCGCACCCCTTAGAAAGAGAGGGGGATACTTCCGCCGCCAGCTGTCTACTCTCCATCCGTCACATCCATCTTACGAATTTTCGATTAGGGTCACGTGATTCTTACCTACTGACGCGAGTTTAGCATTTTTTCCCCATTACAGAAAAACATACAACGCCACTAAAGAAGTTTTCACTTCAAAAATCTAGAGTGATTTCGTATGAGAAATTTGTACAGCGCCATCTACCGCCGAAAAGCAAAATGAAAATTTCTCTTAAACAAATACGCTATCGAGAACTTTACGCGCCTTTTTCTCACTCAATAGATGTTCATGTTACTTTGACCATAGTTAGGTAACCTGTTTCAAATTGTCTTGTTAGACCAGAGGTTCCCAAACTTTTTTTTCTCATAGACCACTTTAAATTTTTTCCTGGATCCGGTGGACCCCCTGCAGCTACTACATTACTACCTTATTTCCAAAACTCGAAAAAAGTATATTTATTATATACCTATGGAAATCTGCGTTGTTGTTGCTGATTTTCAATCGACTACGGGTTAACAGTTTTCGAAAAAAGGTGAGATTTTATTGCTTTGATTAAGCTGTGAGTGGATGTCATTAAGCTAAGTTATTCAAGGTCAGTCAAAAAAATAAATGAGTTGTAAGTATTTATTAAAATACAAAAATTACACTTTTAATTATTATTGTTAAAATAGTCTTAATATAATCAAAAAACATTAAGACTAATAATATTTGTTATTGTTATACCATTTGCAAACTTGCAATATAATCACAATTTAACATTAATTATATCAATTCTACAAATTGTAATCACAAAAGTTATAATTTTAATGGCAGGGATGTACTTGGTGAATTGACAGCAAATTATCAATATTTGCCTATATTTATAGGAGAAGTGAAGTCAAGGCACCAAATAAATGTTTATGGACCCCCGTTTACGAATTATGGACCCCCATTTTTTTTCCACGCAAACGTAGACCCCTGCCAAGCTCCCGTGGTCCCCTGGGGGTCCACCTGGACCACTTTGGGAATCAATGTGTTAGACTATCCAGTTGTTCCCGCTTGATCTCCTGTAGCCAGTAGCCAGAAGAAAGGGTTAGGTGGCTACTGGTCCACTTGCTACAGGGACCAGTAGCCAGGCACGTATCCAGAGGAGGGGATAGTTGGGATTTCACTCGCCCGGTTTGCGGGATGTGGTTGACCCCTACCACATCCTAGTCTAATAAAACTAGCTTTATCGGGACATAATAAGATAACTGAAATTTTCTTTTTCTATGTCATAAATTAGTGTTAGTTATAGTTAAAATAAAAGGAATTAAACATTTAGAAACTTCGCATTAAATTAAAAAAAATAACTACTGAGAAATATAAAAATATGTTTAATCTTTGTCTAAAATGTCTAAAAAGACGCATCATAGCTTAATAAGATACAAGCATCATATCATAGTTACCATTTTGGCTTATCTAGATATTGAGATCAGATGAATACTGTGAAAAAAACGAACATGCGAATTTGGATTCAGTTTAATTTTGCTATTAGGTGATAGCATTTTAATGCACCATAAAATTATACTAACAAGGTATTTGGTTAACTATTTTGCTTTTAGGAAAAAGCTAGGTAATGTACGAAATCTCATGATTTTTATATGAAACGGTTACCACCCCGGATTTCTTACATCACATATCTAATTAATATTTGACACTTAATATCAATATCCGATAAACCAGCGGTTCCCGAATGGGGTTCCGTGAGAGGCTCTCAGGGGTTCCGCGAAAATTCAAGAGTTTAGGTATAAATACAGTCCCGATTTCGATGATATTGTCCCGCGTCCCGACGATTCATTAGTTTTGTCCAAATTTCTGATGATAACACGCGATCAAAATCAAAGTGTTCATAACAAAGTCAAAGTGTTCGTTATGACAACAAGTTAAATGCCTTATTTTGCGTTGTACTGTACCTTTTACCTTAAATGTTCTAATCTCAGATCGTTGCTCTGTAGATTTAATGAATGTAGAATTGCAAAAAACATGTCTTGTTCGGAATTCGTAAGTAATAAATATAAAAATGACCCAGAAATAATGAGAGAGGCCCGTAGTAATAGAAAATATGCATGGAAACAGAGTCCTAAAACAGCGTCCAAAAATACCTAAAACATTAAATCAAAAGTCTTTTTTTTTCCCTTCAATTAGGTAGGTAGTTCTCATTTTTTTATTTTACTCTTTGCCTACCCGCCCATTTGTTCCATTGATTTTGAGTATTTTAATTATACAAACATTTACATACATTCACATCATCATACATTCACATCATGTCCTTCCTTTACCAGTTACCACTACCAGACTCTACAGTGGTTTTACTGCCAGTTTTAATGATTTCAACGTACATTTAGTTAGAAAATAGACCCTGGATTTTCTGTTCCAGAATGTGGCAACCCTGGTTAGTTTACTTTTTACTTGAGCTAGGGTTCCGCCCAAAAATGGTGAACCAAAAAGGGTTCCGTAGCCAAAATAATTCGGGAACCGCTGCGATAAACTAATAAAAACAACGAGTTTTTTAATTAAGTCCAGATAAAGCTAGTTTTATTGGACTATCCCGCAAACCAGGCGACTAAACCCAAAAGTAAAACCGAAACACAATTGTGTTTCGGTTTTACTTTTCGACAGTAGCAGACTTGGGCCCTTACCTATAATGGTCCCCTGGTTGATCATCCGTATAATCAGTGCATAAAAAATACGCGACGAATGGATTCTCTCCTTTTAAATTTTTGAAGTCGGTTAAAAAATATCATGGCCGTATCTCAATATAAGAGCGCTTTCACAATAATACCTACCTATGCGTTTTAGTCACGGCCAGGGGGGGGCACTCTTAGAACAACCCAAGTGTAAGAAAAAAAGGAGCGTCATCTCTAAACTTTAACCATCAACTTTTACAAAAAAGTCTTCAAGACTGCCAATAGATGTCTCTGCAGTCTGACTTATAAAATATGCAAAATAAAATAAATTGATTAAGAAGACAGTACCAATATAATTAGTAAATTCGACACTTTAAGTAACGTTTCAGTAGCATAGCGGATATACTACATGCTACTCAACCTGCGTATACAAGACACTGCCATCGATCGACAATTACCGAGTTCGATCCTCACAAAGATCACAATTATGCTTTTTGTGTTTTTTGTTTCGATTTACTCTTTTTTATTAATATTTTTGTTTTACATAAAGAAATTATTACAAAAATGACAAAATATATATACGAAAAAACACATTTTCAGCAATTATAATTTCACGCATTTCTTTTCATTAGTTCCGCTCAAACCTCCAGAGGCGCTGATGGGCGATCAAATCAGTGTTTCAAAAAATTGCCACGAGTGGGCGCTCTTTTCCCAATATATTATTTAACCGACTTCTAAAAACAAAAAAAAATGAGGTTCTCAGATTGACCTGTATGTATGTATGTATGTTTGTCCGCGATTATCTCGCGTTTGGCTGATCCGATTTTGATGCGGTTTTCAAAAAAGTATTTGTTACACTTAGGAGAAGATTTTAGCATTTTAACCGACTTCGAAAAAAAAGAGGGTTCTGAGTTTGACTCGTATTATGTAGGTGTGTTTGTTCGCGATTATTTCGCGTTTGGCTGCACCGATTTTGATACAGTTTTCAGAAAAGTATTTGTTATACTAAGAAAAAGATTTCAGTGTTTTAACCGACTTCAAAAAAGAAGGTTCTGAGTTTGAATCCTATGTATGTATGTTTGTCCGCGATTATCTCGCGTTTAGCTGAACTAATTTTGATGCGGTTTTCAGAAAAGTATTTGTTTCACTTAGGACAAGGTTTTAGTATTTTAACCGACTTCAAAAAAGGAGGATCTCTTCTCAGTTTGACCCGTATGCATGGTTGTGAGCGATTATCTCACGTTTGGCCAAACCGATTTTTCCATCTACCTACCTAGATAATATATCTAATACAGAAAGTACTTACACTAAAAAGGAAAAAATAAAAAAATTGTTTTAAAAACAAAAAACCGACTTCAAAACCCCACTCTACCTCTAAAAATTAACCGACTTCAAAAAACAAAAAAAAAGGAGGTTCTCAGTTTGACCTGTATGTATGTATGTATGTATGTATGTTTGTCCGCGATTATCTCGCGTTTGGCTGAACCGATTTTGCTGCGGTTTTCAAAAAAGTATTTGTTACACTTAGGAGAAGGTTTTAGTATTTTAACCGACTTCGAAAAAAAAAGAGGGTTTTGAGTTTGACTCGTATTATGTAGGTATGTTTGTTCGCGATTATTTCGCGTTTGGCTGCACCGATTTTGATACAGTTTTCAGAAAAGTATTTGTTATACTAAGGAAAAGATTTCAGTGTTTTAACCGACTTCAAAAAAGAAGGTTCTGAGTTTGAATCCTATGTATGTATGTTTGTCCGCGATTATCTCGCGTTTAGCTGAACTAATTTTGATGCGGTTTTCAGAAAAGTATTTGTTACACTTAGGACAAGGTTTTAGTATTTTAACCGACTTCAAAAAAGGAGGATCTCTTCTCAGTTTGACCCGTATGCATGGTTGTGAGCGATTATCTCACGTTTGGCCAAACCGATTTTTTCATCTACCTACCTAGATAATATATCTAATACAGAAAGTACTTACACTAAAAAGGAAAAAATAAAAAAATTGTTTTAAAAACAAAAAACCGACTTCAAAACCCCACTCTACCTCTAAAAATTAACCGACTTCAAAAAACAAAAAAAAAGGAGGTTCTCAGTTTGACCTGTATGTATGTATGTATGTATGTATGTTTGTCCGCGATTATCTCGCGTTTGGCTGAACCGATTTTGCTGCGGTTTTCAAAAAAGTATTTGTTACACTTAGGAGAAGGTTTTAGTATTTTAACCGACTTCGAAAAAAAAAGAGGGTTTTGAGTTTGACTCGTATTATGTAGGTATGTTTGTTCGCGATTATTTCGCGTTTGGCTGCACCGATTTTGATACAGTTTTCAGAAAAGTATTTGTTATACTAAGGAAAAGATTTCAGTGTTTTAACCGACTTCAAAAAAGAAGGTTCTGAGTTTGAATCCTATGTATGTATGTTTGTCCGCGATTATCTCGCGTTTAGCTGAACTAATTTTGATGCGGTTTTCAGAAAAGTATTTGTTACACTTAGGACAAGGTTTTAGTATTTTAACCGACTTCAAAAAAGGAGGATCTCTTCTCAGTTTGACCCGTATGCATGGTTGTGAGCGATTATCTCACGTTTGGCCAAACCGATTTTTCCATCTACCTACCTAGATAATATATCTAATACAGAAAGTACTTACACTAAAAAGGAAAAAATAAAAAAATTGTTTTAAAAAACAAAAAACCGACTTCAAAACCCACTCTACCTCTAAAAAGCAATAAATAATATTGAAATCACTAGATACGCATTATCATTGTAATAAAACACGTCTATTGAAGTCGGGTGGGGCTGTTAGAATAAAAAAAAATTGTCCTCCAGTATCACCCGACTTCAATAGACGTGTTTTATTACAATGATAATGCGTATCTAGTGATTTCAATATTATTTATTGCTTTTTAGAGGTAGAGTGGGGTTTTGAAGTCGGTTTTTTGTTTTTTAAAACAATTTTTTTTTACTCTTTGGTCACGGCGTAAGCGCTGCGTTTCTTTTCTTACAGGCTACTCAAAGCCCTAAATGCGATACCCTTGCTTGCAGGGCCACTGCATGCAATGCAGGCAGTGCTTTGTGTAGGCATGCAAGGCCGATAATAATATAGAATAATTAAATAGACAGTTGTAAACCGAAACAATATCACTGAATGAACACTATCCAACAACGCTTGAAATTGGCAAAAGTATTCTCTGAAGAGGAATGAATAGCCAAAACAAAAAATAAAAGAGAATTTGGGTACATTCCAACAGACCAATCGCTAAGTCATTGATCATCACAGTAACTCTATGTGACCGATTACTCAGCGATTAGCCTGCTGGAATGCACTCGTCCAGTGCTGCCAGACCGTAGGCAATGGGGAATGTCCGAAAAAATCAAATAGGCTGAATATTTTTTCATAGGTAGGAATAAGCTCCCTTAGTTATAGAAAAAAATCTCAAAATTTTCTCAAAAACGCAACCGAAAATTCTGAATTTTTTTTCTATAACTAAGGGAGCTTATTCCTACCTATGAAAAAATATTCAGCCAATTTGATTTTTTTCGGACATTCCCCATTGCCAACGTCATGGGCAATTTTAGGTTCTTTTTTAAAAAAAGGGCAAAAAGGGCGGATATGTCTTGAAACCGGTAAAATATGGGCAATTTTGGAAATCACGGAACTTTGCCAAAGTCGCCTTAACAGTTTTGGCCAAAAAATGGCGGTCGACCATAGTCGCCCAGACGTTTAAGCGGCTAAACTTTGGCGTATCGTAATTTTTCGAAATCTTCTGCCCTTTAGCCGCTAAAGGGCAGGAGATTTCGAAAAATTACGAATGTTCATGGTAAGAGAAAAGATTCCCCTACATGTCGTTGTTTTGACGATTATGGGCGATTTTGTGTCGGGAAGGCAAGAAGCTTATACCCCCAATGGAGATTGCACGGCTAGTGTCATATTGAAGATAGAAAAAATGTCCTTGAGTGACGTGACGGCTTATTGCTATCTCTTTCTTTAGTGTTACATTACGTGTTCATTGTTCATCGTTCGTTCGTTCGTGAGAAACGTAAAAGTATTGTCACACTAAAGAAAGAGATAGCAATAAGCCGTAACGTCACTCAAGGTAATTTTTTCTATCTTCAATATGACACTAGCCGGTGTAATCTCCATTGGAGGTATAAGCTTCTTGCGGGAAAGGCAATTTTAACAACCTGCGGGGGCAAAATTTTAACCATGGATACTTTCCATTGTTAAAATTTACTCTATGGCGATCGATGACTCAGAGTTTTGTCTGGCAAAATGTCAATGCACCCAATCAATTGTCACTGTCACTGTCAGTCAAATCAAGTCCGATTTTTCTAGGTTATTTATGCAAGGAAAGAGCTCTAATATTTTAAATTTACATTTAGAATGAAATAAAATCTCTTGAGTTTATTCAAATAATAAAATGAAAATATCCGAGGTATGTTATCAACTATATTGTTTGCGTTCCAATTTGTTCATTAAATTCAATGTTTATTAATTGTATTCATATATAAATCTTTACCAACTTACAGCTTCCAGGTGACGAAGACTCGGGGCTAACCTCCCGCACATATGTATTCCAAAATGAAAGCCATACACTAGGAAATTCCTTAAAATGTATAATAAACAGATAGTAAGTTTCTCAAGATCAATCATCATAGACCATAGCCACCAAAAAGTTACTAATTATTTCTGTTATAAATTAAATTCACAGCTATTACACGCGTAATAATACCTGTGGTTCAATTTATTACAATGTAACGCGAAAGTTTGAAAGTGTTTATTCCTATATTGCTAAAGCTGCGTTGACATGATCAAAGTACACTTGGAGGAAGTAGTTTGGATGACTACTTGGACGCTTTTGACATGATCAAAGTATACTTGGACCAAGTGAATTGGACAAAGTAGCTTTGATCAAGGTGTATACTGCCTGGCACGTAACTTGGCAAGATAAAAACGAGACAAAAGATGCGCAGTAGCTACAAACACTAAACTCGGTGCATGTTTTGTCTCATCTTTGTTTTGCCAAGTTATATGCCGGCACATATACACACATCAACTTTGTCTAGGGATACTGGTGTTATTTTCATACAAACGAGGTAACTTTGAAGCCTTGGTTTCCTGCCAGGAATGTACTGTGCTGTGATCTGATGACGGCTATCTAGGGAGTGACTCGAGGAGATTCAGATCGCTACACGCACCCAACTGATCTGACTAGCATTCTTAAAACGTAAAGGACATGTTTAAAAAACCGCGAAAATAGCATGAAAATGTATGGAAATCCTCAAACTGATAACTCTGACCCATTAATCTTTTAGAATATTGATCAGATCAGTTAGGTGTGTATAACGATCTGAATCTCCTCCATTCACTTCCTGGATGGCCATCATCAGATCATAGCATGGTACATCCCTGGCAGAAAACCAAGGCTTCAAAGTTACCTCGTTTGTATGAAAATAACACCTGTATCTCTACTCCCTAGAGAAAGTTGATGTGTATACTTAGATACCCGTTGACACAATCCAAGCAAACTTGGACCAAGTAACTTGGACAAAGTAGCTTTTTGTATAGAGCGATGTCCAAGTGCACTTGAATTGCTTATTTACATGATCCAAGTAGTCGTCTAAGCACACTTTGATGAAAGTAGAGCATGGTCCAAGTTTACTTTGATTAAAATTTTGATCAAAGTTCACTTTGATTGCTCATTTACATGATTCAAGTAGTGTCCAAGTAGTCATTCTAACTACTTGTTCCAAGTGTACTTTGATCATGTCAACACAGCTTTAATCTTATCAGCCTGGTCGAAAATATCTCCAAAATTAGAAAAAATTATAGATTTACTTCAACCAGCAAACAATTATATAATCCATCAACATAATTTTAGTTGCTGGTTGATGTAAATTGCTAGGTAATTTGCCTAACTAAGCAGCTAAAATGTAAGTTGATCCCACTACATACCTATTTTAAGCTCACATATCAATCAATTTAATTTTTTAAAATTTATTCAATGAAAATTATTAATTTCCAGTGAAGATGTTGACTTTTGCGGATATACAGTACCACATCCAGCCGAATCAAAAATGCATTTCAGAATACAAGCCAGGGAAACACCGGCTTTAGAAATACTCAAAAGGGGTCTGAAAGATTTACAGAAAGTATGTGATCACACAATAGATGTATTTGAAAAAGAAGTAAAGGATTTTATTAGAAGTTAAATATTGTTTTTTATTGCCATTAGGCTTAAAACTTTTTTTTTATTTAATTATTTGTCAATGAAGTGCAAAAAGATCAATGGATTTTTGTGGATCTAGGAGATTTTTTGTGAACGTCAAGATGGCGGGATACCGCCTGGTTTTTGAAATATTTCACGGCTAGGATATAGTGCCAATTTGGTGCCTATGTTCAAAAAATTGTGCCATCAATAGTTTCAAAGATATTCAGCACTGCTGGTTGTCCCGCCATCTTGATATCAAAATGGCGGGATAACCACCGGCAATCCATATCGGTTTTCGGAACGTTTTAATAAACACATACAATTTTAATGCGTTTTAGTGCCTTAACGTTTAAACCAGGAGTCTCCAAACTACGGCCCGCGGGCCAGATCCGGCCCGCAAGCACCAACAATCCGGCCCGCGAAAGCAAGCCGGATCGTCCAACAATACTGTAATTTACATTATGTTGGTACAATGAGCTAGCTTGGGACTTTGTGGAGGAGTTAGTCTGGCCCTTAGGCTAAAAAATTTGGAGACCCATGGTTTAAACCATTATAATTCATTTTTAATTTCTAATTATGAAATAACATGAGTTTATAATACAGCTTCCGAATCTCCTTGACAAACTATAAGAGCAATAAAATTATATAATCAGCACATTGCTATGTTTCCTTATGCAGGAGATTCCGAAGCTGTATTATATACTAATGTTATTTCATAATTAGAAATTAAAAATTAATTATAATGGTTTAAACGTAAAGGTACTAAAACGCATTAAAATTGTATGTTTATTAAAACGTTCCGACGACTGATTATGGATTGCCGGTGATTATCCCGCCATCCGCAATCTTGATATCAAAATGGCGGGACAACCAGCAATGCTGAATATCTTTGAAACTATTGATGGCACAATTTTTTGAACATAGGCTAGGCACCAAATGGCACTATATCCTAGCCATGAAATATATCAAAAACCAGGCGGTATCCCGCCATCTTGCCGTTCATGATTTTTTCCCTTCTTTCCCACAACACTACCACAGATAATATAAACACTACCAAGGCGCACACTACACTGGTAGTGTAGTAGGTATTTTTTTTCTCCCTTCTACACTACCGGCCCAGAGAGTAGTGTCGTAGGTTAAATAAATAATTCCATACATACAATGCATTGTAATTTGAATTTGTTCCCAACAAGCCATACCATCATCAACTGTCACACTGACTAGTTGGGAAGTTTTATAAAAAAAATCTTAACGAATGGGAACTTTTTATTTTAGAAATTTCCCAACCAGTCACACTTTTACTACAGGGTTATTTCATCTGTTAGTTTGACTGGGTTGCGAAATTTCTATAAAAAGTTCCCATTGAGTAACGTCTGATTGGGAATTTTGTAATAAAAACTTCCCAACCACTCAGTGTGACTTGTTGGGAACAAAAATGGTAATTTGTACTGCTGCAGCTATATGACAGTTATAGAAAAGGTTTTCCAGATCCTATGAACACCATTTGGTCCTAAAAATACTAGAGTAGAGAGAACAAAGACCTAGTAAACGTTTAATATTGAAAGACTGTTTAATATTGCTTAGTTTTTGAAAGTACATTTTCAATAGCTGTCCTGGAAGTTTCTCAATAGAATAGTGGAACAACAAATTTTAATGATTCTGCCCACAATACTAATTTGGAGTAAATGGCTTAGTTAAATGGTTCTGAACTTGTTCTTGAAAGGACCTGCCTTTCGATTGCGATAGATTTTGAAATTAGACAATTAGCCCTCTGTTCCAGAATGAGGCATTAGTCCAACGTCTAATACGTTGAGTAAATATTATTAAAACAAAGATTATTGTGTCATGAACTTTTTATTTCCATAACATTCTAGACTTTGAACTCGGAGTAAGGAGACTTGGTCAATGGGATGTCACGCCACAAGTCTGGGGTCAAATAGGCGTAAGTCTTGGCGATAGCAGCATATGTAGCCTTAGCGAAGTTGCCAAGTGTGCCCGTCGAGCCTCGGGCAGAAGTGTAACAATCTTGGACACCAGCCATCTGCAGCAGCTTCTTAGGAACTGGAGCTGACACAATTCCAGTACCACGTGGTGCAGGGATCAAACGCACCGTTACTGAACCACACTTTCCAGTCACCTGAAGCCAAAAGAAATAATATTTATTTGTCTGCATTAACTCGAATAATATAACACAAGTAAATATAATATCAGACGTTCAACAAACTTCACAGGTTAGCCTCAGAGGATACCACGAATGAAAAGATTATCAGTTTTCATCATAAAAAATAAAGAATACATAGTTTAAGAGTGCCCGCAGACTAAAGACCAAACTGTCGGCAGATAGTTGACAGATAGTTTTGTATTAAGAATCGGCCGATACCAAATCGTTGTAGTGTGCACACTTGCATACTTTTTCATACTGATTCCAAGTATCGGCTGACATTTTGGTCTGTAGTCTGCGGGAACGGTAATACATTAAAGCAAAGTATATCTCACCTTGCAAGGAACAGTGTGGGGCTTTCCAATCTTGTTGCCCCAGTAACCTCTGCGGACTGGGAGAACAGACAATTTGGCAAGAATAATAGCACCACGAATAGCAGTTGCCACTTCCTTGCTGCATTTAACACCCAGACCGATGTGTCCATTGTTGTCACCAATAGCGACAAAGGCCTTGAAGCGTGTGCGCTGTCCAGCACGGGTCTGTTTCTGTACAGGCATGATTTTGAGGACCTCATCGTTGAGAGACGGCCCTAGGAAGAAGTCGATGATTTCGAATTCCTTTATGGGCAAGGAAAACAGGTAGATGTTCTCTAATTTGTCAATTTTCCCCTCACGAACGAGGCGTCCTAATTTGGTGACTGGCACCCATTCTTTTTGGTCTTCCTTTCCACGTCCACGGCCGCGACCACGCCCGCGACCGCGACCTCGAGGTCCCCCGCGACCTCTGTCGCCTCCTCGAGATCCAAAGCCACCGCGAAAACCGCCACGTCCACCGGCAGGAGCAGCGTCCGCCATTCTGAAATGAGCAAATCTAGATTTATACTTAGGAATAAAATACAATATAATTAATGAAATACAATATTAATCAGACGCTGTAAGGCCATCACTGTGTAACACTATGGTAGATACCACGAATGAAATGAATTTTAGTTCTCATCATGTCAAACACGTGGGGTTGAGGTTATAAGTGTAAATTATTACTGTTAGTTAGAATCTTTAATTTAATTTTCACATGAATAAGTAGAAAACGAATAGTTTTAATTTAAACCGTTAATTAAATAGGTACATACATAAAATCTAATAAAAAACTTACGTTGAACAGTGCAAGCTGGGAGACGGTCAAACACAAAATGGCCGACCCTCAGTCAGGGTTGCCAGATGCCTAAGCGGTCAAGTCGCCACTTCGCGATGAAAAGATAGCCCAAAGTAGCCCAATTTAGTAGCCCAACTACCAAGTATTTTAGTAGCCCAACTACCAAATACAAAAGGTACCTACACTAAAAATTAAAAAAATAAAATATTGTTTAAAAAAACAAAAAACCGACTTCAAAAAACCTACCTCTAAAAAGCAAGAAATAATATTCGTAATAATAAAAACACGTCTATTGAAGTCGGGTGGGGCTTGTAGAATGAAAAAGGGAATTTGTACTCCAGCCCCACCCGACTTCAATAGACGTGTTTTTATTATTACGAATATTATTTCTTGCTTTTTAGAGGTAGGTTTTTTGAAGTCGGTTTTTTGTTTTTTTAATGTAATACTACATATCGCCGAACGCAGCTCCGCTAAAATGATGTATTATGCAGTGATTTTGTGCAAAAGACGACCCGAAAGTTCAAATTTTACTAAAGACGGTATTTCCTATCACACTTATTAACAAACTGTGATATAATCACGAAGAAAACGCAATTTGTTAAGTAAGCTAACGACAGATATTGCGATAGCAAAACGATACCTAACATAATACTAATCTATGAAACAAACATCATGGTACAAGTCTAGAGATGTGACAGTGTGAACAAATGTGTGTGCTCGCGTTCGCTTTGAACGAATGAAATATCAAATGAATTTTAACTATTATTTTGATGTGATTTGATCAGGACCTATATTATCAATGATTAGTTTTTTATAATAAATATTATGTAATAATTGTATACTTTTCTTGCAAAATCTATACGTCAGTATAGATTTTGTGTATGACTATGTAAATAGTCTGGTCAACGAAAGATGTGACTGAAATGGCGGCCCCACTATGTTTTAACTTTTAACATTTGGAGGTTAAGTTACTGGAAATTGACCCCTAAAATGTGGTGCAAAATTAGTTTTTCCAACAAACTCTCATCTTTCATTAACCAAACTCTAGTATAAATGACACTTATTCGACTGTTTGTCTGCATCTCTAATCTCTCTAAAAACCACGATTTGGAATTTAATAGGGTTTATTTGTACTATCCTTTAAGAATTTCAACTATTTGGACCGATATATTCTGCCTAAGTGTATAAAGTTTCATTAAAATCGGTTCATCCATTTCCAAAAATAAGGACTTCAAAGTTTGTATAAAATGTAGTTTGCCGTTAAGGGTCCATGATAGGAAAACATGGTTTGCGCTGGTCATACTTTTATATAGAAAACGTAAAGTTGTTGCCACAAAAAAACTTACGGCAAGCTAAAGAGATTCTCTAGTAGCTACAAGTTTTAAATTGCGTATAAACCTCACAGATGATTGTTAAAAAAAGTATATCATCAAAAGCGCTTGCTTGTAGGGTCATATTTTTGGTGTTAATAATAGCGGAAACGTTTTAAATTCTACATCCAAATACACTTTAACGTACTGTAAAGTTGCTCTAATAACATTTTTCAAGAAAGATAATTGTGCAAAAGAAAATGATGAAAAAACATCTATAAAAACAGAAGTGAGGTTTTTTCCATAGTCTAAAGAAAAAAAACCGGCCAAGTGCGAGTCTGACTCGCGCACGAAGGGTTCCGTATTAAAAAACGGCAAAAGAAACACGTTTGTTGCATGGGAGCCCCCCTTAAATATTTATTTTATTCTGTTTTTAGTATTTGTTGTGATAGCGGCAACAGAAATACATCATCTCTGAAAATTTCAACTGTCTAGCTATCACAGTTCATGAGATACAGCCTGGTGACAGACAGACAGACGGACAGCAGAGACTTAGTTATAGGGTCCCGTTTTTACCCTTTGGGTACGGAACCCTAAAAGCAGAAACAAATGTTTTCGTAAAACCGAGCCTTAACACTCTTTATGTAGAATTTAAATATGTAATGGTCATACTCTCATGATGATTCCCTCAAACTTTTATGATAAAGATTGTTCATCCGCTGAATTTTCGAGCGCGTAAAATTTAAAAAAGTGTAAAATTAGCTTGATCAATTTTAAATTAAAGAAACACAGCCAATTGCGTGTCGGGCCACGCGCAGTAGGGTTCCGTAGTCAATATTACCTTATACCATACCATATTGAATACCACTATTTTTCGTCTGCAATAATAACTTTGTTTTTCACAGTGTTTGTATGAATGACAAAGTTATATGTGCGGTTTTGGAAAATGTACTATATCTCAAACAACTGATTACTATTACTATCTCGTTTAAACAAATTTTCGTTGAAAGTGTTAATTAAGATCTATAGCATATTTTTTTTTAGATTTTTGTCTCTCTTATTATAAAAGTTAGAGGGGGGGGGACACATTTTACTATTTTTAAACTTTTAGATTTTTTTATGCATTCACAATGCTATTTTTATATTAAGATTATTAATAAAATTGAAAAATATTAGAAAAAATCGTTATCGGCTATTTCATCTTAATTGATTTGTCTAGCACCATATAATTATATGGCTATTTCATCTTAATTGATTTGTCTAGCACCATATAATTATATGGCTATTTCATCTTAATTGATTTGTCTAGCACCTGCAAAGGTGCTGCTTTCAAATGTCGAAGTAATTCACTTCACATTGATGAGATGGCGCTGGCCTACAGCAGAGACGTGGAAAGTATTAGAAAATTTCGTCAATCCTGCTAGCGACTCGGTAGCATAATTGGTTAGTGCATTGGGCCGGAATCCTAAGGGTGCGGGTTCGAGTCCCGTCTGAGCTGCTATAGGTGAGTCGATTTTTTCTAATATTTTTCAATTGTATTAATAATCACATTTTACTACTTTGGCAGTCTTTCAAACGTTTGACTTTTTTGAACACCTATCTATAGACTTACATATATTAGGATGTATTTTTTTCAGTTTCAGTTCCATGTATAGGGAGCTCCCCTTTAATCTTTTGTTTTATTTTTATTTTTGTGTAAAAATCGTAATTCGTAAGGCGGTTTACAGAATACATCTACTTACTTATACCAAATTTCAACTGTGTAGTCCTAATACTTTCGGAATAAAGTGGCTGTGACATACGGACGGACGGATGAACGGACAGACATACAGACATAACCAATCTATAAGGGTTTAGATTTTTGCCATTTAGGCTACGGAACCCTAACAAGCAATTTAAGGTTCAAAATTCATTGGAGATTTTTGACAGTATTGTATAGCTTGATGTGCTGCTGACTGTACACAGATACTTGTAAATAAATGATTACATTATTAATCACATTTATTTTCTTTTTTGACAACCTTTACATTTGCATCTTGCGCCAACTCACTATCGGAATTTTATTTCTGTACATTATTTGAAGATAAAAGTGCAGAACGATGTTTTATGTATGTTATTAAACATTTATTTGTAAGCTATTTTAGTAATTGTTGGTGCAAATCACAAAATCAAATGAAGACTTTTGTTTGTTCGTAATCAAATCAAATCAAATCAAATACTTTTATTTGCGAAATATGGGTAGATACAAAATCGTTGGTCTTATAAATTATTCGAGCGCCATATCGAACCATTTCTGGTGTGCAAAATATATAATTTTAAAATTTTAAATCAGTTTCATTACAAGTAAACATTCAGTACAACAAACATTAAAAATAAAAATTGAATTAAAAATAAATATTGAATTAAAAATAAAAATTGAATTTAAAATTGAAATAAAATAAAAATTAAAATAAATTAAATTGAATCAAAATGTCAGCCTTAAAGTAACAAAACATTATCGTACAATATCTTTATCATTAATAAATTCGTCAATAGAGTAATATGCTTTATCAGCCAAAAAATTCTTTAATTTATTTTTAAAAATGTTCAATACTTCAACATCTTTAATATTTTTCGGTAAACTGTTGTATATAGAAATTTGCATTCCAAATACACTTTTTCTCAATAGAAAAGTCTTACATGATCTTGCCTTTAATCTCTTATTATGCCGCTTGCTATTAAGTGTTTCATATTTTTCGATATTCTTTTTTACAAGTAAAGAGACTTCTAGGATATATAGCGAAGGGAGAGTCAATATATTTAGTTTCGTAAAGTGTGGCTTACATGTATCTGTCTGCTTCAAATTGCATATTGCTCTAATGCGTTTTTTTTGTGCCTTAAAGACTTTTTCCTTATCGGTAGCATTTCCCCAGAATAAGACGCCATATTTAAGAGTTGAACCCGCATATGCATGATAGGCAGTCAATAGTGCCTCAATATTTGCAACTTTTCGTAACGTGTATAGTAGGGCATGCAAACCGGTTAACCGGATAACCGAAAAAACCGGATAACCGACAGAGTTTGGAACCCGGTTTTTTCTAGTCAAAAAACCGAGTTTTTCGATTTTTTCGGTTATTTCACTTAACACACACTTTACATTGAAACGTTCATCTTCACTCAAATTTGCAGCAAAAATATGTCCAACAAAATACATTTCAGTCAAGTAAATAGTCTTTGGTACTTAAGGAAAGCGTTAAACGTGTATAATGTTTACAAAATATCATAATAAATACACAAACGCAGTAACAAATAATTGTTTGCTATTTTGGTGGTGAAAAAAGCTAAAAACGGCCGACATATGTTTTTTGCAGAGAAAAACCATAATAAATTATCGGTCATTTTGTTTATATTTATAAACAAAATACTTAATGATTGTTATTAAAAGATAAGAAATAAATAGCTTACATTTTTAATAAATTATGTACACGGTTTTTTTTTTGCCGGAGTGGTTGCTAGTGTTGCATATAAAGTCGGCTTTGGGGTACCTATAACTTATGCTTTGGCCATGCATGCCACTCGATATTCTACAGCAGCGATTAACCTAGGAACAGTCAAGTCTGCAGGCAATCATGTCCAGGAAGCTGTTGGGGCTCCCCCGCACCCTGCGCACCAGGGAATAAGCACATTTTTGTGCATAGTTGAGTAGAAACATTCAAAGCTGGCCTTGGTGAGCATCCCGGATGCCCCGCAGGAGCGACGCAACCCCAAAAGTACCGCATTATTATAATGAAATCGGAGGACACAATCACATTACATTTAAACAGTGTTAAACAGGTGTTTAACAATCTCTTATAATAACACTGCTTAATTTTAACTTCACGTGAACACACATCTAGTTTAGACGACAGCGTGCAAACGCCCTCCGTTCCGTTTCTATCATCGTTGTCCTTAAGATCGGGCATTCGGGCATCAACAGATGTCCAAGGTATTTAAAGAGTAAAGTGAGTTGACTGGGGTCATATAACATTCAAATGCCAAATTATTTGTCTCAGTCTGACTCCACCGTGGCACCATTCGAGTTCAATATAATGTTGATACTTTTGACATAATATGACGACCTTTATTACTAGGAAATAAAGTTGCTGAATTGTCAAATGGAGGTACACAATGAACTCGACTGAAAGTACCTAACTTTTAACAATTTTATTTTGACGACTGCACCGCATATTATGGACTATTCTTTTTGAGTAAGTACAAGTAGATATGTTGGTACAATTCTTTTGCACGCCACACCGGAGGGCTTGCAGACCCCCAAACAATAGAAATTCTATTATTTTAGGGTCACTTGACACCTATTGCCTTAAAAAATGGTTATTTTTAAAATTCATAACGCACAGAAGTCCCTTTATTTAATTTGTAATTAAATTTGAATAATTTACACTTACCTACGAAAGAAAACAAATATTTTCTATTATTTTTACCATTTTTATTGATTTTTATTAAAAAAAACCGAAAAACCCGAAAAAACCGGTTTACTCGGTTTTTGTTTTAAGAAAACCGAAAAAACCGCTTTTCAAAAACAACTCGGTTTTTGCATGCCCTAGTGTATATCATAGGAACATCATAATCAATCAATCACTCATCTTCAAATCAAAGCTTCTAATCATTCAATTTCATCGGTCTTTTTATGTTCCATCACTAACCTTAACGCAAGGGCAAACTTATTTATGTCGGTAAGTTTGGCGCTGCCGTCTACGTGATCTGTCAGAATTTGTACTAAGATGGTTAGTTCCGAATTTGACCACCTGCCAATTTAACTTTGTGGTCATTCTGTTTTTGTGTGCGTGTGTATTAATATGACTTTAAGCTTCAAAAGTGTGCGTGAATATGAAGTTGTGTGCTGTGCGTGTGTACCTCGTCTCCCCCCAAAATCGGTGAACAAAATCTAGTGTAGGAATTAGCGTATAGTTGGCAGCCTCACCATGGAATTAGAAGGTTTTGACTAGGTCAAAAAATTGTTAGTAAATAGTTATAAATAGTGAACTATAGCATATAAATAGTGATACTATGGTTCAAAAGATATTTGAGTATCTTGGTGAGGCTGCTATCTTGACGTCAAGCTAGCAGACACCTTAAGAAATACAGTTCGTATCAATGTGATTTATATGCCAAAAAATTGTTAGGAAATAGTGAATCGTATACGCAAAATTTCAATAATATTGCTTCAGTACAAGCCGAGATATTACGATCTCAAAGTGGGCTGCTAACTTGACGTTTCTGGCAATGGCGATTCCAGAGAAACGGATACAAGTTATAAACAAATAAATATATCAAAAAATTGTTAGTGAAATTGTGATTCTTACGATATAAATAAAAAAAGAATTCTTCATTGCTATTTTCTAAAAATCGAATGTTAACTTCTACATAGTACTCTGAATATAGGCTGTCGATCAATATTGAACTTTGCTCCACAGTAATAAGGTTTAAACTTGATTGCAATCATGAGGTGAGTACTATCAAGCAAAAAAGTGAAATTTAAATTTTTTGACTGTGTCAATAGTCATGTCCTCGGTTCAAGGCTATTGATTTGGTATTAGTAAACAAATATTTTTCTACCTACTTTTTTTATTTTTTAGAGTATTGACACAATCAAAAAATTTTTGAATTAATCTCATCAAAAAAAATTTGGTCGTTTAATACTCTACTCTCAGTTCATTTATTTAGTTTAGGAAAAACTACAAATATTTTACTACCAATTAGGTACCTAACGTTAAAACTATAACTTAAAGGGAGGAGTCTAATGAAAATACCCTAACCTGTAATTTTTTGAAAATGAATATTTTGTATTTTTTTTTAGTAACTGAAACTTTAACGGGGTGTGTCCCCACTCAGGTTTGCGAACCTCGGAGCGTGCTCCATATTTAATTTGGGATCCGATGCGAACACGCGAACACGGAGCGCGGAGCGCCAGTGTGACCAGATTCAGTATTTTAATACTTTTTCAGTATATTTTATCGACTTTACCGAACATCAGTATTTTTGTAGGTATATTAGCGGAAGTAAGTATTTTCGGTATATTTTGGTTATAAAGTTATGGTAACTACGGTGTTAAGTCCCTGCAAACATTGATGTTCAAGGAATTTCCCGGATTAAGTCTATATTTCATTCAGAAGCAAAGATCAGTAGAGTCTGTTTTGAAAAAGAACAAACTTGGGATTTATGCTTGATTACCGTTTTTGAAATGTTGATGGTACTGTTACGTTTTAGTGCGACTGTATTAACAAGATAAATATTAATTCAAGATAGTCGCACTATAATTAAGTATAAGGCGACGGCTACACACACAGTATTTACTGTGGTCCAACTGTGTGGTAAATACTGATAATTCCAATGAGGGATTTTCCAGGCAACGTTCCTTGAAAATATACTAGATGGCGCTGTCCAATTCCTGGCAGTTGAGTATATGTAGTATGAATGAACGTGGTACAAATAGTCTAACCAAAGAGAAGCATCGTAAAAATACGTATATGATTTTGACAGTATCAACTGTGTTTTTTCTTTATAATCGTTTTGCGGCGACAAAACTTATGTTGAAGATAATATTAATGTAATATGGTTAGCTTAGCGTAGTGTATACAGTTGTACTTGCCTTTGAATGACCGTTTTTTTAGGGTTCCGTAGTAAAACAAGGAAATAACTTATACGATGATTACCCATAAGATCGTTCAGTCCATCCGTCCGTCCGTACGTCAGTCCCTGTCTGTCTTTATTTTATTTTATTGGATAAGGAAAAATACAGCTCAATAAACCTAATAAGTACGTATTAATGAACAGTACCTACCTATAAAACTTCGTACAGATGAGGCGTATTCCGCGCGCGATGCGGTCTTTTGACGGATATTGACCACCTAACTCAAAGCGATAGCCATAGCCATAACAATTGCTAGAGCATTGCTTTGGCTATACGCTATGGCTATCGCTTTGAGTTCGGTGGTCAAAATGCCGCATCGCGCGGCGAATTCGCCTCAATCTGTCCGAAACATTCTGAGTTGGATCAGAGACAGAGACTACGGACGGAACCTTATTCTCTATACGTGGCTCGACATGCAGTTAGCCGGTTTTTTCCGGTTCGTTGCACTCATAGACATAGAAAAATTTTCGCTGCGCTTAATTTCTATGGTTGCGCTTCTTCAACTCCTTCCGTCGCAGAATGTCCCTTTCGCTAAATGTCCCTTTCGCAAAACGTTCCTTTCGCAAAACTTCCCTTTCGAAAAACGTCCCTTTCGCAAAATGTCCCTTTCGCAGAATGTCACCCTGCCTAGCCTACCTAGCATGACCATCGAAACACGATATGATATAGTGATTTATCGCGTTTAGCTGTCAAAAGACAATGGATTTTGACAGTTGGGTGTCGATATAACGCTATATCACGCGATATATATCGTGTTTCGTCGGTCATGCTAGGGGGGCTGGTAGTTAATAAAAAAATATCACATCAAAAAGTTGTCTTTTATGCGATTTTCAGAGGGGTACAAGGGGGACATTCTGCGAAAGGGACATTGCGACGGAGCCTCCTTCCTGCATGTACGCGACGGTCAGGCATAGCTTGTCAAGCATGTAAATTTTTTGGCAGTTTAATCAAATTTTGATCGTCTAGGGGCGATGCTTGATGGCTTGACATCAAGCACGTAGGTATCACGTGATTACTGTGGCCTAGATTCCGGCAAACATCTTGACGCTCTTCGACGGAACGGAGTGGCGATGAGTTCGCGCATGTGCACTTACGATTACGAACGGCCCATAGCGCGCGCGCGCCTACCGCCCGCGTACCTCACCGCTACGCATACCCAAAATACGTGTTCTGCGCAACCCTTACCCGATTTCAAGATGTTTGCCGGATACTGTATCAAAGGTAGGCCACGCCCCCAAATAGTAGTGGTGGTGGTAATTACGTGTACATGCTAAAAGCCATGCTTGACCGTTTAAGGGGTACATTATGGCGCTGCTGGAGTCCAAGAA
Source organism: Agriphila geniculea (assembly GCA_943789525.1). Classification (NCBI taxonomy): domain Eukaryota; kingdom Metazoa; phylum Arthropoda; class Insecta; order Lepidoptera; family Crambidae; genus Agriphila; species Agriphila geniculea. The sequence goes on from OX038878.1 coordinate 20,902,653, forward strand.
AGTTACAAGGTCTTCACGCATAGTAATAATACATAGATACCTCAAAGCAAAATATAGGTACTAGTGAATAGTATTATAATAAATAATATTAATCATTTTCAATATTCACAACAATATTACATAAAGATTACAATGAAACCAAATTGTCAAAATCATATGTTTTTACGATGGTACTCTTTATTATTATAGATAGCACATTCATACATAGAGGAAATAATCACTACGTTTTACATTCATATACCATAGTATCAAGTAAGGTTGTTGGGAATTGGACAGCGCCATCTAGTAAATTTTTGAGGAACGTTGCCTGGAAAGTCTCTCATTCCAACGATGGAATGAAAACGCACGCCTACAGGCTCAGTATTTACCACATGGTAATGTTGCCAGATCGTGCCTATTATTACAATTTTAGTAATAAATCTAAACTAATAATAAATAAATAAATCTAAAAGATAGCAGCCAAATTTTATGTTTGGGGGCCGATTTCGATGAAACTCGGTTTTGGGTACTATTTCGACAACAAAACAGCAACGCAAAGTTAAAAATATAAAAAATCTAAGATGGCGGCCAACTTTTTTGTTTGTGGGCCGATTTAGATGAAACTCGGTTTTAGGTACTATTTTGACAACAAAACAGCAACGCAATGTTAAAAATATAAAAAATCCAAGATGGCGACCAACTTTTTTGTTTGTGGGCCGATTTAGATGAAACTTTGTTTTGGATACTATTTCGACAACAAAACAGCAAAGTAATGTTAAAAATATAAAAAAATCCAAGATGGCGGCCAACTTTTTTGTTTGTGGGCCAATTTAAATGAAACTCGGTTTTGAGTACTATTTTGACAACAAAACAGCAACGCAATGTTAAAAATAAAAAAATCCCAAGATGCTACCAACTTTTTTGTTTGTGGGCCGATTCAGATAAAACTCGGTTTTGGGTACTATTTCGACAACAAAACAGCAACGCAATGTTAAAAATATAAAAAATCCAAGATGGCGGCCATCTTTTTTGTTTATGGGCCGATTTAGATAAAACTCGGTTTTGGGTACTATTTTGACAATAAAACAGCAACACAATGTTTAAAATATAAAACACCCAAGATGGCGGCCAACTTTTTTGTTTGTGGGCCGATTTAGATGAAACTTGGTTTTCGGTACTATTTTGACAACAAAACAGCAACGCAATGTTAGAAATAGTACGGAGTTTCATCTAAATCCGCCAGATGGCGCTTTGTAGTAAACATAGTCTCTACGTTAAATATTGCTGAATAATTTTAAATCACAATTCTAACATTTGGAATCAAGTTAAATCAATAATTTGTCTAGTGATTCACCAGTGATATCGTTTGTAGAACTATACCTATGGTTTAAAAGTGTGTATTTATGCTCAAAAAATATTCAGTGCCTTTTTTAATCAGTGGATTATTAAAAACTGCTGAATATAGTCTGAGCATTATCCTCAGAAAAGTGATAAAACTGCGCTTTAATTTGCGTAATAAATCTCATCTCCAGTGTTAAAACTAAATATTATCATCAGTGATATTATCAGTGTTGAGGTAGTACAATAATTATTATTTTCATGTTCATGTTCATGCGTCATGCTCGTGAACGGGTGCTGCCTGTGGGAATGGGTCTGCTTCTGTCTGCTTGTACTAAGGGCGTCGCATATATATTTTTTTTCTGTTTAAGATTATCAATCAGTATGGCACTTCTTACTCAAAACATAGAATTAATAACTAATCCTTGTTTTGATTTCTCACTTTTTTATTGCTAATGACCAAAATGATTATTTGGCTTTCGTTATCACGATGTTTTCGTATTTTTTTGTCTATATTTTTGTAAGTAAAGGCCTATGAAAAGCTTTTGGATATTAGTTTTCAATTCAGTGCCTTAGGATGGGTAGCCTAAGTATGTCATGCTCTCTTTAATCATTTCTGCGGTGCTGTCATGTGGGGCGGGTCGTTACGTTCCCTCTAATATGGTTGAGCGAAGCGATGGCTGGTCCATGCGTCATGCTCGTGAACGGGTGCTGCCAGTGGGAATGGGTTTGCTTCTGAGTACCTATCTTAACGCATATTGAATTGTAAGAATTGCGTTTTTATTTTTAGGTCTTGTATCAAGTGTTTTTTGGTTAGAGTAGCAGACGGAGTGATTTCTAAACTAGTTGAAAGTTATTTACTCTCCCGATTACCTATCTGAATGTAGTAGATATTAAATTTTAACCTACCTACCCATTGTGTGTAACCTTTTGATAATTATTGTGATGGAAAATGACCTCACTTTAAATGTGGAGCTCATTTTTCAATCTTGACGACTCTGTATGAAATATACAGGGAGAAAAAAGCAGCCCTTGACGAGTTTCTTGCCGGTTCTTCTCGTTACAAGGTCTCCCGCTTAGGGTTTGCGAACCGATGGCGTAGCTTCTATGACATTCACAAGTGCTTGTAACAGCCTAGACTGAATAAATTATTTTGAATTTTGAATTGAATTTTGAATTTCGTCTTGACCTCATACTCAAACCAACTCATACATCAAGTTTCAAACCCTACTTAACTGATCAATACTTTGAACGCTTTAAGTCGCTTTGGCGCATACGTTAGCACACTGAGTGCTGCATACTGAATTCAGCTGTGAGTGGCCCGAAGATCGATCCTCGTTTATAAAGACTTTTTCTCCCAAATTTTTTTTAGAGACATTTTATTTATTTTTAAAGATATTTTTTTTTTTAATTTGTATTGAAGATATTTTTGGACATTACTTTTTAATTAATTTTGATTTACTAAAACATCTTCATTCACCAAAGCCGTAGTAAGGTATAAGATTATTGAAATTGTATAAGAATAAAAAATGTCGACTAAAGGATCATCTGAGTGCGCGGGATGTCCTAATATCATGGATGGAGCAATATTCATGCAATGTAAACGTTGCAAAGACAATTATCATTTGCAGTGCACTGCATATTTACTCGCTGATTAGAATGCGATGACAGCTGATACTAAAAACGCCTGAATTTGTGATTTCTGCCACATTCGCGAGCCCAAAAAGGGTAATAACACGATTACACCAACGAGAGCTAAATTACCCACTGCCTCTAATGATAGCTTCGTTACCCAGCGCTTGAAGTCAAGTTTTCCTGCGCCAACGAGTTGTTCCTGCCCTTCGGCCAATGATTTAAGGGACATTATTAGAGAGGAGATTTACAATGCTTTCGAGGATGTTATTAATCCAAAAATTGTTGCCTTGCAAAATATGATAGTTGGCTTTGAATCATCTCTCTCGGCATTCAGCCAGGATCTGGATAGCATAAAAACGCAACACGCCGCCCAGTTGGCCACTTTGAATGAGGTCCGCAAGGAAAATGAGTCGCTACGTTCAGCTAATCAAAACCTTTCTTCTAGACTGGCACAGCTTGAGTTACAGACACGTTCAACAAATATTGAAATACAATGCGTCCCAGAAAACAAGCAGAAAAATTTGGTTAATACAGTTCTGCAGCTTTCTAAGGTTATAAAGTGTCCTATCAATCAACGAAGGCAACATTCATTTTAGCGCTAGACTTGCTAAAATGGACAATAAAAGTCCCCGCCCACGCTCAAACTTTACTTAAGATATTAATGCCTATTATGAGTAACTGTTGATTTTAAATAGTTTTTGCATAAAAAAAGGTGCCTTACTAAGATTTAAAAAATTAGGACTCGTTAATCTTTAAGTCACTAAATAATTGTACCGGAGACAAACCTAGAGGTACTTTTAAAGTCTGAATAATTGTGGAATACTCTGAAAAAACCTTCATTGATTGTAATTCAACAGATTTTGTAATTTACTTGTTCCACTTTATATAAAAAGGCAAAATTAATAACAGTGTTTCATTGTTGGACACGGGGTGTTTCTTCCACCTAGGTGTACACAATGAAACGATTCCCATTTTCCTTTAAAAGTCTTGTTATTGGTTATGTATCTATTTATTAATAAAACTATAAATGCCATACTATACCTAATTGAGTAGACTCCGTTCCTGTAAAAAATGGAATTCATATCTACAAAAATGAGAGAAATATGAGACTCAGAACTTTTGGTGTTTCATTGTACCACACTACACCCTACCCAAAACCGAGTTTCATCTAAATCCATCTTGGATTTTTCCTATTTTTAACATTGCGTTGCTGTTTTGTTGTCGAAATAGTACCCATAACCGAGTTTTATCTAAATCGGCTCATAAACAAAAAGTTGGCCGCCATCTTGGATTTTTTTATATTTTTAACATTGCGTTGCTGTTTTGTTGTCGAAATAGTACCCAAAACCGAGTTTTATCTAAATTGGCCCACAAACAAAAAAGTAGGCAGCCATCTTGGATTTTTATATTTTTAATATTGCGTTGCTGTTTTGTTGTCGAAATAGTACCCAAAACCGAGTTTCTTCTAAATCGGCCCACAAACAAAAAAGTTGGCCGCCATTTTGGAATTTTCCTATTTTTAACATTGCGTTGCTGTTTTACTGTCGAAATAGTTCCCAAAACCGAGTTTCGTCTAAATCGGCCACCAAACAAAAAAGTTGGCCGCCATCTTGGATTTTTTTATATTTTTAACATTGCGTTGTTGTTTTGTTGTCGAAATAGTACCCGCATCCGAGTTTCATCTAAATCGGCCCACAAACAAAAAAGTTGGCCACCATCTTGGATTTTTTAATATTTTTAACATTGCATTGCTGTTTTGTTGTCGAAATAGTACCCAAAACAGAGTTTCATCTAAATCGGCCCACAAACAAAAAAGTTGGCCGCCATCTTGGATTTTTATATTTTTAACATTGCGTTGCTGTTTTGTTGTCGAAATAGTACCCAAAACCGAGTTTTATCTAAATCGGCCCACAAACAAAAAAGTTGGCCGCCATCTTGGATTTTTCATATTTTTAACATTGCATTGCTGTTTTGTTGTCGAAATAGTACCCAAAACCGAGTTTCATCTAAATCGGCCCACAAACAAAAAAGTTGGCCGCCATCTTGGGTTTTTTATATTTTAACATTGCGTTGCTGTTTTGTTGTCAAAATAGTACCCAAAACCGAGTTTCATCTTAATCGGCCCACAAACAAAAAAGTTGGCCGCCATCTTGGATTTTTTTTATATTTTTAGCATTGCGTTGCTGTTTTGTTGTCGAAATAGTACCCAAAACCGAGTTTTATCTAAATCGGCCCACAAACAAAAAAGTTGGCCGCCATCTTGGATTTTTTATATTTTTAACATTGCGTTGCTGTTTTGTTGTCGAAATAGTACCCTAAACCGAGTTTCTTCTAAATCGGCCCACAAACAAAAAGTTGGCCGCCATCTTGGGTTTTTTATATTTTGACATTGCGTTGCTGTTTTGTTGTCAAAATAGTACCCAAAACCGAGTTTCATCTTAATCGGCCCACAAACAAAAAAGTTGGCCGCCATCTTGGATTTTTTTTATATTTTTAGCATTGCGTTGCTGTTTTGTTGTCGAAATAGTACCCAAAACCGAGTTTTATCTAAATCGGCCCACAAACAAAAAAGTTGGCCGCCATCTTGGATTTTTTATATTTTTAACATTGCGTTGCTGTTTTGTTGTCGAAATAGTACCCTAAACCGAGTTTCTTCTAAATCGGCCCACAAACAAAAAAGTTGGCCGCCATCTTGGATTTTTCATATTTTTAACATTGCATTGCTGTTTTGTTGTCGAAATAGTACCCAAAACCGAGTTTCATCTAAATCGGCCCACAAACAAAAAAGTTGGCCGCCATCTTGTGTTTTTTATATTTTAACATTGCGTTGCTGTTTTGTTGTCAAAATAGTACCCAAAACCGAGTTTCATCTTAATCGGCCCACAAACAAAAAAGTTGGCCGCCATCTTGGATTTTTTTTATATTTTTAGCATTGCGTTGCTGTTTTGTTGTCGAAATAGTACCCAAAACCGAGTTTTATCTAAATCGGCCCACAAACAAAAAAGTTGGCCGCCATCTTGGATTTTTTATATTTTTAACATTGCGTTGCTGTTTTGTTGTCGAAATAGTACCCTAAACCGAGTTTCTTCTAAATCGGCCCACAAACAAAAAGTTGGCCGCCATCTTGGGTTTTTTATATTTTAACATTGCGTTGCTGTTTTGTTGTCAAAATAGTACCCAAAACCGAGTTTCATCTTAATCGGCCCACAAACAAAAAAGTTGGCCGCCATCTTGGATTTTTTTTATATTTTTAGCATTGCGTTGCTGTTTTGTTGTCGAAATAGTACCCAAAACCGAGTTTTATCTAAATCGGCCCACAAACAAAAAAGTTGGCCGCCATCTTGGATTTTTTATATTTTTAACATTGCGTTGCTGTTTTGTTGTCAAAATAGTACCCAAAACCGAGTTTCTTCTAAATCGGCCCACAAACAAAAAAGTTGGCCGCCATCTTGGATAGTTCATATTTTCAACATTGCGTTGCTGTTTTGTTGTCGAAATAGTACCCAAAACCGAATTTCTTCTAAATCAGCCCACAAACAAAAAAGTTGGCCGCCATCTTGGATTTTTCATATTTTTAACATTGCGTTGCTGTTTTGTTGTTAAAATAGTATCCAAAATCGAGTTTTTATCTAAATTGGCCCACAAACAAAAAGTTGGGCCGCCATCTTGGATTTTTATATTTTTAATATTGCGTTGCTGTTTTGTGGTCGAAATAGTTCCCAAAACTGAGTTTCATCGAAATCGTTGCTGTTTTCTTGCTAAAATACTACCAAAAACCGAGTTTCACCTTAACTTTGAAAGACATGCCATAGATTGTGTTCGAAACTGTTTTTACAGGCTAAAATTATTGTACAAATTAAGACCTTATTTATGCGAGGAACTTAGAATAAAGTTGTGCGAGTCCCTTATTCTTTCAAAACTCAATTATTGTGATGTTGTATATGGGCCACGTCTCCTGTCCAGATCTTCTAAACTAATCCAACGTGTACAAAACGCGTGCGCTCGTTTTTGTTTTCACGTTCCACCTCGGTCTCACATCACACCTTATTTGAATGCAGCAGATTCACTTAAGATGGAAGCACGCAGAAAACTACACCTTTCCACTTTGCTGTTTGGCATCATCAGCTCAGAGAGGCCACAGTATCTCTACAATAAATTGCTTTGGACCCAGGATCGTATCAGATATCAAAAAAGGGCATGTACTCATGTCTTCACAATTCCCATACATCGCACTGTGGCTTTCAGAGGATCCTTCAGATTTGCTGCCTCGAAATGCTGGAATGACATCCCTCCACCCATACGTGATCTACAATCAAAATACACATTTAAAAAGAAATTAAAGAACCACCTCCTTACAATACAAAAAGCACTGTGTTAACGATTTTTATGCTACCTATACAAAACACCACCGGCCAGAGACTTACTCTCAGTTTCTTCACGTCACGCAATCAGGGTGCCACACAACACTGCGCCGTCGTGAGGCCTGTGTTACGTGTCCTCACTGCCACCCACGTTCCACGTTGACTTGCTGACGTGGCTGTTGCATTCGTGGCACCGCATGGCAACTTCCCTTTAGGATGCACGCAACAAATAAAGTCACGCCCGCGGCTTCAACGTACCTAGCACTTCTCTCCTTTTTGATTTCTCAACACTTTGTCTGATAAAGATTTATTTCACTTCACAAAAATACATTTATAAATGTGCTACCTATTTGACTTGACACTATTTTTGATAGTCAGCAGCTGTCACTGTCACACTCATACACAGCACAGATAAAAAACCATAGATAATTTAGTACTTTTTTTTCTTTTATCCCACCAAACACAACATGTCAAAGGATACTTTTATGTTTATAGGTCGACCGGAATCTCATCTTTTATCTAGATAGTTTATTTAATTTTAATGTCGTGCTCCTTCTCTAAAGTTTATTTATGTTTATTTTAATCCGCTTCTTCCTTCTTTTACTGTGTTACCGCACCATTTCGTCCTGGGAGCTGTCTGAAAACCAGCGCTCTTGCGGCATTCTGCGCAATGCCGCAAAAGCATAGCTGAGCCAGCTACCCTTTGGCCACACCCGTAGCATTTATTTTTTTAGTAATCTCTGTCTGTTATTTCTGTTTGTTTTTCTTCTTCTATGTTAATTTTTTTTTAGGCCAATAAATGTTTCTTTATCTTTATCTTTATCTAAATCGGTCCGCAAACAAAAAAGTTGGCCGCCATCTTGAATTTTTTACATTTTTAACATTGAGTTGCTGTTTGCTTGTCAAAATACTACCAAAATCTGAGTTTCATCGAAATCGGCCCGCAAACAAAAAGAAATTACCGCCATCTTGAATTTTATTTTTTTTTTAACATTGCGTTGCTGTTTTCTTGCCAAAATACTAGGTACCAAAAACCGAGTTTCATCGAAATCGGTCCGCAAACAAAAAAGTTGGCTGCCATCTTGAATTTTTTTACATTTTTAACATTGCTTTGCTGTTTTCTTGCCAAAATACTACGAAAAACCGAGTTTCATCGAAATCGGCCCGCAAACAAAAAAGTTGGCCGCCATCTTGATTTTTTTTTTCATTTTTAACATTGCGTTGCTGTTTTCTTACCAAAATACTACGAAAAACCGAGTTTCATCGAAATCGGCCCGCAAACAAAAAGTTGGCCGCCACCTTGAATTTTTTTTCATTTTTAACATTGCGTTGCTGTTTTCTTGCTAAAATACTACCAAAAACCGAGTTTCATCGAAATCAGCCCGCGAACAAAAAAGTTGGCCGCCATCTTGAATTTTGATTTTTTTAACATTGCGTTGCTGTTTTCTTGCCAAAATAAAACTACCAAAAACCGAGTTTCATCGAAATCGGTCCGCAAACAAAAAAGTTGGCTGCCATCTTGAATTTTTTACATTTTTAACATTGCGTTGCTGTTTTCTTGCCAAAAACTACGAAAAACCGAGTTTCATCGAAATCGGCCCGCAAACAAAAAAGTTGGCCGCCGTCTTGTATTTTTTTATTTTTAACATTGCGTTGCTTTTTTTTTTGCCAAAATACTACGAAAAGCCGCGTTTCATCGAAATCAGCCCGCAAACAAAAAAGTTGGCCGCCATCTTGAATTTTTTACATTTTTAACATTGCGTTGCTGTTTTCTTACCAAAATGCTACGAAAAACCGAGTTTCATCGAAATCAATCCGCAAACAAAAAAGTTGGCCGCCATCTTGAATTTTTTTTTTTTTTAACATTGCGTTGCTGTTTTCTTGTCAAAATATTACCAAAAACCGAGTTTCATCGAAATCGGTCCGCAAACAAAAAAGTTGGCCGCCACCTTGAATTTTATTCATTTTAGGGTTCCGTACCCAAAGGGTAAATACGGGACCCTATTCTGTCCGTCTGTCAGTCTGTCTGTCTGTCACCAGGCTGTATCTCATGAACCGTGATAGCTAGAAAGTTGAAATTTTCACAGATGATGTATTTCTGTTGCCGCTTTAACAACAAATACTAAAAACAGAATAAAATTAACATTTAAGGGGGGCTCCTATACAACAAACGTAATTTTTTTGCTGTTTTTTGCTCGATATTTATAACAGCAACAGGTAGACAGTTGAAATTTTCACAGATGATGTATTTTTGTTGCCGCTATAACAACAAATACTAAAAACAGAATAAAATTAATATTTAAGGGGGGCTCTCATACAACAAATGTATTTTTTTTTTGCCGTTTTTTGGTACGTAACCCTTCGTGCGCGAGTCCGACTCGCACTTGGCCGGTTTTTAACATTGCGTTGCTGTTTTCTTGCCAGAATACTACCAAAAACCGAGTTTCATCGAAATCGGCCCGCAAACAAAAAAGTTGGCCGCCATCTTGAATTTTTTACATTTTAACATTGCGTTGCTGTTTTCTTGTCAAAATACTACCGAAAACCGAGTTTCATCGAAATCGGTCCGCAAACAAAAAAGTTGGCCGTCATCTTGAATTTTTTTACATTTTAACATTACGTTGCTGTTTTCTTGTCAAAATACTACCAAAAACCGAGTTTCATCGAAATTGGTCCGCAAACAAAAAAGTTGGCCGCTATCTTGAATTTTTATTTTTTTTAACATTGCGTTGCTGTTTTTTTGCCAAAATACGACCAAAAACCGAGTTTCATCGAAATCGGTCCGCAAACAAAAAAGTTGGCCGCCATCTTGAATTTTTATTTTTTTTAACATTGCGTTGCTGTTTTCTTGTCAAAATACTACCAAAAACAGAGTTTCATCGAAATCGGCCCGCAAACAAAAAAGTTGGCCGCCATCTTTAATTTTTTTTACATTTCAACAATGCGTTGCTGTTTTCTTGTCAAAATACTACCAAAAACCGAGTTTCATCGAAATTGGTCCGCAAACAAAAAAGTTGGCCGCCATCTTGAATTTTTTTTTAACATTGCGTTGCTGTTTTCTTGCCAAAGTACTACCAAAAACCGAGTTTCATCGAAATCGGTCCGCAAACAAAAAAGTTGGCCGCCATCTTGAATTTTTTACATTTTTAACATTGCGTTGCTGTTTTCTTGTCAAAATACTACCAAAAACCGAGTTTCATCGAAATCGGCCCACAAACAAAAAAGTTGGCCGCCATCTTGAATTTTTTAATATTTTCACATTGCGTTACCTTGCGTTGTTATTTTTGTGTCAAAATGGTACCAAAAACCGAGTTTCATCGATATCGGCCCATAAACAAAAAAGTTGTCAGCCGCCATCTTGGAACTTATTTTTTCATTATTATTTCCTAATTGAGTACTAATTTAAGATTTATTTTATACTTATTTAGCCCTAAATTAGTAATGATTTACAATTAAAATTATGATTATCATACATCCTTTCCATATCCTTTCCATAATTCCTATAATTCCTCGCACTTATGATGCAAGAAGAAGAAAAAAAGAGAAAATACTAAGAAAAACTTTTTCTTTTCCTTATTTTAAGAGCATTAAAAGAAGGAAAAGAGACAAATTTGAAAAAAATATTCTTACCTTCTAGAAAAAAATGACAATAAATAATTCAACGAATAAAACAAGAATTTTGAAGTGTCTATCTTATTTTTCCTATATATTTTTAAAATTCGAAAAGGCAAATTACATCGTGCCAACCCTTACACTTTTAGTCGTTGCGTCAACTGTCTAGACGAACGGCGGCTTTTGCGCCAACACAAAGGGCGATGTCCGACTGTAAGAAGAATACTCTCTAGGCTGTGGTATTACCGATGATTAGAGTAGTAGTATTAATTATTATTAGAGTAGTATTACACAATCAAATTTTTTTTGATGAGATTTAATAAAAAATAAATTAAAAAAGTAAGTAGAAAAATATTTGTTTACTTATACCAAATCAATAGCCTTGCACCGAGGATATGACTATTGACACAGTCAAAAGATATAAATTTCACTTTTTTGCTTGATAGTACTCACCTCATGATTGCAATCAAGTTTAAACCTTATTACTGTGGAGCAAAGTTCAATATTGATCGACAGCCTATATTCAGAGTACTATGTAGAAGTTAACATTCGATTTTTAGAAAATAGCAATGAAGAATTCTTTTTTTATTTATATCGTAAGAATCACAATTTCACTAACAATTTTTTGATATATTTATTTGTTTATAACTTGTACCCGTTTCTCTGGAATCGTCATTGCCAGAAACGTCAAGTTAGCAGCCCACTTTGAGATCGTAATATCTCGGCTTGTACTGAAGCAATATTATTGAAATTTTGCGTATACGATTCACTATTTCCTAACAATTTTTTGGCATATAAATCACATTGATACGAACTGTATTTCTTAAGGTGTCTTTGCTTGATAGAAGTCACCTCATGATTGCAATCAAGTTTAAACCTTATTACTGTGGAGCAAAGTTCAATATTGATCGACAGCTTATATTCAGATTACTATGTAGAAGTTAACATTCGATCTTTAGAAAATAGCAATGAAGAATTCTTTTTTTATTTAAATCGTAAGAATCACAATTTCACTAACAATTTTTTGATATATTTATTTGTTTATAACTTGTATCCGTTTCTCTGGAATCGCCATTGCCAGAAACGTCAAGTTAGCAGCCCACTTTGAGATCGTAATATCTCGGCTTGTACTGAAGCAATATTATTGAAATTTTGCGTATACGATTCACTATTTCCTAACAATTTTTTGGCATATAAATCACATTGATACGAACTGTATTTCTTAAGGTGTCTGCTAGCTTGACGTCAAGATAGCAGCCTCACCAAGATACTCAAATATCTTTTGAACCATAGTATCACTATTTATATGCTATAGTTCACTATTTATAACTATTTACTAACAATTTTTTGACCTAGTCAAAACCTTCTAATTCCATGGTGAGGCTGCCAACTATACGCTAATGTGTAGGAGAGCGCTCTTGCTTACTCCCGTTCTGTATGCTCTAAGATCGAAAATGGTATCAAAATCGATATATTTATCAGCATCACATCACTCAAAAGTCGCAAGAATGGCGAGGCGGGACGCTTGGTGGCGCTACTGCTGCTGGAGACCTTTATACGGGCATTTACCTCAATTTTTCATTTATTTTAAGGATCCCCCAGATCTACCGGTTTCGATTCTTTGCTTTGCTGTTCTACTTGCTGTTTAGACCGCCGGCCAACCAGGGTCATTTTCAATCTATTGCATATTTAGACCAGACCAAATTGGCAAGATAGCCATTAGCTTGGTGTTATCTAATATCATCGTCTGGGTTGCGAAGTAGGAAGCTTCTGGGAGATATGCCACCCGAACATGGTCTCCGATTGCTAAAATAAATTGATCGCATATGTATATAAATTGTGAACAGGGTTGTGGGTGTTATCATTACCTATCTGAACTATTTTTTTGTGTTTTCATAACGATCGTTTAAGGAACAAAGCTCCCAAGAACATTCTTATATGTGAAATGTACTTAGACTGAAAATATGCGATAGATTGAAAATGAGCGTCTTGGCCGGCGGTCCATTGCCGAACAGCAAAGCAAAGAACGGAAACCGGTAGGTCTGGGGTGACCCTAAATCCTATTAATATTATAAATGTGAAAGTTTGTGGGTTTTTGGATATTTGTTCCTGAATCACGCAAAAACTACTGAACGGATTTGGTTGAAAATTGGCACACAGACAGTAGATAGCCTAGATTAAAACATAGAATACTCTTTATCTCGATATTTGCACGGAAACGGGAACCACGCGGGTGAATCCCCGAAATAATAATAACTAGGATAGTAAATGAATTAAAGATTGAAGAAAACCAAAATACTTCAGTATGTTGGAAATAAAATTGATATTCACAAGGTCTATAAAATTTTATTGAGATTTCTGAGCTAGGCTGAACTAAAGCATTATTATTTTAAAACTGCAAATGTTCTCTGACTGAAAATTTTACCGATATATCGATGTATCGATATTTTTTCGTGATATATCGAGACCGATATTGATATTTTTATAAATATCGATGTATCGATATATCGATATTTTTTCAGTTTCGACATCCCTATTAGTCAGTGTTGCCATTGCCACCCAGTCACGCATGTCCAAAATAGATGCTAAAGCCTCTCCACACTCGCGCGCGGATGGGTTCGCGCCAGGTTCAACGAATGAACTATTACTATTACAATATTACATACAGGCGGCAAAGAAACCCAAAAAAAGGTATAGAAGGAAATGCTTGGATGGAACACAATTTTTGTTAGGAGGTGAACATATCAAAAGTCAGCCCGTAGCCCCTAAGCCGGGGGGGAAGGGGGTTTGAAGATCCCATTTTTGGGTATTTCACATACAACACAAAACTTTCTACAAGATAAAAGCTGATTGTGCTCAAACAAACAAACGAGCAAGCAACCTAATAAAAACGCGGTAAAAGTGTTAATTATAAATAAAGAACTACCTAGGTATTTAAGTTTATATTAAACAGTTTAAAGTATTATGTATGTCTCCGGCCAACCATACGGTTTGTTCACCCTAATGAAGAAAAGGACACATACATCTACTTGACCTCTCTGTCGGCTCGTTTTGGGGCGAAGCGCTCAATCCGGTTTATAGTACTCAATTCATGATCAATATCATTCAGTATTCATTATTCAGTATTCAGTATTTTATTGCATACCATAAAGTAAATACATAGGTGGTAATTTTATAGAAAGCAGCTGTTCTGTTGTGTCAGTTTGTGTTATGCTGGTGCGGTCCGCATGGCAAAAATATCGATATTATCGCGATATCAGCCGGTCCCCATGAACGTTAGCGCGTTTACAAGATCTAGTGTGACGTCACTCATGACGTCATTACCAGCGCCATCTTGGGCTCACAGCGACCATGCCTCGTAGCGTAATCACTGTGAACGATCTGTCAAGTAACTGTCAAAAAGTCAAAATCAACGATTGTCAACAATCATTCAACAATAATAAAAACAAACGAGTGATTTCTTGCTTAGTGAATAAAAATAAACAATGGCTTTAGTAAAACTTCTTGTACAAGACGAGGAAAATAATAGGACACTGCAGTTTTTTCTCACTCCAGAACAGAGGGAGAGAGCGTGTAGTGGTAAGTATTTTGTGATGAAGATGAAAAAAAGGTGAAGATGAATGGATAAATATCCATGATACTCCAGTGCGTGCACGTTAATCCAGCTTATTCTTCGGATCGTTGTTTCAGACGAATCGTATGTGGATCAATTAATAAAAGAACATGATTTAAATGAAACAGAAGAAGCAAGAAATTATGCCAGATTATTGGATGATAATGGTGAATTCATTTTTCATGGTTTTCCTTGCCGTATATCTATTTTTATTAAAGAGTTACGTATTTATTTTTCGTGTTACTGTTTCAGACGAGTCTCTAAGTCAATTACCGGCCGGAGAGTCAAGTTCAGGGCGGCCGCAAGAGCATGATAGAACTCATAGTACAAATTCAGAAGCCGGGATAGTGGATGATGGTGAATTTCTTTTTCATAATTTTCATTGCTCTCAATTATTTTATTTGATCTCTAGGTTATTGTTTATTTGATCTCTAGGTTATTGATGTATCTTTTATTACAGAAAATTCTGAGCCCAGGTCCTTATTTATATGGACTGAGTCATGCATACAGCTGCTCCTCTCATTATATGAGGAGCACAAAGCAGAATTCCAAGTAAAAAGACATAAAAAGGTGTTTGATGACATTGCAAACAGAATGCGGAGCATTAACGAACGATATACCATTAACGGAAGTCAGTGCCAATCGAAATTAAATAGTTTAAAAAAAATGTATAAAAAAGTTTTGGACCACAATGCTCAATCTGGAAATGACCGAGCAACATGGCCATATTTTAATGTAAGCATTTATTTTATAACTACTTAATTATGTTTTTATGTATGTATGTACATAATATGATATAGATATGATATGATAATGTACATACATTATCATCATACCAGCTGTTCGTCACTCACTGCTGGGTATAGGCAAGGATCGAAGCTTCCCGAGGCTTCCCGTCCTTTCATCGTAAGGACTCTCGTAAACAACTTATAGACATGGCTCAGAAGTGAAATGGGTCTGTAGTTCTTTAAGAGGGACTTATCACCCTTTTTAAAGAACAAAATCACCTCACTTAAGTTCCATGCCTTCGGCGTTCTGCCTTCGAATCCTCATAATACTTTCCTTCGCTCACTTTGACAGCTTCCTTTCAATTAGGTAGGATTTATGCTTCATTCTATCTTCATTCATCACTTCAGACAGTAAAACTATATACCTATATAGCCTAGGTATGGGAGCCTTTCGTTTCGGCATGTTAGGTCCTACGGAAATATTGCTACACTTAATAGTAGCAACAGTTCGGTGATTTAAATCAACCGGAATAATGCAACTTTTTAGTTGCAGTAGTTCGGTTGATTTAAATCACCGAACTACTACTACTAAAAAGTTGCATTAGTTCGGTTAACAAGACTAACAACCGAACTACTGCAACTAAAGGCAAAGTGAGACCCCCTAGTAATACCATGATAATTATGTTTCAGAGAATGGATGAGTTATTTGGATCTACTGGATGGGCTCGTCCGGTAGCTACAGCATCCGAAGCTGGGCCATCTGAAGATAGCAACAATACTTTGTTGCAGCCTAAGAGTAGCAATAAAAGAAAATTGGACACTACTTTTGAAGAATATGTAAAAGAAAAGAAAAAATATCATGAAGAAAAGGCTCGTTTGAAACAAATACATACAAACAAATTATTGGAGCAAAAAGAGCAGCACCACAAAGAAAAAATGGAGTTGTTGAGGGCCATACACAATTCACTAACACGTCAAAACAACACAAGTATATTGGAATAAATAATTACCTTTTAGTTTTCTCTTGATTATATTACACAGAATCGTGTCGTACTGTGACTGGTTGAGAAAAAAATTTTTATTCTCATCTAGTTACACTGGTTCATGACTGTATACTACATATTCGGAAAAAAAATCGCACCGAGTAAGTGTCTCGATGCGAATTTTTATTCTCATCTAGTAACACTGGTGATGCGACTTTTATCCGAACAAGTAACACTATTTACGAAACATTGTTAATAGATGAGAATAAAAATTCGCATCCAGTCACACTGTTACCCGATGTCTTTTTTTTTTCGATATATGAACCAGTTACTAGATGAAAATAAAAATTTGCAACGAGTCACACCTGTTACTTGTTGCGAATTTGTTTCTCAACCAGTCACAGTGTGACACGATTCAGTGTGACTCGATGAGAATATAAGCAAGGGAAAACTAAAAGGTAATTATTTATTACAATATACTTATGTGTTGTTTTGACGTGTTCGGAAAAAAAATCGCATCGGGTAACAGTGACTCGATGCGAATTATTATTCTCATCTAGTAACACTGGTGATGCGACTTTTTTTCCGAACAAGTTACACTATTTACGAAACACTGTTACTATGTAGATGAGAATAAAAATTCGCATCGGGTCACACTGTTACCCGATACGTTTTTTTTCCAAACGTGTTACACTATGGGGCTGTCGACTTGAGTGAGAGAATCATGACGAAATGTTACGTATTTCCATATAATTATCGCCGCGATAACATCGCCGTGTGTAGACAGACACGTAGAGTGTATAGAAATACGTGGCACGAAAATAACATCGTCGGCGATTTTCACGCTCGAGGAGACAGCCCCTATACACGTACCAGTGTTACTGGATGAGAATAAAAATTCGCATCGAGTCACAGTTACTCGTTGCGAATTTTTTTCTCAACCAGTCACAGTGTGACACGATTCAGTGTGACTCGGCTCGGAGATCCCTTGTTGCCATATGGGCATGTTGCTCGGTCATTTCCAGATGTAGAGTTGTGGTTCAAAACTTTATTATAAGTACGTTTTTTAAACTTTAATTTTGATTGACACTGAGTTCCATTAATGGTATCTCCCTTGTTGCAATATGGGCATGTTGCTCGGTCATTTCCAGGTGTAGAGTTGTGGTTCAAAACTTTTTTGTAAGTAGGTACATTTTTTTAAACTGTTTAATTTTGATTGACACTGAGTTCCATTAATGGTATCTCCCTTGTTGCAATATGGGCATGTTGCCTGGTCATTTCCAGATGTGAGTTGTGGTTCAAAACTTTTTTGTATGTAGGTACATTTTTTTAAACTGTTTAATTTTGATTGGCACTGTGTTCCATTAATGGTATCTCCCTTGTTGCAATATGGGCATGTTGCCCGGTCATTTCCAGATGTTGAGTTGTGGTTCAAAACTTTTTTTGTAAGTAGGTACATTTTTTTAAACTGTTTAATTTTGATTGACACTTGACTTCCGTTAATGGTATATTGTTCATGCTCCGCATTCTTTTTGCGATATTGTCATACACCTTTAACTTCGAAGTTTGCTTTGTGCGAGGAGCACAAAGGAGACTTCGAAGTTAAAAGCGCAGAATAACTTGAACCCAATTTTTAGTACCACAGCACTACAATTTTGTACTGAGAATTACTACTGCGTGCGCAAGCCTCAGTCTATGGTTTGGGTCAAGTCATTTTGCAATAGCTGTAGGTACACTAATGAAAGAAAGCTGTCAAACTTTTCAAAATGAGCGTAGAAAAGTATTGTGAAAAACCCAAAAACCTTTTTAGTATTACTTTACTTTAGTTTTACCCTGAGTTCATTACTAGCAAATGATTTTCACCACAATATTCGTAGCTTCAGTAGGTTTTCGCTCTAGCATTATTTGCTCCCTTTTTGCTCCCAAATACTACTCCCAGGAAAATAATGAAAAAGAAATTCACTAGCATCACCCACTATTCTTGCTTCTGCAGTTGCACATTCATTTTGATTCCGTGTTATTGTCCTATCATATTCTTGCAGTATTAGGTTTTTAGTCACGAAAACTATACTATTATAGGTAGGTAAGTAAAAAGTGCCATTTAAAAGCTTTGTGATTGATACCATTTAATTAGGATGTAATTTGCACTGTTAGAGTAACTGATTTGTATAATTTTTTTGAAAAACTAATAGATGATTTATGTAATAGTATTAAAACTAAGTATGATAGTCATTGAATTTCTTGGTAAGTGAAGAGTACAATGATAAGAAGTCTGAGATTGTCCATCCATGTGTAGTTTGTAGATTTTTTATTACATTGGGAAAACCAATAAAAAGTGGTTTATTTATTTTAGTTGTTACCTACTTTTTTGTTAGTTAGTTAGTAGTTTAATAATAATGTAAAAATGCCAGAATAAATGTAAGGTGTTTATAGTAAACTAGGCGAATGTTCCTATACGTTGTGATTTAGTTATAGTTTAATAGATACTTTATTTTTTCACAAACTGTTCCAAAGATATCATAAATAAGAAAAAAAGGATTTTATAAGGATCATTAAAATTTAAGAATTTTATTATTTTATTTGTAAAAGCTAGTCTATAATAAATAACTAAATTGTTGATTATTGAATTGCGTTAAAAAATATACCAATTTTATTAAAATATACGTTTTATTTAACAAAACTCCCTGTTACACTAATGGTTGTTGGTAAAGTAATAGTAAATTAGATTATTCACAAGTTCCGATTGAAGCTAAGGTTCTATAGTTTATTTACAAACAATGACCTCTGTAAAATAATATATAGGTTAGTAGTAGGCAAAAGAGTAAAAAGTGGCCACTTTTGACACATTTGCCTACTACTACTACTCAAATAAACTATATTTCACAAAGTTTATTTTGTAAATAAAGTATAGAACCTTAGCTTCAATCAGAACGTGTAAATTTTCGATACATTATGTACTTAGCTAGCAATAAATGTAATATAATGAGAGCGCCACTGTGGGGGCATTGAGGGTGCATCGCGCGTCCACTAGCGCCGCCAATCAAGAAACAATAATTACAACTAAATAACTATGTAAAATAAAATTCTGAAATATATAAAAACTAGTATTAGCTATCAACAACTATTTTTGTATGCTTAAATAAAAAGAATTAGTTTAAATGTGTTTGTGTAGTTAAAACCGGGATCAACGCCTAAAGTGGCCACTTAGGCGTAAATCCAGAATTACACATTGTATTACGTGGTATTACTATTTTTCTAAGCTATTATATATATTTATCAGAATTTTATTAACATAGTTACGAGAGAGTGGCATGCAAATCACATAGACTATTTTAAAGGAATCGTTCAGAGCCCCCTATTCTTAAGCTTAACCAAAAATGAGATCACGCCTTTAATAGCGACGATAGTGCGCTGATGATGAAGCTCTCCTTGAGTCGTCGTCTTCGTCTTCCTCGGACGAGGATGTGCCTTTTTTGATTGTTACCAAGAAAAGAAGGCTGAATTTTCATAATATTCCACGGATAGAAAACTACGTCATAAAATGCAGAACAATTTAAATCGCACTTCAGGTTGGTGGTATCTACGAAATTCTTATGAGGCTAATAAGACCTGAACTTTCCACGGACAGAAGCCAATTGAAATTAGGAAGCAGCTTGTATTAACCTTGTGGGTCATGGCAACACCAGATTCATACAGGTATTACCAAAAATGAGAAAAATATATTTGGTGTGGATAAGCCACAGCCATAAGGACTGTGAGAAGAGTATCGCATGCTCTCTATTGTTTAGCTCCAAAATACATACAATGGCCGACACTTACAAGAGCAGAGGATGTCATGAGAGATTTTGAAACACATAGTGCATCGAGTATTAGAGGTGCCATCGATGGTATGTACCCATATTAAAATTAATGCCCCTAAAAAAAGATGCACAATCATACATAAACCGCAAAGGGTCACAATTTAAGTACAGGTTAGTTTAATCAAACTCTTAATCAAAATCCTGCCTAATACATACACTTATGGGCAAAAATATAGACTCACCCCTATTTCTTACGTGCCGGACTACAGCTGGGCCACAAAAAAAAGTTGGAAATCTGACTTTTTGACTATGCCATGATGAAGACGATAGTTTGTCGGAATTTGTCGCCAAAATCACGTGACGGACTACAGCTGCGCCACAAAAAAAAAGTTGGAAATCAGACATTTTGACTATGCCATGATGAAGTCTATAGTTTGTCGGAGTTTGTCGCTAAAAACCAGAGTTTGTCGGTCTTCCGTTTAGGAGATACATGTGGCTCAGCTGTAGAGACGTCTCTACAGCTGCGCCACACAGATCTCGAAAACGGAAGGTCGTAGCGAAAATCTGATTACTTGTATGTATAGCAGTTAGTTTGTCGGAGTTTGTCACACAAAAACCAGAGTTTGTCGGTCTAGCGTTTAGGAGATACGTGTGGCGCAGCTGTAGAGACGTCTCTACAGCTGAGCCACACAGATCTCGAAAACGGAAGGTCGTAACAGAAATCTGATTACTCGTGTGTGTAGCCGGTAGTTTGTCGGAGTTTGTCACCAAGAACCAGAGTTGTCGGTCTTGCGTTTAGGAGATATCTGAGGATACACTGTGGAGACCTTTCTACCTGGATCTTGAGAACGGAAGGTCGTAGCGATAATCTGATTAGTCATATCTATAGTCGGTAGTTTGACCGAGTTTGTCGCCAAACATCAAAGTTTGTCGGTCTTGCGTTTAGGAGATATGTGAGATTTTCGCTACGACCTTCCGTTCTCGAGATCCAGGTAGAAATATCTCTATAGCATATCCCCACATATCTTCTAAACGTAAGATTGACAAACTCTGATTTTTGGTGACAAACTCCGACAAACTAATGGCTACACACTCGAGTTATCAGATTTTTGCTACGACCTTCCGTTCTCAAGATCCAGGTAGAAAGGTCTCCACAGCGTATCCTCACATATCTCCTAAACGCAAGACCGACAAACTCTGGTTCTTGGTGACAAACTCCGACAAACTACCGGCTACACACACGAGTAATCAGATTTCTGTTACGACCTTCCGTTTACGAGATCTGTGTGGCTCAGCTGTAGAGACGTCTCTACAGCTGCGCCACACGTATCTCCTAAACGCAAGACCGACAAACTCTGGTTTTTGTGCGACAAACTCCGACAAACTAACGGCTATACATACAAGTAATCAGATTTTCGCAACGACCTTC
The DNA here is from genome assembly GCA_943789525.1 of Agriphila geniculea. Taxonomy (NCBI): domain Eukaryota; kingdom Metazoa; phylum Arthropoda; class Insecta; order Lepidoptera; family Crambidae; genus Agriphila; species Agriphila geniculea. The sequence continues at coordinate 20,924,131 of OX038878.1, forward strand.
CGTTTTCGAGATCTGTGTGGCGCAGCTGTAGAGACGTCTCTACAGCTGAGCCACATGTATCTCCTAAACGGAAGACCGACAAACTCTGGTTTTTGGCGACAAACTCCGACAAACTATAGACTTCATCATGGCATAGTCAAAAAGTCAGATTTCCAACTTTTTTTTGTGGCGCAGCTGTAGACCGGCACGTGCCAAAATCAGAATTTGTCGGGCTTGCGTTTAGGAGATATTTGTGGCCCAGCTGTAGTCCGGCACGTCTATTTCTTTTATTTCCAACATAGAATCAACTGACGTTAAAACTGAAATTGATATCATTATAAACTATTTATTTAATTTATAACCAATTAAGGGCTTTAAAATGATGCCAATATGATTTATTTACTTAAATTGATTTTATGCTAAAAATAAGTTTAAAGGAACGGGTGATTCCATACTTTTACCCATAAGGGTAGTTACAGATTTTTAAAATTCAGTAAGTACATCATTAGATATTTCTAATAATTAAACTATTCATAATGCGGTTTCGTTTTGAGATACCTTCTTCTCTGCGATTGAGAATTAGAGGTCCTCTGTTTGTGCTCTGTTCGTTTATTCTTGGCAATGTTTCAAATGAAATCAGGTCACCTTTTAAAATGCAGATGTTGTGCAGTACTGCAGTAGCAAGTAAATACTCTGGGATTTTATCTATTGTGACCATCGGTAGGCAGTCGAGAATGCTGCGCCATCTACCTTTCCACAGGCCAAAAGCTCTCTCTATTGACATTCTGGCAGAGGACAAACAGAAATTATAATTTTTTTGATTTCTACTTAAGTGTCCGTTGTCCTTAAAAGGCACCATAAGCTTTGGATGAATACTATAGGCAGCATCTCCTATAATATGAGAGTCTGTGGGAAAATAGTCTTCATTTTCAATATATTTTTGAACTGGAGAAAGCTTGAACACACGACAGTCGTGGACACTGCCCACATTTCCAGCAAACATGCTTGTAAAAAGCATTTCCCTCGTACATACAGCCTGCAAAAAAGAAATAATTATTACTTATTGTTAAATGGTAAACCTTAGATGAATATTATTAGAGTACTAGCAGCCGTCCGCGACTTCATCTATATGGACAGTTATTTGTCTATCCCTCGGGAATAGTACCTTTTTTCCAGGCGCGGATCCAGCCCTCAAAAAGGTTGTGGTCACAGCCACCCGAAAATCGGCCAAGTGCGAGAGTGGGAGTACAAACTCGCTCATTAATGACTTTTGAATTTGATTATTTCCTTTTTCCGAACATCAGGATAGGCCTTAGGAATGGAAATAATCATTGGAGGAAGACAGACCTGATTTTGTTTAATAAAATAGTCACACACAGTTTCGATTAAATTCCAAACCAATGTCTATCAATAATTTTTTTCTTCTTTTCTAGTAGCCAGTAAAATTCAAAGTGGGTTACTAGGACATATACAGGTCTGGATTAGGGCATGTACAGTGGCATACAGTGCCGGATTAAGACTACTTGATGCCCTAAGCAAGCAACCTGTGGGTCCCCTACCCAAATATGACTAGTAAAGTTATCAGCCTTTAAATAGTTTTTATAAAATTCTACACAAGTGGGTGGTTACTTAAACTATGTCTATATTTTTGTATTGTAAAAATTGGTGTGCGATGCGGGCTCCAGGCTCTGGGCCGTGCAGTGATGATGGTTTGGTCAAAAACATTACAATCAATGATAGATGGTGTTATAATTTTGTCCAATTCAAGCATGATGAAAATCTGGTCTAGGATAAAATCCGAACGGAGTCCGGTCTGAGTTCTTAAAATCTTGTCTAGATCCCTATCGACCGACATTCCGCTGCCATAACCTGATACGAAGTGGAGTACAGATAGACAAGCTTGCATTACCTAGGTATGTATATATGTAGATTCGCACGAAACTAAAAGAGTATGACATGGAATCAAATTAAAATAAATGAGTTCGTACATGGTCACTCTTGGCAGAGCCACACAGAAGGGAGTCAAAGAGCCTCATGCGGTTAGCAAGCCGCATTTCATCATTATCATCAGCCTATCAATCTCGATAGACCATGAAAGTGTGACATCACAAGTCTATTAGGACTGTGGGCATGCCCATTGTGGTATTGGTAAGGATTAAAATATTACTGATCTCAGAATTTAATTAAACTAACCTGTACTTGAACTGAATGTGTCCCTTTGCGGTTTATGTATGATTGTGCATCATTTTTCGGGGCATTAATTTTTACATGGGTTCCATCGATGGCACCGATTACTTGAGGAAATGCACTATGTGTTTCAAAATCTCTCATGACATCCTCTGCTCTTGTTCCTGTCGGCCATTGTATGTATTTTGGAGCCAAACAATAGAGAGCATGTGATACCCTTCTCACAGTCCTTATGGCTGTGGCTTTGCCCACACCAAATTTCTCACAAACAGATCTGTAAGTAAAGATAAAAAAATGTTTATTATGAGCTGAAGAAGAAGAAAATGTATACTTTTCTCATTTTTGGTGATTTTGGTGGTCATGATTTATATAATAATAATATTTAAATACCTGTATGAATCTGGTGTTGCCATGACCCACAAGGTTAGTAAAAGCTGCTTTCTTATTTCAATTGGCTTCTGTCCACCTTTGGTGGTGGTAAGTTTCGGCCTTATTAGCCCCAGAAGAAATTCAAAAGTATCTGGTAGTAACCTGAAAATTTTGAATCACAGTGATAAAATATAGGTACTTTTCTACATACACTTTATGGTAAAGAATGAGTTTATTCTTGCAATCCAGTAGTAACCACCAACCTAAAGTGCGATTTAAATTCTTCTGCGTTATATGACGCCACTGTCCGTTCCACGTAGTTCTCTATCCGTGGAATACTATGCCTTTGATTCAGCCTTCTTTTCTTGGTAACAATCATAAAAGGCACATCCTCGTCCGAGGAAGACGAAGACGACGACTCAAGGAGAACTTCATCCTCAGCGTCACTATCGTCGCTATCAATGGCGTGATGTAAAACAATTAGCAATTGATCCATTTCTAAAATAACAAAGAGAATATAATCACTATGTAAATTAAGACAAAAAAACTTTGTGGCCTTTATAAATTTTTAAACCTTTTTACTTTTCGAGGTTAGTTTCGTAGGTAATCTCGTTCGTTATCGCGATAAAAGTCGGTTCGCATGGTGATCTGTCACAAACTGTCATTTGTCGATTTGAGCGCGATATCGAATGCGGACCTCGTGTGAGCGTTGTAAACGCCGTAAACGATATTATCGCCATGGGGACCGCAGCCGTGGTTTGTTGTACCATTTCAGTGGTTGTATAACTATTGTATTGTTTATTTTCACTTTTCTAAAGTTGTTTTTATATGTTTTTTAAAGTTTGAAACAATCAAAGTAACTGCACTTTATAGTTTGTGTACGACGGAAACCTGCCTTTCTATTGTCTAACTTTAAAATCTATCGCAATCGCTTTCAGGATGTAATCCATTGAAGTTTCTTTTTGGCACAAATAAAAACTTACCCAAGAAATGCAGCAATCTGTCACATCCATCTGTCAAACGAAAGCGATTGCGATAGATTTTTAAAATTAGACAATTAGCCCCCTGATTCTGAATTTATATAAATTGCGGCAATCAGTACTTTACAGCATCTTATTTTTCGAAGATTTTTCGTATCAAAGCTAAATCCGCTTCTGTAAACTGAAATTATGGCCAATTTAATATCATTTTTAATATTCATATGTTGCATTTGCTCTACGCCTAGTGATCAAAATATACCTATAGTAATAACTACATGGAATTTTACCAATGCTACTATCGGTGGTAAGTAATGTTAACTGTGAAGGACATAATTATTACTTTATCACTTGTTGTCGCGTAACTGCAACTCTGTCACTGGTTTTTACTTTATCACTTTAAAACCAACTTACGGAAATAATATTTGCAAACAAACCACCCATACTTAACCTCAGAGAAGTATTTTTGTATTACATGCCCTGAACCTGACTCTCCGACCCATATTTTATAATTATAAATATATAAATACAATTAATAGCTCACTTATATTGTCCAAGTTAGATATATGGTGTTAGTTCACTGTAACTTAACGGTAACTACTGTTAACGTTAGCTAACAATTACGAAAAACACAAAGTTTTGTTTATGAACATTATTTCCTGGTTGGCTGGAGTGTAGGTAGGTTTATAGTTAAGTTTTTTTAATGATAAATAGGCAAGCGCTTGCCTGCTATCACGCCTAATGGTAAACGATGACGCGATATGATGCAACATGTCTAGAAGATACCTATTCACTCCTGACTTGAAAGCCCCCAGATTTTACCTATCGGGAAACAGACTCAGGCAAGGAGTTCCACTCTCTGGCGGTATGGATGATAAAATTTGAAGCAAAACACTTAATGCGAGTCTTTGGAATATCCACCAAAAATGGTGGTACTGATTCATGTGTCTGATGGAAGAGGGAGATGACGGAATTCGTTTGTGCAATTCCACACTCGCCGAAATGTATCGGATAAGAAACTGATAAGCTTGCAACCTTGAGGCTTTTGCACTTATTATAGAAAAGATTAGATTATAAGTTGCCAATAATGTTTTTTCTTTACATTTACATGAAAATATTATACTCATTGTTTTAATAATTTCCTTTCAAGCATGGGATGTTTTAAAATATGGTGGTAATTCATTGGATGCAATTGAAAAAGGGGCATCAATATGTGAAGAGCAGCAATGTGATGGAACAGTAGGATATGGTGGAAGTCCAGATGAACATGGTGAGACAACATTAGATGCACTAATTATGGATGGGTAAGGTCATGGAAGTTAATTATAAAAAAACAAGTATTCCTTATTTGAAATATTACAATGGCCCACCACCCACCACACAGATGGAATCTAATTCAGAATTCCTAAAAAGAATATTCATAATGTATGAAAATTCCAACCGAACAACTGGATAACTAGGGCCCAGGACAGAGAAGCATGGAAGGAGTTGGGGGAGGCTTTTACCCAAGGGGATTCAGACCCAAATTAGTTATAGTGCTTACATATAAATATTGAATTGTGAAAATAAGGGTTTGAAAATAAAAAGCTATATTATTATTATTATGAAAATTCCGAACGGAAAATTACCACATGTAGATAATGTAGAAGGTCAATAGATTTGTAAGAAAGAAGAAAGAAATTGTAATTTATTATGCATGGATTCAGGAGCTGCATTCAGAATTCCAAATGGAAATTCTGTCTGCATGTAGCGAGCCAGGGTTGGTCAGCCACATACGACAGAATCTGATTCGTAATTCCGAAATGGAATATCAATAGTGTATGAAAGTTCCGAACGGAAAAACAACTGCATGTGTGTAAGGTAGGGTACTTAGGTCCATAAATTTGTATGGATTTTTTAAAATTTGAATTTGTATAGCTTGCGTTGAGTCCGTTTCAGGATTCCGAATCGAAATTCTGTCTGTATGTGGCCATTCTAACAGGTGTTTAAAGTGTTTAAATATATTTCAGGAAAACCATGAATGTCGGAGCAGTGGGAGCTCTTCGCAAAATAAAAAATGTGATTTCTGTGGCCAGACATGTATTAGAACACACTAAACATTCCATACTTGTAGGAGAGCTAGCCACAAAGTTTGCGGTGGAAATGGGCTTCATTGAAGAAAATCTTACGACTTCTGAATCAAAAGAGATGTGGAAAAAATGGTATAATAATGATAATTGTCAACCCAACTTTTGGATGGTGATTTTATTTTCTTTTCATTATATTACTGATAGAATATATTTGTGCATTCTTAATATAAGTATTTGATTTCAGAATGTTAAACCAGATCCAAGCAAATCCTGTGGCCCATACAGAAAACCAAATCCTAAAAAATATCATAATGAATACCAAGCTATGAAAATAGACCGCTTCAATCATGACACCATAGGCATGGTGGCCATTGATGAAAATGACAATATTGCTGCTGGTACATCAACAAATGGAGCAAAGTTTAAGATACCGGGGTACCTAATTAATCATTATGAAATCTATATTAACTAATTACTTTTATAAACCCATCAGCCCCCCTAGCATGACCACCGAAAAACACGATACCTAACGCGTGATATAGTTTTATCGACACTCAAATGTCAAAATCCTGTCTTTTGACAGTTCAAAACGTGATAAAACGCTATAAGTATTATATCGCGTTTCGGAGGTCGTGCTAGGGGGGCAGGGGGTCAGCCTGCCTAGCATGACCGATTTATATCGCGTGCTTATCGCGTGATATAGCATTATCGACACTCAACTGTCAAATTCCTTTGTGTTTTTGACAGTTAAACGTGATAAAACGTTATATCACGCGATATAAATCGGTCATGCTAGGTAGGCAGGTCTGCTAATGTTAACGTCAAAATCGTGTTTCATTGTGTTTGAATGGTAATGCTTTTTGATACAGTTCTTGTTTCTTAAATCCAAAACCGAAACGCATTATGTTTCTTAAACCCAAAACGGAAACACTTTGTTTCGATTTTGGGTTTCAGAAACAAGAACTGTGTCATAAAGCATTACCATTCACGATTTAGACGTTAACATTAGTAGAGAACTGAAACTGAATATTATTTTTTTCATCAAACCAATACTTGCGGGGTGTCTATAGATAGGTCTTTAAAAATGACATTGAGGTTCTTAGACTATTTTTTCTCAAAGTCAATCGTTTGAAAGATATATACTGCCAAAGTGATAAAATGTGTGTCCCCCCCCCCTTAAATTAAAAAAAAAAATCTAAAAAAAATATATGCTATAGTTCTCAATGACCACTTTCAACAAAAATTAGTTTGAACTTGAACAGTAATAAGTTTTCGAGATATAGTACATTTTCTAAAACCGCAAATATAACTTTGTCATTCATACAAACACTGTGAAAAACAAACTTATTTTTTCATACGAAAAATTATAGCGGTATTAAATATGGTATAGTATAATGTACCTACGGAACCCTACTGCGCGTGGCCCGAAACGCACTTGTTTAATTTGCAATCAGCTCTGTCCAATGACTCCTGCTGAGTCCTGCTACAACTGTAATAATAATAAAAAATCGGGTTGCACTCTGGGAGTGCCGGCAGAAGTGAAAACTTGAATATTAACGTTGTGCATTTTTGATATTTTGGAATGGTTAGGGAATAATTTTGCACGAATTGCCGTATTACGAATTTACTCTGCATTTGAATTTACGAATACAGAACAGTATTGTACGAGTCTTATCCATAGCTTGACAGAAAATCTAGTTTTGACATTGAATTAAAAAATTTGCGCGTTGCTATGGTGACACAAGTGTTTACGTCTTGAAATGACGCGCCGCCATTTTCACCGCGCCCCGTAGAAAGAGAGGGGGATACTTTCGCCGCCGGCTGTCTACTCTCCATCCGTCACATCCGTCTTACGAATTCTCGATCAGCCCCCCTAGCATGACCGACGAAACACGATATATATCGCATGATATGGCATTTTATCGACACTCAGCTGTCAAAATCCAATGTCTTTTGACAGTTAAACGTGATAAATCGCTATATCACGCGATATGATATCGTGTTTTGTTGGTCATGCTAGGCCTACAGGGTCACGTGATTCTTACTGACGCGAGTTTAGCATTTTTTCCCCATTACAAAAAAGCGTACAACGCCGCTAAAGAAGTTTTCACTTCAAAAATACTTTAACTTTCGGCTCCTAATATTCCGTTACTTTATATTTCAGACGTATTGGTGACTCTCCCATCCCCGGATCAGGTGCATATGCTGACAACACAGTTGGAGGAGCCGCAGGAACAGGAGATGGCGATATTATGCTTCGTTTCCTGCCTAGGTACGTACCTATACACGATTTGCCTTATTGTCTTTTTGTTGCCTACGATTCAAACCAACCGGCCCGCGTCCGAGTGCATTTTACCTCTGCCAGAGAAAAATGAAGCGTCTATACAGTAGTTAAATTTCATATTGCGTTGCGTGCGAAGCCGACGGGCTGCCGCGGCATGTCAATTTTCATGCAAAAATGGAATTTGCTACCTGGGGCCTACCGGCTAACTTACATGGCTCTATCGTTTTTTTTTTTTTCATTTATTTAAGGACAACCAACAAAGCAAACACTAAATTCATGATCTACAATACACTTGCAACTTAATCTAGGAATAGTGTCACCTTAATTAAAGGCTGCCACGGCATGCAATAGAAATTATAGTCTGGTTAGAACTTAAAATTAATTACCTATCTTAAATTACTAACAAGGTTTGTATCTAAAATTAACTAAAATTATACTGTAATTACTATGCAGTAGCAACATTACTAAATTACTAACAATTTTAACAATTCCATTTTGAATTTACGTATTTTAAGGTGAAATATATCTAAGCGGCCTTTTTTATTTAAACTATTTTGTAACGAAAGAATTCTATTTAATGTCGAAAATTTACCTAAATTGCTTATACTAAGCTTACGAGTAAACAGGGAAAATTTACCAGGACGGGGTAATCTACGAGGGCAGTTAAAAGTGATTTTAGAAAGCAGATGAGGGCAATCGTACGCACCATTTAAAAGCTTGTGTAAGAATATTTGATCAAGAAGTTGTCGTCTTAATTTAAGGGTATTTAAATTGTGTCTTCTTAAACGGTCGTTATAAGACTTAAATTTTTTACAATCCTTGGATTGGTATGTAAGATGGTATAAAAACCTTTTTTGCACACGTTCAATTCTAGACTCATGTACTTGATAGTGAGGTGACCAAACAGCACTACAATACTCTAGTCTAGACCTAACCAAAGCATTAAATAAAGTTATTTTTGTGGCTGCGTTTTTAAAACCCTTACTACTTCTCACTACAAATCCCAGCATCTTGAAAGCACTCGAAATCATTGTGTCCAAATGTTTATTGAAATGCAACTTTTTATCAAGCGTAACGCCAAGGTCTCGAATAGAATCCACCTCATCAAGCCTTTGCCTCTGGATAAAGTACTGATTCTTAAATGTATTAACATTTCTGGTAAACGCCATATAATGACATTTGGCAATATTGAGGTTCAGACAGTTTTGATGGCACCAAAGAGCAAGGCGATTCAAATCCTCTTGAAGTAGGCGAGAGTCATTAGCGCAACGAATACATTTCAAAATTTTTAAATCATCGGCATACAAGTAAAATTTGGAGTGCTTGAAGCATGATCTAATGTCATTGATGAAAATGTTAAAGAAGATTGGACCGATATGGGACCCTTGAGGTACGCCAGAAGGGGTAAGATAGGGTCTAGAACAGTAGCCATCAACAACCACTTTTCCCGTACGAGATGCGAGATAAGATGCACACCACTGCAGAAGGTCGCCAGCCACGCCATAGCGAGTTAATTTATCCAGCAACAAGTTGTGGTCCACCCTGTCGAACGCCTTACTAAAATCAGTGTAAATTACATCCGCTTGAGTGCGGGAATCGACAAGCTCAATAACGTCATTAGTGAAAGACACTAAATTGGTTGTCGTTGACCTAGCCTTCGTAAAACCATGTTGTTCAGGTATCAAAAATTGTTTGAAATGCCAAATTAGCAAGGCGCAGACCAGCGACTCAAACAACTTACCAAACACAGATAGAAGAGATATTGGTCTATAATTTTTGACACAAGAAGAATCTCCATCTTTAAAAATAGGTACGATCAAAGCCTCTTTCCAAATTACAGGAAAAATTCCGGAGCGCAAAGATCTATTGAAGATGCAGGACAGAGGAAAAGAGAGAACCTCGGCACATTTACATGCAAATAATGCCGGTATACCGTCAGCTCCAGCACCTTTCGAAGTATCGAGCCTTTCCAATGCACTGAGAACCTCCTCCTGGGTAAAAGATATGTTAGAAAGGGTAAGAGAGTCTGTGCTCTGTGGGTAATCCCTAGAAACCACAACACCACTATCAGTCACAGGAACAGTATTTACGTACACTGAAGAAAGGTATTCAGCCAATAATTCACAAATTTCTGGTCCAGTTGAAACTGTGGTACTGTCTAAGTACATAGAAGAAGGATAATTACTGCTATTTTTGCGCTTTTGTTTAATATATGACCAGAAAAACTTAGGATTGGATGTTATCATGGACTCAATGTTCGATACATAATTATTGTAACACCTAGAGGATAAAGTGATGCACCTTTTTTTCAAAGTAACGTAATCTATATGGTCTAACGGGTTATGGTATTTATTAAAACGAACACGATATTTATTTTTTTCTCTTAATAGTCGTTTCAAATCAGGTGTGTACCAGATAGGGTATTCACTAGACCTAGGTTTATGTTTTGGTACAAATTTTTCTATAGCAGACCTAATGATTTCATAAAATTTGGACACCATGTCATCTACAGAAAGATGCGGGGAGAGAGCCTCATCCCAGTCTATAGAATCGTTATCGCTTTCATTTGACAAATGGATGTGACACATGGCTACTTCTGGTTGGCATTAATAAAATCTTACCAGAGAAAAGTAGCAATGTATCACATCCATCTGTCAAATGAAAGCGATTACGATAGACATGTAAGTTAGCCGGTACGGGCCCTGTATACTATACATACTAGTGGCTCCGTGAGCTGTAGAACTCGCATTATTTTGCGAGGACGTCATCTCGCAAAAGAAGGCCTCAGAGCGATTCCGGGAGGCGGACCCGCAATCGGGCCGACTCCACCGACCGACGACGGCGACTGGGGGTAAGAAGGCGTTATGCGAACCTTATTCCCCCCTAGTCTTCGCAAGGTGGATCAGATGGATAGTCCTTGAGACCTTATGTGGTGGGCCCGTTGCGGCACAAACACCAGGGCCCTATATAATAAACGTGAGAATTTGTCACCTGTCATGACATTTTTATATCCATTGCGTCAATCGATTTGAAAATAGAATACCTAAACTACTCATAGCTACAACGCAATGTAAACCAAATTGTCGCGACAATTTAAAAAATGGTCACGTTATTAAATAGGGCCCAGGGTCCGCACGGTGCGTGACATCACGGTCCCGTAGGTCCTGTGTGTTAATGCAGGAATTAGTAGGGGGGTAGGTTAGGGCCCCGGCGAGTCCCACATACCTTCGGGATGTGTAAAAGCATTCCCCCCTGCTATAAAAAAAGATCTCGCATTAAATAGTAACTCAAATTGTAAGTTGTTTGAAAAATAACAGATGTCGCCCTCGCCACGAGGTTTTCAAAGCAAAGCACATAATCTATATGGATACATTTCGAAAAACTGCCTCGACTAAAAAATAATATATAATTATCGAGCCTGCTTACAAAATTTCACGAGAATCGGTTGAGAAATGCGACCAGGGGCCGTATTATGACCTCTTATTTCCTGGCAGTTTTCTGGGGCCGTACCGGCTAACGAATCGAGCTTCGAAACCGGGTTTCAAATTAAAACAGATAAATCGAGCTCCAATTGGGCCAAAATGTCGAACCCTAATTCATGAGGTCACACAAACATCCATATCTTCCAAATAACTTCAACAAATAGTACAATACGAAATTCCTTACTTCAATTTATCTTTTTTAATTTGAAACTCGGCAAATTTTCCGAAACTCGATTCGTTAGCCGGTACGGCCCCTGACTGGACATTAATCTATCTCTTTTATTCGCTTTCAGCGAGAAAGAAATGTAACTATAGCAATTCATAAACCTGGCAAGTTTTAAGAGGTTGTAATACCCCCCCAGGGGCCGTACCGGCTAACTTAGATGGCTATCGTAATAGCTTCCATTTGACAGATGGATGTGATACATTGCTACTTTTCTATGGTAAGTTTTTATTTAAGCCTAATAGAAGTAGCAACGTGTCACATCCATCTGTCAAATGAAAGCGATTACGATAGCCATGTAAGTTAGCCGGTACGGCCCCAGGGGCGAACTTCGAAAAGTCTGCCGGGTTTCAAACTAAAACAGATATATCGAGCCCCAATTGGGCCAAAATGGCGAACCCCAATTCATGATGTCTTACGAACATCGATATCATCCAAGTAACAATACGTAAAATACGAAATTACTTACTTTGATTTCTCTGTTTTAAGTTAAAGCTCGGCAGACCCACCGAAGTTCGAAAAGTTAGCCGGTAGGGCCCCAGGGGCCCCGTACCTACCGGCTCACTTACATGGCTATCGTAATCGCTTTTATTTGACAGATGGATGTGATGCACGTGCCGCGGGCTGATTATCTATTTAGAAACCACCTAGCGACCGGTTGCAGTTCATAGATGATAGTGATCCATTGCTACTTCTTTTTGGATTAAAAAAAAACATACCAAAGAAAAGTAGCAATGTATGTGGAATGAAACCGGTCGCTAAATAGTTTCTTTTTAGATAATCAGGGTGCTGGACTACAGCTGCGCTACAAAAAAAAGTTTGAAATCTGACTTTTTGACTACCTATGCCATGATGAAGTCTATAGTTTGTCGGAGTTTGTCGCCAAAAACCAGTTTGTCGGTCTTCCGTTTAGGAGATACGTGTGGCTCAGCTGTAGAGACGTCTCTACAGCTGCGCCACACAGATCTCGAAAACGGAAGGTCGTAGCGAAAATCTGATTACTTGTATGTATAGCCGTTAGTTTGTCGGAGTTTGTCGCACAAAAACCAGAGTTTGTCGGTCTTGCGTTTAGGAAATCTGTGTGGTGCAGCTGTAGAGACGTCTCTACAGCTGCGCCACACAGATCTCGAAAACGAAAGGTCACAGCGAAAATCTGATTTTTTGTGTGTGTAGCCGGTAGTTTGTCGGAGTTTGTCACCAAGACCCAGAGTTTGTCGGTCTTGCGTTTAGGAGATATGCGAGGATACGCTGTGGAAACCTTTCTACCTGGATCTTGAGAACGGAAGGTCGTAGCGAAAATCTGATTACTCGTGTGTGTAGCCGTTAATTTGTCGGAGTTTGTCACCAAGAACCAGAGTTTGTCGATCTTGCGTTTAGGAGATATGTGAGGATACGCTTACGACCTTTCGTTCTCGAGATCCAGGTAGAAAAGTCTCTATAGCTTATCCCCACATATCTTCTAAACGCAAAATCGACAACTCTGGTTCTTGGCGACAAATTAACGGCTACATACTCGATTTATCAGATTTCCGCTATGACCTTCCGTTCTCAAGATCTAGGTAGAAAGGTCTCCACAGCGTATCCTCGCATATCTCCTAAACGCAAGACCGACAAACTCTGGGTCTTGGTGACAAACTCCAACAAACTACCGGCTATACATACGAGTAATCAGATTTTCGCTACGACCTTCCGTTTTCGCAGCTGTAGAGACGTCTCTACAGCTGAGCCACACGTATCTCCTAAACGGAAGACCGACAAACTCTGGTTTTTGGCGACAAATTCCGACAAACGATAGACTTCATCATGGCATAGTCAAAAAGTCCGATTTCATTTTTTTTTGTGGTCCAGCTGTAGTCCGGCACGTATGTGATACGTTGCTACTTTTCTTTGGTAAGATTTTTTTTGTACCAAAAAGAAGTAGCAATGTGTCACACACATCCGTCAAATGAAAGCGATTACGATAGCCATGTACAAATTGAAAGCCAGGAGGACATACGAAAGAATTTTTGCCCAAGTTGAAGCAGAGACGCTTCGCGCTCGCTCGGTCAATAATATACGCTTTATTTTTATCTGGCAGATTTAAAATGCGCTGCGACGCGTGCCGCCGTTTGGTTTGAATCGTACATTAGGATCTCTGTTCTTTGGAATATTTTAAGTTTATAATATTTACCTTGTATCCATTTTCAGTTTCTTGGCGGTTGAAGAAATGCGACGAGGCGCGACTCCCACAGAAGCGGCACAAATTGCCGTAAAAAGAATTTCAGACCATTACCCAGAATTCATGGGGGCTGTCATAGCGCTTACAAAACATGGAGAACATGGTGCAGCATGCCATGGAATATCCACTTTTCCTTACGTAGTTCAAGATAAGAGCAGAGAAGCACCAGAAATTATTTCTGTCAAATGTAATGATAAAATATAAATTATTTTATCTAGGCAGTAAACGAATCCTGTTGAGTTGTTATACTTATTATTAGTCTTTATAAATACAATATACAAAAATGGTCATACTTACAGCTTTTAAATTTACTTTAGTTTTTTATGAATATGATGGATAGTCTAAGATAAACAAATATCCTGTCCATACAGCCAAGTCTTCAGTAATGTCAGTGAGTGCAAAAATTTAGCGAGTGGTGATATTATTTTCTTCTTATCTAATACCCAGTACTCGAAAGTATTTATGCGCAAAAACCTAACGAGTCTTCTTGTCAATAGTCTGGAACGGGTGGTAAGAAAATATGGACTATTCAAAAGTACTTAATAAAAGTTTATTTGAATAAAGCTATTTTTGACTTTGACTTTTGGTCAGAGAGTCAGCCCTAGCCAAAGTAACATTATTTTGCAAATCGTAACTGCTTTAGAAGCATGTATTTATGGAATTGATTTTTTTTTATTACTTTGTTAACGAAACCTACCCCCTAACCAAATTAACATTTGCAAAGAACAATAGCCACTGTCCATACATTTGTAAACCTGTAAATGAGTTGGCTTAAATGCTCTTGAAACATGCGTGTATCCAAAATGCTCTTTCAGCCCAACAACACTCGTATGGCGTTGTGCTAATGGCACACCCCGGGCACTCCACACAAGCGCCTCGTTTCAACTACTTATTACCATAAGACACAGACGCTACACAGTGACGTTCTTGCACGGTCGCGCGGTGGGGTGAGGTAATTGATTGTGGGGCGGGGCGGAGAGTTTCCTTTCTGTATGGTAGTACTTATATACTTATATCTATTCTGTAGTGTACTAATGGCCTATTAAATGGATCGGTTTAGTCAGGTGACTACCGTCACACACCTGTGTGTGACGGTCGACTTTAGTCACCTATCAAGTCGCTTCCAAAATTGTGAATCGCAGGTGATTGCGTCGCTGTCGTCTAAGCCCTATCTTACACGGCGTGACTGAAAATAAACTGGTTGCAAACTCAAATCACCAATGAGTTGCTAAACAGTCACAGCACTAGTATTTCAATGGCGGTTCGTACACGACGCTACCAATTGCCAACTGGTTTGCAACGCGTCGGCAACGCGTTGGCAACTAATCACTCGCAACCGGTCATGATGGTCGCGCGCAACTGATTGCCAACTGCAACTGGAAACTGAGGTCTATTAACAAAAAAGAATTACGATAGTCGGACGATCTCTTGATCGATTTACTTGATTTTGAACCTTATACATGAGGTAATAATGCCAAGGAGTGGGACCTAACATCGTACGTTTATCGCGATACTTTATCGTAATAGGCGCTTTGTGTAGGTTTTTCAACTAAATTTGGTTGCGCCGTGTACGAATCTTTGTCACTAACTAGTTTCCAACTATAGTTTCAAACTGGTGTCGTCAGTTTTGAGTCGCGTCGTGTAAGAAGGGGCAAAGAGCCATTCCGCACTGTCGACTAGTCGCCGGGCGACTGTCGACAGCGACTACAAGGCAGCCACTACATGGTCATGCAAGCGTCAGTCAAATTCCATCAGTCATGAATTACGTTTGACTGATGGAAAGAACAAAGCACATCATGCAACCATCAGTCACTACATTACACGGTAGGTTAATCGTCAGTCACAGCCCGTGACTGTGGTTAAACTGACAGCAAAACCTACCGTGTAATGGATGCCTTATTTCTACTAGTTTATATGGACGCGTACGCACTTGGTCGCCCGGTCGCTAGGCGACTCAGAGTCGTCGGGCGACTAGCCACGCCCAGTCGCTCGGCGACCGAGAGAGAGATACACGGGTTCAAATGGATGCGTACGCACTGCGAGCGACTGTCGCGGCGACTGCGCGTCGCGTACAAAATGGCTTTTGATACTGAAATAGAATTGCGAAATGCTATTTAAGATTTTTCAAGTAACGAATATTCTAATAATCGTGATATAGAAACAAAAGTGGGAGGAAATTGTGGAGTTATTTGGAGGTGAAGGATTACTTAACGAAAAAGACTAACAACTTACTAAGAAAAAAAAAACATTATATTCATCAGATTATGAATAATGGTTCCAATTTTCTTATTTAAAACTTTAACGAGACAGACTTTAAGATCAAAATAGCTTGATTTAAGATCAATATGTTGAGGTGGACCATGGTGCTTCTGTTGCTTTGCTCTGTTATATGTAAGCTGCTTTTAAGTAAAAGGATATAATTCCAAAGTCCATGAATTCAGATTCGTCTTTAACATACCAATTTTTGATTCATAAAACTTAGTATTTTACTCATAAGAATCCTTTTGATATCTTCAGCAAATATATGTTGGCAAGCATTAAGAGCTAGCCTAACAAGTTTGGTTTGGTCCAAGTTAAATGCTTCTGAGCAAATTCTGTATTCTTGAGACAATGATGTAGAAAATACTCCTTTATCATCAGTCTGGAAAATACAATTTAATATTAAGTACTTAGTACTTATTAAGTAAATTTAAGTCAGAATAAATTGGATACCTATTGTGAAATGCTATTGTAATAGTTGGCAATTGCTTTTGTGAAAACAATTTGGGGGAGCATAATAAGCTATAACTTGCAGACTTTGACAAACCACTCATTTTCAGTTGTTCAAGTACTTACACATATTATCACTGGCACTTCAGCATTATACAATTCTTTAAAATGATGAGATGCATAGTCCGGAGTTGATTTTGTATTGACATTGCTAGTTAAGCATACCTCTGTAAAATAAAACAAGAAGAAAAAAACATTCTTTGTAATATTCCTTACACACAGCTCAATTTTTAATTAATTTCCTATTAATTTAACTCACCTACAGGTATTTTCTTTTCACATAATTCTCTCCAAGTCCCTTCTGTACCCCCATGGCATGGGTGTATGCAAGTTCCATGGCCAATCCTATCTGGCATAAACTTTAACATGGCTATGATTTCTTCGGGGTTACATATTTCACCACAATGTAGCGTAACCTTAAAAAAAAATTAAGTCTTTTTGGTTGTCAGAAACAGTGATCATAGAATTAACAAACTGATCTGGTAAGTTCAGCAACAAAAGTCGCTAAACACGCCTGACAAAGTACTAAAGTACTTTGTAGTACTAAAGTACAATAATAGTAGTAAAGTACTAAAGTACTTTGTCATAGCAACTGTTTTGACAGAACTCAAAGTTTGAAACATTAATCATAACAGTTGCTATGACAAAGATCTTAAGTGTTAAGCAACTTTCATTGCTGACTGTACCTTTAATCCCGACTCCTTAGCTCGTGTGAAAGCTGGCATAAAATCTTTAAATTGTCCTATAGTTGGTTCACCACTAAGTTCTAAACCCACAACAATATCAGGATATTTTTTGTGGTATTCAATAGCTAAATCTGTAATGAGATCTGCTTCTGATACAGGTTGGCTCCGATTAATAGATACTATAAGACGAGATATAATTGGTAAGTGTACTGAAACGTTTCTGAAAAAATTTTTGAGTTAAAATATCAATATGAACAAAGTAGCTAAGTATTTGATAGCTAAAGAACAGTATTTTTTTACTCACTGCATGGACTGAATTATTGTATCAATATATTGCATTTTTGTCATATATGGTGTATCACGAGGAGTGCTTCTTAATTCAATATAGCAGCAACCATCATCGTTGAATTCTTGAAGAGTCAATTTTGTTGCTATTTCAAGAGCTTCTGGTGTGCTTGTCAGAGAATGGGCTATGGCAAACACTTGAAAACAGCTAAAAGTATCAAAATAATAAGATTTAATCTATATGTACATATAATTTGCCAAACTAAGCTCCTACAATGTGGTACATACTCTGACAAGTTTCTAGAGTCTCCAGCCCCAATTTGAAACTCATCAAAAAAAGCATTAGTTTTATCTTCAAGACCACAATCTGCATAATGTCTTTTCAGTTGCAACATTGTAGACATACTCAAGGAACCATTCAAATGAGCATGCAACTCCTGAAACATAAATTATATCTTTGTGATTCAATGTGTTTTCTTTTTAGGTACCTACCTGTACCTACCCAAAAATAAATCGGCTTAGTATGAAAAGGAATATCAGGGCCATATACAAGTTATACAAGGTTCACGAAAGTCACATTTTGTGGCTGGTTGATCGAGTCGTAGCAATAGCCAGCCATTAGCCATTGACTATATTATTATTTAAAAGGGGGGACACCAGCGAAGCCAGACGGGTGATCAGTCACCTTGGTCGGAACAATTTCACCCATAAATTATAGATTATAATATAGGTATATAGTCAACGGCTATATTATAAATTATAGCCATTGACTATAAGTACTACATTAAATTAGTAGGTAATAGCTGTTTTACAATAACTGTTTACCTAACTAGGTAGTAGGCTGTATTGGGCAACAGCGTCGCTTAAACAGCAACAAAATTCGTGTTTGTATGTTGTGACGGCGCGGCGTGCAAGCGATTTTAACCTTAGGAGTGGTTAAGCGACGCTGTTGCCCATGGTACCTATCTATGCCTATTTTAAAGTAACTTAGCTTACAATTTTGGGTAATTCTCGACAAAATATGTTAATGTCAAAAACTTCTATGTTCATGTCCATTATGTGCGCCCGCCAGTCGCAGCCGCGCCAGGCGAAAAATATATTTTTCTTTCTGTGATTCCGTCTTCCAACTTTTTTTTAGTTTAGATTAACATAGAGGAAATAAGGTACGAGCCCCAGTCATGGACAGTATAACTGCATTCTCCCACTTCTAAATAATTATCCGATTACTCATAATACTTATAGGTGTAAGAGTAATGGCAAATAATAAAAAAATGTATTGGCAATCACTTTATTTATTAAAGATTCAATTTTAAGCCTTAGTTTTTTTATAATTTAAAGAAAATAGGAACTTTTTAAGGAACCAGTCATGGACTGGACAAAATCCAGTGATGGACACCCATCTATGGACATATATCCATTCATGGACAACCAGTCATGTACAATAAAAATACACAATCGCAAGAAATAGAACAAATTATTTCTAACTTACAAAACATGAAGCAGGCATTGTTATTCTTAACTATTATGGCACATCAAGTCTTTGTCTCTGTAAATATAAACTTTTTTCACACTTTACGAGCAACAGTAAAATAGTAGCAATACCTAGTTTAATAGTATCAAATATTTTTTCTTACCCGAAAACAGTCAAAATATTTTTAAGTCTTTAAATATTTAGTTAACAAACAACAGGTATAAGTAACTATTAATAATATCAGTATACATATCAGTCTATCAATATAACTATTAATAATATTATAGTATCACATGAATTTTAAATGTCCAAGAATTGAGAAATATTTGTAAACTATTTTCTAGTTAAATATTAATGAATGTCAAATATTTCTCCATTTCCTGTACTTTAAAAAAGCCTCTTTTATTAACTGCAATAGGCTTCTGAATATACTCCACTATATCATGTTTCTGGTACCAGATTTTATCTGGCACATCGGGCCAGCGAAATGTATTATTTTTTGCAAATGTCATTGTACTAACTTCAATATGTTCCTCGTCAATATTTTCAACAATGCCCGGAAAGTGCTGGCCTTCGTACTTAATAATGACATATTTTCCTCTTTGTTTTGCGTAAGACAACTCTGCCAAAGGAATTTCTTCAGATTCTGATTCAGAGGTTTCTTTACGTTCTAATGAACGTCGGCCATCACTTATCTTTGAACAAAATTGGTCGACTGCATCTCTTTCTTCTTTATCAATTTCTTCATCTTCTAGTTGGTCATATTCGCTTTCTTGGTACTCTATTTCTGAATTCATTTCTTCGGAGGACGAGCTTGTTAACTGCCGTTTCTTTTTTCCCTTTTTAGCTTGATTCCTAACTTTTGCTTTTTCTTTCTTCTCTTTTGAATGTTTTTCTTTTAAGACCTTTTTTTCTTGTCTTTCTCTCATTCGTTTTGCCTTTTCTTCTTGCTGTTTTTTCTTTTCATTTTCCTTTTTTGCCATATAATTTATCCAACATTCACTAGTGATAGCAGAAGGTATAAGCTCTTTTGCGCGCCGTTTTTTAACTTCCGGCTCAGGCCAAAATAATGCCCGTTTGAAAGGTGATGGGATTATCAAATTCTTGGAAGCACTCGTGTCTGCTGAAGTAGAGGGGAATGATTTAGTGTTATGTGTATTATTATTCTTGGCTGGTGTAACCTGTTGTTGCATTTCACATGTAGTTTTCGATTGTAATACTTCAATGGATTGTGTTTTAAGGGTAAGGAGTTGTGCGTCATCAACAATTTGTGGTTGAGTGAGTTGAGTCACTTCATTGGATTGTTGTAGTGGTCCACTAATCTGGATTTGGGGCTCTTTATTGCTTTGCGGCTCATCTATTATTTGCGGGTGTTTTATTGTTTGAGGCTCCTCTATCGATACTAACTCATCAGTAAACTGTGGTCGGTTTACAAGTGGTTCGTCTAAATTTTCTTTTGGTGACTGAATGGTATTTTGTTGCTGCGTTTGTCTATCAGGGAATATTTTTGCAGAATCTTTCTCTCTTATCAAAGATGCCGACTCGGTGCCAGTTAGTGTATTTTTTACTTTAGCCCAAATTACATAAAGCGATTGATCTTCTTCAGGTATTACATTTTCTAATTCGGTTCTGTTCATGTAATATAATTGGTTGAACAAAGTTATTTTTTCTGAGGAATACACGTTTTTTATTTCAGATTCCAAAAAACTCATGAAATGAAAAGCGTTTGCTGTACCTTCTTCCGTATGAATACCACTGGTACGAGATTGTAGCCTGAGTTTGGTTAAATCCACATAATCTACACTGAATGGATATAGTCCACTTTTGCGAAACCCGTTTTTGATTGTGTCTTTAGTAACTTTTTGCAGAGCTATATCTAAATTTGGTGCAAAGTCTTCTTTTTTCAACCGCTGACCTGGATGTTCAATCTTCCAATTACTGACTTGGTTTTTCCAAAATATTTTTAGAGGTCTGAAAACAGCCACGTCCATGGGCTGGAGTAAATGCGTTGAATTTGGATAGAGCGCAATAATCTCTATACCATTTTCTTTGCAGAATTCAGCCAAATGAAGCGTCATATGCGATCTATGACCATCTAGGAAGAATAGTACAGGCTTGGGCACTTCATGTTTTTCCAGCCAAGGGTTAAATACATTCGTTATATACTCGAAGAATGTTCGTGCACACATCCATCCACTTTCAGATCGGCCTATGGACCACTCTTTTGGTACGCTATTTACTATCAGGGTAGGCAAACGTTCATAGGGAAACACAATCATCGGTGGTGCTAAGGTGCCGGCGGCATTACCGGTAAGTAAAACAGTCAAGTTTTCTTTTTCGTCCCCAGCAGAGTTATACACATTTTTTTCACCTTTACGAACAAGAACTTTTCCAGTTTTAGGTTGTAAATAAAAAGCGCTCTCGTCCGTATTAAAAATACGGTTCGGGTCATTTAAAACATCTAACATTCCTCGCTCTTCTATATACTCCTTATTTGTTGCAAACCATCCTTTCAAATCATCTTCTGATACATCATCTCTAGCCTTAGTTAAATTTTGCGCTGTTCGTTCCGAAATTTCCGGATGACGTTTTAAAAATGAAGCGAACCATTTTTTACCTGGCCTGTTGTCTTTGAAAGGACAACATTCCAGATTTTTCTCTTGTATAATTTTCTGAACACTATCTAGCAAGTGATCTTTAGTGACTGGAAAGTGGCTGTCGCTCATTTTGAACAGCCATTGAACCAACAGAGTTTCTTCATTCTTGCTTAAAATTGTAGCAGGACCAAGGGTACAGTCTATAGGACTTTTGCCCGTAATTTTGTTCCGTAATGTTATTCGAGGAACTGCGTACTTAGCGGCTGCAAGAGCAACCTTAACACCTCTTTTTACTTCTTCTATGGCCTTTGCCATCTGCTCCTTACTGTAGTTTTTCTTTGGCGCCATATCTAAATAAATAAACAATAAATTAGTACCTATTGTACAATCATAAGTAAACCTATTCTGTGACATTGTTAAAGTTTTACGAATAAAACCCGACTACGAAAAAGTTGAGAACAAGTATCAAATACAAAATTTTACATACGACGATATTTAGAAGGAATCAGTGAACATTCTCGCATATTTATATACATTTTAATAGTCTATGTCCATAGTTACATATGTAACTATGGACATAGACTATTAAAATCATAACCCTTTCTTTTTGGCTTCGCCGTAGTCGAGTAAAAAGAAACACCAGATGTTACATTTTGACGAAACCAGTTATGGACAACCAATAATGGACATTTATTGTTCATTACTGGATCGGTTAACATTTGAGCAAATTGACAACAGAATTACATTTCTCACATTACTAACGAACATACTACATTTAAATATAATGATTGTGCGATAACTCCAATCATGAACAAAATGTTCATGATTGGCTTAGTAAGCATAGACTGAACCAATCATGAACAATGCCATTAATATCTAACACATCAACAATACTAAAAAGGTAAGGTTATAATTTGCATCCTAAAATAAAGTATATTAAAGAAATAAATATATAGAAAACCGTAATTCCATAGGATTTATGTAAAATGACAATTAATATAACTCACCTGCATCTGATTGTTATAATAAAACACGATTTTTTCATTGAAATGCACTGCGAGCAAACCAAACGTATTATTTTACGGAAACAATATGGCTGTCATTTGTCAACTGTTGAAGTACGCCGTAGGAGGTGTTGCTATTGTGAAAAAGTGTTACCAGTGGCAATAAATGTATCGAATTCGGTTATTTTTATAGGAGTTGTTTTAACTGTTCATCACTGGAGAACTGTTCATGACTGGTGCTCTTACCTTAATCACTACTTAATATTAATAATTAATGCAATTAAAATATGGATAGGCTAGGCACTGCTTCTGTTTTTTTTAAATAAATAAACTATCTACAAAGACTGAGAAATAGAATGAGAAAAGATAGATAAGTTTGTAACAAAACAAAGTTACCTATTTGACAGTTTGACTGACGTCTGTCACACTGCCTGAAGTGCCTGACCGCGTGAAATTAGGGATGCGCCGTCCGATCCGATCTTTTGAAATATCGGATCGGCGGGCATACGATCCGGCGATTTTCGGATCGGATCGAGGCCATACGATTTTTTGCCGGATCGATACAAAACTTGGAAGAACGGATCGCTTGAATCGTATGAACGAAAATGCGGTTTGTTTACGAAAAAATGGGCACTTTGGTTTATTTGTTACGAAATTTATCTTTGTCTACATTTAGAACTTGGCCGAAAACTGGCGCCTATAAAAATTGTACTTAACTATTAGTAGTTAGGCGCGTCTTCAAGTATAAACTTTTGAGAGAAATTCGTCTTTAAGTTCTCTAAGTACAATATTACTATTCCACATTATTTTATACATTGTTTTGCATGGGTTTACTAAATAAAGATATAAAATTAATTGTGTCTTACTTATTTGCATCCGATCCGGATCGATTTCCTGAAAATCGGATCGAAGGCATTCGATCCGATCCGCGGATCGGATCGTGGAATTACGATCCGAAAAATCGGATCGACAACCCCGGATCGCGCATCCCTACGTGAAATCTGTGGCGAAATCTCACCACGGATAAAAATTGAAATTATACTAGCTAAATAAAGTCTGTCCATCCTTACTTGTCTTATTTAGTAAACAGTTTTTGACAGTTGTCATACGTCTTTTTTTTTTAATATGTTAGTAACTTTATGAAATTGTTGTTAATTTATTAACAATTTATTTCGTAATCTATAGAATAGAATAGAATTCTATTCTATTCTATTCTATTCGTAATCTATGTGTGGAAAACCATTTTTTGTATTTATATAAATGATTATTTCAATAAAGAGTTGTGTGAAGATTGTTTACCATATAAGACAAGTAAGGATGAACCTTAGAGCATACAGAACGGATGAACGGACGAGTACGTTTCATCGGTTATTATTTTCTATGTTGGTACCCTTAGAGTAAGACGCGCTTCTGTCCCAGAAAGAGAAGCCATACGAAGCTTTCCCCTCTGCCGAAGTACAAGCCCAAATGGGCATATGCGGTTGATAAAACCAGTTGCGCCCGGATTTCTTTCTAGACCGAGTCCAGTCGCGCATGTGAACGCTGCAGTGTTTAAAATGCCGAATTGATGAGTTTTTGCTGTTAAAAGAGGTCTGGAACATCAAAGTTTACAAAAAGTCGGTGTTACATTTCACATGAAAGTAATTTTTTGTCGTATTATTGCTATTTGTTTACATTTAAACATTAAATTCGTATATTTTATTCTTGACTAGTTGTCAAATTTATTCAGTGACATCGGGTCTGCTCGTCCATGGCTCCTCCGTACAAATTTCAGATCTGTCGCTAGATAAATCCGAGTTCTCGCCGATGAGCAACTTAGTGATGTTACCGTATCACAATGTTTGTCGATAAAGGACATGGCCTGGTCCTGCTCCAGGCATTCTCATAAATGTGATATACCTAAAAATTCTTAAATATTTATAAATTCTTTTTAACGCGATATGTTTCACAACTTCTGCTGACAAGGAGTTTCAGTTTTTTTATATATTTTTAATTACTTACGTTTCCAAAGTACCAGGATCATATAAATACGGAGAAGGTTAACTTCTATAATTTTCTGTCATTTTTATTTTATAATTAACTAGCAACGTGTCCTCGCTTCGCTTTGGTTCAAAATGAAATTTTTCAACCACTTGTATCTCCAAATTACCAGGATCACATAAATATGGAAAAGGTTAACTTATGGTGGTTAAATTATGATTTAATGAAATAGGCTTACATAGTTTTCAAAAGGTCATCCGTAGTCAGTTGAAACAAAAAACCCCCCACTTCATCAGTTTCATCATTAGTGATGAATTAGGGATAAATTGCTCCCAATTCACCTCCAGTGGTCAGATGAGAAATTCATTTCTCAACTGACCACTGGTGATGAGATTTAGTGGTCAGTTGGTCCAGGAGGTTTTTGTTTGTTGGGCTCTTTGTTGTTATTCACCCCATGTAAAATGTTTGAGTTTGTTACCTTTATTCCTTTTTCCGTATCGATATTGCTGCAACGACAATTGAGCCCAGCCCTTTATGTCAAAAACGTGTCATATTTTGATGTGTGACTCATCCGTACACAAATTTTTGCTGTTTTGTTTTATTTTTTATGTGTTGGTGTCGTCTTTACAGTGTTGTTTTTGTATGTGACTATGCGGAACTGCACTTGTGTGCACTTTCCCCCCCCCCGCAAAAAATGCCAGAAAAAATTGAATAGAGTAATAATCGCTAAGGCTGCTCCCTTCGCGGAAGCCGCGAAAGCCGCGATGCTCTAAGTTGGTACCCCGGAAATTTTGAACCTTATTTGTTATTTGTTTGACAGATGACAGTTTGACTGACGTCTGTCACGCTGCGTGACCGCGTGAAATCTCACCACAGATGAAAATTGAAATTATACTAGCTAGAGTACGTTTTGAGGAAGAGCTCGGTGGCGCAGTGGTCTAGCGCCTGGCCCAGCGATTGCGCAGGTTAAGCAACGTTCGCAAGGGTCGGTCATGGGATGGGTGACCAAAAATGTATTATCTCGAGCTTCTTCGTGCTTCGGAAGGCACGTTAAGCCGTTGGTCCCGGCTGCTTGGGCCCGCGTGGTGGGTTATCCACCTCCTCCGTCCTCCTTCTTCCTCATCCACCGTCCTCCTTATCCACCTATAAGGAAGGCCTGTGCCCCAGCAGTGGGGACATTAAAATGGCTGATGGACAGAGTACGTTTCATCGGTTATTATTTTATATGTTGGTACCGTAAAACGCTGCAACTTTGCCATTTAAGCTCAACTTTGCCGATTTATCTGTAATAACGATATCTCGCGATTGCTTAGTTTGTTCTTATTTTTTACCATTTGGTAGTAATTTTACATTATTCTGGCAACATATTTTATATTTTTTTAAATGGTAACACAAATAATGTTCTGTCAAATGTGCATCAAAGTTCGAAGGGACTGGCAGTTTTTTTTTAGTGTCTCGCAACTTTCGAAGTTTAGACTATAAAGAAGGTATTGTTTGACAAGTGTTAACGTCTTATGGTAAGAAAAGAGTGTCTATTTTCCGTATCTGTTGATATTTTTAAGAATAGACACGATTTGAATAAATTAACTTAGTAGGCATTGTTGTGCAGTGTTTTGGAAACTTGAGTGACACAATTTTGCCTGGGTCTAGGGTTGCTACTATTCGGATTTTATAAATTTAAAGAAAAGATTAGGCGGGGTGTGCTAAATTATTTAAACTAACTTTATTTTTACACGACTGCCCAAAAAACAGAGAGTGTAATCTATTCAGGGTTCATGTATGTTTATGGGTATGTGAGTTTCTTTATTCCACCATAACTTCTAAATGCCTAAGCATTTAGAAGTTATGCCTTAACGGATTTGGGTGTATAGGGTATCGTTAGAATTCTTACTTCAATAAAAACAATCAACATACAAATAATACCTAATTTATATTTTTTGTGTCAACCCTAAATTTTGTATAGAAAGTTTCTGGAACCAGCTACAACTTTGCCTATAGATGGTGAAAAAAAATGTATTAACTTTATGGCAATAATTTGAATGCCACGGATAGGCACGAAGTATGATGTATATGGGAAAAAACATACAAATAGCAACATCATTATTAGCGAGATATCCTTCTAGGCAAAGTTGGGTCTTTTGCCTACAACTTGGCCGACGACTTTGCGTGCTCGTAACTGGAAAGACTGCATGGTTTTAAAAGAATTTAGCTCCTGACAAGCAAATTATAAGGTCTATTTTCCGGCTGAAACTCATTGAACACCATTTCAATAAATAGATTCAGAGATATTGACAAAAAACGTCGAAATCCAGGCAAAGTTACAGCATTTTACGGTACCCCGGAAATTTTGAACCTTATTTGTCCCGTAGCAGCTCAGACGGGACTTATCGCCTATCGATTTTTTATCATCCAAAAAATATCGATATTTTTTGACATCCTTCTAGGGATGGGTCCAGTGAAAATTTCAATGAAATTAAAATTAAATTTATGTGAAATTTATGAAATCTTTCAAAACAGGTTGAAATATTTCAGTTTTGAGTGAAATTTATTTAGTACTAGAAATCCCTTATTTTCTGAATAAGTTTACTATTTTAATGTGTTAAATGAAAATTAAAGACATAATTTAGATTTTACTGTTGAGCAAATTCATCAAACTATTTATCGAGCTAAATCTTTAGATATTTTAACTTAGCTATTTAGTAATATCACAAGAATTATGTTTTACACGTAGCTATTTTGTAATGTCATGAGACGTATGTTATGAATGAGATAAAAATACACTTTCTTTACTATTGTTGTTTTGCGGTCGGGATTCCTCAAAAGCACTCTTGTACACGAGGCTGTACTTACTTTTCTTTATATTTTTATTACAATTTTAAAGGTGGTGGTCCGTTATTGTTCAAATTTGAGTTAAAGTACAGTTTTATTGTTGAACATAATAATGTTGATTGTTTGTCTCTCGAACTTCACTGAGTATTTTGGTATTTAAAGTTGTAAAATAGCCAAAGTTATTCATAATTTAAGTCAACTTACTTGTTTATTGTTTTCTTCTATAATTATGTTGATTATATTGACCTTAGGCCAGTTGAAATTCAAAAATAAATTTCACTCTAAAGTGAAATATTTCAAACCAAAATGAAACTTATTCTAAATATTTCACAGACTGAAATTTTTCGTGAAATTTACCCAACCCTACATCCTTCTCTACTCTGTGGATTTTTGGTTGCTGTCAGGGGTGCCAACTTAGGGGTTTTCCCCCTAGATTTAGGGGGAGAACATGTAGGTTGGGATTTTTTTAGGGGCCTAATATTTTTAGGGGCATTATGAATTTATTGTTAAAATAAACTAATCTGAAAAATTTGAATGAACATGCGTAAAAAAAGCTGCGTAATAGACTTACAACTGAAATGCTGCCAAGCATCATGATGATCCGCCATCGAAATGTATGTATAGAAGCGACAAATCTACGGTCAAAATTCTCGCAGCAATCGCAAAAATGGCGGCCAGTGCGAGCGTAAGTTGTCAAAGAAAAAGTAGCATGCACAATTAGCGTATAGTTGGCAGCCTCACCATTGAATTAGAAGGTTTTGACTAGGTCAAAAAATTGTTAGTAAATAGTTATAAATAGTGAACTATAGCATATAAATAGTGATACTATGGTTCAAAAGATATTTGAGTATCTTGGTGAGGCTGCTATCTTGACGTCAAGCTGGCAGACACCTTAAGAAATACAGTTCGTATCAATGTGATTTATATGCCAAAAAATTGTTGGGAAATAGTGAATCGTAAACGCAAAATTTCAATAATATTGCTTCAGTACAAGCCGAGATATTACGATCTCAAAGTGGGCTGCTAACTTGACGTTTCTGGCAATGGCGATTCCAGAGAAACGGGTACAAGTTATAAACAAATAAATATATCAAAAAATTGTTAGTGAAATTGTGATTCTTACGATATAAATAAAAAAAGAATTCTTCATTGCTATTTTCTAAAAATCGAATGTTAACTTCTACATAGTACTCTGAATATAGGCTGTCGATCAATATTGAACTTTGCTCCACAGTAATAAGGTTTAAACTTGATTGCAATCATGAGGTGAGTACTATCAAGCAAAGACACCTTAAGAAATACAGTTCGTATCAATGTGATTTATATGCCAAAAAATTGTTAGGAAATAGTGAATCGTATACGCAAAATTTCAATAATATTGCTTCAGTACAAGCCGAGATATTACGATCTCAAAGTGGGCTGCTAACTTGACGTTTCTGGCAATGGCGATTCCAGAAAAACGGGTACAAGTTATAAACAAATAAATATATCAAAAAATTGTTAGTGAAATTGTGATTCTTACGATATAAATAAAAAAAGAATTCTTCATTGCTATTTTCTAAAAATCGAATGTTAACTTCTACATAGTACTCTGAATATAGGCTGTCGATCAATATTGAACTTTGCTCCACGGTAATAAGGTTTAAACTTGATTGCAATCATGAGGTGAGTACTATCAAGCAAAAAAGTGAAATTTATATCTTTTGACTGTGTGCAAGGCTATTGATTTGGTATAAGTAAACAAATATTTTTCTACTTGCTTTTTTAATTTATTTTTTATTAAATCTCATCAAAAAAAATTTGATTGTGTAATACTACTCTAATAATAATTAATACTACTACTCTTATCATCGGTAATACCACAGCCTAGAGAGTATTCTTCTTACAGTCGGACATCGCCCTTTGTGTTGGCGCAAAAGCCGCCGTTCGTCTAGAGTCTAGACAGTTGACGCAACGACTAAAAGTGTAAGGGTTGGCACGATGTAATTTGCCTTTTCGAATTTTAAAAATATATAGGAAAAATAAGATAGACACTTCAAAATTCTTGTTTTATTCTTTGAATTATTAATTGTCATTTTTTCTAGAAGGTAAGAATATTTTTTTCAAATTTGTCTCTTTTCCTTCTTTTAATGCTCTTAAAATAAGGAAAAGAAAAAGTTTTTCTTAGTATTTTCTCTTTTTTTTCTTCTTCTTGCATCATAAGTGCGAGGAATTATAGGAATTATGAAAAGGATATGGAAAGGATGTATGATAATCATAATTTTAATTGTAACTCATTACTAATTTAGGGCTAAATAAGTATAAAATAAATCTTAAATTACTCAATTATGATATAATAATGAAAAAATAAGTTCCAAGATGGCGGCTGACAACTTTTTTGTTTATGGGCCGATTTCGATGAAACTCGGTTTTTGGTACCATTTTGACGCAAAAATAACAACGCAATGTTGGAAATATTAAAAAATTCAAGATGGCGGCCAACTTTTTTGTTTGCAGACCGATTTCGATGAAACTCGGTTTTTCGTAGTATTTTGGTAAGAAAACGGCAACACAATGTTAAAAATTTAAAAAAATTCAAGATGGCGGCCAACTTTTTTGTTTGCGGGCCGATTTCGATGAAACTCGGTTTTTCGTAGTATTTTGGTAAGAAAACGGCAACGCAATGTTAAAAATTTAAAAAAATTCAAGATGGCGGCCAACTTTTTTGTTTGCGGGCCGATTTCGATGAAACTCGGTTTTTCGTAGTATTTAGGCAAGAAAACAGCAACGCAATGTTAAAAATAAAAAAATACAAGATGGCGGCCAACTTTTTTGTTTGCGGGCCGATTTCGATGAAACTCGGTTTTTCGTAGTATTTTGGCAAGAAAACAGCAACGCAATGTTAAAAATAAAAAAATACAAGATGGCGGCCAACTTTTTTGTTAGTGGGCCGATTTCGATGAAACTCGGTTTTTCGTAGTATTTTGGCAAAAACACAGCAACGCAATGTTAAAAATAAAAAAATACAAGATGGCGGCCAACTTTTTTGTTAGCGGGCTGATTTCGATGAAACTCGGTTTTACGTAGTATTTTGGCAAAAACACAGCAACGCAATGTTAAAAATGTAAAAAATTCAAGATGGCGGCCAACTTTTTTGTTTGCGGACCGATTTCGATGAAACTCGGTTTTTTGTAGTATTTTGGCAAGAAAACAGCAACGCAAACTTAAAAAAAAATTCAAGATGGCGGCCAACTTTTTTGTTTGCGGGCCGATTTCGATGAAACTCAGTTTTTGGTAGTATTTTGGCAAGAAAACAGCAACGCAATGTTAAAAATGAAAAAAATTCAAGGTGGCGGCCAACTTTTTTGTTTGCGGGCCGATTTCGATGAAACCCGGTTTTTCGTAGTATTTTGGTAAGAAAACAGCAACGCAATGTTTAAAAATGAAAAAAATTCAAGATGGCGGCCAACTTTTTTGTTTGCGGGCCGATTTCGATGAAACTCGGTTTTTCGTAGTATTTTGGCAAGATAACAGCAACGCAATGTTAAAAATGTAAAAAATTCAAGATGGCGGCCAACTTTTTTGTTTGCGGGCCGATTTCGATGAAACTCGGTTTTTCGTAGTATTTTGGCAAAAACACAGCAACGCAATGTTAAAAATGTAAAACATTCAAGATGGCGGCCAACTTTTTTGTTAGCGGGCCGATTTCGATGAAACTCGGTTTTTCGTAGTATTTTGGCAAAAACACAGCAACACAATGTTAAAATGTAAAAAAAAATTCAAGATGGCGGCCAACTTTTTTGATTGCGGGCTGATTTCGATGAAACTCGGTTTTTGGTAGTATTTTGGCAAGAAAACAGCAACTCAATGTTAAAAATGTAATCTTGCTTTTTTTTTACATTTTTAACATTGCGTTGCTGTTTTCTTGCCAAAATACTAACAAAAACCGAGTTTCATCGAAATCGGCCCGCAAACAAAAAAGTTGGCTGCCATCTTGAATTTTTATTTTTTTAACATTGCGTTGCTGTTTTCTTGCTAAAATACTACGAAAAACCGAGTTTCATCGAAATCAGCCCGAAAACAAAAAAGTTGGCCGCCATCTTGAATTTTTTTCATTTTTAACATTGCTTTGCTGTTTTCTTGCCAAAATACTACCAAAAACCGAGTTTCATCGAAATCGGCCCGCAAACAAAAAATTTGGCCACCATATTGTTTTTTTACATTTTTATCATTGCGTTGCTGTTTTTTTGCCAAAATACTACTAAAAACCGAGTTTCATCGAAATCGGCCCAATAATCAAACAAAAATACACAAATATCAACAAATACATCAATGTGCGGCCGCCATTTTGAATTCCAAATCTGATGTCAAAATCGTGCCAAAAACACTTTTTCATGACACCAACATCAAAAAATTGCAAACACTACTTTCAATATAATATAACCCAATCAGAAGCGTAAGCCCTGACGGGATAGGGCCCGAGATGCATACATTGCCAAAGTATGGGCTTTCGGGCCCTCCCACCCCCCTTCTATACCGCACCACTCCGCACGATTGCTCTGTCTAGACCAAGGGTGGCCAACCTTTTCGACACTTGGGCCAAAATTCGGAAGTAGAATTTTACCCCGGGCCGCACTACCAAATTTTATGTATAGTGCGCGCCAGATAAGTCCGACATTAATAAAATGTGCTCGGCTCCGCGGGCCACAAGGTAACAGACGGCGGGCCGCATGTGGCCCGCGGGCCGCGGGTTGGCCACCCTTGGTCTAGACGCCTCCGATGGCCGACTGTATGAAGACTATCTCTCGGCTGTGGTAATACTACTCACAGTTTATTTATTTAGTTATTTATTCGGTAAAAACTTGAAATATATTCTACTTATATCATCTACTTCCTTATACTTACCTACCTACTAATTTCATTATAAATCTCACCAAATAGGTACCTAACGTTAAAGTTTCAGTTACTAAAAAAAAATACAAAATATTCATTTTCAAAAAATTACAGGTTAGGGTATTTTCATTAGACTCCTCCCTTTAAGTTATAGTTTTAACGTTAGGTACCTAATTGGTAGTAAAATATTAGTAGTTTTTCCTAAACTAAATAAATGAACTGAGAGTAGAGTATTAAATGACCAAATTTTTTTTTGATGAGATTTAATCAAACATTTTTTGATTGTGTCAATACTCTAAAAAATAAAAAAGTGGCTAGAAAAATATTTGTTTACTTAAACCAAATCAATAGCCTTGAACCGAGGATATGACAATTGACACAGTCAAAAAATATAAATTTCACTTTTTTGCTTGATAGTACTCACCTCATGATTGCAATCAAGTTTAAACCTTATTACTGTGGAGCAAAGTTCAATATTGATCGACAGCCTATATTCAGAGTACTATGTAGAAGTTAACATTCGATTTTTAGAAAATAGCAATGAAGAATTCTTTTTTTATTTATATCGTAGGAATCACAATTTCACTAACAATTTTTTGATATATTTATTTGTTTATAACTTGTACCCGTTTCTCTGGAATCGCCATTGCCAGAAACGTCAAGTTAGCAGCCCACTTTGAGATCGTAATATCTCGGCTTGTACTGAAGCAATATTATTGAAATTTTGCGTATACGATTCACTATTTCCTAACAATTTTTTTGCATATAAATCACATTGATACGAACTGTATTTCTTAAAGTGTCTGCTAGCTTGACGTCAAGATAGCAGCCTCACCAAGATACTCAAATATCTTTTGAACCATAGTATCACTATTTATATGCTATCGTTCACTATTTATAACTATTTACTAACAATTTTTTGACCTAGTCAAAACCTTCTAATTCCATGGTGAGGCTGCCAACTATACGCTAATCATGCACACAGGTGCGACGGGTATATATTGGAATGCCTAATTTTTTTTGTCCTAACTGTCTTTGGCACACTAATTATTGGCCTAAAAACTTTTTGCACAATTTTCATTTGACCTAAATTTGCTTGGCCTATTTTCACTTCGCCTAAAATTTTTTCGCCGCATGTTTACTTCCCAAATTCATCATTAAGCATAACTATTCAAAATCCCTAATGTTTAAAAGTACTAAATAACGATTCGCACAATTGTATAACGCCTAATAATTTTTTCGCCGAATGTTCACTTCCTTTAATCATTATAGGAATAACGTTCTTAATCTGTTTTGTTTACTACTTGTAAATTTAAAATTACTCAATTTAATTAAACACTTTTCAACGATTTTACCACCAATCAATAACAATAGGCTATTTTACACCATGTAAGATAAACTATAAAAATGCATATTGAAGATAGATTTCATAAATAGTAAACGAGAAACGTCGATATTTATTCATAAAAAAGCTATATAAATTTTATAATTCAATTTTAAAAATCGTCTTTTTTAATCTATTCATCAAATGTTAAAAACGCCCTTCGCCATATTGGATTACGATGTGACGTCACTCCGATAGTAAACAAACATTAACATGACAGCTCTCTTCTCTCTGTGATTGTGATAATAAACAAATTAGATTTTCATCGATTTATTTTGAAATCTTATAAGTGATTACTACATCTGTGGACTATTATCCTTTATTTTATTAAATAGCATCATGAAATACAGTTTTGTTAAAGCAGAAAGTACAAATCTACCAAGGATAAATACATTCATTCATGGTGGCGAAATTATTTGCGTCCAATCCAATCCCGATTTCTGTTCTGCAGAGTTGAGAAATGTTAAAACAGCAATGTAAGTACTTAGCATATATCAAGTTTTGTCTAACAATAATCACAATAACAATACAACACGATGATACCCTGTGTTATCTATAACAATCTAACATAACCTATTTTTTTGTTATCAGGTCCTGGGAGGACGGAGAAAGTCAACTTTAGCGCTGTATCACCTAATAATTAAAATAATGATGAAGACTGATGTTTTATAAGTAAGATCTCCCATTTTTTCAATCAAAAAACCATATCATTCCTAGAAATTAAAACTAGAGATCAACAATAAAAGTGGCTTTTGTTTGTGGATTAACTAAAATTATGGCAGAATCACAGCCTCGAAATGCTAGTGAGCCAGTGTAAAACAGTGGATGGTACCAGATGCGACCAGAGGGTCGCTATGATTTTTGTGCAAAAATTCCAGGAACTTCAGCAATATCAAGAGGTAAGAAACTGGAGGAAGTAAGGAAAACAGTGGAAAAGAAAATGGAATGAAGATAGAAAAATGCAGTCTATATATTATTTCTGAGGCATTAACATTTACAAATTAATAACAACCCTACTTTTGAAATTAAGTGTCCGTCTAGTGAAAAAAAAGCACAGGACTATTTTTCCAACTTTAAAGTTTGTAAACTACTGAAAATACACTTTTCATGTTATAAAAATAACTGTTTTTTTATTATTTAAGCCTACCTACTCTACTCCTATCCAACCACAGATCAAAGAAATGAGTTTTGCTTCTGAGTATCCTACCGTACCCTACCTTATGTATAGTATAGATAGTGCATATTATGTAGGTACTTTTTCACATATTTTGCACTCATGCACATGAGATAAATACACATCTATTACATTCTTTAAATCAACTCGGCTATGTGTTCACCAACATCATCTTTTATACAGTGCGCAATGGAAATAAAAAAAAACTGTACATTATATTTGATATATTTATTTGACCGCTAAATTAATAATAACTACATTTTATAAAATCAATGTTTTGATATTTTGACTATAATGTGTGTGTAGATAGCTGGTCTAGGCCAAGCGAGGCAGGTGAGTAAGTAAGTGCTTTAATGTGCATAGAAACAAGGTTACAAAAACGGATCTTGTTAATTACAAATAGAGGTATCACTAGTTTCTAACTTTGCAGGCGTACACACACACACACACACATTTAAAAATATCAACAAAAAGAAACACAATTTCTACTTAAAATAAGTCACCAGATCACTGAACGCATCTTTAAAACATGGCAAACTCTCTCAATATTCGACTGAGCCTCTACAAAACTGGCTATTTGTTTCGTCTGCCGCCTGCCGCTCTTCAGCTTTGTACTACTTGGACCACTCTATCATCACACTTCTTAATTTCAGGTGTCAAGAAATCTAGAAATAATAGTACAATATGATTAGTATAATATCAGTCCTAGCCTAGTGATAATGTTCATAATTTATTACAACTGCATAAAATACTAAAAATAAATTACCTTGATTACAAGATGGTACTTTGATTTACCATAATTTTCATTTTGTATGGTCTCTTCAATCTCCTTAATTGTTTTGTAGACATTCTTTGCCTTTCAATAAAGGCATGCGGATGTTCACTTGGAGTGGACTTGTGTTTCTTAGAGCTTGGCAATCAAATCTGGATGGTACGCAGTTTGGTTTCATCTGAGTTAAGCAAAACCCACTACCTTATACTGTGTATAATTCTTCACATCATTTTTTTTAGCTAAAATATAGAATATAATAAGTATTTATGAAATTTTCAAATCACAATATAGCAAAACATAACCTATAAATACATAGGTCACAAAATATGACGATTGTTTTGTAATACTAACATGAAGTTTTATTTTGTTTATTCCATAGTTAATTTACCATTTCTAGCACATAGGTACTTACATCAAAGTGGTCTTCACAGAAATACATTCTAGTCTAGTTTTTGGGGTCAATGATTTTGGATACTATTATCTCTCTTGCCAGTTTAGTGTTTCTCATTTTATTATCACTTGGCACTTGAATCCACAATTTTGTGGCGTTTTTACACTTGTATTATTGGATTCAGGCACAAGACACCAAAGATTTACATTTTATAATTCATTATTTGTTACTTGGTCTTTCGCACTATTGTTTGTTTACTAACGGAGTGACGTCACGAGCCTAAACAGCATGGCGGCTAGTGTTTCCGCGCGAAAATTCAAAATCATAAATTAAAAACGTGTTTTAGGGCATTTAATGGTTTTATAAAATTAAATAAAAAATTTTGCTGGCTTATTTCGACCTCAGGATTAATTTAAAATAGTTTTCAAAAAATGGTGTAATTCCCTATTGCACATAATTTAGAATCTGAATCACTAAAAATTATGTTTTTGTTAGTTATAAATAAAGAATGAGCAGACAAACCCGTCGTTGTCTTTTTAATTGCCTATCTTATATTTTTCTTACACTCAAGAATTAGGGAATGCAAAACCGAAGTGAAATGAAAACCGGTTTTTTTTTCCGGTTTTGAATCCAAAACCGGTTAATACCGGGTTTTAACCGGTTTAAAAAAAAAAATGGAACATGAGCAATAATACATTTTTGTTGATTTGGTGAACATTTTTACAATTTTAAGAGTATCCCCAATTCCCCATTCACAGTTTATCAAAAAATGTACAGTTAGCAAGAAAATGGCCATTTTACACAATTTTTTGTGATGCCGATCGATCCTGATTCTAATAATGATGAAACACTTTTATGGTACGGGACCAACCCAGGTTTGAGAGAGACTAAAAAAGACAAAAATCTCAAAAAAAATCCTATACATTTCGTAGGAAGTCATCGCAGGTCAGGCTCTTAGGAAAGAATTTGTGAAACTGAAATAAATAAAATAAAAGACAAATCGATCAGTGGACTAAGGAAGATGATAAAGTTATGTAAAACATATGCTGTAAATAATGGTCTTACATACAATGAGAAAAAATCTGAATTTATGTTATTCAAAAGTGCAAACAAAGAACCAAAACAGGTCTCACCTATTTTCGTGATTGGGTCACCTTGAAAACGTGTAATATAATTTAAATATTTAGGTCATATTGTAAATGAAAATCTTAAAGATTATTTGAACGTTGAGCGTGAGCGCAGGGGCATTGGCTGTTCGTGGGAATATGTTGATCCATAGATTTTCACGTTGTTCACTCACACTTAATGTAAAGATCTCGCTTTTTAGAGACTTAGAGCTTTGTCAAAACTTCTACACGAGTGGTCTATGGGTCAATTTCACACAAAGGCCGTACAATGCGCTTAGAGTTCAATATAATAACATCGTTAGGGCGCTGGTAGGGCTGCCGCGCTATTGCAGCGCATCGGGCATGTTTGCGGATGTTAGTGTAGACGATTTTTATACCATCATGCGCAAAAAGACTGCCTCGGTGATGCTGCGGTTGCGCAGTAGCGCCAACAGTGTCCTAAGAATGATAGCAGAGAGGATGGACTCTGCGGTTCCCGGTAGTTTTACTGATTTGCAAGTAATACGTTCATATCGATGAACCTATCGATGGACAATTTTGATAATCCTTACTAATATTATAAATGCGAAAGTCCGTTTATTTGTTTGTTTGTTACGCCTTCACGTCTTAACTTCTGAACCAATCATCATGAAATTTTGCATACACGTTTTCAGGGGTACAGAGAAGGACATAGGGTACTTTTCATCCCGAAAAACAGTATTTTTCCCGAGGGAAAGCAAAAAATCTTTCCACGCAGACGAAGTCACGGGCGGCCGCTAGTTTTCTTAATAATGTTTATAAACTAACAGAACAATAAGTACATTTGTTACTAAAAAAATGGACAAACTTTGGTCTGAAATAAATAATATTTATTCTTACTAATATTATTAATGCGAAAGTCCGTTTGTTTGTTTATTTGTTTGTTTGTTATGCCTTCACGTCTTAACTACTGAACCGATCATCATGAAATTTTACATACACGTTGCTAGGGGTACAGAGAAGGACATAGGGTACCTTTCATCCCGAAAAAAAAGATTGTTTCCGAGGGATAGCAAAAAAACTTTCCACGCAGACAAAGTCGCGGGCGGCCGCTAGTTTTTTTATAAATGATCACGTAGATATAATAAGCTTCTACTTCTAGCTAACAAGTTTTAACGTTCTACATTAGAGCTCATTTTTAATTTTTATTATTTTTTATAAGTAAAACAAAAAAATATATTTCAAGTCTTCTATTATTGGCACTAACGTATTTTTTATAACTAAACAATTTGCTTTCTGAAGTATCTATTTAAAAGTTTTCAAAATCTAACAAAAAATAAAATTCTTATTAGAAAATAAACATTTGGCCAAGGAGGTCTCTATAATCATCATTAATATCTTAAAAATTGACACCGTACGCTTGATTTATTTTCAGTATAATCCAGGGCTAACTTTCGCCAGTGTCAAGTGCTGTAATCAGCTGTATGAACTATTGTTCAGTGGTAGGTATTGTTTCAGTTTACATTAGATAGAATGCGAGTGCATCGCATAAATTAAGCTCTATCAAGACAGTTTACTCGTTGAGTTCTGCCGAGGTAGCCATCACTACAATAAAAGTCACTTAACTTCAATTTTCCCAAATATTGTTCAGTTGCGTAGACATTTATGCCACAAAACTGCACCAATTTTAAGACACAATATCCACTATGAATCAATTTGCAAATAATTAAAATAGTTACCGAACCGATTTCGACAAAATGGCCCCAAAAACTATCTTAAATGTATTGCAGAGCCTAAAACTTGGATCAAACAAAAAACCGAAAAAACCGGTTTTGTCGTTTAAAAAACCGGTTTTATTTTGCTTGTGAAATCGACCGAAAAACCGGTTTTTTCGGTTTCGGTGAAACCGGTTTGCATTCCCTATCAAGAATGCAAGCATACAAGTGAGCAACCATGCACGCATACAAGGCCATGCATACTTGCATGCAAGCAAGAGCAGGCATGCATGCATGCAAACAAAAGCATGGAATGCATGCATGCAAGCATGCAGCATGCAAGCAAGCATGCAGCATGCAAGCAAGCATGCAGCATGCAAGCAAACATGCAGCATGCATGCAAGCATTAGTGAGCTCCGCTCGCTACGCTCGCTCCGCTACAAGTGGTCAAAACACTATCCTAACCTATTAGTTTTCGCATTAAGAGTTTTTCTTTATAGCGGGGGGCCTCAGGGTGGCCCCCCTGCAAGCATTTTGCAAGCAAACATGCAAGCAAGCATACAGGCATGCAAGCGAGCAAGCATGCATTGCATACAAGTGAGCAAGCATGCAATAAAAAGCATGCATACAATCATGCAGAATGCACGCATGCAAACATGCAACATGCATACAAGCATTATGGAAGTGTTCAAAACAATAAGCTATCCTAACCTAATGGTGTTCGCATTAAAAGGTTTTCTTTATAGTGGGGGGCCTCAGGCCCATTTTTTGACGATTTGTTTCTGTCACTAACATGTATGCAATACAATATTATTATGCCAAAAATTATGTATGCAAGACAATATTAGGGTTAACAATACTTCGGCGTAGTCATTATTATGTCAAAAGATATGTATGCTAATAAATTTTAGTACAATTAACATTAGTGGTTTTGATAATTAGGAATTTTAACGTTTAGGCGAAACGACAAAACCGCGAAAAATTTTATTAGGCCAAACAATAATTGTACCTAAGGAGTTTAGGCCAAAGAAATTCGGCCAAATGAAATTAGGACCAATGACTTTAGGCGAGTCAAGGGACACCCAGATGCGACACATTCTTCATAATGATTATGATATACCTACTTGTTTAATAATATTGCATAAAATTATAGTAAAAACGCAATTCAATTAGGTAATAGGTGCATGTTAATAGGTACTTGCCCGAAAAATAAATAAGGAGGATGGGCATTTAGTACCCGCACTGATAACAATCATTAGGTATCGTCGAAAAGATTTTTTTAATTGGAAAAATATTACTATGGAAACATGGAAATATATTTACTAGCCTAGATAAGGATCTGGGTTAGCAAATATTTTTCTATGTTTCCATAGTAATAATAATAGTGATTAGGATATACAGTGTGTTCGACAAGAACGTGACCGGCATATTTTTGAATTTTAGTATGCAGCTTACAAAAATAAATATTAGGCTTAATAGAACAATAATTTTTCTAAAATGCTTTGTAAAAAAACATAAGTTTTTCCTTGATTTCTGGATTCTGCAAGAGGATAATGACCCGAAATACCGTAGTCGGCTTTGCACTTCTTGGTAAGCGATTGCACTTATTGCCAAATGATCCTATTTCTTACTGTGACCAAAATGTTCTTTAAGGCCAACTGAAATTTGAGTACATAAACTACAGTAAGCCACAACACCGGCTTCACACGCAGGCACAATCTTCTAAAACATTAGATCTAAAAAACAGTTTCTGTACTCAAATTTCAGTAAGACTTAAAGAGTATTTTGATCACAGTAAGAAATAGGATCGTTTGGCAATAAAAAATATTTCGAGTTGATTTATCGTTTTTCAGTACAAAATGTATGGGAAAAGTTTCTGGCGATTCTGTCGTTTCTAGTACTCATACCTTAAATGGTCCCATAGAATCTTTTGAACCTACACGAAATAGGATCGATTGGCATAAAAAAAATGTTTTTGGTATTTTAGCATTTTTTTTGCTAACGGTAAGTTTTTTTTCCAAAATCTGTGAATGCAGTTCAGAATATCTTAAAAAGTTATGGATGGTCTCCTGGGAACTTTTCCTGTAACTATACGTATAATATACCTGCCATTAATGTACCGTCTCAAAAGTCCACCCTGTATGTATTGATTTTTATTTCTCTAAACTTCCGAGTCAGATTTTGATGTCAATTTGCACAAGGGTGTAGTTGAGGTATTCCTGCATAAATACAACACCAGTGTCGCTATTGGATCATAGACCACTTCCCATACAATTTTTCCAATCACCTTTCTCATAGATAATTACTCTATCGAGCACTTTTACGCGCGTTTTCTTTTCTAGATAAATATTCGTGCTAGGGGTAATGTATACATTCGAACTCGCTATTTGCCTCGCCCGCCGAGTATAATTATTGCGGCAATGGAGCACAGTTTTTCTGTGCACTGATGTGCCTCAACAGCAAAATGCAGCAAGGATTTAAGATAAATAATCACATTTAATTTATTTTTCTTTCTTGACAAACCCTATACATTTTCGACTGACCGTAAGTACCTACACGGGCGGCGGGCGGGGCGGTAGTGTCGTCCTACATCAAGGGCGGTTCTTAGCGGTATAGAATCATATACTTATAATATAAAACTGTGCTATTTGTTCAGATATCCTAACTTAGTAGGTATACGTAGGTACGTATACAATCTGTATGGTTCACTTTTCATAATCTATGATTTTCATACAAAATGTCGGGTCAGTAGAAATAATGTATAAAAAATAGTTTTGGTTGGTTTATGTTAATGTTTTGTTTATTTACCGATGATAAGTCACTCCATTATCTTTTCATTTTTGTAGCCACAATTACACCGTGTGATCGCGGTGAGCGTCGGCGAGTGACTAAATGAGTTGAGGCCAGTTGGCCTCAACGCGTGGCGCAAAAATCGAGGCCGCTATGTCGAATCTATACGTAGTACTACATATCGATGTGATCCGCTCAGTGCTGCCAACTTAGCGCGTTTCGCGCCAGATCTAGCGCTTTTTTTGTCTCGCAGCGCGTTTTAGCGCCTAGCGTTGACGGCGCGTT
The DNA here is from genome assembly GCA_943789525.1 of Agriphila geniculea. Classification (NCBI taxonomy): domain Eukaryota; kingdom Metazoa; phylum Arthropoda; class Insecta; order Lepidoptera; family Crambidae; genus Agriphila; species Agriphila geniculea. The sequence goes on from OX038878.1 coordinate 20,966,008, forward strand.
TTCGCTCAAACTAGTTGGCAGCACTGGATCCGCTTCTCTCTGCGGCGCAATGGCGGCTCTTGCGTTACATTTACTCCAAGAATTTTTTTTTAAGCCTATTTAATGTGAAAATGTATTGTTTTAAAAACGAAACCTCATCAGAGGTCGAGCGAGAGATGAGAATGAGACCAAAGCTCTGGCTGAAAAAATTGATATGTTATAATTAGAGTATTTTGAGGAAAAATATAATTTGTTTCTTTTTGGGGGCTCAGACCAAATAAAAAAGTAAAGACGGAGTCTTCCGACAAAGCGGTGAAGCCAGTAAAACTACGCCTTGGCTGTAGTACACATACACAGTTTACGCACACATATGTAACGAAACTACGCCTTGGCTTTCGCTCGTCATTGGGCGAACCCCGCCGCCCGGCCCCCTAGTACGCACACATGTACCATCAAAAACCGGCTTCACTTAGTTGTTCGCAACCACTGCGCAACGCTCCATCTTCCTTTTTTATTTGATCTGAGTTTGGGGGGTTTTACAACCAATTTTATTAGGGGAAAAAAATTTCAGGAGTTGGCAACCCTGGTTGCTGTACAAAATAGAAAATTTCTGTGTTGAAAAATTAATCAATCAAACAAAAATAACCTAAAAAATAAGGTATTTTCCATCCATAAAATGAGTGATTTGGCCGATTTTTCGCCTAATAAGGGAGCAGACTCAGAGCTTCAAGATTTTCTCCTTGCTGAGAAACAGAAAGCTCAGTTTCACGCTCAGGTAATATGCTAGCAGGTTAAGAAAATTCTTTCGAGATTTCTTATATTTTAATTACGTAGGTACCTACCTATACCATATAGGTAAACTCAATGTGAGCACCGATCATTTACTAAATAAACTAACATAGAATTTTTAAAAACTATTTTGAGGTTAGGTTTCTAGTTCATATTTTTTTTTCATGCAGATACATGAATTCAACGATTTCTGTTGGGACAAGTGTGTGGATAAACCAGGAGCAAAACTGGACTCTCGTACTGAGACTTGTATCACCAATTGCGTAGAAAGGTTCATTGATGTATCGTTGCTCATCACCAATCGATTTGCCCAGATGTTGGAAAAGGGAGGTGGCATGCAATGATGTCCTTTACGTTTCTGCATTGTATTTTGTACAGAGTAATTCCATTATTATTGCAGAAGTAGAACTATTCTGGGCAACCCAAAGAGCCTGAATTATCTAAGAGTTTTGTCGCTGAATGTTTGCAACTGTTTTAAGTTTATAGATAATGTGTTATTGGTTATAGCTAATAAGATGTTGAATAAATGAATTTATTATATTAAATATGTTTTATTTATGATATTCACAAAACATAATGTATGAAACAGTTTAAAAAAATTAACTATTTCAGTTGAAAACATACCATCAAGCAAAGAGAAATGCACTTTCGACAAGTATAGAAATATGTGTTTATTATAAGAAAATTGAAACAGGACATCCAAAATTATCTACCGACTTTACCAAGTTTTGTATCAGTACGAGGATCTGCAGTAACTGTTTGAACTGCGACTAATGCTTCGTTAATTTTAGTCTGCAGGTTTCTTAGATCTTGAACAAACAATAATTTTAAGACATCAGCGGGCTGCTGGATAATATTTCCTTCAGTTTTTGGTGGGTCTGGATGTGGGGCCGTTTTCAGAATTTTGGCAATTGCAGCAAGCCTGATTTTCGGATCAGAATGTGGCCCAACTCCGGCAATTGTTGACACTCTGTCTACGCCAGTTTTGAAAGCCGGACTTGAAACTATAAAAAAAAACTAATCAAATACCATACTATCTAAAAATTATGTTATAAAATAATTGTTGAAAACTTACAGTCCAGATTGTCTAATGGATTTGATGACACAACATTAGGGGCAGCTTTCTTTTGTTCATCAACTTTGGCATTCTTATATTTTTCAACTGCAATCAGAAGCACAAAGTATTTTTTATGAACCTAATGTAAACAATTACTAACTTGTAAGATTTGCACCAGTACTGTGAAAATAGAACACATATGGATTCATGACACACACAATACTTCATTAACTAAAACAGCATGTAAATGTGGCACTAACTTACAAAACGAACAGCGATTCAAAATGTGGAAATTTCGAATGGATTCAGATGGATATTTTAATTTTATCTGGGTACAAATTAGTTTTCTTTCCAAATTCAGCTTTAATCAGTAAGAAACAAAGAGAATACTTTGTACAAATTAAATGCCCAGTTTGAAAGTGGGGTGTTATTCCATGGTGCTCTTTTTGAGACACTGACCGGACATCTAGGGTACTCTTGATCGAGGATCTTAAAGTGATATAACTTACAGATTTTTGATGTTTTGAGAGTTCTTTTATTTGTTTCAGACATTTTAGAACACTGTTGGAGAAATAAAAAAACGCTATCAAAACATCAGCTAGTATTGACACAGTTACAACTAATGCACCCATGTCAAACATACGGCCAGCAGGCCACATGCGGCTCTTCACATGTTTGACTGCAGCCTGATCCAATTTTAAAATATCTTCCTGGTGTGGCTCTCAAGAGTGTTTCAATTATATTTCACTTCAAAGAGTAACACTTTATCTTAGAGTTTTATTTTTCTTTAAACTTGGGTTTTGCCGCCCACTGATTCTACCTAAAGTCTGTTCATCCTTACTTGTCTTATTTAGTAAACAGTTTTTGACAGTTGTCATACGTCTTTTAAACTTAAATCGTTATTTAAAAATATGTTAGTAAGTTTATGAAATTATTGTTAATTTATTAACAATTTATTTAGTAATCTATGTGTGGAAAACCATTTGTTTTATTTTATAAATGATTATTTCAAGAAAGAGTTGGGTGAAGATTGTTTACCATATAAGACAAGTAAGGATGGACAGACTTTACAGTCAATATGCATTAGTCACACCCACTAATGATTTTAAGTTTGACACGACTGAACTAATGCATCATATCAATAATCAAAACCTAGTAAGAAACAGACCAACTTGAGATTGTGGCATGACTGGAAAATAGCATTGATGTATTTAACTGAAGCTTATAGTATAGGTTATTTTATTAATTAGATTTAACAGTAAATCAATTACCATTATCAGCATACTCTAATCTGATGGCATAGGACAACATCCAATTCAATTGTTCATTGGGGTTTCCATCTGCAGCTGGACTAACCAAGTCACGTTGATAGGTATCATAAGCTTCTTTCCAACTATCAGCATCAATGTTCCGTAGCCCTTCTCTTTCTTCGATTTTGTAATGCCGTATTTTTTGATCTTCTAGCCACAAAACGACACTTCTATATTCCTTTTCGTCTGTAATAAATACAATTTTGATATCGATTAGATGCTATGAACCGGTAAGTAGTGAGATGATTAAACATGATGTGTTATAATAATTACCCTACCTTCACAATTAAAAACCTCAGGGTTTGGATGACCTAAAGCTGTAAGTTTCAGTTTGAACATATTACTCATTTTCTCATTTAGCGTTGTTAGAAAAAGCCATGAAATGAGTAGGTACGAGATCGAGAAAATATGAATTTTCGATGTTAAAAAATAATTTATTTTTTTTAATATCTTCTTCCCGTCAGTTGGGAAAGGCAAAGGCAGAGCCATACAGCCATTGTCTTATTTAAAATAATTTCAACTACAAGAATTCCAGCCTCTAGATTTCATTTTTCTGTAATTGAGTTTTGTAAGGCCAAAGCCACTTCTTTAATTATTATTTTCTCCGTGTCCAGGTAATGTAAGGCCAAAGCCACTTCTTCAATTTTCTTTTTCTGTGTCCGGGTTATATAAGGCCGTAGCCACTTCCTATTCCATTTTCCTTGTCATCTTCAGTGTGATATAAATCTTCAAAGTCTTATCCATGTTTATAGTTCCAAATCCGATGATACAACAAAGTTGTATAAATCCTTATAAGTTTCAGGATTTGTGAGAATGTCTTGAATGTCGCGCGGGATGCTATTAGATGTCTTATATATTTCTAATAATCTGTCCACCAGGACTAATCTCTGAATGTTGTAAGCAGGGCAATCAAAAAATATATGATTAAGAGTCTGATCCACACCTAAATTGCATTCAGTGCATGTTGGAGATGTGATAATACGCATTCTATGTAAATGTGAGTTAAATCGACAGTGTCCAAATCTCAGGCGTGTTAGGATAGTATAAAACTTTCTGCTATGGTATTCTGCTGATTTTGTGAACCAAGGACGACAGCCAAGAACATTATTAATCTTCGCATACCAAGTTCCTTTTACTAGTCCGATCAACGGGGCTTATGCGACCCGAATAATTCTCCCGTCAATGAAATTTGGCATGTGATGACGTTAGATAATACAGATTACGGATGCAAAATAAGCCAATAAATTTTATTACGAGAAGTTAGGTATTTTTACCTAAACATAAAAATCGCTTATATCTCTCTGTGAATATTTCCTCGGGCTGAAACACTTTCTGTTTACGTACTTATGTACTTGTTAGAATAAGTATGTAAAGTAATCCAATCTTTTTTCGACTTCAGAAATACCCCAAATTTAACTTTTAACTTTTTTCAATATATCTTCTATTGATAAAATTGTCTGTTGATTATTCTTTTTTAATATGTTTTTATATCTTTAAATACATAGCTTTGTTCAGTAAGCCAATAAATTTTCTTCTTTAATCATATTTTTTTTATTTTTTGAAATTAAGTGGTTATTTACGTAATGTGTAAAAATACTCGGTCCATTTTTATACTTTTATTAGATAAATTATTTTATATTAACACAGATTTGTCAATAATCCAAGAAATTTTCGAACGCGCATATATTTTTTATGATAATCGCCGATTTAGGATAGAGCGTAAGGGTTGACCTTCACTTGACTACTTGGAGCTGCTTAGCCACGCACTTTTGGAGTAGTGTAAGCGAGTTTGATTGGTGGCCACCGTTATTAAAAATGATGTTTCAAGAGTTTAAAGGTAGTGGTAGATATTGCTGAATGAAACAATTAATAAGTGTGTTTATAAGTAGATATCGGATATCTAGATAGATAGATCACTCTCTAATTACGTCGTTAATGCATATTTTAGCCTTTTTTCCCAATCGTGCATATTTTGTTTAGTAGCGGGAGCTACGTATAGGGAGCTAGTTAAGCTAGCCTCTATTTAAATCAATAGAAATGCTGTAAACAATGATTGAACGCCATTCCTCATTCCTTAGCCGAATGGTTGCATAAAAAGTTAGACGCTATTTTGTGCAAAAAACCCGAGCCTTGAAGAAAACGAAAAACATTAATGCCTACATCAACGCCACAGGTCGTACTTCGTACCCTGCGTAAAAGGTATCTCCAGTAATGACGCCAAATTTTAAATTTGGCCAATGACATCAGTTGATGTAGAGAGGTCGTTTTCGGCGTTCAAATTGATACTGGGTGATAAACGTTTTTTAGGGTTCCGTACCCAAAGGGTAAAAACGGGACCCTATTACTAAGACTCCGCTGTCCGTCTGTCTGTCTGTCTGTCTGTCACCAGGCTGTATCTCATGTATTTGTGATAGCTAGACAGTTGAAATTTTTACAGATGATGTATTTCTATTGCCGCTATAACAACAAATACTAAAAACAGAATAAAATTAATATTTAAGGGGGGCTCCCATACAATAAACGTGATTTTTTTGCCGTTTTTTGCTCTATATTAATAACGATAACAGGTAGACAGTTAAAATTTTCACAGATGACGTATTTCTACTGCCACTATAACAACAAATACTAAAAACAGAATAAAATAAATATTTAAGGGGGCTCACATACAACAAATATGATTTTTTGCCGTTTTTTGGTACGAAACCCTTCGTGCGCGAGTCCGACTCGCCCTTGGCCGGTTTTTTTATTTTGCATTGTGCATATTTTAGACATATTAAAAGTTTTTAGTGCATATTTTAGACTTTTTAGTGCATATTTGCATGCATATTTTGGCACTTTGTTAGTGCATACTTTGTCCGAAGTCTAGCCTATTCAAAAAGAAGAGTGTATTGTGTTCACGGTTCATGTATGTTTGTATGTATGTACAACAGATTTGGATGTACGCTAACTAAGTGAACATGGCCTTTTTTGAAAAACCCCCTGATGCCAAATATAGTAGATAGGGACCATCAAACTGAACAACTTTTACTATGGGACCAACTCTGAAATTGAAAAAAAATCAGCTGTTTCATACAAAAAATAATGACGAATAAAATCTGCATACAAACAATATTAACGAAATTGTCAAAATGTATCTAAGGCAGCCATTACAAATGCTCATGGAAGCATCAGTCAAATTCCATCAGTCATGTCAGTCACGGCTGTGACTGACGATTAACCTACCGTGTAATGGGGTGACTGATGGTTGTATGAAGTTGATTTCTTCTTTCCATCAGTCAGTCAGTCAAACATAATTCATGACTGATGGAATTTGACTGACGCGTGCATGAGCGTGTAATGGCTGCCTAACAGCTGTTTTTTTTGTGGTTTCAGAGTTGGTCCCATAGTAAAAGTTGTTCAGTTTGATGGTCCCTATCTATCAAATTCAGCATTAGGGTTTATTTTTTGATCCCATCCCATTACTCTCGTAGTCCGGAAAGTAGTGACACTCAACTCAAGGTATGGCGAGGTCAAAATTTTGTCATTAGATAAATTCACATTTCACATGGCAATATTTAGGCTTTTCAGGTAAAACTGAGCTGATTTAACTCAGTAGCCATCTGCCCCCCCTTGGCAGGTAAAGGAGTGACATTCATAGTTTCACGCCTCCACCGCACTTCAGAAAAAAAAATCGGGTTGCACTCCGGGCGTGCCGGCAGAAGTGAAAACTTGAATATTAACGTTGTGCATTTTGATATTTTGGAATGGTTAGGGAATAATTTTGCACGAATTGCCGTCTTACGAATTTACTCTGCATTTGAATTTACGAATAGAGAACAGTATTGTACAAAAGTCTTATCCATAGCTTGACAGAAAATCTAGAGTTTTGACATTGAATTAAAAATTTGCGCGTTGCTATGGTGATACAAGTGTTTACATCTTGAAATGACGCGCCGCCATTTTCACCGCGCCCCGTAAAAAGAGAGGGGGATACTTCCGCCGCCGGCTGTCTACTCTCCATCCGTCACATCCGTCTTACGAATTTTCGATCAGGGTCACGTGATTCTTACTGACGCGAGTTTAGCATTCCCCATTACAAAAAGCGTACAACGCCGCTAAAGAAGTTTTAGTACTAGTTTTATATCTCCTTCAATATACCTACCACTTCGAGTGTGGTATTATATCATGATAAATCACGGATGAGGAATCCATTTTTGAGACATTTAATATACAGCTGATTCAAAGAAAAACCGGCCAAGCCAAATGAATAGTATCGTTTTACCTGAAAATAAAACTGTTTTTACCGACTTCAAAAGGAGGGAGGTACTCAATTCGACCCGTTTTTTTTTTTTTTTTTGTTTTTTTGTTTTTTGTATGTACACCGATTACTCGAAGACGGCTGAACCGATTGAAATGATTCAAACGTTATTACATTAGGTAAACTCCCAAGTTGGTCCCATTTTTTAAAATTTTGAAATCGGTTCAGTATTTTTCAAGTAATCTTGAAAAAAGCACGAAAATAGTATGATTTTGTGTGAACTACCTCGATGATCAGTCGTATAACTTCTTTGTTTATGAACTAAATAAGATAATAATTTTTTTGTTGGAAAAGGGATATCTTAAGTGTAGTTCTTTAACCGACTTAAAAAAGGAGGTTTAAGAAACGAGGAGATCCGCAGGAGAACTAAAGTAACCGACATCGCTCGAAGGATTGCTCAGCTGAAGTGGCAATGGGCAGGACACATAGCGAGAAGAACTGATGGCCGTTGGGGCGGAAAGGTTCTGGAATGGCGACCGCGCACCGGACGACGCTCCGTGGGTAGGCCCCCGACAAGGTGGACCGACGATCTGGTGAAGGTCGCGGGAAGCCACTGGATGCGGGCAGCGCAGGACCGATCGTCGTGGAGATCCTTAGGGGAGGCCTATACCCAGCAGTGGGTGTCATGCGGCTGATATGATGATGATGATGATTTAATAACCGTTTTATTTTCAGGTAAAACGATACTATTCATTTGGCTTGGCCGGTTTATCTTTGAATCAGCTGTATATTAAATGTCTCAAAAATGGATTCCTCATCCATGATTTATCATGATATGATACCACACTCGAGGTGGTAGGTATATTGAAGGAGATATGATTTTTGAAGTGAAAACTTCTTTAGTGGCGTTGTACGCTTTTTGTAATGGGGAATGCCAAACTCGCGTTAGTAAGAATCACGTGACCCTGATCGAAAATTCGTAAGACGGATGTGACGGATGGAGAGTAGACAGCCGGCGGCGGAAGTATCCCCCTCTCTTTCTACGGGGCGCGGTGAAAATGGCGGCGCGTCATTTCAAGACGTAGCAACGCGCTAATTTTTTATTTCAGTGTCAAAACTAGATTTTCTGTCAAGCTATGGATAAGACTTTCGTACAATAGAAAGACGAAAGAAGAAGAAAGAAATAAGATTTATTTGAGACACAAAACAAATACAAAAGAAATAAAAACAGCCTTACATACATTGTCCCAGAACAATACTGTTCTGTATTCGTAAATACAAATACAGAGTAAATTCGTAAGACGGCAATCGTGCAAAATTATTCCCTAACCATTCCAAAATATCAAAATGTACAACGTTAATATTCAAGTTTTCACTTCTGCCGGCACTCCCGGAGTGCAACCCAATTTTTTTTTCTGAAGTGCGGTGGCGGCGTGACTCTATGAATGCCACCCCTTTACCTGCCAAGGGGGGGGGGGGGGGGCAGATGGCTACTGAGTTAAATCAGCTCAGTTTTACCTGAACTGCCTTAATATTGCCATGTGAATTCATCTATGACAAAATTTTGACCTCACCATACATTTAGTTTGAGTTTAGTGTCACTACTTTCCGGAATACTAGAGTAATGGGATATCAAAAAATAAACCCTAATGCTGAATTTGATAGATAGGGACCATCAAACTGAACAACTTTTACTATGGGACCAACTCTGAAACCACAAAAAAAAAACAGCTGTAGGTAAAGCAACACGGTAGGTTAATCGTCAGTCACAGCCGTGACTGACATGACTGATGGAATTTGACTGATGCTTGCATGGGTTCCCTATGTATTTGCATAAAATTTTAAGGCATAATATGTCATAGCATAATATGATTTCGCCGAATGATGTTTACGCATAATATTATTTAGTCATAACAGCTTATGCATATTTTTTTAAGCATAACTACTTTAAGCATAATCATGTTTAAGCATAATATTCTTTAGCATAAATTTAAACACGCATAATGTTATTTACGCATATTTTTATAAACAAAAAAATCACGACGTTTAAAATCACGAAAGAACATTTTACCTAAAATACAAAATCCCGAAGCTTAAAAAACCGAAGGTTAATTGAGGGTTACATGCCAGCAGGTCGGTGCTGGCACTTCGCCGGCCGCTGCCGCGGCACGCTCGCTTCGCTCGCTCGGCTCGTGCGTTGTTGGTCGTAATGGAACCTTACCTCCTCCTTGCTCGCTACGCTCGTTCGTCGTCGCACCTAATAGACCTAAACAGATTTTCGGGATTTTTAACTATTGGCATTTTAACTTTCAGGGTTTCGAACTATCATCAGTCATTTAATAATAAATCTTTCAAGTTTCGTTCTATTGGATATTGACATTAAAGATTTTCGGTATTTTAAAAATAGGTGTTTTATGAGTCTATATTTAGGTCGTATGTGTGATGAGTTTTTGGCATTTTAATACAATACATACCCCATTTGCATTAACATAAATGAGTGCGTAAAAATATTCATTCTTATTGTTTTTTTTTTATTTTTGTCTAAATAATATTAGGCGAATAGACAATATGCCTAATAACATTATGCGAAAACAAATTAGTCTAAATGATAATTATGCTAATATAAATAGTATGCTAAAAAACAATTATGCGAAAGTATTATTATGACAAAAAAGATTATGCCAAATCCGTTATGCCAAATCAAATTAGGTATAAAACAATTATGCGAAAACAAAGGATCCCGCTTGCATGAGCATTTGTAATGGCTGCCTTAGATACATTTTGACAATTTCGTTAATATTGTTTATATGAAGATTTTATTCGTCATTATTTTTTGTATGAAACAGCTGATTTTCTTCTCAATTTCAGAGTTGGTCCCATAGTAAAAATTGTTCAGTTTGATGGTCCCTATCTACTATATTTGGCATCAGGGGGTTTTTCAAAACAGGCCATGTTCACTTAGTTAGCGTAATGTAAGGATTCTAACGATACCCCACACATTCAAATCTGTTGTACATACATACAAACATACATGAACCGTGAACACAATACACTCATCTTTTTGAATAGACTAGACATCGGACAAAGTATGCACTAACAAAGTGCCAGAATATGCATGCAAATAATGCACTAAAAAGGCCAAAATATGCACAATGTAAAAAAACACCGTTTATCACCCAGTATCAATTTGAACGCCGAAAACGACCTCTGTACATCAACTGATGTCATTGGCCAATTTTAAAATTTGGCGTTCCAGAAGTTCCAGAAATGTCTGGAGATACCTTTCACGCCTGGTACGAAGTACGACTTGTGGCGTTCTACTCTAAACTACTACTACTACGCGCACTACTCTAAAAGTGCGTGGCTAAGCAGCTCCAAGTAGTCAAGTGAAGGTCAACCCTTTCTTACGCTCTATCCTAAATCGGCGATTATCATAAAAAATATATGCGCGTTCGAAAATATCTTGGATTATTAATAGATCTGTTTTAATATAAAATAATTTATCTAATAAAAGTATAAAAATGGACCGAGTATTTTTACACATTACGTAAATAACCACCTAAGTTCAAAAAATACAAAAAATACGATTAAAGAAGAAAATTTATTGGCTTACTGAACAAAGCTATGTATTTAAGGATATAAAAGCCCATTAAAAAAGAATATTCAACAGACAATTTTTTCATTAGGAGATATATTGAAAAAAGTTAAAAGTTAAATTTGGGGTATTTCTGAAGTCGAAAAAAGATTGGATTCCTTTACATACTTATTCTAACAAGTACATAAGTACGTATACAGAAAGTGTTTCAGCCCGAGAAAATATTCACAGAGAGATATAAGCGATTTTTATGTTTAGGTAAAAATACCTAACTTCTCGTAAAAAAAATTATTGGCTTATTGTGCATCTGTAATCTGTATTACCTAACGTCATCACATGCCAAATTTCATTGACGGGAGAATTATTCGGTAGTCTCCATACAACAAATATGCTCATTGATCGGACTATACTGTTAGAGTTTCTTGCCAATGAGTGGACCAGTCTTGTTTTGACAAAAGTTTAAGTCTTGGTAGTAAATCAGAGTACGGTATAGCAACATTTTTAATGTCAATGTTGACATTTGCGGCGTCATTTGTAATGGCTCTAGCTAACTCTGTGAGCTAACTTATCGGCACTTTCGTTTCCAGATACTCCAATATGCGACGGAACCCACATAAAAACTATATATCAATATTATTACTTTTGAGCTTGAAGTAGGTTGTTTTAATATCTTGTAGAATATAGTTACATCCGGTATCAAATCTGGTATTTTGCAAAGCTTTGAGACAGCTCATGCTGTCTGTTAGGACTAACCATTGAGTGCATTCTTGGGTGTTCTCCTCAATAAACTGTAGCGCAGCAAGAATAGCAAGACACTCCGCGGAAAATATGCTCATTTGGCCCGGGAGTTTAATTCCATGACCCGTTTTCAAATAAGGTATGTAAACAGCCATCGAAACATTATCATTATTTTTGGAACCATCTGTATAGATATGTCTATGCTGAGGGAAATTATCAGTAATTTCATATACTTCTTCTTTATTCTTTAAATCAGGGTGAATGTGGATATTCAGGTCACAAAAATGTGTATCATAAGATCCTGTGTAACATATCCAATTATTCTCAGTTTTATGAATGTTATACTGCTGATTGAACTCTACGATATCCGAGAAGTCATGAAACAGATAGGGGATTCGGGGTACATTCAAAGGAGAATATGTTGTATAGAGAAATTCAATTTTTCTGAGTAGGTGATGAGTAGACAGTGAAAGTAGTTTTAACAAAAACTTTGATTTTAAAAATTTGAATCTGAATTGAAGTGGAGGTATATTGCATTCCACCTGCAAAGAGTTAATGGGAGTAGTCTTCATAGCACCAGTAATGCATCTCAGATTATGATTCTGCAGGATATCTAATTTTTTTACTAATTTGGGATCAGACCCAAAACAAAAAAAGCCATATTCAAAATGACTCCTCACAATTGATTTATACAACATTAATAGAATTTTAGGATCAATTTTTGATAAACTTTTAATGACATTGAATGCCTTATAGGCTTTACCCAGCAAATATTCTATATATTTATTCCAAGAAAGGTTATTAGCAAATATGACACCCAAGAACTTGACTTCACTTTCCAATGGCAGACTAATATTATTATATACAATATCAACATCAAAATCACATTCACCAAACAACAACTTTAGACTTTTCTGGACTTACATCTAAGTTTAGGTAACTGAAATAATTATTTAATTTTTTAAGAGCAGAATTAACTATAGAGGATACTTGTCGAATATCAGATCCAGAGAAGTAAATAACTAAGTCATCAGCAAATTGCAAATTTTTTACTTGTGGACCTAATATGTAGTTCAATTTATGTACATATAGTATATATATCAATGGGGATAATATGCCCCCTTGACACACACCCCTGTATGAATATCTTGGTCCAATTAACTGATTATTTGATTTCACATAAACCTCACGACCATGCAAAAATTCAAAAATCCAATTAACCAATTTTTCAGGAATACCAAGAGAAAGAAGTTCACCAACTAAAATATGGTGATTCACATTATTAAAAGCACCAACGACATCGAAGAAGACACCAATAAGAACATTATCTTGTTTGAGAGAATCAAAAATATCAAGTTGAAGATGTGCTATACTCTCTCTAGAGGATCTACCCCTACGAAAACCAAACTGATTTGAAGGTAAAAGATGATTACTTTCAATGAAGAATTCAAGCCTTTGTTTAAGAAGTTGTTCAAACACTTTTCCCATGCATGATGTTAAAGCTATTGGCCGATATGAATTTGCTTTGGTTTTATCTTTGTTCGGTTTTAGAATAGGAACCAGACAATCCTTTTTCCAATCCAGAGGTATGGCAGAGGTAGACCACAACAAATTATAAACTTTCAAAATGATATTTTTGGCATTATCTGTAGTATGTTTTAACATTTTATAAGGAATACCATCGAGGCCATGTGCTGTATCTCGTCGTGAAAAAATTGCATTTTTAAATTCTTGAAAATTAAATGGTGCTAATAAATAATTACTATTACGTACAGGATTAATACTATTTACATATTGTAAAGGGGCCTCAACAGTATCTGGTGTATATTTTTTAAGAAATTCTGGAATCCAATCTGTATAAACATTTTTAAAAGAAACAGGTTGACCATTAAACCTCTTAGCAATCCTCCAGATTTTAGATATGGGTGTAGATCTATTTAGTGACTGACATAATGAAAGCCAACTTAAGTTTCTTTCTTTTTTTAAAACAATTTTTTTAACAGCTTGTAGCCTTTTAAACTTAAGAAAACTTTCTTCTGTAAGACTGTTTTTAAACTCAATATATGCCTTTTTACAATCTTCTACTGCTTTTGCACAATTTTTATTCCACCATGGTAGTGGTATACGTTTTTTGCGGATTCTGGACTGAAATTTCCTAACCGATTGATTTGATTGGTCAACAGAGAAATACCTATTGCTGATAATAGCTGACTGCTGCAATGCAAGATCTAATAACGCAACCAAATCAGAATAACATTTTAATGGATTAGTTTGATCAATGTAAAAATTTTGTAATAAGTAATCAACGTTTTTGCTATATTTTTGCCAGTCTACTAAACGAAAATTGTAAGAAGTAGGAGATGTAAGATAATCAGATGAATCATTATTATTATTACTAATAGTGATGTTTATAATTACAGGTAAATGATAGCTGCCCATAGGGTCGTCATGGACCGACCACTCACATTGCAATGCCAGAGAAGGTGATACCATAGTAAGATCCAAAGCATTCCTTTGCCATCTACTAGAACCAACAGTTGTCAACTGACCATCATTCAGAAGAACCAAGTTATTGTCGTCGATGCTTTCAAGAATATCACGACCACGTGTATCAATATTACTACAACCCCATGCTGTGTGCCGTGCGTTAAAATCGCCGGCAATCAACAAAGGGCCCGGTAAATTAGAAATTAAATTATTAAGTTTTATTTTAGAAAATGAAACATCACAATTACCAGGACTATACAAGGACATAAGCGAAATTTCTTTGTTGCCATACTGCAATCGCACAGCTATATTTTGAATTGAATCATCAAAAGAAGTGTCTACTTTAGCAAATTGTAAACTATTATGAACTAAAATGGCTACACCATTATGTCTTGTACCAGAATCTAATCTAATTATATTATAACCTTTCATATTAAAACGAATGTGAGGCTTTAGCCATGTTTCACATACTAAAGCTACATGAATCTGATACTCTTGCAAAAAATTTAATAATAAATATTTATGTGCAGGTAAACTCTGAGCATTCCATTGAACTATTCTTAAAATATCCATAAAAAAAAATTAAATAATTTATTTCTTATTTTTTTTAATTGTTTCTAAGAGAGTATCTTTAATACTCTGAGTGGAAATAATTGTATCATTAGTTTTATTCATTGTTATCAATTTAACAACAGACTCAACAACCATATTCAGTATTTGATCAGAATTCAGGAGTGAAGCTAGCATTTCAATGGGATTTTGTTTCAGAGGAGGGAATGACTTCTCGTTTAATACAGCAGAATATGTTTTGCTTTGAGCTTTTTCTCTATTTAATTGTATTTTCTCTTTCTTAACAGGACATTGTGATGAGATGGCAACATGATTTCCCTTGCAGTGACAACAGATGGCTTCTTCAGATGATTTCAAGCAGAATTTAAAATTATGAGACTCACCACATATGGAGCAGCGTTCGGAGTTCTTGCAATATTTGGCAATATGCCCATACCTCAAGCATTTGAGGCACTGCTTCACTGGAGGAATGTAAGGACGCAGCTCGAAGCGCCAGCTGTTGAGATCGACGCTTTCAGGAAGCACCGGGCACGAAAAAGTAATTTTTTGTGGGTTCTAATTTGATTAGCCCATTATCCATCTTTGACCTTCTCATGAATCGCCTAATACTCACAATATTTTTGGTTGTAGTCAGTGCGGAGTAAATCATTTCATTTGATAAATCTATTGGTACATGTGTAATTACTCCTGTTACCTCGCTGGCCGCCGCAGGGATGCTGGCAGCCAAACTGTAAGCGTCCAAAAATTTTTTATTTTGTAGTGCCGCATTAGCCAGGCCTGGCCGCTCAAAAATTACTCCAATCTTGTGTTTGTTAATTCTTTGCAATTGTTTGACGCCCTTGTTGTATCTCTTTAAACAATTAGCCAATGACATCATGTCACGGTTGCCTATAGGTTGGTCACTTTTCGTACTCTCTATGAATACAACATATTCGAAATTGCCGCCTTGTTCTGGATAAAACCGAACATAATTTGGGATTCTAAAATCTTTGTACTTATCCTCTTCCATTTTTTCTTCCAGGGACTTCGTGGAGCAGGTATCACTGAAGTCGGACTCTCCACCTTCGCCTCCACTCCCGTCTTCAAGTTTTTTCTTTCGTTTTCGCCCACTCTTCTTCCCCATATTTACAGTTTTATTTTATTTACAACAATGAAATATTGATTATTTACACCTTTTTTATACAAATTATATACAAATTGCAACAATTAAATATTTTTTAGTTTTATTTGTTTGAAAAGACCGTCAATCCCGTCAAACGTTCCCGCGCTTTTTCCTTAAAAAATAATTATGTGCTTCGCTTGACAGCCATCAAAGAGGTACTATGAGATGCAGTGTTGCCAGCAGGGTATTGTCAAAAATTACCTAAAATATATAAAAAAGTAACCTTTTAGTGAAAAAAATGACCTTTCATATTTTTTTTATGAAAATGTATTCAAAGTTGATTAGATGTTAATTGTATTAACTTACAATGACAAAGAATAAAAAAAAATCATTTCAGGATTTGCAAAAAAATTTTTTTTGTGATTTTGAAATGATATAATTCGGTTCGGACTGAAGTGACAGATTTGGTGTCATTATATATTTTTCTTGTTATACTTTCTACAAGAATATTATCGACTGCCGCAAAAAAAAAAACGAATGCACCACTTGCCCATACAAATTGGTCATTTTCTTTTATAGCTCTTTCTTTTCACACAAAACAAAATACTATAAAATAGAATTACAACAGGATAGGTAATTATCAAACAATTCAAACAAAATTACTACCTATGTAAAATCTGTCTGCGACTCACTGAACTGACAAACAAACGAGTCCGTTACGCCAGTAAGAAAGTAGCTTCTAGAGGGAAGCGAGTTTGATGAATAATTTGTGCGCAATTCGGTGTAAATGTGCGCCAAATAAAAAAATTGTGGGCCTTATAGTTTTGGAATAAAACGGGAAAAACGAATTCTGCTGGGGTAACGGTACTCCAGCAGGAAGATTCTAAACTAATGATCGGAGAGAAATAAAATATATATGGGCGGGTAGCTTGATACTAGCAAGAAATGTGCGCCAAATATATAATTTGTGGGCCTTATAGTTTTGGAGATATTTGATTTCCTGCTGGCGTAACGTTTTGCCGGATCCCAGATCTCGTAAACTACTAAATGTGCGATCTTACAGTAAACATATATAAGTAGCCCCTGATTTGTGCTATTTGTGCGGTAGAAAACATTTCAAAAATATTCACAAATTTTGAAGTAATCGGGCATTTTCTGAAAACAGAAAAAAATTCTAACGCCTAAACTACCACATTAATAAAGAAACCAAAAACGGTGTTCTATTTTTCTTATTATTTCTCATTACCATAAAAATTTTGAAAACCGCACATTCACACGTTTTTGAATAATACCCACATGATGGTGAGACCGACCATGTCATGACTTTGACGGTCAGCAGGATAAAAATATCAGAGATTATTTAGATCCTGGCCCAATGAATAATCTGTGCGGTTACTGAATTACATGCTCTGAAAATTTCAGCTTCAAATTCTTCGTATTAAAGGAAATATCAATTAAAATCCAAAACAACTCTCAGTATTCCGATAAACCGACCAAATTCGATAGACCACTAAAAAGCGACGCGTTCATACATATTGATGACCTCCTTAACTTTGTTGTCAAACAGGTTTGTACACGTCACGTCTACGTACATTTAAGTGAAAAAGTGATTTGAGTGAGTGCTTTTATTTAAATAACAAATGAAGTTATTTCATTTCATTTTTACTTGAATTGAAAGAATTTTAACCATTTTAACATTATTTTAGTAAAAAATAAAGGATGTTTTGTAATTTTATTTCGTTTTTTTTTGTCATACCTAACTAGGTACTTAATGTACCTACAATGCGATTAAATTGACAATAGACAGTGATCCCTTGCATGCAACTTCTACATGGATGTAGGTCTCTCTTTACAGAGGGCCTAGTACGAGTTGTTTTTTTGTTCTCACTTCACTTTGCGAATAGTTAACTATCGTTTTCATTCTTTCACTCGTTCACTCACTCGCATGATTTCCTCTCTTTCACTCGATACTATTCGTAAAGTGAGGTGAGAAACACAACTCGTACTAGGCCCTCTGACGTCCATTATACAAGTTGTATAATGGACGTCAGTGGTCTCTATGGAAAAGAGAAAATGTTACAGATTAAAAAACGACGTTTTATAGCACAAGCGCTATGAAGTTGGTCACTCACTTCTGTTGTAAAATTGATTGCATTTTAAGTAAGTACTTAGGTACCTTAATAAAATATTATTACAGTAAATACCTACTTGTTACACCAAAACTAAATACCAACCTTAATAGTAATACGCGAGTGAAGTGCCCCGTTAACTGATTTTAGTGCTTCTTTCCGGTTCGAATGAAGTTATAAACACATACCTACCTAAGACAGCTAGGTAGTTGTTTTCTGTTATTGAAAATAAAAACAGCTATGCTATTGATGTTTAGACAACAATGATTCTGGTATATTTCACTAAGAAGTAAACAGATCTTCTAGAAACTTAAGAAATTTAGCTGGTGTTCGAAGAGTGCCGTCCGCAAAATATATAATCTGGGTGTAATGTAACAGATCAACGCCACATTGTATAGGTATAAATACAGGCTCAAACTAATTATTTAAATGTTGAAACACTATTTACCCACATTTGCCAATAAGAAGTTATGAACGCGACTGTACAAACAATTTTTCTGCATAATACGACACATTAAAGAAGGTCATCAATATGTATGAACGCGTCGCTTTTTTGTGGTCTATCGAATTTGGTCGGTTAATCGGAATACTGACAGTTGTTTTGTATTTTAATTGATATTTCCTTTAATACGAAGAATTTGTATCTGAAATTTTCAGAGCATGTACTTCAGTAATCGCACAGATTATTCATTGGGCCAGAATCTAAATAATCTCTGATATTTTTATCCTGCTGACCGTCAAAGTCATGACATGGTCGGTCTCACCATCATGTGGGTATTATTCAAAAACGTGTAAATGTGCGGTATTCAAAATTTTTATGGTAATGAGAAATAATAAGAAGAATAGAACACCGTTTTTGGTTTCTTTATTTAAGTGGTAGTTAAGGCGCTAGATTTTTTTTCTGTTTTCAGAAAATGCCCGATTACTTCATAATTTGTGAATATTTTTGAAATGTTTTCTACCGCACAAATAGCACAAATCAGGGGCTACTTATATATGTTTACTGTAAGATCGCACATTTAGTAGTTTCCGAGATCTGGGATCCGGCAAAACGTTACGCCAGCAGGAAATCAAATATCTCCAAAACTATAAGGCCCACAAATTATATATTTGGCGCACATTTCTTGCTAGTATCAAGCTACCCGCCCATATATCTTTTATTTCTCTCCGATCATTAGTTTAGAATCTTCCTGCTGGAGTACCGTTACCCCAGCAGAATTCGTTTTTCCCGTTTAATTCCAAAACTATAAGGCCCACAATTTTTTTATTTGGCGCACATTTACACCGAATTGCGCACAAATTATTCATCAAACTCGCTTCCCTCTAGAAGCTACTTTCTTGCTGGCGTAACGGACTCCAAACAAACTGACATTGACAAGTGATGGCGGTGGGCGGGGGGCGGGCGACATGAAAAAAAAACATAAAGAGCACTCCGTTTCACGTTAGTTTTAAAAAAATAAGAATTAATATTGAACTTCCGAAAAATTACCTAAAAGTTACCTTTTGAGTAGTGTAACCTAGAAGTAACCAGACAGATTCTAAAATCACCTAAAAGGTTACTAAAGTAACCTTCTGGCAACGCTGAATTGATATGAGACTATGACAGCCACAGCACCACAGATCACTATATATGTAGCAGGCACAGCACAGAAGAATATACGACAGCCACAGACTCGTACCAAAAATGTACTCTATGCTACCTAAAGCCAGCAGACGAGACGGGCCGCGTGAGTGGGTCTCCAGCTTCCTTATAGGAAGCTCATAGGCTATAAAAAAATTCTAAGCATGCCATATTTTAAAGCATAATAGCAGCAATAAAACTTCCAGTCATAATAATAGCAGCCACCATAAGTTCGTTACTATGAGTTGTTTTGTGTGTGTAAGCGGGCGACACGTGTCTCCAGCTGACACATGCCGTTAAGGCAAACTAGTGAGCTTAAGGTTTTTGACTATAGTCAGAAATTTAAAGCCTAATTTCAGCAATGAGATCCAAAAAAAATAACCATCACACTCAAATACTGTTGAAACTACGAGCATAAAACGTGCATAAAACTGTGTGCGAGCTGGAGACACGTGTCACTGGCTTGCACAAGTGTATCTTCGTAATTATTTAAGCTACGATTATGTATTATACCTCAAAATTCTCAGTCGAATTGCAGCATTAGACTCCCAATTTATCAAAACTTTAACTCGAAAAGTTTTTGAGCTACGAGCCGATAACCATGTGTAAGCTGGTGACACGTGTCTCAGGCTGACACATGGTGAATTACTGTAACTGTATATGTAAGAGTTTCGTTTCAAAGATCAAATAATACGTTATAATTGCAGTACACACGAGGCATAATTTCAAATCTCTGGGCCTCTTAGTTTCAAAATTATAAGCCAAAAACTGTTTTCCCGCCAAAAAATTCATAATAATGGTTTGGAAGTGGCTAATCGCGCCGTTGCCGTTCCGTATGCTACACTATTGGAATCGAATTTGAACCTAAGAGCTAGTATTATTTTGAGTCATTTTAATTTGCGCTCTCGATCGATTTAATTTCTGTACAGAGAATTTTAGTCTAGGAGGCACGAGCCGTCTGATATAACTGGTAACCTAATTTAAGAGTTTTTGGCGCCATTTTGTCGGGTTTGGTTTGGTGACTATTTTAATTATTCGCAAATTGATTCGTAGTGGATATTGTGTCTTAAAATTGGTGCAGTTTTGTGGTACAAGTGTCTACGCAACTGAACATTATGTGGGATAATTGAAATAGGCGCGACCTTGGTTGTGTGAAGCTGAGACTTTTATTGTAGTGGTGGCTACCTCCGCTGACCTTACCGAGTAAACTGTCTTGATTATACTTGGTGCCAAATGCTCCAAGCAGCATTAGAATGCGATGCACCCGCATTTTAATGTAAACTGAAACAATCTACCACTGGACTATTCAACACTTGACACTGGCAAAAATTACTTCCAAAAGGAAAGTAGATTGCCAAAACAAAAATAAGAAGAAGAAGAAGAACCTAATTTAAAAGAAAAGCAAAGTCTATTT
This sequence comes from Agriphila geniculea, assembly GCA_943789525.1. NCBI lineage: Eukaryota > Metazoa > Arthropoda > Insecta > Lepidoptera > Crambidae > Agriphila > Agriphila geniculea. Next base: position 20,987,036 of record OX038878.1, read on the forward strand.
ATTTAGGATTGTTTATATAGCTATGCTTAGTTATTTACACATATTACAGTAATTACTGTTTATTTTGGTGTATTAAATAAATACTAATTTGAATAATGCTTTGTATTTTTATTTATAAATCCAAAAAGCCAATTACACGAGAATTACATCGCATCGCAGATAATGTTATATAGAGTGACAGTATTGCAGATTAGCGTGCTGTCAAAAGCCGCCACAGAGTATATGGTTTATACCCAGAACAATTACCATAGTAGTAGTTTATTGGGGTAGAATTATGTTTTCTGTATAATTAATAAGAAACACAATTCTACCCGAATAACTACAATGGTATTTTACTGTAGTAAATTTAGTAATCTTTTATGATAGATAGGCCTATTGCCCCTGATTAAATACTGATGGATTTACCACGCGTGTAGCCGTTGCCTAAAAGGCGTAATAGGAACGCTGTTAAATATAATAGTTAACGAAGCTTTTTTACTTTCTTACCACGGACTCTATAGTGAATGGTGGCATTAGTGTAAAAAATAAATAGGTATAACTAAGTATTGCTGTCGCGACCAGACCGGGACCCTTTATAATCTCTCTCAGTGAACTACTTACATATTTATAATTAGTCAATATATAGTTTAGTAATTTATTATTATGGGGTGCTTCGCATTGTCATTAAGGTTATAAAGGGTATCCAGCGCGACACTGTGTAGACACATACCTTCAGGATGTCGTCCTCTCAACCAACCTTTCCATATTCTCCAGTCCCGGGGGCACTGAAGTGGTATACTTGTATTATCCGTTACTGTTTCCTTCTCTTCATCTTATTTATGTCCCACCTGTAAGTATAATGTCCCATATTTATCTGGGCTAAGCACACACCTACTTTCTCTAGTTTATCAGATACTAATAAGACAATTTACTTTATACTGTTAACTTTAATATGTATTATTAAATCATTCAACGCTGTTATGTCCTTTATTCTTTATGATATTACTTTATAAACATGTACTACTGCCAATCTTTCTTATCAAGCCTGGAAGATGGCTGCCTGTGACAGGCAGCCCCCTTCCAGCGCTGTTCTTTCATTGTTTCACTTTATCAAACTTTACTAATATGTTTATTACATCAAGGAGCTAATCGAATCAGGACCCTGCGTTCCTCATTCGCCTTAGCCTCCAGTATGCAGTTGTTCATTCCCTCTTAAGTGTCCGGACCTGGCCACCCGTCGGTGAACACATTTAGGTAAAGGCTTATTCTTGGGACTGCATACATCTCGCCGCCGATGGTTTCTGCTTGCCTAAGGCATCCACCACCGGCGAACTACGTGATCAGGCCTGGCCACGTTCAGTCGATCCTATCACGACCAGGATCGAACATTTGGCTCAGTAGTATTGCTTTCGATACTCTATAAATCTAGATTAAGTAAGTATGTGACTTAGCTGTGAAATCCTCGGTGCTACTGCAAACTCGGCCTCCTTTAACTACGATTACACTGGTGTTGAAGAAGATCATCACATTCATTTTATGAGGTTAGAATGACAGATTAGTTCAAGCGCATACGCGCTAGGGAAGGGCGAAAGTGGTGAGTTGTCTGTCTGATTTAGTGTTGCCATTTAATTGTTATTATGTTTAATCAATGTATTTACTTTGATAGTTAGAGACATCGCGATACCGTAATTCGCGACACTCCCGACGACGACAGAAGTTACATGTTCTCCATTAATCTACGCGTCCACTCGCGTATCTTTTCACGAGCCTTTAAAGACGCATCTCTTACTTCTCTCACTTCTTCGGGTTGTGTGTTTTCATTAATGTTGATGCTTTTAGGTGTGCTCTTATCATCACGTCCTTCATCATGTACTGATTGGATATCATCTTCTGTGGTAAGTATTCTATGAGGTATTTGGTCTACTGTTTCTATTATACTTGTTTGTCTGCTTTCTGTTTCAGGTTTGTCGACGAGTTCTTCTGTGGTTCTTGGAGCTGAAGAGATATCTTTGGTGAGACTAGTTATGTCTAATTCTTCTAACAGAGGTAAGTCGTCTAACGTTGCTGTTACGTCTTCTCTTTCGAATTCAAACATAACCTCTTCTCTTCCAGGTACTTCTTCATCAACTTCCAATGGGTAAAGATGAGCGATGGAGCGCGTGAATTCCGTGTCGTTCACCTTTATTCGTGCCACCCTGCATTGACCGTCTGCTCCCTTAAGCAGAGATGTGATCCTTCCAACTTTCCAGTTTTCTCTATTTTTCGTATCTCCTTTAATTTGTACTATGTCTCCTATTTTTGGGATTTCTGACTTAGTAATCCTTGGTTCTTTCAGAGCGTGACGATATCTTTCCCTTAAACTCGGCAGGTATTGCTCGATGAACATCCTTTTAAATTCCTTTAACATGTTTTGTCCTATTTTCCAACCGTCTACTAGGTTTTGTTTTGTCACCGTGCCTTCTTGTGGAAATTCAGCATCCGAAGGTGTTGTCGTGATGCATTTGTTCAAGGTTAGAAAATCTGAAGGCCTAAGAATGTCTTCCAGATCAGATCCTACACAAGTTAATGGTCTCGTATTTATCACCGCTTCTATTTCTTTTATAATGGTGTTAAGTTGATTATCTTTCAATAGATTCTTTGTGAGTGTTCTCTTGAGACAATGTTTAACTAGTCCAACTAGTCTTTCGTAGAATCCTCCATGCCAAGGAGCTAGTTGTGGAATAAATTTCCAGTCTATTTCGTTAGTGATGCAGTAATTGCTTGACAGTATTTCTGCAGTCAGTTTGAATTGTAGTGCATTATCTGAAACTATTCTATCCGGTACGCCTCTACAAGATATAAATCTTCGTAGTGCTAATAAGCATTCTTCTGCTGTAAGATCTTTGACAACTTCTAGGTGTACAGCGCGTACTACCAAACAAGTGTACAGGCATATCCATCGTTTTGCTGTTTTACCGTCGGTCCTTACTTGGAGAGGACCTAAGTAATCCATGCCGGTGTATGTAAATGGTGAGCTATAATTTACCCTTTCCTTTGGAAGCGCAGGAGGTGGTGGTAGTTTAAATGGACCTCCTCCATGCTTAACGCAATTTGTGCATTTTTTAAGTATTTTCTTAACTTGACTTCTTCCTTGAGGAATCCAATATAACAATCTGATCAGACTTAGAGTGTGGTTAACACCTACGTGATAGTTCTTTTTATGTGTTTCTAAGATCACGGTGTTAGTAAATTCACAGTCCTTTGGAATCAGTATTGGATATCTTTTGTCATAAGACCAGTCAGCATTTTGTAGTCTTCCTTTGCAACGTAGGATTCCGTCAACGTCAGTGAACACGTTTAAATTTCTCTTTAAATTTGTATCTTTACCTACTACTTCTTCAGGAAAATGTTTTGCTTGGATTCTTTTGATTTTTTGTACGTATGACAGTGTATCGTCCTCGCATTTCTCTGAGGGATTCTTTTGCAATTCTTCATTTAATTGTTGTCTCTGATTTTGTGAGCTTGGTTCTCCACTCGTGAGACCCTCCCCAATGGGAAAAGAAAATTGACGATCCACAGAGGAATGCGTGGCAATCAGTACACTTTCATCTTGAGTAAGCGGAGAAACTTCCCTCCTACGACTCTTTGGCCATTTCTTGCAGTCTTCTAGCAGGTAATCTGGTCCGGATAACCATTTGTGCTTGAATTTTTCAGAATCTGTGGGTCTAGTCGCTACATCAGCTGGATTTAGCTCTGTTGGTACATACCTTATCGTTGCTGACACATTTCCCTTTATTTCTTCTATTCTTTTCGCTACGAATGGTGGTAATAGCTTACCGCCGTAGTACCAATCGATTATTATTTGACTGTCCGTCCATATAGTATTCTTTTTGGATTCGAAATTCAGAAATTTGTTTACATACTTCAGTAGCCTGCTACCAATCAGAAGTCCTAATAATTCAAGTCTTGGAATTTTGAGATTGTCTTGATCTTTGATGGGTACTAGTCTTGATTTCCCTATCACGAAACTTAACTCTCTTCCGTTAGAAATGTATACTACAGCTGCGTATGCTTTGGTCGACGCATCTGTAAAGGCATGTAGCTGAATGTCTTCATTGCCCTTTTGTTTGAAATATCTTCTAGGTAAGACAATATTCTTTGTTCTTTCTAGTCGTTCTCTAATAATTTGCCATTCTTTAGTTATCTCTTCTGGTAAAGGAGTGTCCCATTTAAATTTGTTTACCCATAGATCTTGAAGTAGAAGTTTTGCTGGCAGCAGATCTGGCGCAGCATATCCGCATGGATCATATACTGAAGCTACGTTTTTTAATATTTCCCTTTTCGTATTAGCCTCTGTTATTTTCTTTGGCCTTAAACTGATAGTGTCCTCTTCTGTATTCCAATTCAGACCTAGTACTTTCACTTCTATGTCTTGGCAAACGTCAGTTGGATCTATTTCCTTTGAGAATTGTCTGGAGTTAGAACTCCATTCCCGAAGATTCATCGAAATTTCTTTGAACGCAAATTTGCATGACTCATACATTTCAATTGCTTCATGGATGGAGTCCGTTCCCGTAACTAAGTTATCCACATAAATGTCGTTCATTATCCTTTTCAGGATTTCTTCATTGGAACGCAGTAGATGGTGTTTCAAAGTAGCGTTTAACAGGAATGGGCTCGATATCACTCCGAACGGAACACGACAAAACCGTAAATGTAGAATATTATCTTCCGTGGCTGCCTTTTCTATGTCTTTTAGCCATAGGAATCTAGTCACGTCCTTGTCTTTTTTGTGTAACGCGATCTGCAAAAATGCCTTCTCTACGTCCGCGGTTATTCCCACTTGATGTGACCTAAATCTTAACAACATTCCTGTCAGGTCTCCCAACATGAGTGGACCACAGTGTAAGCATTCATTTAAACTTTTGCTGTTCTTTGTTTTCGCTGACGCGTCGTATACGATACGTGTAGGTTTTCCTGGATGACTTACTCCATGATGTGGCAGGTAATGGATAGGATGGTCTATACCAATATCACACCTTTCTTGATCGGGTACGCGTTCTATAATTTCTTTCTCTAACTGCTCTTGTAACGTGGCGTTATATGACTTTAATGCTTCTGAATCTAGTTTCTTCAATAAATTTACTAGTCTACCGATTGCAAGACCATAATTGGTTTCTAGTTCAGGTGGATAATCGATCCATGGCCAGCTGATCGTATATCGGTCATCTATTAATTCTATTGTTTCATTAAATTGATTGATGACTTCTTCGTCTCTAGTTAGATTTGGTGAATCGCATATCCCTATAGATTCCAATTCCCATAAACATTTGATGCTTCCATTGTATAATGGTAAGTCAGGCGGAGTTAATTTGTTCTCTACTCCTTGGAAGTACGTTATCACCGATAATGGGTCCACATCCTTAGCCGTGGTTCTTCCGGTCAATATGTAACCAAATCTTGATTCAATCAAGTATAAATTATTTTCCAGTTGGATTTTGTTTCCTAGTATGAATGAAAAATAGAAGTCGTTTCCAATTAGAATATCTACTTTCGGTGACAGTGAGCCGTCATCAGCCAAAATTAGATTTTCTTCTCTTCTGCTTAAGTCTATATTTGAATAAGGAACTCCATGTGATATGTGTGGGACAACGTTTGCTTCTATTTCCAGAATATCGTTTGTTCTGGTTTTCATTTGTAGCCTAACTATTGGACTTTCAATGATTTGAGGAGTTTTAGCACCGAATGTGAAAACTGATAGAGTATTTTCTTCTTCTATGGGCAGTTTTAGTTTAGAAGCTATTTCTTGTGTGATGTAGGTACGCTGGCTGCCAGAGTCTAACAAAACTCGACAAGTTTCTTCTTTGGTATCATCGTTTTCACGTCGGGCTTTGACTATTGCTGTTTGCAGTATAGTGGAGTTAATGGAATTGGCGTGAAGAGTTGTGACACTTTCAGAGTTAGATGTTTGTCCTTTTAAACAAAGTGCTCTATTGTGAAGATTAGTTTCTTTACAGTGAACGCAGAAAGTAGATCTCTTGCAATTATTTCCTTTATGGCCGAGGCCTAAGCAACGATAACATCTGTTCTTTAATCTTCCTTTCCTTTCTTTTATGGTTTTGAATTTATCGCATTGATCATTAAAATGTGATCCTTGACAGAAAACGCATTGCCCTCTCCTTTTCTTTCCCGGTGGAGCATCCCTATTATTTTCTCGTTCTTGAAGCTTCCTTTTCAATGGAAGTCTGTTGTAGTTATTGTATTTGTGAGATGATCCAGGTTCGTTGAATCTATCTTCCTTCTTAATATCTTGCCTTTGTTGTATAAATTTGTGTCTCTTGAAATCTCTTTGGCTTCGGTTGGGTTTTCCTGGTTTCCCTCCTTTTACGTACGTATTCACGTGTAGAGATTGAGTAGTGTACTCTTCTACATTTTCAGAAGTAATTCTCTGCGCATCTTCTCTTGCCGAAATGATCACTTCCAAATGTTGCCGGATCTCCTCAATAGATTCAGTATTCGCTCTCAACTTTAGCTCGTAGACTACGTCCGAAGGCATCTTCTCCAAGATGAGAAATCTCAGATGATCATGGTTGATATTTTGGTTTAATGAATTTAGAATTCTAAGGTGCTTCTCAACTTGGCTAAAGGTCTCCCTCAGGTCCTTTATGCTACCCTTAGAAGCCTTAGGAATCTTATGTAGAGCTGCGTAGTGTGCGTCCACTATGTGACTCTCCTTGCCGTACCTCCCCTTTAAAATAGATACAGCTACCTCGTAGTTCTTGTTGGTAATTTCAAGTCCATCGATGATCCTCTTCGCATCGCCTCTCAAAGAACCCTTGAGATAGGATAGTTTATCCACATCAGACAGATCTCGGTTCCCTATGTTGGAACTGAACTGATCCCAAAACTGGTACCATTCTAGTATATCTCCTGAGAATTCTGCTAATTGTAGTTTAGGTAACTTTCCGGTCAATGCGATACTTCTACCAGGCGTTGCTGCAGGTGTAGCACTTTCTTTTACTCTTTTCAGCTTGATATTTAATTCTGCGAAAGTTTCTTCGCCCCGTAGTTGTATCTCACTGAACGAAGTGATCTCTTCCACGAAGGATCCTAGTTCATTTATCGACAAACACTGATTTAATTCTGTACCAAACCTCTTTACCGCATTGTCTAGTTTTGTGAGCAATATTTCTACGTTTTCAGCATCTTTTAGGTTAATATTATCTTTGTACTCGAGAGCCTCTAAGGTAAGCTTTTCTATGGCGTTAGCTATAGACTCTAGCCTATTTAGAATAATTTTTTCCATGTTTCTGGAAATCAAAAAATTTTAAATTTATACCATATAATTTGATTTTCTAAAACCCTACACCCTATATAGTGTTAGTTTCAAATCGCCTAATACACGTAATGTAATATTTCTTAGAAAAAAAAAAGTTTTTTATTTATCACCCTGTATGTTAAAAACACGAGTCGAAAGTTTGCACCTCAAAAATGAGCCGTCTGCCAACCGTCGACCAACCACACAAACAAATAACATTTCAACAATTGACACCCTGTATACACTGTGGCGTGTCAGCTGTCGGTACCCTCCCTAATAAGTAGCATACCAAAAACTGACACCCTGTATATTTTTTAATTTTCATCAAGATGTGAGAAATAAGTTATTTTCTATAAAGCGGTGTGTTCTCTGAGTCGAACACATCCATAAACTTGTAATTGTAATATAAATTCCTTCATTTAAAATTATTTCTATAATTGTTTTAGAATTCAATTGAATTCAGATTTTATTTCATCAGTTATCATCCTTATTGACGGATAAGCAGGTTCATTTCATCAGTTTAGTTTCAAAACTTTAAATTTCTAAAAGTGTTTCATGCTCTGCAATTTACCCCAGTATACCCTTTCAGATCATATGAAAATATTGGTATTATTTTTGTAACTCATACTTACACATGTGAAGAACCAACATTATTTGTGTATGCATCCACAAAGAATGTTACGTTCCCCATGTATTAACATAATATTTATCTAAACGAGTACCAAATCAGATTAGAGGTACTTTGGTCAAATGGGACTATTGTTTTGCATGAAATACAATCAAATTGAATATATTCATTTAGAAACATGTTTATCCGTTGGTTTAATTTTGTTTTGCAAATATTATTTAGTTTGTGTTTACTATACCTATCATGAACATAAGAAAATGTGTACCTTAGTTCTTTCTATTAGTTTATTATTTATGAATTTTAAGTACCTATGTAGTCATCAGCGACTTGATTTAATATTTATTCGATCACCTATTTAGAAATATCAACCTTTAGGTTAGTAATCTTTACATAAACTCAGATGATACAACCTTATTGTTAGGTATACATGAGTATCTCACCTCATGCCACAATCGCTTGCCTACAGAACCCTTAGAATAATTTTACTGTCAGACTTGACAGAATATGAGTTGACTTGGTAACTACCACAGCTTAAAATGTCAATAGTTTACCTTGCTATCTTCCTTGTCGATCCTGATCATCAATTCAATCAGACCTTTCATTCAATTTGGAAATATGCACTTAAAGGTAGGTAATTTTCTCATAGGAATCTTCTTACTTCTTTGCCACAACTGTGACCTTTCCAACGTCAACCTGTAATTTCCATACGTTTTGTGTGTTAGGAAAGCTATGAGCTACTTTCTTATAAGATTCATCGAATTTTCCTCACAATTGTGGGTGGATGATGCATTTTGTCATCCAACTATTTCTGTATAATATTTATTTATGCTCGTTAGTGAATTGTATTGTAGACATTAAAACTCAATCGCCTTACTTGCTTTTCTCACTAATGAGTCATATTTCACAAGAAACCTTAGTTACATTTACTTATTAGATGTTTCCAAACAAAATGCCCTATGCAAATTTTGGCAAAGTAAATATTGCTTAAACTCACCAGTACTTAGTTATGTAGTCTACCTGAGACTAATTTGTCGTTTAATCACAATTTTATTACTGAATTATGACGCTCCTGTGGAAAATAAACAGTACTATTTAGGATTTTATCCTTTTCAGGCAGACTTCTCAACACCTTCCCAAGACGCCATCTTCAAAGTACGAAAGAACTTCCCTGTCTTCAAAGAGACCACGCGTAACTTGTTTACTTCAACCTATCCAGTGTAATTGTTTACAACATCATTAAGTAAATTAGTTGCCGAATTTTACATAGTTTATTTCTTAAATCAAATACAGTTTCCAATTGAAATCTATTAAGAGTGCGTTCATTTGCCCTCTTACATGACGGATGACGTCTTTTACATCACTTCCGGTTAAGGTTCATTTTCATTTGACAAATAAAGGCCGCGTTCCGAATCACGCTGACAGCGCTGTTAGCGCGAAGTCAAATACACACCAAACTACGAGGTGGACATTTCAATTAATTCCAAACGCTATACATTCTATGTGTACTCGTTTTATAATCTTTCAATTTAAGGTATCTTTAAGAAACTTTCAATTTAGCATTTATTTGTGCGCCGTACATGAATAATTATACCATGCTTTTACAATGATGGTATAATTTAACTTTGGCGCCTTTAAGTAGCTTTCATGTGGTTTTGCTTATAAGGAACCAGTACCAAAAATATCTCATAGATGTCACTACTATTCAGTTTTACAGAAATGGAATAGGATTTAATTGTTTCTGAGAATTTTACCAATGGAAAGTTTGGTTGAGATTTCGCTTTGGGTTGCTTGATCGGGATTCTTCTATATCCCAGCACCTCCACCATTGTCGCGACCAGACCGGGACCCTTTATAATCTCTCTCAGTGAACTACTTACATATTTATAATTAGTCAATATATAGTTTAGTAATTTATTATTATGGGGTGCTTCGCATTGTCATTAAGGTTATAAAGGGTATCCAGCGCGACACTGTGTAGACACATACCTTCAGGATGTCGTCCTCTCAACCAACCTTTCCATATTCTCCAGTCCCGGGGGCACTGAAGTGGTATACTTGTATTATCCGTTACTGTTTCCTTCTCTTCATCTTATTTATGTCCCACCTGTAAGTATAATGTCCCATATTTATCTGGGCTAAGCACACACCTACTTTCTCTAGTTTATCAGATACTAATAAGACAATTTACTTTATACTGTTAACTTTAATATGTATTATTAAATCATTCAACGCTGTTATGTCCTTTATTCTTTATGATATTACTTTATAAACATGTACTACTGCCAATCTTTCTTATCAAGCCTGGAAGATGGCTGCCTGTGACAGGCAGCCCCCTTCCAGCGCTGTTCTTTCATTGTTTCACTTTATCAAACTTTACTAATATGTTTATTACATCAAGGAGCTAATCGAATCAGGACCCTGCGTTCCTCATTCGCCTTAGCCTCCAGTATGCAGTTGTTCATTCCCTCTTAAGTGTCCGGACCTGGCCACCCGTCGGTGAACACATTTAGGTAAAGGCTTATTCTTGGGACTGCATACATCTCGCCGCCGATGGTTTCTGCTTGCCTAAGGCATCCACCACCGGCGAACTACGTGATCAGGCCTGGCCACGTTCAGTCGATCCTATCACGACCAGGATCGAACATTTGGCTCAGTAGTATTGCTTTCGATACTCTATAAATCTAGATTAAGTAAGTATGTGACTTAGCTGTGAAATCCTCGGTGCTACTGCAAACTCGGCCTCCTTTAACTACGATTACACTGGTGTTGAAGAAGATCATCACATTCATTTTATGAGGTTAGAATGACAGATTAGTTCAAGCGCATACGCGCTAGGGAAGGGCGAAAGTGGTGAGTTGTCTGTCTGATTTAGTGTTGCCATTTAATTGTTATTATGTTTAATCAATGTATTTACTTTGATAGTTAGAGACATCGCGATACCGTAATTCGCGACAATTGCGATTAGGGTTGGGTAAATTTCACGAAAAATTTCAGTCTGTGAAATATTTAGAATAAGTTTCATTTTGGTTTGAAATATTTCACTTTAGAGTGAAATTTATTTTTGAATTTCAACTGGCCTATAGTCAATATAATCAACATAATAATAGAATAAAACAATAAACAAGTAAGTTGACTTAAATTATGAATTACTTTGGCTATTTTACAACTTTAAATACCAAAATATTAAGTAAAATTCGAGAGACAAACAATCAACATTATTATGTTCAACAATAAAACTGTACTTTGACTCAAATTTGAACAATAACGGACCATCACCTTTAAAACTGTAATAAAAATATAAGGAAAAGTAAGTACAGCCTCGTGTACAAGAGTGCTTTTGAGGAATCCCGACCGCAAAACAACAATAGTAAAGTGTAGTTTTATCTCATTCATAACATACGTTTCATGACATTACAAAATAGCTACGTGTAAAACATAATTCTTGTGATATTACTAAATAGCTAAGTTAAAATATCTAAAGATTTAGCTCGATAAATAGTTTTATGAATTTGCTCAACAGTAAAATTTAAATGATGTCTTTAATTTTCATTTAATACATTAAAATAGTAAACTTATTCAGAAAATAAGGGATTTCTAGTACTAAATAAATTTCACTCAAAACTGAAATATTTCAACCTGTTTTGAAAGATTTCATAAATTTCATATAAATTTAATTTTCATTTCATTAAAATTTTCACTGGACCCATCCCTAATTGCGATATAAACATTCGTAAATAAATAAACTTTGCTATTCTTTTAAATTAGGTTACCTGTTATATCAGACGGCTCGTACCTCCTAGACTAAAATTCTCTGTACAGAAATTAAATCAATCGAGAGCGCAAATTGAAATGACTCAAAATAATACTAGCTCTTAGGTTCAAATTCGATTGCAATAGTGTAGCGTACGGAACGGCAACGGCGCGATTAGCCACTTCCAAACCATTATTTTGAATTTTTTGGCGGGAAAACAGCTTTTGGCTCATAATTTTGAATCTAAGAGGCCCAGAGTTTTGAAATTATGCCTCGTGTGTGCTGCAATTATAACGTATTATTTGATCTTTGAAACGAAACTCTTACATATACGGTTACAGTAATTCACCATGTGTCAGCCTGAGACACGTGTCACCAGCTTACACATGGTTATCGGCTCGTAGCTCAAAAACTTTTCGAGTTAAAGTTTTGATAAATTGGGAGTCTAATGCTGCAATTCGACTGAGAATTTTGAGGTATAATACATAATCGTAGCTTAAATAATTACGAAGATACACTTGTGCAAGCCAGTGACACGTGTCTCCAGCTCGCACACAGTTTTATGCACGTTTTATGCTCGTAGTTTCAACAGTATTTGAGTGTGATGGTTATTTTTTTTGGATTTCATTGCTGAAATTAGGCTTTAAATTTCTGACTATAGTCAAAAACCTTAAGCTCACTAGTTTGCCTTAACGGCATGTGTCAGCTGGAGACACGTGTCGCCCGCTTACACACACAAAACAACTCATAGTAACGAACTTATGGTGGCTGCTATTATTATGACTGGAAGTTTTATTGCTGCTATTATGCTTTAAAATATGGCATGCTTAGAATTTTTTTATAGCCTATGAGGAAGCTGGAGACCCACTCATACGGGCCGCACGCATCGCAACTCGCAACGCAAAAAACCACTTGCTATAACATTTTGTATTGAACTGCGTCGATTAGAGGCGGTATCCAGCCCACCCGCTTCTAATCGATGCAGTTTCATACAAAATGTATAGCAAGAGGATCTTTGCGTTTTGCGATGCGTGCGACCCGCCCGATGCAGCCCGCCTAGTGGACATCGTCTAGCTTGAATATGATTACATTACATGATCAGTCTGACATCAGGAAAGCTTCGGTATATTTGTCTTTCTCTATGGAGGCTTACCTACGTTTCTTTAAATAAGAAACCATCCTTGAGTCGTTCAGTTCAAAAGCAGGGCTACTTAAGGCCTGATGGATTTTTACAATGGATCTTTAATGAATATAGGGCTGATTTTGACCTAACCTTTGAGGTCATAGCATAGTACGAAAAAGTAAGACAAGACAGTTCAATATAAGACCGAGCTCATAGTAAAGCCCCAGTCAATTCTATCAGTCTTTCTGTAGGTATAGACTTTCTTCGATTTTATTTTTTCGACTGATGACCAAAGTACAAGCAGACTGATGATGGAATGGACTGATGTTGGATTGATGCCAAACTGAACATGTAACTCCCTCTCACATTCTGTTCTGTGTGAATTTGACAGCGTTTAGGTAGTTTTTTGACATTGACAGCACACGGCACGCACGCACCGCACGGCCACCGCGCATGACCACAGAGTACTTTTTTTGTATATAGGAAAGCATGACGAATGCCGAACGAAACGACGACCGCGACGACGGCTCATTTCTTTCAATAAAATAAATTGTGTTGTGCGAATTGTTTTGAGAAACGTTACGTACATACTCGTATTAAATTTAACAAAGTGAATACACAATCAATCGCTACAACAATATTCGATCTCTTCTTTGTGCTGGAAGCGTAATTATGTCGTGGATAAAAGAAGATGCAGTATCCTTTTTTCAGTTATTTTGCATCAAAGTTATCAAGAGTGGTCGTATTCCTCAACACATAGCTTTCATTATGGACGGTAATCGGCGTTACGCTAAGAAGCACCACGAAGACACTAAAGTTGGACATACAAAGGGATTTGATAAACTCTCCGAGACCCTGAAGGTAATATTTTAATGATTAAAAATTTCAGTTCCACACACAACTTTCATGAAATCTATGGCTAAAGTACAGAATACATAATAGTACTAACCCAAACCTTAGAATAATAACACCTAGAAGCCGTGCTCTCGTATGCAAAGTGAGGCAACTTATACCAAGCCAGAATGGCTTAGTTTTCAAATTTATATCTTCATATGTTAACTAATCGTAACTGAAACCCAATAGTGTAGTAACTAGTCTTATAAATGTGGGAAAATTGAAACTGTTTTGTACTTAATCGGTATGATGAGGTAATAATGTAGAATAACAATATGAAATCGGAGCCATTTTGGCTATTTTAGTTGCCTCACTTTTGACTTTTGAGTGCGCTTCGTAGAGAACTATCGTTCTAGGTATTATTATTCTAAGCCCGAACCTGACTCTCCTACCAAATGTGCTAAGACAATTTTATTGGAGACTAGCGGCCATCAGTGACTTTGTTTGCGTGGAAAGTTTTTTTGCTATCCATCGGGAACAACACTTTTTTTTTTGATGAGAGGTACCCTATGTCCTCTGTACCCCTGACAACGTTAATGTCAAATTTCATGACGTGAAGGTGTAACAAACAAATGGACTTTCACATTTATAATATTAGTAAGGATATGACTTAATAGGTGAACAAAATTTTGTTGTCCAACAAGGACAGATTACTAATTTGTAGCAAGCTACCAAACAAGTATCTTTGATGATTTAAAGTCTATTTACGATGTATTTTGGACTCAGAATCTAATTCAAAGTGATTTTTGTTTCAGTGGTGTCTTGATCTAGGTATTCCAGAAGTAACAGTGTATGCTTTTAGCATAGAAAACTTTAAAAGAAGTGAAGAAGAGGTCAATGCTCTTATGGATTTGGCAAGAGACAAATTTCAGAGACTCCTGAATGAAATGTACATACAATAAGTTCATTAATACTAACCACTTGTATGAAAAAATAATTGACTTTAAAAACAACATCATATCTTTCAGAGACTCAATCAATGAATGGGGAGTTCAAATACATGTTGCAGGCCGATTATCATTGTTACCAGAAGATTTGCAGAAAATGGTTTCACAAGCCATGTTAGCTACCAGACACAATAACAAATTAAAACTTAATATTGCTTATGCTTACACAGGTATTGTTTAAATGTTATTTCACCTGTAACAGTGTGACTGATCGGGAAATTTCTGATAAAAAGTTCCCATCGATTAACAGGTGTGACTTATTGGGAATTTTCAAATAAAAACATCCCAACCAGTCACAGTGTGACAGTTGATGGTGTGACTTGTTGGGAACTCGTTGAGTTTCTGAGGAAACACCATCACGGGATTTGTGCTTGATTACCATTTTGTCATTGTGACGGTGCTCTTACGTCATTATACTGCATATCTTGATTTGATAGCAAGATATTAAAGTCGCAGAGTCGCCATGTAGTGACATAACAGTGCCATCAACATAACAAAAATGGTAATCCAGCACAAATCCCATGACGGTTCTATTCTGCACAGACTCTTAACTATATTTTTTGTTACATTATCAAATTATTTCAGGAAGGGATGAAATAAGTCGAGCAGCATCAAATATTGTAGATGGTGTTAGGAATAAGGAGCTTATATCTGAGGATATAGATGAAGAGCTTGTCTCTCAATGTTTGGAACTTGGTGAGCCAGAGTTACTTGTAAGGACTTCGGGGGAAGTAAGATTGTCAGATTTCTTGCTATGGCAGGTAATACTTAGTTTGTATATAACTTAAATTACCACAATGTCATCTGATTGATTATATTTATAATGTATTCATAATCATAACTTTGATTTCTTTTAGGTATCAAACAGTGTACTGTATTTCACAGATGTATTATGGCCAGAATTTACAATATGGAATTTACTGACTGCTATAATACATTTTCAAAGACATGCTCTTCCATCCAAAGCTGAGGAGACTGTTGAAAATAAAAAAGAGTTTTTGGAAAAGCTAAAAAATAGAAGATGGCAGGAATTAGAAAAGTTTTTGAATTGTTGATTTACATTCCAGTCAAGAGTTGATTGTTAATTAAAATAGAGATAGTGGTTCTATCCTAAGTTAATAATTTATTGATCTATTGTATAAATAGGCAAATGGTTAAGTTTAAATTATTTTCCTTTAATAGTGTACTTTGAATATGTTTTTGTCGGGTCATAGGGTTCCCATCTGGATGCTGGGAAAATATGCTTGTTTCTTTCATACCAAGACCTGAAAATAAAATAAAATATAATATCACTCATATGTTCTATAATTCTGAATCCCAATTTCCCAACCTATTTGATGGCTGGTTTCGAGTATTCTTGAATATGGGTGGTATTCAAGAATACTTGAAACGACCCTTGCCTATGCGAATGCACTGCCTAGAAATAGGGCCCTTTGATTGGTTAGTTTGTTTTACGTGTGATTGGTAGTTGGGGTGCTGTGCATCCGCGGCTGCTGTGAGACCTCAGTATAAGTTTACCTTAACAGAACTTTCCCAGCATGCGAGTCTTGCTTTTCTTGAGAAGCATCATTTACCAATCGCACGTCATCTGTTGCATCAAATTGGAATAAAGGACCACTTTTGCCACGGGCCTGAGGATAGATAAGTTTCTATTTATTATAGGCACTTGGCAAAAAACAAAAGTCTGCATTCAACTGAGTAATGAAATACTAACCTTGGTAACAATAAAATCATAGAATGTATAATGGTGTGGTAGTATTAGATCTTCTTTGACATACATAAGCTGATCCGCAGAGACAGTTTTCAGTTCACTAAATTCAGGCCTCAGAGTATCAAGACATCTTTGAAGGAATTGGTAAATTGAATTACCTAGAAAAAAAATGTTTATAATACTGGCAAAATCCAAAAGGGAACCGCTAATGCCGAAAAAGAAGAAAAGGATAAAAAGACTATGCTTATCATTATTATTTTTATAGGGAAATGAACTAAATAATAAAGTGAATTAGTTACTTCACCTTTCTTTAAAGTTACATTCCTCCTATGTCCTGATCCATCCCAGTAACTGAATGTGACTGTGATTGGTTCATCTTTTAGGCTCGCCTGTGTCATCACCCACTCCAACCGAAGTTCCTCGCGTAGTTTCAAATCTGCTTCTTCTCTCTCCCGGTCGGGCAAAAATGAAGTATCCACATCTGGATTTTTCTTAATCTTTTTTAAAAACTGAAATATATCATATTTATTTTAATAGCTTATTATGATAAACAGGAAATATCTTCAATATATGTGAAAAATTGGTATTTACAGGTTCTTCAGGCTTTTCTTTCCAGCTTTGTTCAGGAGGTTTTTCATCTGTAGATTCTTCATCGTCATCATCGTCATCTTCTTCTTCTTCATTGAAATCAAAAGATAAGGCTTGAATCTACAATAAAAATTATATATTACAAATTTACATTTAGTGTAAATTTTTTACTGTTTCAACACTAATAAATACAATAATGTTATTACTCTGATGCCAAACCAGTGTGTGTGCAATAGTAATATCTATTTTATCAAAGTTGATAGATTATCTACTAAATGAATTAAATTAGGTAAATTTTATAGACAAACAAGAAGCATATAATCGGACGCGGATGATGGACACGGCTGATTATAGCCGCTACTTATAGGTATCTGGATTATGAAAATACACTGAGATGTGCAAACTATCAGACATAACCATAGACTAATATGACGTCATCAGACATCGGATAGCAATTTGGTGCGCTGGATGGTTTTAACCGTGCATACTTATCAGACACGGCTGTCAGCTATGTCTGATAATTTGTTTTCATTTTCAGCTTGACAAAGCTGTCGGAAGTTATGGCTTGAACTATTGAATGACCTTATATTTTTCTAGCTTATGAATAGTAACTAGTAATCCATGTTTGTCTATCTACCACTCAGAAAAAACATTCATAGGAACAAGAGACTCTTCTATGATGATTGTCCAGTCGATGCAGATTGATTTTCTTTTCTCAATCTAGTGAATTATTATTAGGGGCAGGAAGATATACATATAGATCTCTAAGTATTACTACTGACATAATAACAGCAGTCTACAATTAATGATATCCACCTGTCGTTTTTGTTTATTTTTTTGAGCTTGTTTGGCTTCAATTTCTTTTTGTCTTTCCTTCTCTTTTTCTGCTTTTTTTTGTGCCAATTTTTTTTCCCTCTCTCTGACTATGTGTTCTTGCTTTGCTTTCATTTCATCAAGAGTCACCAGCCCAATGGTAGAGCTTTTAAGTTGCTGTTCGACAGCATCATAATGGGTAGCAAATTTATTTTCAATGTTTTCTATCTTTAAGTCCTCTTCAATTTTTTTCTTTCGCAGTTCTATTTCTTGTTGGGCTTTTTCACGCTTCTTCATAAGATGCATGGCTCTCCCAGCCTCGGAGGCAGCTCCTTTGTAATGAGCCATCTTCCAGAATATGATAATAAAATTCTGCACTAGTCTTTTGGTAATAAATTTCACTGAGTTGAGGTAAGAAAGACTGCTAACCGAATCCAATGATTAAGATTCCGCTCTTTTTTTCTAGTAAATTTAATTTATTTTTTGATCAACAAAACAACACAACACACACACACACTACAGAGACAGAGACATCAATCAAATCAATCACAGATTATTTAGAACCAATTAGATTTTATACTATGATCTATGATGCTGACAGATAACAATAGAAGCATTCAAGCAGATTAATCGCTAAGTCATCAGTCATCACAGTATACATTTTAACCGTGAGCATGCGAATCTCCGTGCCACTGAATAATTCCATTCTAAAACTACCTAGAAGTAATGTACCGATGATATACGTTCTTATTTCAGATATCAAATCGATTGTACCGGCTTCCCGGCAGAATGATTGACAAAAGCATGTGGCACGGAGATTCGCATGCTTTGAGGTTATGTTTTTTGTTAAATCGTCGAATTCCAGATCAATCGGAGCCTGTACCGCTGGGTTGATGTATTTGTAGCCGTTACATATTCATTGTAACAGCTACAAACACATTTGTTGCTCATGTAACGCAACAGGGACAAAGATATGGCGATCTAAAGTTTTAAAAGCATGCGACTCTCCGGCCCACACGCTTAAGTCTAAAATACTGGTGAAAATTGTATTAAGATTAAAAAAAAGAAAGTTTACGTAACCGTTTGATCACGATAAACGGCCCGAAAACATATTTTCACTATATCTTCATTCGTTTTAGAGAAATAAGTAAATTTATTTACTATGATTTATTATGAATAATCAGTGTGTAGGGTGACCATATCGTCGGTCCGTAGGAATCATTAGGCTGTTTCTAATAAAATTCAAGTTAAACTACATAATGTTGAGGGTTGATTTGCCTACATACTCGTACGTATCGTACCTACTATCATACTGTTACTGACTATGCAATATTGCAAATTTTTTAGGGGACGTAAAAAGGTGACTTTTATCCTAATCGAGATGACAAAATACAAACAAACAAATGAGAAAGTAGGTAACCTTATAAAAACGTGTTAAAAATGTGAACGTCATAATTGGTATAATAATTGCCCACTCAGTACCAGTCACCCATCATCATCAGTATCAGTCACCCATTAATTTAGGTCTCGGTTGAATGCAACCGAACTGAGAACTTCCTTCGTTTTTTGAAGTATTAGTCTTTCAAAATAGGTATCTAAAAACACTTCAACTTGCATTTTAGACCGATCGGGATAAGTTTTTAGCTTTTAAAAATATTAAAGTTTGTTTTTTTCGTATTTAGTTTCTGCACCATTCACTTAGCCTAATACATGAAATTGTGTCATTTTGGTTTGATGCATAAGTAACAATTTAGGTTTTTGTCTTTTTTAACGCTATCGGACGAAAAGAAAATTAAAGTTGAAAATTTTACTTTCATGATGATTATGAAGTTGTAACCGATGTACTTACTTGAGCTTTTTGTGTCATCTTTGTCCACGGGAATACTGTTATTTGACTATTACCTAAAGCGTTACCTTAGTAACTCCAAAAGAATATTACAATTGGTTAAATAAGTGTTAAATGTTTTAGATCAATAGTATCTGTTGTACATAATGTTTTGTGCTAAATTCATCAATGGAATTTTCAGCTTTTTATTTTTTTCTTTTCAACACCCTGTAAAAGTCACAAAAGAAAATGGGGGGGGGTGGGCGGTGGGAGCCGGGGCACCGCTGTTTGCTGCGTACTTCGAGCACCGCTGCTACGTACTTTGCCGTTCGAGCGACTTTGGGTAAAAGAATTTGTAAAAAGTAGCCTCTATTTCGTATTGAGCCAGCACAATATCCCACTTCAAATTAATTCGCCTAATTTAAAGTAAGTAAGTGACTTAAGTGACGCCTAAGCATAGGTACTGAAGTTCGGTGACACATTTGAAGTAACGAGTAGGTAGGTAGGTAAGAAGTATACGAACGAATATAAATACATTTGATGATACTGTGGCCGCGTTCCGAATCACGCTCACAGCGATGTTAGCGCGTATCCGACCAAATTAAATAGTCACAAAATATTACACAGATAGGGTATTTGTGTACCTACTTCATTTAATGGATTATAGGCTAACAGTGCTGTTGGCGTGATTTGGAAGTAGGCATGTGTTATTATTGTCAATTACAGTCTCATTGATGAGATGACATCATTAACATTCTTGTACTCTACCTCTTGCAAAGTTTAAAAAGAAAGGATTACCTACCTACTGTAACAAAATATTTTTTGAGGGTAAGGAAATAAAAACCGGTCAAGTGCGAGTCGGACTCGCACACAAAGGGTTCCGTACCAAAAAACGGCTAAAAAATCACGTTTGTTGTATGGGAGCCCCCTCAAATATTTATTTTACTAGCTGACCCGACAGACGTTGTCCTGTCTTAGTTATAAATATTAAATTCGAATTGGTATAAATTATTGAAAAGTTTAGTTCAGAGATTAGTAGGTAAGTACCGTTCCCGTTTCCGTTTTCGTTCTCGTTCCCGTTCCCATTTACTTTAAAACCCAACAGCTTTATAAATAACCAAGTACCTATACATCACTTGTTATGTTAGTAACGTGTATGTTAGTCTATTCAAACTTACTAATAAGGCGTGATGGCTCTGAACTAACCGTGATGAGCACTAAGAAATTCAGTTTTCTTATAACCTCTTTGTAAGAAAAAAAAAATATTTTACATGTATTTTATTAATAAAATAACTCCGAACGAAGCATCTGTTTTATTACATCCTTAATTGTATGTTTTTTTTATCGTTGTTCGCGCGTATCTTCGACATTTATGGACCGATTTTGATGATTCTTTTTTTGTTCGATTCAATTTTTTTGCGAAATGGTCCCATTTATTTTTTTTTCAAATCGGTTCAGTAGTTTTCAAGGTATCCTGAAAACACTATGATTTTGCATCAACTAACTTGACTATTTTGTTATTTATGAACCGAATAAGATGATTCTTTTTGTTGGGTAAGAGGTACTTTTAGTCTTTTTAACCGACTTCAAAAAAAAGAAGGTTCTCTTTCAGTTTGACCTGTATGAATGTATGTTTCTCCGCGAATATCTCACGTTTGACTGAGCCGATTTTTCTACCAAATAATATACTTACACTACACTACCTAATAGAGAAGGTACTTACACTAAAAACAAAAAAATAAAAATTGTTTTAAAAATAAAAAAAAATGTTTTAAAAAACAAAAAACCAACTTCAAATAACCTGCCTCTAAAAAGCAAGAAATAATATTCAAATCATTAGATATGCATTATCATTGTTATATAATAACAACACGTATATTGAAGTCGGGTAGGGCTTTTAGAATAAAAAAACGAAGTTGTACTCCAGCCCCACCCGACTTCAATAGACGTGTTGTTATTATATAACAATGATAATGCATATCTAATGATTTGAATATTATTTCTTGCTTTTTAGAGGCAGGTTTTTTGAAGTCGGTTTTTAGTTTTTTTTAAAAGGTAAGTAAATACTAAAGTTTAATTTTTCAAGTTTTGACTTATGTAGTAAGCATAAATTACTTTACAACCATTGAAACTTGTCCCAAGTAACAATACAAAAACTCACATACATACAAACGTAGAGCAGTGTGGAACAATGCAACACCAAAAGCTCTGAGTCTCATATTTCTCTCATTTTTAAAGATATGAATTCCGTTTTTAGAGGAACGGAATCTACTTAATTAGGTATAAAATGGCAGTTATAGTTTCATTAATAAATAGATACATAAACCAATAAGAAGACTTTTAAAAGAAAATGGGAATTGTTTCATTGTGTCCACCTAGGTGTACACAATGAAACATCCTCTGTCCAACAATGAAACACTGTTATTAATTTTGTCATTTTCATATTTAGTGGAACAAGTAAATGACAAAATCTGTTGAATTCCAACCGATAAAGGTTTTCTCAAGGTATTGCATAATTATTCAGACTTTAAAAGTACCTATAGGTTTATCTCAGGTACAATGATTTGTGTGTGACTTAAAGATAAATGAGTCTAATTTTTTTTAAATCGTAGTTATGTACCTTTTATAGGCAATAACGATTTAAAATCAACAATCTTAATATATAAAATCGTAAACTGAATGACTGAATGACTGACTGACTGACTGACTGATCTATCAACGCACAGCCCAAACCGCTGAACCTAGAGACTTGAAATTTTGCACACAGATACTTTGTACAGTGTAGGCATCCACTAAGGAAGGATTTTTGAAAATTCTATCCCTAAGGGGATGAAATAAGGGATGAAAGTTTGTATGAAAGTCCCTCAGTTTTGAAACTAGGATCGTCAAATTTTGTGAATAGGCTGACGATTAAAAATTATTAAATACGGGTCTCAGCGTTTTTCAAAATTCTACCCCCGAAGGGGTCAAAAGGGGGATGAAGTTTGTAATGAAGAAAATCCTTTATTTTCGAAGTCAAAATTGCTAAATATATAATTTAGGCTTATGGATGGAAATCTAACGCAACGTATATTGTTATTGTTAGTATTTAAACCCCTACGGGGCTGAAATGGGGGTGAAAAGGGGTAAATAAACCTAAAAATAGATATGGATGTCGTTATTGGGGTTTTCTGGGATGACGATTGCAAAAATGACATTTATTTTGAAGTCCAACACGGTGGATATGATTTGACCCCTCAAGGGGTGAAAATGGGGTTCAAAATTTGTATGGAAAAATAATATTCAATGGACATTACAACTTTAAACTTCGCGAGGAGCACGTCTAAAAATAAATAAGCAAACATATATTTTGTGATTTTGAAAATAAACCCCTTAGGGGGTGAATGGGGTGAGTAAACCTAAAAATAGATACGGATGTCGTTATTGGGATTTTCTGGGATGACGATTGCAAAAATGACATTTATTTTGAAGTCCAACACGGTGGACATGATTTAACCCTCAAGGGGTGAAAATGGGGTTCAAATTTTGTATGGAAAAAAATATTAAATGGCCATTACAACTTTAAACTTCGTAGGAGCACGTCTAAAAATAAATAAGCAAACATATATTTTGTGATTTTGAAAATCAACCCCTTAGGGGGTAAATGGGGTGAGTAAACATAAAAATCGATGTGGAGGTCGTTCTTGAGGTTTAATGGGATGGTGATTACGAAAATGAGATTTATTTTGAAGTCCAACACGGTGGACATGATTTAACCCCTAAAGGGGTGAAAATGAGGTTCAGATGTATGGAAAAAGAATATAAAATAGACATTACAACTTTAAAATTCGTAAGAGCATGTCTAAAAATAAATAGGCAAACACATATTTTGTTATTTTGAAAATCATCCCTTAGGGTGTAAATGGGGTAAATGAACTTGAAAATCGATGTGGATGTCGTTCTTGAGGTTTCATGGGATGGTGATTGCGAAAATGACATTTATTTTGAAGTCCAACACGGTGGACATGACACATCATGGACGTGTACCTGGACATGCACATCCAGGTAACGGGAACGAGAACAGGCACGGGCACGGGCACGGGAACAGGAACGGGAACGGGAACAGGACGAGAATGGGACGGGAACGGAACGGGCCGGAACGGAAACGGAACGGGAGGGAAACGGGAATGAAACGGGAACGGAATGGGAACGGGAACGGAACGGTAACAAAACGGGAATGGTACGGGAATGAGAAAGGTACAGGAACGGGACGGGAACGGTACCGGGAAAAGGAACGGAAGGAGTACGGGACGGGAATGGGACGCGAACGGGAACGAAACGGGAACGGAAAGGGACGGAACGGAATGGGAATGGAATGGGAACGAAACGGGAACGATACAGGAACGGAACGGGAACAAAAACAGGACGGGAGCGTAAAGGAACGGCACGGGAACGGAGGGGAAAGGATCGGGAATGGAACGGAACGAGAACGGGACGGGAACGGGAATGTGATGGGACGGGAATGGAACGGGAACCAGATGGGTACGGGACGGGATGGGGACGGGAAAGGGACGGGATGGGGACGGGAACAGGAACGGAAATGAAACGGGAACGGAACGGGACGAGAACGGTACGGGAACGGGAACGAGAACGGGACGAGAACGGGAATGGCAACGGAAGGGGTACGAGAACGGGATAGGAAAGGGACGGAAACGGACGGGAACAGAACGGGAACGGGAACCGGAACCGGAAACGTAAAAATGACTGGAACCGGAAGGGGTACGGGACTGGTACGGAACGGGAACAAGAACGGAACGGGGTGGAATAGGAACGGAACGGGATGGGAACGGGAACGGAACGGGAATGAAACGGGACGGAACGGGACGAGAACGGTACGGGAACGGGAACGAGAACGGGACGGTAACGGGACGAGAACGGGGATGGCAACGGAAGGGGTACGAGAACGGGACAGGAAAGGGACGGAAACGGACGGGAACAGAACGGAAACGGGAACTGGAACCGGAAACGTAAAAATGACTGGTCAGATCCTGGTTGAAGGTTCTCTAAGGATTTTCTATAACATCCACGCGGACGAAGTCGCGGGCAGAAGCTAGTTACTTATAATAGGCATTAATCTCTCAGGTAAAATTCTACATACTAAAAGATTAATGAGTCTGAAAATCACAAATATTAGGTAGTAGTAGTGGAAACACTGTTACATTGTGTCCACCCTTGAGCTGTGACATTCTTGGACACCTGGGGTATTTTAGAATAACATCAAAAAATAATCTACCAAAATCGAACAATTTATTAGGTAGTATCATAGTTATTCTGTGGTAATGTAGTCCACGTGAATCTATGATACATGTACAAATATATTGATTAAAAAACACATTCGATGAGAAAGGCAACTGTCAAAAAAGCATTTTTTTTAAAAGCCCACGACTTAGGACAATTATTCTTAATGAAGGCTTTACAAAGTGACATTTTAAAAAAATAGTAACTATTTGCCTCTAGATGGCGTTGATGGAAAGAGAAGTGTAAAAATTGGCTTTTAAAAATAAACGGCCTGTACCAAAGAGGCAAATCATAGACATAGAAAATTTTTCGCTACGCTCAAGTAGACGGACTATGGTGCGAGTGAGAAACCGATTCTTACGGCTTATGCGATGTGTGAGAAAGAGTTAAAAGAAAATGACAGCAGAACCTAGTTTGACTTCATTTATCATCTTTTATCATCTTGGGGAAAAGCGTCCGTTCGATTATTATGTGATTTTGATCGCGATCGGGTCGATTTGGCTCTTATAACTACATAAATCTATAATGGTGTCGTGTTCTGTGTTAAATTGTAATGTTATTTACAACAAAAACCCAAATAAACACTCATTTCACAGGTAAATAAGATTGTACAAGTACCATTTTCATATTTCATATTTTAGTTGAATATATTCCCAAACACACTAAGTAATACACTAATATCATGCTATTAACCGCCTATTTTCTAAATAAAGGCTGATTTGTAAACATTATGTGTTAGATAAAAAGATATTATGTCCGTGAACTTGACAAAATAAGGCGTAGAGATTGATCAAAAATTATTGATATCGATACTCATGTCGATGATTTCCAATATAACTTTGTTTGTCTTTGTGAACACTGATAGTTTTATCTAAAGCTGCTTTTAACCGACAGTTTTCAAATGGTAAATTATACCTACTTAAGTACTAATTTAACAATACTTCCAGGTTTCCTGTAAATCCAGTGATTAAGTTACTGGATAAATGTCATAAATAGAATAGACTGGGAGCCCTTAAAGGAGACTTTAAGATTTTTTTTAAATAAAATTGTTCAAAATTTTGTTTGTGTTTTACTTATTAGAGCAATAATACATTAAGGTTATCGACAACCTAAAATGGACTTCAAGGCATCTCTAAAATTCACGCACACGTTTACAATTTTCACACACTGGCTCATGTCACTTTTGGTGTTGCAGCCAAGCGAACTCTGTTCGTCTATTCCAGTGGAATATTATGTTTATGGAGGCAAATAAGCGTTCGCTGGCTGACATCTGGCCAAAGAGAAACATTTTAGGGTAACATCAGATTTGCCTGCCTACCTGAGTACTCTTCGAAGCTGAGTAAAAAAATCACATTGACACTACCATTTTTATCAACGCCATCTTATCTATCGAGCATACAGTTTTTTGTCATTTTGAAAAACCCTAATTGAAAAACAGTTTGGTTAATATTTTTACAAAAATCCTCCGACTAAAAGTAATGAACATACTCTGTCTGTCAGCTTCATCATCAGACCCTGGACTTCGTCTCCCATTAGAGTACTCGTCAAAACAATAGGGATGACGACTACTGAATAAAATAACAAAATACTAATAAAAACCGTAAACATATTGAACTTTTAGAGTAGCTTGTATACCTCTTGGTTTTATATATTGCGTATTATTTGTTTTATTACCCTTCAAAGTTGGGCGGACAAGTCCATTTAAAAAGTTTAAAATATATTAAAATAAATAATACATTTAATTAATCCATAAAATTTATAGCAAATTTGTATAAGAAACAATTTTGATAAACACAATATTTAATATAGCTGCCAAACTTTCCTACGCGTTGCATACAAACACCTAGGCGTGACGTCATAACTAGGGTAGCCGTTAGTATGGAGCGTTTTCGGGTGAGTCCAATTTGTGTGCATTTTAAACTGTGATATCTCGGGCAGTTTTCACGCTAGCGAAATAATTATTTTACCAATGTTTCTTTTTTTAAGAGGTAATTTATGTAACATAAAATAAAAAAAAATTTCGTCATGCCTATTCTTACGAGCCCAAACACGATGGGGTTGTAGGTTTTATCATAGAATTCCTGTGGGCTTCTTCCGGCTTCATCATCAGATCAGCTCAATGACACCATAATATTGCATTGCCTTCCAGTTCTGACCTATTTTCAAAGTTTCAAGTCTCTAGGTCATCGGAAAGCTAGGATAAAATCGTTCGCAATATATATCTATAAATATTAGGTCTTTACTTATGAACTTGCCGATATTTTGTCACATACAGAGAAAATAATAACTTCTATGTTTTAAAACATTTAACAATATCTTGATTTACGTATGTCGAATTATGACCATGATAGTCAGTTGACTATCATGGTCATAATTCGACATACGTATATTTTACGTATATACTGATAGTTATCAGTAAAAATAAAGTCCTTTTTTTAAGCTTTCATAGCATTAAAAAAAGATCTTGAAAGTTACTCTTTTTTTGTGAGCCAAAAAAGGGTGACCGGAGGGGTTGTAACTTAGCCAAAACTTATTTTTTTCGCCTATCGTAAATGGAATAGGTTAGCATAGTGTTCAAACATTAGTACATAAAAGTTTTGTTACAAGAGTGTTAACGGTTGTTAAATGAACAAAGAAAATGCTAGTATGAAAAATGCAACTTCTTGAAAATTCTCCATACAAATCGGCAATTTCATAGGTAAAGACCTATTATATACGGTTACGAAAACCTGCTTATTTTTAATCATAATACAATTTTCACCAATATTTTAGACTTAAGCGTGTAGGCTGGAGAGTCGCATGCTTTTAAAACTTTAGGTCGCTATTGCGTTACATGAGCAACGAATGTGTTTGTAGCTGTTACAATAAAGCACGTTCCAGACGGATTTAATCACGCCTCCCAACCAAGGTCACCTTGGTGGAAGCATGATGGGGGCGTGGTTTCCATCCGTGGATTGTGTTGCGGCTACACGAGTTTACATCCAAGCGCCGCCAACTAGGGCTGCCAACCATACTATAATAATATGTCGTATTATACTATGTTTCGGGTCTGCGTGCTATATACTATTGAAGAAATATATAGTACGCAAAAATACTATATTTTCAACATCGATCGCTAAGAAACAAATGTTTCTTTTTTTTTAATTTGTGATCGTGAATTTTGACTGATTCTATAGCGTGTAGTGTATAGTCACACCATATAACAAATACTATGTGTATAGTGTATTGTATCTGAATTCTGAACGTATCTATCTGTCTTATTGCGTTCCAAACTTGTCAATATAAAATTGACAACTTAATTAAATCTTAATCCGAACGATCCGAATGGACGAAATATATCTTAATCTTAACCATGGACGAATTTCTTTCATGTCTTAACTTAATCAGTAATACTGATACAATCGTAAGTAAGTTAAAAACGAGTTTTTAATTTACTTATATTTAATTAATATTGATGGTAGAAAATAATATGAGACTTTTATTTTGATTCATGATTGTTTTATTTATGGTTTATGATTTTGACCAAAACATTGTTCAAAAATGCAAAAAGTTCAAAAAATATAGTTTTTATAAAAAGTAAAATATAATAATATATTTGCCTAATTTTTGCCTTTTCCATAAACTACTATATTATTTTAAAGTGTACTAATTTTTTTAGCCTTATTTGAAAAATACTGTATTTCGCCTTAGACATGTTGGCAACCCTAGCGCCGACACTCTTTCCCATTCCACGGTAAAGATATCTATCAGTACTGTAACTCGGCCCTGTCCTTGAAATAATTACCTAAATAAACCCGCGCTGGTTCAATCAATTAATTTTAAGGCAATAATATAACTAGATTAACAAAACTAATGGTAAAAAAAAATAAAAAAAAAATACATTATTGATGGGAGAAACAAATTATTTAATAATCCTTAGTACAATACCTACGTATTATATAATATTTTAAGTATACTTAATCTTAGCTTTCGGACTTTCCAGGTATTTAAAAATGTAAGGTATCTCTGGATTATTGGTTAATTATATTTATAATAAAAACAGCACAATCTGCACTTTGCAATAGTAAGAACTTATATTTCAATCAATAGTACCTATTGAATTTTTAGACTTTTGGCATTCAGAATGTTATTTCTATATTAAGGTAATAAATATAATAGAAAAAAACCCGGCCAAGTGCGTTTTGGGCAACACGCCGTACGGTTCCGTAGATACCTTATACCACACCATATTTAATACCATTATAATTTTTCGTCTGCAAAAATAACTTTGTTTTTCAGTGTTGTTATGAATGACAAAGTTATATTTGCGGTTATGGAAAATGTGCTATATCTGAAAAACTAATTACTATATCTCATTTAAACCAATTTTTATTGAAAGTAATTATTAAGACCTACATGCAGCATATATGTTTTTTAGATTTTTCACTTTCTTATTTCAAAAGTTAAAGGGGGGGGGGGAGGATAAACATTTTACCACTTTGGAGGAGTATATCTTTCAAACCTTAGACTTTGAGAAAAAAATGTCTTAAAAACCTCAATGTCAATTTTAAAGACCTATCTATTGACACCTCACACGTTCGCAGTTGCAGTTCCATGTATGGAGAGCCCCCCCTTAATCTTTATTTTTGTTATTTTTGTGTTAAAATCGTTAAGCGGTTAACAGAATACATCTACCAACCAAGGTTCAATTGTGTAATATTAATACTTTTGGAATAAAATGGCTGTGACAGAAGGACAGATAGACAGACAGACATGACGAATCTATAAGGGTTCCGTTTTTTGCCATTTAGGCTACGGAACCCTAAAAATACTAGAAAAAATTGACTCACCCGTAACCCGTAGCAGCCGAGCCATTTGAGCCCGTCTGAACTGCGAGGGCTGAGTCGATATTTTATAGTATTTTTTCTATTATATTTATTACCTCGTACATCTTTCGTTCATCACTGCGGCGCATTCGCGACTGTTTGTGTACCGAGTGCAGACTGCAGACTGAACTCGAGGGCCGAGGCGCGTAGGTACGACTCGCTTTTCGACTATTTGTACAGATGACACTTGCATATAAATTGGCAAGAGAAAGATGAGACAAAAGATGCGCAATAGCCACAAACACTAAAATTTGTGGCGCTGCACATCTTTTGTCTCGTTTTTATCTTGCCAATAAAATGCCGGGCAGTATATGAAGTTGGAGTACTGATAAATATCATTACCGTGCCTGTGTTGGAACTCGCGCCCTTCCACCAAGGACGTTGAAGGTCATTTGGATTGGTTGGAGAAATTTGGATTAAATCTGCCGTCTAGATGGATTAAATCAAGCAAGGTCACCTCTGTTGGGAGGCGTGATTTAATCCGTCTGGAACATGCTTAAATATGTAACAGCTACAAATACATCAACCCACCGCTACAGGCTCCGATTGATCTGGAATTCGACGATTTAACAAAAAACATAACCTCAAAGCATGCGACTCTCCGGCCCACATGTTTTTGTCAATCATTCTGCCGGGAAGCCGGTACAATCGATTTGATATCTGAAATAAGAATGTATATCGTCGGTACATTACTTCTAGGTTGTTTTAGAATGGAAACAGAACAGATATGTATGTACTATGGGCAACAGCTTCGCTTAAAAAGTTAGCAAAAAAATTGTGTGCGCATGTATCCCCCTGCACGAACTAAATATATTATGTTATGACGGCGGCGGCGCGGCGTGCAACCGATTTTAACCTTAAGAGTTGTGGTTAAGTGACGTTGTTGTCCATAGTACATCTGTATGAATTTCTAAAACAGGAGATGTAATTCTATAGAGTACCTACTTAACCAAACGAAAGGTGCGTGTTCGTTCGTATCGTGACGTGAGACTTATAGGTATGTACGTACTTAGTATCCAACCGAAACGGACGAGCTTCGTCGTCCCTCGCCACGCGCCCGCGCCTACTCGCTTTGACCGCAAACTTTTTGAATACCTACCTACCTAGGTATTATCCATGCATGAAAATGACACAAATTCATTCTGTCCATCACTCATGTATTTAAGATATTAAATATGTAAACTCTAATAATACTAATATTTTTTATAAGCATCAATGGCTCGGACAAACAAAAAAATTGAAAATATTAAAAGTCCATGCCTTAATTTGGCACAAATTTATTTCATAGGGATTTTTAAGTGATCTGAGGTATATGGTACTTGTTTTTCAAATTGTAATATTTTTTTGACGGTGTTATTAATGTACGGGTCCCACGTCTGTTTCCATGGACGAAAATGACACAAATTAGGTTTGTACACTACGCAGGCTATCTTAAATACAATACTATTGTTTCTTTTTACTTTAAAACAATTTTGACAGTTTAGACGGTTCTCACACTGGCGACGCGCGCGGTCGCGGCGCACCCACGCGCGTCTTTTACGTTGTATGCAAGTACATTAATTTGTACAGAAAACCGCCTCGTCCAACACACCAAGGCGCGCCACGGCGCGTGAGCACGCACCGCCGCGTGCCGCCGGCGATCCGCGAGCAGTTTGCGCCAGCAGGCGCGTTACCGCGGGGTACAACACACTGCGACGCGCCCCGCGGCTGGTTTTCGATGATCGTTTCGTTACGATGGCGGGATTTCCTCTGGTTTTCAAATGTTTCGTGGCTTGGATATACGCCCATTTTAGTGCCATTTGGTAGGTACATTATGCAGCACATGAGGTTATACAAAACTGTAAAAAATCTGTTATTTATTTGATTGAATATCATTACGCTGTCGTGGAAGCCCAGCGTGCCGTTGACCGTACCTACCTACTCGTATGTTATTAAAATTCCGTCATTAATATCGAGATGGCAAATCTAAATTATTTGTCTGGACGTTTTAATCTCATGAGTGATTTTATATGTGTTCAGTTTTTTTTCCTTTTGAGGTACGGAACCCTAAAAACCTGGAAATTAAAACAAAACAACTTCAAAATTTAATGCCTCTAAAAAACAAGCGGCGGGGACGCGTCAGACGCCGAATGGCGCGGGGGCGCGGAGAAAACCGCCCGAACAGGCGTTGCGCTGCGCCGTCACCGCGCGCGTGAAACGCCAAACCGCGCCCCGCGACGACGGCGCGCGTTGGCAGTGGGAGAATCGCCTTAGAGTCCAATTATTTATAACCACCACAAATAATCGAATTTCTCAAGATGCATCGGCTAGATGTGACACAAAACGCAAAAATAAACTAATTATATGCCAATGTATCGACAGGCAAGAATTCATAAACTTTAGAATTCTTGAAGGTTATACCCTCAAAATAACGTATTCCGATCGGTCTATTTTCTAGAAACAGCCTAATGATTCTGACCGACCGACGATATGGTAACCCTACACTGTGATTGTTCATAGTAAATAAATTTGCAAATTTCTCTAAAACGAGTAAAGATATTCTGAAAATATGTTTTCGGGTCGTTTATCGTGATCAAACGATTACAAAAACCTGCTTATTTTTAATCTTAATGCAATTTTCATCAATATTTTAGACTTAAGTGTGTGGGCCGGAGAGTCGCATGCTTTTAAAACTTTAGATCGCGATATCTTTGTCCCTGTTGCGTTACATGAGCAACAAATGTGTTTGTAGCTGTTACAATGAATATGTAACGGCTACAAATACATCAACCCAGCGGTACAGGCTCCGATTGATCTGGAATTCGACGATTTAACAAAAAACATAACCTCAAAGCATGCGAATCTCCGTGCCACATGCTTTTGTCAATCATTCTGCCGGGAAGCCGGTACAATCGATTTGATATCTGAAATAAGAACGTATATCATCGGTACATTACTTCTAGGTAGTTTTAGAATGGAATTATTCAGTGGCACGGAGATTCGCATGCTCACTTTTAACCATAAGCACCCTGATTATCTAAAAAGAAACTATTTAGCGACCGGTTTCATTCCACATACATTGCTACTTTTCTTTGTTACGTTTTTTTTTAATCCAAAAAGAAGTAGCAATGGATCACTATCATCTATGAACTGCAACCGGTCGCTAGGTGGTTTCTAATTAGATAATCAGCCCGAAGGACAAAATAAGTTGTTTGTAATATAATAACACCATATTTGAATTTAAAAATAAAAAGAATCTGGACAGGTAAAGCACTTGCCCTTACCAAATTTAGTTTCACAAATGAATGTTATTTTAATTTCCTTTTATGATTAAATAAAGAATTTTGATTAAAATAAATGTGTTTTTTCATCAATATTCGCCACTTATTTAATTATTTAAAAAAAAAATTTGACCGTGTGTGTCGAATCTGTCATCTATTTCCAATCACAGATTCCGTAAAACCACGGCCCACATTAAAAAATTTGACCTTGTGTGGGCATACCGTCAATCGTTTGATTAAAATCAACTGAATTAAATCAAATGGACGGACGCACTGACATGAAAAAAATGATTTCTATTAACTGGACTGGCTGTCTGTATGATTTGACAGCAAAGTTCTTGTGCCTATTTGAAACGCCACTAGCGTGAGTCTAAAGAACTAATTTTGACGTGTACAATGAAAATGATTGCCGTGATGGTCTCTCCAGACTTCAAACTTTAGTACGCTATGCTCATGCTACGTCCTACAGCGCCAAAATGGCGGAAATAAAATAGGCTGAATAGGCACAGGAGCAGTTTGACAGCAGCCAGTCCAGTGTAATAATATAGAGGTCAATGGACGGACGCCACCATCAGTTCAAATAGGGATGTAGTGATTATACAAAAACATCTATAATCATTAAATAAAAAGACCATAAAGCTGCGGACAAACCAACGCGTTCATCTTGCGTCCGCATCCACGTGCGCGGTGGCGACGACCTGCCTACTTATTGTCTAATTTTCAAAATCTATCGCAATCGCTTTCATTTGAAGTTTGATGTGACAGAATGCTGCATTTCTTAAGTAAGTTTTTATTTGTGCCAAAAAGAAGCATCATTGTATCACATCCTGAAAGCGATTGCGATAGATTTTGAAATTAGACAATAGAAAGGTAGATACTGCAGTAGCATTTGTAGCGACATGGTCAAATTGATGCGTCCGGCCGGCCGCTCGAAATACAGCGTTCGCACGCGCGATCATTCGGCGGTGGCGTCCAGATGCTGTCGACACAATCTGAACGCTGCAGGCACGCTGCATGCAACCAACATGCAACTAATTTGAAGGTAGTCAACGATGTCCGAGACGGAAAGAATAATGCTGAAGTGCAAAAATATTAAACAACACTTCTCATCAGTATAAGTATCATCTCCCCTGTTGAGTGATTGTGTTCTGTGCTTCCCATACATAAAATAAT
Source organism: Agriphila geniculea (assembly GCA_943789525.1). Classification (NCBI taxonomy): domain Eukaryota; kingdom Metazoa; phylum Arthropoda; class Insecta; order Lepidoptera; family Crambidae; genus Agriphila; species Agriphila geniculea. Next base: position 21,021,167 of record OX038878.1, read on the forward strand.
TACAACCGGAAAAAAAAGATGAGATGAGATGATATTTATTATCTTAATTACACGACTTTTATAATTATAATAATTGTTTTTTTTTCTACTTTTATATAAAGTACATGACTACCTATATCATAAAAAGCGATACATAGAAACCCGCGTCAATATTGATTACCTGTGGGGCTACCGCCCAAGTAGCGTCGACTTCGCCGTCGGCTTCATTTGACATATGGTTGTAATACATTGCTACTTTTCTTTGGTATGTTTTTATTATATTATTTTATTACTAAAAAGAAGTAGCAATGTATCTCATCCTTCTGTCAAATGAAGCCGACGGCGAAGTCGACGACACTTGGGCGGTAGGGCCCCTGATTGATTTTAAATTTATTTATTTCAAATTAGCTGGTAGGTAAGTACTACTCCATTTGCATTTCTTCGTCTTCAACAAGCGCTGCTAATAAAATAATTTCCTCTTCAATGTCATTTTCACTGTCTTCCATTATCAATATCACAAAAAAGGGATTAGGAGGATTATAAAAGGATTGCCGAAGATAGACGCGGACTGGACTACTGAACGCGTAGATCGCGTGTTTGGTGTGCACGGGCTTTGCACGCGAGAAGATCACCACTGAGCACGCCACCGCGAACGCAGGCTGCTGAACGCGTAGGTTTGTCCGCAGCTTAAAATTACAGGATTTTAAGCTGCGGACAAACCTACTTGGCTGTACTTGCCATTAAGCTGCCGATTTGCGGGATTTCTCCCGATTTCGGGAAATATGAACTGCAGTCGGGATTAAATCGGGAATCGATTTAATTCGGGGATTTTTGCTGTTTTAAGTTTGACAGCTTGAAAACTACTCATCCTATCCTACACTGGTGGTGTTTTTGAAGAAATAAAAGGTGTTGTTGAGATCTTAATTTTAGATGACAACCTGTCAAGACAAACTGGCAAAATGTCAAATTTTCAAGTCTCTAGCTCATCGGGCAGTAAGTAGAAAATCGTTTGCAAAATTTGTGCTTAAAGAAACAAACAAACAAACGAACACACAAACAAACGAGCAAGAAACTTTATAAAAACATGGTAAAAAGTGTTAATCATAAATATAGAACAACCTAGGTTTTTAAAGTTTAAATTAAACAGTTTTTAACCATGGAAAGTAATTTTTATGGAATATTCAATATTTTACTTTCCATGTTTAAAAACTTTATGGCGATGGATCACAGTATTTACCACGCGTGTAGCCGTCGCCTAATGTAGAAAAGGATACATTCATCTACTTTGACCTCTCTGTCGGCTCGTTTTGGGTCGAGGCGCACCATCCGGTTTATGTACTAAATCTATGGCTACATACAAACAAAAACCATAGAGAATGAAACACTCCAAAAAAAACTACTGTCAAAACGTCAAATTAATTTGACATTATTGACAAACCTATTTGTTGACTGTGGCAGGTGGCAGGTCCTTTTCGTTTGTGATTTGATTCTCGGGTTTGATTGAGTTCAACGAAATAATTTGAATAAAAGTCAGCAACGGCATCATGGATGAAACTTTGATTGTTCCTTCTCCTAATTGGTTTCAAGTGTCTGGCTTAGCAATTAGCAGAGATGGATGGGTTGTGTATGGAGGACCTAGCAAAAGTCTTTGTGTTTTGGAACCGCTTCCGATTGAATATGATGGTGTTATTATGGGAACCCAGAAATATCATGCTCATATGGTAAATAGAGCACACATTGAAAAGTAAGTAATTGGCGTTTACAACAGTATCTTTTAAGTCTTACCACCTTTACTTTTCGACGACATTTTACTTTGATGCCGGCACTACATTACATATTCGCCCATCATCTGCACAAATTCATCGTACGTTGCCGGTTTTGTAACAAATGCTTCAAAGAGGTTCTTTCAAAAGCATCATCATACGATAAATTGGGTAAAAATTTAGAATAGTTGAGCACGAATTTGGTGGTTTTGGGGGAAGAGGGTAGGGTATTATATTATATGAATACACAAAAAAGTAATGATAGGTAACAGCCAAATTGCTGTTGTTTTTCCGCAATCAAAAGAGAGAGAGGGGGGGAAGGGAAACAACTCCCTTCTCCAATCCCCATCTGCCGGTGATACGAAGTTTTTGAGAAATAAAATTTTTGTGTAAACATAACCTCAAAACAAAAAGTATGCAAATTAAGCAAGGGAGGCTAAAAAGAGGTGGGGAGAGGGGAACGGACGTACATACAAAATTTCGCTCATAAAAAAAATTGTTTCTACGCTCGCTTCGCTCGCTCGGCTCGCGCGCTGGGTTCATGTCAACCTAACATGCTCGTCGCTACGCTCCTCGCACCTATCACGTGACCTGCAGTGTTTGATTCACCATCGCAACAATATAGCAGTGCTACAGATACCGGCATATATATTGGCAAGAGAAAGAAAGAGACAAAAGATGCGCAGTAGCCATAAACACTAAGTTTATGGCTACTGCGCATCTTTTGTCTCTTTCATTTTCTTGCCAATATATATGCCGGGCAGTATACCAACCTAGTGCGCCGCCATTAAACGTCAAGAATGACGACACTGGTCTAAAATTAGACTTACATCTTTATTTTTTCGAAAAATAAGTGTTTCCTTGGAAAATGAATATGTGCATTAAAATCTCTGCATGTTTTATAATAACGTAGTAAACTCACTATATACAAATTCGTGCTCAACTATTCTAAATCCAAGCCGTCTGTAGGAATATAGATAATTTGACTATGAACAACAACAATAGCACATTCAGAGCACTTGTGGTACGGTCACTTCTAAAAATATGTATAGAGTAAAAATATTTTAACATCAACTATTGATTTAGATGAGAAGGGAGCATAAAATATCAGATGAGTTTCATAAAATGTTGACTTGGATGGTCAGGGGGCTAATTGTCTAATTCAAAAAATCTATCGCAATCGCTTTCGTTTGACATATTAATGTGACACATTGCTGCATTTCTTTGGTAAGTTTTTATTTGTCCCAAAAAGAAGCTTCAATGTGTTACATCCTGAAAGCGATTGCGATAGATTTTTAAATTAGATATTAGAAAGGCTGGTTAGTTAGATTGATTCAGGCAGAAATCTCGAAAGATAAAAAAGTTGTTGGTCAGTTAATGTTGCACAATTTACAGCTAGATATTTTTTTTACAGAATTGTAAGTGTTGACATATCTCCTGAATGGCCAGAAAAAAGATTAGTTTTGACCGGTAGTGCCGATGGAGCTGTCAGGCAATGGAATTTAAAGCAATTACAAGAGTCACACAAAATTAAGCCAAGCCATAGTCATGAAATACATAGTTGTGAAAAAGAGGTAAGTACAGAAAAATCTTGGCTCACTCCTGTAGCACACCTCCGCCATGGAACACCGCAGTAGGTTCCGCCATGACTTCGACGAGCGAAACAAATTAGAGCAACCTGTTCTAATGTAAAAATTTTTCACTTTCGATTACTCCTAATGGGCTCCGACCGTTGGCACATGTGAAAGTAATGACACGAAACCACTACGTAGATGTGATTATCATATATCATCGCCGATAAAAAAAAAAAATGGTGGAACTATGGTACTGTTTCGTGGCGGAAGTGTGCTACAGACGTTGATATCTCTCATCCAACATTGATTTGTTTATTTACCAACACTATATTATTTAATTGTACTAGTTTCCACCACAATAAAGAAAAGGTAGTTCAAAATGTTTTGTCATTCTTGCAATGTAATTCATGTAATGTTGACAATTAAATTGCAATGGTGCTGTTCTCATTTGTTTCAGGAGATAGCAGGAGTGGGTTATTCCAATGAAACATATGCTATAACTGTTGGTTGTTATGGTAATATAGTCAAATGGAATCTTAACTCCAATGTGATTAGTACCTTTAATCATTTAAGAAATTTTAAACCAGTTTGCATGTCATGCTCACCACATATCTCGCTCAACGTTGCTGTGGGCACAAAGCAAGGGGTTGTATTTGTTTTAGATTTAAATGGTAAGTGTACTGTCTGCCTCAATTAGGTTGGTATTCTACTCATCCAATTATTTGGCTCCAACATCACTTGGTTGTAGAAATTGGATTATTTTGTCCAATGTATAATGCGTTTCATTCTTATTGGTGGCTGTAAGGTTAGCCACTTTGGGCATAGCCATGCCCCACTACTCGCCCTTTTCACCCACTTGCATCGAAATTGTGTTCTGTGCATCGTCTCATGCTATGTTCCAAGCTGCTAGTAAGCTTGAAACGTGTTGTTAAACATAAAACACTTGATTAAATCTTTGATCTATTGTTGGACCCAAGGTGTTGGATAAATGGAATACACAAACCAATGAATTAGTATTATGTTTTTTTTAAATATTTAAGTTCAACAATTGCATTTTGTATCACTTGTCCTAAACATACAGGAACAGGTAAAGTTATCTACAAAGTAAGAGGTCAAGATGATGAAATTGTCAACCTGAGTTGGTGTCCAGTTTATGAATTGGCACTAAAAAAAGCTCTTCAAGAATCTGAAAAAAGAGGTAGTACTATTCAAGAAACTGAGAAAAGAGGTAGTACAACTCTTCAAGAAACAGAGAAAAAAAGTAGTACAACTCTTCAAGAAACTGAGAAAAGAGGTAGTACAACTCTTCAAGAAACTGAGAAAAGAGGTAGTACAACTCTTCAAGAAATTGAAAAAAAAGGTAGTACTACTCTTCAAGAAACTGAAAATAAGTGTAGTACTTCCAAAACAAATCAAGCAGTAGTTAAAAATAAGGAAGACTTGAATGATTCTGGCTGTGGTAAAAATTTGCCAGAAGATAGTTTTGATGACTCTCTGGTTGTAGTACAAGAGGATGACATGTTTGATATCTACAAAGATCATGAAGCTGATGAATTTGGCCACAAAAAGTATCAGCCTGAAGATATACTGGTCAAAGTACATCATGATGAGACTAAGCAGGACGATTATTTAGCTGAATGTTTAAAATTAAAAGAAGAGATTATGAAAAGGAAAACCCAATCAGATATGTCAATACAAACTTTAGTAGATGCACTCGATAAAACTCATGTGGATAGTCCAAACAGTGAGATTCCAACTGTGAGTAGCAGTAGTAATGTTACCGAGTCAGTAGCAAAGGATAATAATACAAAAAATCAAGGCGAAGAGGCTAGTGAACATATTCATAAGCACCTTTTGGCTACTATCAGTAAATACGGGTAAGATTGATACATACCTTGAAAAAAAAGGATAAACATGATTTTTTAACTTTAATTCTTAATTTGCATGTGGTTTCTTTTGTAGTGGTGTTCGTGTTTGGTCCAAGTCCGGCAAATTAGTTGGCAGTTGTGTTGTTCCCACTGCAAACAATAAACAGCCAAAGAACAAAAATCCTTTTTGGCCAACTTTGTTGTGGTACAAAGCAGATGTCCTATTGTTGGCTGATGGGAAGAATAACTTGTTGGAATGCAATCCATTGAAGCTGGACTGGTAAGATTTATTTTCGAATAACAGCTCTAAAGAGAGCTGCCGCACCTTGAGCCACTAGTCGTTGCAGTGGCCACTGCTGAGTCGCGGCCACTAAACGCGACCGCAAGCTGCGGACGAGTTTTTTTTTCACACATTTTGAATAGTATCGGCGCAAACCGAGCGTTCGAGCCACAAGCTGCGGGACGGGAGTCGCCCCACGCTCGCTACTTGTGGTCGCGATTGTCACTCGCATCGCGCGCACACTCGGCCACAGTAGTTGGCTTCTCGGCGGCCACTAAGCCACTAGCAGCTGTTATTGGTGCTTGCGTCTAGTGGCTTGACTGAGCCACTAGTAGTCGCGTTTAGTGGCCGCGACTAGTCAAGTGGCTCAATGTGCGGAGGGTCTTATTAATCTTTCTTAAAACAATTAACACCATTTTCATCTTTGCAGTAAAAACAAACTTGATTGGAAAGTGGTCCATTCAATTCACAAACGTGCCATATATTCTATTGCATCAAATGCGCCACGGTTGCAAACTGGGAACGAAGCTAGCAATGACTGGCATATATGGACTACATCTCAGGAGCGCACTATTGTGCAGTACTCCTTGACTAGGAGGCAGAAAGTAGCTATACATCCCACTTGTGGAGGATTCATTTACACTGTCCTTCCTTGTCCGTATGATGCCAGCAAGTAAGTTATAAATAGTTATGATGAACTGTATATATAACATTCTACTGCCGTTAGATTCAAACCACAGGTATTATACGCGTTTAAACTAAAACATAGGTTTAAGTCAGCTACCTTTTCCCGACGTTTCGACCGACTCATCGTCCGTAGTCACGGGCTGACTTTTAGTTTAAACACGTTTAATAAATTTCAATCTAATAAAATGCAATGCAAAAGTTTAAAAGTATATATTCTACTGCCAGCCTTAAAAGTTTTTTGCATCAAAATACAATTTACCTAATGCAAACTTGTTTTCATGCAAATAGTTTCTTCCCATATATGTGACCTTGTATTATTAGTATTAAAAATCGTATAATACGAGCTCTGACTCTTTTAGGGTAGCCATAAGTGCAGGAGATGGCGCTATAAGAGTGTTGACTGCAAATACGTCTGCAGAAGATGAGACAAAGTTGCAAGATGTCCAGGTCACCTGCTACTGGCAGAATGTCCTGGGCAAAGTCTTGGTGGCAGCATGGCATCCGACCAAAGAGAACTTGCTCGCTTTTGCTACCGCAGAATCGAGGGTACATACACACAAACATTATGCGACATTTGTTTTTAACTGTTGATGCCTGTAACTGTGATTTAGAGCCTTTACTCATTTGTCGGCGCAGCATCAGTACGACATCAGCACGCTCGGTATATGCGGTACCGAAAGTTTACTGGACACCTATATTTCATTTCAAAAGAGCGTTACTTATTTGTCGGTGCGGTACGCCGTGTGTGTCGCGCCGATGCTGCGCCGATAAATGAGTAAAAATTATGATAAAAAAAACAAAACCAATATTTTAGAGAGAGAGAATTTAGAAAAGCAGAAAATTATGCTGTTATTAAAACTGATGTCCTTTTCTTATTTTTGAATAACTTTGGTCAATTACCTTTAGACATTCGAAAAGAGTATGTGCAGAGTTATTTGTTATGTATTTTGTAAAAATCAATTCTGTCGTTTTCAATCTAGACCTGTTCAATGGCGACTCTGAATTGCGAAATTTTTCGACGTTTGCTAATATTTTGTTAGACCAAGTAGTGAAAATGTTATAGTGTGTTATATATATCTCTCGTATATATTCGCAATCTACTCACAAAGCTCTTTCATTTGTTATACCACATGGTATGAAAAAAAAAACTTTGTACTGAAAACTTTATGACGTCACAGTTTCTACCCCCACCACTTTCGCACTTGTCATCTTATATATTTGTGATCAGGGCATCGTACTGAATGCATCGATACCAAATTTTCATATTTCCGAGATGACTTGTACGAAAAATGTTTTCTAAGCGTCTTTTTTAAGATTACCGTCGCACTATAAACCGAATCGAACCAATTTATTTGTATGAACACAGGTAGGGCTGGTAGACACTGGGGGGCAGGTGGAACGCGCGGCGCGGACACTGGTGCCGGCGTTGCGCGGCGGCGTGTACTCTATAGCGTGGGGCGACGCCGCCGAGCTGTACGCCTGCGCCGCCGGGGAACTCGTGCTCTACAACACGGACAGAGTGCACGACCGTACGTACACCAACGTTATGAAAAATGTGTCTAATGTTTATTTGTTAATTAGAAAATTATTATAATTGGTGCCTTATAAAAACTGTACAGTGATTTGACTCATGCTCTTAACTACCTACAGCCCCTACTGCCGTGGAGGTGTGCGTGGAGGGGCAGAAATGGGAAGTGAGCTGCGTTCGTCACAGCGCGCGCGCGCTACTAGTCGGCTCCAACGCCGGCGCCGTGGCCGCGCTCACGGCGCGCCGCCCGCACCGGCTGCTCGCCGCCACGCACCTCTACAGGTAATGCAGCCACCACACATACACCGCGCGCGCGCTACTAGTCGGCTCCAACGCCGGCGCCGTGGCCGCGCTCACGGCGCGCCGCCCGCACCGGCTGCTCGCCGCCACGCACCTCTACAGGTAATGCAGCCACCACACATACACAGCGCGCGCGCTACTAGTCGGCTCCAACGCCGGCGCCGTGGCCGCGCTCACGGCGCGCCGCCCGCACCGGCTGCTCGCCGCCACGCACCTCTACAGGTAATGCAGCCACCACACATACACAGCGCGCGCACGCTACTAGTCGGCTCCAACGCCGGCGCCGTGGCCGCGCTCACGGCGCGCCGCCCGCACCGGCTGCTCGCCGCCACGCACCTCTACAGGTAATGCAGCCACCACACATACACAGCGCGCGCGCTACTAGTCGGCTCCAACGCCGGCGCCGTGGCCGCGCTCACGGCGCGCCGCCCGCACCGGCTGCTCGCCGCCACGCACCTCTACAGGTAATGCAGCCACCACACATACACAGCGCGCGCACGCTACTAGTCGGCTCCAACGCCGGCGCCGTGGCCGCGCTCACGGCGCGCCGCCCGCACCGGCTGCTCGCCGCCACGCACCTCTACAGGTAATGCAGCCACCACACATACACAGCGCGCGCGCTACTAGTCGGCTCCAACGCCGGCGCCGTGGCCGCGCTCACGGCGCGCCGCCCGCACCGGCTGCTCGCCGCCACGCACCTCTACAGGTAATGCAGCCACCACACATACACAGCGCGCGCGCTACTAGTCGGCTCCAACGCCGGCGCCGTGGCCGCGCTCACGGCGCGCCGCCCGCACCGGCTGCTCGCCGCCACGCACCTCTACAGGTAATGCAGCCACCACACATACACAGCGCGCGCGCTACTAGTCGGCTCCAACGCCGGCGCCGTGGCCGCGCTCACGGCGCGCCGCCCGCACCGGCTGCTCGCCGCCACGCACCTCTACAGGTAATGCAGCCACCACACATACACAGCGCGCGCGCTACTAGTCGGCTCCAACGCCGGCGCCGTGGCCGCGCTCACGGCGCGCCGCCCGCACCGGCTGCTCGCCGCCACGCACCTCTACAGGTAATGCAGCCACCACACATACACAGCGCGCGCGCTACTAGTCGGCTCCAACGCCGGCGCCGTGGCCGCGCTCACGGCGCGCCGCCCGCACCGGCTGCTCGCCGCCACGCACCTCTACAGGTAATGCAGCCACCACACATACACAGCGCGCGCGCTACTAGTCGGCTCCAACGCCGGCGCCGTGGCCGCGCTCACGGCGCGCCGCCCGCACCGGCTGCTCGCCGCCACGCACCTCTACAGGTAATGCAGCCACCACACATACACAGCGCGCGCACGCTACTAGTCGAGTACGCAATGTTAAATAAATTAATCATGTATACTTTGATTTTCCAGTAAAATGATATACATGGTCGAGTGGCATCCGCAACAAACATCAAATTCTAGTGAAGAATCTCCTTACAAGAATCTTATAGCAGTCTGCTCTATGGACAAACAAAATACTATTGTCATATTAGAATATATTGAAAAAGAAGGTAAACACTTAAGATTCCATAAAAATATGTTTTTATTAGGAAGTCAACTAATACTTAAAACACTTTTTAGATGGCAGTAAACAGCTAGAGACTTGGAAAACACTGAGTGGTTATAAACTCCTAGTATTTCAAGTAACTTGGAACCCTCACCATGATGGCCAGCTACTGGCAACTTCTCAAGATCACACTGTCAGGGTAAGTTTAATTATATCATCAATAACTTAACACATGGCGACTTGGCGAGCGTTATCTTCAAAAGTTTCGTTTGGGCTAAAAAATTTTGTAGTTTGTTTTTACACGACTGCCCAAAAAGGAGTTTTGTGTTTAGGGTTCATGTATGTTTGTGGGTATGTGAGTTTCATTATTCCACCATAACTTTTAAATTAACTGATTTGGATGTATGGGATGTCGTTAGAATCCTTAAGGGTGCTTCTACACTATGATCTTTGATCAAAAATTGTTATATAAAGCGGTCCCCCAACTGCAATGACACTTATTATTTAACTTTTTAGTTCGTTTTTGGCAGGGCAGTTGTGTTTTTAATATTTTTTTAATTAATTTATTTTTTGTTGTTCTATCTCACGCAGTCGATCGTAACACTCATATCTCTTTGCAATAAAGTTGAAACTCCTTTAATTCTTTGGGATTCTTGAGATAGAACAATTATATTAATTTATTTGAGAAGTGGCTTACTTTTGAAGACTAATTTCAGTCTTTAAAAAAAAAAGCTACTGTTCTGATGGTACATGTTTTCTTCGTCTAATGTTGGCCAATTTAAAGAATATGACCATTTTCGTAATGTGAATTCGACTTTTTATTTATTTATTAATAATGTGTAAGTTTGTGGGTTTGGATGTTTGTTCCTCAATCACGCAAAAACTACTGAATGGATTTGGTTGGAATTTGGCACACAGATAGTAGATAGCTTAGATTAAAACATAGAATACTTTTTATCCCGATATTCCCACGGGAACGGGAACCACGCGGGTGAAACCGCGGGTGGCCGCTAGTTTATTAATAACTAGCGGCCGCCCGCGACTTCGTCTGCGTGGAAAGATTTTTTGCTATCCCTCGGGAACAATACTGTTTTTCGGGATGAAAAGTACCCTATGTCCTTCTCTGTACCCCTGAGAACGTGTATGCAAAATTTCATAATGATTGGTTCAGAAGTTAAGACGTGAAGGCGTAACAAACAAATAAACAAACAAACGGACTTTCGCATTTATAATATTAGTAAGGATTCATAAACAATTTTAAACAGAAAGGAAATGGATAGAAGAATCATCAATCTTCAGGAGTAGATAACTAATATAATAAACAACAACATTTGTTCTACAACACCATTTGTCAACAGACAAAAAAAGACTATGGAGTCGATTTTTTTGAAGTGAAAACTTCTTTAGTGGCGTTGTACACTTTTTTTGTAATGGGGAGAAAATTTTAAACTCGCTTCAGTCAGGGTCACGTGACCCTGATCAAAATTCGTAAGACGAATGTAGCGTAGACTGCCGGCGGCGGAAGTATCCCCCTCTCTTTCTACGGCGCACCGAAAATGGCGGCGCGTCGTTTTGGCGTTCGGCGGGTTGATTTTTCTGAGATCTGAGATAAACTTTTTAATGTAATATAATTTGTCATGTTTGTGTCCGATAGCGCAATTAAATAAATATAGTCTAAGCGGTCATGGGATTTTTGGTAACGATCAAGGAAAAGATTAGATTCATTTTCATGGGTTGTAGAATGGTCCCCTAATGTGAATGATCTCGGTCTGCCTGCTCTCAGTGGTTGCAACTTCGAATTATAGCGCTTACAAGAGGCTTCATTGTGACGAAAAAAAAACGATCAGAGAAATGGGTAGTTTTAGTACCTATTCAAAGTATGTCGTCTCTGCAGATGAAACAAGTTGGTCTGCCTGCTCATAGTGGTTGCATTTCTGAGCTATGACGTGCGCAAGTCACGTCATTGTTACGAAAAAAAAACGATAAGGGAAATGGTCAGTTTTAGTACCTATTCAAAGTATAGTATCTCCACGTGTGAAATAAGTTGGTCTGCCGGCTCTCAGTGGTTGTATTTAAGAACTATCATTGTGTACGCAAGACGCTTATTTGTAGAGAAAGCCTAAAAAAACTTTGAAAAACGGGACAATAGGCGAATTTTTAAGTGCACGCCGGCCGCTTGCGTATCTGTGACTGTATGAGCCACCTTAAGGCATCTCTACACTCGCGCGCGAAAAGCCCCAAACCTTCCGCGAAGCAGTGTGCGTAGTGTGGAACCGATTTGAATCGAATCCACACACCCGCGCGTGAGTATGGAGAGGTTTTTATGCCTGTGCCACCGCGCACCCCCCATCCCCCCCCCCCCTCCCCCACTTCCGGTTTTAGCGTCAGTAGAGATGTTCGATCCGGGTGCCTTGTATCAATATTCCGGATCGCCATGGATCGTAATTCACTGTATTGATCCAGGGGGCTAATTGTCTAATTTTAAAAATCTATCGCAATCGCTTTCGTTCGACATATGGATGTGACACAATGCTGCATTTCTTTGGCAAGTTTTCATTTGTGACAAAAAGAAGCTTCAATGTGTTAAATCCTGAAAGCGATTGCGATAGATTTTTAAATTAGACAATAGAAAGGCAGATTATAGAATCTGTATTGATAGGCATAGGCTACACGCTCGGTAAATAGTAAATACTGTGGCCCAGCGCCATAGAGTAAATTTTAACCATGGAAAGTAAAATATTGAACATTCCATACAAATTACTTTCCATGGTTAAAGTTTACTCTATGGCGATGGATCACAGTTAGTCTAAGCGGTCACGGGATTTTTGGTAACGATCAAGGAAAAGGTTAAATGCATTTTCATGGGTTATAGAGTGGTCCCCTAATGTGAATGATGTCGGTCTGCCTGCTCTCAGTAGTTACAACTTCGAGTTACAGCGATTATAAGAGGCTTCATTGTTATGAAAAAAAAACGATCAGAGAAATGGTCAGTTTTAGTACCTATTCAAAGTATGGCGTCACCGTAACTGAAATGATGTGGTCTGCCGGCTCTCAGTGGTTGCATTTCAGAGCTATGACGCGCGCAAGTTATAACAAAATATTTTTTTCGTGAAATTGTATTTTTAAAAATACTAATTGATAGAACTCTTTATTATGATGAAAAAAATGTCTTAAGCCATTTTTGACTAAAATGAATAGATTGGTCGGAAAAAATACTTTATGTTTTTTTTGTATGGAGTGAGATATTCAATGTGCTCTTTTGGCCAATTCCTAATTGTTTCTGCCTCAAAACTACTTCTGCGTCACTATTTCAAACGTTTAAAATAATCATACACTATCAACGCGCGCCCAAAATTGTACATTTACACAGCTTGGATTTTTAAACAGTATGGAATTGTATTTTTTAGTAAAAACTTTTTTTGCCATTCTTTTATTTTCATCAATTTTAACACTAGAAAAGCTAACAAAACGTTCAGTTAAGGTCTATTATACAATTGTTTTTACCATAATTACAACGCAACTAAAATATAAAGCTAAAATGTTCTCAACAAAAAACCATAAATATCTGAGTTGTAATTGTTTCATTAATAGTTTTGACCTGACCAAATTCCTAACGAACTCTTAAGAGGTATTGCGGAAGAGATGGGGCCAATACTGGCTAAAGTTTTCAACGAAATACTACGCATGGTTATTATACCTAGAAAATGGGCAGAGTCACACATAATACTCTTACATAAGAAAGGATCAAGGAAGGAAATAGGAAACTACAAGCCCATTTCACTGATTTCAAACACATACAAAGTCTTTGCAAAGGCATTACTAGATATAATATTTATTTTTATTTATTTATGGTATCTGGTAATCTTGATGAAAATCAACCAATCAAACAGGCTGGGCTCAGGAAAAACTACAATACAATATATCACATCACCATTAAACAACTCATCCAAAAACACAACGAATATAATAAGCTAATTTACAAAGCTAATTTCAATACCATTATCTGATGTCCTTACATTTATTTTAATGAAACAAAGAAGACCTAAAATTTTAAGTGATTTGCTTAATAAAATAACTGTATCACCTTATTTAAAGAAAATTAACTTTTTAGTACCACACGTAACATGACTTAACTAATATTAAAGAATAGACTACCTAATACAATTAAAATTAAATAAAGATTACCAAAATTTACAGGGCTTAGCTTCTTAACTAGAGACATACAATAAGACCCAATGTATAATGTTAAATATGTATATGGATAATTAGAAAAACAATTTAATTTTCATACAAACAAAGTAACTTTGATGCGTTGATCGTTTCGCTCGCTAACAGCGACCAGAAAACCCCTTTTTTGGTTAACCCAATTGATAGGGAAACCCTAATAAAAACTTACCAAATGATAGGGTTTCCCTTTCGATAGGGTTAGTCGACGTTATGCTTACCGTATTGATAGGGTTTTTGAAAACAAGTCTATGAAATACCCAATCAAAAACCCTTTTAACGGTAAGTGGTTCATGAAATACCCAATCAAAACCCCTTTAACGGTAAGCGGTTCTGGGGCCCTATTTTTGAATCGCTCGGCTGGCGTCGAGCGTTCGTTTCTACTGATTTTCGTTCGACATTTAACTCAACCTCCATACATTTGAGTCGCGATTCAAGAGCGATTCAACAATAGGCCCCCTGGTCCTTCGGCCCAGGTGGAACTAGGTATAAATTGCTTGAACTTGTTTTAAAACCCCTTCATAAAGCCTTCATAGGGTTTCCCCGATAGGGTTTTCGTATTCGGTAAGTGCTTACTTGGGTTACCCTTTCGATAGGGTTACCGTATTGATAGGGTTTTTGAAAACAAGTCCATGAAATACCCAATCAAAAACCCCTTTAACGGAAAGCGATTCCGGTCCTTGCTCGTAAGTTCGACGACTTTCAACCTCCCAAACAAGTCGGGTTCCGAAAAGGCATTAGTACCATAGACCACATCCATTAAATCTGCTATTATGCTTGGCGTTCGTGGACTATGAGAAAGCCTTTGATTTGATTGAAACCTGGGCGGTGCTGCAGTCTCTCCAAAGTTTCCAAGTAGACTACAGGTATATCGAGGTGATGTGGTACGAAAATGCCACCATGTTGATCCGAGTACAGAACCAGAGCACAAATCGTATCCAACTGCAGCGAGATGTGGGACAGAGAGATACTATTTCCCCGAAACTATTCACAGCTGCGTTGGATGATATCTTTAAACTCTTAGCCTGGAAAGGACTCAGAATCAAGATGAATGGCCAGTACCTAACACACCTTCGTTTTGTCGATGATATAGTTCTTATGGCGAAAACCTTGGAAGACCTGAACACAGTGCTCGAAGATTTCCGTTAGTGCTTCCCAAAGAGTGGGTCTCAAGATGAACATTTATAAGACGAAAATCATATCGAATGCCCATGTTGTGCCCACTCCAGTTCATATTGGGAACACTAGGAGTTGTTGTCCATTACGTAGAAGTACCTAGGACAGGCAGTCCAGTTAGGTAAGTCCAACTGCGGGAAAGAGATCTCTCGTCGAATCAAACTCAGATTGGTAGCATTCGGGCAGCTTCGAAAACATCTTTCCGTCCGATTTACCTCAGTGTCTCAAGACGAAAGTCTATGACCAGTGTGTGTTGTCAGTGATGACTTCGGCAGTGAAACGTGGCCGCAAACTATGGGTCTCATAAGGAGGCTCAAGGTCACCCAGCGGGCAAAGGAGAGAGTCATAATCGGCGTTTTTCTGCGTGATCCAATCAGAAATGAGGAGATCCGCAGGAAAACTAAAGTAATCAACATCGCTCGAAGGATTGCGCAGTTAAAGTGGCAGTAGGCTGGACACATAGCGAGAAGAACCGATGGCCGTTGGGGGGGAAAGGTTCTGGAATGGCGACCGCGGACCGGACGACGCTCCGTGGGTAGACCCCCACGGTCCACCTTGACGGTGGACCGACGATCTGATGAAGGTCGCGGGAAACCGCTGGATGCGAGCAGTGCAGGACCGTTCGTCGTGGAGATCCTTGGAGGTGGCCTATACCCAGCAGTGGGTGTCGTGCAGCTGATATGATGATACATCCAAGTGATCTGAATGGCATTTTAAGAGCTGTATGTACCAAAGTTCTCAGTTTCAGGATTTCCATACCATATAAAGGTTTTTAAAAATCATAATAAAATTTAGTTTCTATCGTTAATATTTTAAAAACTTCATTTATTTGAATATGATATTAATCATTGATCTGAATTAACCTTTTCTCTTTTTTTCTTTTTCCTTGTAAAATAATAATACTTTTTAGTTTGTAATAACCCACCTGGGCCTTACTTAACATCCCGCTGCATTATGTTATTTTGGTTTTATTTGATTTATTATGGTAAAAAGTCATCCATAGTAATAATAGTGACCGAAAGTTTTGTTGGCTTTTATTGTATTTTAATTGATGAGAAAGTAATAAATAACGACAAAACAATCAGTTTTTACTTAAAAATTACGATTCGATACTGTTTTGAAATCCAATATGTATTAAACGGACAATTTTGGGCGCGCGTTGGTTGATAGTGTAGGATTATTTAAATGTTTAAAATAACAATAAAATATTGACGCAGAAGTAGTTTTGAGGCAGAAACAATTAGGAATTGGCCAAAAGAGCACATTGAATATCTCATTCCATACAAAAAAAAAACATAAAGTATTTTTTTTCGACCAATCTATTCATTTTAGACAAAAATGGCTTAAGACATTTTTTTCATTATAATAAAGAGTTCTATCGATAAGTATTTTTAAAAATACAATTTGACGAAAAAAATATTTTGTTATAACTTTCGCGCGTCATAGCTCTGAAATGCAACCACTGAGAGCCGGCAGACCACATCATTTCAGCTACGGAGACGCCATACTTTGAATAGGTACTAAAACTGACCATTTCTCTGATCGTTTTTTTTTCGTAACAATGAAGCCTTTTATAATCACTGTAACTCGAAGTTGCAACAACTGAGAGCAGGCAGACCGACATCATTTACATTAGGGGACCACTCTTTAACCCATGAAAATGCATTTAACCTTTTCCTTGATCGTTACCAAAAATCCCGTGACCGCTTAGACTAACTGTGATCCATCGCCATAGAGTAAATTTTAACCATGGAAAGTAATTTGTATGGAATGTTCAATATTTTACTTTCCATGGTTAAAATTTATGGCGCTGGGCCACAGTATTTACTATTTACCGAGCGTGTAGCCGTGCTTATCAATCCAGATTCTATAATCTGGATCAATACAGTGAATTACGATCCATGGCGATCCGGAATATCGATATAAGGCACCCGGATTGAACATCTCTATTGACGCTAAAGCCGGAAGTGGGGGAGGGGGGGGATGGGGGGTGCGCGGTGGCACAGGCATAAAGACCTCTCCATACTCACGCGCGGGTGTGTGGATTCGATTCAAATCGGTTACACACTACGCACACTGCTTCGCGGGAGGTTTGGGGCTTTTCGCGCGCGAGTGTAGAGATGCCTTAAGGTGGGGGAGGGGACTCATATAGTCACAGATACGCAAGCGGCCGGCGTGCACTTAAAAATTCGCCTATTGTCCCGTTTTTCAAAGTTTTTTTAGGCTTTCTCTACAAATAAGCGTATTGCGTACACAATGATAGTTCTTAAATACAACCTTTGAGAGCCGGCAGACCAACTTATTTCACACGTGGAGATACTATACTTTGAATAGGTACTGAAACTGACCATTTCCCTTATCGTTTTTTTTTCGTAACAATGACGTGACTTGCGCACGTCATAGCTCAGAAATGCAACCACTATGAGCAGGCAGACCAACTTGTTTCATCTACAGACACGACATACTTTGAATAGGTACTAAAACTACCCATTTCTCTGATCGTTTTTTTTTCGTCACAATGAAGCCTCTTGTAAGCGCTATAATTCGAAGTTGCAACCACTGAGAGCAGGCAGACCGAGATCATTCACATTAGGGGACCACTCTACAACCCATGAAAATGAATCTAACCTTTTCCTTGATCGTTACCAAAAATCCCGCGACCGCTCAGTCTAATACATTTATATTCTACTCTACCTCATAAATGATAGTACTTTTATACTGATAATTAAAGCAATTCGTGCAAAATTATACCCTAACCATTCCAAAATATCAAAAATACACAACGTTAATATTCAAGTTTTCACTTCTGCCCAAGCTTGCACTCCCGGAGTGCAATCCGAATTTTTTTTGTCGGTTTTCGGGAAAATCGTACAACATAATATGATGTTAGTAATCTACTCATGACGTTGTTGGTGTTATACAAATGGACCCTGTATACAACGTGTTATAAAATAACCGATAATGCCGAATATGGTAGATAGGGACCATCAAACTGAACAACTTTTACTTTGGGACCAATTATGAAATCGCGAAAAAAATCAGCTGTTTCATTCATTTTGATATTTTTATCATTAATTTTTGTATGAAACAGCTGATTTTTTTTCGTGATTTCACATTTGGTCCCATAGTAAAAGTTGTTCAGTTTGATGGTCCCTATCTACCATATTCGGCATTAGGGGTTATTTTGTCACTCGTTGTATACAGCGAACTAAAATCTATGGAAGTGTAATTGCAAACTTATATTGCTTAAAAAAAATGGCACCACGGGGCCGAAAAAGTACAAAACCCGCTCAGCTTTAGTCTGGCCAGCCACGGTGACTGACGTTAACGTTCTTTACAATAATTGCGGTTTGTATTGTAGAGAAAAGAGAAAGTTTATTAGAAATGACGTAGTAGTAGACAAATGGTGTAAAAGACGCAAAGAAAGCAGTAAAAATATGCAGAAATAACGTATCATATTTTTTTGTTTAAGTATAGAAAATATCTATGAGTATACAAATTATGGTCGCTAATAAGCAACTAGTGCTCAGACGCTCTGTGCTGCATAATTAAATGCCAGCATTTTTAGCGCCATCCACTTAGTTTTAATTTTCGTGTGGTGCCATTTTTTGAGCGCAATGCTTGTTCCATAGATTTTAGTTCGCTGGTTGTATATTATACTGGTGATGCTAGGTGTGGGACATAGTGTCGGGCGCGTGCACGAGCATATTCGCGGGGCACAGCGCGAGCTCGCTGGGCGCGGCGTGGAGCGCGTTCCCGGCGCTGGGCGCGCGCGCCATGTCGGGCGGCGGCGACTGCTGCCTGCGCCTGTGGGCCACCCACGCGCACCCGCCGCAACTATACGATGGTACAGATTCCGGCAAACGTCTTGACGCTCTTTCGACGGAGTGGAGATCAGTTCGCACATGTGCTCTTGTGAGCGATCGATAGCGCGCGCCCCTCTCCCCACCCGTAGGCTGATTATCTAATTAAAAACCACCTAGCGACCGGTCTCATTTGACAGATAAATGTGATACATTGCTACTTCTTTTTGGGGTTAAAAAACATACCAAAGAAAAGTTGCAATGTATTACATTCATCTGTGAACTGAAACCAGTCCCTAGGTGGTTTTTAATTAAATAATCAGCCTGCCGATTTCAAGGTGTTTGCCGGATACTATGTCTATTACTGAGGCTTTTGCGTCTATTGCAGACGATTTATATTCAGTGCCTGAAGATGCGAGAGCGACATACTCTCCCACAGGCCTGGCAGGGAATTATATTAGTGGTATACCATGCGTCACGTAAAAAGAGCTCTGAACAACAAGCAAATAATGAAGAAATCTATACTGTTTTCCAAAGACATTAAGATACATTTTCGCTCACTTTTGAGGCACTTATAACTAACAGGCCCGCTATATACAGACGGAATTTTGATTCGGAATTCCGAAACGGATTCATTCCGAATGCAGTTAATCCATAGAAATCTATGGACCTACTAACCTACCATGTAGGGACACAGTATTCCTACAGGTAGTCCTACAGGTTCATATTACCGAACCAATTTTGTATTGTGTAACTAGGTGCCGCGCAGTCGTCGTCGCGCACCCAACTTGTTAACGCGCTTCTCAATATTATAAAGTTTAATTTAAAATACTCTCTTTTACTGCCACTCGCGTGGTCCGCCTTGTTAGGATACATACATCAAAGATTTAAATCGAAAGATGAGCCCTGTGCGTCTGAAAAGTGTCCACATAAATTGTCTGTGTGCGTAACGTCTCACACGCACGACACATGGGCGCGCGCCGCCGCTTCATTTTGGTAGGTACCGTCAGCATTCTAGATTTGTTAAGTTAGCAATAAATAACTTTAATAATTATTAGGTACATACTAAGGTATAGTTGCGAACAACGCTAGTTAGCTCGAGATATGTTCTTAGGGTGGGTACCCACTTAGGTTCGCGAACCTCCGCGCTCCGCGAACCTGCACCAAAAAAATTGTTTATGCTGTGCTGCAACAGTGCGCCATAGTGTGTACGTGTGCGAACATGTATGTGAACCTGGTTCACACACGTACACACTATAACCAAAGTGAAAAATAAAATGTTTGCTAGGGCGCACTGTTGCAGGTTCGCGGAGCGCGGAGGTTCGCGAACCTAAGTGGGGACACACCTTTACAGTACTTCAAGATTAATAATGGGCATCGGAAAACGTTGGAAGCATACAAACTTCACAAAAACAAACTAACAAAAACTGTACTCATACACAATAAGGCCTGGGTGTCTTTACGACATAAATAAGTAATTAATATATAGTGGTGCGTTTGTATTGCGATGGTTGCGTTCTATCAGGACGAGCATTTTAAAATTAAAAATAAAAAAACAATTTCACAAACGATTCTTTATTAACAAAAACCGGCCAAGTGCGTGTCGGGCCACGCGCCATAGGGTTCCGTAGTTACCTTATACCATACCATATTTAATACCTATCATTTTTCGTTTGCAAAAATAACTTTGTTTTTCACAGTGTTGGTATGAATGACAAAGTTATATTTGCGGATTTGGAAAATGTGCTATATCTCAAAAACTAATTACTATATCTTGTTCAAACCAATTTTGGTTCAAAGTGTTTATTAAGATCTACAGCATATATTTTTTTTAGATTTTTCACTCTCTTATTTCAAGTTAAAGGGGGGGGGGACACACATTTTACCACTTTGGCGGTGAATATCTTTCAAACGGTTGACTTTGAGAAAAAGTTGTCTTAGAAACCTCAATGTCATTTTTAAAGACCTATCTGTAGACACCCAACACGTGTTGGTTTGATGAAAAAAAATTTTTTCAGTTTCAGTTCCATGTATGAGGAGCCCCCCCTTAATCTTTTATTTTTCTTATTTTTGTATTAAATTCGTTAAGCGGTTAACAGAATACATCTACCTACCAAGTTTCAACTGTGTAGTCTTAATACTTTCGGAATAAAGTGGCTGTGACATACGGACAGACAGACAGACAGACAGACAGACATGACGAATCTATAAGGGTTCCGTTTTTTGCCATTTAGGCTACGGAATCCTAAAAAGGAGGTTATACAATTTGACACGTATGTACTTAATTAGGACTGCACTAAATACACATTGATAATAAGGCTTCCAAACAAATACTGACACAAAAATTTAAATATATACTTAGTTTATATTAATACTTATACATTATAATTTATACTTATACTCATACATTCATTTTAGTCGGGGGGTATTTTCGTAAAAAATATTTAACCTTTTTTCAATTAAAAATACCTATTTTTTACTCTTATTCACGTAAGAATAACTATTTTAAGTGTGGGTTTAAAAATTTAATTTTGCTTTTTATTTAAAACTTTTCAAAGAATTCATACGTTATCTACTCTAAAAACCGCATCTAAATCGGTCAAATCCTTTTGGACATAAAATTAGAACATGATAACTGCAGCACCCCCTAGCGGTTTAACGCCATAACATCCATCTAAAAACTGATGCCGATTAACTAGAAACCCATTACAGAAAACCGCATCTAAATCGGTCAAACTATTTTGGAGATAAATGGGAACATGATAACCGCAGCGCTCCCTAGCGGCTAAACATCGTAACACCTATCTAAGAACCATCTAAAATCCATTACAGCCTGTGTAGGTATTGTCTCTTTATAGTAACAATGTCGAATCGACATTACTGTGCCGTGTACGGATGTCTAAATCAAAAAACCAATAAACAATATTGTCGTTTTTCACATTATGATATATGCTACGCAGTTCATTTAAAAGAAGTCAACCCTAACGTTGCGTCGTCTGAAAAGGTAAGAGCACGCGTTAGACAGAGAGGCAACTACTAGGTGAATATAACTGTAGGCCATTAGCGCTGCGCGACCTGAATTGCACTTTATTGTATCGGTGCAAAAGTCGCTATTTATTTAAGTGACTTTGCGGCGTGCTGCTTCTCTACTTGTAGTATTAGTTATTCTGTGCCTCCGTTTCGTTCGGTAAAAAAACAAAGATTTATCTTTGGACAAAAATAAATTTTAATGTACACAAAAATAATGATTTCTATTGCTGACGGTACCGATAGTTTCGCTCGGCTCGGCCTCACTCGTAGGTCTCGGCGTGGCTCGGCTACGCTCGCCGCTCGGTTTGTTTACGTCTACATAAACTTGACCCCTAGTACGGACAACGATCAGTTATTCAAGAGCTCAATCTTATCTGGCATATAACCAATGCTATAATGACGAAAAAAGAGACACAGCGTCATCTCGCTCACTCATACTGCAAATTGCAACCATTCGCTCTCTGTCATACAAACACGTGACGGGCACCATTTTAATTTGTTTATTTAATTAGAAACAGTGAAAATAATTAATAATTCTGTACTTACGCATGAAATGTAATTCCCTTGGATTTGTTTGTGTTTCTTGAGTTATTAGAACACTTTCTGAAGGCACAGGAAGGCATTTTTGTAGCTTATCGAACCTAATTAGCTAAATCAAATATGTTTACGTAACGTGCACCGCTCACTGCTTTCTACAAGCGACTGACACGGGAAGAGTGAGCTCACTCTTCCCAACGATGCCACATTTTCGGCCGCTATAGTATGGTAAGGGCTCATCTTTCGATTTAAATCTTTGACATACATCCAACATTGGTGACCCCGAACGAACTTTAATTTGTAATACGCGTAAATAATTTGGACAATAAAATAAATAGTGGATAATTAATTAAGTATTTAATAAAATTTCGGACAATAAAATTTAAAAAAGTGCAATTATGACGAGTACTGACAATCCAGAAACGCAGCAGCCTCCGACGCCAACACCATCGTTTACGCCTACAAGTCCTACAACTGACATCATGGCAATACAATTAGCGTCGCGAATCCCAGAATTTTGGGCGGATCAACCACGCGTATGGTTTATTAGAACCGAGGCAATTTTAGCGCCTCAAAAATTGAGTGACGACTCGCGTTTTGATATGGTGGTATCAAAATTACCAAAAGACATTATTACTCAGATTAGTGATTTTTTGTCAAATCCACCTGCGTCCAATAAATTCGTCGCAATTAAAATGAAATTGCTTTCGCTATTGGAAGATTCGAAAGCTAGACAAATAGAAAAATTAATAAGTGAAATGGAGCTTGGGGATCAAAAACCCTCTCAACTTCTGCGACGGATGCGAGATCTGGCCCGTGACAAAATCCCGGATGACACACTTCGCGTGCTCTGGCAAGGACATTTGCCAAGCACAGTCAAGGCAGTATTAGCCGTCACAGAAACAAAGGACTTAGACAACCTAGCCTCGGTCGCAGACAACGTAGCTGAGGCGACTCGCTCAAGTCAAGTGTCTGCAATAACGACAACCTCTAACACAACAACTAAAATTGCGCTGTTGCGAGCAGAAATAGCTAAACTAAATATTCGCGTGTTGAACGCGGAACGCTCTCGTCCAAGATACAGAAATTTTAATCAATATCGCCGGTGCTTATCCAGATCATCTAGCCGGCACAGAAATTACTCATCGCAACATCCAGAACATTCAAGTCCTGGAAACCTTTGTTTTTACCATCACAAGTATAAAGAAAAGGCTCATAAATGCGTGCAACCTTGCGCATGGAACAATAAGGCCAACATGACAACGCCGCCGGAAAACTAGGAAGCAAGGCACAGTTGTCAGCGGAAATCTGTGCCGTATCACCTTGCGCCCGCTTACGTATTTTAGACATTAATAGTGGACTCCGATTTTTAGTAGATACTGGAGCAAACGTTTCCGTATTACCCCTCGTTCGTAATAAGTGTCGTTCACAATCGCAGTGTTCTGATTATAGACTATACGCAGCAAACGGAACTGAAATTAAAACCTACGGTGTAAAAACTATGGTGCTAAACTTTAAACTTCGCAGACCATATAGGTGGGACTTTATCGTTGCTGACGTAAAACAACCAATATTAGGTGCAGACTTTCTCACTCATCATAAACTATTAGTGGACCTTAGTGCACGTAAGTTAAGAGACCAAGTGACCGACCTAAATGTAATCGCTTCAGTGGTAAGTGTTGCTGAACCTTCCATAAATACGATTAGTCATGGACATCCATATAGTGATTTACTATGTAAATATAAGGAGATTACGAAACCAATGTCATTCCAGGAAACTCAATCGCACGATATTTTTCATTATATTGAAACTTCCGGTCCTCCTGTGCATGCTCGTGTACGTCCGTTACCACCGGACAGATATAAAAAAGCTAAAGAAGAATTTCGTATAATGCAAGAAGCCGGAATATGTAGACCTTCTAAAAGCCCGTGGGCAAGTCCACTACACATAGTTCCAAAGAAAAACGGAGATATTAGACCTTGTGGAGATTATCGCCAATTAAATTCTATTACTAAACCCGATCGATATCCTATTCCCCATTTACGTGATTTCACTTATATATTGGCAGGAAAGAAAATATTTTCTAAATTAGATGTCAACAGAGCTTATCATTGCATAAAAGTAAATCCTGATGATATTGAAAAAACAGCTATTATTACCCCATTCGGTTTATTTGAATTCCCTAGAATGACCTTCGGTTTACGTAATGCAGCGCAAACTTTTCAACGCTTTATGAACCATGTATTGCAAGGCTTAGATTTTCATTATAATTATTTGGATGACGTCATCATTGCAAGCGATAACGAAGAACAACATAAAACTCATTTAGAGATTATATTTCAGCGTTTCAAAAAATTCGGTATTACGATTAGCAGGCAGACTACTTATTATTTAACTTAACATGAATAAAACAAACAATGAATCACTATTCATATATTATTACTTTCTCACACCTTTGACAAGATGCCAACCCTTTTTTCCTGACACACAACACTCTATGGTAGCAAATAAAGAGGTCGAATTAGTTTATGCCTAACATTGAACCTATCTAAATGTTCTTTCGGTCAAAGTAAAGTTCAATTTCTAGGTCACGATGTAAGCGCAGACGGTATTAAACCTTTACAAGATAAGGTTAATGCTATTGTCAATTACCCAAAACCTAAAACCATTCAAGAGTTACGCCGATTTTTAGGCATGGTCAACTTTTATCGATCTCACTTACCGAATACAATGTCATATCAATCAGAGCTCAATAAATATTTAACAAATACAAAAAGAAACGATAAAACAGTTATTACGTGGTCGGAAAAAGCTGAAAATGCATTTGAGCAGTGTAAAACGGCATTACAAAACGCCGCCACTCTGTCTCATCCTTACGCCGATTCCACGCTAGCATTGATGACAGATGCATCTGATAACTGCATTGGAGCTGTTTTACAACAAAAATGTAACGAACAATGGCAACCACTGGGTTATTATTCAAAAAAATTGTCTTCGAGTCAACAAAAATATAGTACTTATGATCGCGAATTACTCGCTATACATTCAGCGATAATTCATTTTCGAAAATTATTCGAAGGTCGCCATTTGACAATTTATACAGACCACAAGCCCTTATGCCATGCTTTCACTAAGTCCTGTAAAGATAATAAAGAAACTCCGAGACGAGCGAGACAACTTCTTTTTATCAGTGAGTTTACGACCGACATACGATATATTAACGGTCCCGCTAATACAGTAGCCGATGCGTTATCACGCGTCGAAACTATTTTTTGTCCAACCGTACTTGACTACAGTCAACTTGCAGACGCGCAAGCTAAAGATATTTATCTATTACAACAAATTAACGATGGCAACCAAACATGTTTCGAACAAATTTCTTTGCCCACTTGTGATAAATCAATATATTGTCATGTTACAGAAAATATTATCAGACCTTATCTAACAGAAGAATTTAGAAAAATAGCTTTTGATACAATTCACAATTTAAGTCATCCAGGTATACGAACTACGCGTAAATTAATATCCCAAAAATTTTTCTGGCCTGGGATGAATAAAGATTTAAGCGTATGGGCTAAGACATGTATAAAGTGCCAAAAGGCGAAGATAAGCCGTCAT
Organism: Agriphila geniculea; assembly: GCA_943789525.1. NCBI lineage: Eukaryota > Metazoa > Arthropoda > Insecta > Lepidoptera > Crambidae > Agriphila > Agriphila geniculea. The sequence continues at coordinate 21,047,070 of OX038878.1, forward strand.
ACAATTTCGCCATTAGGTAGCTTCCCAACTGTCAATCGTTTTGATCAAATCCATGTTGATATCGTTGGACCATTAAAAATATCCCCAGAAGGATATAGATTTTGTTTAACTATCATTGATAGGTGTACTCGTTGGCCTGAAGCTTTCCCCTTAAAAGAAATTACAGCTGAAGTAGTCGCAAAAACAATTTATGACGAATGGATCGCACGATACGGTTGTCCTGTAAAGCTCACTACCGATCAAGGTCGACAATTGGCTTTGATAACTTTTTGAACATGACTGGAAATCTCAAAACCATTTCGAGGAATAAGCTTTCGGTACAGTGTCTACTAATTAAATTTAAAAATAAGTCTATATTTTTAAAGATATTTATAATATTCAATAAAAAGCTTTAACCTTCAAATGACCTTCAAATGACGTCATCACATACAGATCCCCCAGCCATAATAAATAAAAAGAAAAAAGGGCAAAGACAATTTTGACAATGAACTTGGCATTAGGGATGGTGGAAGTTGGAAGTGAAAAAATATCGATATAGGTAATATTTCTCAGAAAAAAATGGGATGAAATGGGATGATGACTAAGTAATGGATTCTAATTTTAAGGTATTGTAAAACATAAAAAATAGCAAAATAAACGCCTACGCGAAATTTTGGCTCGATTTGACGAATTTTACGATGATTTTTAAGACTCAAAAGTAGGAAAAAACAAAATGCTCCAGTGACAAAATAGTGTCGACTATTAGAAACCATACGTAATTACAAAAAAAAAAGTTTTGGAAAAATTATTGTAAAAACATCTATCGATATATCAGAGTATTTAATATCGCCCGAAAAATATCGATGAACTTATCTCGTAATTTTTTCCACATCCCTACTATTAAATGTTTGTAAATAGAAATAAAGTATGCACATATTTTCACAATGTTTATTATGTTATCCTGCAAATTTATCAGTCCACAAGCAATCGTTACAATTTTATCCATGTAGCCTACATCCAAAATAGACACAATACATACAATACATTTCGCAATTTGGGTAAATTGGGCGTGTCAGTTTTTACAAAGTTTTTCAGCTGAGTTTCCACTGGTAAGCATTTTTATTATAATTTTACCACCTCAAAAATCATTGCGGCAAATTAAGAAGGTAGGTTAGAACCGTCACAACTGGATTAAATGAATAAAATAGAAGAAATATTAACTATAACTTATTTGTTTACAAACAACCATAAAGTCATTATGACAGGACAGGTAATGACACTTGGCCGTTCTTTTTCTATAAGTAGATGGCAAAGGTTTTCCTTCTTAAACTTTCATGCCACTAATGACGTCATTCCGGTTGACCATATCCGCTCGGCAAATATATTTATAAAAAAATAAATACGGGACCAAATGTTGAAATATTCAAATTAGTTTCTTAAATTGGCCTAATCTGTAGAAAAAAAATATAAAAAAATACCTTTTATTTTTTAACCAAAGCCAATTTGAGAGCAATCTATTTTTGAATCTCATGAAATTATTAGGGATAAATAAAATACGCACAACACCATATCATCCCCAAAGTAACGGTGCAATCGAACGCTGGCACCGATCTTTAAAAGCAGCGTTAATGACTCGCCTAAATAATAATTCTTGGGTTGATGAATTACCTACAGCATTGCTAGGATTGCGCGCCGCGTGCCGCAGTGATAGTGGCATAAGCGCCGCAGAATTAACCTTTGGACGAACACTTCGTTTACCCGGAGAGTTCTATGAAACATCTAAGAAAAACGATCCAAGTGACCCATCTAGTTTATTATACAAAATTCAAGAAAATTTACGTAACTTTACTCCATCTAACGAGTTATCACGAAATTCAAGGAAATTTTTCGTAAGTAAAGATTTAAAATCATGTCAATATGTTTTTGTTAGAGATGATGCGGTTCACAAATCGTTGAAACCACCATATGATGGGCCATTCAAAGTATTAGAACGTAATTCTAAAGTATTTTTAATTCAATTACCTAACCGTGAGGCTCGCATTTCAATAGACAGATTGAAGCCAGCCTACATGTTAATAGAGCAAGATAATGATGATTTTAAGAAAAATGACATTTTAAATAGTAATTGTCAACCTAATGAGGTACAAGACAAACGAATCATGCCCATGAATAATAATAACTCATGTGAGAACCATGTTACACGCTACGGTCGTACAACCCGACCACCAGTACGTTTTAGTTAAATCTCTATATAGTTAATAATACATTTTTTACGAAATTAAACTTAACATAGATAAATACATTTATTATATTAAAGAAAGTAGTAGGATAACACTAATTTACTTAGCTGATAGATAAAAATAAGTTACCTAATAATTCTTATAATTATCTATTAAAAATCATTACCTAATTTTTTGAAAATAACTTTAACAACTTGCAACTTAGTTATCTACTTTATAATATGTAAGACGATTTTGTTTTGCTTTTGAAATTTTTGCGCTATAGAAACTGTAATTAGTAAGTAAGTTAACTTTAAATTGTATTTTCATTTAGTTTACATACCATTCCATTATTGTACATACTTACTTATATCATTTGAATTTAACTTTTGTTTGTAATTGCTTTACAACTAAATTTTGTTTTTGTTCTGATGTAATGTCGGAAAAACAATTATTTTTATAAAAATGTAAAGTTGAAACACGTACGTATTAAGTCATATGTTGACTGGTAGAAATCGACCAATATGATTGCGATAAGTAAAATATTGCAGTCATCTAAACTTATAGCTATACTTTTTTTTCATAAATTTTTCATTTTATACATTTTATAATTTTATATCTAGATATTAGAGAATTTGTTATTTTCCTTTGTAGTTCTTATTATATTTGATTGTTATACTTTGATTATATTTAAAATGTTATCAATTTATTTTTACAAAAGTAATAAAGCTAACATCTACGAGTAGTTTGCTTTGCTGTTATTTTTATTAACGATAGCACACACTACTTACTTCTTTTCTTTGTTTGCCAGCACATTGTGCATTGTTAAAATAATCTAAAATAACTCTGTTGTACTTTTTCTTTCTAATTGGTCACTTCCCCAATTCAGAGTCAACAAATGCACTCAGAATAATATTGTTAGATTTACAACTTCGAACATAAGTGAACTTCAAATATCGTCTAGACCCTTTCAAGTGTGTCATAACTCGTAACAAAACAACATTTTTATTGCATCCGAAGTGAACTATTGTTTTTTGTGACTGAATCCATTCAGGATGTTTACAGTAAGTTCAAGTTGGGTCTGGTACAAAATTTATTAGCTTCCGACAACATTTTAACAAGGAGCATGTTCATTCACTTAAGTTTAAATGCATTATACTTAACCAACATTTCTAATGATGACTGACGTGCTACACTATTACAATCGATAATGTTATTGTATTTCCTTGCCGTAAATTTTAATGTGTTTCTTAAAGACTTGTGTTATATTTTGTAATGACGCGACTTTATGTTGTGAATCTTTTCGCGTCGATCTAAAAGATATTTTATGGATTTTTATATTTTGTATGTTTTACCTTTTTTTTTCCTCTTAGGAGGGGAATGGTGTAGGGACACAGTATTCCTACAGGTATTCCTACAGGTTCATATTACCGAACCAATTTTGTATTGTGTAACTAGGTGCCGCGCAGTCGTCGTCGCGCACCCAACTTTTTAACGCGCTTCTCAATATTATAAAGTTTAATTTAAAATACTCTCTTTTACTGCCACTCGCGTGGTCCGCCTTGTTAGGATACATACATCCAACATACCACATACATGCGGTAATTTTCCATTCGGAATTTTCATTCATTATCGATATTCCTTTTCGGAATTCCGATTCAGATTCCATCTGTATGTGGCGGGCCTTATTATCACCGGATAATGAAACATATACTTTGCTGTCCTCATATTTGTTAATTTATATTTTCGTATTTTAGTTTTACATCAGTTATGTAGAAGAAATAATTTATTTCATTCCTTTTTCGACAGTCAAGACCAGGCTTTGTATTATTTTGGTCTGAAGCGCTCTTATAAATATTCAACTTTAAATAAAAAAACAACTACTTAGTTTTCATTTCGATAACTTTTAGTTGTCATAGGTAGTATGATTCAATTTTTATTAAGCTGTTTCATGTTTAGGTATTTTACAATGCAACTGAAACAATGTCTGTTTTTGTGTTATAGCGGATAAGCAAGAAGTAGCACCGAAAAAGAAGAAAGGCAAAAAGAGTAAAGAAAAGAAAGAAGTAAAAGAGGCAGCAGATACTGAAGAAACAGTCGTAGAGGAGACGGATGATATTGCAGCGGCTACCTTAGAAAATAAGCTGAAAGTACCCAAAAAGTTTCTATTACCAACCTTGTATAAACAGACGGCGAGTTACTGCAAAGTAGTGGGCGTGAGAATATTACTCGAGAAACATCTAGAGAAAACATCGCCGGATATGTTGACAGATTTGACAATATGCAGCGAACAGAGTGTTGAACTAGATTATGTCAAAATGTTCGGTACTATCAATGAAGTCAATGACCTCTTGGATATGGAAGGTTAGGAACATAATAGCACATAAGTTAGATTGTGATTCAAATGAACATCTTATTACAAGTCTGTTTATTCCACTGACATGAAATTTTTTTTTCTTATTAACTGGACTGGCTGTCTGTATGATTTGACAGCAAAGTTCTTGTGCCTATTTGAAACGCCACTAGCGTGAGTCTAAAGAACTAATTTTTACGTGTACAATGAAAATGGTTGCCGTGATGGTCTCTCCAGACTTCAGACTTTAGTACCATGTCCCTCACGCTATGCTCACGCTACGTCCTACAGCGCCAAAATGGCGGAAATCAAATAGGCACAAGAGCAGTTTGACAGCAGCCAGTCCAGTGTAATAATATAGAGGTCAATGGTTTATCCTTACTTATCTTATTTAGTAAACAATCTTCACCCAACTCTTTATTGAAATAATCATTTATAAAATACAACAAATGGTTTTTCACATATAGATGACGAAAAGAATGTTAATAATTAATAACAATTTAATAAAGTTACTAACTTATTTTCTTTAAATATAAGTATAAAAGACGTACGACATCTGTCAAAAACTGTTTACTTACGGCCAATTTCAATAATCTATCTTCAATAAGAGATAGGCCTACTATGGCTATTGTTGTTTTCCGTCATTTAACAGAAATATATAGGCAACAAATCTTTAGTAATCCCCAGATCCAATAATCGGTCCACAGATAGGGATACGCCTAATCCAGATTAGTTGCTAAGCAACTGTCGTGATTTTTTTATTAAAGCGCTTAGTTTGCTCTACACTACACAATCAACAAAAACATCTCTATATTCAACAAAAAAAAGTATGAGCATTTTGTTGAATGTTGAGATGTTTTGTTGATTGTGTAGAGCAAAACATGCGCTATGGACCCGTCATAATATCAACCGTTACATAGCAATTAATCTGGATTAGACCTACCCCTATCTGTGGATTGATTATTGGGCCTGCAGCGCGACCGCCTAACTCTATCGCTTTGACTCTGGCTTTGGTTTATGACGTCAGTGCACTGTCCGTCCTTGTCATCGTGTTATGATATGACAAGGACGGACAGAGCATTGCTATCGCTCTGGCTAAAGCTTTGAGTTAGGCGGTAGGGCCCCTGGCCGTAAGCTTGTCTCTTACTAAAGACAGACTATTTTAATATTCCGCGAATTAAAATTAAGGATAAGCAGACCATACAAGTCTTTGTTGTTACTTCCAGAGAGTCGCCACGATGAAAAAGGCAACATGGAGCCGTTGGCAATGCTGTGCATGTTCCGGGGGCAAGTGGACAGAATGATCCAGCTGGCCACTCAACGGGATATGCTATGCCCCTTCCTACTCAGCCTAGCGCCTTGTGTCTCGTTCAAGTGAGATTCATTTAGATTTATGCAACTGTAGTATAATGAGGGGTATTAATACACGAATGTGGAAAATAGTGATATCACATGAGTGTTTTAATACCTAATTATGTACAGACAAGACTATCTACACCTATGAAATGAATCCTCTATAAAGGGCTTTGAAAAGGTGGCTTATTGGCTGTTGCCATTAAGCCACAGTTTGAAACAACCAGTGTCATGGAAGCCGTAATATCCGAGCAAGTGGCTAGTCGCGCCCGCGCCCGTCGGCCGCTCTTCCGTCATAAAATCATCCAAGCGAGTATTATAATGTACTGAATTTCATAATGTAACTCCTTCGGGTATGGGTGCGGGGAGCGCGACCGTCTTTTGTTCGGATATTGTGGTTAATATGAAACTAATTGTTTTAATATTGGCTATATTATACTGTTTCGGAACCTTTTATAGAGGATTTAAGAGGGTTTATACGCTACACTAGCGCCGCCAATGGAAAAAAATCATAGTGCCTAAATAAAGACGAAATTGTGAATTGTGTTCTTCTAGTGTACTCCGAATAAGAGATGGTACTTTTTATCGCTTAAACTATATTTTCTAGTATGTCGTTTAGTTTAATGGAGTTTTATTGCTAAAAGTGGCCACTTTTAGCAATAAACTAAACGACAGGTTATAAAATATTGCTTAAAACGATAAAAAGTACAACAAATCTTCTTCGGTTCGGAGTACACTAGAAGAACACAATTCACAATTTCGTCTTTATTTAAGCACTATGATTTATTTTCCATTAACGGCGCTAGTGTAGCGTATAAACCCTCTTAAAGCAAGGGTGTAGATAAAATACAAAATACGTTTTACATTAGCAGCTACCTAGCCTTAGGTTAAGTGTCAGGTGAACTTTTAAGTTCTTATAAGCTTTTAAGTCATAACAGTCACTATATTGTTTTTAGATACTGGAAAGATGCTACCCAACTGTATGTTGCACAAATTGATAGATTAGTTGCTAAAGGAGAAGAGGAGAAATTGTATGGTAAGTCTTATGAGCTAATAATGCAGCAATAGTACATTATGATACAAGTTAGCTTAGGTTGCTTATTGCACACAAGGCTGTGGGTTGCAGCCCGAGCCGCAGGCGAGGGCGCAACTCAGCCGAGTGTGCAATAAGTAAGAGCTCACGAGTTTCATACGACGTTTTTCAACACATTTGCGAGGAAAAAGCAAAGTAATTTACCACACATCAACAAATACGACAAAAACAAAATGATAATCATGATGAGAAAAGGCGCGCAGGTTTTTTTTTGTTTTTTTCACACGCCCAATGCAAGAATATCTTGCGAACAAAGGGGTTAGTGAGCATACAGCCTACTTCAAAATTATAAATTTAGGTGATAAAATGCTAATATTTTAATATTTTTTAACAAAATATTGGAAATTAGGAATAATTTGATAATAATAAATATTTGTTTGACTTAATTAAGGACTTACACATTTATTTATTCCAAAAATGCAAATGAATTTTCAGCGGCATAAAACCTCTTTGGTGTTACTAAAAAAATAACTGTATTACCCGGTTAAATTGAAAATGCTCTGTTTACTCGCATAGAACTTGCAGTAAGGTACCTATTTAACTTTGTAGGGATAATTCTATAACCAACTAGTGTTTTATATATTATTGCACGCGTTTGTTATAGTTCGGTTTATGGCCCTAAAAGCGATGTGTTAGGGCTCACTTTACGAGCAAGTGTGTTGAAAAAAATTAAAACTCGTACTGTCTTATTCAGAGATGTTTCACAAAACTGGGGTGCAAGACTGTTCTAACAAAACCTGGTTTAATGCTTGGAAACCAATCACAATGCACCTTTTAATCCTTAAACGGTGGGACTAAACGTTAAACTGTCACTCTGAATACGATTTGCGCTAAAATGGCCTTAGTCCGCAGTCTAACGCCATGTTAACTTTGGCCCTAGTTTAACGAACGCACTCTGAATAAGACAGCTAGTGTTAAATTAACTGATATTTGTTTTGCAGTAAATAAACAGTATGGAGGCCCAATTTACCGAAAAGTAGCAACCCTATTGAGTATCCATGACGTAAAAGGCGCGGTAGCGGTGCTCACTGCGGCTGATCTGTACAAAGAAGCCTACATCTTGTGTAGAACTAGGTATTTAATAGTACATACTAAATGCTATTACTCTCCTACTGTCTTCCTAGCTAACGCCTTTTCCAGACGACACAATTTCATCGGCATTTACCAGAATTGCCAATCAAATCGTATCATGTAGTGGGAAATTGGCGATAAATCCAAATTGGGTGGTCGAGGTCACCCGATTCCAGTCGGCCCGATCAAATTGTTTGGATAAGGATTGCCAATTTGAGTCCGTTACGCCAGCAAGAAAGTAGCTTCTAGAGGGAAGCGAGTTTGATGAGTAATTAGTGCGCAATTCGGTGTAAATGTGCGCCAAATAAAAATTTGTGGGCCTTATAGTTTTGGAATAAAACGGGAAAAACGAATTCTGCTGGGGTAACGGTACTCCAGCGGGAAGATTCTAAACTATTGATCGGAGAGAAATAAAAGATATATGGGCGGGTAGCTTGATACTAGCAAGAAATGGGCGCCAAATATACAATTTGTGGGCCTTATAGTTTTGGAGATATTTGATTTCCTGCTGGCGTAACGTTTTGCCGGATCCCAGATCTCGGAAACTACTAAATGTGCGATCTTACAGTAAACATATATAAGTAGCCCCTAATTTGTGCGGTAGAAAACATTTCAAAAATATTCACAAAGTTAACTATTCGCAAAGTGAAGTGAGAACAAAAAACCAACTCGTACTAGGCCCTCTGTGAAGAGACCTACATCCATGTAGAAGTTGCATGCAAGGGATCACTGTCTTGTCTATTGTCAATTTAATCGCATTGTAGGTACATTAAGTACCTAGGTAGGTATGACAAAAAAAAACGAAATAAAATTACAAAACATCCTTTATTTTTTTACTAAAATAATGTTAAAATGGTTAAAATTCTTTCAATACTAGTATAAATGAAATGAAAATTACTCATCAAACTCGCTTCCCTCTAGAAGCTACTTTCTTGCTGGCGTAACGGACTCTGCCAATTTAGCTCTTTTGAGCCCTTAACTTATATTTTTTTCTTTTTAACATCCATTTATTCGCTTACTTTCTTTTCCTTTCTTCATCTGAAGTGATCATAAGCCCTAACATGAGTGCTAACTTGCGTTTTTTCGATAATATAGGAGGCATGGCGCACGTCCGCTCCTCAAGGGTTTGAAAATTGAATGAGATTGGGTGTCATATGGACAGCGAATTCGATTCAGTTGCCGATTTCTACACAATTTAAGTTGGCAATCAAATTGTGTCGTCTGGAATAGGCTTAAAGAAAGTAACGTTTCGCTCGTTATCACTTCGAAACGCCAAATCCATCCGGGATTTGGCGTCCGATAGTTAACGAAACCTTAAGTCAATACATGTTTCGAAAGCGAAGCGATATCGAAGATTTGCAAATGTTACTTTGGCTAGGGAGTCTGCAGGCTGATTATCTAATTTAAAACCACCTAGCGACCGGTGATAATTACGAAATAGTCGCTGTCAAACTCGATTTCATACCACCGATCGAGTTTCTACGAGTGCTGCCTCCAACGGACAACTAAAGAACTCAAATATACGAGCACTTGCAAGGAAATGCTCCGAAATTCGTATTATCTAACTCGGAAACCGCGACGCGACCGCGACGATTTCGCGATTTCTTCTGTCAAACAGAAACCAGACAAAACGTAATTTCTGATTAGTTTTCGTTAAATTCTTAGCCTTACCTTTGACCAAAATTAAATAAAATTGCTATAATGTAAAACAAAAGGCCTGTCCTTCAATGCCTACACGGAATTTGCCATTTTGAAGACGAAAAAATGTAAACGAAATTCGAAGCGAAAACAAAAAGGTTATGTTCACAGAGCACATATAGTCAGACACATACACAGATACAGACTACTTTCGGTAAAAGGACTTTTCAGTCGCTGCCACCGGTTGCTAGTGGCGCTAGTTTCTATGGAGATCTTAACGAGCATAAACTGGAGCATAAACTAATCAGCGATTGCATACATAATACCAAATCAGTGACTCGGTCGCGCGAAGATTTCGAAATAATTCAGAAATCGATTTCGGTCGCTCATTTTAGATAATCAGCCTGCCGAAGTAACAGGCTATCAACAACCTAACTCTGGTCGTTTTGCCCTGTTTTTATTTATTGTAATGATATTACTAGGAACACGCGAACGAAAGCTAATAATAATATGTAATTCTCAATTTTTGTTTAAAGATACATGGATAGTATAGCAACGCAGACTCTGCAGCAGTGGGCCGAGTATTGTACGAAAACCGGCACTTTTGTTATGGCTGCCGCGTGGTAAGTGTCCAATTAAAATAGTAGATTATTTATTGTACACTTATACACTGCTAAATGTTGTGTAACTATGCAATGCCAAGTTATTCTAAGAAAACCTAACTTACATTTATGCCACTGGCCTTTATATCTGGCGAATTCTACTTGTTGCGTGTAAGGGTCGATTCGCATCGATAACCGCTTTTGTGGTCTAGTGGTTCGCTAATAATGTAAATTATACAATTTAGAGACCATCAGTTATCTCTGGCTTTCAAATAATTTGACATATGGCTTTCAAACATACATCGCTAGTTTGGTTGGGAGTGCGTTGATATTACAGACTACGCACGCCCAACCAAACTAGCGATGTATGTTTTAGATACAGTGATCTGATACGTCAAAATGAACTAGTCTAGACAAAGCTTAAGACGACGGTTGTTTTAAAATTATTTGAAAGTCAGAGATAACTAATGGTCTCTAAATTGTATAATTTACATTATTTAATCTGTGTTTCTTATTAAAAAAAGGAAATATCAGTGTTATGTATGTTCATAAAGTAACGTCGTTTTGTTTTACAGTTACATAGCACTGGGAGACCTATCTCAGGCAGCATCAACTCTCGGAAAAGTGAACGATGAGGAAGCTCTGCAGTTAGCAGCCGATATAGCAAAAATCGGCGGCCAAAATATGCTAGCGGATCATATTTGTGGAAAACGTGTAAATATTAAAAATAGCACAGACGTCTCAAATAAAACTGAAGAGATTTTGAAAGAATTGCCATCTCGGATTGAAGCCCTTCTGAGTAACGGTGCTAAAAAAGAAAATGGTAAAACGAGTTATGAAGAAAATGCTGTTATTAACGGCAGTGGAGATACCAAAGAGTAGTAGTAACATTACATTCGATCTCAAAATAAAGCCATTAAATGGCGAAGCAATCGAGCGAGACAGTGTACGCAATACTATAACCAGTTCCATTTATCCAGTTGTTAAATGTTGTGGTATACAATTATTAATTACTGAACAAATTATTGGCAATGCATTCCAGTCATTGACCTCTATAATATAAGAAAAAAATAATTTCATGTCAGTGATTCCAGTATATTGTAACACTTGCATGTTTTGTTGAAATAATTTTCTTTCTATTTGAATCTTTGAGTTAAAGTTTTTTGTTGTAGGTTTTTTTTTCAATTATGTTCTGTAACTACCAATAAACGAATTAAAATAAAACCAATTTTTATTAATTAATTCTTTTATGTATTTATTTTTAGTTTTAAAATACAATCGTACTTCGAAATTAATTATTATGTATTTGTAAGAATATTTGAGACAAGTTGTGCGTAATTTATAAATGGACAAATTGAATATAATAAAAAATATATAAAGTAAGTTTGCGTGCATGTGTTCACAGTAATCTCTGCGCTAGTTAATATTAATACAGGCATATTTTTATCACCTAATATAATATAATTTGATTAATCATAATTTTCTATAAAATAAAATCAACAGGCACCACAAGTTAAGTACAATTACACCCTAATAATACTTAATTTTATTGTACCACATTCACAACAATAGATTGATCAGTTATTTGGCAAACAACTTACGATCACAAAGTCAGTCATTTCGATTCCAAGTTATTGTAAATAAATGCTTCCTGGAATGTTCTGGCATTCAGTCTTAATATTACACATCGATCATACTGAAGCACTTTTTGTTATTAACAGTTCCAGCTGTTCTTTAAATGTGTTTGTACTTTCGTTGTATTAACAATTTGTTCTATTTGTATTCAAGCTTGTTGAGAATCGTCGTCTTCTATGTCGGGCTTCTTCCCTCTCTTTTTACAAAGTTGAACTAATTTTGAATTAATTTTCTTTAGTTTTTGATTTTCATTCATGACGTCGGTTATTTGCTGATTCTGGAGAAAAAAAAGAGTTATTTACATACCATACATTAGGAATAATATTGTGCCCACACACGAACTTACGACTTTTTGTAGGACCGATTCTCGAATCATTGAATAGAATATTCCAATAGACTAATGAACACGTTCTAAAAATGAGCAGTAAATACACAGAAAATCTGCAATCCCGAAATTGGTCCTACTATAAAGGAAGTCAGTTGTATGCGGGCACGCTAAAAATGGGTCTGCTGCGTTTATACCTTACAAAACATTGTTACATAATAAAAAGCATTTAGTTGAGTTTAAAGCTCCGTTATGCGAAATCATTTGTCTCTGTCTTTTTCTTTACGTGTAAAGAGAATGGAAAATAACCTCACTTCTGCACTTTTTCGATGTTTTTAGTTTTTTTGTTATCATTATCTTTAGCACAATTATCTTTCTTGGAGAAAAGTAATTGGAGCAACTGCAAAGTACGTTAAAGTGTATTTTGATGTAGAATTCAATATATTTACGCCAAAAATATAGTCCGCGACAAGCGCTTTTGATGATATTCAGATTTTTTTTACAATCATCTGTGAGGTTTATACGCAATCTTGTAGCTACTAGAGAATCTCTTTAGCTTTTCGTATGTTTTTTATTGTGGCTACAACTTTACGTTTTCTATATAAAAATATGGCCCGCGGAAACCATGTTTCCCTATTATGGCCCCTTAAAGGTTAATGAAAAAAATAATGATTTAATAGCGGGGTGCCCACTATTGCACTTGGCCGAATTTTTCAAAAGTTCATACAATCTATAGCACAAAGACAACATTATATAAAATGCATACTTCAGATTGCACCATGCCCACTTTCGCATAAAAGGTGACAGGTCCATACATATCGGTCCGTCCGTACATACCTGCACAATAGCGCTGCCGGTTGCAATGTACATGGGGTTGGCTGGCGCAGACGATGCCGCGTTCAGCTGGTGCTCTAAGGCAGCTTTCTGTTTAGTCAGCTTATCTACAGTCTGAAACGAAAAAAAAAATATGTTTTTTTTTTGTTCTTATTTAGCAACTAACACTGTCAATGTTAAAATTGTGTGGAAATCTTACCGACTTCAGTCGCATTACTTCTTTGGTGTGGATATCGTCGTCGTGTTCCACTTGATAGCTGAGGAAGTCTGCATTACAAGAAACAAAATAAGTTTTATGAGTATGTAAATAAATTAATCATAATTATTATTGTACTTATTCACTATTTGTTATATTTTTCGACACGAAATAAACTTGATACGAATTCGATGGACAGTAGAAGCGCTCGTGGCGGAGCTTGGCAGACTGATCGTACTCGATCACGTTTGTTAAGCAACGCTCGGTCCGGCCAGGTGTCGGATGGGTGACCGTTAAGCGGCATTACAAATGAGCGCTTCCGTGTTTCGGAGGGTACGTTAAACCGTCGCTCGGTCCCAGCTGTTGTCATCTGATAACAGTCGTTAAGCCAAGTCAGACTAATCCTCATACGATAATAGAAATAAAAAAAATCTTTATTCAAATAAGCTAACATAATAAGCATTTTTAAATCGTTAATTCTTTTATACTACCACCCATTATAATGTCTTTCAGCTGACAAGAAAAATGGGCGCAAAAAAAACTATCAGATGGGACGATATCTACAAATATATATCGTTTCCAGACATTATGTTAACATAGATTAACAAAAAAACATTTAATTAGTACATTTCTTAATGAATGAATTTTACAGGGTTCAAGCTAAGTTCAAAATTTCAAGTCATCGTTCAGTCTAGGCTGTAAGAAAAAATTAATTCATACAATTAAACCAAATGCGAAGTTGACGTTTTTTTGGCAAGTGGACCAAATGCGCCTAAACGTTCAAGTCAATATGCGTTAAGATAGGTAGTCAGAAGCAGACCCATTCCCACTGGCAGCCCCCGTTCACGAGCATGACGCATAAACCAGCCATCGCCACAGAATACATAATAGTACAAGTACAGAAGATCCACTCCTCAAAGTCATTTAAATAAATAGCGACTCTATACTAGACACAATAAAGTGCAATTCAGATCGCACACCGCTCTCTTCGCTACAGTTATATTCACCTAGAAGTTACCTCTCTATCGCGTAGCTCTTATCTCTTCTAACGACTTCAGGGTTTCTTCTTTTAAATAATAAGAAATAATAGCTTACACTACTTCATTACAAGGTATGTGTTTGTGAAATAAAATGTGTACTTAAATACGTTTCAAAAAACCCTAGGTACATTATACTGATTTGAAGCAATTTGCTTTCTTACGAAATCAAATTGTCATTAATAATTAAGTTTATTTCGAAAGTAGATAAGTAAGTACCTACCTAAATAAGACTTAATCAGGTAGGTACCTAAGAATAAACGAATACTAAATAAGTAGTAGATAAGCACGATGTCGTTTGGAACTTTTGGAAGTGTGAAAAACGTGAGGTTCGGATCCTTTTTATTACTATTAAGGCAGCCCATTGCGATGCAATATGCCTTCATTTTGATAATATCATAAATGTACGAACGAACGACGCGACAATACGCGAATGCGGTGCGTGAGTGAGTATTGAAAAAATCGAATTGCTAACGTGCGTCCCAGCCGGCACGCGGCAGCCCTCTGAAATTAGTCCGTCCGGACGGACCCGCTGGCTACTTGTAGCTTCGTACCTAAAGCGCGGAGTGCGCCTAGCCTGCCATCGCTTCGTTCAACCATATTTGAGGGAACGTAACGACCCGCCTCACACGACACCACCGCTATGGAGCACCACCGATAAGAAGTGAGAAACTGACCGTCGCACGTGTCGGTGGCGCCGTCGCGGCGGCGCTGGTCGTGCGCGCTCCACCGCTTCTTGCGCGCGCTCGCCGAGATGTTGCCCGAGCTTTCTTCGTACTCGAGCAATTTTGCCTTCAACCAGGAAAAAACGGATTTTTTATCTACACCCATGCTTTAAAACCTCTATAAATGGTTCTGAAACAGCTTACTGCCAACATTATAACAACCAGTGTCATAGTAACCATAATATCATCCGAACCAGTGGCTGGGGGCGCCCCCATGCTTGCGAGTTGCATTATAAAATTCAGTACAACATAATAACACTCGTTTGGATGATATTATGACGGCGGAGCACGGATGGCTGGTAGCGCCCCCAGCCACTCGTTCGGATATTTATGGTTACTATGACACTGGTAGTTTCAATGTTGGCAATAAGTTACTGTTCCTTTTATGGAGGATTCATATCATAGGTGTAGGTCTTTATCTTTTACAAGAATCTTCTTCTTTACAAGACTTTTCTTGTATGCAATCGTACTATGGGCAACAGCGTCGCTTAACCAGTTTGCAACAAAATTCGTGTGCGCGCGTATCGCCCCTGCACGAACTAAACGTATGTGCAGCGGGTGCGGCGTGCAAGGAATTTTAACTTTAGCAGTGGTTAAGCGACGCTGTTGCCCATGGTACATAATACTCGTAGGTATCAAAACACTCATGTGATACTATAATCACTATTATTAACCCACATTAGTGTTTTAATACCCCTCATTATACTACAGTACCATAAATAACTATTATGAATACAGTAGTTTTTGTTACCTCCAAGGCCATCTTAGCTTCCCTGAGTTTACGGCAGTGCTCCTCGCGCTCGCGCAAATTCTGCGCGCAGGTTTCGCACTCTAAGTCCAACTCCTTGTATTTCTCTCTCAGCTCCTTTAAGTCTTGCTTGCACGCTCTGAGCTCGGATTTCGTGGCTTCTAGTTCCTTGCTATAATATCAAATGAGAAATGTTATAAATTATTTGGATAATATATATATTGTCTTACTTATTACAGGGTGTTTTTTTACTCTCTCTAAATTTTTAGGGATGTGTTATCTTTCGCCATGAAACATGTGTCGAAATAAATCAAAAAGATTTTGGTCATCCTCATACCTTTCTAAACTGGTCACGTGATCTCTTTGATTTGTATGGCAAGTCAATTTCTTTTTGACCCTATTTCTTAGAGAAAGCTGTTCAGTTTCATGGACTGACACATCCTTAAAATTTGGATAGTGAATAAAAAAGCACCTTGTATTTAAATAAGTAAGCCAATAAAAGCTAACAGCCTTACTTATAAAAATCCACTAAGTAACGTCTAAACATCATCTTAACTAATTACTACTTAAGTTCTTAATCAGTGATTTAACTTTTTTTACTTAAAAACGTTGCTTAAGCGTGTCTTAACTAATGAACGTTTAACGAACCGAAAAATATTTTACTGTATCAACACCGCCGCAGTGTTAGTAGAACAAAATATTTTTTACCGTAAAAGCGTTGTAAAATGACAACACTGCTAGCAAATTAAAAAGCTGAACTCTCAGTCTTGTCTCAGTCAGTCATTGTTTGTTTACAGCTGTTGTGTTTTTGTTTTGTTTCGTTTCTCTTGCTCGCCTCCCGATTATTGTAATTGTAATATATTGATGATTGATTTTTGTATCTTTAAAGCGATATGGAAAATCTATCAATAATACAGGTATAAAAAAGAGTCTATTTCGTAAATTTATTGGGGTGAAGAAAAAAGCTTTCTGCATATTTTTTGCAAAATCAGTGACTTTTTAAAATCACTCTCACTGTAGTTTTGCATTTTGTTTATTCTTGTGTTGTATAATTTTGGTCGCCGCCTAAAGCCTAAGCTCCTTAAATCCTCGATATCATTGTTACGTAATTACGTATTTAATATCTTTTTAGTACTCGATCTCATCGTTTCGATCGGACGTGTCGATTAATTAATGTAATATTAATAAATCATTGCAAAATTGTGACCTACTTGAACTTTACGCGGAAGTGACATTCGTCTGTGTCATTCGTTCTAAATACTTGAATTATTTTCTTAGTTTGTTTATAATGTTAAGTGTAAATTAGTGATTTATAAAATGGATGGTAGCCCCTTTAACCGACGGAGCGAGCTAACGGCCCGCAGCCCGCCGCCCACGCCCTCGCGCCGGCCCCCAGCGCCTGCGCCTGCCCTACAGGAAGATGAGCCCCCAGAATTGGTGTCCACGCCGGAGATCCAGAACTGGATGAAGACCATTGAGCAGTGTCTGAATGAGGTGTGCGCTGTCGCCTGTGAAGGTAAACTAAATTCGGATCAAAAAATCCGAATTAATAATTTGTGCCGAAAAGTAAGCCATGGGACATCACAAATGGCTGTCCAATACCAGTCCCTTAAGCAAAAAACTATACAGACCCATTTTTCACTGCAAGAACTTAAAGAAAAACACGACCTCTCACAGCGGCTTCAAGATCTTAAACAAACCATCGAGGAGTCCTCAAAACCCGCCGCGGATGCAGTTTCCTTCGCCGACATGGTTAAAAAAAGTCCTAACAACTTTATTCAGCCCATTAATGTCAACTCTGTGGCAATTTACCCCACTGACAAAATGAAGTCGAGCGAGGAGACAAAGGCCCTCGTTCAAAAAATCATCAGACCAGACCAAATGAAGCTGCATGTGAGGAGCCTGCGTAAAACTAGGAACGGCGGTGTAATTATCAGCACAGATACTAAGGACGATATCGAGAAGCTTAAGCAAACGGATCAACTAACGACCTCTGGCCTAACTGTGAATGAACCACATAAACGCAAACCTAGAATCGTGGTCATCGGAGTGCCTGTATGTATGGAGGAAACGGAAGTTTTCAACTACATATACCATCAAAACTTAGCCGACAAGCTTAGCGGCATGACACTTGCGACATTTTTGACCTCGATTAAATTAAGCCATAAGTCGGGGAAGAAGGACGCCGAGACCTGTAATTATATTATAGAAGTTCCTGCACAAATTCGAAAACTCTTAATCACGAACGACCGGGTATTTGTAAATTGGTCTTCGTGCCCTGTGAGAGATTTTACCCTCGTGACAAGGTGCTACAAGTGTCAGCAGTACGGTCATGCTGCTAAGACATGCCGGGAGGAGACCATCACCTGTGGTCACTGCGGCGATATAGGTCATACTATAAAGGACTGTGCGAAGAAGGCCGAGTCAGCAAAATGTGCAACATGTCTGCACTTCAAGAAGCCCGCAGATCACAAAACTGGTGATGTTGACTGTCCTGCGAAAAAGATTGCCGAAAAAAGGTATATCAGCTCGATTGATTATGTGGGCACCTAGGAGCGCCACTTCCTAGAAATTTCTTTATAATTTTTACAAATAATTATTTTATATTCCGTGACTAATATTATAATTTTATATCACATAATTTCTTTATACATTGTGTCAAATAATTCGCATCAGTTTAAAAATATCACAATGCTGTTCTACTAACCTTCATTCGTAAGATACCTTACTAACACGCATGTAATATAAAAATAATAAATGTACTTAAATAAATAATAATGCACAACTGACTTTGAACTAATTAGTTTATTTTTGATGACGCAGATGCATTATTCGTCTGTCGTTAAATTATGTTACAAAATTAACATTATTTTAGCGTTTAGTTTAGTTTAACTCTTTCTGTAATTATTTTTGATTTAATTTTGTTTTCATTTTTCCAATATTCATATTTATTGTATTTGATTGTATAATAATATTACGATACGTAGTGATGTAAGTTCTTATTTGCCTGAGATACAGGTTATTTAAACCTAGTTCAGGCACTCGTGTATTTTAGCTTTATGTACCTATGTCTAGATTTTAATTGTTTTATTTTGATGTAAGATTATTTCAATAAAGATTTTATTATTATTATTATTATTATTAATATATTGAAGTCTTCAAAAATATTCATTTTACAAAAGATAAAACCAGGCGATTTGCCCAATTCACACTAAAAAACTTGTTATGATTCTATACAAACAAACACTCCCCAGTCCCTAACTCTCGCTACCTGCTCCAACCTAAGTCCCAAAAATCAGCTGGTGGACAACCGCCATATTGTTATTTAGCGACTTAAACAAGGGTCCACTGGTACTTAAATTTGACACAGGACTTAATAAGCATATTAGCAATTGATTAACGTTAAACAACGTTTTTAAGTTAGAAATATTTTAAAATGGCTCTTAAGTGCTACTTAAAATTTAAGTAACGTTTATAAGTAAGGCTGTAAGTGATTAATATTTTTATATTGCTGTATAACACATTGCCTTATTTATATAGCGATTGGAGTCTCCATTAGCATGTCCTTGGAGATACCGCTCTACCTTAACTATATTTATAAATAAAAAAAAACCGGTCAAGAGCGAGTCGGACACGCGCACCGAGGGTTCCGTACAATCATAAATATATTTGGATATGTTACTTAAGTACAGTCTTTAAAAAAGTAGGAGGAGCAAGGGCGAACAGGCGGACAGTTATTTTACAAATCTTAACCACAGCTGCTTATGGTGACTGAAAAACGTTTCAGCCGCTCCACATTGCAAACTGTTTATATTACTAAGTAGGAACTTATTCTTCGTTTATTCGTACGGCAAATAGTAGGTAATGATATTAGAAATTAGAACCAGCCACCAATTATTACTGTAGTATTAGGTTGCGCCATCTCTTGACTGATAGTCGAACTATTTTTTTTCGCAAGTCAGCATTCTTAGGTCACCGCCATCTGTTGACTGGTAGTGAAACTAAAGAATTTTTGTTTGTTTTTTTAATTTCTAAAAAAGTGTGTTATATTGAGACATCGTTTTATTTTTCCTGTAATCTTTACGTAAACTACTATCACATAGAATTATTTCAGATTTTTCTCTTTGCAAACTTCGGAGATAAGGGGGGGGGAACGGTATTTTTTTTACATTTTTCATCATAAGTCGAAAACTATGCGGCCTAAGAAAAAAGAAAAAATGTTTTAAAATGTGCAAACAGCGCTCTTTCATGTGATACCCCACACGCCCTAGTCACCTCACTACAAATTTTAAAGACCCCTTTTCAGTCCCTGTTGTAAAAAAATATTAATTTTTTTATTTCTTTCTTATTTGCAAAATAGTTGGGCAAATGTCATCTTAAACTATTCTAAATTTCAAGTTGATACCATTAGTAGTTCTCGAGATATCCAGCTGTGACAGACAGACAGACAGACTGAGTCACACCATAAGAGTTCCTTTTTTACCATTTTGGTACGGAACCCTAAAAAGGCAATATGATATCAGAACACTATTCATAACAAATAGACTGCTGGGTGAAAATTTATGAAATGCAATCCAGTAAAGATTTACTTTCTTCATATGGTGCTGAGCCCATATTAATTCTTACATTCATGATTATGTTTTATCGTAGAAAGTAAATTTCATATAATAATCATTGTATCTTACGAATAATCTCGAGTTGCATTCCTTTCTAGTGCTTTTTGCATTTTCGCTAAAGTCTTTTTCAGGTCTTCTTTTCTGTATCTAAGTTCTTCTATAGTCTTGGTCAATTTCTTGTTCTTCTCAACTTCCGCGTCATACGACATTCGGTCGACGACAACTGCATGAAGGTTGGCCCAGTCTGGAAAGGATATCATCTAATGATCGGCTCAGCGTCGACTTAATAATATCGCCAATGTATTAAACATCAACAGGAAAAAGGGAAATAAGAAACTATATGCAATGTCAATTCAAAACTTTAAGAGAACTGAACTGCTTTTTGCGAAAAGTGGCAATAAAAGTCCATTAGACTGAACGACAGGCTAGAAAATATTGTTTAAGTGATAAAAAGTACAACAAAGGTTGTTCGGAGTGCACTACAGAGATAATTCACAATTTCGTCTTTATTTAAGCATTATGACTCGTTTCAATGGCGGCGCTAGTGTGCACGACTTTAAATCCAATACAAATATATATATGCCCCCCTGGCATGACCACGAAAACGCGATATAGCGTTTTATCACACTGAACTGTCAAATCTATTGTTTTTTGACAGTTCAAACTGATAAATCGCTATAACATATCGCGTTTCGATGGTCATGCTAGGGGGGTTGAACTGTAATAGTTTAAGAGCAAGTGCAGCGCCGGTTTGGGGAGATGGGCGGGGCAGAGCAGTCTCCTGTCTCCCTCCCGCACGTACGTCTTTGGCCGCTTCCCCCCTCCCCACGTCTGCCACTACCTAAGGCACGGTACAGCGCTTACGGCCAAACTATACATTTTGATGCAATTCCATTTACATATTAAATTAAAAAATTGGCACACAAGCGCCAGAGTAATCTGTGTACATCAATCATTAGCAGCACATCAAGCTATACAAAACTTTCAAAAATCTCCAATGAATTTTGTACCTTAAACTGCTTTTAACTTTAAAATTGATTGAGAATATTTGACACTTTGTGGAAGCCCAGCGTACCGTTTACAGTACATAAAAAAAACCAAAAAAAAAATACGGGTCAAATTGAGTACCTTAGAAAGGGTTACTTTTCAGTTACACCTGTGATTAATTCGATCATACCTTCGTCGGTGTTCACGGTGGCATCGACTAGGTCGCGCTTAGATTCTTGCTGACTTCTTGTTGGATTGGCAGATTGCAACTTCTTTTCCAATTCAGCAATTGTATTCTGCAATAACAATTAAATTAACGCTACTTTTTGTTCTAATTTAAACTAAGTACTAGTATAAATAAAGATCATTTTTACCCATAACCAAACGAAAGCCGTGATTCCATTAAGCAAATAACCTGCAATGCCTGCATGCAAGGTGCAAGTTGCATGGTACAAACAAAAACAGGTATGACAAATCAACCAATATCGTTGGTCATTATAATGACATATCAACCGAATTCGTTGACTTCTCGATCGCTATCTATGTCGAGACTGTAGTCTTACTGTTTATTTATATCGATTGTTTCAACTGTTTACTTCGATCAAGAATACCCTAGATGTTCGGTCAGTCTCAAAAATGGCACCTCAAATAGCGTCCCACTTACAAACTCGGCGCTTATTTTGCACAAAGTAAGTAATAAAAGAAGTGTTATTGTACAAAATAAGCTTCTTTTGTACAAATTAAGAGTGATAT
The DNA here is from genome assembly GCA_943789525.1 of Agriphila geniculea. NCBI lineage: Eukaryota > Metazoa > Arthropoda > Insecta > Lepidoptera > Crambidae > Agriphila > Agriphila geniculea. The sequence continues at coordinate 21,069,234 of OX038878.1, forward strand.
AAAATGTGAGTTTGTACAAAATAGGGATGCGCCGATCCGATCCGATCTTTTGAAAGATCGGATCGGCAGGCATACGATCCGGCGATTTTCGGATCGGCCATACGATTTTTTGCTGTATCGATACAAAACTTGAAAGATCGGATCGCTTGGATCGTATGAATTAAAACAGGGTTTGTTTACAAAAAATTGGGCACATACTTAGGTTTATTTGTTGCAAACTTTATCTTTGTTTATATTTTGAACTAAGCGGCATCCTTTGCGGGTAGATCCATTAATCTTATACATTATATTTTAATAAATGAATCATAATACATCGGCCAATATAACTTTGTGTGAAAGTCGCAACAGACTGGATCGATGTTGTCTGTCAAAATTACTGTTTCTCTAAAGTTTAGACTTCGAAGACTGGCGCCTATATAATTTTACTTAACTGTTAGTAATAGTAAAGTAATGGCACCCGCCATCCCAGTCTTCGAAGTCTAAACTTTAGAGAAATATTTAGTAAGTATTTTCTTAAGTTCTCTTAGTACAATTTTATGATTACTATTTCACATTGTTTTTCCTTTAAATCTTCAAGGTACTTGTTTACAAGTTTTGCATGAGTTTACACGTAACAAAGATCTAAAATCAATTGTGTCTTACTTATTTGCATCCGATCCGGATCGATTTCCTAAAGATCGGATCGACGGCATGCGATCCGATCCGTGGATCGGATCGTGGCTTTACGATCCATTACGATCCGAAAAATCGGATCGAAGGACCCGGATCGCGCATCCCTAGTACAAAATAAGAGGTGATTATGTACAAAATAAGCGCCAAGTAGGTATTTGAGGTGCCATTTTTGCGTTCTGTTTTAGTTTGTGAAGCGTTATCTAGAATATTCTTGATCGAAGACTGTTTATAAAATTATTAAAATATATTTTGATACCTTACATCTCACGCGTTTATTTATCTGAATGAGAACTTATTATAACCCTAATAAATCTCGCCTTAAATTTAATAAAGTATGAATAAATTAAATAAGGTATTTTTATTTACTTTATGTATTATAATACCAAGTAAGCATTTAATATCTTACAGTCAAGGCATCCTTTTCCTTCCTGAGCCGTAAGCACTGCGCCTCTCGTTCGCGCAGGTACTGTGCGCAGGTCTCGCACTCTTCGTCCACCTCTTGGAACCGCTCCCTCAGCTCTTCAAGCTCCTGCTGGCACGACGACAGCTGTTCCCGAAGTTGAATCACTTCACTATAAAACAAAACAAGACAAATCATGTTTAATATCCAACACAACAAAGGAAGTATCCTACTAATATCATTTTGAAAGTTTTTAATTTGTTACTCAATCACGAAAAAGAAAATAAAATACCATATAATAGCATTGTGAATGCAAAAATTTAAAATTCAATAACAATAAAGTAAATTTAATTCTAATGTGTATCTATTTGGTGTAAGTGTAACATAAAATCTAATATTATCAATGTGTAAAAATATAAATCTGATAATTAAGTACTTTTGATTATTTGTGTCTAGATAGTGTTGCGCTTTTGACGTACTAAACAAAACAGGCCAACTTTTTTTAGGTTGGTGTGCATTTTTAGCGTCATCGCGTCTAGAGTTTAGTAATAAAAACTATGGCCGGGTCACACAACTTACAATGTGTGCGTGTTTTGGTCACCCAACTGTTGGGTGATATTTTTTTCGACACATTCGTAACTTCGACTATCTATCTAGACATAAATAATCAAAGTTAAGTACCTACCTTTGTAAATTATTATTGTCTATATCTGACGCTTTTGAATCAGCTGAATTGTTTTGCCTGCTCGATGGACGCTCTGAAAAGGTGAATTTTGAAATAAACAGTCAAGCAACTACATGTGGCCCTCCATAATGCTCTCGAATGGTATGCTGTTGAAAGCATTGGCGATGTCAAGTGATACCGCCAATACTTTTTCACCCTTCGAGGCTGCGGTGTCACAGGTGCGTCTCGTAAATGAAAATGTTGTTTCTGTATGTACTTTGTTAGTATACCGTATAAATAAATAGTTGAAAATTAGCGCGATCGGGTTCCAGTCGGCCTATCATGCGCACTACCGCGCCTATTTGTCGACAGTTATCTCGCGATGTCTGCCTCGCTCCCATCAGTGCGGCGAGAGCGGGACAGACAGCCCGCTAACGCGAAATAAGTGTATACAAAATATTGTCGTTGTGCGCATACTAAACTAAGGGTACTTGTACATGGTGCGTGTAGCTTGCGCTAGTCATGGGCGATTATTACTAAAAGTAATCGAATTAGTCGATTGTTCAGTTTAGTCGATAACAATCGATGACAGTCGATTGTTATTAACTAACGGCGCGCTGCACGCCTTCATATTCGAAGTTTTTTTTTCATACACAACGGGTTAGTGCTTGGCCTTCATCTCACCTAATGTTAAATGACGATAAGGCCGAAGGTGGAATCGCACTACACCCGGAATACTGGCTATATTACCTCTAACTGCCGAAACACAGTCGACTGTGTGCGTGTCAGCTTAACTACTAATTTGTAGCTCAGCGCACTCGTATTACTAAGTAATTCCAAAAGATGATGCGTGCGTGCGCTGCGCTACCTACCTACAGTCCATGTGACACTACTTACGACTGCAATTATTATACGATTGGCGTTTGTAACTAAGTTAGACTAGCCTATGAATTAAGCAAAAAGATTATAATTTATATAGAGATCAGTCAATGTAGGTATAATTCTAATCTACCTTACCAATACAGTAGAAACTTAACTAAGAAGGTAAGGTATGGTCCAATCTAGTACAAGATTGGTACAACTTTATTAAGTAAAATCTTCTCAAATCAACTAGCTAATAAACAAAACAAAAAAAAAACTAAATTGTGCTAAAAATTACACCGCAGTTCGCCGCACACTTGTATGCATAGCGGATCATGCAAAAATATGTATAAAATTAGTAGTTCAGTCAGTAATTTGTCGATTGTTATTCGAATAATCATGATGAGGAACTACGAAATCGACAATCGAATGCGCAATTGCACAATTTCTGATTAAGTCGATTGTTTTTTTTGCAACAATCGCCCATCGCTAGCTTGCGCACGTTGAGGCGGTCACTCGCGCGGGGGTGCGATGCTATGGAGCTGGACCCGTTCACGTCTTTCCACGGAGCATGTAACCTGCGCAAGTGCCTCAACTTGCGCGGGCTAATTGCTCCGTGTAGAAACACCCTAAAGGTCATGGCACATATAACGGCACCGCAACAGCACCGCTCCAACCCAGCAATTAACTTGTCATTCAAATTAGAGCTTTAAATCATGTGTCGTAAAATATATTTCATAATGTCAATAAGAAAAAGCCAACGGCGGGCGGTCGGCGCGCTTACCGCTACCATACGACTCGACTCACAGCCGGCTCGCTGCAAGCGCGCTTACCGCGCGCCGACCGCGTGCTTACCACGCGCTGACTCCGAGTCGCCATCAAAACAACACCGTATTCAAAATAGCTTGCACTCGTGGACGGCGCGCTTTCGGCAAGCCCTCCACGTGCTTACGGCGCGCATGCGGCTAGCCGTAGCCTAAATTCGAGGTGACGCCGTGCTGTTGCTGTGCAGTTGCGGTGCCGTTATAGTGTGCCATGACCTTAAGCAGACAGGTGTTGTCTAGTAAGTAGCCTGACCGTGCGTAGGAGTGGCGACGCCCGCTCTATGCTGGTCGTGTATGCTCTGGCGGCGGCGGCGCGCGGCCGCCACGCTGCTCGCGCGCGGCGGGTCCTCCTCTCTGTCGCTCTACAACAATCGACAAATCTCTAATTATGTTCTAAGCATTAAGTTATGCGAAAAATAATAAATAAACAAAATGCGGTAGTGTGTGGTTATTTTTTATTATATCGACATACCTGTTCATGACGTGAAAGTAAGCTATCGCGTCTGAAACAACAAGTTTAGGTTTTTATTCCAAGCACTTGCGAATGTAAAAATAATTATACATGTGAAATACAGGATGTGAAAGACCTTCAACGAAGCCGACGTCTACGTATTCTGCCCATCATCAGAACCATTTCTGTTCAAAATTATTACTGGGAAACGGTTTTCATTTTTATCGTTAAAAAAGCATTGCAAACAGTCACTGACCTGCATATATTTACACTGGACAGGCTTATGTCAAACTGTTTTTGTGCCTATTTGATTTCCGCCATTTTGGCGCTGTAGGACGTAGCGTGAGCATAGCGTGCGTACGTGGTACTAAAGTTTGAAGTCTGGAGAGACCATCACGTCAACTTTTTTCATATTGTACGTCAAAATTAGTTCTTTAGACGCACGCTAGTGGCGTTTCAAATAGGCACAAAAACTTAGCTGTCAAATCATACTGACAGCCAGTCCAGTTAAATAAAAAAAAAAAAACATGTCAGTGCAAACAGTACATACCACGCAAAGCGCAACAGACCGCGCCTGCGAGTGCGTGCTACACAGCCGCGTGCGGCCGAGTTAAAAGGCAGCGTTTGTGTGCGTGCGGCCGTGCACATGAGATATATTGATTAATGTGATGACGTTTTGAAGCCACGAAATAGTTAAAATTTTGATGTCTCTTTGGACAAAAAATAGGAAATAACGTATAATTGAACACAGGTAATAAACGCGTTTAATAATAACAACGTATAATTAATAACGTATAAAATTAGTTTTCATAAAAATCTTGAAAGAATTTTTTTTACTTAGGCCTTCAATAATTTCATAGCTATTGATTTTCCATAGAGAAAAATGACCCTGATGATGGGCAGAATGCGTAGACTTCGGCTTCGTTGAGTCTTTTTAAACCCTTTATAGAATAAAGGTACTTTACCCCCGACTAGATCTAAGTGGTGTGCTCCTGTCTGAACTATTTTCGTCAACATCCATGAACAGGTCTTGAGGCTTCGGGCGGGAGTCAAACACAGCTTCAATCTTATTGTTATCTAAAAAACAATGGTATAAATGTACTTTTACGAAGTTATTTATTAAATAGCTAAGCTTAACATATCCAGCAATCTCTTTAAACGCGACTTGGCATAAGGTACTTTTGTAAAGGAGACCCGACATATCGAATTTGGTCTTAAAATATTAACCAATAATATCTGCTACATGAATCAAGTTATTTCTTATTTTAAGTGCGTGCATGTAGAAAAAGAGTTATTAATTGATACATATTTTTTTGGAAACACTACGAGAACAACGAGTTATAAAAAAAACGTTCCGCTATCAACATTAAATATTCAAACGGAAGAAAAGTCATTATGAAATGTAAAAACATCGCTGCATAAACTACATTTTCTTTACTTTTTTCGAAATTAAAAAAGCGAAATGCCAACTTGAATTCAGTATGGCATTGACAGGCGTCATTTGGTTAAAGCCGCGATTACATATCCCGATCTAGCATTCTAGTTAGGAACCAATTTAGAGTTGCCACCCCTATAATAAGTTCAATTTTAACAGTGAATTTTCACAAATAACGGAAAGTTTTATGATTTTTATTTTAGATTCTCATCTCCAAAAACAATGTTTACCTTTCCGTTATTGTGTAAATTTACTTTTAAAACGAACTTATAATACAATATTTTATTGTCAACTACGGGTGGTAACCCGAAATCGGTTCGTAACTAGGATGCTACATCGTGATAAATGTAATCGGCGCTTAACGGAAACCACAGATTATTAAGTGAACAAGGACAAGCAGATTCTCAATCACAGATTCAAAAATTAAAAAGTATACAACTTTAGCATAAAATGACTGGTCCCCTTTATAATTGGATTTGTACCTCCGGAGTCATCGAGGAACATTCGTTTTGAATCGTGAATGCTTTGGCGGCGGCGACGCGTCGTGGCTGGCTCGATCGACGCCCGCTGTTTGTTGGCGTTGACCATGTCTGATTCTAAGTCACATAGCCGCAACTGTGGATTAATGTAATGTTAAAACTACATATTGTAATAGGGAACATACATAAGTCATCGATTTTGATAAATTTGAGCTTGGTCGCTGCGGACACGTATAAAAACATGATGGAACAGAAAAAAATAAATAAAAAATATATTATTTTAGTTTTATCACACAGGGGAAAATAACGATTTTTTATTATTATTTTCGGATATAATGCACTTAACAGTCATAAGAATACATACATACATTAGAATACTCTAAAACTCAAAATACAAATAAAGAAACGTTAGTGAAATTAGAAGTAAAGTGCCTGCTACCAACCACGTCCCAAGCAATCTTGGCTTGATCTTGGCTGGCAACCGACACAGCTTGTTGCAAAATTTGGCTGTAAACCTCTACTACCCCTACATGGCTGTAAGCCAACAAGGTCACCTTGGCTGGGACGTGGTTGGCAGCCGTGTAACAGTCACTTAAAGAACAACCAATAAAATAGATACGAAACCTCAAGAGATTCTTTAATATTTTTCAGCTTTTCTATTTCTTCCTTATATGCCGTGATATTATTCTTCATAGCTTCGCATTCCTTTTGCAAGTCGGCGTACCGCTGAGTCAGTTCTTCAATATGTTTATTTTTCTCACTAATCGTATTGTCATCATCGCTTTTTTGTTTTTTGAGCCTGTGACACAAAAGATAAATATTTCTAATAATACTGTTAAAAAAAATGTAAGTAATACAAGTTAAAATGTAGCATTTACCTTATAATCATTTTGCTTTGTATTTCGGCAGCTTTGTCATGTGTCTTGATGTTCATTTCTAAACGAGAACAATCCTTGCATTTTTCTTCTAGTTGACTTTTAAGTTCCAGATTATGCTGTAATAAGGACTTTGCTTCCAGTTTCAAATTATCTATTACAGATATATTATCCTTTACGCTTTCTCTCAGCACTAATATATCAGATGTCATATTTTCTAGTTCTGTTTTATTAATTTTAAGAGATTCTTTACATTTTTCAAGCTCCAAAGCGCACGCCTCTTTTTCTTTGGTTATGATTTCATTAACAGTTTTCAGATTATTTATTTCTAGTTTAAAACTAGTAACTTTGTTTATTAGTTCAGTGATTTCGACACCTGTGTCCGATTCCAGTTTATTGATGATATTTTCTTTTTCATTTAAAGACTCTTTTATTATTTTTATGTCATTAGTAATTTGCCTTATTTTAACAAGGTTAGTTTCGTTTTCTTCCGCTTTATTTTCGAACATTTTATTCATTTTTTCTATCAACGACTTTTGAGACTGTATTTGATTTTCCACATTTAATAAATTAAATGTGACATTTTGGTTAATTTGTTTTAAGTTGTCATTTTCTACTTTAATTATTTCTAAAGCTTTTTGGCTTTGTTCAAAATCTGATTTTGATTTCTTTATTTCCAACATAAGATTTTCTTTATCTGCTTCAGAGGAACTGGATTTATAATCCGTGATAATCCTTTCGAATAATAATTGAAATTTTTCAGTTAATGGCAATGATGTCATATTTAAATCATCAGAAATAATTTTATTATCTACAAGTTTTTTGCAGCCATTAAGGATGGTTTCACTTAGTTCCTGTTCCTTTCTAATAATGTCTAGAGTTACAGCATTACTGATCTCATGGACTCTCTCTTTTTGAGCCTTGAGTAAATTGTATTCATTTTCTTTATCAGAAAGCTGACACTTCATTTGTAATAGGCTGTCATTCACAGTCTTCAGCTCCGTCGAAAGACTTTCCATGTGCTGTTGTAATTTGGTGTAATTTTCTGTAATATAACTCAAGTCATTCTGATGCTTAGTAGCTACAACTTCAATTATTTTTTCGAATACAGTCGTGGCAGATAATTCAAACTCGTTATCGAACATGTTCAATATTTTTTCTCTGAAAAATGTAATCAGTTTCGTATTCTTATTATCAGAGTCATCAACATTCGAAATTTCTTCACTAATAAATATGATGTTTTGCTTTATTCGAGACAGTGTTTCTGTCACTCTTTTCATTTTGTTTTCTTTTAGTTCAAGTAAATCCTTGACTTTTAAATATTCACAAGATATCTCGTTTAAATGTGTTTCCAATTGATTTCTTGATTCCTCATAACACTTCATCTTGTTAACAAAATTTTCAACTTCATTACTATGTTTTGTTAAGAAGTCGTTATGAAACATTTTCATCAGATCTACGATTTTCATGTTGGAATTGAGATTTTCTTTATTAATTCCTGTCTTTTCCACATAATAATTAATACAATCTGTTTTGTCTACAGTGTAAAGATCAAACTGCCGCTCTCTTTGAATATTTGATACGCTAAGTTTGTGTAATGGCGAATCAACAGTTTCAAAATGTTTTGTGAATGTGAAAATGTTTGACTCTCCCATATTATCATCTAAGTCCATATTCTGGTCCATGGATAAGTTGCTACGCTCTAAATGGCTTTTTATGGTGGCAACTTCTTCAGTTAGCTCCCTACAGTCTTCCCTGCCTGCGTGTAACTCATTTTGTAATGTGCAAATTTTATTGTATCTTGATGATGTTTCGGAGTCACTTAGGCTTCGATCCAGTTTTGCATGTATTTCGACGTTTTGTAGTGTCTTTATTACTTCATCTTTTATATGGCATTGAGAGCAATTTGATGCGCTAGATTTTTCATCTTTCTCCGAGTTTTTGAGTAAGTTTTCCATTTGTAAAAACCTTTCTGTTATTTTTAAGTTTTCATCTTTAAGATCTTCTAGTTGTTTGGTGAGATCATCGGTTTCTGTTATATTTTCCATTACTTGTGTAGATAAAGAGTCATTTTCTTGTTGAAGTTGCTTAAGTTCTAAGTTTTTCGCGTTAATTGAATTCAATAACCTTAATATTTCCTCCGATTTATTTTTACAGTCCCTTTCAAATGCAGTTAATTTACGAATTAACGCTTCAGTAGATGGAACTTCAAGAATAAGATTGTTATATTTTTCTTCTATTTCTTTCTTATGGGAATTAACAGTTATCAATTCCCTAGAAAGCGATTTAATATTTTCTTCTAGACATTTTAATTTTTCTGTGGAAGAACTGCACATCTCGCATTCTTTGGAAATTACGTCTACTTTAATTGGACTAGTTTGCGCATTTGCTGTTGTGTATTGTTTTTCGGATCTTTGATCACGTTCTTGTAACTGTTTCCTTGATTCATATTCTTGTTCTAAGGTGGATTCTTTGACCATAAAATTAATTATTTCATTAGATAATCTAACTGTCGATGAATTTTCAGCACTATCAGTAAGACAAACCTTAGTTTTGCATGCAACATCGTTATCGAAGGCTATAGTTTGACATGCAACATCCTTACTTGAACAGATTTGAGTTAAATCTAAACACGTTTGATCAATACCCATCAAAGTGTTATCAACTGAAGCTGTTAATGTCAAATTTGTATCTAACATCAATAGATCACCATCTAAAGTAGACTCATTTTTCAAAGTATTCAGGGAGGCGTCGTTGTCAAATACACTAGGCAAAGAATATCGCTTGAAACTGGTGTTATGTTTATCGAGATACGAGTTGTCGGACTTTAATATTGCCATCAGTTCGCTTAATTGTTTCTTTACAACTGGTAAATCTCTTTGACACACATGGTGGAATCGACTATGGTGATGTTGCAGAACCGTTACTTGAGATTTAAGCGATTTGTTTTCAGCATAAGTAGTAGCAGTGAGAGTGGACAAATTCGTTTTGTGGCTATTTATTCTTTTTTGCAGCTCATAAGCAGGTTCAACAAGAAGTCGAACCTCTTGACGAACTACTTCGTGCTCTTCTATTAAACCCTGAATGTAGGATTTCTGTTGTTCAACTATTTCTAATAATCTCTCATGTTCTGATCGAGCATACTGAAGTTCAGAAAACAGATCATCACAGTTGCAAGTTTTTGATCCAGGTTCTTTGTAGGAAATACTCATCTCGGAATTTGTGGTTGAAGTAGAGTTTTCTGAGGGCTGTATAGCATCTACTATTTTATTACAACAAATAGTTAGTAGACTTGGTGGTGATTTGTGTTCTGGGATACTGATTTGAGACGCCACATCACAGTGTGATAATGTTACAGTTCGACTATCAACTTCGTAAACATCAACATCGTCTTTGAAAGTTTCACTATTTCCTTCATCTTTATTCGTTGACTGTAATTCAGTACATCGCATCTTAAGAATTTGGTTATCTGCCAAAAGTTCTTTTATTTGATCTTTCATTACACAATCTAATCCCATACACTGTTCTTTTATATCTTGTGTTTTTGTAACCATTATTTCAATATCCGTCGCTTTTTCCTTCAATTCACTTCGAAGTTGTTTTAATGTTTTATTTCCATCAATCAAATCGTCATTCAAGCATTTATTCTGTGATTTGATCTCATCAAGTTCACGGTTCAACATATTATTTCTCAATTCCGTATCTGATATTTTTTCTCCTAAGTTGCTATTATGTCGAGTCAAACATTCTATTTCCTTCTTTGCATTTATCAGGGTATCAAGGGTTTCCGTCGATTTTTGACACTTAATATCTTCATCCATAGAAATATTATCTAATATTAGTATTATATTCTCGTATAAAGAAATGTCGCTATTATAACTGCTGTTGATATCAATATTCAACGATTCTACCAGTTTCAAAATCTTTTCAAAAATACTATTTAGGTGTAAAGTTTCACAGTCAACACAGTCTTTAAGTCTCTTAGATAAAGCTTCTACTTCTTTACCCTTATTATCCATATCTCCTTTTAGTTTATTTAAGCTTTCGGATAAATCGTCTATAATCCTATCTTTTTCACTGATAATTTCATCTTTTGATTCTATAGTGGAAATCAAAGTATCAATCTGGTTGTAGAACTGTTTGTCATTTTTGTCTGTTTCTGCATTTGATTTTTGTATTTCCAAAATTTCACAGCGAAGTTTCTCATTGTCTTCTTTGCTATCACTTAGAATAGAATTCAACTCTGCAATCTCAGTGATTTTAGTCTCCAGTTGTTGCTTTATTACTCTATGTTCATCAGTTATCTGTGCAAAAAGATATTTGCTGCGATTCTGGTCTTCAGTATCTTGTTTGATTTTAAATCGCAAATCATCAACTTCGGCAGTTAATTCCTTGTTAATTATTTCAAGGTCTGAGTTCAATTTGATAGCCTTTTTGACTTCTAATTCTTTTGAGGCTATTATTTCATTCACTTTCGATTCGTAAGCAGCGAATACATGTTGAAGAACATCGAAAATGTCGCCTATATCCTCAGTACCATCAGTGGATTCAGATTTATCTTTAAATCTATCGAAACTATTTTGTACTGCTTCCAATATCGTCTTTGCTTTTTCTAGATATTTCTGTGTTTGATTATCTTCTTCACTGAATGACATTATTATCAAGTCTTTAGCAGATATATCCAGTTCCAAATTGTTAATTTTCATATGCAATTTCTTTAATATTTCATTCAATTCTTCATTCTTTCGATAAAATTCTTCCTCAGTTTTTTCTTTTTCAGTAATGATATACGAAAGTTTCTTATTTGACTCTTCTAATGAATTTAAATTAGCTTTATTTTCTTCAATATTTTTTTCTAATTTATTCTTTTGTTCAACTACATCCGATAATTTATTTGTAAGTTGAAGTTCTACATTAGCTAAGTTATTTTTATCTTGCATTAGTTTCTCAAAGACAGTAATGTTGACATTTATTTGATCTTGTAAAGATTTTATTCTATCATTTAGGCTACCAATTTCTTTATCTTTAATGCACAGTTGTTCCTTGAAATCATTATCAACTGAAGATCCAGTTGATTTCAGTGATTCAATTTCTTTGTTGCGAGAATCTAGGGTTATTTTTAAACAATGAATGATGTTCTTAATGTTGTCGTTATTGGCAATGAATTTTTCTTCATTCGCGATCATATTTTCAATAGTAGTTTCATTAATATTCAGGTTGAGTATTCTTTCCTTATTAGTTAATTTGATTTGTAGTTCTTGTATAAGACTATTGTATGATTCAATATCATTATGAGCAGACTCTAAGTTAGATTTTTGATTTTTAATAGTAGAGGTCAAGGTGTCAACTGTTGTTTTCAGTAAAGAATTCTCATTTTCTAATAGATCTACTGTTTCTTTAAATCTGTCAATTGTATTTTGCAGTTGATGACTAGAACTTTCTAAAGAGGCTATAGATTCTTTTTGTGATATAAGCTCAGCTTCTAACCTTAGGATTGTTTCATTTCTAATCTTCAATTGATTTTGCATATCCATAATCAAATCTTGGAATCGAGAACATGATTCGTCATCATTTGTATTCGCAGTACTACTCTCATTATCACTGTTCACTAAAGATATATCTTTAGACATGTCCATAAAGTTAAGTTCTTTGTCAAGAGCTTTCATTATTGGTTTACCTGAATAACAAACAAAAAAACAATGATTCTAGAACACAATGGAGAAGTTTCGTAATGTTGAAAACATTATACTTAACTGAATGGGATTAAAATATAGGCCAAAACTAATACGACAGTGTTTTTTTTTTTAATCTATCAAAAAATGGCAGAGCAAAATAAACAATTTAAGTTGACGAATTTTTGCGCGACGGGTATGACTCGACTGTAAGTGCGTGACGTCACCCTACCTATCGCTTTGTATGACGGTGGCGAGGCCGCCGGCCGGGCCGCTCGAGATGTTCCGCAGATGACGTCACGCCACTTCGCGCCCATACATACCACCGCTGAGTTGCGTTCCGTCGTTTTGGATGTAGTTGTTTGGTTAAAATTTAACCCGTTTGAGTTTCAACCAAGCCACGGAACGATCGAGTTGTTTTCATAACCTCAAATATGTCATTAAGTACAAAGTTTTCATTTTCAATTTGGAATACGGATAATTTAGACTTTCCTATATACTAGATCAAACAAAAATCTGTTTTTTGAGGAGAAACCATGTTTTTTTTCAAACTTAGACACAAAAGCATTAAAATACAAAATAATGTCAAAATGTCAATGACGTTATTTTGTAAAGATAAACGTCAGAGTGTTTTTCAACCATCTATTTTGATGGTTGTTTGGTTGCTGCACTCTGAGCTACGGAACGGAACGGATGAAATTACGCTCTGACAAGTTGTCAGAGTAAAATAGACTGGTCGAAAATCCTAAAAATCCGTTTCATTTACCGTTTTTGTGAGCCATTTGGGCAACATGACTTTTCCGATGTAAAAAAGCCTGCTGAATTCGATTCTGAATGTTGCCAAGCCGATTTTTTTTTCAAGCGTGTTTTGCTTTTATAACAACTTGATTCAAGAAAATATATCTATATTCCTCTACAGCATTAAACTGTGAGGATTTGCCTCAGAAAAAAACACTGGTAAATAGCCCAGTTATTTCACTATATAGAGACTAAAATTTCACCGAGCCACGGAACGGTTAGAGTGCGCACCGGAGTGTGCTCGGGTGCACTCGAGCGAAGCCACGGAACGCACCCCTGGAAAGTATACACGCCCGATGAGCGAAATTATCTTAAAATCGTAACTTTCACATCCTGTAACTTTTTCATTTTTAGAGATAATTTGATGATTCTTTCACAGTTGTGTATAATTTGGCCTTAATTTTAATAATAGCGAATAAAATAAAATAGGAAACTTCTCCATTCATATTGTTTGTATTCTCATGAATACATAAATTATATCTTAATCAAACTAGGTACTGTATCTTTACCAATAATAATAAATAAATAAAACATGCACTTACTATTATAATCTTCCACTTTTTTACTAGCTGTCAATATTTTTTGTTCCTCCAAGAGTGATAGTAATTCTTGCTCTCTATTTCTAGCCTTATTTTTCAGTGTTTCATAACTAACCTCCCAGTCAGTTAATTTTGTGGTGTATTCTTTGCATAGTGCCTCTAATTCGGCCTGTAAAATATTTTAATGCTATTTATCAATGATAATTTATAACGATCTCAAAATCAAAACATGGTATTATGTGCAGACCTTTGTCGTGTTGCAAGATTTAATTTCTTCATTAGATTTGCTAACTTTGACGCGTAATTGGTCAATTTCTAAATCCTTATCTTTGCCTTTTTTGATAAGTGTACTAACTTCGTCTTGTAAACCAGTTATCACAGATGCGTTTTGTTCTAATTTTTCTATTAATTCAATCTGAAAATAATAATAAGTTTCTTTAATAAAACCGAACTTAAGAACTTAAAACTCTAGTTTGCAATTAAAAGTATACGAACCACACTGGGAGAATACAACTTTTCTCTTTCAGTAAGCTCTACAATATCTTTTAGGTTCTTTTCAGCTAATTTTGCATTTTTCCTTAAAACACACGGAGGCGTTTTTGATGAACCTGTAAGCAATTGAAAATTAATAAATAGGTTATTTGATATTATCAACCTAAGTTTGACATGGGAGAATCAAATTCGAATGGGAGGTTCAGCAGTGCAGAGCAATAACAACTGATTATAAACACAGAATGTTAATAATTTTAAAATACTATTATATTTTTGTAAATATTTACCATAACATTTATGATATGGGGAACAAGTTTTTATATCTGAAGGGCTAGTTTCATCATCACTGTCTTCTGTAACAAAAATGAAAATCAAATTGTTGGTAAATGCTATATTGAATAAAGTTAATCTTTTATATGACCTCTTACTGGAACTTACCCAGTTCAATAATCTCATCGTCAAAGTTGACCTTTTTGTCAGGCGGGGGAGGCGTAATAAGCCTGTTTTCATTCTCCTCAGACACGCGGGTTAGCTTACTGGTGCTTTGTATTGGTACGAAATCTGAAGCGCCAGGAAGAGACATCGGACTAAAAATGAAAGGGAATTAATTAATTGGGTGACTGGAAATAATTAAAGGCGACTGTTAATGGGATACTTAAATACTAAGCCGGGCAGCAACTTATTTTTTGGGCGACAAAATAACTAAACGGGCGACAAACAGTGGATTACAAAAATGACTTAAAACGGGCGACTGCATGTGGGTGACAAATAATTTAAATGGGTGACTAAAATACTGAATGGGCAACTATTATACCAAGTAGGTAACCATATAACTGATTTAAGCTACCAAACATGATATTTTAACACGTTTTTATTAGGTTGCTTTCTTGTTTGTTTGTTTTTTGTCATCTCGATTAGGATAATAGTCACTTTTTTATAAATAAAATATATGCCAAATTTTAAATGTTTTATGTTTATGTGCCCTAAGGTTGTTGTCGCCCAAATAGTAATTTGGTCGCCCGTTCTGAATAACTAGTTTCTCAATTTGTATTTTAAAGTCGCCCATTTTCAATATCTGTAGTCGCCCTCGCTCCGTCGCCCACTATAGGTAGTATTTCAGTACGCTGTAAAATTGGAATTTATCGTTACCCGATTAAATACTACCCGAAATAAAATAATCGAATGTATCATAAAAATCTGTGTAATGAATGAATGGCTGTCTATTTTAAAACAGTACTAAATTTGAATAACGCAAAAAACAACCTTCTTAAAATGACCTTTATTTAATTATCTTTATTGTACAAATACAACCGTACCGTACAAGAGGCGGCTTTAATGCTAGTAGCATGCCAACCATTGGGAAAAACGATATCAATGTACCTTTAACTCACGATCTATGACATTCTTCTGTTCACACTTCGTTACTAAGACAGATTTCATTAACTTTTACGAGAAAAACTTACTTGTACTTAAGTAGGGGCGTTTGATATTTGGGTAATAATGGCACCGGGTCTTCATCTATAGAATGTAACGTTGATATCGTGATTCGACGCGGAGGGACCAACTTGCGGCGAGTGCCCGTCATGTCGATGTTACTTCTAGTACCAAACCCATTCAGTATAAGCCGTTGTAATGCCAGAATTTGCTTCTGAAGATTGTAGTTGTCTTGCTGAAAGATAAAAAATATATTCATTTTATTATACAATTAGAAAATTAATTGTGTACCAACTAGGGATGCAAACGATACATCGATGTTTGTAATTAATCTACATTAAAATCATAAAATCCATATTCCTTTGATAGCTTTCATTTTTCCTTTTTAGGGTTCCGTAGCCAAAATGGCAAAAAACGAAACCCTTATAGATTCGTCATGTCTGTCTGTCTGTCTGTCGGTCCGTCCGTATGTCACAGCCACTTTATTCCAAAAGTATTAAGACTA
This sequence comes from Agriphila geniculea, assembly GCA_943789525.1. Lineage (NCBI taxonomy): Eukaryota > Metazoa > Arthropoda > Insecta > Lepidoptera > Crambidae > Agriphila > Agriphila geniculea. Next base: position 21,085,335 of record OX038878.1, read on the forward strand.
CATAGTTGAAACTTGGTAGGTAGGTGTATTCTGTGAACCGCTTTACGATTTTTACACAAAAATAAAAAAAAAGATTAAGGGGGGGCTCCCCATACATGGAACTGAAACTAAAAATATTTTTTTTCATCAAACCAATACTTGTGGCATGTCTATAGATAGGTCTTTAAAAATGAAATTGAGGTTTCTAAGACTATTTTTTTTCAAAGGCAACCGTTTGAAAGATATATGCCGCCAAAGTGGTAAAAGTGTGTTTCCCCCCCCTTTAACTTTTAAAGTAAGAGGGTGAAAAATTTTAAAAAAATATATGCTATAGATCTTAATAAACACTTTCAACGAAAATTGGTTTGAACGAGATACAGTAATAAGTTTTTGAGATATAGTACATTTTCCAAAACCGCAAATATAACTTTGTCATTCATACAAACACTGTGAAAAACAAAGTTATTTTTCAGACGAAAAATGATAGCGGTATTAAAATATGGAATGGTATAATGTACCTACGGAACCCTACTGCGCGTGGCCCGACACGCACTTGGCCGGTTTTTTGTCATGTCCTGCCATACATAGTCTAAAAACCTATATTTCCAAAAAGGAGTCCTTAACAATGTTTCTGAAACATCGATGTTTCAGTAAAAAAACATCAATGTTTGCCATCGATGTTCACCATTGCAAAACATCGATGTATCGAAATTATTTTATACGATGTTTTTACATCGATGTTCTGCTTGCCATTATTGAAATGTTTGGTACTTTTAGCAGAGCCTGACCAGAGTCAATGACTTGTCCAGTGCTGCTGTTAAAAGTAATTTTATTTCCTCTACTCTACACCTTCCTTATTCACTAAAGAATCGCCTATTCAATAGAGAAAACTAGTATACATAATAGATAATACACAATTTACCTATTTAATAGATCATTAAAAAAACATCGATGTTTTTGGGCGATGTTTTTGAACATCGATGTTTGTTCTGGAACATCGATGTATCGATACATCGATGTTCTTACTTTCGATATTTGCATTCCTAGTACCAACCCCACTTGTCACTACGAATTTTTTTAAGCTCTATCCTCTCCTATTACTGAGGATAGTCATTCGCTAGAGCGAGAAAGATTGGGGGAAAAGCGCGCGCGGCAGCATCGACGATCGGTAACAACAAGTGGGGTTCAACCCTTGCTTACAGCTTGACCATAAAGAGTTGAAATTAAATAAAATGGAACTAAAAATTTTCAGTACTAAATGTAGTCAGTGTTGCCAAATTATTCGTGATTTTGACATATTTACATAGAAAGTGGCGCCCTCAATTTATGTCAACTCTTTATGGTCAAGCTATATAGAAGCATGTGGGGTCTCATTTGGAATCACATGTGGCTTAGTTAGCAGGTACTGCTATCTAGTGAGGTGAATTTAAACTAATGTTGGAATTAGTTTAAATTTACCTCACTAGTTGGCGGTACCTGCTTCGATTTGTTTTTGTAATAACAAATACAGATAAAATTAAACTTTTTAATTGTTTCTTAAAAAAAAACACCAAATGCAACATTGTAGTGAAACAGTAAAATGAAGGGTTTTTAACTTTTAATAAAAATTGAGCGACACCTATCGGCAATAATTTGTACTAGTAAGATTGTTTTGCTTTTTGCGTTTCAATGTTTGTTGCTACCTGTGCTAAGCATGCTGCGACGATAGCGGCGCCATCTAGAATTCTACAAGAAAAAGATTTTTAATCGCCCAGATGACTATCTGCCTTACGAGGGCCATTTCTTTAGTATGGGATGAGGTATCTGTACTATAGTATTATATATTTTAGCTTTTACACAATATATTTTAGCGTGTTCCGCAAACTAACGACAATTGTTCCCTATTGTCAGATCAGAACACGCTAAAATATATTGTGTAAAAGCTATAATCCTGGGAAACCACGTTATGTGCCTACAATAGCGAGTCACGTGCTAATGTGTACCATTTAGGCATCTAGGTTCTTGACAGAAATCGCAGTTAAATTGCTGCATTAGTAAGAATCAATGTGACAACTATCTTACTTAAAGCAGCAATGTAACTGCGGATTTAATCGAGAATTATTAGCAACAGAGTTACGTAATCAGCCCCTTTATCTGTAGATATACTATATGATACACGTTCCACGGTGAGTCACACCACAGATTACATAGTACTATAGTACAGATACCTCATCTCATACTAAAGAAATGGCCCGTCGTAAGGCGACTATCGGGGCGATTTAAAATGATTTTCTTGTAGAATGCTAGATGGCGCCGCTATCGCCGCAGCATGCTTAGCACAGATAGCAACAAACTTTACCAAATTTTCTACGAATTCACAACAATTTTGCATTTGGTGATTTTTTTAAGAAACAATTTAAAAGTTTCATGACTTTTTTTATCTGTATTTGAATATTACAAAAACAAATCGAAGCATACCGCCATCTAGTGAGGTAAAACTAATGTTGGAATTAGACACTAGATGACGGTACTTGCTAACTAAGCCACATCTGATGTTCCCAGTGAGACCCCATGGTCACACACACTCATTCATTGATGATGGCTCTAACTAAAAATAAATATAAAATATTATAAATACAATTAAAAGATATTACCTCAACATTCTTTTTGCTCTCAAGCATGACTTCCAGATTCTTCTTGGTTTCTAATTGAGATTGTAATTTTGACAGTTGCTTCGTCAAGCTCTGTATCATAGTGGCGTCTGTCGCCACCGCATTCACTTCAGGTTTGTTCTTTATAGCTTTAGCGCGGTTAGCAAATCTAAAAGAATAGATGGCTTATGGTAAGATAAATAAAGATATATATAAAAATGAATCACCGAAATGTATGTAAGCACATAACTTTAGAACGACTGCACCAAATTAGATAATTCTTTATTTGTTGTTTGTTATTATCAGGACAAGGTATGTATAAAAGAAAATTTCCAAAAAAAATTTATGGGAAGACGTAAAAGAACATGATTTAGGATGCAACTGTCCACAATGTTGTATCAGTGGATTTCGTTTCACCTATGTCAAATCTTTATCGTGTATGGTTGAAGCATGAAAACATGACTGACAAACAGACAGAGTTAGTTTTGCACTTGTAGTATTAACACTGACATGAAATATTTTTTTTTATTTAACTGGACTGGCTGTCTGTATGATTTGACAGCTAAGTTCTTGTGCCTATTTGAAACGCCACTAGCGTGCGTCTAAAGAACTAATTTTGACGTACAATATGAAAATGGTTGCCGTGATGGTCTCTCCAGACTTCAAACTTTAGTACCATGCCCCGCACGCTATGCTCACGCTACGTCCTACAGCGCCAAAATGGCAGAAATCAAATAGGCACAAAAACAGTTTGACATAAGCCTGTCCAGTGTAAATATATGCAGGTCAGTGAGTATTAAATATTAGTTTGGATAATCTTTAAAAGAGATAAAGTTTTACAATGTCTCTCGAAGTTATTTGGTGAACTTACTGGAGTGTTGAAATTGTTTCTTCTACTGCAGCAGGGGTTACAGCACAAATTATGCTAGTCTTGGCATTTCCACCAAGTGAGTTTTGCAATATACGCGTTAATTTGCTGTCACGATAGTTTATGAATCTGTAATCATCAATTAAAAGAGGTTTGGTATTTATATAAAAGTAGGTTAATTATATTGGTGAGCACTAAGTAAATTCAAGCTACTCACAAAAACAATTAGCAATTTACCAATCAAAGTGAAGTACACAGTAAACCCTCGTGATTTAGAATTTGAATACTGAGATGAGATTGGTAAATGTTGATTGAAAGTTTCTTAAATATCAAAAAAATCTATGTACTTGAATTTCATAACTATAATAATATTTTATAATAATTGAAAACAAATCAACACCAACACATATAAAAATATTTTTATTTATTTATTATTGTGATGCTAGAATGTGAGTTACACTGCATAGATCAGGGATTCCTAAACTATTTTGGACAACAGACCCCTTTCCCATAACAATCTGACCTTAGAACCCCCTTAGCCAAATTACTTTAAAAATCCTATCAAATCGACGGGTCCCAAGAACAAAATCTTATGGCAATATAAGACATACATTTTATTAATAAATGTATTTGTTATCACCAGAGATCGGATAATCGGATGCAAGTTTACTACAGTACTAGGCACGTATCTTGAAATTTTTTCGACCGAGTGGGGATAAGTTCGCTCATGTGCTCTTGTGAGCGACCAATAGCGCGCGCCTCTCTCCCGCCGCCCGCGCCCCTCACAGCGGTGAGGGGCGCGGGCGGCGGGACGACGCATACCCAAAATACGCGCTTCGCGCAATCCCCACCCGATTTCAAGTTATATGCCTCGTACTTGTAATAGTCATTTGTTTGCTAATATATTATGGAAGCGGCTTCTTAAAATATTTAAAATTCCTTAAATGTGTATATTCCCATAAGGTTTAATAGGCCTTGTTACAACATAAAAAGTAAGGAAAGTAAAGCAATTAATTATGTTTGTAACAGGCCAACTGGAATTTGTGTCAAATCGGGTTTATTTTTTATCTCAGGGGAGTAAACACTAAAATTAGCTAATCTCAGAATCCTGAGATTTTTTAAATCCCTGGATATTTTAAAATCCTTAGATTTTTCAAAAGCCTTGGATTTTTTTCGATATAAAAGTGCTTTGCATAATACCCAACATCTGAACTCTAGGTAAATATGCATCCGAATATCCAATCTCTAGTTATCACATTAGGGGCCATTCATGTATTACGTAAGCACTATGGGGGGATGGGGGGTCTTTGTTTTGTTTATTTTGGATGACATGGGGGGTAGGGCAAGTCTAGATAATGATTACGTCATCGGTAGTTATTTACTTTTTTACACGAATGGCAACCCTTACATTGTTTATGCTTGAAAACCAAACGCATTTTCGGAGATTCCCGCAAATAATGTTTACGTAAGCATGGGGGGAGGAGGTAAGAGCTTTGCTTACTTTTGCTGACATGGGGGATGGGGGGGTAAATAATTGTAATAAATCTGCTTACGTAATATTTGAACAGCCCCTTAGCTATACCTAATGGAATGTCCTAAATCATTTTTTTTTAACTAAGTAGCTGACGATTTTGATTGCACGCAACAATAAAGCTGAGTTCTGGCAACTAGAATTTTAGTAATGTAATTAATAATTTTAATTATTCATTTATTGCGACCCCTGGAAAACCAATTTCGACTCCAAGGGGTTGATATCTAACACTTTAAGAACCCTGGCATAGATTAATCTTACTTGTTTTGATCTTCTGACAGCTGCTTGATAACAAGGGCTAGTGTCGATAGCGATTTGTTGATATGGGTGCCTTCTTTGAATCTGATCCCAATGGCGCCAGTTTGTCCAGACCTCTCCGAACCTGCTAGGTCCACCAGATTCAAAGTGGAAACATTCACGCAGCCCACTTCTTCTCCCCCTTCTATATGATCACGGGATTCTATTGTCTGTGGTCACAAATGTTTTGATTATTAATGATTTTCCAAGTATCATTTAAAAACAAAAATAGCAACTATTTCCTCACTAGATGGCGTTGATGGACGAGTGAACTGTCAAAATTGACTTTATAAAAGTGAATTGTGTTATTTGTGTTTTCTTTTTCCTATGAGTTTACAACGTCCCATCTAACGAGTCTACAGATTTTCGTTATTTTAAAAATTCCTCAATATACAGTACGAGGCAAATATCTTGAAATCGGGTGGGGATTGCGCGGAACGCGTATTTTGGGCACGCGTAGCGGTGAGGTACGCGGGCGGCGGGAGAGGGGCGCGCACAAGAACAAATGCGCGAGCTTATCGCCACTCTGTCGAAAAAATTTCAAGATATATGCCTCATACTGTACTTATTATGTGTTTACTAAAGCAAGGCAGTAAATATCCGAACATTTATACTCACAATTTGAAATATAGAATGTGATCTACTGCTTTCCTCATTCATATTTGTTGCTCCAGTTTGCCTGTTTGTCTCACCCTGTAGATAGGTTTGTTTGGATTTTTAGTGCGTTCGCGTTAAGAATGCAGTGAGTCATCAGTGCAACTGCAGGGTAAAGGTGTATTCACAGTGGTGTTCATAATACAAAGCCAAGGGCCGTAATCTTAGTACTGTCAACCTGGAAGCTTATCATTGCGAAAGTTGCGTAATTCCTACCTCAAGAGGGCTTTTTACTTAAAAAAAAATCATTTAGCAAATGAATTGAGGGCGCCACATCGCACGCAGTTCAGACGGTAATGACATTTGCGAAAAAACTTCTAGTAAAATATTTCAAAATAAAGAAAAAAAATAAGAAAACGATACATTAAAAATATAAAGTAATTTAAAACCAAATGCTTTAAAATTTTTGAAAACCTAAATATTTTTAGTATTGTCATTGTGCGAATCAATATAATAATAAAATTCGACACTTGTGAAGTAAAGACCCAGCAGTGTAACGGATGCAACATCATACATGACACTTCCACAACAAAATACCGAGATCAAACCTAGTCAAATGCATTTTTTAGTTTTTTGTTTAAAACTATAATTTTTCATTAATATTTTGTTATAAATAAATAATAAATAAAAACAGTACTCCGTGCACAAAGCACAGGACACGACCGTTGCGTTCGAAAGTATGCATTCAACTGGGCACTGTGAACTTGACTTTATAATTTTGAACGATTTGATTGGTTAGGGGGCGTGGCTAGGCCGGCGGACAAGTATGACTGCCGCCACTGCATTCTTAACGCGAACGAACTATAGTATTAGCAGGCCAGTGACACTGCACTTTAGGTATGAAGCTATAAGTACATGGCGGGCTCGACCGGTCGGGCCAATGCAGAGGGCCGCCGCGCGCCGGCCGGCCGGCCGCTAGGCAGCACGTAATTCAATATTTACTCACGCACCCACCCCACATAGTACGTTTGCTGCTTAAAGATATTTAACACATTATTTTTGTATGCTTTTCATATACCAATCTAATCACTATTCCTTTTATGATATCATTTAAGGCAAGACAACCCAAACGTTGTTGTAAAGAGATAGAAAGAGAGGCAACTTCTAGGTGAATATAACTGTGGGAAAGGGAGCGCTGTGCGACCTGAATTGAGCTTTATTGTATCGGAGCAAGAGTTGCTATTTATTTAAATTATCTTGCGGATTGTCCCTTCTGTACTTGTACTATATTATGTATTCTGTGGTATTAGTCACATGACAAATCATCATGGCATATGCTAGGCCAGCTGGATCAGAAAGCATTAAAGTGGTTAAATACAAAATTGTGTTAACCAGTTGGTGAATTTTTTTTATCTATCTGACTTCATAAATAAATTACCAACCTCTTTTAAATATTTCAGTACTTCTTCAGGTGAGGTAGTAACAAGTTCTGTGCAATCCACCTTGATGCCTCCTTGAGGGTACTCTTGAATTCTGATATTCTTTTTTTCCACATTTAGAAGATCTCGAAGCGTCTCATTGTAGATCTCTATATAAGATACTCTGAAAATGTTTGTTGAAGAATCAAAATTTTGGTTTTTAATCAGACACATATAATTATTAAGCTTTTCAGATTGTATTACTACTTTGTTTCAGCTTTTATTACTTGCAATTGTGATTATGGGCAGATCTTATAACTAGGGAATGAAATCCCACAAGAAATTTTTAATCCTGGTATTTGCAGGACTAGACATTCTCAATCCTGCGGGATCCAGGTATTTGCAGGATCCCGCATGGATACTATGGATAGTAAGAGGGAGATTACACGATCATGCAGACTGACGGGAGACTGATACAATACTGCCTACTACACTGTTTTTTCTATGAAATTTCATACAAAAAAATTGTGCAGTTGGCAGTATTGCATGTCTCCCGCCAGTCTGCATGATCATGTAATCTCCCTCTATGACTTTACTAATAAATTATGAACAAGTCCAACCATTGAAGGGATTTAATTGAAACAAATTAATTTAAAACCAAAAAGAAAAGGAATTGAAGGTAGCAGTCACACGCTGGAGTCACTTCTGTTTAATCCTGCGCAACCGCACGAGATCTTGTTCTATTTAGAATCAATTTACAAACCTCGCAATTAGCATACTGGATCCCGGTATTTCGGGATTCCAGTATTGCATTCCCTACACATACCTTACTAAAAAGTCTCTGTCAGGAATGTTTTTGATGATGTCAAACAGGTTGAAGACAGCAAGAGGAATGATTCCTGGCGAGTCTTCCGTTCCTGTCATGGTGTATGTTTTGCCTGAAGAGGTCTGTCCGTAGGCAAAGATAGTCCCATTGAAGCCAGCTGTAGCTGCTTTCACAATTGGTTTAGCAATATCATTGTAAACATCAGATGTTTTTGTGTCTTGATCAAAAACTTTGTCTGTAATGAAAGAACATTATTGAAACCTAAAAATGCTCGCTAAAATCCTCCTAAGGTGGGACAGTTCCTATCTAGAAAGACACTGACCCAAATAAGGTAGACAAAGGTAGGTACAATCTCTCACAGAGGTAACTTTTGGATAGGTAACCTAGAAATCAAAAACTCACCAAACGTGAAAGATGTGCCAAAATCTCGTCCATTATTGTCGAGTTGATAAAGTGTATTATTTTTTACACGCCACTGATATGAAAGTTTTTCCTCTATTTCGCGAGAAATAAGAGGTCTAACTTTGACAACTACTTTAATATTGTCACTCATTTTTTTGTTTGAAGGTTCGTGTGATAAAAATTGAATCAGTTCATTTGCAGTTTCACTAGGTTCAACATTTTTGCTATGGATTGCATTAATAAATGATTGGATAAATAAATTTACGACAAACACAAACAAACAGATACACACCAAACATGCAGAAAATAACCGACTTTTTGATTTTTTATAATTTTTATTTGTGTCTTTGGTTTCCCAATTTTTTTTGTTAATTTTTTTTCCGCTTCGAGCAGAAAAGGCAAAGGCTCATATGCGCCATACAGCCACAGTTTAAAGGTCACTGTATACGTAACGGGAAAAACTCTGGACAGGGCGGGAACGGGCAAGGCACGGGGCGGGAAAAATATCGTTTCATTCATACAAAATGTATGAGCATGCGAGCATGCATACGTAGCGGAGGCACGACGGGGCCCGCACCCTGATTATCTAAAAAGAAACTATTTAGCGACCGGTTTCATTCCACATACATTGCTACTTTTCTTTGGTAGGTATGTTTTTTTTAATCCAAAAAGAAGTAGCAATGGATCACTATCATCTATGAACTGCAACCGGTCGCTAGGTGGTTTCTAATTAGATAATCAGCCCGCCGGACGTGGCACGCACGAGACGGGAAAAACCGCTTCGGTAGCGGGCAGCGGCACGTCACCGGCCCGCCCCGTGCCTTCCCCGTCCCGTCCGATCCCGTTGCGTATGCATTTAAACTCCGTTCACTCCGTAGTGATGTGGCGATGCAATGCAAAGCATCTTGGTGAAAATGGAACTACGATTCAGCCATCGATTTTAACACAAATGATATTTTGATATTCAATAATGTTCTGTGATGTGATGTATCGTAATGTGTATCGAAATGGAATATCTGGGAGCACGGTAGTGCTCCCGTCAAGACGAGGAAGCGAAGCGCAAGGGCACTACCTACCTACCTAAGCGCTTCGTCGTTTTTTTGAACGCTAATATCTTGGGTTTGGAGTACACTAGATAAACAAAATTTTTGAAATGTGATGTCAGTAGTGGACTTATTAAATACATAAAATTTCAATTGCATAGCCTTTATAATATAGATTTTATTGATATCTAAAAAACCCCGATTTCGTCACTGACTCACTCATGATCATCAAGTTGGCAAGACAGATGAACTTTATGAAAAATCAGACCTACGTACTTACTCTGTTTTCAGTGAATAAATAATTTCATTCATTCATTCAAAACTGTCCACGACCGCTGTGTGGCTTGACTTGACCTTAACAAGCCATGAAACTCAGCGTGCCCGTTTACAGGGGGTCGTTCCGAACCTACGCTCCGAGTGCAACCGAACGCTCTAACGCCGTTCCAAACATTAGAGCGTGACGTTCGGTTGTAACAACTTTCCCGTTCCAAACGTCAGAGCGTTGCAACCAAACAACCATCAAAAGATGGTTGTAAAACGCTCTGACGTTTGTCTATGAAAACATGTCTATGTCATTTGACATTATTTTGTATTTTGATGTTTTTGTGTCTAATTTTCAAATAAAGCATGGTAGCTTCGCAAAAAAAACTGTTTTAATTTGATTTTGAATGAAGGAAAGTTTAAATTATTCCTATTTCAAGTGGAAAATGAGGACTTTGTTTTGACATTGACATTTAAAGTTCTTGGTCGTTCCTAACCTTAGAGTGAGTTAACAAACAACCAACAACCGTCACTCTAAGCCTCTGAACGAAACCCTGTACTATTGTACTCTATGGCGATCGATGACCCAAAGATTTGTTAGAATCATGGAAATAGTACTATAAACCGGATTGAGTGCTTCGCCCCAAAACGAGCCGACAGAGAGGTCAAGTAGATGTATGTGTCCTTTTCTTCATTAGGGTGACCAAACCGTATGGTTGGCCGGAGACATACATAATTCTTTAAACTGTTTAATATAAACTTAAATACCTAGGTAGTTCGTTATTTACAATTAACACTTTTTACCGCGTTTTTATTAGGTTGCTTGCTCTTTTGTTTGTTTGAGCACAAATTTTGCAAACGATTTTATACTAAATTCCCGATGAGCTAGAGACTTGTAACTTTGAACACAGGTCAGAAATGGAAGGAAATGCAATATTACAGTGTCATTGAGGTGATCTGATAATGGAGCCGGAAGAACGCCACAGGAACTATGATGAATGAAACTATACAACCCCATCGTGTTTGGGCTTATTAGAATTGTCTTGACAAGTACTCTGACGGGAGACGAGGTTCAGGGTCGGATGATGAAGTCTGGATTCCATGCCATAGGAACTCAATATTGAAATCATGCAACCCCATCGAGTTTGGGCTCGTTTGAATCGTCTTGACGAGTGCTCTGTTGAGTAATAGTATCCAAGAGTCTGATGATGGAGCCGGAAGAAGGCCACAGGAACTCTGCGATAAAACCTTTCAACCCCATCGAGTTTGGACTCGTTTGAATGGTCTTGACGAGTACTCTGATAGGCGGTGGTATATTTTTAGTTTAGCTCGTTGAATAAAAAAAAGAAAATTAATATTTATTTAAAAAAATATTTTTTAAGAACAAATTATTTATCACGTTTTTATTAAGTTGCTTTTTTGTTTTTATTTTTTTAAATATGGTAATTCAACCAATTAAAATCTAGTTTATTCAATTCAATTTAATTTCAAGTGTAAATAATTACGCAACTTTAAAGTTTATTCCAATTTTTAATAAAAATGCAATGTGCGTGAACTTCGGAAAAACAAATAAAAGTAGAAAAACATTGTCTAGTGATCTGTAGTTAAAAAAAGATGCAAACGATTTTCGACTTTATTGACGTTTGAAATTCGATTGCTTTTTCCCATAATTATACTTGTACATTATACTTTGCTGTTTCATTAAAAACTGTTATTTTGGTAAAGATGTCAATAAGGTCTAAAATACTTGCACCAATTTCTTTACTTGTGAAGTTAATAAAATGGGTGCAAGAGATTTACGACTACACAATGTTTCAAATATAAAAAAACCAAAATGGCGGCCCACTATATTGTTAGTGGGCTGATTTTATGAAACTCGATTTTGTTACTATTTTGATAAAAATATAAAAAAATATGGCAGCCAACCTTTTTTATTTGTGGGCTGATTTGAATGAAACTCGGTTTTTAGTACTAATTTGACAAGAAAATAATAACACAGTATGTATTGAAAAAAATTAAAAAATCCAAGATGGCAGCCAACTTGTTTGTTTTTGGGCCGATTTCGATAAAACTAGGTTTTTGGTAATATTTTGACAAGAAAATAACAAAGCCATTTTTAAAATACAAAAAATCTAAGATGGCGGCACACTTTTTTGTTTTTTGGGCCGATTTCGATGAAACTCGGTTTTTGGTACTAATTAGACAAGAAAATAACAACTCAATGTAAACTGATGGAAAAACCAAAAAATATCGAAATGGCTGCTAATTTGTTTTTGGGTTGACTTTGATGTGACTGGGTTGAAAAAACAAATAAATAATTTGGCTGCCATCTTAGAATTTTTTTAGGACATTCCGTTGCTGTTTTCTTGTCAAAATAATACCAAAACCCGAGTTTCATCAAAATCAGCCCACAAGCAAAACAGTTGGCCGCCATCTTGGATTTTTTATATTTATAAAATTTCATTGTTATTTTCTTGTCAAAATAGTACCAAAAACCAAGTTTCATTGAAATCGGCCCAATAACAAAAAAGTTAGCGACCATCTTGAATTTTGTAAGTTTTCAACATTGCGTTGTTATTTTCTTGTCAAAATCGTACCAAAAACCGAGTTTCATCAAAATCGGTCCAAAAACAAAAAAGTTGGCCGCCATCTTGGATTTTTAGTTTTTTAAAAATTGCGTTGTTATTTTCTTGTCAAAATAGTTCCGAAAACCAAGTTTCATCGAAATCGGCCCAAAAACAAAAAAAGTTGGCCGCCATCTTGGATTTTTAGTTTTTTAAAAATTGCATTGATATTTTTTTGTCAAAATAGTTCCGAAAACCAAGTTTCATCGAAATCGGCCTAAAAACAAAAAAGTTGGCCGCCATCTTGGAGTTTTAGTTTTTTAAAAATTGCGTTGTTAATTTCTTGTCAAAATAGTTCCAAAAACCGAGTTTCATCGAAATCGGCCCAGAAACAAAAAAGTTGGCCGCCATCTTGGATTTTTTAAATTTTCAACATTGCGTTGTTATTTTCATGTTGAAATAGTACCAAAAACCGAGTTTCATCGAAATAGGCACACAAACATGAATTTGATTATTATTATTAATTTTACCGTCTCGCCTGCGACCTCTAGCCATTTCAATAGAACAATTTCGTTTTTTTGGAAATCTGAAATGGTGCAGTATTTATGGTCACACTAGTTTTGTAAAGTAACATTTCCTATAGATTGAAATTCGGCGCCAAGGTCAAAATCGGAGTTGCCAAGATTGACACTTACCACCTCATCGATGATAGCTGATTACCACCTCACCGATGATAGCTGATTAGCATTATTTTAGATATCTAATTAAATCAAAAGAGTAAGTTCTGTTTTATATTACAATTATTATGTGTCATTCTAAATTAATATTTAAATAGTATATATTCGACTTCCCATTCCGAATCCATAATTTTGATACACTACTTGATTGGTAACGTACATATTTTTAGTCCTACTATCGTGGTATTATTGTTTAGTAATGGCAATTGTGCGAACGAGACACCGACCTCCACCTGGTGTTGTCTCATTCACACAGTAGTGCCTTCAGTAAATGTCGTCGATAGAATTTCAACTCTATGACAAATACAATAAAGTTGAATTTCTTTTAAACGATAAGTAAAAATTTTTGTAGAGTACTCACTCCCTATTATAAACCTCCTTGGTTAGAATGCATTCCAGTGTCATACACTTTAATCTATGGTCAAATAAATATCAATCAATGTCACGTTCACACGTGCGTGCCACAATAGTTACGGATTTTTTTGAAAAACTTTTATTTTTATAAAATTGCTTCAACAAAATGCAGCATGACGATGTAAGTAAGCAGAAGCACAAGTTGCTTCTACACTTTTGTGTAAAGAAACTTTCTTAAAATTATAAATCTATTTTTAGGTTGTTTGGGCTATCATCAATAAAAGACATTGTTCACATAAAGTAACGTAAGTACATGACTTAATCATTAGATTTATTCATAATTAGCTGTTAACATCGTTAACTTAAGTACCTAACTTTGTTTTCCAGCACAAAAACTCAGCACTTTTGTAGAAATGAATATAACCTGACTGGGCTTTGTAGTAGAGCCTCTTGTCCACTTGCAAACAGCAAGTATGCAACAATTAGAGAAGAAAATGGGATTATTTACTTATATATGCGAACAGCTGAAAGGTATTTTAAAATATTAAATAAATTGCACTTAAAAATTCAAACACTAGAATGCGTTTCATTGGTTATTTCCTATGCCGTTATGTTGGTTTTCCGAAAATCAATTCAATTTTGAACCTTCATCCATCGCAATAAGATTACAATGATGGTACTGCCAACATAGCGTCTTATAAAGTTATGATGAAAGACATTCTATGCAAGCCAAATAAGAACAGCACTGTCAAAACTGCCATATTTTTTTGCATTTCGCTTCCACTTCAAGATGTAGAATGTGCAAGAAAAGGAACAAAGATCAAGATTGCCATTTGACAGTACTATTCTTATGGCTCGCATAGTAGTTGAAGCAATGCCTATACATATAACAGCCCTACCTTTTAAATATGTACTTTTGATAAATAAAGCTAAAAGTCTCCATTATTATACCTACATTTATTCAAATGTTTCAGGGTTATGTTTCCAGCAAAACAATGGGAAAAAGTTAAGTTGTCCAGAAACTTTGAGAAGGCTATTTATCAGATAAATGAAAACCTTCTGTATTGGCCAGCATTCATAAAGGCAAAATGCAAACAAAGATTCGTCAAAATCACTCAATACCTTATACGCATGAGGAAGCTGAAACTTCGTAGAGTGTGAGTAATATCTGTACCGATTATCACAATTTTAATGTATTAATGATAGTTTCATCTCTCAAGCATGAAGAAAGTGCGTATTTAAACTTGTGAAGGATGAGTAAAGTGAAACGAATTTTGAACACTACCTTTTGGAATTACTTGGTGCTGAAAATAATAAACTAGTGGCTCTGTGAGCAGTAAACCTCGAGCTTGTTACATTTTTTTCAATTTTTAGAAATGGCTGAAATATGTTTCTTTACGTTTTTTCTTTTAAAAAACTTAATGGATAAAATTATTCTAAGTATATATAATTATCTAACCTGCTTCCAAATTTTACGAGGATCACTTAAGAAATGCAACCTGTAGAGGAGAACAAACGGACAGACATACAAAAGCATTTTTTCTCTAGCTGAAACGGAGACGCTTCGCTTCAGAAACTCATTTTGACCTAAAAATTTAAATACAACAAGCAAAAAAATACTTACCTACTCACTTGTTGAACAAATAACTACTGTTCCTTTATGTTTTTAGTTTTTATGTTGATGTAGGTAGCTTCTAAAACACATTTTGTGGCAATGTTTTCTTAGTTACTTTTACTGTATTTCAGAAAAGAATTAGTTCCAATACAACGTAAAATTGAAAGACGTGAAAGAAGGCGAGAGGAAAAAGCATTAGTAGCTGCAAGAATAGATAATGCTATAGAGAAACAATTATTGGAAAGGCTTAAAAAGGGCACAGTAAGTTATTGAGCTATAAGGTCTCTGCCCACTACACCATACCATATCATGACCATGCTAAAGTTGCATTACTCATTTCCCAGCAAAAATGTAAACAAAGAAACGTCACTGTCAAATTGACAAACTGACCTTGATAATGACATTTTCAGATATTGAAAACCTTTGGTCACTTTTATAACTTATTAATTTGTTTATTATATTTTGAGTCATAATAAATATAATGCCATCCAGGGTAATTTTAAAGTAGGATGGTAATTAGAAATTTTATCTTTATAACCTATCATAATTTTTGATGTTAAAAGTTCTTGAAACGAACTGATAAGAAAACTTTACTAAGATATTGACTGTATGTAAACTATTAAAAATATGTAGCATCTTCGCCTGTTCCCCCCAATACCAAAAGACAAAAATGTTACTACTACAGCTACTACTCGTAATATATTTTTTTATGAAATTTTATAAAATGACCAAAGGTTGATGTGTACGGTTTGCAGTTGATGTGTGCACAGCATCATAAAAATGTTTTCTACTATAAAACTGTTATTATGAAATAATAAATAATATTACTGTTTTTTATTGCCTCAGAATTCATGATTCAGAATATTTATATAATCTCTTTTTATTAGGTTTATGATGAAAAAACATGTAAGTGTGTTTATTTCTTGACTTAGCAATATACTATTTCTTTTTGTGTTGTTTTGTTCTGGCAGCACCGTTGTTTTCATTTTTGCTGGGAAATTACTTAGTAATGCGACTTTAGGAATGTATCAGGCAAAAAAAAATTCTTTGTATTGAAAAGTATGACACTATTCCCACTAGACCATTCCGTCACTTGCTATTATTATTAGTTTTATTTAGAAGGGGGGGACGACAGCGAAGCCGGACGGGTGATCAGTCACCTTACGTGACTGCCACTGGCCATGCACTTGTCATACTTTTCAATTCAAAGAATATTGTTTTGCCTGTTCGTAGCATGGCGATGGTAATGGTAACGGTGTAGTGAGCAGAGACCTTTAGTATTCATGAAGTCCAGTGGTTTTTATTCTACGTACCACTCCAAGAAATATCTGTAACTCTTCCTGCAACCCCCTATTATAAATTACAAATCAAATAAGATGTATGATTTATCTTAGTTATGAGATTTCTGCACGTGCCGCTGGGGTTAACATACCACTAATTGGGAAACACTGATGTAGTCCAATTAATATGTAAAACAATTGCTAATAATTTAATGCGGCCGCATATTGTAAGAAATTTGTAGTAATTTCTACTGAGTGCCTTCTGGCGACTGCCAGAATTTTTCTGACAGAAATCTCTTACAATATGCAGCTGCCCCTATTGTACAAATAGACATAATGACACTACATTCCTTAATAAATCAAATTGATATTCTATGAATTATATCACATAATTTGAAAATTCTTCATGTTGATTAAATATTTCTACAATTTATATTTTATTTCAGTACAATGATATTTACAACTTCCCACAAATGGCATTTGACGCTGCTCTTAAAGCAGAGGAGGTCTCTGGAGAAAGTGAAAGCGAGAAGGAAGATGAGGAGGAGACGGAGATGGAGATAGAGCCTGAACTGGAACACGAACTAGAGAAGGCTGTGGAAGAAACAGATGAATTTGTTGTAGCAGACAGTGACATGGAATCTGATGAGGTGAGAAAACCGAATTTCTTAGATTTTTCCTAAAATACATGTAAACCTAGGGCTGAAATTACATGCAGGACTTAAAAGTGAACAGTTATACCTATTTGAAAAGACTTTAGTACGTTAATACTATTATAAATTCTGTGCTTTAGATGTCAATATTTTGTTTAAATTCTTCTGACTGTTTATGATTAATTAAAATGCACTTAGTTGCCACATTATGTGTGTTCCGGGGGCGAATTGTCTAATTTAAGTTGGCACCCTGAGCGAAAGTGGCGCCGCGGTGAATTTTATTTAATATTATGATTCTGATACACAATTTTGATAATGTTTTACGTGGGACTTTTGAAAATCTACCACAATCGCTTTCATTCGACAGATGGATGTGATACATTGCTATATTTCTTTAAGTTTTTATTTGTGTCAAAAATAAGTTTCAATGTATCATCCTGAAAGTGATTGTGATAGATTTTGAAATAAGACATATTAAGAAATAAATAGGCAGATCACATAATATAAAAAAGGAGACTAAAAGAGACTGCATTAAGTATGCTTATCTTATACATTACACAATATGCTTATACAGTGTGAACATCTGAAAGAGGCATTTCTGACATTTAATAAAGTTCCTTTTTTATAAAATTTATTTTCTGTCAGAAACATTATCTTGATGACTACACTCTGTAATTATGTTTGGCTTTTTGTTTATAACTTGACTTCTGACTAGAGAAGCCTAATAAAAAATAAACAATAATAATATAAATAAATGAATTCCAGGAAAGTGACTCTGGAAGGAAAGAATCCGCAGATGTCACTAGTGATTTCGAGTCTGAAACATCGGACATTGAAGTAAGTTTACATTTTTACAATTACAATAAACATGCGAAATACAATACACACCAAAAAAGCCCCGACTCGTCGACGCAGCCCGGCGGTCTACATGAAAATAATCATATCGACGACATGCAGGGTTTCTAGATCGGAATCGAATTTTAAAATTCCCCCAAATCTCATTTTAATTTGCCCCAAAATGATAAAATTTGTATGAAGATTTCCCCAAACACGATTTCTTTGTTCCCCAAAATGATACGTTTTGTATGAAAATAAGATTTTAATTTTTCCCCAAAATTGCTAAAAACACTCAATCTACCTACCCTGACGACATGCGCCCGAACTCCACCAAAGCGCAGACGAGAAGAGATGTGCGTAGCGGAGAAGAGTAGATATGTTTTTCAGATAGTGTTTCCACTGAAGCTGTTCGTAGCCGAGCGGAGATGTGAACCGGCTAGAGCAGAGGAATATCAAGTGTTAAAGCAGTCTAAAGCCTTTTTATCGCTACAACATAGACTTGCTGTAAAAATCGTATTTTTTATAAACCGTGCTTTTGTACTTATTTTTAAAAGCATACTTCTTTTAAATGACACTCGTCTCGCGTCTCTTCTCTTCTCTTCTCGTCCTCGCTTCGCACCGCGCCGCTCCACCAGGCACTTGTACTATTATGTATTCTGTGCCCAGGCACAGCTGACATTCGCGCCATACAAATATGAGACATCTCTCCGCTCAACCGTCTCCACTGAAGCTGAGCAGAGACGAGATGTGTAAATAATGAAATCCTATTGGTTAACCTTCTCGTCTCATCCCCGCTATTTTGGAGTCCGGGCCTCAAGTTGTAGTGACTTAACTGTCATAAAAATGTTGCATGCAATAGGTAAAGCCGTCTAGCCCGCCGACAAAACCTTGCCGCCCTATGTTTGCGGATCGGCGACTGTGATCTATTGCGCATTATTATTACCTAATTTTTGATACAAAATGTTATTAAAATGTGTTAAACTTATTAAATTTTACAGGATGTCGCTGCTAAACTAACGAAGAAGAAGAAGCCTCGCGTTGAGATTGAATATGAAACAGAACCAGTTGTTAGTATTTCTAGGAAGAAAATAAAACACTAATGTTTTCCATGTTAAAAAGTTTTTTTATTGATACGTTAGCTATTTCCTTGTAGTTTCTATGAATAATTCCTTTTAAGCTAATTGTTATTGTATTGTTTTGAAACATTCATCAGTTTCATCACAATTCAAAAACAATTTTAGACAATATAAGTAGGTACCTACTTTTTATTTTTTTCAGACTAACATGATTGGTATTAAGACTAATATGGTTAGTTACCACCTCTGTGTCCAAAGTTTTGCGTTCTCAAGACTTCCTTACTAATCCTTACTTCCTTACTTAATAATAATAATAATAATATAATAATATAATAATAATAATATAATAATATATAATAATATAATAATATAATAATCCTTACTAATATTATAAATGCGAAAGTCCGTTTGTTTGTTTATTTGTTTGTTTGTTTGTTACGCCTTCACGTCTTAGCTACTGAACCGATCATCATGAAATTTTACATACACGTTGTCAGGGGTACAGAGAAGGACATAGGATACATTTCATCCCGAAAAAAAGTATTGTTCTCGAGGGATAGCAAAAAAACTTTCCGCGCAGACGAAGTCGCGGGCGGCAGCTAGTAATATTATAAATGCGAAAGTCCGTTTGTTTGTTTATTTGTTTGTTTGTTTGTTACTCCTTCACGTCTTAACTACTGAACCGATCATCATGAAATTTTACATACACGTTAGCAGAGGTACAGAGAAGGACATAGGGTACCTTTCATCCCGAATAAACGTACAGTTCCCGAGGGATAGCAAAATAACTGTCCACGCAGACGAAGTCGCGGGCGGCTGCTAGTAATATTATAAATGCGAAAGTCCGTTTGTTTGTTTGTTTGTTACGCCTTCACGTCTAACTACTGAACCGAACATCATGAAATTTTGCATTCACGTTCTCAGGGGTACAGAGAAGGACATAGAATACCTTTCATCCCGAAAAAAAGTATTGTTCGCGAGGGATAGCGAAAAAATTTTCACGCAGACGAAGTCGCGGGCGGCCGCTAGTAAGTACATAAAATACTACGACGACTGTCCTTGGGAGCAGCTGGCGATGGTTGTTCTCAGATCGTCCTGTTGAAAACGATGCGTTAATTACGTGATAGATTAGCTTAGAATTATTATCATAGGAGTGTTACGAAATAACTACCTATTAGGTGATCTGTAGGGTTATTCACGATTGTCGGAAATCTACTCGAAAGCATTCGATTCGAATCCGTATCCTCCGATGTTACAAAATATATTATTCACAAATACATTCGACTGGCATTCGATTCACTTTCCGACGGGAAAGCGCAATGCATTCACAAAGTTTGGTAGCTACCTATATAGCATGAAGTAGAAAATAAGATCGAAGACTATAGACTTTTCGACTCGATTCGGAAAGTTGGGTTCCGACAATCGTGAATATCCCCCCTGACCCAGGTTTTCGCCGATAGCTTTCATTCATACACAAGGTTTCAATAGGTATACCTGAATACTAAAACAAAGACTTGTTACAAAGTACTAATGACTGCCAAAATAATGATGCCGAAATAATAAGTTGGAATGAGTCTTTTTAAAGGTTTCCTAAAATTACTCGACCAGCTGTAGCAAAATATCTCGGAAAAAAAAATTCGGATCGAAGTTCATAATTTTCCTTCGTGGAACTTCACCAATAAGAACAATGAAGGCAAAAAGTTCATTAATGCACACTTTCTTGAAATTAATTACGTCCGCATTTATCGCTGGACAATTAGGGATTTTGTCATGAATCGAAAATCAAGCGCGTCTTCTGCTAATTAAAGTTATTTAGGAGGAATCGGATATGAACAGACTCTCAATAGAGCGCTCGGGCTGAATTTGGAATTCCTTCGTCGGCCGCGTCGCGTGCCACTGTTCGCGATTTAATTATGCCCGTCATGTATTATTACCGACTGTTCGATTGTTCTTTGTTATCTTAGAATATTTATAGATTACTTTATACTTGTGCTTATTTGAATGACAAACAAAAGTTGTGCGTAGGTATACACTTTACGGTAGATCTTTATTAACATCCTCAGATTTTTAACCCACATTTAGCAAATTATTGAATAGTACCTACATTAGCTGTTTGGTAAGAGCTTAGATTAGGGTTAGAGTATTTAAGAACCATATTATGCCAATATTACCAATACAGTACCTACATATCCAGATCTAAGTAGGTCACAGACTAGCGCCCAGGTATGCCAATTTACAACATCAGCATAAGATGAGCATAACGATCAGTTATAGCGCTATTAAAGTTAACCGTATTACCATTACCATTATGTATTCTGTGGTATTACTGGGAATTTTGATTTAGGCAAGCCAGGCCTAGGCTACCTCCACTAAGCTCTAGCTAGGTCTATAAGTAGGTACTTAGGTGGGTACCTACACTTCATCATACTGCTCTTTAGAGATGGTTTTTAGTCAAATTTTCAGGTAAAAACCTGAAAAGACATCTTTATCATTTTCTACGCATTGTCCTGTGCACAATACTTTATGAATCTCAATGTTGGTCTATCAAAAGGAATAAATTCAGCTTAAAATCAATTTCGCAATCTTGGCTAATTTACGTTGTCTCGGAATTAAGGAAATATCTAGTGAAATGGAAAACGAAAATTGGGTATTCATCTAAACGGCGTGCGCGGAATAATGCTGGCAACACAATAACAACATCAGTAGGGCTACGTACGACAAATAAATTATTAAATTTATTATTCGACATCTCGCAAATGGGTTGGAATATCCTAGTATGGAGGGTGGCATACTTAATTTCCGACATTTTGTTTTTTTTTTTCAAAATAGCGGACACGCATGAAACCTGTGTAAATCGATAGCTAGTACCAATACGAACAAGAATTGTTAACGACATAATCGCCTAAGACGTCACGTTTTCGAGCTGTAAGCTATTAAAGTTGAACTGGAGGCTTTAAAATATTAGTTCTTACGGCCATCAAAGTCTGGAACACTCTGGATTAAGTGTCAAGGTCAAAAATAGAACCCTTTCCTTACCTCGTTGGCTGATTGCGTCATTCATTTGCGGAGACATGCACACGATAGGTGAGTTATATTATCACAAGACCGAGTTGAACCGGTAACACATATTAAAAAATCTTTTACTACCTACGAAAGCCTATTAAAATGTATTTTTTTTTCAAATTGGTAACCCTTTCCCTACCGCTTGTTGACTTTTACTCCAGTCTAGACCTAGATGACCGTAAAATACCGTATATTTTAGAGCCCATGCATACGTTTTATTTTAGCTTCAAATCTACCCAGTGGTGTCGCCACTAGTTCAACTTTAATAGCTTACAACTCGAAAATGTGACGTTTTAGGCGATTATGTCGTTAACAATTCTTGTTCGTATTGCTACTAGCTATCGATTTACACAGGTTTCATGCGTGTCCGCTATTTTGAAAAAAAAAAAAAATGGCGGTCAGTAGGTATGACAAAATATTAAAACCCCTTTGCAGTTCTTATCTCGAACGTTCGAATTTGTCGCAATACCGGTAGGGGTGCTTTATTGGCTCCGTGCACGCTTTTAGCGCCACCTAGCGTGTTGCAACTTTGTTGGCTCTGAATATGAATATAAGGTTCTTGGCTCTGACCTGGCCTCCTACTCAAATGGCCACTTTTCTATTCGTTCGCTAACTTAAAGCTTAAAAATAAGCAATTAAACGATCAAGTCTCTCGTCGCAAGTTTATGTAAATCACAGACATTGTTGTATTATATGGAACTGACAAGCCCACGACACGTAATTTTGGAATTTATGGCTTATTTTTAATTTTTAAGTTAGCGAACGAATAGAAAAGTGTCCATTTGAGTAGCCCCACTGACCTGACCGTTTTGACGTTTTGATATGTAATGGCGGCATTGTGACAAAATGTAAAAAAATTGTGTTATTAATGTTAATTTCAAAATTACTGTGATTTGGGTGGACAAAATGTTGTGAAATCATTTTTGGTCATTTAAATTAAATATGGCAAGTAAGACCTATTCAAAAAGTGTTTTATTTTGGTTATAGGTATCAGGGTTTGTTTACTTCTTTTATTGTTGTAGATTTTGTAAAACAAGAGGATAAAGCTAGTTTAATAATTTTACTAAGTGATAATAAACATTATATAATTATTCCTGTATCGCTAGTAATTAATTAAATATCGTTTTCAAACAGATTACAGAGCCTTCATTATTTCTACTTTTTGCCACCATGAGCGCTGCGATCGATTATTATACCTTCGCACCCAGCGAATAGCGTAGAGCATAAATACGCAGTGCGTGCTTGACGCACAGTCACGTGTATAAATATGTATAGTATACCTACAGTTTAGAACTTTGTCACTCGAAAACTATTACTTTTTGGAAGAGAAATCAATGACAAATGACAACTATTACAAAGTGATAAAGTTCTAAACTGATGCGTACGTCGAACGCAAAGTAAACTATGCGCAGAGAGCTTTTGTGTAGGACTAGGTAGGTCAGGGGGGTGTCAAAGTTGCGGCCCGCAAGCTATTTCAATACGGCCAGCGACCAGAATCTATCCAGTGAGGATTTTAGACGGCATTCTATGTCACTACGTATTGTAAGATAATAAAATATCTTGTATCTGGATCCTCAAGCTCAAGATAACTCCCTTTTATTACCTTTGTATGAAAATAAAGATTTTAATTTAGTATGTGTTTGAGTTTATAATTTTGAGTCTTGCCCGCTAACACGCTCTTAGCTAAAAAATGGCCCTTTTGAAAAATCAGTTTGACACCCCTGAGGTAGGTTACTAGGTAGGTACCCAGCTTGCTATCTTTCGATATTAATTAAACCCGCACATTTACGGTACGTTCAGGCGCGGTCGCAGCCTGAAATTTTGGGGGGGGGGTCACTAATAATAATAATTGCTTTTTTGTAAATTTTTAGATGCTTTTTCTATGTGACATGTACGATTTTGGGGGGGTCATGTCCCCTGTGACCCCCCCCCCCCCCGGACCGCGCCTGGGTACGTTTATACGTGTCAAAGAACTCCTACCGAGTAAGTCAAGTAGTAAGTTGCTAGGGATGTTCCGTAGCTAAAACGATGTGGTCATAAGACCCGGAACAGATTAAAAATGCAATTTCCGATGGCTTGCCGCCTCTCGGGCGCGTGATGTATCGCTTCTCGTTAACTGTTGTTATTACAACGCTACTCATCATGTTTTATTCCATTTTCAAGCTAGTAACTACCTACTTTACTTAAGTAACACGTGCCTAGTAAATATAGTAAGCTATCTATAATATTGTGCGTGCATACCATAGAACATATAATAATTTTGTTTGTTTGTTACACTATTATGATGGAACTAAAAATTACATTCAAGAAGTCCGAAACCTTAGAAGACGTTTCAGTACTTTGTTGCTGGAAGCTACTTCGCTGCCGGTTAGAGTATATATTCTGTGCTGCCGGTGAATCAATCTATTCAATTTGCTAAGTTAGTATTCATGGCCTAATTTAACATATTATCATAGTGCTAGTGTACGCGATTTAATCCGACGGCTTTAGCTATTAATGAAACGGCTAATTGATTTTTGTTCGCATACTGGTGATTAACGAGATCCGATCTGAATCCGGTGTATTTCCATTGTTTGAATTTCAATTCGATTTGACTCATATGCTATCGTTTTAGGTTCTGAACTGGAGATTGAAAGTCGAAATGAATAATCTGCTCGATCGGCTTACGAGCTTTGTTCATTTTAAATTGAGAAATACTTTGTTTCTTACTTACTGACTAGCTTCCGCTCGAGACTTCGTCTGCGTGGACATTAAATTCCCACTGAAACTGAAAATTTTCATTTACTTGCGACCCTTCCGCGTAGCTACTAACACGTAGGTACAATATTTTGTGGTAATTTTGTGCAAATACTCACAAATATTACCACAAAGAGTGGGTAGTAACAAAAAGCAACCAGTAACACGTAAATGTATCGTGCATGGCAGAATATGAAATCTCTTGGTAGGTGGTACATACATTATCTTGCCACTTAATCCGGTCTCTTGCCATTATGTCTGCGACCCTGCTCAGACACTGGACACGACATGTACTTAGTTCAGAAGGTAGGTATAATTGGATATGTATGGCTAAGTCGTCAAGTGATGTGGTGATGCGATACTTAACACATAAAGTTCGTATTCGAACTTTATGAGAGAGTTATCGTAGATATAGTACAACGAAAACAGTTTGATTAAAATAGCAAGGTTTCATTCATTAATTCATGACAAAGTTATCAATACTATTAAAATAAAAACATGAAGTATTAAGGTACCTTAGGTAATTAGTAAGATGTTTTGAGTGCTTGTTATAAAGTTTTGTACATACAAATCAATCACAACTTTAATAACTTTGTTAAAATCTGAATTCATTTTACGTAATGAATTACGTAGAGTTATACCTATCACCTTAGAATTCTAAGCCTATCACAGATCATAGTACTTAGGTAGGTACATACTAGGTACTTACCTATACCGATACCAAAGAGTAAATAAAACTAACTAATTAAAACTATAATGTAAGTTTTATTTATTCTTATGCCGATACATCTTTAATTAACTCTCTAAATAAACTAGTAAAAGCTTACGCAAATATTTGAAATATATTTCAAATAAGTACTTATTGCCTAGGTACGTCCAAAGTCCAAGATGATCTCCTAATCTCCTAATGAACGACACTTGGTTTAATTTGCTAGGTAGTATCCCATGGAGGGGCAGACAAATGATAATACCTAATAGAGGCAGAAAAAGTGTTGGCAATCTTTCTTACTTTCGCTCAAGGCTAACAAAAATACCTGCGGGTGACAGAGCCATTAATCTGGCGTCACGTCAGGTAGCCGCAGTCAGTTGCTACCGTAACCTACATTCGCATAGATCCCAAGTGCAGTAAGTCAAATACGAGCAATACTTTTTCTGCAGGTTAGGTACAACAACGTATACGAGGGTGGTTTGATAAGTCCATGACGTGGTGAAGAAGAAACACTTTTTTTCGATATAGGCTTAGTAGAATAATAATACCTAGAACGATAGTTCTCTACAAAGCGCACTGTCAAAAGTGAGGCAACTAAAACAGCCAAAATGACCCCGTTTTCAGATTGTTAATCTACATTATTACCTAATCATACCGAATAAGTACAAAACAGTTTCAATTTTCCTTTATTTATTAGATTAGTTACTATATTATTGGGTTTTAATTACGATTAGGTAACGTATGAAGGATATAAATCTGAATACTAAGCCATTCTGGCTTGGTATTAGTAGGCACTTTGCATACGAGGACACGGTTTCTAGGTGTTATTATTCTAAGGATATAGGTATTTTGTTTTATTTCTCTAAATAATCTTTTTGTAGCTCTGCGTAATCAGTCCAACGAAGTTCCTACCTCTTTAACCCATTATTTTTTTTCTTTCATCGTCTGAAAACTGGTAACTGAAATGAGGGCCCATTTCAGACACCACCTTTGGGCTTGATGAAAATCTTTGCCCGACAAGACATTCTAGAGAGTAGGAAGGATTCGCATCTTCATTTGATGAGTTATGTATGATGTCATGAGTGCTGCCGAGAGGGTCGACATGGTCATTAAGAAAAGTTAGAAGTCGCTTGAGCTTTTTGTTTCCAAAAGTAATAAAATCGCAGTAGCCCGTTTTCACAGAAGCTATAGCTCCTTTAGGTTTATGAGGTAATACAGTAAGCGATTTCTTGTAAATGGGCTCCAAATCTTGTTTGAGTTTCAGAACGGTATCAAAAGATAAGTCATCGAACAATTTTGGGCGCGGCGAACTTGAAGGATTTTGAAAACAAATTAACGTCATAAGGACGTATTTACGGAAAGTGAGTAAATAATTACATTACATCGATATTACATCAATGTGGTTTGTTTGTTTAATGAGACAATGGATTAAGGCAACTCACGTAATTTAATTATGTAATGTTTAATCACGAAAGGCTATGTTTAGGTTTTTTATGTTACGTAAGTTTTTTACGGATTCTCATGACTTCTGAAAAACCGCGGTTAATAAATTAAAAAACATAGTGCAAGTTTAAATTTAAAATTAAGACATAAAGTCAATATTTTCTGAAATACTTAGTTGGAAGAAAAATAATCTGTGTACCTACCAGAAAATGTACGGTAATACAGTTATTACCGTACATTTTCTGGTAGGTACACAGATTATTTTTCTTCTAATTTCTTCTAATAATAACTGTATTACCGTAGTTTTTCTCTATGATTATTGCAATGCATCAGCATCATTTTGGAATCGGAATTATTTCATTTATTAAATTCTCGTTGATTCTCGTTTTAGAATATGCGTTGGAGTTTTCTTTATATTACGGAGAGCGCTTTCTGTTCTGAGAGGCCTCTCCAATGGGTGGTTCCGGTACTCCGGTGGTTATCAATTACAGAGGCGGTTGTTCAGCCGCCCCCGGATATTTGTTGGCCATTAAGCACATTAATTAGTACCAGCGGTCCGCTGATGAACCCTTAAAACTCATTCAGAGTGATTTCACCCAACTCAGCCCAAGCTCTTTATTGGCACGAGAAAGTATTTTCAAGATAAATAAAATGATATTGGCGTGTGTAAATATTGCCGATAGGAGACTTTAAATTAAACGTTCAAAGGATAACTTTATCAAAGTTGGAAAGGTTATTAATCAGAAACGAAGTTTGTCATTAATGAAGTAGTTATAGAAGATGATAAAGTTAGATTTGTTTTAAGATGATTGGGATGGTTTCTTAATTTGATTATTAGAGCTTGATAGTACAAACGCATTTTTTTGGGTTACCTATGTAGATTCCTCAAACTGTTACAATAGGGATGTTGACTTATGAATAAAATAACGAAATACTAATAAAAATCGTAAACATATCAAACTGTTGGAGTAGCTTGTATACCTCTTGGTTTTATATATTGCGTATTATTTGTTTTATGACCCTTCAAAGTTGGGTGGACAAGTCCATTTAAAAAGTATAAAATTTGTTAAAATAAATAATACATTTAATTAGTCCGTAAAATTTATAGCAAATTTGTCAAAGAAACCATTTTGATAAACACAATATTTAATATAGCTGCCGAACAAATTTCCTACGCTTTGCATATGTCGTGGGCTAATCGTTGAACTGGGCCGATCGAGATCTGCCTGGCCAGATCACGATGTGCCGGCATTTCATGATCTGGCAAATAATTTCATGATGTGCCCAATCAAAAATTAGGCAGATCGATAAAAGCAACCATTCGTCGATTTGCCCTACTAGTACGTAGCCACATCGAGATATGGCTGGGCGCATCGTAATATACTTCCGTTTTGCGACGCTTGTGGCACTGTAACGCTGTTTGCGCTCTGTCAGCTGTGTGTTTACGTGCGAGCAAGATGGCGGCGTCACAAGAAATCCAAAATTGTGATAATAAAAACAATACGCTTTTAAGAGACATTTGTATAACGAACCACGTGTTAATATGATAATAATAATAATGAGAAAAATAATGAGAATGTTAAAGCCCAGCGGTAACGATCAATTGCGATTGTCAATTTTTCCACAATTGACGCCCATTGGCGGAAAAATTGATCGTTTACGCGTGCAATTGAAGCGATTGTCAATTGCTCCAACAATGGCATTGACGGAAAAATTGACAATCGCAATTGATCGTTACCGGCGGGCTTAAGATGAGAATGATGATTCATAATAAACAAAATTAAAAAGTAATTAATGTACCTACATTCTTTTAATTTTACTAATACTTTGGTCACTCTACAGACTATTAATCCCAGCATGGCTGGTTTTATCTTTATTATACACGCTGTAATTTTAATCATTTGGTTCCCGCCGTGTGGTGGTTCCACTCATGATTATAAGCAACTTTTACTATTTACTTACTCGACCTTAATGTATGGAACAGCTGATTTTTTTTGCGAGCAGGAGAGTTGGCCCCATAGTAAAAGTTGCTTGTAATCATGAGTGGAACCACCATACGGCGGGAACCAAATGATTAAAATTTCAGCGTGTATAATAGAATAATTATTTTCTAAACTTCATTTTATTTGCTTGTACTTTGGCCACCCCACTAAATCGATTTGCCCAAGCATGGCCGGGCAAATCGTCAAACGTTATGCTTTGAACGATATGGCGGGTTTTGAAAAGGCAAATCAAGAAATGCCGGCGTATCGTGATCTGCCCAGGCAGATCTCGATCTGTCCAATTCAACGATTGGCCCACGACACATACAACGTAGGAAGGCGTGACGTCATAACTTGGTAGCCGTTAGTATGGAGCGTTTTCGGGTGAGTCCAATTTTGTGCATTACAAACTGTGATATCTCGGGCAGTTTTCATTCTAGCGTAATAATTCTTATATAAATGTTTCTTTTTTTTAGGGGTAATTTATGTAACATAAAATAAAAAAATAGTCAACATGCCTATTATATAATACAGACGATGGACGTTGTATTACTTTCGTAGTTATTAGTAATGGTATAATTTTAATACTTCGCTACTCGGGTATTTCATGTGGATTATAGTAAGGTAGGAAAACAGGCCCGACATCATAAAGATAATACGTGGAGTAACCTGGGCAGTAATTAAGGCGGATATTAATACAGAACTATTGAGCGGATGCCGCCGCGTCGGTATGCCGATATTGGGTCCCCATTGGTGATCGTTCAAGTGATACGGAATGTTTGGCGTAGCATCATTAATGTGTGTGCTTATTTTCTGGCGAAGGCGTGCAGATAAAGCGGGGGTCGGGATCCTTTTCAGGGTGCCATACCCAAACAAAGGATAAAAATGAAACCACATTATTCACCCCATGTAAAATGCTGGTCGATTTTTTTACGTTGTACGTTGTTATGATAGGTTCCCTTTTAACCGACTGAGAAAAAAGAGGTTATCACTTTGACGCATTATGTATGTAAAATTGATTCCACAAGAATTTTTCAGTTATTTTTACAAAATTTTAAGAAATATATTAGGTATTTGTACGAGGGTTGCCAACTTTTTTGCATCAAATATAGTATTTTCAAGATTATTACGTGTAAAAATACAGTAGATGGCGAAAAAGTCCAAAAAATATACCTAGTAGATTAGAGTCTACCTTTTATGGCAGAACTTTTTATGTCATAATTTTATTATGCATAACAACTAATGGCATAAACTTCATGTCGCAGAAAATCGTTTGGCATACACTCATTTATCATACACTTAAAAAGCATAATTTTGTAAGCCAGAATCATCTTTTGGCATACATTTCATATCCGTAATAATTAAATAGTAGAACCATCATATCGCAGAAAGTTCACAGTCAGAACCATCATATCGCAGACAGTTTATAGTCAGAATCATGTTTTGGCATACATTTAACAGAAAATTCATATCTAGAATAATTTTGTATTTCTTACAAGCATGTTTCATGCTGCATGCATCCTTACATGCAGACAAATAAACATGCATGCAAGCAAGCATGCAGCATGCAAGCAAGCATGCAGCATGCAAGCAAGCATGCAGCATGCAAGCAAGCATGCAGCATGCAAGCAAGCATGCAGCATGCATGCAAGCATTGTGGAGCTCCGCTCGCTTCGCTCGCTCCGCTGCGAGTGGTCAAAACACCAACCTAACCTAACCTACTGGTAGGTGCATTAAAAGTTTTTCTTTATAGCGGGGGGCCTCAGGCCCCCCGACCCCCCCGAGCAGGGGGGCCAGCCCCCCTGCACCCCCCGGCAAGCATGCAAGCAGCACAAACAAGCATTCAAGCATGCATGCATGTAAGCAAGCAGCATGCATATCGGTTTTGCAGCGATTCGTTCTGTTGTTGACTTTTGTAGCACAACATTTACAAAAATTCAACATATTGACTTTTTAAGACAAATTTTTAATTCAATTTTTTAGAGATTACAATTTGCCTGATGACATTATTCTTAATGAAATTCTGCCATATTCTTAGTATACCATGTGAAAATTATACCAAATAATTGCCGACTAAATAAACGTTATGCCAAACGAAATTCTGCGAATAAAAATTTTGCCAAAGGTATTTATGCCTAATGAAATTCTGCCATTTGAATAGTATGCCATTGTAAATTCGGACATGTAAACATTCTGCCAAACAATAATTATATTAAACAATTTTTATGCCTTAAAAATATTCGTTTAAAGAAGATTCTGCCAAGTGTGTTCTGCCAAATAAATTTCGGAGCATCAAGTTTCTGCCAGATAGAGGTAACCCAGTAGATTATCGTTTTGTATGGACGATTTTAAAGAAGTTGCATTTTTCATAGTAACGTTTTCATAATTTATTCAACAATCATAAACACAAGTATTTAAACACAAAAATTACTACCTATGCAATTACTTATGTGCGTAGAAGTAATTTTTTGAAGTGAAAACTTCTTTAGCGGCGTTGTACGCTTTTTTGTAATGGGGAAAAAATGTTAAAACTGTCAGTAAGGATCACGTGACCCTGATCGAAAATTCGTAAGATGGATGTGACGGATGGAGAGTAGACAACCAGCGGCGGAAGTATCCCCCTCTCTTTCTACGGGGCACGGCGAAAATGGTGGCGCGTCATTTCAAGACGTAAACACTAGTGTCACCATAGAAACGCGCAAATTTTTTAATTCAATAACAAAACTCTAGATTTTATGTCAAGCTATGGATAAGACTTTCGTACAATACTGTTCTGTATTCGTAAATTCAAATGCAGAGTAAATTCGTAAGACGGTAATTCGTGCAAAATTATTCCCTAACCATTCCAAAATATCAAAAATGCACTTCACTTCTGCCGGCACTACCGGAGTGCAACCCGATCTTTTTTCTGTTTTTGTTGAATTTTTTTCACTTGAAATAACATAGTAGTTTTGCTTACTATATATTTTTTCAAAAAATATAGTAGGCGAGCCCTTAATATAGTAGGATACTATATTATATAGTAAGGGTTGGCAACCCTAATTTGTACAGCACCATTTACCCCCGAAAAGCGAAATTACCCATAGATAATTATCTCTATCGAGTACTTTTACGCTCGTTTTTTTAACCGACTTCAAAAAAAGGAGAAGGTTCTCAAGTCGACGGTTTTTTTTATTATTTTTTTAATGTATGTTTTACCATAACGTCGTCAGTTGTTATTCGATTTATACAATTTTTTTTATCTCAAAGAACATAGTTCGTGTGTAGTCCCATAAAAAAATTACAGAGATCTGGCTGGTAGTTTTTTCATAAACCTGAAAAATGACAATTATTTAGCTTGCCATCACACGTGTTTTTACGGATTTTCGGACATAATATCTTTACTTATGTACCGATTTAGATGATTCTTTTTTTGTTTGTAAAGGTATACTTCAATACCGATGAAATTAAAATACACATTTTAATTTCATCGGTATTGGACTTTGAACTTCGAAGATACACAAGGGAACTCTTCAAATTCAAATAGTATATGTAAAGTGATTTGGATTTTGGTAGGTTTATGACAATCCAAAACAAACCAAACCATGGTCTGCGATGCAAGGTTCTGGACTAGACTTGGAATACGAAGACACAACAGAACTCCTTAAAAAACAAACAGCGTAAATTTGGAAATTGAGTTGTGGGCATTTTACCATTGAAAATATTTTATAAAGTTAAAAAATATTTACATGCTTACATACCTACCACTAAAAAATTGAAAATAAAAAACTTTTTTAACAAAAAAGAAAAACCTCCTTCAAAAAACCAACAAAAACAGCTTAAAAATTAAATACCTCTAAAAAGCGAGATATAATATTCAAATCATTAGTTACGCATAATATTATTAATAAAACACGTCTAATGAAGTCGGGTGGGGCTTTTAGGAATATAAAAAAATAAGTTGTCTTCTAGCCCCACCCCACCCGACTTCAATAGACGTGTTTTATATGCGTAACTAATGATTTGAATATTATTTCTCGCTTTTTTAGGGGTTTTTAATTTGAAGCTGTTTTTGTTTCAGGTTTTTTGAAGGAGGTTTTTCTTTTTTGTTAAAAAAGTTTTTTATTTTCATTTTTTTTGGTAGAGTTTGTGCTACAGCACAGCACAGAACAGACTACCTACAGTTTCCGTCGTGCACGTGGCTAACTATTGCCCTTATCAGTTTGAAAAGGACGTCATTACGTATGTAAATACGTATTTCCTGGGTCGAGGTAGATGCTGCGTTCCCGAGGGAAGGCCTTTCGTCCCGCCAGCTATTTTTCTCCCATTTTATTTATTAGGGTTTTGTGAGCCGAGCCCGGCAGTACCCGTTTGTCTGTCAGATTCAAGCAAGTAATCGATATTAATGCGCCATTTTTACGCTGTCTATGGAAATATCTGTAGGCAAAATAGTAACTGACTCTATTGAAACAGTACATAATATACTTATCTTATATTTTGAAGACGAAGGCACATTGAATTATTATTCTCTACCTATATTATCCAACTCCTACCTCCACCAAACCTTCCTACCAAATTAAATTAATATCATCCATAAAATTATAATAACTGAAAAGTTTGATATTGGATAGTCAGTCACACGAAATTAAATAAAATTTGTCCTGCGAAGAAATACAGGCTGTATTTTTATTCACTCTCAGGATGTGTTCAGTTCATAAATCTGAACAACTTTCTTTAAAAAAAAAAACAAAAAACCGACTTCAAATAATCTACCTCTAAAAAGTAAGAAATAATATTCGTAATAATAAAAACACGTCTATTGAAGTCGGGTGGGGCTTTTAGAATAAAAAAAAGGAATCTGTAGGTACTCCAGCCCCTTTTGCTTTTTGCTTTTTAGAGGTAGGTTATTTGAAGTCGGTTTTTTGTTTTTTTTAAACAATTTTTTTCTTTTTTTCTTTTTAGTGTAGGTACCTTGTAGGTAAATTATTTAGGTAGTAAAATCGGCTCAGCCAAACGTGAGATAATCGCGAAGAAACATACATACATACGGGTCAAACTGAAAACCTCTTTTTTTAAGTCGGTTAAAGAACTACACACATATCCCTCTTCCAAAAAAAAAATTATCTTATTCAGTTCATAAACAAAGAAGTAATACGACCATTATCATCGAGGTAATTCACACAAAATCATATTATTTTCGTGCTTTTTTTTTCAAGATTACTTTAAAAGTACTGAACCGATTTCCAAATTTTAAAAAATGGGACCAACTTGGGAGTTTACCTTATATTACGTTTAAATAATTTCAATCGGTCCAGCCGTTTTTGAGTAATCGGTGGACATACACAAAGAAAAAAAAAACAAATATACAGACGAACAGAGAACCTCCTCCTTTTTGGAAGTCGGTTAAAAAACATAGCCTCAAGTACGTGTATTGTCAACGAC
Source organism: Agriphila geniculea (assembly GCA_943789525.1). Taxonomy (NCBI): domain Eukaryota; kingdom Metazoa; phylum Arthropoda; class Insecta; order Lepidoptera; family Crambidae; genus Agriphila; species Agriphila geniculea. Next base: position 21,119,654 of record OX038878.1, read on the forward strand.
ACAGGAAGAAACCACTGACTGAGGTGTCGTTTAAAATATTTTTTTTAGTAACCACACAACTGTAGTAAAAGTCAAAGTTATAATAAGTATCTTTATTTAAATAAACTTAATAATTAAGCACTTTTCGGTAGTGGGTTTTTTAGTAGTGAAGTTATTATACTAAACTTGATTTTATCAATATCAATTATTTACCATTCGCATGTTCACGATATGACATGTTTGTTACACGTCACTACCTAATGTCGGCAGTGGTGTGGTTAGAAAAAGAAAATGTAAAAGACACCCTAGTGGTGTCGTCAAGTGGTGTTGTTGACAACACACGGCCGGCCAAATATGTAAAAAAATACTATCAATACAAATCAAGGAGATCACGTGATCAGTTTAGTAAGAGATTGCCAGTGTATTTCGACATGTTTCTTGGAAAAAAATGTTCAGATTCATGGACTGAACACATCCTTAAAATTTGGAGAGTAAATAAAAGTACAACCTGTATAAGTTTTGCGAGAAATTTATTCCCTGTTTCCATTTGCTTTTTACTCTGTACCTTTCGGTATACTTTATCTTTACATTGGTTAGGTACCTATTATACTTTATAGTATAAATGTGCGCATGCAAAAGGAAATAATAGCGTATCTGCTGAGCTGAGGTAGATAATCGATTCGGAGAACCGAAGTAGAAATAGATACACGTCGATAGCGCACACATGAAATTGAAATATTTGAGATGAGATTGGTATTTGCTTTGAGTATGGAAACAAAGATAGTGGGCTGAGGAAATTGAAATACCTTAGCGGAAGCAACCAATATAGAATTTAACTTGTATTTTGTTTTCATTGACATGATTATAATGTCATGTTCAAAAGAAGAAATTCGACATTAAGCTAGTATGCCTCTCCATATAGTTGATTAAGATGTTTAATTTATTTCATGACATCCATCTCCTTATCCAACAAGTAAGGACTCGGTAGCTCCGCGGTCAGAGAATTGGAGACATCCAAAGGGGTGTCCACGTGGGTTCGATTCTCGTCTGAGAATGGGGAATGTCTGAAAAAATCAAATTGCCTGAATATTTTTTTATAGATAGGAATAAGCTCCCTTAGTAATAGAAAAAAAAATTCAGAATTTTCGGTTGCGTGAAATAATTAAAAAAAATTAAAGTCTCTTCGACTTCACAAATGTAGGAAGGTAACAGCAGAATGGAGATTATACCTTTGCCAACACCTGCCACAACCACAACATGGTATTTAAAAAAATTCAACACAAAATGTCAAACCTTTTTGTTTTTAATTCTTGTTGTCATAGTGGCAGGTGTTGGCAAAGGTATAATTTCCATTCTGCTGTTACTTTCCTACATTGTGAAGTGGAAGAGACTTTAATTTTTTTAATCTTTTTCACGCAACCGAATTTTTTTATCTATTACTAAGAGAGCTTATTCCTACCTATAAAAAAAATATTCAGCCAATTTGATTTTTTTCGGACATTCCCCATTGATCTGGAGCGAGTAGGGTTATAAAATCTAATAATGAGATTTACTGATTTTTTCCTGACTTTTCAGTAAATTTCTTGACACTTTTTACACCTACATCTACATTTTTAATTTAGTTGACGTTTGATATTTTTTTCTCACTAAAATGATAAACACATTATGATTTTACACTATTTGGGATTTCAAAAATCCCTGAAAACTACAGTTTTTCCCTGTTTTCCTGACAGTATGCCTCCCAGGTGGGATGGCCAGGCCCCTATTTCACAGACGTGACATTTGTAAATGACAATGACAATTCGGTGTCCATGGCGTCAGCCAATTTGAATTTAGAAAATAAACTGATCAAGCTACTCACAGACACCGCAACGTACATCAAATTGTCATTGTAATTTACAATTGTAACGTCTGTGAAATAGGGGCCAGGTGGGATAGGTGGAAAAGGGGCAATTGAAATATTCCTCTGATCCTACCTGGGTGGGAAGAGTGGAAAAAATTCCACTTATCCCCCCCAGGTGGGATGGCCAGGTGGGATAGGTGGAATAGGCGCAAAAAATCCTGCCATATCAGGAAAACTCCTGTCATCTGGTAACCTAGGTGCGAGTCGTATTTTTTCTAGTAAGTATATTTTTTAGTAAAGTAAAGAAAAGTTTCTGGTAGGAAATTTTTCGATCACCATATACTTTCGATATCAACAAGACTGATTTATAGAATCTTCACATTCACAGGGAGATACCAGCCGAAGAAAAGAGGTTCACAGTGCTTTAAAAATCTAGATTTCATTATGTACAATGTGCACCTGGCGGGTTTCCCAGCTTATTTGTCTCGCCCGGGAGGGCGCGTGTCGGGATGTAGGTTAAGTGATGCTCTCTGATCTCGTTCAGACCGTTATACTGGATAATCGTTCGATAAACACCGCTCTAATGCCACTACCTATCCCGAGGTGAACAAATTCAATGACGATAGTGCTTCAGTGGTGTTTGAAATGCATTTTCTTTTGTTTGTCTCTTAAGATAGGTCTGGGGATCAAGTCTGCTAATGTTAACGTCAAAATCGTGTTTCAATGGTGTTTGAATGGTAATGCTTTTTGACACAATTCTTGTTTCTTAAATCAAAAAAACCGGCCAAGTGCGTGTCGGGCCACGCGCCATAGGGTTCCGTAGTTACCTTATACCATACCATATTTAATACCACCTATAATTTTTCGTCTGTAAAAATAACTTTGTTTTTCACAGTGTTGGTATGAATGACAAAGTTAAATGTGCTATATCTCAAAAACTAATTACTATATCTCGTTCAAATCAATTTTGGTTGAAAGTGTTTATTAAGATCTACAGCATATATTTTTTTTAGATTTTTCACTCTCTTATTTTAAAAGTTAAAGGGGGGGGGACACACATTTTACCACTTTGGCGGTGAATATCTTTCAAACGGTTGACTTTGAGAAAAAGTTGTCTTAGAAAACTTAATGTCATTTTTAAAGACCTATCTATAGACACCCAACACGTGTTGGTTTGAAGAAAAAAAAATTTTTCAGTTTCAGTTCCATGTATGGGGAGCCCCCCCTTAATCTTTTATTTTTCTTATTTTTGTATTAAATTCGTTAAGCGGTTAACAGAATACATCTACCTACCAAGTTTCAACTGTGTAGTCTTAATACTTTCGGAATAAAGTGGCTGTGACATACGGACAGACAGACAGACAGACAGACAGACAGACAGACAGACAGACAGACAGACAGACAGACAGACATGACGAATCTATAAGGGTTCCGTTTTTTGCCATTTAGGCTACGGAACCCTAAAAACGAGACACAAAGTGTTTCCGTTTACATTTTGATAGTTTCGTTAATAATTTTTGTATGAAACAGATGTTTTTTTTTTCGCGATTTCACAGTTGGTCTCCTAGTAAAAGTTGTTCAGTTTGATGGTCCCTATCTACCATATTCGGCTTTATAAGGCTCTTACCAAACACCTTGTATAAAATAAAAAAGTGGAGAATCTATAAAGACCAGTGATATAATGATTACTATACAAACGTTCCAAGTTACCACCGAACTGAATTCGTATTTTTTACACGACTACCCAAAAAGGAGTATATATGTGTTCAGGGTTCATGTATGTTTGTGGGTATGTGAGTTTCTTTATTCCACCATAACTTCTAAATGTCTCAACGGATTTGGATGTATGGGGAATCCTTGCATCATTTCGAGTGACACTGGCAATTTTTTTTTTAAAAGCCTATATGGAGACTTTACGACCCCATTTTTCTTCAAATATTACAATATGGGCATCAAATGAAAGGCCTCAATGAGCACATTTCAAAACTATATAATTTGTCACTAAAATGAGTGAAATTAAAATAAATAAATTTAAAAAATATTAAGAACACGACTGCCCTGCCAAAAACGAACTAAAAAGTTAAATAACAAGTGTCTTTGCAGTCGGGGGACTTCTTTGATTAAAAATTGTTCCACAAAATGGTCCCCCGACTGCAAAGACACTTGTTATTTAACTTTTTAGTTCGTTTTTGGCAGGGCAGTCGTGTTTTTAATATTTTTTAAATTTATATATTTTTTTAAATGTATTTGGCACAACAAACAACTACATTCACAGATTGTATGTAACGATCTAACAGTAACATTATAAATAAAGCCAACCCCGTTGTGCGCAGATTGAGATGATATTATAGACGAGACGTAGGTACTTAATTCTGATTTAAGGTTTTTAATATCAGAGTTGCGAAGACAGTCCGCCCTGTTATTCTATTTAATTGCTTCAAATAGTATCATCTGAGTAGTGTTCATTTCTCGCATTGTCTCACAGTCCGCCGGAGCAAACTTAATTAACTTAGTTGTGGGTACTTTTGGAATAGGCCCTCTAATTAAAACTTAAATTAATATACGTCACGTGCGGTTGTTTTCTCTAGACGGAGTTTATTCTTGAGTTGGGAACGGTATCATAATGGATGACTTAAATAATTTAATATCAAAGAGGTTTGTTCAGTTTGTCTTATTGTGGTTACGAACTATAAATGTACTAGCTTTCCTCCCGTGAACTATTAGTTATTCTGTGCCGTGACTTCATCAGAGTGGATATTTGAGAAAATCTTTAGGTACGAAACCTTTAACCTGGATAAAAAATAATTATCTGTTTTAATTGCATCGCGTGCACTGCCTCGTGACGCAGGCCTTGCACGAGGTTGTTCGCTTAGTGGGGACCCGCCTAATCACGGCTGATTGGATTTTGGTGAAATTAAATCAGATAATAATTATTATCCAGGTTAAAAGTTTTCTAAGGATTTTCTCGAGTGTCTACGCGGACGAAGTCGCGGGTGGAAGCTAGGTTAATATTAGGTTTTATAAGATAATGTGAATCAGTAATGATTCATTACTGATTGTGGCCAGTGCCGGCTAAGGTATAATCTCCATTCTGATGCTACTTTCGTATAATTGTGAAGTCATATATTTTTACGCACCGAACATTCTGAAACTTTTTTATATTACAAAAGGAGCTAATTCCTACCTATAAAAATATTCAGCCCATTTGATTTTTTCAGACATTCCACATTCCCTATTAATATATTCTTGTAAGAGTTTTAGGAATTATTCGAATGTTAATATTTTCTTACAGATTGAATTATTTCCAGAGGGCACCGACGTAATAGGTATCTTATTCTCGTCGCAGACAGCGTTGCGCGTCGCGCGCCGAACGGTTACTCAACATTGTATCACGGCACGGGTAGGTATAACTCAACACTTTATTTACACAAACAGCCAGAGATTACTCGGGGGACGAAGACCTGCTGAAACGCTTTTCCAATAACAACCACCCAGAAATGAAAGCCGTTATGGGTCGTAAACAGAAAATTATAGTTGCCTGGAAGCAGCTCATTTTCCCTGGACGTTTGCTGATATTGAATAGGGTGATGATAACCGTGAATGAGACCTATCGGTTTCTCATTTGGCTTACACTGTCGGTCGTGACGTGACTGTGTCCTGTGATTAGATGGAGGGATTTTTATTCACAATAAACCTTTGCCAACTGACTACCGAGGCTTTTCTTGATAACCAAACTTAGGTAGCAGTTATCAATTTTAATAACCTGTGCTATAATAATGTACTTACCTATCATGTCGCAATACACATACGAACCTTATCGGTTCTTTGTAATTAGATTTTAATCATTAATACCGTTTTACAAATATGTTTTTAGCACTTTCCACGGCGGCTTAATAATTTTATTATAATACAGTGCTGTATGTTGACTTTGTCAAGTGGTGTAAAATTAAATTGCAGTAGACATCTCTTTGTAGGCATTTTTACATAATATTCAAAGCGGCAATAGGCGAACGCTTCACAATATCAAAGAATGCCTCAATGTAAAGTGTTCCAGCGAAACCCCCTCGGAAGAGTCCTTGCAATTAACCTGGAAGGCTTCAGACGCCCTGATTGTTATCTGTGCTCTCTTAGTCACGGGCCACGATCAAAGATTAAGAAATAAACCGAATCCTTAAACGTACGGATTGTCATTCATTCATTAGACATTCCGTAGGTATTGCCTACAATAGAGTTAATCACATTCCGATAAGATAAGTATATACTTAATGATTAAACGAACTTACCTGTAAGTGAAGTTCTATCATAATTATGCGAAGGATTCTTCCGAAGATATTAGTACTATTAACACATGTAGTATCGCTTGCATGTATCACCACTTAGCACGTTATTTTAGAGTAATAACCTAAAAAACCTAAAAAGAGAAGGTATTTGATTTAGAATTGACAGATATTTTGACATTTCCGGCTCGAATTCTCATCGCCGCCATTCGGCGCCAACCTTTTCATTTAGTTTAAAGTACAAATCATATGATATTTCCTCTTTTTCTTCAGTGGGTGAACACTTATTGTAATTAACAATAAGCAGTAGGGAGGGTGGGACTCTATACTAATATCTTCGGAAGAATCCTTCGCATAATTATGATAGAACTTCACTTACAGGTAAGTTCGTTTAATCATTAATTATGCTTCAGGATTCTTCCTTCGATATTAGTACTATTAACACATGTAGATGTTTAAAGCATTATATAAGAAAATGGAAATATCATCTCTTGTGTAATTAGTCTTTTAAATTTAAAAAAGAAAATCAGTCACATTTAACATAATTCTTAATGTTTTGGTAGCAAATATGGTACATATAGATGGTTGGAACCAAAAAAAAAAAAAAAAAATAAGCAAGATTCGTTAGGGAAATTCAGTATAATTATCATTAATCGATGATATCTTGCAAAGATAGTGAAATCATCTACCATTCCGCCGTGTTACGTGGAATTTCTATAATAAAAAATAAATGTTATGGCTACATAGCCATAACATACCTATATAGGTATCGGCGTACGTCGAGTGCTAAAACTGGTTACCATGGATTTGAGTCTACTCCACTATCATTGAATTTTACATTTCAGTAATCCATTATCTATTCTACATATAAGAATTTCATTTCTTTTTTTTTTTCCTATTTAATGTGTATTACTATTTTTATTTTATATTTATAAATAAAAAGAAGTGATTATGAAATATTTATTATAATAATAGCATGTAGCATTCTCGAAAAAGAAGGTAACTATAGAATGGTTTATGTCAAACTAAGAAGAATTCATGTTTCATACTTGAAGTAAACAACTAATTAATAGATTATATTGTTTTCATTCTATGTGCAATAGGCAAGGTACCTCAATGTAAAACTTTTTTTTTTTTTTAAGTTAGAAAAGTTAGAAAAAAAACTAATTGGAAAATATTTAATAAATAGTAATAAGAAATCTAAGATATCCATTGTATTTGGGCAATGTAAGTCTACGCCAAGGCGTAGTTAAATTCGATACCAAACCTTGAGATTAGCTCATATTGTGAAATCAATAATGAATCCAATATTAAATAATACTAATAATTGTGTTACACACTTCTTTGTTTATTATGTCTATATTGTTATTTGGTGAATAATCGAACCATTTTTATAACCAAGCTCTGTACTTTCTGATAGTATCAGCAGACATACAAGCTTAAATAACATAGTAATATACCTGTAAAATAATATCACCTTGATAATGTTGTACAAACCAGTCTATTTGTGCGATGAATTTCCGTCCCTGGAATTGGAAGTTATAGGATGTTAGTACTTTAATAGACACTATATTACATGTAAACAATGGGTATCAAGGCTTAAAATTGTGACGATCATGATGGCAGAATTGTAACACTAAGAAACTGGTATAAAAGAATAAAAATAATAGCTTGTTCGATTGATAGTGACAGAATTATCTTTGTAAATAAAATAGGCACTAAACAAAAATAGCGTTGTGAATGCTAAAATCTAAAATTAAAAAATAATCGCTTTGGGATCCAAATGCTAGGAATCAAGAAAAATATTTCTACTATATTTTATTTCTCCAACTTATTCGACTTGCATTCGAATTTACTAAATTTCAATCCGAAAATACCAAAACTGGTAATAATTTTTTGAATAAGTGAATCAAATAATAACGACTAGAATACTTTACACCGAATACAATAATAAAAAAGGCAAGGAAGAAAGGCAGGAAAATATAATAAGCTACATGTTCTAGCTAGATAATTTATATGCAATTATTTTTCAATGTTTTGATTCCTGGCCACAGATGTCCCCCAGTCTACCCGTTGTTGAGAGGTACCAGAGAAAAATTTTCCACAACTATGTCTTCTCTAATTCGGTGTAAGTATCGATGACATTCAACTAAATAAAGTAAAATATAATAATATACCGGTATCTACAGGTTTAATAGATAATATTTTATGAATAATAGTCATAATTTATTTTGCAGTTTTGTGAATGTTTTTCTTGTAAAAGACCTTAATGGAAAGTTGTGAAGGTAGCTGTATAAAAAAATGTGTTTAAATTTATTGTGTATCTCAATTCTTTAAAAAATGTTCTGAGACACATTGTTAGAGTAAATATTATGTCCAATATAACGGGGAGATAATGCTGTCTAAGAAGTCATAGCCGGCGGCATAAATTTTGTAAAAATATGGGCACTACAATACCCAAAAGTTAAGAATTTAAATTTGTATATTTCTATTACTTTTCCAATATTAAAACCATAAAGTTGATGGGATTTCTAAAATGCAAAGACTTATAAGTTGTATTCTTGTTTTCTTCTTGTTTTCTTACAAACAATAACCATTTCTTATTTTCAATATAGGTTAACTTTTATACTGTTTATAATAATGCAACTTCTGGGATTTCTAGAATGTGTTTTGTTATAAACAATAAGCATTTTTTATTCTTCTTATAGGATAACGTTTTTACAGTTTATACTAATATGACTTCTGTTAGATTTTAACTAAACCCGATATGACAACCTGATAAAACATTTTTTCTCGAACAGAGATGTTGAACCTTCAACTTAATGTGTAGTTGACAAATTATTGTCTGTCACTAAAATACATACGTATTATGTGGCTGTTATGTATTTCGCCCGAATTTTAGTCAAATTAATGTTAGAATTTAATATATATCTCTGGAGATGGCACAAGTGAGTACGAGTGAGTATAAAAGAAAATAATAATAATCTTGGTGCTCTCCTAGCGCAGTGAAAATAGTATTTTTACTCATGTCGAATTTAGACCAAACAACTATGTGGACGCCTATGTGCCTATAGTTGGCTACCACTGCCTGTATTCGCTAAATACAGATAAATGCTGCACCAGATCCTTACGAGTATCCTTACCCCGCGTACGATGATCGAATGTGAATGTTGACGAATGTATCCTCGATTCCTCGGCAACTGTTTCGATGGACCGTAACGGCCGCCTGCGGGTCTGCTGCTATCGACGAAAGAAATCGTTGATGGGGCTTCGTCGCCGCGTCTGGATATTCGTTTGCCGTCGGAATTAAGCATATGGTATACCTGGCTGCATGTTTCGTTTGTTGTTTTCAAGTTTAAATTGTTTTAAAACAAAATGTACCAGCAAATAAATCAGTTTTAAAATTTATGTTTTATTTAAGTACTGCGCCCGGTTTACTTACAGTTTTTTTTCGTTGATCAATATCGTTAACCTCAGGCGTGTGGCCAATGCATCATTCATATTCGACTCAACTGTTGGTGGCCTTTTAAGTGGACAGCATCAATTACACTTGAGTTGACCATATACCTTCTGTTTATAATAAAATGTATGTTGTGCACAACAAATGAATAAAGTGATAAACACTGTCTTAAATTACTGTCATAAAAAAGGTGTTCTATATTGGAAAGCTGCTCCTTAAGCTTCATTATCACTATAATATATTCACTTGGCTAATAATTTCTACACATCAGAATCATTATCATTAAGATCAATCAATTTATGTTTTACACACACAAATTCAATTTGAAAATTAATAGACAGGTAATTTTTACATTTTACAAGGGCATAGCTTAGAAATAAACATACTAATTAGTTAGTGATTAAACATAAATTATAAGCCTGAAACATAGGATCTCCTAGTTAAGGCAAATGTTTAAAGTTTTTACTTATTAAAACTGCATTTATGGATAACAAAATGTATGGATTCTATTATTCAATTTCTTATTGAAATTTCTATCAGCAGGCTCATGTTAGGCGTACCTATATTAATAGAAGCTATTTCACATAAAAATTGTGAAATATCAGGTATCAGCTAGTTGCTGTATAACTTATTATCTGGTTCCATGAAGTTTATAAATTTTAGCATTTATTTATAGCTCTGCTTATGAACGTTAGACTGGCAGTTTTTCGTTACAGTTGTAACAATGTGTATAATAAAATCATACATAATTATATTATATACATTTTGCAAGCCAGAAATTTATCTCAGTACCGATGGTACTCTATTATTCCGTTGGGATCAACGCAACACCAAGGATATCTATGATATCAAAATTCATACCTGATGAACTAAGCTGTTGTCAGGGCTGCTGTTGCAGCTCCAGTAGAGCAGCCGCCTGGCTGGAAAGCGGATGGCGGCGAATTCGGCGGACGACGGAGTCACCCGATTGGTGCTCGGCAACGGTTCCAACATGGTAACCTTTGAGGGCAGCTTGCTTTTTACACTGTCGCGTCATCAGGGGCACTTTGAGTTGCTGCACTTGTTGCAGTTGCGTTGTCTGACCTATCTATGCGGTGAAATAGTCCAGTGTGACTATTTCGAGTGCAAAAGATATTTGGTTCATGCCTTATTAGACCCATGCCTTATGACAGAAAGTACCCAGTATGGTAAGTTCGTGTCAGACAAATTAAATAATTAAATGGTAAAAGCCCAGTGTAGCAGTTACGCATTTTTAAATCTCAGCAAACAATGTTGTCTGGGAGGGAATGCTATTAGCATTAAGTCCGCTCTTTTTGTACTCATGTACATTAAAGTAAAATAAATATATATGGTAAAAGCCCAGTATGGCAGTTACGCATTCATAAAGGTAAGCAAACAATTATGCAGTTAAGGCAAGTAAACGGTAAAAGCCCAGTCTGGCAGTTACGCGTTCAAGCCAAGTAAAAGGTAAAAGCCCAAAATGGCAGTTACGCATTTAATAGTGTTTCTCCATCTTGTATTCTTCCGTCTTGAAAACTTTTTTCCTTTCTGCACGAAGCATTTTAACTAAGTATAATTAAATTTTCACTGTATAAAATATAATTCTGAAGAATTCTCACTTTGAGATTGTATGCGTGCGTCCGTGGCGAAGCACGAAAAGCGAAATGAAAAGGTTGGCGCCGAATGGCGGCGATGAGAATTCGAGCCGGAAATGTCAAAATATCTGTCAATTCTAAATCAAATACCTTCTCTTTTTAGGTTTTTTAGGTTATTACTCTAAAATAACGTGCTAAGTGGTGATACATGCAAGCGATACTACATGTGTTAATAGTACTAATATCGAAGGAAGAATCCTGAAGCATAATTATAGAGTTATTTTGATAAGTAATCATATCCTGTGTGTGTGTGTTATATGTTTCTGAAAAAAATAAACAGTGCGTAGTTGCCTGTGTTCCGTTCTTTAATTAAAATCTTGCACTAGCTCTATCACCGTTAAAGTACGGAAACAGGTTCTTGCGTGCCTCGGGAGCGGCCGGCGAAGCGCCTGAAACGAAGTTTTTATAAAATAAACTTTCAATATAGGTCTTTTACTTAAATTTCCTGAAGCCATGGCTATTTCACTTACTTTGGCACTTTAACGGTGTAGCATCCGTTAATCTGCAGATTAACTAGTTAAAGTGCAGAAATCGTCTACTTTAAGAAAAAATCCGCACTTTAACTGACTTGATCAGTTAATCTGCAGATTCACTAGTTAATCTGCAGATTAACGGATTCCGTACTCTAACGGTAACATATATATAAATATACAGATTTATGGTTCAGGTTTATGGAATCTAGTGATCTTCAATTAGAGGACTGGAAACATCAAAGGGATAGTGACCGTGATGAAAATAAGAATTGTTTTCGATTTCATTTTTTAATTACTTGTGTAAGTTATAATCCAATTACGACAGTATATATTTTATAATATACTTTACATCATAAATGCAGTTGTTTTTTACTTTAATCAAGCTACGTCTCGTTTCTGCTGATACCTGCGTACATGTTTGACAGCAATGGCTGTAGTTAATTTGTCTAATAGATTAGGAGGCCATAACAAATTTGGTAACGATCGCGTAAGTGGCTGACTTTGGGTTTACAGGATGGAGAGGAAATTTGTTATGACCTCCTAATATATAATGAGATTGTGTTACAAAACACCTCTTCTATAATAAACAAGATGGTGGTGCTCCCGCAAGTTCTGCCTCTACAAAGCTTGACTGTCACAGAAATAACTAGAACATCCACTTTTCATTCCTCAATATTTATGACTAGAAAACATCCACTCATTTTAAGGGTACACCAGCTAGTATCCGATAAGTATATAGAGTACTTGGGTAACACCAATGATAGTACTGTAGTCTTTAAGTGTTAAACTGGCTATCCGGGTTGCTGAAGATGTAGAGTTCGATCCTGAATTGCTCGATCCTATAGTGCCCGACCCTAAACCTGATCCTGAAGAGCCGGATCCTGAAGAACCGGATCCTGAAGAACCGGATCCTGAAGAACCGGATCCTGAAGAGCCTGATCCTGATGAGCCTCCTGGGCGTCTTCTCGGCACACCTATAATACAAAGCAGAACTTATTAATGTCTTGTCTATACTCAAAAGAAGCTATACCAAATTAATTTATATACTTACCTACTAGAAAAAAAATGTCTCGTCACCAGGATTGTCTTAGGCGGTAGTGACTCAGTAGCTCAGTTGATAAGAGCATTGGACTAGACTTCCAAAGGTTGCGGGTTTGATTCCCGCTTGAGACAATGCTGGTGATTAGTCTATTTTTTTTAGTAACATATTTATTTAGTATTCACTTCAAGCTTACGTGCTCACTAGAAGCTCATGAGAAGAAAAATCCAAAATCAAACCAAAAACTAACCAATCACCATAGGTTTTATTGAAAGTACATATTTTCAATAAAACCTATGCGTTAATGTGTTTTTCATGTTATTTAGTATTGTATAAAAATAACGTTGTGAATGCTAAAAATCTCAAAAAAGAAGCTATTTCGTGAATGTCATCACCAAGAATCCTATATTAATATTCTATGGTCATCACTGTCATCTGTAAAAAGGTGTTTAAAGTATACCTTTCAAACCTATATGATCCATTTTAACGTAATTTTAGTTAGATCTTCAAGCATATTGCTGCTTTAAATTTCTATCAATGGTAAGAAAGAACAATTTAACCTTCAATGAATATATTCACAGTAGCAAAACAAGAACATGGGTTTAGATGTTTTCAAGAACGACTTCTATGTTGTATACTTCAATGGTAGGTTTTCTCAGTTCAAGAGAGTTGTTTCCAATAATAATATACATATAAGCCAAGTAGTCCTCACTCAACCTTATGCCACAGTATAAACACCTATTAGTTCTTATGCTACCAAAAAAGTTTTTAGTGTCATCATTACCTACGCCTTTTGTTTTATATTTCGTTTTTTTTCTATAAATATGATTAGCTTTTGTTATTTTTGTTGTAATTTAATGAATCAGCACTGTTTCTATATTCGATCATGCTGTGTACACTATTTAAATCAGCCTTTCTATTGTCTAATTTAAAAATCTATCGCAATCGCTTTCAGGATGTAACACATTGAAGCTTCTTTTTGGGACAAATAAAAACTTACCAAAGAAATGCAGCAATGTGTCACATCCATCTGTCAAACGAAAGCGATTGCGATAGATTTTTTGAATTAGACAATTAGCCCCCAGGTTTGTTTAAACATAATAATTTGACTCTAATCTGTTTGTGTATAAACAAACCAAATAAATAAATAAACAAATATCGGATTAAATTCGTAAAATTATACTTAATTGTAAAGTACCTGTGAGTTCTGTGACGTCATCGTCGTTAGTAACGCGTTCCACAATACCTGTAAATATTACACCTCATTTATTTTTTTATATGACAATAACATCAAAATTCACTATGCAGAAACATAATAACAAATGTTGCAGTACCCCATATTATATATTAACGCAGAAATAATCGAATTTAAATTATTTTATTTATTAAAAATTAAAGTCAAGTCTTCAGTCCAAAAGCAAAGGCAAAGGGGCCGGAATATAATAAATATCAGGATAAATAAAAATCTAATCAAAACCAAACTACATAATCACTACAAACACAAAAGACATTCAATAAAACCGCACTAGTATATGTTTAAAAGTATTTTTTATCAAATTCCTATTGATTTCAAAACCACTGTGAATGTAATTATGTGGTAACTTAACCAGCTCGCCATTCCCTTAACCAAAGTAATGTTTCGCATTTCGTTCGGATCGGATCGGATTTGTTTTTTTAAAAAAGGCACTATTGCTAATCGCATAAAATTATTTTTCAAAAGCGAAGCGTTAACGAATATTTGCAAATGTTACTTTGTTTAGGCCCTCTGATGTTATACTGACGGTACACATCCATAAACGAATAAAACTAAGACGGAAATCGTAACACATTTTGATATATTAAAAACTCACCATTGTTATTTTCCAGTTTCAGAATCGAAGCTTTCACTACGCAGAAACATAAAACAATAATCATTAAAATTTTAACAAACATTATTAATTCTTCGCCACAATACGACTATAATACAAAATATCCAAATGTTTTCTCTATATAAACACGATTATTCTATTGATAAACCGAATCTGTTATCATTAAAATTCGTATCGATGCGGTATCTTTACGTCATCAGGATATTCAGTGATTCACCTCCGATGAAAATATTCGAGATAATAAAGGCTCCTAAAATTATTGGATGAAACATACACACGAAGCGTTCCGTACGATACGATACATAATTTTTTTGAAGGTAGAGACATATTTAACTAACACACTATTCATTAATTGTGATAAGATATACCTATCTGCGTGGAGATAGGTATCACATAACAATTATGAATTATCTTACATTATAAATCTGTTTTCTATCCCTCGGGAACAGTTCTTTTTTCTAAATGAAAAGTAGGTACCTACCACATTATTTTCTGTACCCCTTACAACGTGTATGCAAAGTTCCATGATGATCAGTTGAGTAGTTTATTCGTGAAAGCGTAACAAACAAAGAAACGAATTGACTTTCGCATTTGGACCACTGACCAGGATAAATACTTATAATAAATAATGTCCCGTCCCGACCTACGGTCGTGAAATACACAGAAGAGATGCGGTGGAGATAATGCGCAGATACGGCGGCGATGCCATATATTTCAATGAGCGATACGTGTATTTCCTTTGCCGACCGTCTCACATCTGCACTGTATCGCCGCGGTACAACCGCGTCGCTTCTGTGTATTTTCACGCCTAAGGAGAGGTCGATCGTGAATTTTTGGTTTGAGTGTGCGTCCACAATCGCCGCAAGTCTGCACTCCTCCGTCATAATTATAACAATGGGCCGTAGCGTAGGTGTATCGCGTAGTATCGAGCTCATCCTTTCGTCTCCGTTCATACTCTATCACTTAAGTGTTCTCAGTACGTCTCCACAGTGACCGGTCTTCTGCCATCCTGCCAGCCTCCCATTGTGACGGATCCACATCACATCGCTTCATGTGACGCTTAAGCACCTGAAATAAAACACTTTATAACGGATACTAGCGCGGTTTTATTGAATGTACTTTGGTATTTAGTTGGTATTTGGTTTGATTTTTGGTTTTCCCGACGTTTCGGCACCTTTGCAGCTGCCGTGGTCACGGGGGACTGAAGCTACCCGTGAGCCTACCCTCAAGCGATGAATTTTTTTTAGACGTTCAGAAATTAAAATTTAACAAAATTTTTTTTTTAATTATTTTATGTTGATTTATAATTTAATTTTATGAATTATTTAATGCTAAAAAGAGAGAGAATCTACTGAAACTACCACCATTTCATAAAATTGGGAGGCCCCTCCAAGAAAGAAATGGCGAAAGAAAACTTGGAGAGGAAGCCGACCTCCGTCTTTTGTATTAATTTATTTATTTGCAAAAGGAACTAACCGTATCATTAGATCTTACAGTGCGTGTGAGGGGCTTTAGCTTGTGAATGATGGGGTCCCAAGCTGGTGGAATTTTCCAACCATCATCTCTATTGAAATTAGGATATTTATTTATTTCGATAGCCTCGCGGAGCATTCTAGGGATAAATCTACGTTCCCTAGCAAGGATTTGGGGTTTGTCAAATCTAATATAATGGTTGGGCCCCTCAAAGGCGTGTTCACTCACTGCAGACTTGTTATCGCGCCTATGTTTCATGTCAGCTACATGCTCTTTGACGCGGGTCCCTATGCTTCTCTTTGTTTGCCCGATGTAGGAGAGTCCACAGTCACAATCTAGTTTGTAGACGCCTGCAGCTTGAAGGGGGATATTACACTTGACAGGTCGTAAGAATTGGTTGATCTTCTTCGGCGGCTTGAAGTAAGTTTTGATTGACGCTCGCTTCAGAATGTTTCCAATCTTGTCAGTGACACCCTTCAAGTATGGTAGGATGGCAGGTTGACGCTCTACTGTGGCTGGTTTGGCGCGTTTTCTGTGATTGAGGTGTGGTACTTGCAATTTGTTGTTACGCAGTACTTGTTGGACGTGCTGAAGCTCAGCAGTCAGGTGTTGTTTGTCACAGATTCCGCGGGCTCTCTGAAACAAAGATTTCCCTACGGTAGCTAACTGTATAGGATGATGGTGAGAGTCACCATTAAGGTATCTGTCTGTATGGGTTGCTTTACGATACACTGTGTGGCTCAAGGTTTGGTTCGGATTCCTGATAATGAGAATGTCTAGGAAAGCTAGTTTATTGTCTGCCTCTAACTCCATAGTAAATTGTATGTTGGGGTTTATGGAGTTAAGATGGTTAAGAAATGCAGGGACACTGTCTCTAGGTAGTATTGTGAAAGTGTCATCTACGTACCGTTTGTAGAACCGGGGAGTCACTGGTGCTGTGGCTAGTGCTTTCTCCTCAAAATCCTCCATGAAAATGTCAGCAACGATGGGGGATACTGGAGAGCCCATTGCTACGCCGTCCACTTGCACGTAGAACTCCTCGTTCCATAACAGATAGCCAGATGTTAGGCATAATTCTAGTAGTTCTGCATATTCAATTGGCATGTTGTTGTCAACTAGCTTTTTCCTGATGATATCAATGCAGTCCTGTACTGGTAAGCATGTGAATAAGGACTGAACATCAAAACTAACCATAGTTTCATCATCAGCGAGATGTAGATGTTGTATCTCACTGACAAACTGGTAGGAATCCTTTACAAAGGCTGATGTGTTACCTCTCAGTGGTGTAAGTGTTTTTGCTACGTGTTTAGCTTAAGCACCTCTTTATACCGCAGAAATTGACCACATTGTTTGCTACGCTGCAGTTCGGAAAGATGCGCTTTGCTACTCTGTCACTCATCAGGCACCCAGGAGATCTGGCCATACCACCGCAACTGCCGCCTCACTATTCCACCGACATTAGCTCGTCGCAGAACTTCCAAGTTTTACGTCGTATACGGACGTATACGACGATCAAACCAAGTAACCTATGTATTTTGTAGTGGCACGTGAACTCGATCTCGTTAATTTCCGTCGATTATTTAAAAGATGACAACCTTGATGTCGTCAGAAGAGATAAATAAGTGTTTTTGTAATTACCTATTTTTGTATTTTGTACGTCCATATTGCCACTGATTATTCCCCTCCAGAATACCAGCGCTGCGACGGCCTTGTGTCGTAAGCTAGGGTTTCATAAGATGACGGTGCCGTCATATTACGGCTGTAATTTGGCGGCGCCGTATTGTTTACATAGAGAACATTCAACGCCGCTATATTACGGCCGTAATATGATGGCACCGCTATCCTAGGAAAACCTAGCTGTAGTAGCATTAGCTGAGGCTGGGGCCTAGTCGGCTGCACACTTTGTTTTTGTGTTTTGTTTTGTTTCCTACTTTCTTCTGATTGTTTGTTTCTTTTTAATTTTTAACTATGATAACTTACTGTGTGATCAATAAACGTTTTACTTATTTACTAGATAAGAGCTACGCGATACTTTTTATAGAAGAAACTTCTAGGTGAATTCTGTCAGGAAGGGAGACTATACATCTAGCTTTAACCATGTAGGATTAGCTACATCTAGTTGTAGCCAGCACCAAGAAGACTAGACCTAGTTTTAACCGAATGCAACTGGCTACACTTAGTATTAGCCGTGAACAAATCGGTTACACCTAGGTTTAACCAACAGCAGTTCGGTTATTAGTCGTAACATGTACTTATTTATAATGTCGCTTAAGCATTCTAGATGGTATCAATCAAGTTAAGTAGACGGATATACTTGCGATACAGAACCTACGTTTCAGAGGCGTACAGGAGATTCGGCAGAACGATTGCCATGTACACAGCTATTTTCGAAGCGAGTTATATCATGCGAGCGGGACACTCTGGGACGTAGACTGCCAAAGGCAGCAGCAGCTACTCCGACTCTGTTGTTTATTACATAGTCAAGGAGGCACATCGATGTTATGGTGCTGCCCCACAGATCACAATGTGTTCTGACTGCTGCCCGGATATTTAAATTTATCCACCAGGATCAGAGAATCTTCACCGAGTTTTGTGTCTATTGGGGCACTGTTCAGTGTGTCAAAAACCATAACTTCTGTCTTTTTCACAATGATTTACGACACGACTCACCAAGATTCGACATAAGTCTTCGCATTGCAGGCCTTCTATGTTCTAATCCAGGTTGTAAACTACATGTGTGCTTATCATCATCATCATATCAGCCGCACGACACCCACTGCTGGGTATAGGCCTCCCCCAAGGATCTCCACGATGCTGCCAGTGGGAATGGGTCTGCTTCTGTCTGCTTGTACTAAGGGCGTCGCATATTATTTTTTTTTCTTCATGTTTAATATTATCAATCTGTATGGCACTTCTTACTCAAAACATAAAATTAATAACTAATCCTTGTTTTGATTTCTCACTTTTTTATTGCTAATGACTAAAATGATTATTTTGCTTTCGTAATATTTTTTCGTATTTTTTCGTCTATAGTTTTGTAAGTAAAGGCCTGTGAAAAGCTTTTGGATATTCGTTTTCAATTCAGTGCCTTAGGATGGGTAGCCTAAGTATGTCATGCTCTCTTTAATCATTTCTGCGGTGGTGTCGTGTGGGGCGGGTCGTTACGTTCCCTCAAATATGGTTGAGCGAAGCGATGGCTGGTCCATGCGTCATGCTCGTGAACGGGTGCTGCCAGTGGGAATGGGTCTGCTTCTGAGTACCTATCTTAACGCATATTGAATTGTAAGAATTGCGTTTTTACTTTTTATGTCTTGCATCAAGTGTTTTTTGGTTCGAGTAGCAGACAGAGTGATTTCTCAACTAGTTGAAAGTTATTTACTCTCATATTTACCTATCTGAATGTAGTAGATATATTTAATTTTAACCTACCTACCTATTGTGTGCAAACTTTTGTTAATTATTGTGATGGAAAATGACCTCACTTTAAACGTAGAGCTCATTTTTTAATGTTGACGACTCTGTATGAAATATACAGGGAGAAAAAAGCAGCCCTTGACGAGTTTCTTGCCGGTTCTTCTCGTTACAAGGTCTCCCGCTTAGGGTTTGCGAACCGATGGCGTAGCTTCTATGACATTCACAAGTGCTTGTAACAGCCTAGACTGAATAAAATATTTTGAATTTTGAATTTTGATCGGTCCTGGGCTGCCCGCATCCAGTGGCTTCCCGCGACTTTCACCAGATCGTCGATCCACCTTGTCGGGGGCCTACCCACGGAGCGTCGTCCGGTGCGCGGTCGCCATTTAAGAACCTTTCCACCCCAACGGCCATCGGTTCATCTCGCTATGTGTCCAGCCCACTGCCACTTCAGCTGAGCAATCCTTCGAGCGATGTCGGTTACTTTAGTTCGCCTGCGGATCTCCTCATCTCTGATTCGATCGAGCAGGGAAACGCCGAGCATGGCTCTCTCCATTGCACGCTGGGTGACCTTGAGCCTCCTTATGAGACCCATTATTATTATTATTATTTAGAAGGGGGGACACCAGCGAAGCCAGACGGGTGATCAGTCACCCTGGTCGGGACCATTTCACCCATTTCCCCAAATCCCCAGAGGGGGAGGTTATCATTTACCCCACCGGCGTCGGACCCTCGAACCTAACTGTTCACTTACAGAACCTACTGAGCTGACTTATCGTTAACTGCTTTATATCCTCTTCCTTAAGCTTGTCCGCTCCAAAGAGCTCCCAGCGCAGTGATGCGTACATCGGGCATTCTGCCATGAAGTGGTAGCTTGTTTCTTCTCTTTCTTTGCATTGCGGACAGATGGGATCCTTTGCCGTTTGATCACAGGCAGATGTCTGTTTAGTGGACAGTGTCCTGTCAGTATTCCTACAGTCGTTCTTATATTTTTCTGCTTCGTTTCAGAAACTTTCTGGTTTTCTTCTTGTCAACTGATTTGATGAAGATCTTAGACTGTCTACAGTCTTTTTTTCCATCCATCGTTTGTTGGTTTCTTTGATTATTCTAATTTCAATAATGTTCTAAGTAATCCTACGTGCGATTGGCAGCCTTGGTTCAGGGCCAATGAAAGGTTCATCAGCCCCTGTTCTGGCTAGTTCATCGGCTTCCTCATTGCCTTTGTTACCTTCGTGTCCAGGTAGCCAGGCAATTTCTCTTTTTCTCTCTTTTTTCTTCTTTTATGAGACCCATAGTTAGCGACCACGTTTCACTGCCGTAAGTCATCACTGGTAACACACACTGGTCATAGTCTTTCGTCTTGAGACACTGAGGTAAATCCTGTGCGCTCAATTTCATCTAAATCCTATTTGCAGTTTTTGCGTGATTGAGTAACAAACATCCAAACATATAAACATCGAAACTTTCATTATTTATTAGCAGGATTATGGGATTATAAGAATTTTGACCTATGCAGAGAAAGAGTTATTTTGAAAATATCTTTTAGCTGTGTTTCCGTCATAACTGTTTCCAGTTTTCAAGTTAAACTAATAAATCATAATATCAATATTAAAAAGGTGCCTGATCGAAATTTATTAGAGATCTACATCCTTTTTATTTTCATTGCTTTAAATATTATATTACATGTATTTGCTCTATTTTATTTTCAGGTGTATTCGCTGATTATTGTGCTTGATACTTCTAATACAAGCATGAACTTAGTATTTAGCTGAACTTTCCTTTACAATTAATAATTACAATTACTAATTACAATTAGTTTTAAATTGTGCAATTACTAAATTCCCCACTTCGCTTCCCCACTTACCATCAGTCATAAATAATGGTATGAAGTTGTTATGAATTACTGCCTTGATAAATTATAATTGAAGAGTATAATATAAGCTTAAAAATCCAATCCATACACAAATATGCGATTATAACTATTTTATTACCTATTCGAGATGTAAACAAAAAACACATAATGATAAACCTTTTACAATCATTAATCACAAATGGTTAGTTTTGGAATTGCATAATACTATTGTAATATTTATTTACAAAGGAAAATATTTAATAAAAAAAAAATTGTTTGATATGACAATATTACATAAGGTATTTATTAAGCATAGTTCATTTTCAAAGACAATAAAGGACTTTAGCCTAAGTGATTATTTTATACTGACTAAATAATACAATACAATAACAATCGTGCTTCCTGCCTGAACTACGACAAGCTCAGAATCTCGGTTTTTGTCCCTGAAAATATTATCTTAATATTTTATATTACGGTTGTTTGTATAACATATTAATAATATGTAAAAAAATATTAAAGAAAAACATCATTTTTCATGGACAATTAGTTACAAACAATATGAACATTATATAACATACGATACCTACTTAGTTAAAGAAAAAACAATTATTTTAAAAATATTTTAAATTAACTTTTCCATTTCATTAATAACATGCATGATACGAGTAGATCCATAAGATCCTTTATTATTAGTGATAAAGTTACCTATGTCATTACATACCTATATGTTCTACCTATTCAGCAGCAAAGCGGCATTTGCAGATGTTGTAAATGCATCGTCCACTTGCGAACTTGTTGCTTCGGCATTTAAAGCGACACTCCTTAGGAATGCATACAACGTTTTCAGTCTCGGAATAAATCGCCTTAGTTTGCGTGTCAAAGTTCCTTATTGGGACCTTTATATTCGAAAAAGAACTTCTGGTCCTATTATTTGGTCCGTTCGGCGTAGTGAAGTTAGAAGGCGAGCTTGTTGTCGTGGTGTTCCATGACCCAGGTGTCGTGGAGTTGGTAGGCGGGACGGTTGTCGTAGTATTCCATGACCCAGGAGTTGTTGAGTTAGTAGGCCATGCTGTTGTTGTGTTCCATGACCCAGGAGTCGTGGAGTTGGTAGGCGGGGCGGTTGTCGTAGTATTCCATGACCCAGGAGTTGTTGAGTTAGTAGGCCAGGCTGTTGTTGAGTTCCATGACCCAGGAGTCGTGGAGTTAGTAGGCGGGGCGATTGTCGTAGTGTTCCATGACCCAGGAGTGGTGGAGTTAGTAGGCCAGGCGGTTGTTGTGGTGTTCCATGACCCAGGAGTCGTGGAGTTAGTAGGCGGGGCGGTTGTCGTAGTGTTCCATGACTCAGGAGTAGTGGAGTTAGTAGGCCAGGTGGTTGTCGTGGTGTTCCACCAGCCAGGAGTCGTGGTGTTCCATGATCCAGAAGTAGTTGTATTCCACGATGGTGTAGAAAAGGTAGGTCTAGCAGTTGTCGTGGTGTTCCACCATCCAGGAGTAGTGGTGTTCCACCAGCCAGGAGTCGTGGTGTTCCATGATCCAGAAGTTGTTGTATTCCACCATGGTGTAGAGAAGGTAGGTCTAGCAGTTGTCGTGGTGTTCCACCATCCAGGAGTAGTGGTGTTCCACGAGCCAGGTGTCGTGGTGTTCCATGATCCAGAAGTTGTTGTATTCCACCAGCCAGGAGTTGTGGTGTTCCATGATTCAGAAGTTGTTGCATTCCACCATGGTGTAGAGAAGGTAGGTGTAGCAGTTGTCGTAGTGTTCCACCATCCAGGAGTAGTGGTGTTCCACCAGCCAGGAGTCGTGGTGTTCCATGATCCAGAAGTTGTTGTATTCCACCAGCCAGGAGTTGTGGTGTTCCATGATTCAGAAGTTGTTGTATTCCACCATGGTGTAGAGAAGGTAGGTGTAGCAGTTGTCGTAGTGTTCCACCATCCAGGAGTAGTGGTGTTCCACCAGCCAGGAGTTGTGGTGTTCCATGATTCAGAAGTTGTTGTATTCCACCATGGTGTAGAGAAGGTAGGTGTAGCAGTTGTCGTAGTGTTCCACCATCCAGGAGTAGTGGTGTTCCACCAGCCAGGAGTCGTGATGTTCCATGATCCAGAAGTTGTTGTATTCCACCAGCCAGGAGTCGTGGTGTTCCATGATCCAGAAGTTGTTGTATTCCACCATGGTGTAGAGAAGGTAGGTGCAGCAGTTGTCGTTGTGTTCCACCAGTTAGGAGTCGTAGTGTTCCACCAGCCAGGAGTCGTGGTGTTCCATGATCCAGAAGTTGTTGTGTTCCATAACCCTGGTGTAGAGAAGGAAGGTCTAGCAGTTGTCGTGGTGTTCCACCAGCCAGGAGTCGTGGTGTTCCATGATCCAGAAGTTGTTGTATTCCACCAGCCAGGAGTCGTGGTGTTCCATGATCCAGAAGTGGTTGTATTCCACCATGGTGTAGAGAAGGTAGGTGTAGCAGTTGTCGTAGTGTTCCACCATCCAGGAGTAGTGGTGTTCCACCAGCCAGGAGTCGTGGTGTTCCATGATCCAGAAGTTGTTGTATTCCACCACGGTGTAGAGAAGGTAGGTCTAGCAGTTGTCGTGGTGTTCCACCATCCAGGAGTAGTGGTGTTCCACCAGCCAGAAGTCGTGGTGTTCCATGATCCAGAAGTTGTTGTATTCCACCAGTCAGGAGTCGTGGTGTTCCATGATCCAGAAGTTGTTGTATTCCACCATGGTGTAGAGAAGGTAGGTCTAGTTGTAGTCGTGGTGTTCCACCAGCCAGGAGTAGTAGTGTTCCACCAGCCAGGAGTCGTGGTGTTCCATGATCCAGAAGTTGTAGTGTTCCATGAGCCAGAAGTTGTGGAGTTAGTAGGCCAAGTGGTAGTTGTGGTGTTCCATGACCCAGGAGTCGTAGAATTGGTAGGCCAGGCAGTTGTTGTGGTATTCCAGGATCCAGAAGTCGTAGAGTTAGTAGGCCAGGCAGTATTTGTGGTATTCCAGGATCCAGGAGTCGTAGAGTTGGTAGGCGGGGTAGTAGTTGTTGTGTTCCATGACCCAGGAGTCGTTGAGTTAGTAGGCCAGGCAGTATTTGTGGTATTCCAGGATCCAGAATCCGTAGAGTTGGTTGGCGGGGCGGTAGTTGTTGTGTTCCATGACCCAGGAGTCGTTGAGTTTGTAGGCCAGGCAGTTGTTGTGGTATTCCAGGATCCAGATGTAGTGGAGTTGGTAGGCCAGGCGGTTGCCGTAGTGTTCCATGACCCAGGAGTTGTTGAGTTAGTAGGCGGGGCGTTAGTTGTTGTATTCCATGACCCAGAAGTCGTTGAGTTAGTAGGCCAGGCAGTACTTGTGGTATTCCAGGATCCAGGAGTCGTAGAGTTGGTTGGCCAGGTGGTGGTCGTAGTATTCCATGACCCAGGAGATGTGGAGTTCGTAAGCGCGGCAGTAGTTGTGGTGTTCCACAAACTAGGTGTAGAGTCGGTCGGCCTGTATGTGCCCGTGATGTTCCATCCATCAGGTGTCGTAGAGTTGGAAGGTGCGGCTGTGGTTGTGGGGCTCCACCAACTCCAAAGTTGGCTCAGCTTATCCCAAGAAAAACTTCCTTCATCTTTGATGTTGGTGTCATTGTCTGATTCTATAAAATGTTAAACTTACATTAATGACATTTATAAAGTATATTAATTAATCATATTTAATAAACTAGGTACAGCAGGCCCATGAAAATGTTGAGCACAGCAGCTGCACAGCACAGTGCTGTGTCAAAATTTCTAGATAAAGCAAAGAGTGACATGAAGGATTCTGTCATCAACCATTTAAAATTAGAACAATATGACAAAATTCTAAGAATGCTAAACATTTTCAAGGGCAGACTGTGTACCTGTTTGTTTTTTCTTATAAATATCACTTTTAATAAGAAATCAAGTTTCAAGACTGTATCCTTACCCTTAAGGCTCTCGTTTTGTAAGACTGATGCTTTCACGATGCACAGACAAGCTAGCACAACTATTGTTTTTGCTACAACCATTTTGGCTGTGTACAGTAGTGTGGGTGGAATGATGTCAATCAGAAAATGCACAGATTTATATACTAATTGAGTTTCTTTAAGTATCTACCTAATTAGATAAAGTAATTCTATCATTTTTTTGATAAGATAAGGTTATGGAAATTGATCCGGAAACAAGATAGGGTAAGTGTTTAAAATAGTTTTAATGCAGCTAAAAATAATTTAATGTAGATTTTTTTTCTTCGTACTTATAGGAATAGCATCGCCTCGCCGAGCTATATGCGACGTCCCTCCAATGACGTCATGCAGGGAATTATTTCCTAAACTGAATTTACTCACTCTCCCCTCTATCTATATATTAGAATGTTGCATTTTTGTAAAAAGACAACCCCATGTATTCAATTTCAAAAATACAAACAACTGTAGATTAGCAAAACACCATGGAAAGCTGATGATACCCAAAACGCATTCAAAGTATTATAGAAGGAACTGTTACCCTAACTGCATAAAAATGTATAATAAGCTACCAAAGTCTATAAAGGAGCTTAGTTTACCTATATTAAAGAAAAAATTACAAACGTGGTTAAAAAATAAATGTTTATTTCTAAATTCCAAAATTGAGATAAAATTTTATTTCTATAATAATCACATGTAATGTTAATTTAATTATTAGTACTACTTAATCTAAACTGACATTTCACATGCCTTTTGTATGGCAAGTGTATGCACTCTGTTTTGTGTGAATAAAACGATTTGATTTGATTTGATCTGAATTAACGTATTTTTGTATGTGGTTAATGATGTTGGTGTCGCCAATATCAATACTTCCAGCACTTAGTAAAATATTTGAAAAAAATATATATTCCCAATTATTAGATTACTTCACATACAATAATATACTTCATAAAAATCTGTTTGGATTTTCCAAGGGTAAAAATACTACTGATGCTGGAATTACACTTCTCCAACATATTCTGGACGCTTGGGAATGAAAACAAGATGTAAGTAATTGGTATTTTCTGTGACCTTTCCAAGGCATTCGATTACGATGATCACCAAACACTGAACATTATGGTGTCTCTGATAAATCAGTTAACCTTATGAAATCGTACTTGTTCAATAGAACTCAGAAAGTAGTAATTAATAAAACTGAATCTACTGGGGCCCTAATAAGTATGGGTGTGCCACAGGGATCAATATTGGGCCCATTGCTGTTTCTAATTTATATAAATGATCTTCCCAACTACGCGAATAATTTATGTGAGACAGTACTATTTGCGGATGATACTTCTTTAGTTTTCAAAGTAAACAGAGGTAATAACTGTTCGGACGAAGTAAATAGTGCCCTTTTTAAAGTTTCATACTGGTTTAATAGTAATAATTTAGCACTTAACCCCAAAAAAACTAAATGTGTAAAATTTTCATTGCCTAATGTTGAGCAGACTAAAATTAAAAATTAATTTAAATGACGATCAAGTCCAGTTTATTGAAAGTATAAAATTTCTAGGTATTACACTATACTCTCGACTGCAATGGGATCCACATATCGAAGCCTTGTCAAGTAGACTTAGTTCATCGGCATTCGCTGTTAAGAAAATAAGTCTTTTAATTGATATTGAAACAGCAAGGTTAGTATATTTTAGTTATTTTCATAGTGTAATGTCTATTGTGGGGCTCAGCTGCCAGTATTGAAAATATTTTTGTACTCCAAAAAAAGAGCTGTTCGCGCCATATACAATCTTCGGCGCAGAGATACCTTGAGAGAATTGTTTAAAGAAATAAATATTTTAACTTTTGCAGGCCAATACATTCATGAAAATTTAGTTTATGTAAGAAAACAGTATGATTCATTTGCTAAGAACAGCAATAATCACCAGTTTAATACAAGAAATAAAGATAAACTTGCCGTTCCAAGATTTAGGCTTGCAAAAACTAGAGCTTCATTTATGGGGAAAGGCATAGATAGCCTTTGTTAATAAAGTTCCACTACAAGTAATTGATCTTCCTTTGCATGAATTTAAAAGACATGTCAAAAAACCGCTCATGGGTAAAGGTTATTGTTATTGTATATTTACATATTGTATTGTATTGTTACATAATAAAGTAGACGATTATCTTAAAGACCAAAATGCGTGGAAATGATGTAACACATAAATACTATAAGTACTTTGTTGCCAGTGATAGTAATATAATAAGTCTATGTTTGTTGCCAATAATCCTGTCACCCTGTTGTAATTATCTGGTAACGATATTTTTAAGTTTGTAAATATCGTTATTTATTAAGTTTCTTGCGCCCGTTCTTCTTGTCAGTTAAAAAAGTTTTGAACGGGTGGTAGGAAAATATAGACGATTCAAAAGTACTTAATAATTAAGTTTATTTGAATAAAGCTGTTTTTTACTTTGACTTTGACTTTGAAAGGCTATTTATTATAACACTGTAAGAATACTTTATTGTGTACAGTCACGAGCAATAAGATGTACACACTTGAGAACTATGTCACAGAATAACTAATAGTACACTATGTCACATTAATCAATATATCTCAGTGTGATAATGTTATTCCTAGGTTATTCAAAACGTAATGTGACAAAGTTCTATGATGTGTACATCTTATTGCTTGTGACTGTACACTGTTTTTTAACCCAAACAAATTGAAAAAAAGTCATGACCCGTGGGGACGGACCAACCAATTTGTTTTTACCGATCTCACTGCACTAGAGTTGGAAACAAGATAAAAAAATTGGACTCCTACCTATACAAATGATTTAATATTAAAAAGCCGGACAAGTGCGAGTTGGACTCGCTCACGTAGGGTTCCGTACAAATTTATACATTATTAAAAAAGCAAAATTAACGATTTTGACTAAACCCACCGTCGAGGGTTTTTTCAACATTTTTAATGTTGCTATTTTATTTCAAACTTTTTAGAGAATTCATACGTTAGGTATCTTTTTTAGGGTTCCGTAGCCTAAATGGCAAAAAACGGAACCCTTATAGATTCGTCATGTCTGTCTGTCTGTCTGTCTGTCTGTCTGTCTGTCTGTCTGTCTGTCTGTCCGTATGTCACAGCCACTTTATTCCGAAAGTATTAAGACTACACAGTTGAAACTTGGTAGGTAGATGTATTCTGTTAACCGCTTAACGAATTTAATACGAAAATAAGAAAAATAAAAGATTAAGGGGGGGCTCCCCATACATGGAACTGAAACTGAAAAAAATTTTTTTCTTCAAACCAACACGTGTTGGGTGTCTATAGTCTTTAAAAATGACATTGAGGTTTCTAAGACAACTTTTTCTCAAAGTCAACCGTTTGAAAGATATTCACCGCCAAAGTGGTTAAATGTGTGTCCCCCCCCTTTAACTTTTGAAATAAGAGAGTGAAAAATCTAAAAAAAATATATGCTGTAGATCTTAATAAACACTTTCAACCAAAATTGGTTTGAACGAGATATAGTAATTAGTTTTTGAGATATAGCACATTTTCCAAAACCGCAAATATAACTTTGTCATTCATACCAACACTGTGAAAAACAAAGTTATTTTTACAGACGAAAAATGATAGGTGGTATTAAATATGGTATGGTATAAGGCAACTACGGAACCCTATGGCGCGTGGCCCGACACGCACTTGGCCGGTTTTTTTTATTTATTTTGGCACATACAGTCATTACAAAAAAATAATTTAAATAAAAGAGTTAATGGTGTAGACGACAAGTGCCCAAAATTAAATATAATGAATAATGAATGAATACTAACCTAAATCTACTCTAAAAGCCGCATCTGAATCGGTCAAACCGTTAAGAAAATGATTACTGCAGCGCCCCCTAGCGGCTCAACCGCTCAACACCATTATTAACACCACGAACCATCGCCGACAAACTACAAACTTATTACAGAAAACCTCATCTAAATCGGTCAAACCGCTCTGGAGATAAATTGGAAAATGATAACTGCAGCGCCCCCTAGCGGTTAAACACCATAACACCTGTCTGAGAACCATCGCTGCTGATAACCTACATACCCATTACAGAAAACCGCATCGAAATCAGTAGAGTTTTCAAGTGCAACTTATCTGGTTGCTCCAGTGCCCCCTGGTGATCTACCACCTTGAAACATATCTAAGAATGTGCTCTGAAATGAAACCCTTTGAATGCAAAAAACCGCATCGAAATCAGCCCCGTAGTTTCCGAGGAAAATGATAATAGACAAACATGACTTATCTGGTTGCTGCAGCGCCCCCTAGTAGTCTACCACCATGAAACATGTCTTAAAATCTGCTCTGAAATGAAACCTTTCGAATGCTAAAAACCGCTTCAAAATCGGCCCTGTAGTTTCCGAGGAAAATGGTAACAGACAAACATACAAACAAACAAACAAACGCAACCTCTAACCCCAAACGCATATACCGCCTCCGTTCATTCCGTCCGTCGTGGATAATAATTAATTCAGGAATCGAGTCTCGCAGTTTTTTTCAGAGATTTTCCCGAATTATTTTTAGATATTACTTGCCCATAGTTATATTATGTACCCTATATAATTTTGATTCCCTTGAGAGTGTCGAAATAGGCGTATTTTGCGGCATAATTGGCCATTTTTTTTGCGTTAACATATAAGTTTAATTTTTTCACAACTTCCAGGGACTGTAGACCAAAGTATATGGTTCCTGAGATAAAGGGTCTTGACAGACAAACAGACGAACAACAGAGTGATCCTATAAATAAGGGTTACGTTTTTTCCTTTAGAGATAAAAAAAAATGGGGTTTGCCTGTGGACACGGCCGTGTGTTTTACGTGAATAATACGTACACGAAACGATTATCTGTCAGCTTTGATTGGTTTTCAACATTGATTTGGTTACAACGTGTTACAAAAAACCCCTAATGCCGAATGTGGTAGATAGGGACCATCAAACTTAACAACTTTTATTGTGGGACGAACTGTAAAATCGCGAAAAAAAATCAGCTGTCTCATACAAAAATTATAACGAAAATATCAAAATGATTTTTTTTCGCAATTTCAGAGTTGGTCCTATAGTAAAAGTTGTTCAGCTTGATTGTCCCTATCTACCATATTCGGAATTAGGTGTTTTTTGCAACACGTATAAAAGAAAATGATACCATAATGATTTTCCACTCAAAAGAGCTAAGTTGTGAAAGGTATTTTTCTGATAAATTCGATCTTCGATCGATTCGATTTAATTAGAATTTGATATTGTTCGAAAGCTATAATTAGTGTTGTAAAAAACAGTTTTTTTCTAACGTGAAAAAAAAAACTTGAAAAAGACGTGTTTTTTCTTTAGCATGCTTTTTTTCAAGAGTACAGAAATCAAAATTATTAAGGAAGTTTCCGTTAAAGATTAATACTTGTGAGTTCATATTAAAGTTTTCTGTTCATTTTTGAACATTATTTTGTACATTACTTTTTTGGTTGAAAAGTACCAAGTTTTCAACAGTTGGTAGCATTTAAATCTTCATTTGATTTATGCTTTTTGAAGTACCTATGAACTTAATTAAAACGAAGAACAGTGTCTCCAGATTGGGGGGTTTTCCCCACTGTGTTGAAATTTTTTATTATTAGGGAACAAAAGAAAATCTGTTCTTTATACAAAACGTAATATTTTGGGTAAGAAAAAATCGCGCTGGGGGAAAAATTTTAATCTTCTCTTCATACAAATGTATCATTTTGGGGAAAAATAAATTGAGATCTGGGAAAAAATTAAAAATCATATCTGGACACACTGACGAAAAATTAAAATCTAATATTATTATTATGGATTTGATTAAATAAAACATTTATTTACCAAAGATTGTATTCTTGAAATAAAAAACAAATTAAAAAAACGGTGCTGTGTTTTTTCATCTTTTTTTTCAACATTGTGAATAAAACAAAGTTAATTTTTTTTCATGTTACATCACTAGCTGTAATAGTTTTCTCCTATTCGCTGTGTGTCAGTTAAAATTTAAAATTGATAATTTTCTCGTATTTTTGTGTGAAACTCCAATTTCTTTTTATTCTAACTGACACACGGTGAATAAGAAAAAATATACAGTAAATTCGAAAAGTTATAAGATAATCTTTCCACACATAACTAATTTAAATATTGATTTATTAATTTATATAATACTTCATATGAATATGTTTGTATTATTTGGTTTGTCTGTTATCGATTCTCAACATATTACATCAAAACATGATTAAAATCTAATTTTATCGAATATTAATTTATCATAATAGGTACCTAATTTATCTATTTCCTGCCGCAAAATCGATTCTTATCATTAATTTATCATAATAATTTATCAATTTCCTCCCGTAAGAATGTTTGCAAAATAATAATACATAATACCTATTTACAATTAGATAAGTTTTACGATTAATTTTGTATGTAAATAACGAGATAGGTAAGTACATACGTACATCTATGCAAAAATATGATAGAAAAGATATTAATTTGGTATACCTAAGTAGACAGACTGCTAATCCAAAGTATAAAATGTATTTCACCAAATAAAATAGAATAAATAATAACTATATTTTCATATATTATAACATTATTTATACTATGGTCAAATAGTTATTTATGCAACTGTACTATAATGAGGGTTATTAAAACACGAATGTGGGTTTATCACATGAGTGTTTTAATACCTAATTATGTACAGTTGCATACAAGACTTTATCTACACCCATTGTTTTATTTTTTTATTTTTATTTGGGAAACAAACAATATTTTAATACATATGGATTAAAAACACCCATGATATGTATCTCTTATATAAAAATGAAGGGGTGACTGACAGACTATTGCCCAGCCCAAATCACTGAACCTACAGACTTGAAATTTAAAACATAGATACTTTATACAGTGTAAACACCCACTAAGAAGGGATTTTTGGAAATTCCTCCCCTAAAGGGTTGAAATGGGGGTACAAAGTTTGTATGGGATAAAAATATTAAATAGACATTTTAACTTGAAACTTCGTAGGAGTATTTCAAAAAACAAATAAGCAAACACGTATTTCATGGTTTTCCGAAACTTAACCCTTTAGGGAGTAAATGGGGTAAAAAAGGCCAACATCGATATGCGTGTCGTCATCGAGGTTTTATGGGATGTTGATTACGCAAATAGCATTTATTTTTAAGTGGTAGACGTTATTCAATCAAATGGGGTTCAAACTTTGTATGGAAAAAATATAAAATAGACATTATGACCTGAAACTTCGTAGGAGTAGGTACTATAAACAAATGAACAAACATGTATTTCGTGAATTTTTGTAAATTAACCCCTTAAGGGGTAAATGGGTTAAAAAGTCCAAACTCGATAATGGATGTCGTTATTGAGGTTCTATGGGATGTTGATTGCGAAAATTTCATTTATTTTTAAGTCCAACGTACTGGCTATGTTTCAACCCCTAAAGGGGTAAAATTGGGTTCATGTTTTGTATGAAAAAATATTATTAAATAGACCTTCGCAGGAGTACTTTTAAAAACTAACAACTTTTAAAATCAAACATGTATTTTGTGATTTTCCAATAATTAACCCCTTAGGGGTAAATGGGTAAATAAACCCATAGAATATAATATCATTTATTTTCATTTGATTAGGGTTCACTGGAGGTCTTTAAAAGATCTGTCTATTCAACCATTAACAAATAGCATGCAAACATTATTTTAAATTAAAATTAACAAGGAAGTACTTATACTTTTTTTTTCATAAATCGATATGGATGTCGTTAATGAGGTTTCATAGGATGTTGACTACGAAAACGGTATTTATTTTGAAGGTGGCCATGATTCAACCTCTAAAGGGGTGAAATGGGGATTTTTTTGTACAGTTTTTTTATTAAAAGACATTTCGACTTGAAACTTCGTAAGAGTACTTTTAAAAACTAAGCAAAAACACGTATTTCGTGATTTTCCGAAAATGTTTAGGTTAATTTACCCACTAACTCCCAACCCCTTGGGGGCTAGTGGGTTAATAAAGAGGTGAAATGGGATTCATATTTTGTATGGAAAACTAATATTCTATAGACAATTCGACTTGAAACTTTGTATAAGTACTTTTTCTAAAACCAAATACGCAAACAAATCGATATGGATGTCGATATTGAGGTTTTATGGGATGTTCATTGCAAAAATGACATTTATTTTAGGGTCCAAGACTACACGGTGGACATTATTTAACACCTAAAGGACTGAAACGGGGGTTTAAATTTTGAATGGAAAAAAAATATGGGAAAGGGAACAGGAATGAGAACGAGATCGGAAACGGGAACTAATAATATTATAAATGTGAATGTTTAAATGTTTGGATGTTTCTTACTCCATCGCGCAAAACCGGTTGAACGGATTTGGAATAGCACACAGATAGTTATAGCCTGTGGTAAAACATGGATACTTTTTATCTCGGTCAAAGGTTCCATATCGATTTTCCGAATGTCCACGCGGACGAAGTCGCGGGCAAAAGCTAGTCCTCTATAAAGGTTTTGACTTTGACTTTCCTCCCCCTCCTCGTCATTACGGTATCCGCAAGAGTGTTATTATGTTGTATTGAATTTCATAATGCAACGCTCGCGCGTGGGCGCACGGCGCAGCAGGACGAGCTCTCACTCGGGATATTGTAATGATGGCAGTAAGCGACCTGTTTCAGAACCCTTTACAGAGGATTTAAAGCATGGGTGTAGGTAGATAAATAATTTTATGCTTTGGTTTAGCAGTATAAAAAGAAAATGGGACAAATAAGCAATTTCTTGTGTATCGTTTGGAAAATCATGATTTACATCATCTCTGTAACGTAAACATTCCTCCAGCTAGAATCTAGTGGATTATTTACGACCTAAACATTCCCCTAGCTAGAATCTAGTGGAATGTTTACGTCCTAAACATTCCCCTAGCTAGAATCTAGTGGAATGTTTACGTCCTAAACATTCCCCTAGCTAGAATCTAGTGAAATATTTACGTCCTAAACATTCCCCTAGCTAGAATCTAGTGGAACATTTACGTCCTAAACATTCCCCCAGCTAGAATCTAGTGGAATATTTACACCCTAAACATTCCCCTAGCTAGAATCTAGTGGAATATTTACGTCCTAAACATTCCCCTAGCTAGAATCTAGTGGAATGTTTACTTCACTGGAGATAATGTACCTACATAATAATCGAGTTAATGTGCTATTACTATCAAAGGAAGTTTATTTGATAAACAAAATAACGAACTTCCTGTAATTATAATAAATACTTAATATGTTAAGTCAGATAAAAGTAAGACTATAAAAAGTAGCCAAATACAGATTTAAGACCTGATGAAAATGGTTGGACTTTATCTGGCCTTAAATCTGTGTATGATCACTTTCCATAGTCTTACTTTTATCAGTGGCAATCAAACAAAGCTGTAGAACACGACAATAGCTAAACCATTGGTAAACCTTGAAAAATAAAAAATAACATTTTTGGAGATATACAAATATAGGTTACAGCGGGTTGCGATCTGTAAAACTTGGGTTAAAGTATCTATAATTTCGTAATAAATAACTATAACAAAACGGCAAACGATAACCTTTTTGGTGATTTAAATGTTCTACGGGCTACTGTACTATTATGTTACCGAAGCATCTGCGTGTGGTAATAGACTTGTACCCAAAGTGCGCACGGCCTATTACGGTGGAATCCTGACATTTCTTAGTGTTTCTCGGCAAAAAATATTCCCTTGAGAAAAGGCAAGAATTTCAATTTCAAATCAAATCAATGTATCGTATATCGATTAAAATGTCCGAAAATCAAAATTTGCATATTTATGATAATTTGCAAATTAACATTACTTTTATTTAAATTAATTTTGAAATTTTTTTTGGGAGAAAAAGTAAAAGAGTTGTTTTCATTCTTGTCATCGTTTGCTAAATGATATATATGTGGATATCGTTTTTGCTCATTTATATAATGCAACTCGTCATTCTTATATTATTTTTAAAGTTGTTTTGTTTGGTGATCGCTCACACGACTGACGGAGCAAAATTCAAAGATATGCGGAGCTTTGCATATTTGATGTTACTTGGGTACCGCCACTGACATGAAAAAATTTTTTTATGGGTACCGCCTACATGCGACTTCTACTGGGGGTAAAAAATTTCTTTGTTCTGTGATTGTGACATTTTTGGAAAATGTTTGCCATAGATTTATTGGCTACATTTTTATTAAGCTATCAAATGAGACTTTGGCTTATGTTTATGGGAACTCTAGTAGATATTGCCACATCTACACGCAGCAAAGTGTCGGTGTAACCATTATGGTTGAAGAAATATCTCATAAGGGGGGAGATTTGTCGATAAAATTGTATAAAAAGGCTCTGACGCCGTTGACCAAACGGACTAAATATCTAAGTAATATACAAACCATTTAAACAACTTAATTTATAAGAAAAGTATATTTAATGATTTTATTTAACAAGGATGAACATTATTTCTCTGACAGTTTCGACTGGTATATCCTGGAGTAGTCTCCCGGATATTTTTTTCTGCAAAACAAAGAAAATAATGTTAACAAACGTACTTACCTATATTTTGTATTTATTAAAGGGTTTTTAAAAATTTAAACAATAATTAGATATAAACAACGCTGAACAGGATAATAAATATAGATAACTTTGCCGAATAAGTATTTTGTTTGAAGAACTAAAATAAAATAACTGTAACCGTTTGTTCTTGAAGAATAAATAAATAAATGAAATGTTAGCTGTTCAAAAGCATTCCCTTTTTTAAGCATTCCCTAAGAAGACCAGTTTATTTTTATTTCAGTGTGTATAATATAAACCATTTATTATTGAGCTGCGTTATTTCAATTTAATACAAGTGTCCAATATAATTATTCAGGAATTATGAATTAATTATAGTTATTAATTAATGTATTTAAAATATAATAACGTTACAGTTTATCTACTTACATGATTTAATTTTGGGGAATATCGTTGCTTTCCTCCTCGAAGCTGACATCTAATGTTAAAAAAAAAATTGAATTTGTCATTATTTCATATTATTTCACGTATTATCTACTTACTATACAGGGTTATTTTAAAACACCAACAAACCGGCAGGAGTAGATTACTAACATCATAAACAACAACATTTGTTCTACGACTTTTCCAAAAACAGACAAAAAAAGTCGACTTTTCATATAAAACTCGATCAGCTCGATCAGAGCAAAAAAACAGACAAAAAAAATCGACACTGATGTCCGACATCAGTGTTGATTTTTTTTGTCTGTTTTTGTAAAAGTCATAGAAGAAATCTTGTTGTTTATGATGTTAGTAATCTACTCCTGCGAGGTTGTTGGTGTGTTACAAATAACCTTGTTTTGAATTCACAGCCATCTAAGAGCAATTGTTTTTACTTACTTATATTAAAAGAATGTAATTAATTAATGAATTAAGTGTATTGCTCATACCAGAATCTGCCATCGGCGAAGAACGCAGTATGTCGCATTTGCAGCGACCATTGACACACACTCCTCCAGGGAAGCCGATTCGGCGGCAAGTTTGCTCACACCAGGGCAGGTTGCAAGAGGCTTTATTGTCAGCTAAATCATTTATTTCTAAAAAGAAAAACATTTATCTGACAAGTTTTACGACAGAGAGGCGTAATGTATAAGATCTTCTGATTAAAGTTTACATATACGGATGAGAGCATAAATATACACCTTAAAACTTTACTTTATAACATTAATAAGACCGAGGTTAGAAAGTAACCTTGAGTTTCATCTTGGATGGTGTTAGCTTCAGGGGAAGCTTCTTGTGACCTGCGTCCGCTGCAGCGACAAACAGTGGAGCTGATGCAGACCCCGCGCGCGAACCCGAGAGCGCGGCAGACACTATTGCACTGTGAGTTTACGCAGCTTCGGACGGATCTATCCAATGTGTCAGCACCATCGTAGAAGTCTTCTATTTCTGTGGAGTATAAATATTTTTGGAATGCCGCTTGGGTTACCTCAAAAATCTTGCGTGTCTTTGAATTACTTATAAATGTAACTGTACCTTGATCATCTTGATTAACATTGTCAAGAGAAGCATCTACATCATTTGCTTAAGGCTATTACCAAACACCCTGTACACCTTAAAACTTTTCTTCATAACATTAAGTCAGAGTTTAGAAAGTAACCTGGAGTATCTTGAATGGTGTTAGCAACAGGGGAAGCTTCTTGTGACCTGCGTCCGCTGCAGCGACACACAGTGGAGCTGATGCAGACCCCGCGCGCGAACCCGAGAGCGCGGCAGACACTATTGCACTGTGAGTTTACGCAGCTTCGGACGGATCTATCCAATGTGTCAGCACCATCGTAGAAGTTTTCTATTTCTGTGGAGTATAAATATTTTTGGAATGCCGCTTGGGTTACCTCAAAAATCTTGCGTGTCTTTGAATTACTTATAAATGTAACTGTACCTTGATTAACATTGTCAAAAGAAGCATTTACATCATTTGCTTAAGGCTATTACCAAACACCCTGTACACCTTAAAACTTTTCTTCATAACATTAAGTCAGAGTTTAGAAAGTAACCTGGAGTATCTTGAATGGTGTTAGCTACAGGGGAAGCTTCTTGTGACCTGCGTCCGCTGCAGCGACACACAGTGGAGCTGATGCAGACCCCGCGCGCGAACCCGAGAGCGCGGCAGACACTATTGCACTGTGAGTTTACGCATCTACGGATTGATCTATCTAGTGTTTCACCACCATCATGTATGTTTTCTGTTTCTGTAAAGTAGGAGCATTTACTTATATTATGTATCCCGAATAATGTACGATGTTTTAAAAATAATTTTTCTTATCAATATTTGATTTTGAATAGAACTGCACCTTGGCTGACATCGTCTAGGGTAGCAGGTTCTTCGGTTGCTCTGACGCGTCCGCTGCAGCGACACACATTTATACCGACACAGACTCCACGCGTGAATCCTCTTCGACGGCACGCACTTCGGCACTGTGAGTTTACGCATTTTCGGGCGGAACTCTCTAGCATGGCTTCATCAGTTGGATTGTCTACATCTGTTAATCAAAGAATGAGCGCAGTTAAATAACACAAATATAAAGAAGGATATTTTTGAACAACAAACTTATTTTTGTATTAAACTGTAGGTATACCTGGGCTAATAGCATTCAGAAAAGCAGATCGCGCATCATCATCACCATCCGGGTTCTCGATTTCTGTAAATTGAAATTGTAACACTTTTATAGCTATTTTTATATAGGATAAATAATATTTTCTTATTTTTTTATTTACACTCGTATCTTAACTACCTGGTTGAAGGACATCTGAAGCAGCGCGCGCACGGCACTGGCAGTAAGTTCCGATGCATACGCCCCGGGCGTACCCGAGTTTTCTGCAGAATGCATTGCATTCAGCGGCTCCGCAACTGCGGCCAGCCCTGACTACGGCTTCTTCAGGATCTTGATTGATTTCTATTCACGATTGAGATAGTTTAGTTGGAAGCGCAATCAGCAATAGTAAAAATACAAAAATATATAATACTTAAGTAGTATGAAAAATCTTCACCCGTAAATAGTTTGTTTCCCTAATCTGATTTTTTGGTTTGGTTATCAATATAACAACACCAATGTGTTGTTGGTTGGGAAAAATAACAAAACAGATTTTGATTTTTCTTACAAGAAAACAAGAAATTATTTTTATTGGATATCACTAATAAAATTGTAGGTACAGGAATATGGCAAATTACTTAAAATATTATAAAAGTTGGACCGCACCTTGGTTAACTTCGTCAAGGGAAGCATCTCGCGCCCTGCGTCCGCTACAGCGACATACAGTCGAGCTGATGCAAACCCCGCGCGCGAAGCCGAGAGCCCGACAGACAGTATTGCACTGTGAGTTAACGCAATTACGGACGGATCTGTCTAGTGTTTCGGCACCATCATAGTCGTTTTCTATTTCTGTAAAGTAAGAGCATTTTTGTGAAATCCCGCATAGGTTACCAAAAACCTTCAAAAACTTTGCGTGTTTTTTAAATTAATTAGAAATGGAACTGTACCTTGATTAACATTGTCAAGAGAAGCGTCGTCATCATTTGCTTTAGCTAAACGTCCGCTGCAGCGGCACACAGTGGAGCTGATGCAGACCCCGCGCGCGAAACCGAGAGCGCGGCAGAAACTATTGCACTGTGAGTTTACGCAGCTACGGACGGACTTATCCACTGAATTTTCGGACGGTACGTCTATTTCTGTAAATGTAAAGAAACTATAGTTCAATTCTTCAAATGTTTATTTTGTTAGATATGTCAGTCAGAAAGCTTTTTTACAAATAATAAGTAAATATCTGGGCGACCGAGCTTTGCTCGGTTATTACCATTTATTGTAATATGGTGGTGTTTAGGTGATAATCTACATTGTTATCTCAAACATTTTTTTTTAACTTGTCTAAAAACAATCAAAATTAAAAAAATATACATACTTGTATAAACTTGAACATATAAAAAAAAAGTAAGTCACCGAGTGGGATTCGAACCCGTAACACTCGTTTCTTGCCGTCCGCGTCTTAACCCACTGGACCAGACGGACAGTGGCCGGCAGGACGATATTAGCGACCATATTCCGCGTCGAAAGAAAAACGCATAAAAACTCGAAAACACGCGTTTTCCCAAACATAAGACTAATCTAGATCGATTGTTTATCCCTGAAAACCCCTTATACCAAAATTCTGCGAAATCGTTAGAGCCGTTTCCGAGATCATACATATAAATGCTTGTTTAAAGGTATAAGATTACAACACAATACCTATCCTTATGTATTTTAGTTAGGTAGTAGATTCTATTCCTACTATTTTATGAGTTAAGTTCTGTACTACGACGCAATAATAATATTTGTACTTATTTTGTTTTAAAGAAATCATAGCTATTATTGCGTTCAACTTCGTATTGTTTAGGTACTTAATGCATGCACTACCCATAAAAATAAGGAAAATAAATAACCGGATACATTTGTCGGCCTTATCGTCACTTTGCTGAGAATGCCAAGCCCTTTCCATTCGTGGAATAAACCCATTTTAAAGAAGTCATATCATAAAAAAGTATTAAATTACAGGAGGTATTTAT
Source organism: Agriphila geniculea (assembly GCA_943789525.1). Classification (NCBI taxonomy): domain Eukaryota; kingdom Metazoa; phylum Arthropoda; class Insecta; order Lepidoptera; family Crambidae; genus Agriphila; species Agriphila geniculea. The sequence continues at coordinate 21,160,051 of OX038878.1, forward strand.
ATCTGGAACAAATCATAAAAAAATATGAAAAACAAAACATAACTTTGTGCGATATTCAATTCAAGCATTCGTGGTTGAGCCTATCGCTGGTTCCAGTAATATCTACAAAACGGAAAACAGTTCCGATTGACCATTATGATGAGGATTAAATATCATTCGAGCAGTTAGATCCATAAGGCATTATCTAGGGATGTGTACTGTTAACGACCTACCAAGCAAAGATATTAAACGGGACTGAACCAATGCCAATCTTGTTGATGACTTTTCAGTGCTATTTAAAATAGATAAAGAAACAGACCCCCCTAAACCTTGGTACAAAAATTCCTTAAATCAATACCAGATTGGGTAGTAAAACACACGTAAGAGATAAAAGTTAATCCAATTTTCGTTATACAGGGCATTACAGGGTTATATTTTGTAAAACACCAACAACCTCTCAGGAGTAGATTACTAATATCATAAACAACGACATTAAATTTGTTCTACCACTTTTCCGAAAACCGACAAAAAAAATTTGACTCTCCATACAAATGTCCCGAACAGCTGATCGAGTTTTGTATGAAAAGTCGATATTTTTTTGTGTGTTTTCGGAAAAGTCGTAGAACAAATGTTGTTGTTTATGATATTAGTAATCTACTCTTGCGACTTTGCTGGTGTTTTACAAATAACCCTGTATAAAGCTGAAACTCTCAATCTAGTAATAACCAACAGTAATATACACATCAACTTTGTCTAGGGATACAGGTGTTATTTTCATACAAACGAGGTCACTTTGAAGCCTTGGTTTTCTGCCAGGGATGTACCGTGCTGTAATCTGATGATGGCCATCCAGGGAGTGAATGGAGTAGATTCAGATCGCTATACACACTCAACTGATCTGATCAGCATTCTAAAAGATTAATGGGTCAGTGTTCTCAGTTTGAAGATTTCCATACATTTTCATGCTATTTTCGCGGTTTTTTTAACCTGTCCACAACGGTTTTAGAATGCTGGTCAGATCAGTTGGGTGTGTATAGCGATCTGAATCTCCTCCATTCACTCCCTGAATAGCCGTCATCAGATCACAGCACAGTACATCCCTGGCAGGAAACCAAGGCTTCAAAGTTACCTCGTTTGTATGAAAATAACACCTGTATCCCTAGACAAAGTTGATGCGTGTATAAATATAGGAACTGTGAATAGATACAATTGGAAAACCCACATAGAGTATGTAAAATATAAATTACCAAAATTCAGCTACACTTTCTTTCTTTGAAATTAAAAACATACGAACTTGGCGAGCGCCTCGTCTACATGCCAGTTTATTTAGATTTTAATGCCCTCCTACATTTTTTGGTAAGACTCGATAAAAGTGATTAAGTCATAAGTACTATTATCTTTAAAAACTAAAAATAAATTTATAGCAAATAAATTCAAATTTTATAATAGGCATTGAGTCATATTTTTACTTATTTTTTAAATTGTTTTTTTTTTGTTTTTCGTTTAAATAAAAATAAATAACTCACCGTTATTCTCATCTTCATAAACGTTAACAGTAAAAACGCCAGCTCTCACCACATACAAGCACGCAAATAGTATCACGACTTTAGGCAACATAGTTACCGGTTTCATATCCTTTGGACTGATGATCAGCACTCCGTTAATTGCCTTTATATACAGGAACTCTTCTATCGGGACTTCACCATGCAGTTGCTGAAAACATGCGATGAATCACCCACCACAAGCGAATATTCCTTGTAAACTTGGCTTAGGGTTGTCATATTACCACAAATCAAAATATTATTCTTTTAAGGGGCTGGCGGGTGGGGCAAAAACTAACTAACGCCGCCAATAAAATAGGCTAGCCTGGGTCAAACCTAATGCGTGTGCGTTGCGTTGCGTAGCATGACGGTAAACGAGACGTTGTAATGTATGAAATGACGCGCAAATGATGCACAGCAGCCGCGCGGTATTCGGTGTGACTTAAATTTTCATATACCATATGGACCGTCGGCCAGCTAGGGTCTTTTTCGATCTATCGCATATTGGTACCAGACCACATTGACAAGATAGCCATTAGTTTGGTGTTACTAAATATGAAACACAAAATTTACTGAAATAACTTTTTTAAAAACACGTTTTTAAAACGGACTAAATTATTACAAAAAAATCGGACTAAAAACATTAAAACGGACTAGTAAAAACAAACTAAAAAGTAAGAAATAAATTCTTCTGTAAATATTTATAACCCTAATACCCTATACCTACAGAAATTTTAAACTTAAAAATATTAAACCTAAAAATTTTAAACCTAAAAACGTGGGGCGCATGCTATAGAATATACAGTGCCTTTGGTCTTAAACTAGCGATAATTTAAAGGCGTGTAATACACCTAATTTTATCGACAAAAACACCCACATGTTGGGGTCTATCCCCACTCCTGTTGGAATGGCCGCCATTTTAAATTTGTTTTTTTATTTTAGATGACCCTGCAGAAAAATAATTATTTCTCCGGATTTAGAAGTCCTATAGTTATAATAAAAATATTTTTTGAAAGCTAATAATATCACTTAGTAATTTAAAAAATAAAATGTGTAATTTTTTTGTTTAAATACGTCATAAAAAATTACTGAAATAAAATTTTATACGAAATTTGTGCAATTTTTTTGACTTTTTATTACATTTCTCAAAAACTAGGACATTAATGTCCACTTTTTTTGCACTACTCAAATACACAGAAATATTATCTACAAAACGATTTTAAAATTTATTGCTCTATGTTGTATATTTCGAGAGTTATTTTTGTTTGAACTATGACCCTTACGTAACCAAAAAATGATTATTTTCGAAAATGGACATAATTACAAGCATTTTGAACATATTTTAAATTAGGTTGATAATATTATCTGAATACTAATTTCATCAAATGATAGAATCTAGTTTTTAGAAAATAACTATTTAGTACTTGTCAGGGGCATATTCAAACAACAATAGCTCTCGAAATATGCAACATGGAGCAATAAATTTTTGAGTCGTTCTGTGGGTAATATCCCTGTGTATTTAAATAATGCAAAAAAAGTGGACATTAATGTCCTAGTTTTTGAGAAATGTAATAAAAAGTCAAAAAAATCGCACAAATTTCATATAAAATTTTATTTCAGTAATTTTTTATGACGTATTCAAATCAAAAATTTAAACATTTTATTTTTTAAATTGATAGGTAATATTATTAGCTTTCAAAAAATATTTTTGTTATAACTGTAGGACATCTAAATCCGGAGAAATTAATATTTTTCTGCAGGGTCATCTAAAATAAAAAGTAAAATTTAAAATGGCGGCCATTCCAACAGGAGTGGGGATAGACCCCAACATGTGGGTGTTTTTATCGATAAAATTAGGTGTATTACACGCCTTTAAATTATCGCTAGTTCAAGACCAAAGGCACTGTATATTGACAATATAGATGATAAATTTTACAAAACGACTTTTACAGACGACGCCCGCGACTTCATTCGCATTTACATTCGAGAAAATCCCTAGGGAACCCTTAACCAAGATAATAATAATAATAATAATAATAATAATAATTTATTTTCCAAAAGCCTTAAAACTAATTACATGAAGTTAAACAAACTGCGGCTATATATGGCTGAAATAAGTGTCCCATTAATTGGTTATTCCCCTGACTTTCATGCTAGGATAAACCTGTATTACAAAAGTCAGTGGTTCGGCTCTTTACATAAAATATTAATGCATAATTTAAGTTATACGGTACATATACATAGCAGCTTTATATGTTAAAGTTGAGGATTCTGGACCAGAAACAAATAAAACTATAAAATAAATGAAATGAAGGCAAGAAGTGTGTGTGTGTGTGTGTGTGTGTGTGTGTGTGTGTGTGTGTGTGTGTGTGTGTGTGTGTGTGTGTGTGTGTGTGTGTGTGTGTGTGTGTGTGTGTGTGTGTGTGTGTGTGTGTGTGTGTGTGTGTGTGTGTGTGTGTGTGTGTGTGTGTGTAATTATTGTATGAACTTTTAAAATATTTTCATTATCCGTGCCTCTAAATCTCGACGGTAATTATTATGTAAAGGTTACGATAATAAAGCTTCGGTATCGTCATAATTAAGATCCTGCAAGAATAGCTTTAGTTTTTTCTTTAGCTCACAAGAGTTCAATTTATTTATGTGTAAAATTTTATCCAACTTATTGTATAAGCGAGAGCTTAAGGATAATGTCTGTCTTGTTGCAAAAGAAGTCCTGTTTATGTCAACCGGACAAGGTGGTTTCTGACGCCGTCTTGACTCTAAGAAAGGGTTCAACGGCACAGTTTTGTGCCGTCGCAGCATGGAGCGGAGAATGTGCACTTGCCTGACCGTGAGTACATTAGAATCCCTATACAGCTGTGCGGTGCGGCATCTCCAAGGCCTCCTATGCATGACCTTAAGCACAGCTCTCTGTGCGCGCTCAATTTTAATGAAGGTAGTCTTGGAGGCACCCCCCCACACCGGGATGCAATAGGCTATAATTGATTCGCAGAGTGCGGAGTACACGGTTGATAGGATGTTTATATCCGCGGAGTTGCGCAATGCTTTAAAGAAGAAGATCAGCTTACGCATACGGTTCTCTACGGCTTCAATCTGACTGTACCATGTTAAACAGTTGTCTATTTGAACACCTAAATATTTGATAATGTTGGTAGTTTGCAGTCTGGGGCAGTCACAGCAGGGAGAATCGTTTGGGCAGCTGTGAGCACGTATCTGCTTGTACTCACTTGGCGGTTGTGCAGAAGGTCTTGTAGAGAAGGTAACTACTTTAGTTTTATCTATATTCAAGGTCAGAAGATTACGATTGAGCCATTTCATAACATACCTAAAATTATTTTCTGCTAGTGCAACAGTTTCCGTCCACTCATTCCCAGATACAACAAGAACCGTGTCATCAGCATATCCAATGATACGCGAGTTGGGTAGATGCAAATCACAGAGCTGGTTAATGTATGCCAAGAATAACGTAGGCCCCAAAATGCTGCCCTGGGGGACCCCAAATTCAAGAGTTTCTTGGTAACTGACGGATGTCCCTATCTTAGTACATTGTGTTCTTCCAGATAAATAATCGGCAAAGATCTCCAGGGCACCTCCTCTGACCCCCAGTGCTTGCAACTTATTCAAGAGTTTAGGAACAGAGACAGTGTCGAATGCCTTGGAAAGGTCTAGGAAGATGCCTAGGCACTTCCTTCTTTCATCAACTTCACCAACTACATGTTCGACAAGTGCGGCAACGGCATCCTCGGTAGACCTACCCCTCCTAAAGCCAAATTGTTGATTTGAGATCAAATTATTTGCTTCCAGGAAACCAACTAAACGACTATTTAAAATACGTTCAAATACCTTAGACAGGGTAGGTAATACCGAGATTGGTCGATAGTTATTAACACTGCCTCTGTCCCCACTCTTATAGATGGGATGTACAATTGTTTTTTTCAGTGCGTCAGGAAACCTCCCAGCAGATAACGCTAAGTTAATTAAATGGGTGATGATGGGTATAAGGACCGGGTTTGATTTGAAAAGTTGAGCAGGTAGTTCGTCCCATCCTACCGCGCAGTCATTACGAAGGCTCATAATTATGTCTTGTACTTCCTCTTCACTGACCTCAAACATGGCCATGGAATAAGGAGGAGAGTGAATGGACATTGAGGGTAAGTCAGTGGCTTCAGTGTTTGGCACTATTTTGTTCGCTAGGTCTTTTCCCACACTAGCAAAGAATGAATTAACTTCATTGACAGCAACTGCAGGGTCAGTGTGTGAATTTAACAATTCTAATGGCGGTACACTGACTTTGCTCCTGTAAGTAATTTTGTTTATAACCTCCCATGTTTTTTTAGGATTATTTTTGGCTTTATCAAATTCTGATCTGTTGTATTCTCTCTTTATGAGTTTTAATAAATTGTTACAGAAATTTCTGTACCGTTTATAGGTTTTTTCAAGTATCACATTTCCCGGGTTGGATTTGAGTTTACTGTGCATGTGGTCCCTATTTCTTATGCATCTCAGTAATCCTGTGGTAATCCAAGGCTTTAAAATTCGTTGCTTACTTGGAATCGTATATAAGATGGTATTACTTTTCATTATAGATATTAATTTGTCTAGAAACAGATCAGTCGCCTTGTTGACGTCTTCTAAGCAGAGAATTTTAGTGAAATCTGTTTTTTTTAATTCAAGTGCTATTTCAGAAAAGTTTGTTCTTTTTGAGACACGGCTTGTTTTATAATGGGACAACGTTAGGTTCAGACTCAAAAGTACCGGAAAATGGTCACTTAAAGATGTTTCTATAACAAGAGTCGTAGGTTGAAATCTTGTTTTTAACATGACGTGGTCTAAGCAGTTTAACAATCTGGTCAGAATTTGATGAGCTGGTAGCATTTCATGAGAGGCTAAAAGATTTAAATATTCACTAGAATGGGGGTCACAGTTATCTACCTTAATATCTATGTTGATATCTCCAATTATAACGATATTGTTAAATGTTGATAAATTATTTAATGTAGTATTTAGGCTGTCAATGAAATTATCGGTGCTTTTGTAAGAAGGGGACCTATATAATCCTATTAATGCTAGATTATTATTTATGGTGCAGACTATACAATCTGCATCCTCGAAGTGTGTTTGATATACTTTATGCGTAATGGAGCTTTTAATGTAGATAACTACGCCCTCGTTTTGATTACCAATATGGTCTGACTTATATGATACGTAGCCCTCGAGTTGAGGTAAGGTAGTAACTTTAGACAACCAGCATTCTGAAAGGACCAAAATAATAGTATCCTCCTATGTTTTAATCCGGCTTATAAACTATCTGTGTGCCAAATTCTATCCAAATCCGTTCAGCCCTTTTGCGTGATTGATTAACAATCATCCAAATAAGTAAACTTTCACATTTATGGAATAAGTAGGATAATACGGCCACCTCCGAAGCGCTTGAAGTAGGAAATTTTTGCTACATGAAATGGGACTGCTATTTAGTTAATTCTTAATTTCTAATTTTTTATTTAAGTTATTATTAAGTTTTATACCTCAACTGAAAGCTGAATAGATGGTGATGTTTTTAAAATATTATGCACGCTTAGTTACTAGGATTTTTTTAAAGATATTTGATGCTATTTCTAAAAAATCTGAAAAAATAAAAAAAATAAAATGCATTTAAGGATTGAATTTTTTATAATCACCTGTATTTTATGAAATTTTTTTTATTCATTATCAACACTCAGATTGTTTTCTATCCCAAAATGATAAAAAAATCCGGAATCGAATGAGTAGTTATCTTTTATTTAAAATTTTTGTTTCTGAAAACGTACTTTTGGTAAAAAATACTTAATTTCAATTAACTCAAAAACTATTAATTTTTTGAGAAAAAGTTATATGATAAAAAAATATTTGTTTTGACCTCATCAATAACCCCTTAGCAGGAATACGTGATATTTCCAGTGACCCTGTATAATGATCTGTGACCTAACACGATTTCTTTAGAAATACAACGATATTTTGTGAGTTATTGCTGTTAAAAATTGTGTGCTTTATGTAAAACTTTATGTATACTTATGTTTTACGTAAACTTATACACTTATGTTTTACGTTGTGTTACGTAAAACAGTCATAAGATCGATTATATTTCATTCGCTTCATTCTTCAGATATAAATACCACAATGTAGTTTCTTTTCATCTTACTGGCAACTCGCACTTTTAGAGGGTATCACTGTATTTTTTTTTAACGCTCCCTGCTCGACCGCGCTCATCGTCGCGTTCGTCCATTCTTTTCTTTTCTTTTCTTTTCTTTTCTTTTCTTTTCTTTTCTTTTCTTTTCTTTTCTTTTCTTTTCTTTTCTTTTCTTTTCTTTTGCGCGGCAACCGACGCACGACCTAAAAAAAAGTTACATTATTTCTACGACTAATTGATCGTTGATCATGCCTAAACGTAAAACTGTGGAGTATTACGAAGAAAAAATAAGAAAGTTAAAAGAAAAGCCGAAAAGACGACGACGTCACTTGGTTTATTCTTCATCTTCAGATGCCGAAGCAAACGAAGGTAATTAAGTGCATTTACTACCGACATAATTTCGAAAACTAAGCATCTCTAAGCTACCGTAGATTTAATTATTATGTGATAACAAAAAAAAATCTAACTTTACCCATGTTTGGGGGGTAGCATGATGCTCAAAAAACCCGTAAGTTTGACAAAAGTCAATCAAGTGGGTACAAATTATTCTTGTTACGTTACGTAACTTTCTAAAGCACGTAATTTACATGCTAGAATTTTCATTTACATAGATGTCGGTACACACGAAGAATACACCGGTCCAACGACGGCGCCGGCGCCGGAACCGGAGCCCGTGAACATCGCTGGCGATGAAAACCCTGCTGACGTGGGAGGTGATCCGGCTTCGGGACCCGTACTCACACCTGAGGAACCTTCGGTGCCACAAACCCAGCCAGCCGATTCACTTGACCTCGACCCTGCACTGTTGTCTGCGTTGGGCGAAGCCGTCGTAGACACTCCGACCTTTGGTGAAAACATTCACACTAGCCTCGCACAGCGGTGGCTACCGATTCTTAAAAAAGGTTTATTAAAAGACTGTAGGACGAAACTTTTAAATGACTACCCAATCCCAGAAAATTGTAAATTGCTTAAAGCACCAACTTTGAATTTCGAAATATCAGCAGCAGTGGTCGAAGTAGTTCGAAATCGAGATAAGAGTATACAAACGAAACAGGACCAGTTAGGCCATGGTATTACAGCCATAAGCAAAGCCATCACAATATTACTCAGTAGTGACGACAAAGTCAACGCTATTAAAGTTCTTTCTGACGGTTGTCGGTTATTGACCGACTTACATTATAGTGAAACTGAACTTAGAACCAAACTCATAACACCCTGTCTCCAAAAATCCTTTTTGACAATAATTGAGACTCAGGATAGGGATGAAACCCTTTTTGGCGCTAATTTGTCCGACAAAATTAAATCCTCTCAAACTATCGAAAGGCAAGGCCACCAAATAAAAAAGTCTGTTTTTCCTAAAACAACTGCGCAGGCGTCAACCTCATCCACAATAAAGCCCAGATATTCGGAAAACTGGCAGGGCCCCCCTCGTTACCCTCTAACGAGCAGAGGGGGCCGAGGGGGGACGCGCCGCGCTCCGATGTCGCAGTATCGGCGGTGGCCGCCCGCCAACGCGGCGCCAGCCCAAGCGGCGCCCGCGCCGCCAGCACCGGCGGCGGCGCCTGCCCGGCCGGCGGCGGCCTACTCCGGCAAACGTGCCCAGCGGCACTGATACAGGTACACGCGGCTAGACTAAAATATTTTTCCGAGTGTTGGGCTTCCATCACTAACAACAAGGTTGTTCTTAATTGGATTTGTAATGGGTATAGAATTCCTTTATGTAAGGACATAACGCAACGTGGGGTACCACGTAATTCATTTTCTCATCATGAAATACACTTAGTATCGAAAGAAATCGAAAAATTACAATTTTTGGGCGCAATTTCAGAATGCCAACCGTGTTCAAATCAATTCATATCGAAAGTTTTTTTGACGATGAAGTCAAATGGAACATATAGATTTATTTTAAATTTAAAGCCATTTAACAAATTTGTTCAACACGAACATTTTAAATTTCAATTTTGAAAATAAAATATACGAATTTAATGCATTACCTTACGGACTATCTTCGGCGCCCCGAACATTTACAAAAATTATGAAAGAGGTCATGTTATACCTTCGCAGTCGCGGTTTCTTATCCGTTATTTATTTAGATGACATATTATGTCTAGGATTAACCTATCAGGAGTGTAAGAAAAACGTCGAGACGAACTTAAAATTATTACATTGTTTGGGGTTAGTGGTTAATTATGAGAAGAGTTCATTGTGCCCATTACAAAACATTAAATTCCTCGGTTTTCATTTTGATTCCGTCAATATGACGATGTCCTTACCTTTTGAAAAACGTGTTTATATAGAAACACTCGCAAAAAAGTATTATAACCTACAGTCCATCACAATAAGGGAATTTTGCCACTTTTTAGGCGTGTTAACAGCAGCTTGTCCCGCTGTACGGTATGGGTGGTTATACACTAAATGTTTGGAACGACAAAAATACCTTGCGCTTAAAAATTATCAAAATTATGAAATTAAATTTAGACCATCGAATGTGATTTTGCCCGATTTGAGATGGTGGATCGAGAATATTCACACGACACTTAAGCCACTTAATTCAGAAAATTACGAGTTAGAAATTTTTACTGATGCTTCTCGGTCTGGCTGGGGCGCATTTTGCAACGGCAAACGGGCAAATGGAAAATGGAAAGATAGTGAAAAATTACAACACATTAACTATTTAGAACTTTTAGCAGTATTTTTTGGACTGAAATGTTTCGCTCGCAATTATAATGATATTAACATTTTGTTACGGATCGATAATACTACAGCTTTAAGCTACATAAAGCGAATGGGAGGAATACAGTACCCTCACCTTAATAACTTAGCCCGCGAAATTTGGCAATGGTGCGAAAAGCGAAATATTTGGCTTACCCCTTCTTACATCAATACTAAAGATAATAAAGAAGCTGACGAAGAATCGAGGAAAACAAATCCCGATATCGAATGGTCACTAAATAATAATGCTTTCCAGAAAATAGTGAATTTCTTTGGAAAACCTAATATAGACTTATTCGCTTCTCGTACCAATGCTAAATGTAAAAAATATATCTCATGGAAGCCAGACCCGGAAGCACTAACCGTAGACGCGTTTACTATACCGTGGAAAGATTTCTTTTATGCGTTTCCACCCATAACATTAATTCTTAAATGTCTGCAAAAGATTAATAGTGATAAAGTTGAGGGTATTTTAGTATTCCCATATTGGCAGTCGCAACCCTGGTTTCCACTACTTAAAGCTATGCTTATATCAGACATACTTTTTTTAGAGGCAAATACGGATATGTCCATATCTCATTCCAGGAATCACCACTTCACCGACCTTACCCTGGGTGTAGCCAAGCTCTCCGGGAGGCGTTTGTCAAGCGAAACGCACCGGCCGCCTCGTTAGACATCATGATAGCTTCACTAGCCAAAAATACCCTAACTCAATATAATGTTACTTACAAGCTCTGGTGGTCATATTGCGATAATCATTCTATTGATCCCTATACACATTCCATATCCAATGTAATGGCTTTTTTAACTGAACAGTTTAACCATGGTCAGGCCTATGGCAGTTTGAATAGCCACCGTTCCGCACTTTGCCTACTTTTAGGAAACGATCTCGGCTCTGATCAACAAATCAAAAGGCTGCTAAAAGGGGCCTTTAGATTAAGACCTTCCTTACCAAAATATGGTTTCACTTGGGACCCCCAACTTGTGTTAAACTATGTTTCTAAATGGGTGCCCAATGAAGATCTGGATCTTCAAAAATTAACCAAGAAAATGATTATTATACTCGCTTTAAGTACTGCTCATAGAGCTCAAACCTTGTCATTAATCAAATTAGACGATATCGTACAAAATGTAAACGGCATTCAAATTATGATTAAAGTTTAATTAAAACTTCATCGGTCAATCGAGATCAACCGATACTGTCCCTACCGTATTTCACTGAAAACTTAAATATTTGTCCGGCTACTACCATAAGAGCCTATATATCAGCCACCGAATCCATTAGACCTAATTCCATAAAAAACTTTATATTAACAACTAAACAACCTACCGCGCGGCAAGCGCACAGACTATTAGTCGGTGGATAAAGCAGGTGCTGGCTGAAAGCGGCGTGAATGTGGCACAGTTTAGCGCACACAGCACTCGTCACGCTGCGACGTCCGCAGCGCACACAGCCGGCGTCTCGCTTGACATTATACGTAAAACCGCTGGCTGGACACACAGGTCCCAGACTTTCGCTAGGTTTTACAATAGGCCATTGGCCCAAGAAAATAACTTCGCCGCTGCTGTATGTTTACCCAATAAAAGTTAAATTATTGTTAAGTTAAACTTGGTTACAATGTTGATTAATAGGACAACCCAATTTGTAATTGACTAAATACCTTTTTTTCTGAAATTATAACAACTTATGATTTAAATTGTATCTGGTGATTATTACAGAATTGTAATTATGATGATTAAAAAAGAAAATATATTATGAAATCATTAAATACTTCTTTTCTTCATAAAAGCATATTTAACCATTAACAAAATTCCTTACTCTAAATATCTACATTGTGGTATTTATATCTGAAGAATGAAGCGAATGAAATATAATAGGTGATCAAACGAACTTCCAAGTGAAGTTCGATCACTATTATATGAATTCGCTTCATTCGAAGATATAAGAACCCTCCCTGCCCAAACCCCCTAGTAAATTTTGTTAATGAACTCTAAAATAAATGAACGAACGCGACGATGAGCGCGGTCGAGCAGGGAGCGTTAAAAAAAAATACAGTGATACCCTCTAAAAGTGCGAGTTGCCAGTAAGATGAAAAGAAACTACATTGTGGTATTTATATCTTCGAATGAAGCGAATTCATATAATAGTGATCGAACTTCACTTGGAAGTTCGTTTGATCACCTATTATGTGACAATATAATAAATGCTGGTTTTGATTTCATTAGTTTATTCATATTAAAAGGGAGAAAGTATCTGAGTTTTTATTTTGTGAAGGTAGTTTAGTTTTTGTATACCCATGTGAACTATGTGAAAACGCTTTACAATCGTATGTAACGTTTTATGTCACTTTTGTGTTAACGTTACATATTATTGTTATGTAAACTTTATGTCACAAAGTGGCAAAATCTACGGCCTTACCCATATACGGGTGAAAACATATTAGTTAAAAAAACACGACTGCCCTGCCAAAAACGAACTAAAAAGTTAAATAACAAGTGTCATTGTAGTCGGAGGACCTCTTTGATTAAAAAATTGTACTACTTAACGGTCCCCCGACTGCAATGACACTTGTTATTTAACTTTTTAGTTCGTTTTTGGCAGGGCAGTCGTGTTTTTAATATTTATTATTTTTTTACTTTTCGTATTTTGTTCAATCATTATATAAAAAAATATTTTCAAAATGTTCAACCCTGATTTAAAATGATAAGAAATCCTAATCAGTTGTTGACTAGGTATTCCTGTAATGATATTGTAATGCAATTGGATCACCTTATTTGTGTCCAATCGATCAAACAACTTTGCCTATCATTATCAGTAGATTACCTTTTGGTTAATAGAATTAGTATTATAGTATTAATAAATAAATTTACTGACCAAACTTTTCCTCGTTTAATCAAAGGAAAGTAACTATATAGGTACCTACTTCTAGTACAGTAGCCCGTAGAACATTTAAATCACCGAAAAGGTTACCGTTTGCCGTTGTGATATAGGTATTTATTACGAAATTATAGATACTTTAACCTAAGTTTTACAGATCGCAACCCGCCGTAACCTATATTTGTTTATCTCCAAAAATGTTATTTTTTTAATTTTTCAAGGTTTACCACATGGTTTAGCTATTGTCGTATTCTACAGCTTTGTTTGATTGCTACTGATAATAGTAAGACTATGGAAAGTGATCATACACATATTTAAGACCAGATAAAGTCCAACTATTTTCATCAGGTCTTAAATCTGTGTATGGCTACTTTCTATAGTCTTACTTTTATCTGTGGCAATCAAACCAAGCTGTAGAATACGACAATAGCAAAACTATGTGGTAAACCACGAAAAATAAAAAAATATCAATTTTGGAGATATACAAATATAGGTTACGGCGGGTTGCGATCAGTAAAACTTGGGTTAAAGTATCTATAATTTCGTAATAAATAACTATATCACAATGGCAAACGGTAACCTTTTTGGTGATTTAAATGTTCTACGGGCTACTGTACTATTCCGTTCATTTGTCTTCTTTAAAAGTTTTATCACTTTTTTGAGTAGGAGATTCCGCACTGTGAGCTGGTCATCTTCGCCGTTGCTGGCTAGAGTTAATTATTGTTATTATTATTTATTTATACATACTTATTTTAAATTATTTATTTCAAAACTGATGATTCGATATGAAAGAATAGCACGCCGTGCGTATGCGGACGGTCGCCAATATAGTTTTTTTAATTGGAAAAAGTGTAAAAAAAACTAAAAAAAGCTAAAAATAAATAACAATTAGCAATTTAAAACGTCCTTTTTACATATACAGGGTGCAATTGTAATCACTCTCCAAATTTTAAGGATGTGTTCAGTCCATGAAACTGAACAACTTTCTCCATGAAACATGTGTCGAAATACGCCAAAAAATTTTGGTCATTCCATACTAAACTGATCACGCGATCTATTTGATTTGTATGAAAATTCATTTTTTTTTACATATTTGACCCTATGTTTCTTAGAGAAAGTTGTTCAGTTTCATGGACTGAACACATCCTTAAAATTTGGAGAGTGATTTCAAATGCACCCTGTATATCTACGCCCTCACATCATTATAGTTCCTATATCTAGATTTAGAAATTAGAATATAAGTCAAATAAAATAAAAATATCTGGGCGGACGACCTTTGCTCGGTTATTACTATTTATTGTAATATGGTGGTGTTTAGGTGATAATCTACATTGTTATCTCAAACATTAACTACTTTTTTAAACTTGTCTAAAAACAATAAAACCCGTAACACTTGTTTCTTGCCGTCCGCGTCTTAACCCGCTGGACCAGACGGACAGTGGCCGGCAGGACGAAATTAGCGACTATATTCTGCATTGAAAGAAAAACCGCATGAAAACTCGAAAACACGCATTTTCCCAAACATAATACTAATCTAGATCGATTGTTTACCCCCGAAAACCCATACCAGATTTCAGCGAAATCGTTAGAGCCGTTTCCAAGATCTCAGAAATATACATATAAATAAATATATAAGAATTGCTCGTTTAAAGGTATAAGATAAAAATCAAAATAGCCTTCAATCTGCCACAATATTTAGCATGCTTTACAAATTAACAATAATTCATAATTAAAAAAAAAATTTTTTTTCGAAAATTCCCATTGATTTAAATTTAAAGGGTAGTATTTAATCGGGTAACAATAAAATCCCATTTTGGGTATCAAAAATACCGAATATAGCGTATTGAAATACTAAGTGGGCGACGGACTTGAGGGCGACTACAAATGTTGGAAATGGGTGACTTTAAAATACAAATTGAGTAACTAGTTAATCAGAACGGGCGACCAAATTACTATTTGGATGACCTTAGGGCACACAAAACATTTAAAATTTGGCATATATTTTATTTAAAAAAAGAAAAACCTCCTTCAAAAAACCTGAAACAAAAACAGCTTCAAAATTAAATACCTCTAAAAAAGCGTAAAATAATATTCAAATCCTTAGTTACGCATAACATTATTAATAAAACACGTCTATTGAAGTCGGGTGGGGCTGGAAGACAAGTAATTTTTTTTTATATTTCTGAAAGCCCCACCCGACTTCATTAGACGTGTTTTATTAATAATGTTATGCGTAACTAATGATTTGAATATTATTTTACGCTTTTTTAGAGGTATTTAATTTTGAAGCTGTTTTTGTTTCAGGTTTTTTGAAGGAAGTTTTTCTTTTTTGTTAAAAAAGTTTTTTATTTTCAACTTTTTAGTGGCAGGTATGTAAGCATGTAAATATTTTTTAACTTTATAAAATATTTTCAATGGTAAAATGCCCACAACTCAAATTACCAATTTACGCTGTTTGTTTTTGAGGAGTTCCAATGTGTCTTCGTAGTCCAAGTCTGGTCCAGAACCTTGCATTGCAGACCATGGTTTGGTTTGTTTTGGATTGTCATAAACCTACCAAAATCCAAATCACTTTACATATACTATTTGAATTTGAGGAGTTCCCTTGTGTATCTTCGAAGTTCAAAGTCCAATAGCGATGAAATTAAAATGTGACCACTCTTGAAGTATACCCTTTTAAACAAAAAAAGAATCATTTAAATCGGTACATAATCAAAGATGACTTTGTTGATTATGTTCGAAAATCCGTAAAAACACGTGTGATGGCAAGCTAAATAATTGACATTTTTCAGGATTATGAAAAAACTACCAGCCAGATCTCTGTAATTTTTTTATGGGACCAAACACAAACTATGTTCTTTAAGATAAAAAAGAATTGTATAAATCGGTTAACAACTGACGAAGTTATGGTAAAACATACATAAAAAAAAAATAAAAAAAAAATACCGACGACTTGAGAACCTCCTCCTTTTTTTGAAGTCGGTTAAAAAAGGTGACTATTATCCTAATCGAGATGACAAAAATACCATGTTTGAATTTTTGTCACTTGTTTAGAATTTTCACTGCTAACTTAAATTATTTATCTTCCACATGTAGTCGCCCGTTTTATGTATTTTTTGCATTCCAAAGTTTGTCGACCGTTTAGTTATTTTGCCGCCCAAACAATAAACCGCTGCCGGGTTTAGTATTTAAGTATCCCATTAACAGTCACCTTTAATTATTTCCAGTCCATAATAAAATAGTAAGTATTAAAAAGTGGTAGGTTTTTAGGAACCGTTACACCATCCAAACCAGTGCGCTTTCAGGATCATCTTCAGTCTTCGACTTATAATTCGTCTTGCGTTTGCAATAAAAGATGGCATTCATTTGAGAAGGCATGCACTATTGCATACGCTACGGCGCTTTAGGTGAATCAGGCATGCGTCAGATGAAAGATGAACGTGAAAGCGAACTGGGGGTCAAGTCTTCTAATGTTTTCGTCAAATCGTAGTTCAATGGTGTTTTAATGGTAATGTTTTTTGACACAGCTCTTGTTTCTTAAACCCAAAATCAAGACGTAATATGTTTCCGTTTTGGGTTTAAGAAACACAATGTGTTTCAGTTTTGGGTTTAAGAAACAAGAACGGTGTCTAGCATTACCATTCAAACACTATTGAATTTTGACGAAAACATTAGCAGACTTGATTGCTGCAACGTCTACTCCCTGGTGTAGACGTTGCAGCAAAAAGTTGTGTCTTAAGAACTGTGTCTTAATATTACACCATCCATTCTGAAAATCTAGACAAATTACAAAGCCGGATAAAATCCGGACAAAAGTCTAAAAATCCAGATATGTCCGGACAAATCCGGACGAATGGCAACCCTGCTAATATGTAAGAAAGAATACGTTGATTTCTTCTTGTATATTATTTAAGTCTGAAATATCTATACAGGGTTATTTGTATAACACTAACAACCTCGCAGAAGTAGATTACTAACATCATAAACAACAACATTTGTTTTACGACGTTTCCGAAAACAGACAAAAAAAAATCGACTTTCCATACAAGAGTCCGAACAGCTAATCGAGTTTTGTATGAAAAGTTGATTTTTTTGTCTGTTTTTGGAAAAGTCGTGGAACAAATGTTTTTGTTTAAGATGTTAGTGATCTATTCCTGCGAAGTTGTTGGTGTTTTACAAATAACCCTGTATATATATTATGCTGTTGGTGTTCCGGTCAAAGGGGAAATTCCCCTTTTGACCGGAACTACGAACGAGCAGAGTACGATACGAGTTCTAGTTATATTGCATCCACTTCCGGAATTCCGGATCCTTCGTCCCGTGGCACCGAAACCGACGTGTGGTCATCATCATCATCATCAATATCAAACCAACAATCATTGTTGCGTTCCGCCGAACCATGATTCCAAACTTTCTTTCTGTTCTACTTATTTTTAGGTTACCATAATTTATTTGTTTATTTCGAAGATTTCTTCAAGATACAATTTTTTAATTATGCTTGTATTAAGAATGTTTTGTTGTTTTTAATTATAATACTAATTACGATTTCATAAAAAATATGATTATAAAAATGAACTCTACTTCGAAAAGAAAAAGTCATAAGTAGGTACATAGGTATTTTTAAATATTTGCTTGGATAAGTAAGCTGTTTTCATGTATTGTAAAAGTGTGTTTCTGAAAATAATAATATTTTTACTTCGATCATCTATGATCAAAGTATTTTTATTAAAAACTAGCGGCCGCTCGCGACTTCGTCTGCATAGAAAGTTTTTTGCTATCCCTCGGGAACAATACTGTTTTTCAGGATGAAAGGTGCTCTATGTCCTTCTCTGTACTCCTGATAACGTGTATGTAAAATTTCATGATGATCGGTTCAGTAGTTAAGACATGGCGTAATAAACAAACAAACGTTCTTTCACATTTATAATAATAAAAATAATTATTTAAGAAAGGATAACGAAATAACCTAGAGATCACAATACAATAGGGAAACAAAAGCTACAATTTAAATAAGTAATTGATGCTGACAAGTAATTTCAAAATACAATAAGATTACGCGCAACCGGTTTTCAATATTTTCTTTATTAAAAGCGGCTTAGCTCTGTGAGTCAATCGTTCGGTATTTATATTTACGCGTGAATAATTCATCTCCACATGTTTCAAGAATATTGGCGAGCGCTGTGCTCTGAACTCTACTATTTAAGAAAAAAGTGACTTTATGTTACATTAATATCGAGTTATCGGTCAGTGCAATTGAAGAACAAAAAACCCAGTGATTTTTAAACAAAAGGAAATGAAATTCAGAATTATTTACGTGTTGCTTTTTATCGGTGCAGTTGTGCATATTGGCATGCAAGGTAACGTGTCCAGTAAATTAATGAGTTTATGAACTAGCGATTTTAATTATTTTGTCTTTTGAATATTAATTAAGTGTGGCTTATAATATTTATGATTGTATAAGTACTATCGTACTATCGGATAATTTCTGGATTTGTATTTTTGTAAAAATATTCTGAATAGCCTGTCAGTTGAAAACTAGAGCATCAGGATTTTCTAACATTGGGAGTTTCAGTTTATGCTCAGTCACGCTACCTAAATAATTTCAATTTTCGAATATAAAAAAATGATTAAAAGCTCTATTTGTGTCTTGAATTAAATAAATAAACAACTGTTTGCCTGTTGATAATATAAAAATAATTGTTTTTTGTAAGATGAGTTCACAAATAAATTCTGAAAAACTAGTTTTTTTTTGTAGAAGGTTTCTGAACCGAAGACTAATTTTGCACTAAAAATTCAAATAAAATTCAGTATTTTTAGGTAATATTGGTAGGTTGTTTGTTTTTTTTTAACTATTTATTTTTGTGTCATTAAGAAGTAAGACCAGATCTTTCTTTTTATGGATAACCTTCAATCAATCTTGGTGCTTTGACCCGACGTGCCGGTTCAATGATAATCACTTAAGTTTAAAATGAACCGCGCTTGTTATTAAATGTAAAATGTTAACTATAGGTAATATGAATCATGAGATCATGACTTAATCGGGAAACATTGGTTTAATAACAACGTGTTACAAGAAAACCCCTTACTAAATATGGTAAATAGGGACCATCAAACTGTCCAATTTTTACTATTGAACTAACTTTGAAATCGCTAAAAAATCAGCTGTTTTAAACATTTTGATATTTTCGTTTAAAATAAAATGAAACAGCTGTATTTTTTCGTGATTTAAAAATTGGTCCCATCGTAAAAGTTGTTCAGTTTGATGGTCCTTTGCAACCATAATCGGCTATAGGCAATGATAATAATATCATTGGCTATAGGGGTTTTTAGGGTTCCGTAGCCAAAATGGCAAAAAATGGAACCCTTATAGATTCGTCATGTCTGTCTGTCTGTCTGTCTGTTCGTCCGTATGTCACAGCCACTTTATTCCGAAAGTATTAGGACTACATAGTTGAAACTTGGTAGGTAGATGTATTCTGTAAACCGCTTTACGATTTCCACACAAAAATAAAAAAAATAAAAGATTAAGGGGGGCTCTCCATACATGGAACTGAAACAGAAAAGATTTTTTTTATCAAACCAATACTTGCGGGGTGTCTATAGATAGGTCTTTAAAAATGACATTGAGGTTTTTAAGACAATTTTTTCACAAATTCAACCGTTTGAAAGATATTTACTGCCAAAGTGGTAAAAAGTGTCCCCCCCCCTTTAACTTTTAAAGTAAGAGAGTGAAAAATCTAAAAAAAATATATGCTATAGACCTTAGTAAACACTTTCAACGAAAATTAGTTTGAACGAGATACAGTAAAAAGTTTTCGAAGTATAGTACATTTTCTATAACCGCAAATATAACTTTGTCGTTCATACAAACACTGTGAAAAACAAAGTTATTGTTTCAGGTGAAAAATTATAGCGGTATTAAAATATAGTATGTCATAATGTAACTACGGAACCCTACTGCGCGTGGCCCGACACGCACTTGGCCGTTTTTTCAGTTACACGTATTTTCCTTTATGTAGGTTATGTGGTTATAATAACTAACTTCCATAGTAGGACATGACGGGTTTACCCAGTGTAATGGAGGCGTCTGTTCTGGGGAAGTACCTTGATTTTATATCAGCGCAGCACAAAATAAACACTGTTAAAATAAACGGTAAAATTGTCGGCTATTTTCAATGTAGACGTACTTATAGTCGAGTTTAACGTTTTTTACCATTTTTTTACTTAGTTTTTTATACTTATTAAGTATTTTCCTCTCGTAATTGTTTTTGTTCGAGAGTATGAAATACTTATGAAACTACCAAATTTTAATTAAGATTTAAAAAGTGTCAGCAAAATTACAAGGCATACAATGTTTTTTTTGTTGTTGAAAAAGTTGAGGTAAACTTTACTTGTGCTTACCGTTATATTATAAAGATGTTGTAGCTTTACATAGGCTACGGTCCGCATGGCGATAATATCGATATTATCGCAAATCCCTATAAATGCAGTAGGTACAAAAACCCTATTAATTTGTAATATTTTGAGACTTACTTAATTGGGTCGGATTCGCGCTATAATCGATTTAATCGCCATGCGGACTGCAGCCATAGTGTGTAAAAAGTACCTAGTCGGCAATTTTATAGGTTAAAAGACCCAATGACGTCATATTATTTTATAATTGACTCCATGTTTGTACCAGAAGTCGTATTAAATCAATAATAGTTTATTGCTGACTTTTAAAATCCTTTTGGCTTTGCCGTTGTCTTGTATACTTTGTAATTTCTTTGCTTTGCTTAGAATCTGTAGAAAAAGACCATGTTATTTTTTAACTTGGGATTGAATTGCTGCTTTGTTTACTTAATTAGCGTGAAGGTATTGTTTTACTTATTCATCGAGATTATTTCTTAGTTGTGGTTGCGATATCTTGGTTGTGTGGTGTAGTCACGTAGGTCCTACCTACTTCATGTTTTGTTTAATTGTGGGTGTAGGTAAATACGGCCATTTTGTATTCACCATCCAAATTTTGAGGATGTGTTCAGTTCATGAAACTGAACAACTTTATCTAAGGAATGGCCAATAAGTAAAAAAAATCGACTATCCATACAAATCAAAGAGATTACGTGATCAATTTAGTATGGGATGACCAAAATTTTGTGGCGAAATTCGACACGTGTTTCTCAGAGAAAGTTATTTAGTTTCATGGACTGGACACATCCTTGAAATTTGGATGGTAAGTTCTGAATGACCCGATATAAATAAATAAAACCCTATTTAATTTGATCACTTTATTTATTTATTATGTTTGAAAATAGTGTCAGTAAACATGTACTTATCAGGATTACCGATCTCTATAATATAAAATAACCGTTCGTACTTACATACTCTAACGTACACTTAAACAAATTCCAACTAAGTAAATTAAACATTGTTAGAACAGGTGTTTTTGTCGTAATCTGCGATGGTTTAATCGTCCAAAGATAGCGTATTTAAACGCTTCTTTTATGTATCGTAAATTTTTACCTGTATCCATCCACCCTGTATCCATTTTGGAATTTACTAGGAAAACGTGCCACTAACTCATTTAACCTAATTTGACTTTTTCTGTTATTCATGGATGGTTTATTATTTTCAGGAGTCGAGGCTTCGGCTAAACAGAGGCACCCCTGCCGGCAAGACTGCAACGAAGTGTGTCAACTGCGTGGCAGAAACTTTGGCACGTGCGCCAACGGGATGTGTCGGTGCAGGGCTGCGAGGGGATCGTGACAAACCTCGTGATTTTGTCCAATTAGTGAAATGTAAACAAATCTGGCTAGTGACTTCGATGAAGTCGAATAATAGACTTTCGGCTGCGGTGGGGAAAACTTACATAAATAATAATGTTAAACCATTAAAATACGATTTGAAAAGAAAACTATTGTTTACTTTATATTATTCATTATACATTTTTTGTTGACAATAATTGTTGACTACTATAAGACAAGTTCCTATTACAGTAAGTACGGTGCCCAGTCGGCACATGAAAATGTTGAGCACTTTAACTAAAAATTTTCATGGGCTTACTGTACCTACACTACCTAAGTAGGTACTGCAAAATAAGAAAAAAAGATAAATCGAGACAGACAACTTGCTAAAAGTCGTCAATATTCCGATTTCTTTAAATATTTTTTTTTCACTTATCTAAGATAATATCTTGTAGGTATAATAAATATTTGAAATAATTGCGTATCATTTCAAATTAATGATACGCAATTATTTCCAATATTTATCACTTAGTAGTGTAGGTACAGTAAGCCCATGAAAATTTTGAGTTAAAGTGCTCAACATTTTCATGTGCCGACTGGGCACTTATCAAAAGTGGTAGTAATAAAACTTTCTTAATGGTTCAGTATACGAGCTGTTAAGTGTTTACGCTAATATCTCCATTACCCTCCATTTAGCGAGTGTTAATAATTTGCATACGGCAACACAATTACTGGAGAGCAAACATGCTGCTTGATTCGCATACACCCCGGTGCCCCTGCTCTGCACACACCACCACCGGTTGAAATTAATTTAACTATCATTAAGCTTCCGACGACCATTATCAAAGGACCCTAAGACCCCTCACGGGATGGTACATATAACAAATTTTATAGAAATTGGCTGAACAAAAAAAAATTCGGGTTGCACTCCGGGAGTGCCGGCAGAAGTGAAAACTTGAATATTAACGTTGTGCATTTTTGATAAATGGTTAGGGAATAATTTTGCACAAATTGCCGTCTTACGAATTTACTCTGCATTTGAATTTACGAATACAGAACAGTATTGTACGAAGGTCTTATCCATAGTTTGACAGAAAATCTAGAGTTTACACAAGTGTTTACGTCTTGAAATGACGCGCCGCCATTTTCGCCGCGCCCCGTAGATTGAGAGGGGGATACTTCCGCCGCCGCCGGCTGTCTACGCTACATCCGTCTTGCGAATTTTCGATCAGGGTCACGTGACCCTGACTGACGCGAGTTTAACATTTTTCCCCATTACAAAAAAAGTGTACAACGCCGCTAAAGAAGTTTTCACTTTAAAAATTGGTTTATATTTACTATAAAGTAAAAAGTAGCTAGTTCGAAAAATTCAAGCTACAAGATGTAGATAGTCGTCGTCGGCACGAGGATAAGAGAAAATAAAATGCGATGAAAATTCGATGAAATTACGAATTACCGATAAAAAGTACGCAATAAATAATGTTATCAATACTTAAAATATATTCGAGAATTAAGTACGTACAAGATTTGTTACACCGATTTAACAGTTTTTATTTTTATACATGGAGATCAGTTAAAAATCTGAAGAACTTGGCAATAAAATGGCCATGTCCCTTTGCTTATATACATATAGAAGAAATATCTCTAAAATAAAACTTTATTCGTAGTCTATGTTTAATTATACTGTACGTCTAGAACTTACAATCACAAAAAATTGTGTCACTAATTGGTGATTAAATTCTAATGAAATGGACTGTATAAGAATTAGCGTGTTATCGTGATACGCAAGTACCTAGGTAGTTTCTTTTTTAACCGACTTCAAAAAAGGAGGAGGTTCTCAATTCGTCAGAATCTTTTTTTTTTATGTATGTTACTCGATTACTCGAAGACGGCTGGACCGATTTGAAAAAATCTTTTTTTGTTTGAAAGTATATACTTCCAAGTTGGTCCCATTGTCATGAAATCAGGATCTGATGATGGGGTCCTGGAGAAATCGAGGGAACTCTTCAAATATTATAGGCACAACTATAGCGATTTTAGTATTTTCTTAAGTAACTTGTGCATTTGCTTTCTAAAAGTACCATTTCGGTAAAGTAGAACTGATGATGAAGACCAGCATAGATGATCATCGGAACTATTTAATACTAAGTAGTTCACTGGTACAATACGATTACTTTAATATGGTTGCTAGGCTATTTATGCTCATCATAATTCATATGGTGAAGAAGAGCTGATAGTGAAGTACCAGGAGAACTCCTCAACAATAAACGCCCCTGCGTCGGGAAAAGCAGTACTATGTAAAAGGTGATGAGCCGTTGACATAAGGCTATTGTTACTTAGATAATATCATCACCAAATATACTTACCACAAAAAAGTTTAAAATAAAAAAGTTTTTAATAAAAACAAAACCTCCTTCAAAAACCTTGAAAATAATCTAACATAAACCAGTTTCAAAAATAAATTAATGGCTCTAAAAAGCAAGAAATAAAATATTGAAATGTGTATAATAACTAACTCGAAAGTTTGTATGCATATACAAACAACGTCTTTTATGAAGTCGGGTGGGGTTTAAACCCATGATTAAAGTTTAGATATATTAGTTTAGATAAAAAATATCGTTCGTCGCCCCCCCCCCACCCGACTTCAAAAGGCGTTGTTTAATATAAGATATGCATACAAACTTTCGAGTTAGTTATTATACACATTTCAATATTTTATTTCTTGCTTTTTAGAGCCATTAATTTATTTTTGAAACTGTTTTATGTTAGACTAGCGGCCGCCCGCGACTTCGTCTGCGTGTAAAGTATTTTTACTATCCCTCGGGAACAGTACGTTTTTTCGGGATGAAAGGTACCCTATGTCCTTCTTTGTACCCCTGATAACGTGTATGCAAAATTTCATTATGATTGGTTCAGTAGTTAAGACGTGAAGGCGTAACAAACAAACAAACAAACAAACAAACAAACAAACAAACAAACGGACTTTCGCATTTATAATATTAGTAAGGATTATTTTCAAGGTTTTTGAAGGAGGTTTTGTTTTTATTTGCAAACACGACGTATAGGGCGGAGAAAGTTGAGCCGTAATAAATGGATGGGAGACAAAGGACACAATCACAGCTCCTGCAGGAAATAGGATGTGCACACTTACTTGCTTGCTGCCGAAGGTGACGTCTCCAGGTCTTGATTTCGCCCAACGGTCTATTGGCGGCTTGGCGGCGCGTCAGGGCGGTAGCAAATTCACAGCTCAAGTCACACACCTAGGAATCTTGATTTGTCCACACAGTGGTACCACTTTACACAATTTTTAGGGGCTTTATGTCTTCCATCCGACAGTTTGCGATTCGCTACTGACGTCTCACTCTCTCGCGTAGGTGAGCGAGCAGAACAGCAATATTTCGTGCACACATCAAGGAAAGTGGAATAATTAAAGGAGAGGAATGACGTACATGTTTGCAAGTACAAAAAAAAAGTCCTTTTTAAATCCACCACTAATCTTGAAATGCTACGGTAAGTATTCCATTTCCACACACTGCGTCGTGTATTGTTTTCGAGATAAATTGAAAATTTCAAGCATGTCGCCTCTTTTCATGTAGAATGAAATGAATATTTTCCAGGCCATCCACTAGCGTGGCCAATACACTTATTTTTATTAATCTTTATTATAAAGGAAACAACCATGTTCTGAAATAAAACAATTTTTATAACATATTTGCTCGTAAAGGGTCTCTTATTACACCAATTTCAATATCGTATTGTATCTCATTACGAACTTGTGCGGTAATGTAAAGTAAAACGCACGGTTTCCTTGATAAGCCGTGCGTTTTACTTTACATTACCGCACGGTTTATCAAGATACTTCGTCTAAAACGAACGGTACTTTTTTAAATCTTAGCAAAGAGTTTTTATGTCAGAAAAGAGGTCAACATTTTATGGATAAAATTGACTTTGGGAGATAAAATGTAATAAATAAACATTTAATTATTCAATTTAATTAATGTTGACAATAAATTACAACCATTTATCTGTAACAAAAACACAAAAATATTAATTTACTTTATTAGTAATACTGGCTGTTTTTATGCCTTTGCCTTAAAAAAAACGCTGATGCGCGCGCATTGCTAATTTAATTTTTTTTTGCTGTATTGTTTTTATTTGAAAATGTCGTCAAGTACTGATGAATTTATTAATTCAACACCGCCAGAAGTCTCAGAGGCAGCGAAAAAGGCTACTCTAAGCCTCTTGCCCGAAAAATTGACCGATAAGATACTTACAAGCGTATCAAAATTTAATCATATGGAAAACAAGCAAAGGTGCAAAGTCCGAGTTTTATTTATTTCCTCGCAAATATGTTATAAAACGTCGTATGACATACGTGCGCTTTGATAATTACAGCCTCTGCTTTCTTGTAGCCCTCGCCTACGGCTCGGGCTAGCAATATCGCCTCGGCTGTAATTTTCAACGTACCGCACTTATATCATAATGTACTATTAACGGATACTAGCACGGTTTAATTGAAAGTACTTTGGTAATTAGTTGTATTTGGTTTGATTTTTGTTTTTCCGGAAATACGGAATTTGTTTGCAACATCCAGTCCGTACTGGTTGACATATTCACTTCTCAAGCTTACGCGCTCACTAGACATGAAATAAAACAATTTTTAACGGATACTAGCGCGGTTTTATTGAAAGTACTTTAGTAAGTACTATGGAAAACCAAAAATCAAACCAAATACAACTAATTACCAAAGTACTTTCAATAAAACCGCGCTAGTATCCGTTAAACATTGTTTTATTTCATGTCTAGTGAGCGCGTAAGTTTGAGAAGTCAACCATGTTCTGTTAATATGTATACAAGGTGTTTAGAAATGGCCTTATAAAGCCAAATATGGTAGTCAGTGGGGAAGGGTTCATACAAGCTGATTCCCATCGGCTTACCTTTTAGAAATCCCACCCCACAGATCCACTATGTAAATCATAACATTTTTGTAGAACGGCTTACCTTCGCCACAATTTCACCCCTCGCCACTTGGTAGATAGATAGGACCATCAAACGAACAACTTACAATGGGAGCAACTCTGAAATTGCGAAAATAAAATGTGCTGTTTCATACAAAAATTAATAATGAAAATATCAGATAATGTATAAAACAGCTGACTAGTTTTCGCGATTTCAGATTTGGTTCCATAGTGAATTGTTCAGTTTGATGGGCCCTATCTACCATATTCGGTTTTATGAGGTTATTTCCATTAGTGTCCACCGAAACAGGATTTTCAGCCGAAACCGAACTTTCGGCCTTAGTCTCAGTTTCGGCCGAAACCGTAACTCATTTAGACATGTTATAATTTACTATTGTCTAATGTTATCTGGTTTACATTTACACATAAATCGTTATTTTTAACCGACTTCAAAAAAGGAGGAGTTTTATAACCTAAGTATTAAAACTCGACTTGATAGTCGACGGTTTTTTTACATACTTATGTTTTACCATAACCACAGAATATTATAATAGTACGTTTATGTTCCCATAACTTCACCAGTTGTTTTTAACCAATTTAAATAATCCTTTTTTTATCTGAAACAACATAGTCTAGGTGTGGTAGATTTTTCATAATCCTGAAAAATATTAATTATTTAGTTTACCATCGCACGAGTTTTTACGGACTTTCAGGCATAACTTCTTTGTTTATGAACTAATTTAAATGGTTATTTTTATGTTTGAAAGGGGTTTAATTCCTTTGGTATTGGCATTTTGTTTGCAAAGTGTGAGAGCGCCAGCAACCACACTCGCTTTTGTAAGTGAACATTGTCAAAAATCAAGAACAGTGAGTTTCGGTGAAGCCGAAAGTTTCGGTTGATATTTGGCTGAAACCGAACCTAGGCCGAAACTAGATTTTTGGGCTGAAACTGGCTGAAACTGAAACCGAAACTTCGGTCGGATATTAATTTCCATGTATATAAGGTGGAATCAAATTATTACACAATTATAAAACAGGTAGTTTTGCTTAAACTGATCAACTTTCTCCAAGGAACATAGGTAGGTCGAAAAAATATATTTTTCGCTTTTCCATAGTAAGTTGGTCTGCTGGTCCTTTTGTATGGGTGTATCTTCGATCAAGGGTGTATGAAATATTCTTTTCGTTTTTTGACCTAGGTTCCTTGGAGAAAGATCACCTGTTTCAGTATTGTTACATAATTTGGTTCCACCTTATCTGGTCATCACAAAAATCGGCCCACCTACATTTTTCACGAAAACTCATGTTTTAATATTTTGAATGTAACAAATTTGCATTATAAATCGTACCACATTTCCTACATGAGCTCTATAGGATTTAACTCCGGACTGCTTGCTGGCCACTGCATAATTCATTCAAAATATCAAAACATGAGTTTTCTTGTAAAATGTAGGTGGGCCGATTTTAGTGATGACCAGTGTATTTATATGTACTTAGCTCTCAAATATTTTTATGTTTTGAAACGGTATTAAACACAATTTAGTCATCTTTCGATTAGTGACTATGAAAAGTTGCATAGTTATGTAAAAAAAAAACAAATGATTTCAAAGACTTGTTGTATTCTGTTGATATCCTTACTAATAATATAAATGCGAAAGTCGGTTTGTTTGTTTGTTTGTTTGTTTGTTTGTTTGTTACGCCTTCACGTCTTAACTACTGAACCGATCATCATGAAATTTTGCATACACGTTCTTAGGAGTACAGAGAAGGACATAGGGTACCTTTCATCCCAAAAAAGTATTGTTCCTGTGGGATAGCAAAAAAATCTTTCCACGCAGACGAAGTCGCGGGCGGCCACTAGTTTTAAATAAAGGCAATTATTAAAACTTTCTTTCTAACTGTTGACATAATGGGGAATGTCTGAAGAAAATCAAAATGGCACAATATTTTTTTTAAGAATAAGAAAATAGTTTCAGATTATTTGGTCCTGTAAAAAAAAATCACTTGTCTTCGCAAATTCTCGGAAAGGTATGTAAGCAGCTATTAATTTGGTTATACTTAAATGTAAAATGTAATTTAAAAAAAATCCTTTAGCAAAATCAGTTCTGTAAATGTGCTTGAGCAATCAAGTTCACTCACTGGTGAATCAATCAACCCGACAACCATCTTTATTTTACAGACATATTACAAACCTTGCGGATGTGAGATCCCTATCAGTTTTAATCCAACGACCGATAAAATAACAATAAGCTTCTCAAAGTTTTATCATAATAATATGATGAAAGATAATTATAGTGCAGCCTTTTAAGATATTTATATATTACCTTTGAGCTATTCATATTTTTTGGTTGCAAATATTTATTTGCCACCTTATGTATGTTTTTCACCTTATGTATTTACATCAGGTTCATATTTACGATGACTTAAATAAAAAAAATGTGGTAAAATTTTTATTATTTTGTAATTTTTAAGAAAATAAATTGCATTTTTTTATACCAAAAATGAATCCTACGTTATTGACTTATACAAAAGTAATACTAAACTTAGCTTAGTAACTAAACTTAGGCAGTTATTAACATTGGACTTTGTAATGGCTGAATCCCACCCTCCCCCCACCTGCGTGAAAAATCCAGGTGGCTCCACTTCGGAAATCCGTCTTAAAACACAAAGATCCATCCTGCTGAAGGAAACCTTATGTTCAGCAATACTGCAATAGCCGAATTCTTTGTATTTTTTTCGTGTACAGTCACCATCATAAACTTTGACGCACCATAGCTTAGAAACTATAACTCGTATCAAAATAAATAAAAGTATTTATTTGTAGGTAATTTATCCTTACTTAATATTATAAATGCGAAAGTCCGTTTATTTGTTTGTTTGTTACGCCTTCACGTCTTAACTACTGAACCGATCATCATGAAGTTTTGCATACACGTTGTCAGGGGTACAGAGAAGGACATAGGGTACCTTTCATCCCGAAAAAAAGTATTGTTCCCAAGGGATAGCAAACTTTCCACGCAGACGAAGTCGCGGGCGACCGCTAGTTAAGAAATAATTTAGCCTTTGACCATTTGGTCCTAGCTTGTATGGTTTTCCTGAAAATTGAGAAAATCTGTAAAACGGGACACTTTCAAGGGGGGGAGTAGTGACGCGGTATAGAGGGGTGGGGGGAGGGGAGAGCGTTGTTTTTTTATAATGTCACCTAAAGGTATAATATAGCCGTATTAAAACTTAATTATTAGTTTTGCCAACTTTCCCATACATTGAAATTTAGAATGAATAGCCCCACTTCGAAACATTTATCGAAAGAAGCAAACAACAGAACTGTATGGGAATTACATTGCTGAATTTCCCAACCGTATTTTTGATGCGGCATCGCTGATAGTTTTAATGATATAAGGTTGTACACTTTATATTTTTTTTAAGAAGTTATGACAATTTTTAAGTGAAATAAATATTTACTTTGATTTAAAAGAAAACTAATGTTAAGTAATGAGTTTCTCATTTTGGTGGTATGTCCCCTTTCTGCCTCTTACTACAAATTCTTGAATTATCAACAAAACCGAAGTACACGAATTCCGCCCATCATCAGGATCATTTTTTAGACTATACCTGGGAAACCAATAGCTACGAAGTTATTGAATGTCAAAAACAATTCTTTTTTCAAATTTTTTATGAAAACCTATTTTATTCGTTATTTCCTTCTTTTTGTCCAATGAAACAATCAAAATTTTAAGTATTTCGTAACAAACAATGGCTTCAAAACGTCGTCACTCGATCTATCTCATGAGCACGCACATAAACGCTGCCTTTCAACTCGGCCGCATGCAGCTGTGCAGCATACACTCGCGGGCGCGGTCTGTTGTACGCGTTACATTGCGTAGTAAAGTATGCAATACTTTTTTAACACCAAAAATCAAAATCGTTTCCCAGCAATAATTTTGAACAGAAATGGTTCTGATGATGGACAGAGTACGTAGACTTCGGCTTCGTTGAAGGTCTTGTTACACCCGGTATGTATATTGCTAGATCTGTGCAATAATTACTTACATTTATATAGTTACTAATTATTGACTGTATATTAAATGAATTGTATTTATTTCTAAGTAGGCATTTTGGTGGCAAATATTATAGCACAATTTTTACGGGCGACTTACTAAACAGGAATTTTATGTCAGCACTCCCCACACGCTTCAATTGCACACTTTCAGTTGACGGGAATAGACGTGTGACCTTCGCAGCGTTTTACCGCCAAACACGTAAGTAAAACATTTTGGTGGCAGAGGTCACGTATTTTTTTCATTTTGGTGGTCGTTCTTTAACGGATTTTCGAATAAAATATGTATTGCATTTTAATTTTATAATAGATGTGTTTCAGATTTAACTTAAAGTTGATTAACTTGGTTTTAGATGTATATGTTACGGCTAATACCCGAAGTGCGGCTAAACCTAGTTTTAGCCGGCTAAAACTAGGTGTAGCCGATAGCTGTTGGCTAAAACTAGATGAACCGATCTGCTTTACCCCTGTAGGTCCCAAATATAGGTCAGAAATTTAAGGCGAGCGCGAAGCGCATCATAGCGTGAGCCTTAAATTTCGAGGTTATTTTTTTTAACAGACAACAGAAATAACTTTTTTGATACCCCATGCTATACCTAGTTTTAGCCGGCTACACCTAGTATTAGCCGCGAGTAAATCGGCTACACCTAGTTTTAGCCAACAGCTATCGGTTACACCTAGTTTTAGCCGGCTAAAACTAGGTTTAGCCGCACTTCGGGTATTAGCCGTAACATATACAAAGAACAAAGTTTGATTATTACTTTTTATTATTGTTTCTTATTTTGGTGGTTGCGTTTTGGTGGCTCTTGTGGCATTTTATAAATAATCAAAATGCGAGCTAGGCACCAAAATGAGATTTCATACGGTTTTTATTGATTTCTCAAATTCAGAACACCCCTTTATTTGATTAATCCTATTGTTAGGGAAACCGTATTAAAAGGCTTCCCAACTGATAGGGTTTTCCTACGATAGTGTTTTTTATTAAGTCTATTGTTAGGGAAAGCGTTTTAAAAGGCTTTCCATATGATAGGGCTTCCCAAATGATAGGGTTTCCCCGATAGGGTTAACGGATTCGGTAAGTGCTTACCCGAACTAACTGTATTAATATTGTTAGCCTTTCGTTGGCGTAAGTCGATGATATGCTTACCGAATCGATAGAGTTTTTGAAAACAAGTCTATGAAATACCCAATCAAAAACTTCTTTAAGGGTAAGCGGTTCCAGTCCTTGCTACAAAGCGCCACTGCAGCGCCAAAATGGCTCAGTTTTCGTAAGAACGAAGAAGTTTTAATTTCCCTATACCTTTAGGGATTAGTCGTTATTTTATTAGGTTTTAGAAGGCTCAGTTTTTTTTTGCTTTACTTTATATCAAGGACTCGGCTTCTAGGTGTTATATATTATTCTAAGGTATTATATTTTTACAAAATTATTCTCTTTTGGTTTAAACTCTGCTCCGCAGAGTTATATATAAATAAAGGATACGAAAAACTTTCCACTTAAAATGCTTATTGGTGTGAGTGGACGTTTCTTATTCAACAAATTCGCCAAAGAATTGAAGCACTCGTTGCGAACCCGATCGGCGGGTTGAATATCAACTAGTGGCTTAATTGGCAAATGCGTGAGCAGCTAAGTATCTTTAGGGATCCATTCGCCTAAAGCGAAAACAACTTAATTGTTACCACGCATTTCCTATACTTAGTTAACGAACTTCAGGCCTTCGCTACGAGAGGAATATTTATATGTTTCGCCTTAATTTACTCAGCTCCAGAAAAGTTGGAGCGTTCTCTCGCAGTAACATTTTTCACCGTCTAGTGTTTTTTTTTTTGTGAAAAGGAGAAGAAAATTAATTTATACTAACCCTGTTATTTGTGTTAGGAGTTTTGTCAGAGGCTAGGCATTATGTAAGTCCTTGATGTATCGTATTTTTTTACACGACTGCCCAAAGCAAAAAGGGTGTATATGTGTTCAGGGTTCATGTATGTTTGTGGGTATGTGATTTTTTTTATTCCACCATAAGTTCTAAGTGCCTGAACTGATTTGGATAAATGGGGTATCAATGTGTGAAATAAAAATAAATAAATTAAATAATATTAAAAACACGACTGCCCTTCCAAAAACGAACTTAAAAGTTAAACAACAAGTGTCATTGCAGTCGGGGGACCTCTTTGATCAAAAATTGTTCCATTATAAGGTCCCCCGACTGCAATGACACTTGTTGTTTAACTTTTTAGTTCGTTTTTGGCAGAGCAGTCGTGTTTTTAATATTTTTTTAATTTATTTATTTTTTCATACAAAATATAGTGAGCTTCATTTGCAGATTTCATTTATTTACATTTTTTTTTTGCTCAAGATTGATAGTAATCATTAATTTATTATGATTGAACTTACAGCCTCTTTCTGCCGTACTTAAAATTTCAATATAAAATTAGTTAATTCAAATATTAGTATATATATCTAATGGATTGACCTCAGTACATATCAGTTGCAAGTGAATTTATGGCGAAGGTAAGCTGTTTTAAAAAATGTTATAATCTGCATAGTGGATCGGTGGATGGGATTTCGAAAAGGTAAACCGATGGGAATCGGCTCGTATGGATCCTTGTATCATAAACTAAACATGTATTAGTGATACAGTTTAGTTCATCATGTTCGTTTGTATGCGTCTAGCACAAGTAAGGAGATACTTACAAAGGGAGTTGTGTTGTCAATAACATTAGGGGTTCGGCTCGGTTTCTTTGCCCCTTCCCGGATCGCTTTTGAATAATAACGTGCAATATATACCGTCTTCAAAGGGAAACGCTCACTGAACGAGGAATTAAAAGAAAGGAATTATCTTCCCCCTTTTATCGAGTACCTAAGGGATACTTTTGTATTTCTTAAAAGCATTTTCCTGATTAGAAACGCTAAGCTACAATGATATCGGTGTTGATTAGTTAAAAAAACGATATCTGAATTGAAACAATAACATTTTTATGACTAATACCTACCTTAATGAATTAATTTACATACTATCAGAATATTCATTCTATTTTAAACAGTTGTCAAAAATTAAAGCTACAGAAGAAAAAAAAGATCCCTTCATAATATTCCTTGGGATTCTTTTTATTGTTTTAATTATACTTATTGTATTAATTTTATAGACAAGGGCATATATTAATTAAGTTTGATAGTGTCCTTCCTGATCACGCTGCCTAAAAATCAAAATGTCTACGAAGCAAAATGCCTAATGTTCATGTCTAATGAGCAATGCGCTTGCTTTTTAGTCATTCTGTAAGTTAGTCATTCTGCGTTTTGGCCATTTTGCCCTCTTAGTCTTTTTGCTTTTTAGGCAGTGTGATCAGGAAGGGATATGCCTTTAAAACTTGACACACGGACATAAACATGATGGTGTCACGGCCGGTCTAGTGTGCACGACCGACACCTTGCGGGGAAGTGTCCATTTCTCCGCTCAGTGGGAGCCTTATACATACATTTGTGTGGAGTTGTTTGTTTAATTGGCGTCGCGTTACAGCCGCTAGCGGGCAAAGTTGACGAGCACATATGCGGGAACGGGAACCAATTAGACGCACTTCCCGTCTCTTTTGACAAGGAACTTCTCCCTTTGCCTCATCTTTGCTTACACGCTGTTGTTATTGAGCCCTATCTGTTTGCAACAAAGCCCAAAATTGAGTGTGGGGAGTAACGGGTAAACATTGACCGTCTTTTATAAATTTTCGTTTGCGTGGAAACTCGTTGAGAGAGTAAGATAGCAAAGTGGTAAGTATAAATAAATAAATAAATAAATAAAATGCTTGAACAATTTCACACAGCGCCATTTAGCCCCAAACTAAGCAAAGCTTGTAATATGGGTGCTAGACAACTGATATACTACTTATATACTTTTTAAATATATACTTATTATACATAGTAACACCCAGACCCGTCACAGAAATTAAAATTCATCATTTCAATTTCTGCCCGGCCGGGAATCGAACCCGGGACCTCTTGCGTGGTAGGCGGCATGTTGACCACTGCACCACTCAGGTCGTCAAATAAAAATAATAAAGTATAGGTTGTTCAACAAATGTTGGAACACCTTCTGTGGCAATAAATAATATCAATGAATCAATGAGATGATAATCCTATTATCCTATTACGAAATACTGCAATTGTGACAGTTATGCCACTCAGCATTTATTTCTTTTGTATTTTATTTTTGTTACTACACTCCAAATATTGATAAGTTTTAAATTAAAAATAACCAGTGTTAAGTAGGTCTAGGTTAGGTACATAAATATCAAATTATAGCCCGCCACGTTTTACTTTAATTTGTAAAAAAAGGGTAGCCAGTCTGCCCTCTGAAATAGAGCAACATTTAACAGCTCAAATAATTTTATATTATGTAAAAACGCTCCAGTCTTTGCTTCAGAAATTTAAAAACGTGTGAGTGCATACGAGAACGTCTGTAATACAAACGTTTCGTATCGTGTGTGGCCACGCTTGTCTGGAGCGAGACTCGTAAATAATGTGGCGTATAATACTTACTCGACATCCTCGTATAAACAGTTTCCGAATCTAAGCCAACTGCCTTCCAACTGCGAACAGGGACGGAATGGTATGTTACTATTTGAATTGAAACAGATGATAATCATTTGATTTTGAAGTCTGATTTATGATATACGATTTGCACTTCATGAGAAGCGACGGACTACGAGCAAATTCCTATTACATGAAGAGATTTGTTACGCCATGTAATTAAATTTCGTATATTATACACCGTTAATTTTTAAGTATATCTTTTGGCAGGGCAGTCGTGTTTTTAATATTTTTCAAATGTATTTATCTTTATTATTTTTTAACTCTTGATATTCCACATCGGCAAATAAAAATATTGTACATAGAAAATAAGTTAAATACTTTATTCGAAGATAACTGAGATGGCATTTTCATAGATAATAGCTGATAGAGATACGAGTTTCCATTCAACATTTTCCTCAATAAATACATTACACCCATAAAATGGTTTCTTAATCTGTACTTAACAAGATTTCCAACATCAATAAGAGGTGGAAAATAGGTGTAAATTTTTCCTGGTATATTTATTAATTTTGGGATTACGGCCGATTTTAATAACTTATATCCTCAGTAAGAAAGATCTGCCCCCCTACTCAAATGGCCAACATTCTATTCGTTTGAACGCAACGCTTACTTTTAAAGCTTAAATATGAGCAATATATGATTAAATCACATGTCGCAAACTTACGTAAATCACAGACTTCGATGTATTGTATGGAATCGTCAAGCTTACGGCACGTAATTTTATATTTTACTGCTTATTTTAAAGTTTTAATAGTGAGCCTGTTGCGACACGTTTTTAGTAACTATGCCTATCTCTTACTGGAGATTTAAGGATAGTTGCTTGTTCGAACAACGTGAATATCACAAACACTCAGACCTGAGACAATATAGGAAAGTTTGTTTTCTAAATTGATAGCCGGGGGTTGAGCTCGGGACCTTAGAGCTGGCTACACCTTCAAAACGGGTGTATTAGTCTCTAAATCCACGGAGGTCGTCCGTCACGTCATTGAAAATGCGAATCCTGTGTTCTAGCTAGACAAAAGTGTGAAATATAAAGAAGATAACAAAAAAACCGGCCAAGTGCGAGTCGGACTCCCGCACGAAGGGTTCCATACCAAAAAACGGCAAATAAAAACACAGGAGCCCCCCTTTAATATTTATTTTATTCTGTTTTTAGTATTTGTTGTTATAGTGGCAACAAAAATACATCATCTGTGAAAATTTCAACTATCTACCTGTTGTCGTTATTAATATCGAGCAAAAAACATAAAAAAAACACGTTTGTTGTATGGGAGCCCCCCTTAAATATTTATTTTATTCTGTTTTTAGTATTTGTTATTATAGCGGCAGCGGCAGAAATACATCATATGTGAAAATTTATCACTATCACGGTTCATGAGATACAGCCTGGTGACAGACAGACAGACAGCGGAGTCTTAGTAATAGGGTCCCGTTTTTACCCTTTGGGTACGGAACCCTAAAAAGGCAAAATCTCAAACACGCAGACATTTTATACAGGAGCGTCTAGCCTGGGCCGAATTCGAAAACGATTAATCCGTCTTTCCTTTTCTCTTGTTTGCTCAAGTGCCCGATTGCCTGGTAATATCTATGTGTGTGTGCAAAACAACAAGAATACTTTGTACCAATAAATAACCTAAAGCTTCACAATCAAGATATGGAAATTTCATCCCTAGTACAACCCTGTTTGGTTATGGCTCCGTTGCGAAATTTAAACCCTGAGGCCACAGACTAAAACCTAGCGTCTGGAAGTCCTGCTCGTCACGGATCGTTGACATAATTAAACTGTCTGGTCGTCTGAGGGGGAGAAACAATGAAGTTACATGTAGCAATTATTTCAGGATTTTATTTAGATTTTACTAGCGGCCGCCCGCGACTTCTTCTGCGTGGACAGTTTTTTTGCTTCCCTCGGGAACTGAACGTTTTTTCGGGATGAAAAGTACCCTATGTCCTTTTCTGTACCCCTGACAACGTGTATGCAAAATTTCATGATGACCGGTTAAGTAGTTAAGACGTGAAGGCGTAACAAACAAACAAATAATCAAACGGACTTTCGCATTTATAATGTTACTAGCGGCCGCCCGCGACTTCGTCTGCGTGGACAGTTTTTTTGCTTCCCTCGGGAACTGAACGTTTTTTCGGGATGAAAGGTACCCTATGTCCTTTTCTGTACCCCTGACAACGTGTATGCAAAATTTCATGATGATCGGTATAAGTAAGGATGTACTCACTGGTTGCATTGGATATTAATATTGTTATTCACAAATAACTTCTAAAAATATTTAGAATATAAGAATTTATTCGCGATTGTAAACTTGGTTGTGTGTGTAGAAAAAGAACACATGTATGGACTTAACTTACATATATGTATATGAATCATAAGATGTTTATGGCGTATACAATATGAAGTCAATTAAATATTTTTTCGGTGCAACGCAATGAAATACTGTAATTAATTATAACAGCCCTCTTTTTGCGTCGGGGATTAAAAATGATATTACAGAATCGTAGTCACTTGCACACATCAATGAAAAGGTACCTATTGCACATTATAGGAATGAAACTTTCGCTTGAGCGAAAGGACATGTCCCATCGCGCCTATGTCATTTGCCTCACCATTCTCAAAAAATGAAAGTCAAAGTAGTATGTCAGAGTAGGTATTTTACTCTAGAATCTGATTAATAATTATTTTCTGCATTAAAAAGTGGGATTATTAAGTTTTTTTCGCTTTAAAATCACAATTTATTATCATGATAGTACTATTTACTTACATTTTTTTCACAAAATACTTCAGAGAACAACTTAATGTTTTGTAATTGTTTTTCTAAATATAAAACAATTTTTGACTGATACTATACCTAAATAAAAAGTAATTAGCATTTTATGAATTATGAAAATAATTAACAAAACGACAACGCTGGGACATCTCTTTTGCGTTTGATCTATCTCGGTTTAAAAACTAAAAACCAAAAGTATGCAACCTTAACAAAGCTTTTTATGAGTGTATGATGGATGATATTATGTCTTTGTATGAGAATTTCTTCTAGCATATCCTACTCTTACGCTGTAAGCCAGCGTTATTTTACCAATGTGAGGAATTACCTCGACATTCAATTGAAATATCTTTCCAGGTATTTTGACAATTGTTCGATTCCCGTCTGAGTATTGACCTGGTGCGAGTCGTATTTTTTCTAGTATACCTACCTATTATTTAGTATTGTTTAAAAATAGCACTGTGAATGCAAAAATTTCAAATTTAAAAATAGGTACAAGAAATTTATGTGGCCTGGAGATATACATTTAGATGTGTACTTAAGAATAGATTGCTGTTTACTGAGCAATAAAATAATTCATATCATTGGCCTATAAAATTCTCCAAAATCGCGACTTATGTCACTGTACGCTGAAATCCCATAATGAGTACACTAATATCTTGTACAATTTGTTTCTTATTCCTTGTAAAATGTAGTTCGAGTTTTAATTTAGAAAATGGTAAGTATTGTCCACTTTTATTAATTACAGTACATCAAGACCTCGAATCAGATTACAAAAAAACTATTGGGTATTTTAATTTTGTAGGATGAAGTTCATTGGTACATTTTTAGTTTAATTTTATTTTATTTGGAAAACATTCAAATAGACATTTATTTTATTTGGAATGGGGTAGGATTTCTAAAAGGTAAGCCGATGGGAATCGGCTTGTATGGACCCTTGACTTATTTATACCATAATTGTGATACAAATACAGTGTGAAATTTTAATCAATTGGTTCCGCAGCCGGTTAGTTCCACACATGATTACAAGAAACTTATACTAAGGGCCAACTCTGATATCGTAAAAAAATAAAACTGCTGTACCCTACATTATGGTCTATTGTGTATTGAGATTTTGTATGGAAGATTTTGTTTTCGCGATATGCGATATCAGAGTTGGCCCCATAGTAAAAGTTACTTGTAATCATGAGTGGAACCACCCCACTGCGGGACACAAATTTTTAAAATTTCAGCGTGTACAAGCAGTTAAGTTGCTTTTATCTCCAAAAAGCTGTTTACTCTGACGAGCTTTTAAAATATTTTCGGCCTATTATTGAAAGGCTACTCCTCACTTCTCCAAAATTTGTATAGGTATATTACGACATGTACATTCCTTATCGATTCTTTTTAAGTATAAGTATCTGAAATTTCCCCACAGATTCAAATGGAGTGCTATCAAACGAGACGATCAGAATCTACAACATCGGCGTCGACAAGGGAATAATCAATACCGAAATGTACACCCTGGAAGCATTTGCAAGAGACGAACAAAACGTCTTCAAAGACTTATACAGAGAGTACACCTCTTTGAATGGGAGCCAGCTGATTCATTATGACGAGTGGCTCGTTATGAACAACTTCGGCGTGCTTCCCGATACCCAGGAGTCATTGTTTCAGAAGAAAATTAGTAAGCGCAGTACTGCAGACAACAAAAGGCGATTCGTGAATACTGTGCGACGAGGAGACATCTTGATCACAGGCCGCGGTATCGGAGGGCTGATCGGGCACGCGGCGATCATGACCACCGACAACTACGTGTTGGAGATGCGGGGCGGGAGTGGGTGGCAGAACGGTTTACGGAGTAACAACAGGCAGCTTAACAAACATCAGTGGTTTGATGAGCATCGATCTGATTGGACGACTGTTTACCGATCTCCGAACGCTGCTGTTGCGAGAGGCGCTGCTTCTTGGGCTGACCGCAAATACTATAACCCTAAAGGAGGCTCACAGAAGACCATTCACATCACATACAGAATAACAAGCAACATTTGGTCCATTAACCCCAGCTATTGCTCCAAACTAGTAATCCAGGCGTATCACTTTGGATCCGGCTCCAGAAAAGTGATAAGGAGAGACGTATCCTTTCTAACGCAGATAGTTGTACCGGTGAGGATTCCATCGTACTTTTTGGCTCCATATAAGTTAAGGAATATGGGAAAATATTAAACTGGTTATAAAGTGTAATTAAAAGACAGTAATGCCCGGTTTCTGAGGTACTTATCGGTGGTTTATTGAAGGTGTAATTTTATCGGAGGGGTCCACATTATCTGGTTCCACGTAATAACATTAATTTTAAACCAGATATTGTGGACCCCGTCGATAAAGTTATACCTCCGGATAAAGTATGTACCTACTTCAAAAACCGGGGTGACGGCGACGCCACGCTGGCGTGATACGAGGAGTTGTAATGTATCAATTTATATACAGGGTGTAAAGGAAACGCTTCCGAAAATTAGGCAGGTGGTAGAGTTGCTAGAACTGGAACGACTTCCAAGGATATGTTCCTCCTCCTTTCTGATAGGTCGAAATACGAAAAAAATAAATTCATACTCCCATACAAAATGTACTGGTCAGCTGACCGACTTACTATGGAAAGGTTAAAAAAAATCGTATTTCGATCTATGTTCCCTGATGAAAGTTGTTCAGTTGTTGCAATTCTACCACCTGCCTTTTTTTCGGAAGCATTCACCATACACCCTCTGTACAGTAGAAGATATAACAGCCAGTCACTCGGAGGTCTGAGCACTTCGCTAACCTCGCTTACTGTCTGTCTGACCTGATCATAACAGCCCATTAATAATAAAATATTACCAAGTTTAATAAAAGGAATCAGATTCTATGATAAATCTATCTTTTCACCTTCATATTCCTTTATCACATAAGCTAGCGATTAGGGTTACCATATCAAAATTTGGAAACTTCTGACAAAAAGCCGGATATTTCAATAAAAGTCCGGACATTAAAAAAAAAACTGACAGACCAGACGTATATGGTATAGCATAAAAATTTAGTTTTCAGCCATGATGTCGGTATTTTTGTTGTGTTTACATTTTGCACAAGATACAATTTTACTTCCAAAAAACAAAACGATTTTATTTTAGAGAAATTGGATGATTAGAAACTGTTTATCGTGTCTTTACCTACTTTTTGGTATACTGTACGTACCATGGGTAACAGCATCGCTTAACCACTGCTAAGGTTAAAATCGCTTGCACGCCGCGCCCGCTGTCACATACTTTTAGTTCGTGCAGGGGCGATACGCGCGCACACGAATTTTGTTGCAAACTGGTTAAGCGACGCTGTTGCCCATAGTACATGCATGGATAAGGCCGAGACTGCGTAAGTACATTTTGAGAAATCTTTTTCAAACACTACATCTATGTATGTTTTATAACTACTATTACACCGCCCAATCTTAAAAAGTCGGAGAAATTAAAAAGCCGGTCAAAATCCGGATAAAAGTATAAAAGTCCGGACAAATTCGGACAGATGGTAACCATACTAGCCATAGAAATGTATCTTATACTGGCAGAAATATGTTCCAATCTATTCTATATTGAGCACAATGCAGAATACATTTATTATTAGTCTTATTATCTTTATTCGCAATGCATCTCGAGTTCTCGACATCATCTCGAGTCATTGGTGAGTGTGAACGCAGGCTAACATATTCTCAGGGGATCTATATAAATTAAGCTGACGTCGGTTACCAAGTAAGTTCCAAGAATTTGCTAAAAGCAATTTTTATATATAGGCCTGTAATAAATTACGCCACACGAGTTTTTCT
This sequence comes from Agriphila geniculea, assembly GCA_943789525.1. Lineage (NCBI taxonomy): Eukaryota > Metazoa > Arthropoda > Insecta > Lepidoptera > Crambidae > Agriphila > Agriphila geniculea. Next base: position 21,202,235 of record OX038878.1, read on the forward strand.
ATCACGAAGCCATTTTCTCTGAGATTATGAAAAGTAAATACGGTTCTTGCTTATCTTACAATTTATCAGAAGGACCTAAAATAATGTTGAAGACTATTTAGACGCTTTACTGGAATATCTGTACCTGTTTTAAAAAAAACTATTTTATAATTACTAGAATCATAAAACCTTAAAAAATTTCGTATGTTACTAAGAAGACAGATAGTTAAAAGTCAATGCTAATACAATATATTAAGTTTCATATTAATTATCTTAAGTTTGTCAAGTTTTTGTTTGTTTTCTAGTTAGTATACATTTACCAGAAATATAACATAGAATAATATAAACAGTATGTGCCTATGTACTGACATAAAATTTGTTTCCATTTGGAATAGACGATAAGGTAATTGTTTTGTCTGAATCTTATGAAACGTGGCTAAAATGCTTTATCAAAACTGAATCACAAATAAGTACTTTTGTGTGAATATGACTAACTAACATACATCAGACTAAATATAAATAAAAAATTAATTAAATAGTTACTGCTAAACTTGATAAACGTGGCGATTAGAATTGTAAACAGACTCGAATGCAATCATCTAAGGCAAATGGTTTGAAATGGCATTACTTAGAACCGCTATGTAAATAAACATTAGGCCGAGGGTCTCCCCTTAGAGTTTCAGCTATGTAAACTCATTTAAGCTAACTTGAAACTTGTGTTTAAGTAGCAGAGTTTATTATCATTTGTAAATGTAATTACCAGCACAGCTTGTTTACATATCGGTGATAAGATATCACTGAAGGTTTATTCATGAAGTGGTCTGTTTATTTCAATTATGACTATAAACCTCATGACACAATATCGTAGTCATTTTCCTGTTGCTGAATTTAGCGTGTAAGTGTTTATTATTTACCTAGTAGATCAATAAACACGGTTAATTTTTAAGTATATCTAAAAATTAAATGAGCGTATCTCTTCCATATTCTAATCGAGTATGTACAGTTAAAAGTTTCAATATTTAATAATTGTTCAAGATATTATTATATTATGTCCCAAAATTTTACTGATTTCTGGATTAGAGCTCATTCATAGACTTACAAGCACGTAAACAAAAGAGACTATCTTGTTTACTTACGTAAATAATGAAAAGAATAAATCTACGCACGTATCTTGCTAATTTTGTGAGTTTGCCGATTAATCAAGATTTTTTCAGATATTTTCGAAATAATAATATTTAACTTTTAACTGCCCGTTCATATTCAGAAACGTGGTCTGGTATCCCCATTTCATTTTTAGATATACTTAAAAATTAACGGTGTATAATTAGTTTCAGGCCAATCAGGTAGAGTAAGTGAATGATTTAGGTTTTAACAATAACTTATTTTAAATTAATAATAATTTGCATACCCGCGAGGGTAGGATATGACCTACTTTGTTAATTTTAAATCTTCTGTATTGTTTATACCCATGTTCAGACAAATAAATATTTTGATTGATTGGTTTATCGCTAGGTTTAATAGGATTTTTCCTGAATAATAATAACAAAAGGTGTCATTTAACAAATGAATTAACATTTTTATTTTTAAATAAATTAAGTATTTACTTATGACAATGTTCCCTTGGCACCTGCCAATAAAACTTGGTCATCGATTCGCACAATAATAAATTACACATATAAGAGAGATATTACACGTTTAATTTTGCATCAGTTCATTCCATCACTCTAGAAAAAATTCAAAGTCTATACAGACTTGATGGAATGGTCTGATGTGATGACTGATCAAGTAGGTAATCTCCCTCTAAGATTCTCACTATAATGTTGATTGTTCAACATGCAGTTCAACACATCAAGTGTTTTAATAATTACTGCTAAATTACAGGCAGTCACTTAAGTTCACATAAAACAAGCTTTGAATGTAAGGACAAACTACTTGAATGTTCGTAAAACTTAACAGTTAAATAGTAGAAAAGATTATTTAACTTAAAACTCGTCTAATACATATGCAAATCTATTTTAAATAGGTGCCTGGAAATAAACAACTAATAAGTATCAAATAACGGACGGACATTACAATATTTTTTACAATTCCTCTACATTTTCAAAACATTGCGCCTGATGAGCAATTCGTACCAATTGTAATTAAACCCTATAAAAAGTACTAATTCGAAATCAAGAAAAAACCGTATTATTATTTTTCATACATCTCTCTTATAGGCACAAACCACCAGGCGGATCTGTCTTCACACTTGACGTTGATGAATATAGATAATACTATAGTATTTTGGATTCAGTCTTATTGGAATCGGCACTGGCAGTAAGACCCGATGCAGACCCCGCGAGCGTGCCCCTGTTTCTGACATAACCGGTTGCAACTTGCCGCGCCGCAACCAGTCGCTCGTCTCACGATCGTGTGTTTTTGTTCTAAAAAAATACATTTTTTAAATCTATGATATGGTTTAATGCTTGAATGATTATAATATAATAGATCTAGTTATAGGTACCACAGTTAAGCCTTATCTATTCAATGTTTAAGTGGTTTGATTTTTACACAGTTGGTAGATTGAAGGACTGTAAACAGAAGCTGGAAGCTAGTTGATTAATTATCAACAAAAAAACATTCAAAGTGTATTAGATATGATAATTTAAATAGTGAATAATATGTGTTTCTTTTAATTGACACAAAATTTAATTATATTTAATTACACTATTATGGTAGATATGCAAATGTCTTTTAGCTTACCTGATAATTCAGCTGCAGTTTTGGGAATAGATTTGGGTATCGCATCTATAGTTGCTGCATATTCTGTGTGATAAGTAGACAACGATTAGTAGGGTACTTAAATAATATTTCAATTAATTTATTTTCTGAAGCCGGTAATTTGTATAATATGTGCTGATTAGTTTATGCTTTACAAAAGCAAGTCAGATGATATTTTTACTCTTAAAAAGTAGTTGCTTAGTACTTATACAATGTAAGATGTTATGTTCTTACTAAGAAAGTACAATGGGATTAAATTGACAATAGAGAGTGATCATCTGCAACTTTACTAAAAAAATAACAAAGAGAAACTTTTACAGATTAAAATAAGTACGTCGGTCGACACTGAAAGAAATGTTTTGTATACAGTTACAAAAACTTTGGTTACTACTTACACAAAAAAAGTGACTTGCAAACTATGTTTTACTAGCTACAAAACAGAGTTTTGCTGTTTGAGTTGAGGTACTAGTTGCTAAAGTTATTTTGTTGCAATTAAATCAACGGGCTACAAAACACTTTGTCAACGGATTACTTTTTTTATTGTTACTGATATGTGAACAGTGTGGTTGTTATTAACATATCATGGTGTGTTAGTAATTACCAAACTGTTTAGTAATAAGTAACAAAATTAGTTGAGTAATCGTAGGGAAACCGTTCAGTAATAAATAAGAAACCCAGTTGAGTAATGGTATGGTTCATGAAATCTAGCTTTAGCATTGAAATACTTATTTTTAAGTAGTACTTATTTTAGTAGATATAATTTGCAAGCTAAAATGTAAACATACCAGTATTGTTTCTGTTTGTGGAAAAACCAACTAACACATCAGTAGTATATTTACATTTTAGCAACAAACTACATGTGTTACAAAAAAAATAGGTATAAATGCTACAAGCTAGATTTCATGAACCATACCATTTCTCAACTAGGTTTGTTACTTATTACTTGGTTAATAATTTTGGCTAATAATACTGATTTAAAATAAAATAATACATTACTTTTGCACTTATTTATTTTTTCTCTCACATAGGTCATAGGAATCGAAATAGCAAAATTAAAAATACAAACATATGAAACTTACAAAGATGAAACTATGATAAACATAGCTTTTTACCACCATTAAACAGCTTTTACTATGAGGCCATTTTTGATTTTGTGTAACATTCGCAGTGGTCACCAGAAGGGGAATGGCCATAAAAGCAGCTACGTCCATTACCTCGTCGCTAGCTGTGAGCAAACATAATCACTTATTAGTTATACAGGATCTTCAGCACATAGTAATGATAAGGATGTTATTGATGAAGTATTTGATAATATTTACCATGATCGGTGTCTTTCATAATGTCTTTCAACGTTGTAGGTATCATTATAGCATTACATTTTTGGCTAGCTCTATTTTGGTCGTAATCCGCTTTTGTAGTTATAATAGCTGTAAGAAAAATCAACAGATTAATATTTACAAACAACTCGACAACAAAGTCATCGAAGAGAGTTCCTCATCAATGGACCAGTCTACTCCTTTTCAGGCAGAAAAAATCATCGCGTGCAAGATGCAACCACCATAAAACTACCTACCTATTACCTACTAACATAAAATTACCGACTACCAGCGTACATACCTTTAAATTTCGGAGTGTACTCTCAAGGCCCCAAGACTTTAAATAATCTTCCATGATATCAGGCTCAGCCGGCTTTGTGCATGAGCCTGACCCTGCCGCCTCCGCGAAGTCGCCCATGTTCTGAAATATTCGGCCAGGCACTGTACGAATATTTTTTTACGAAAACCATGAAGCACCTGTTGCGTAGAAACACTATTGGGTAAAACTAAACTAATCACGAGGTACTTGTTGTTCCTGGCACCAGATAAACACACTGATCACGATGAAACACACGCGCCGGTGACCGTTGACGCCACTCGCTCGACGAACAGGAATCAACTTGAACAAAGTTTGATTGATATTTTTGAAATTCTTAGTTTGTTTGTAATTAAAGTTTGACTATATTAATGCAACATTTAGTACGGTTGTTATTAGTCAAATAAATAGGGTATCACCTGTAAAACTTTTGTAGTTAATAAATAAAGTATATGTTACCAACAAATTTATTAAGCTTTCTAATGCCTACAAAGGTTTGGTAATTTATTGAATGTGCACGTTTTGTAAAATATGATCAAAGGCTTTTATAAATAGTAAACAATTAGTTATGTTATCTATTAGAAATTGGTTTTGTTGCTATGGAAAAACTAATTGGTCTACGATGTTTCAGTAACTAGTAACCAAACGTTTTGTAACTTATTAACATAATAAATTAAACCAACTGCCTTTGGGAACACACACACAAACTAGTTTTGTTTATTTAGTCAAAGTTTATTTATTAACGACTAAAGTTTGCTTAAAATTAAAGCAACAAAACTATTTTGGTTGATTCTTTTTTTCAGTGGATTAGAACCGCAAGCGCTCTGAAGTTGCCTTTAATCACTGTTTGTAGGTATATTTTTACCTAAATTTTGGGTTTCCATCTGTGGGATGGAGCGCCGCAGACGGGAGCGGCACTGGCAGAGAGAGCCGATGCAGACCCCGCGAGCGTGCTCCAACTTGCGGCAGAACTGGTTGCAGCCTGAGGGATCGCAACCCCGCGTGGCCCGGGCGACGATCGTGTGGTGGGGCTCTACTAATAAACAATTAAATATTGTCATTATGTCAACTGAAACATGTTGAAAATTATTGCGAAAAGACTAGGTACGTGATTAACTAGACATGATGCCGAGTTCATATTTGATTATCGCTTAATGTGCAAAGTATTTAAAATAAAATTGTGAATTTTATTGAAAGTTGTTAATTTTTATTAATTTCAGAAATAAGTTTTAATTTTTCAGATCGAACGTAGTTTTTTTTATCAATTCGTTTAGAAACGAAATGCTAATCAATTTTTTACATGACATAATAATAAAATAACAATCAAAGTTTAAATAGACCGAGTAAAAATGACCGACTTCATTGAAATAAAATAATCAGCCACTGAAATGTCGTATTCGCAAAAAGCATGCGAAGCCTGGGAATTTCAGAAAATTGTAAAAGAACTTACCATCTGATTGATAGGCGTTTACTTCAAAAGCCACGACTGCTGCGATGACCAGCACCAACAAAGCAATAGAACTCTTCATGTTTGCAACTAAGGCTTCTGTGTACAGTCAAAGAATATCCTGCCTCATTTATACTTGAGCCTCCTCACACCAGGTCACTCTATGCATAATATTTAAGAAGAATCATACCTCCCAATATTCTCTAAATACGTTATACATTGCTTTACTGTTATCGGACGCTGTGAGTCAAGCGTCTGTGTTGAAAGCAATGCACGTGAAGTAATAGAGGTCAACGCCGTCGCTACGTCATGCGTCATACAACCTGTCTAATACATAATACAAGTTGCAAATGCGAACCGGGCGAGGGAGATCCCCGTCCGTATTCATGGAAGTAGAAAGTTATATTGATCGCTGTGGGCACTTTTTATTAGTATTTTGATTTTAAACGCGTGTTGACAGAAAGTTTTGAAGTAAGTATGCTACAAAGTTTTTCCTTATTAGGATGTCCGTAGTCAGTATAAAATTAAAACGAAATTGCTAATTAATCTACGCAGTTATTTTATTAAGTTTGTTTTAGTCGAACTTGTTTCATTAGATATGTAATTTTATTTTCAAAACCGGTCAAGAGCGAGTCGGACTCGCGCACCGAGGGTTCCGTACAATCATAAATATATTTGGATACTTTAGTACAGTTTTTAAAAAAGTAGGATAAACGGCGGACAGGTGGAAGGGCGAACAGGCGGACAGTTAATTTACAAATCTTAACCACAGCTGCTTATGGTGACTGAAAAACGTTTCAGCTACTCCACATTGCAAACTGTTTATATTACTAAGTAGGAACTTATTCTTCGTTTATTCCTACGGTAAATAGTAGGTAATTATCGTATATTAGAACCAGCCACCAATTACTATATTAGAAAAAACCGGCCAAGTGCGAGTCGGACTCGCGCACGAAAGGTTCCGTACCAAAAAACGGCAAAAAAATTACGTTTGTTGTATGGGAGCCCCCCTTAAATATTAATTTTATTCTGTTTTTAGTATTTGTTGTTATAGCGGCAACAAAAATACATAATCTGTGAAAATTTCAACTGTCTACCAGTTGTTGTTATTAATATCGAGCAAAAAACAGCAAAAAAAATCACGTTTCTTGTATGGGAGCCCCCCTTAAATATTAATTTTATTCTGTTTTTAATATTTGTTGTTATAGCGGCAACAGAAATACACATCTGTGAAAATTTCATTTTTCTAGCTATCACGGTTCATGAGATACAGCCTGGTGACAGACAGACGCACAGACGGACAGCGGAGTCTTAGTAATAGGGTCCCGTTTTTACCCTTTGGGTACGGAACCCAAAAAAAAGAAAAGATGGTCAGCGCCATCTCTTGACCGATAGTAGAACTATTTTTTTCTTAGGTCAGCATTCTTAGGTCAGCGTATAAATATACCTCAGCGTCATCTGTTGACTGGTAGTGGAATTAATGATTTTTTGTTTGTTTTTTGAATTTCAAAAAAAGTGTGTTATATTAAGACATCGTTTTATTTTTCCTGTAATCTTTACATAAACTACTATCACAGAGAATTATTTCAGATTTTTCTCTTTGCTAACTTCGGAGATAAGGGGGGAGGGAGGGGGGGAACGGTATTTTTAGGGTTCCGTACCCAAAGGGTAAAAACGGGATCCTATTACTAAGCCGTCTGTCTGTCTGTCTGTCACCAGGCTGTATCTCATGAACCGTGATAGCTAGACAGTTGAAATTTTCACAGATGATGTATTTCTGTTGCCGCTATAACAAGAAATACTAAAAACAGAATAAATTAAATATTTAAGGGGGGCTTCCATACAACAAACGTGTTTTTTTTTTGCCGTTTTTTGCTCGATATTAATAACGACAGCAGGTAGACAGTTGAAATTTTCTCAGATGATGTATTTTTGTTGCCGCTATAACAATAAATACTAAAATTAGAATAAAATAAATATTTAAGGGTGGCTCCCATACAACAAACGTGTTTTTTTTTTGCCGTTTTTTGGTTTGGAAACCTTTGTGCGCGAGTCCGAATCGCACTTGGCCGGTTTTTTTTACATTTTTCATCATTTTATTTCTTTCTTATTTGCAAAATAGTTGGGCAAATGTCATCTTAAACTATTCTAAATTTCAAGTTGATACCATTAGTAGTTTTCGAGATATCCAGCTGTGACAGACAGACAGACAGACTGAGTCACACCATAAGGGTTCCTTTTTACCTAATAAAAACTAATACTGAGCAAGAAAGTAGTATGCGTGGTTCCGTAAAAGACATTTTAACAGACAGCTCATCGGCTATAGGTACTTGTTTTGATAGTTAACTCAGAGTTAACTAGATAAAACCTTCGGCCTAGAAGAAGCGGCCCCTGAAACTTTGAACTACCCGAATTCATTGGACCTAGAAGGCGTACGTGTCTGGAATGGACAACAACCGCATTTGCCGGGCGTACCCACGCGCACACGTCAATTTTACTGTCAAAACAAATAACATCATACCCATATTTTTGCCTTTCTCTAAGTGAAAGTCCTGCCATACATTGTTACTAAGCTCCCGTGAAAATATATCTTGTAGGTACTTCTTGTTTTTTTTCTAATACACCAGGACGATATTCTGCTTAAGTGATTGATTCCGCCAATAGAAACTTAGCTGATATTTAGTTTTGTTTTTCTTGACACAATTCTAACATAACATAACCTTTCATTAAGATTATACTTTTTTGTTAGTAATATTATAATATTTAATAAATAAAATTGGCAACGTGGTACTCATGATTAAAAAATAAAGTCAGACACGCTGCTATTCTAGTAGCTACTATGACGGGAGTGTTTGTAGAAGGTCGTGAAACTACAGTCACGATAATGGAAAGAAAAACAGGATTCCAAAGTAAACGCAGAACCATTACAAATTTCGCACAAGCGGAGTGGCTCGGTTTTTTGTGATAAAGAGGTCAGTATGTCGAAACGAATGGGTTATCTTTGTTCTTGAGCTAATATTATGCGGAACAGTAGAGTTTATTATATTAAACATGCACTGAATTTATGTCATGTCAAAGTTTACAAAATATATACGAGGATAAATATGTCTATCAGGCATCTTTTTGCCTAGAAGGGGGCTTTAATAATATTATTGTTATGCAAGTCATAATATTAAATAAGAAAGTGATTTATTTTTATGTTTTTTAGGGTTCCGTACCTCAAAAGGAAAAAACGGAACCCTTATAGGATCACTTTGTTGTCCGTCTGTCTGTCTGTCCGTCCGTCTGTCTGTCAAGACCCTTTATCTCGGAAACGCGTGGAGGTATCGAATTGAAATTTAAACCATATACTAAGATCTACGGGCCCTTGAAGCTGTAAAAAAATCAAACTTCTAAGTTAACGTAAAAAAAAGATACTGCCGTTTAGGGCGCAAAAAACGCATTTTCGATACTCTCAAAGGAATCAAAATTCATAGGGTACTTCCCGTTGACCTAGAACTATGAAATTTGGCAGGTAATAGCGTCTTATACTACACTTACAGGAATAAATCTGAAAACTGTATATTTATAATTAAATCATAATAAAATATGGTCATTAAAATACGTAATTATTAATCAGCTTGGTGGAACAACGGTATGCGCGGTCATAGTTTAACTTCTAATTACTTTTGGATTAATCGCGCCACTAATTCTTTTAAAAATATCATATTTATTATTATTAATTATTCAGATCCTTTAAAATATTGTTATAGTTAATTACTTTTAAAAATAAAATTAAAAAGTAATAAATTTGGCTCTAAATATTTTCGCAACATGGCGGTATGTCACGCTGTATGACAGGGGTCTTCTTCTTTTTATTTTTGTTTTGGCAATCTACTTTCTTCTTGGAAGTAATTTTTGCCAGTGTCAAGTGTTGAATAGTTCAGTGGTAGATTGTTTCAGTTTACATTAAAATGCGGGTGCATCGCATTCCAATGTTGCTTGGAGCATTTGGCACCAAGTATAATCAAGACAGTTTACTTGGTAAGGTCAGCCGAGGTAGCCACCACTACAATAAAAGTCTCGGCTTCACACAACCAAAGGGTCCTGTTGGAATACACCCATTTTCTCTAATAACATTGCGATAGATAAAACCATTTCACAGAACTTTATACAGTGTACTATTGATATACAGCGCCATCTGTTGACAATCAACAGTACTTGTATTTTATACAGGTGCGGTGGGTTTGTAATTATTTTATTTTTTCTCAAAAATGCTTGGAAATTCGAACATTATTTTGACAACCTTCTTTGTGTTAAATCAGAGTTTACGGACAGACCTAAACCGCGCCGTCAATATTTGTATGAGAATCCATTACTAACGTGTAATAATGGATTTTCATACAAAATTACCGGCGTCTGTCCAGCAATGTTTCTATTAAAACTCATTACACACGTGTAATTCAGAAATGGAGCGAACTTTTCAATGAATCACAAATATAGGTATCAAATGTCGCCTTGATGAGCGAGCACATTCCAAAATTTTTTTTAATATTCGGTATACTGGTATCACGTGAAAGGCCTTGATGAGCACATTCCAAAAAATAAAAAAAAATAAAAACGAAAAAAAAAACTGTTTTGGTGCAATATGGGTATCAAATGAAAGGCCTTGATGAGCGCATTCCAAAAAGTTAAAAAAAATAAAAACGAAAAAAAATTTTTTTCAATACCTATGGGTATCAAATGAAAGTTTTTTGAAAAGTTTTTTGGAATATGCTTATCAAGGAGCATATTCCAAAAAACTGAAAAAAAACGAAAGGTAAAATTGTGTTTGCAATATGGGTATCAAATGAAAGGCCTTGATGAGCACATTCCAAAAAACTGAAAAAAAAAAATTTTTTTGCTATATGGGTATCAAATGAAAGGCCTTGACGAGCACTTTCCAAAAAACTGGAAAAAAAATGAAAAACTGGAAATAAATGAAAAAAAAACCGGTTTTTTTTTCAATATGTGTATCAAATGAAAGGCCTTTATGTGCACATTCCACTTTCCATTCTCTTTTTTCAATTACTGTAAGTAATTTAAAATTAAAATAAAAAGCTTAAAACTTTTAAAACTAAAAAGTTAAAAGTTTACAAGTATGTACTACACAAGCCTTGGCCGCAACTAGGCATTGATGGACTCACATATGTTCTTCAATGCCTGTCTTGAGTGCCGCTGCAGTAATGTACTATTCCATTTCAAACTTCGCCCGTGGTCAATTCTTTGTCGTAATCCCTGGAAGGGTTATTTTCTACGTGGCGACAAAGGATTTCAAATGGTTATCTATATATAGCAGTCTGCTGAACGGATTTTGATGGTATTTTTTTACAGTTTGGTAGCTTGGTGTCCAACTTATAATCTAAGCAATTTTTCACATAATTCCGGTAGGTAGAACCTGGGATAAAGCTTGAACTCTCCGTAGTACAGTTTTAGGATCACAAGGAAACAGGTAAACTAATAACTACCAACCACTTTTTTTCAAAATATTTCCTTTGTACCGACACAACTTTTCTATAGCTTTATTTTATGTATAGATGTAGGTCTGTACGGAACCCTCGGTGGGCGAGCCCGACTCGCACTTGTCCGGTTTTTTTACTTATTTTCACTTACTTATGTTTTTTTTTTACTTATTATTATAACAAAAAATTATGCCGCCTTTGTGAATGCGTCCAATGAGCAACCGAATATGTCAGTGCTCGAGTAAATGGTGCTTTTTAGGGTTCCGTACCAAAATGGTAAAAAAGGAACCCTTATGGTGTGACTCAGTCTGTCTATCTGTCTGTCACAGCTGGATATCTCGAGAACTACTAATGGTATCAACTTGAAATTTGGAATAGTTTGAGATGACATTTGCCCAACTATTTTGCAAATAAGAAATAAATAAAAAAATAAATATCTTTTTTACAGCAGGGCCTGAAAAGGGGTCTCAAAAATTTTAAGTGGGGCTACTAGGGCATGTGGGGTATCATATGAAAGAGCGTAGTTTGCATGTTTTCAATCACTTTTTTTTCTAGACTGCATAGTTTTTGACTTATATTCATTATAAGTCAAAAACTATGCAGTCTAGAAACCTAGAAATGTAAAAAAAAACCGTTCCCCCCTTATCTCCGAAGTTTGCAAAGAGAAAAATCTGAAATAATTCTATCTGATAGCAGTTTATATAAAGATTACAGTAAAAATAAAACGATGTCTCAATATAGCACACTTTTTTAGAAATTATCAAATTTCTAAAAAAGTTAACATTAGTTCCACTATCGGTCAAGAGATGGCGCTGACCTAAAACTGCAATACTAATTTTATTATTTTACTCTGCAGTGTGGTTTAATGGTGCAATTGATAGTACGGAACCCTCGGTGCGCGAGCCCGACTCGCTCTTGACCGGTTTTATTTATTTTAATAAGGTGCACTAGCGCGGTATAGCGAACAAAGGTGGCCGTCTCTATATCCTATTTATCAAACGGATGGATTTAAAATGATTACTCGTATTTCTTATAATAATAACGTTGACTTTAACCCTTGTACCTAATAGACGAGTTAGTAATGACTTGAGTAAAACTTGCAATTTTCAAATGCTTTTAATATTATATCCACACCACATTAAATTTTTAGTACCTATAAATTAATCTTGAATGCATCAAAAGTGCACTAAAAATGCATTTAAGATTAATTATACTATTAATTGCATGTGAATATAATATTAGAAGCATTAAACAAATTGCAAGTTTTACTCAAGTAATTTCTTACTCGTCTATAGATAGGTGTGTGGGTGTATATTTCAATACTGTGGTCGTTTTGATACGTGGACATTTTGATAAAGTGGACAATTTGGTGGAATGGTCATGTTTTTGATAACAGGACATTTTGAAGTTTCCATTCTAAGACTGTGGACGTTTTGATATAGTGGACATTTTGATTGCTTCACTGTTCGATATAATATGGTTGAAATTAACTCAAACCCAGTTTCAGTAGTTCATAAGTAATTTCTTACTCGTCTATAGATAGGTGTGTGGGTGTATATTTCAATACTGTGGTCGTTTTGATACGTGGACATTTTGATAAAGTGGACAATTTGGTGGAATGGTCATGTTTTTGATAACAGGACATTTTGAAGTTTCCATTCTAAGACTGTGGACGTTTTGATATAGTGGACATTTTGATTGCTTCACTGTTCGATATAATATGGTTGAAATTAACTCAAACCCAGTTTCAGTAGTTCATTAACGTTCTTTAGGTTAACTATTGAATTGCTGTAAAAATAATAATAGAAAATTGAGAATAACTTTGCAACTAGCCCTTTCGAGATGTTGAAAATTATCGTTTATTCGGTACCACCTAGGTACTACCTATACTAGTTATTTGGCTCGAATTAAAAATGAATTTTAGAGCAAAGTAAAAGAAAATCGCTATGTAGAAACCTGTCCTTCGTAAAATTAATAAGATGGTTTACAAAGTGTATCAAGTTAATGAAAAAGCAAAACATTAAACTACTTACAAGAAGCTTATAAGTATTTTTTTTCCTTCCATCAAGCAACATCAAAACATTTTATGCAACATTTTTAAGTTCACAATGGCTTTAATTTTCCCCTAATTACTGCTGCAGTTCGCCAGCTTTTGTGATTGACCTAAAACGGGGCCACATACGACATACATTGTCCCAATTGGCCAAGATTCTGCCGGTCCATTGTCCGGCCGTCACGTACCGTCCGGCACCGCTCCGGCTCCCGGCTCACCTGGAATGGCGATCACGCACCGCCGCCTGACAATTTGTCCAAGTGGTCACACTTTGCTGGAGGTATCGTCGACGTTTTATTAGTTCATCTTGTACATTTCACGGAATTCATTTTAGCACTTCGTGAATCTTGCCGTTCTGGAATAAGATTAGATTAAGGGACGTGGGTCTATAAAGGCAAGAACGTATGACACACATGGAATGATTTGCAGATGTTTCGTAATATTACTAACGAGGAACAGATATTATTGTATTTTTTTAAAGTAACTACTCAACTTCTAAGGTTAGGCGAGAAAAACCTTGCTGACATTTCATTCAACCCATTAAATGGAATTTTATTTTTAGTGTCATAATAATCAAAATATATTTTTGTTGATGTTTATTATTCACTACAAACATTATTACGAGTATTTTTATGAAAGTCAGGCCAAACCTTTTTGTTTCTAATAACGTTATTGTGACGGAATATAAAGTTAACAATTATAAATGCGCATAACGATGACTAAGTTCCACACAGAACAATATTCATTATTAGCCCGAGATTTGTAATTTTAATTTAAACTTTAATACAAATGACAGATGTGCTCATTAAACTTTCCTCTGAAGAAATTCACTCTTCCACCCTAACGAATAACCTTGAACATCAAAGACCTATGGAAAATTGCAGATTCAAATTAAATATCTGGGCAAAAAAGGCCGTCTTATAATGTTATGAGCAGTGAAAACAGCATCAAAGCTGGGCAGAATGTAAAAAGTCTCGTTTTCATTCACTGTAATTTTTCTAAGTGCCTGCTGGAGAAACAATGTCTTCGTTTGCGGAAAAGGAGTCAAGTGCTACCACAGAGGAGAAAAAGACGAGTATTGTTTTCAATAATGCTAAAACAGAGGCAAAATTATCTGATATAAACGACGTCATCTACAAAATGACAGCAAAGTTTGTTACTTACTTTGTTGTTTCTTGTTATTTGCTCGGTCTTATCTCATACATGTGATAAATTAGCGAGATATTTAGGCGTTTAATCATCGAAAATGGGCGCTAGCGTTAAATTGATTGTTAGAGTTGTCGTTGCGATATTTCAATGCTAAGAGCAAAGATCCTTAGTTAAGGTTTATCTATGGAGATAAATTTAGCTAGCAAAGTTAAAGTTTTTTTTTCGTAAGTAAAAGTGACAAACGATTTTAAGGTAGGTATCACATTGCTATCTATCACGTAAGCAATCATGTCTAAATCGTTACTGTTTCGATTATGTCTGCAAGAAAGTATTCCTTTAGATTTATGTTATATCATTGGATTCGAACCTAATATAGTAGCAGTATCAATCCAGAACAATATGGATAGCTCAATATTGATTTGATTATGCAAGAGTTAGATTGATATTCGTAAAAGTTTAGTCTTAATTCATATTTCCGTACGTTTTATAGGAGGAAGGGTGCTCTACTTTTCTTTATAAACCCTTACTCAGTTAATAAGTTTTTTTTTGTCGTAAGTAAAAGTGACAAACGATTCTATGGTAGGTATCACATTGCTATCCAACCGTAAGCAACCATGTTATCAAAACTAAATCGTTACTGTTTCGATCACTAACATGAAAAAAAATTTTTTTATTTAACTGGACTGGCTGTCTGTATGATTAGACAGCTAAGTTTTTGTGCCTATTTGAAACGCCACTTGCGTGCGTCTAAAAAACAAATTTTGACGCACAATATGAAAATGGTTGCCGTGATGGTCTCTTCAGACTTCAAACTTTAGTACCATGTCCCTCACGCTATGCTCACGCTACGTCCTACAGCGCCAAAATGTCGGAAATAAAATAGGCACAAAAACAGTTTGACATATAATAAGCCTGTCCAGTGTAAATATATGCAGGTCAGTGGTTTCGATTATGTCTGCAAGAAAGTATTCCTTTAGATTTATGTTATATCGTTGGATTCGAACCTAATATAGTAGCAGTATCAATCCAGAACAATATGGATAGCTCAATATTGATTTGATTAAGCAAGAATTAGATTGATATTCGTAAAAGTTTAGTCTTAATTCATACGTTCCGTACGTTTTATAGGAGGAAGGGCGCTCTACTTTTCTCTATAAACCCTTACTCAGTTAATACTGTTTCAATTGGATATTAATAATTCCATAATTGATAGCGATATTGAGTGGGGTCGGGTCAAATATCCTTCTTCATTCATTTTAATATGGACGGGGATAAGATTCGACTTAATTTATCAAAGGCTCGCTACTTGCGGGAGGTTCAGCGGTGGCTGTCGTCTTATCTCATGCTAGTTTAGTCCGGTCGCAGTTCGGACTAATGCTATTAGGACGCAGTCAACTCGGCTTTGCGAGGTTTTGCTCTCGAGAAACGTGTAGGCTACTGCAACTGTAATTATAAAGGCTGCTGTACAGTACACGAGTAGAGTAAATAGTAGAGTCAACTAGCATACTACTCTACCAGTTCCCAGTACCTACTCTACCCATAGACATAGAAAAATTTTCGCTGCGCTCAAGAAGACCAACAAAGCGTGGAAAAGAGAAGTTAACATCATACGGACACGGTCTATGTAAAAAAGAGACAAAGGATCAAGTGACATGTGCCAACATTTTTTACAGTAAGAGCCCCTAGCGTCCCGCCTAGCAAATGAGCAATCACAGTTTGTTTAAAATATTTGTTAATCTTAATTATAATTTAAAATAAAGGTATCGTGGAACCATGGTGTCTTGTGCTCTAAGTAATTGTGATGTGACAAAAAGAAATAATCCAAGTAATCACACTTTTAACAGGTTAATAAGATATTGCCACACATTTCTCTAAAACTAAATTTCTCTTACATTTATTCATTTATCGACGAAGAAAACAGTATGGAACATAGGTTATTAATTTCCTTTGCCGTATATAGTCACATTTTATGAATCTAAGTCATATTTTACGTATCTCATATCAAATGTATGCATTCGTTTTCGGATCACCTGTTTATTGACATTGTTGTTCTTTGCCATTCTATTTCTATGACTCTACCAGTTTAAGGAGAGTAACTGTTTACAAATAATTTTCATTTTGTTAGTCGAGTAGTTAGTTGCGTAATTCTTAGAACGCCATGAAGGTCGAGAATCGTAAATAAATATACTCTACTAAGCGTGTACGTGGGTCTATGGGGCGGTGAAGTGTACGATACAGTATAGAGTAGAGTGGATGACGGAGTTGGGGAATGGAAAGTGGTAGAGTAGCTTGCCCGCCCTGCTAGCTACTCTACTCTTCCAAATTTCAGTACTCTATTCTACCAATACCAATGCCTTCTACATTAGTATAGTTAGTAGGTACCTACTCATAATACTCTACCTATCTTATATTCTACCCGTATACGACATGCTTAAGGATCAGTTCTACCAGTATGGAAAAATAAGACTGGTCTTATAATAATAGTAAAAATGAATGCATCGATTCGTTAATCATACAGTTTTCTGCTTTAGATAATTGTAATTCGGTCCTATTTTCATTGAAGCCAGAAAATTGCTCTAACATTTTTCCGCTCTGTCTGAACTGACCCTAACGTTTACTAGTAAATGACTTAGCATGTTCTGTGTTATGTAATTTAATTGAATCTTAAAATTGATGAAAATTTAAATTGAAAGGGAATGTTGATCATGACAGAAACTCGCGATTTTATTTCTAGCATTAGTTAAGTAAATAAAGCAAAACAGTGAATTTGTTTGTCAATCATTCTATTTCCATTTTTGTTTCAGTCTTATACTACTGGGGAACTACCGGCTAACTTTTCGAACTTCGGCGGGTCTGCCGAGCTTCAACTTTAAACATATAAATCGAAGTAAAGAATTTCGTACTGTACTATTGCTGAAGTTATTTGGAAGATATCGATGTTCGTGTGACATCATGAATTGGGGTTGGCCATTTTGGCCCGATTAGGGCTCGATTTATCTGTTTTAATTTGAAGCATGACAGACTTTCCGAAGTTCGATGCGTTTGCCGGTACGGTCCCTAGTGCCTTCTTCGTACTTGAAATTCCAGAAAAAGCGGGATCAATGTTGACAAACATTTCAGTTGAGTCCTTCTATTTTGGGTCTCATCTCGGGAGCAAACAACGAGTTCTTTAGGATACACAGTTCGTCAACAGGCGGTGTCAGTGTAGGGTTACCTTTTAAAAAAAGTCACGATACCTTTTAAGTAGTAGAAAATATCAAATTATATTTTGTAAATACTTTTAAACGAGTAAATTCTCTCTCGGAGTTTATTGCGCAAAACGCTTAGGAAAAATATTTGCTAGGGATTTGAAAAGTTCCAGATTGCATCTGTTGAGAAATTCAAATACTAGCGGAGAAATAGCTTCTTCTGTTAGTGAAGTACAAGCGAAGAGTTTTGTTGCTTCGTTTTGCATTCATGATAACGGAGTGCGTTATGTAATGGACTGTGGTTGTTGGAATGGAAACTTATTTTTCAACACACTTGCTTGTAAAGTGAGCCCTAATACATCGCTTTAAGGACCATAAACCGAGCTATAACATACACCGTGCAATAATATATAAATCACTAGTATGTTATAGAATTATCCCTACAAAGTTAAAATAAGTACTTTACTGCAAGTTCTATGCGAGTAAACAGAGCATTCCCAATTTAACCGGATAATACAGTTATTTTATTAGTAAAAACAAAGAGGTTTTAGGGCCTCCACACATAACCGCGTTGTGGCGACGCACCGCAACGCAACGCAACGCCAAAATCGGCGGCACCGCGCGGCGCCGCAGAAATGACGTCACACTTGTTGACCACAGTTTTAGTGCCACCTCGGACACTCCATACCATAGTAAGTAGGTACTATTTGTATAGTCTGTGATACTATGAAACCACCGCGTTGTAATTAAACTACCTAATTACACAGATGACGTGTCTTCATTTATAACAAAATATTAATGAAAAACTAATAAATCAAAATAAAAAACACCGAAAACAAATATGGGTCTTTGCCTATGAAATTACCCATATTTTGTCACATACCAACGTCACACACGTCACGTCACGTGACGTTAACAGTTTGAAACATACGTCAGAGAAGCGATAAAATCAAAACTTTACCTAGATCAAGAACCTTATATTCTGTGAATATAAGGTTCTTAACCTAGATTTTTTAAAAGAATTCTCCAAAAATTTTCTATTGACGATATTTTTAGTTTTTGCTTTGAAGCAATGTTTAAATAACCTTTTAATAATATGAAGCAACTCTTTTTCTTATTAGCATTATATAAGCATTCTAAAGAGCAGAAAATATCCATATGTTACTGATTTAGATTTCGCAATAATCTGAATATTCTGAACAAAGATTTAAAAATTTCCCATTCCTACGGTTTGAACGCTCAAAACAAAGAAACTATCATATTTATTAACACGTACCGAACGGAAAAACATTCTTGTTAATAGGCTGTTACTTCCGCCGCCGGCTGTCTACGCTACATCGACGGATGTAGCGTAGACATTTACGAATACGAATTTTCGATCAGGGTCACGTGACCCTGACTGACGCGAGTTTAACTCGACGCGAGTTTAACGCGAGCTCTTGCTCAAACACAGGCCCGAGACAAAGTACAGAAAACCGGAACCTCAGACATGGTGATACTTTGTAAACCGGTGTACAAGTCACGGGCAATGTCTAGGTACATTTCATATAAATAATTTGTTAATAATTGTAAGAGAACACAGAGACAGAGAAATTTACACGAAGCTTAAAAAGTGTATATGAACCAAGAAAGTTGAAATATAGGAGTATCGAATACTGGCTATGTAATATAGGTACCTACGTAACAGAGGGATGTGACATAAAATTTTAATAAAAAACTTTTTTTAAGTTAGAAAAGAAAAGTTTTTCAATTAGATGGTTTTAAGTTAGTTTGCTTAAAAAATAAAATAATGTTAAAAAGAATTCCTTACATTATATTACAAACTAGCGAGCGCAAGAAAATTGGTTGGCATTAAACTAGTATATTCCATTCCCTCAGGAGTCATGGGAAAATCATATGTTAAACTAACGTTAAGCTAATCTTATGATAATATAGTATGCGCTTCTCGGGATTATAGCTCAGTATTCCGTAAGTGATAGAATTTTTAGAAGTAAGTTAAGAAATATTAGCTTTAGAAGACTTTTCTGGTAACCATTAGGTATAATACCTACTTAAAACAATCATTTTAAAATGTTTTTTGTTTCTGTGTGTCTTTAAAAAAAACGATACTCAGTCATATACATACAAATTTTCAGACCCAGTCTCGCTTAATTTAATAATGATTATAAAGTTTCCCTTAATTAAATACTATGGTTTTCATTCCTTTACGTTATTTTCTTAATTATTAACGAAAATATGTACTGTAGACCTTGCATTTAAGACATTTTTAATATTTTTTTGAATAACTGAAACGCCAAAATATTCTATATAATTATAGTACCTACTCATAAAATTTCACGAGAATCGGTTGAGAAATGCGACCAGGGGCCGTATTATGACCTCTTATTCCCTGGCAGTTTTCTGACTAGCTATCAATCTATCTCTTTTAATTGCTATACAGCGAGAAAGAGATGTAACTATAGCAATTCATAAAACTGGCAAGTTTTAAGAGGTTTTAAGATAGCCAGTCAGAAAACTGCCAGGAAATAAGAGGTCATAATAATACGGCCCCTGTAGACGAGAACAAACGGACAGCCGGTCAGCGGGACAAACATGTGAATGCAATTTTTTTTAGAACTGAAACAGACGCTTCTCTCGCGCTTCACGCTATAATGCGGCGTTATACGTTATTATAATTCAAAAGACGTCAAACAAAACACAAAATACATCCCATAAAGGATTTCAGTGTAAACACATTAGTCAAAGAAACAACAGTGGTGCAAGCTAGGAGCTGCAGTCTGCATCTATTATTTACACATTGTCTAAAATCTGCGGTGTGTACCGACGCCGAGTTTGCTAACTTTACTCCGCCAGATGATACCTTCAGATGGAATTGCTCTACAAAATTCATGTTGATGGTTTCCATTTTACTTAATTTATTTTAATAACAAAGTCGTTCGTTACAGTTTGTAAGTAACTCGTTAATTAAAAGCTGGACTTGTATAACCCACCTTCATATTTTATTGTTATGCTAGAAACTTTATATAGAAAAGCGTGTTAAAATAATAAGATTTTTGCTGCTTCGTATTTATAAACTCAAGTTTACACGGAGACATTATTAATGCGTACTAGCATTCGTTTCTTATTATTATTAGGTACCATGTTGCCGTTTCTCGTTTTCAGTCGGACTCGCGCACCGAGGGTTCCGTACAATCATAAATATATTTGGATATGTTACTTGAGTACAGTCTTTAAAAAAGTAGGATAAACGGCAGACAGGTGGAAGGGCGAACAGGCGGACAGTTAATTTACAAATCTTAACCACAGCTGCTTATGGTGACTGAAAAATGTTTCAGCCACTCCACATTGCAAACTGTTTATATTACTAAGTAGGAACTTATTCTTCGTTTATTCGTACGGCAAATAGTAGGTAATTATATTAGAACCAGCCACCAATTATTATTGTAGTATTAGGTTGCACCATCTCTCTCTACGTTCAGTCTAACTCAAAACGTTTCAGTACTACTGTGTAACGTCATCCAATGAAACTTAAACGGTCAAAATGGCTCCTCTAACTTTCGAGCGTCACGTTGACGTCTCAAATCCGCAATGTGTACCACCTAAATGTAACAAGCGCAGCTGCTCTAGACTTGAGATAGGTACGCGGGCTGATTATCTAATTAGAAACCACCTAGCGACCGGTTGCAGTTCACAGATGATAGTGATCCATTGCTACTTCTTTTTGGATTAAAAAAAAACATACCAAAGAAAAGTAGCAATATATGTGGAATGAAACCGGTCGCTAAATAGTTGCTTTTTAGATAATCAGGGTGCCGATTGTTTGTCCAACCGAATGATGTGTACTAGCGAGATCATAGCGACGCTTTATTTGGAAAAGCATTGTGAACACTTTGAACGCTAGGTGCTAGTTATTTCATCTTTGTATGCGTTGGAAAAGTTTCAATCAGCTGGTATAAAACCTATACCGTCACAGTTCACAGTCTTACCGACAGTACTCTAGCAATGATCATGAAAATGCTTTGTATTCCATTTAATTATGGTGAACAAATAATTTCATTTACGTAAGTTATAATTATATGTATTAGTAAAATATAAGATATCTTTGCACGTTTATTTAGTAATTTTGACGTGCGCAGCTACTCAAGACTTCAAGATACGTTTTCAATTTATGATTTTTGCGGTCCATTTATATGTATAGTATGAGAAACTACGCCACAGTGTAAATATGACGTGTTCCCAGCAGCCGTCGGCAAAGTCTGACGTATTTGTTCTCTCGCCACTTATACTCAGAATAAAGCAATCGCGGGAACGACTCGCCGAAAGGATTCCACCGTTAACTTCCCGGCGCCACAGAATAAATGTAGCTAAAGCAGTGACGCAACTATACAGGGTGTTACAGAACAACCCGCAATGCCGAATATGGTAGATAAGGACCATCAAACAACTGAACAACTTTTACTGTGAACAAAATCTGAAATCTCGAAAAAAAGTCTGCTGTTTCATCCAAAAACTAATAACTAAAATACCAAGTTGATTTTTTTTGCGATTTCAGTGTTGGTCCCACAGTAAATGTTGTTTAGTTCCATTTGTCCCTATATATCTACCATATTCGGCATTGCGGGTTGTTTTGTAACACCCTGTATACAACGTCCGAATCAGCGCATACTCAGGTACACGTCGCTACGAGAACTATAAGCAAGATTTGCTGGTGCGCAGTAGCTCAGCTGTAGGCAGTTAGTCGCGAGTGTAGCTCAGCACTAGCCAGTTATGTCGTGAGTGCAGCGTCTTTTGTTTTTCAGTAATCGGCGGGTGCCGGCGCAGTGGACAAGAAAAGACCTACTGCTATAGCTATACATGTACTGTGCCGGCGCTATCCAAAAATACGGAGCAAACTTCCAACACGAGGCATTGGGATGCGTAATTAAAGCGAATGCTGGTGATTTAGCAAACGATGTCTATTATGTTGAGCGGGACTTGTGAACAAGTTGTGACGACCCCATCAAGTTTCCCTTCTGCGAATGAGTAAAGAAGGCGAACAATGCGAGGCAAGCGTTTAAAAATGGAAAAATGTTTTTTTTTGCTTAAATTTCTGTGAATTTTTTGCCAAATTCAGATTTTACACATAACAAAATAAAATCAGAGTTTTTATTTCACGGATTGATTAAAGTCCACAAGAGCTGGCTGTTTCATATTATATTGGTTGTATTTATTTTTTATTTTCAACTTTTGTCATTATCAAATATTGTCAAAGTATGACTATTACGTAGTTTTATTTTAAAGTGAAATACACAGTCGATAAAACATCGGATTTTATTTTACTAAAGCTTAATATTGCTAATAACTCTGCGAACTATGTTCATTACTTTTCACAGCACTTTTGTATTCAATACAAATTTGAATTTTTGAAACGCCACCTGTCAGTTTTGTACTTTGCGCAATTTGTCAGGGAGTAAATTCAGGTAGCAACGCAAAGGCGCTAGGCGGTGACATTCAAAGGAATTTATTTTACAAAAACTGTGCAGCTGTGGTATAGAGCGGCCAGTTATTTATTCATACGCTTTTGCATTTTAATTGTATTAGCGAGCGAACAAATGAATGTTATTATCGTTATTTGAAAGACACTCGTAAAACTTTGCACTGAGTGCTTCACTTTATTAACTGGATTAGCAATTTGTCTGGCTGTAAAAACGAAAGTTCAGAAGCTCAAGATTCTTGTTTGAAATATAATAATAAATATAAGAGGTAGGCCTCATTAGATTTATTTTTCAGCAGAATTCATTCATTTCATACTTGCAATATTTTCATTCTCAGGGGTTCGTTGAAAGTTTCATTACTGTCATAGTTTTATAGTTTTACTATGGTTTTACCACATAATTTATAAATAACGTAGTCTTACTCTTTAAGTAGAACTGTAAGTTGATTTTCTGCACTTTGTTTTAATAATTTTATTAATTATTCAGACGTTTCTGAAATCAAAGCAGATAGCCAAATAAGTGTCTTATATAATGATCATGATCATTTTAGCCGTTGTGTTGTTGCTTTAACTCCCTGTAATCTGCCTAACAACTTACTCCTCCAGATGGGTACACCATAAATCTTACGCTAAACATTTGTTAAAACAAAGCGGAGCGCAAAAGACTGACAGCACGTTTCGTGATCAAGCACCATTTCCCGAGATAAATTTAATCGACCTCCGAAAGAATCTTCACCATTTCTCAGCACCCGCTCGCACGTAAAGAATTCACTCAATGTGGGGACTGAATGAGCATTCGCTCTTTGCGTCTGGAGGCTTCCGCAATATCGGGTGGAGCTCGGGCGCGACAAAAAGCCAATCGATCACGCTTCCACCTGTACCCAGGCGGCAATCCGAATGCGTGATACGCGTTAAATACCAACGAATCGACACCACTCTTTTCATACAAGCAACCTTAAAACCACGACACATAGAGTTCAATTTTTAACGGTCTGCGAGGTTTATGGTAGTAAAAGCTACATTTTACGCCATTCGTTTTGTCTGCGCTCCTGCTTTCCGTCCCAGGTAATGGCTCCTCTGATATTGGCGTAATATTTCTCGGCGATAGCGTTTGTTATCAGCGTGTAAAGCGATATCGTTTTTATTCAGCCTTGCTTTGATGGCAATGAATCTTGTTTCATCGATTCAAAGGAAAGTCTCTTTTGAATTGTCGGTAACAAAATTTTCTGTTCAACTCATTTTTATCTTCTTATTCATGTCTATTAACTTCTATTAATGTTGAATTAGGTAACAAGTAAGTTTATCGATATTTTTATTACATTCTACTCTACATGGTGCGTTTTGAAACAAACTGGAAAACATTTACAAGATGAAAAATTTTTTTCGTTTCTCGTGAGTTAAAAGTGTCTGAGGTTTTAATTGGTTTAAAAAACATATTAGTTTCCCAAATTACATATTTTCGAGGTTTTTCGTGAGAGATGATATAATAATGAGGTGATGGGTTAGCCCGTCCTCTTTAGCCATCCAGCCCCCATATTACAACCTCTTAAAACTTGCCAGTTTTCTGAATGGCTATGAATGCGTCTCTTTTATTTGCTATACAGCAAAAAAGAGATGTAGGTAACTATACCAGGGGTGCCCATACTTTTTCTTAAGGAGATCGACCTAGCAAAAATTTATGACATTTTGACCGTTTAACCCATAAATTTTTATCAAGAAAAAAAATTGCATAAGCGAAACTACATTGGGTCAATTGGGTGCAAATCTGTTATCCTTGGCGATCGACCTTAAAACCTCTCGCGATCGACCGTATAGGCCTCTGAACTATAAGCCTGAAAATTTTATAATAAACAGTTCTTATAACAAGCAAAGGCAAGAGTGTTCGTTGTGGCAAATTTAAGTTTATAAAAGTATATCCGAAATACAAAGGTTTTAAATTATTTCTATATTTTTTACTCAAATAGTTTACATATTTAAATTGCTCTAACTAATGGATTATTTCATTTCATACGAAAGGTTCTTCCTTGTAGATATAAATCGAATATCAAAATATCCTCTGAACGACCCTTTGTAATAGAATAAGTTATCAAAAAGAACCAATAGCTGTAGGCAGGGACTTTAAATTAATAATAACCTAAAATTCCTTTATATAGAACCGTCATAGAAAACGAAATCTAATTTCATTTGTACAACAAAGAGTTTCAATTTCACGCAGAATTTATTAAAATTGCGAGTTATGAATTGTTAGGAATTGATTAAAGCAGAAATTCAGTTTTGTAAGATTAATCAACCGCTTTCATTCACTATTTGAAGTGCTCCTACGCGACAAATTAATGTTTACAATGATGAAAGCTGTACTATAATGATTTTCTTTTCGTCTTTGCGGGTGACAAATCATTTTCAAGTCCATTTTGATCGAACGATTCTTAATCTATAGCGCCGTCTTGAAAACGATTTACCAAAGGCAATACCAATTTTTGTATAAAATAATTTGAATCCATCGGAAACGATTAAATAAAAGTATTGTAACGCTCATTGTCCTTTAGAAATAGTTCTAAAGAAAGGTTGTTTTTGGTTATTTCAAAAGAGTAATATACTTAATGAAGCGGATTTTTTTAAAAGCACACTTTTTAATTATTTTTTATCGAATCAAATCGTACCACTTGTCTGGGTTGCGTTTCTGATTGACCATAGCAACAACCAATAGTAGTTCCGGCATCAATCTGCATTGGGCCCGCGCGGTGGGTTATGGCCAGCCTTAGAGTAAGACGTGATCAGGATTCCTTCTTTCGAGACGAAGCCGCGATGCTCTAAGTGGCCAGCGAACTAAAATCTATGGAAGTGTAATTGCAAACAAATATTGCTCAAAAAATGCCACCACGGGGCCGAAAAAGTACAACCCGCTCAGCCGGGCCAGCCACGCACCCGAAGACTCAAATTCAAATTATGGTCGCTAATAAGCAACCAGTGCTCAGACGCTTTGTGTTGCATAATTAAATGCCAGCATTTTTAGCTCCATCAACTTAGTTGTACTTTTCATGTGGTGCCATTTTTTGAGCGCAATGCTTGTTCCATAGGTTTTAGTTCGCTGGTTATGGCCATGGTCCATCCTCCTTATATGGATATTAAAAATGGCTGATAATGAAGCAGCAATAAAAATTTAAAAGCATTTATACACGTGTTCAAGTCTTGTTTAGATGTTTGCAGCGTATTGAGGCTGCACGCCAGTCTTTAATCTTTCTTTTGATGCTCCTTCATAACTGCAGGAAGTCATTCATTCCAACTTTCTCGTCGCTTAAGGAATAATCTCGTGGAATATGGAATGCCACTGAAGCTTCCACGGCGCAGATGAAACTTGGTTCTGCGACGGAAATGATGCAACGGATGGATGAATACGGAGGATTCTTATTTCCATCTAAGTAGGCACTGAACTATTCCATTTATCTTTGGGCAACAAACTTTTTACGGCATTTCGTCGGTGGTCGTGGTCGACCTAACGAATTATTTTGTCATAAAATCCTTGGTGTCTCTGTTTCAAATGTTGCAAGGACTACATATATGAAGTTACTCTGTTACCATTTGTTACACTATTTTTAGGGTTCCGTACCCAAAGGGTAAAAATGGGACCCTTTTACGAAGACTCTGCTGTCCGTCTGTCTGTCTATCTGTCTGTCTGTCTGTCACCAGGCTGTATCTCATGAACCGTGATAGCTAGAAAGTTGAAGTTTTCACAGATGATGTATTTCTGTTGCCGCTATAACAACAAATACTAAAAACAGAATAAAATTAATATTTAAGGGGGCTCTCATACAACAAACGTAATTTTTTTTGCCGTTTTTTGGTACGGAACCCTTCGTGCGCGAGTCCGACTCGCAATTGGCCGGTTTTTAGGGTTCCGTACCCAAAAGCTAAAAACGGGACCCTATTACTAAGACTTCGCCGTCTGTCTGTCTGTCTGTCCGTCTGTCTGTCACCAGGCTGTATGTCATGAACCGTGAAAGCTAGAAAGTTGAAATTTTCACAGATGATGTATTTTTGTTGCCGCTATAACAACAAATACTAAAAACAGAATAAAATTAATATTTAAGGGGGGCTCCCATACAACAAACATATTTTTTTCCGGATTTTGGTACGGAACCCCACGTGCGCGAGTCCGACTCGTACTTGGCCGGTTTTTAATGTTAATATGGTACGTTATCCTTACTAATATTATAAATGCGAAAGTCCGTTTGTTTGTTTGTTTATTTGTTTGTTTGTTTGTTACGTCTTCACGTCTCAACTACTTAACCGATCGTCATGAAATTTTGCATACACGTTGACAGGGGTGCAGAGAAGGACATAGGGTACCTTTCATCCAGAAAAAACTTATAGTTCCCGAGGGATAGCAAAAAAACTGTCCACGCAGACGAAGTCGCGGGCGGCCGCTAGTTGTACATAAAAATAAAAAGTTTGGGTTGGGTTTTTAATGGATGTGAATTTTAAAAAGAAATTATTTTTATCAAAACTATGATTAAATTTGGTGTGGTAAAAAATAGTCCATTACGTAAATCTACCAATTTTCTAAAAGATGTATTCAATAATACCTACACAGATTTTGATTTACTCATGTGATAATGAGGAGCTCTATGGCGCAGTAATTTAGCACCTGGCCCAGCGATAACGGAGGTTAAGCAATCTTCGCAAGGGTCAGTCACAGGGATAGGTGACCAAAAATGTATTATCTGTGCTTCGGAAGGCACATAAAGCCGTTGGTCCCGACTGCATTGCAGTTGTTAACACCCACCTATCAGCATTGGGCCCACGTGGTGGGTTATGGCCCATTCATTATCCACCTATAAGGAAGTCTGGTTTCCCAGTAGTCGGGACATCAAAAATGGCTGATGTGATCAGATGGGCAAAGGACCCGATTTTGACCCGACTACTGGGTTTATACCCAGTCATCGCCCATGGACAATTATGTTGAATTAAATAAAATCTTAGGAACTAAGAAATGTTATATCATTTGAACATTTTTCTGTATTGGTTTGGCAAGAAATTGTTTCCATAGCAACGTCACATTTGACTTATCAATAGAAATAAAAAAGCTGTAAAAAGTTTCTTTCTTTATTGGGTTTAAACCCAGTTTTGTCTTCACAGAGAGAAGAGTGAAAGTGAAATATTCTTTATTTAAATAAGCTCACATAATAAGCATTTTTAAATCGTCAATTCTTTTACCCTACCACCATTATGACGTTTTTTAGCTGACAAGAAAAATGGGCGCAAAGAACTTGTGAGGAGAGGAGTGAAAATATAAGTCTATATTGCATGAGAAAGTGACCAATACATTAAATTCTATAAATTAATATAATAATCATAGGTACCGTACCTATTTAAAATTTCTCTTAATTCTGAGTTGTAAAGTGTTAATGACAGAATCGGAATAGCCAAAGACTCAAAATGAAAAGGCTGAAGGCGTCTTGAGATGGAAGAATCACTCGCTTAGTTTGCAGTGCATATTAAATTGAATGAAGTGCAATCCCTTGTAGCAAGAAGCGGGATCTTCTCTTCGAAGAAAAAAGCCTCCGACCCCACGCCGTAATTGATTTTCTAATACATGAGCTCTATCGTACGGTAAAGGTTCAGGGTTTGGAAAATAACACTTTTCTGTGCATTTAGTACATTCTAGTGCAAATCTTAAATTCGTATTGAGAACAATCTGTGTTTTTAGGGTTCCGTACCAAAATGGTAAAAAAGGAACCCTTATGGTGTGACTCAGTCTGTCTGTCTGTCTGTCACAGCTGGATATCTCGATAACTACTAATGGTATCAACTTGAAATTTATAATAGTTTAAGATGACATTTGCCCAACTATTTTGCAATGATGAAAAATGTAAAAAAAACCGGCCAAGTGCGATTCGGCGATGACATTTGCCTAACTATTTTGCGAATAAGAAAGAAATAAAAAAAATATATTTTTTTTACAACAGGGACTGAAAAGGGGTCTTAAAAATTTGAAGTAAGGTGACTAGGGCATGTGGGGTATCATATGAAAGAGCGCTATTTGCACATTTTAAAACATTTTTTCTTTTTTCTTACGCCGCATAGTTTTTGACTTATGATGAAAAATGAAAAAAAATCCATTTCCCCTTATCTCCGAAGTTTGCAAAGAGAAAAATCTGAAATAATTCTATGTGATAGTAGTTTATGTAAAGATTACAGGAAAAATAAAACGATGTCTCAATATTACACACTTTTTTAGAAATTCAAAAAACAAACAAAAATTCTTTAGTTTCACTACCAGTCAACAGATGGCGCTGTCCTAAGAAAAAAAAAATAGTTCTACTATAGGTCAAGAGATGGCGCAACCTAATACTATAATAATAAATTGGTGGCTGGTTCTAATAAAATTACCTACTATTTGCTGTACGAATAAACAAAGAATAAGTTCCTACTTAGTAATATAAACAGTTTGCAATGTGGAGTGGCTGAAACGTTTTTCAGTCACCATAAGCAGCTGTGGTTAAGATTTGTAAATTAACTGTCCGCCTGTTCGCCCTTCCACCTGTCTGCCGTTAATCCTACTTTTTTAAAAACTGTACTAAAGTAACATATCCAAATATATTTATGATTGTACGGAACCCTCGGTGCGCGAGTCCGACTCGCTCTTGACCGGTTTTTTTTAATATGGAAACACTAATCTTTGGAAACACTATGGAAATAATTTTTAATTTCATAAAATGAAATGTCAATTTGACTTCGAATTGGCATTGATAAAAATATATGTACATTTAAAAAGTTATTGACCGAGCGAGTGTGAAGTGCATGCGAGCAAAGCGTCTTCGTTTCAGCTGGACAAAACCAGGGATTGAAATGCCGTTAAAAAAGAATAACGTTATAAAAAAAAACCGGTCAAGAGCGAGTCGGACTCGCGCACCGAGGGTTCCGTACCATCATAATTGCACCATTAAACCACACTGAAGAGTAGAATAATAAAATTTGTATTGAAGTTGTAGGTCAGCGCCATCTCTTGACCGATAGTGGAACTAATGTTAACTTTTTTAGAAATTTGATAATTTCTAAAAAAGTGTGCCATCGTTTTATTTTTCCTGTAATCTTTATATAAACTGCTATCACATAGAATTATTTCAGATTTTTCTCTTTGCAAACTTCGGAGATAAGGGGGGGGGGAACGGTATTTTTTTACATTTTTCATTATAAATCGATAACTATGCGGCCTAAAACAAAAAAAAAATGATTAAAAACGTACAAATAAAGCTCTTTCATATGATACCCCACATGCCCTAGTAGCTCCACTTCAAATTTTTAAGACCCCTTTTCAGTCCTTTTTGTAAAAAAGTTATTTATTTTTTTATTTATTTCTTATTTGCAAAATAGTTGGGCAAATGTCATCTCAAACTATTCTTAATTTCAAGTTGATACCGTTAGTAGTTCTCGAGATATCCAGCTGTGACAGACAGACAGACAGACAGACTAAGTCACACCATAAGGGTTCCTTTTTTACCATTTTGGTAAAGAACCCTAAAAATACGTTAAAAATACCGTTAAAACAATTTATCGGTAAATTTACCTGTAAAAATAACGTAAAAAATATTTTACCGGTAAAAATAATGTAAAATATAGCGTTAAATTTAGTACCGGTAAAATTATCGGTAAAAAATTTACGTTATTAATTGGAATAACGTTAATTTTAAAGTAACGGTAAAAAAAGGAAGAAATAACGTTAAAATTAACGTTATTTATTGACATAACGTTAATGTTAAAATTAACGGTAAAAAAATAAGAAATAACGTTATATTCAAAAATAACGTTAACATTCCCTGGTCACAATACGCTTTCGTATGTCCGGCTCTCCGTCTGTTCTCCTCTATAGGTCGCATTTCTCAACCGATTCTCGTGAAATTTTGTGAGCAGGTTCGATAATTATACACCGTCATTTTGTAGTCGTTTTATTAATTTAAGGGTGTGTTCTACTATGAAACTAAACATTTATGACAAAGAAAAATGGGTCAAAAAACGACAAAAAAGAACACTTTCCCAAACACAATGTTTTTTAGCCGTCCAGTTAGTATGGGAGAATATTTTTTTTGTCGTTTTTCGACCTATATTTCTTTGGCAAAAATGTTTAGTTTCGTTAGTAGAATACTCCCTAAGTTAATCAAAACGACTACAAAATAACGGTGTATATAATTTTTGTGAGGATACAGATTTTTGAAATAAAAAAATGCCATTTTGAACATTGACACAAACGCGAGGTCTACATTTTACAGAGCCACTAGTTTGTATGTTTAACAAAAAATGGATACTTCCCAAAAAACTGAGCTGTGGTCACTGCGGTAACAAGTAAGCCACACATACGTGTGTACAAAAAAGCAAAACAGACCAGTATAGCACGTTTGGGCGCTCTGACGTTGACTTCAATAAAGAAAGGGTAGCTTACAAATTGGTTGATGTAGCCACAATGGTGCCTATTCAAAATCTCGGGCAAAGTAGTCGCCAATTCATTGTTTCGGTCCGTTCAATACAGTATCCATCGATCATTAATCAAGCCAGCGCTGACCCGTCAAACAGTAATTGACACGTAGCTGATAGCCTTATAACGAGAGGACGAACTTCTAATTCTACTAACTAGCATTTTATTAAAGATCTCATTTAGCTTCATTAAGTTGGGTTATATTAGTCTGAGAGAAAAAAATCGTAATTGAGAACTTTCATGATGTAAAAAAAACTTTATTTAACTTCATAAAATAATATTATAATATAAGTAAAAAAAGAAATCCGTCAATAAATGACAGAGCAATAAATAATTTAAGTTGACGAATTTTTGCGCGATCCGAATGACCCGATTGTAAGGGCGTGACATCACCACACCTATCGCTAGAATGGAGCGGTGGTGTGGCCTGTGCCCTGTTTATCAAAACTTACAAGTCTTGTACTTTTTAAAAACAAGCATTTTCCTTATGAAAATAATTATTCAACAAATCTGTTTATCAAAACACGTTAAATTAAACGCTAAAACTGCTTTTATTTTTATTTTATTTAACTAATATGTTTTCACCCTTGTTAATACAAGGGGAGTGAGATTTCGTTAATCTTGTAAAAAACTCAATGGAAAATCCTAAGTATTTTTGAGGGTGTCCGGCGACTCTCTCTTCCGCCTGACAATTTTTACAAGTGTTTTGCATAAATTGTTTGGAAAAAGACATGATTTACATGAACTTGTGAATTTTTTCCTGTAAAGTATGTCTTGTAAGTTTTGATAAACAGGGCACAGGCCGTTCGAGATGTTCCGCAGATGACGTCGCACCACTCGCGCCCATACATACATACCACCGCGGTGACCGCGGGAAAGTATGACATGCCCGATGTGCGAAATTATCTTAAAATTGAAACTTTCACGTCCTGTAACTTTTTCGTTTTTAGGGTTCCGTACCCAAAGGGTAAAAACGGGACGGGACATACAACAAACGTGATTTTTTTGCCGTTTTTTGCTCGATATTAATAACGACAACAGGTAGACAGTTGAAATTTGCACAGATGATGTATTTTTGTTGCTGCTATAACAATAAATACTAAAAACAGAATAAAATGATTATTTAAGGGGGGCTCCCGTACAACAAACGTAATTTTATTGCCGTTTTTTGGTACGGAACCCTTCGTGCGCGAGTCCGACTCGCACTTGGCCGGTTTTTTTAGAGATAATTTGATAATTCTTTCACAGTTGTGTACAATTTGGCCTTAATTTTAATAATAGCGAAGATAAAAACAGGAAACTTTCCATTATGTAGGGAAAAAACGAATCGTCTAAAAAACGTTTGCTAGATTAGCTACCTAGATAAGCATCATCAACCATTATTGTTCCCATCCCGCTGCTACGTGGATTATGAGGATGGACCATCATGAGAGGTCAATACGGATTGGTGAGTGAGTCATTCTATGTCTTAAAGCAATGGAATGTTAAACTTTAGGATCGAGCTCTATCGGTTAACTTACATTGCTATCGTAATCGCTTTGATTTGACAGATGGATGTGATATAGTTCGTTTGCTTAGATAGTGTCGGTACACCCGCAAGCACGTGTGTTCAGAGACAGGAATACCGGTAACAAACACAACCTTTCACTACGGCACTTCTATGTAAACTGCCAAAATCCAAATTGACTTGCGGGTGTATGCGGCGGCATCCTTTGACAAGAAGCGGCACGTGCAAAGGCGGCGCAATAAAAGGGCGACACTGTCTAAGCGAACGGGCTTTACATTGCTACTTTTCTTTAGTATGTTCTTATTTGTACCAAAATGAAGTAACAATGTATCACATACATCTGTCAAATTACAGCTTACGTTTTATTTTCAATTACACTTCATTGTTTTTAGGCGATAGACACGCAGATCTTATTAAATTTACCCATTATGCTGTTGTTACTGTCTCTAACTTGTAGAGTGGATGAAACAATTTCAAAGCCTAGAGTTTGAATGTAGCGGCTGTTCTGCAGAACTATTCTGGAAGAAATGAAACTCGAATAATTCGAACTTGATTCAGAAAGAGTGTTGTTGAGACGGTTATTACATACTTTGATATTTTTTCAATCTAATTTGTTTCTGTTTGTATCCTCCAACTGTTGTGGAGCGGAAAAAATATAACTTGAATTTGAACTTGTTTCAGTAAAATTGTTGAGACGCTAAGTACAGACCTTGATATTTTTCAATAACCAATTTGTTTCTGTTTGTATCCTCCAACTGTTGTGGAGCGGAAAAAATATAACTTGAATTCGAACTTGTTTTAGTAAGAGTGTTGAGACGCTTAGTACAGACTTTGATATTTTTCAATCCAATTTGTTTCTCTTTGTATCCTTCAACTGTTATGAGGACCGGAAGAAATATAACTCGAATTTGAACTTGTTTCAGTAAGAGTGTTGAGACGCTTAGTACAGACCTTGATATTTTTCAATCACCAATTTGTTTCTGTTTAGATCCTCCAACTGTTATGTGGAGCGGAAGAAATATAGCTCGAATTCAAACTTGTTTCAGTAAGAGTGTTGAGACGCTTAGTACAGATCTTGATATTTTTCAATAACCAATTTGTTTCTGTTTGTATCCTCCAACTCTTGTGGAGAGGAAAAAAAATAACTTGAATTCGAACTTGTTTTAGTAAGAGTGTTGAGACACTTAGTACAGACCTTGATATTTTTCAATTTGTATCTTCCAACTGTTAAGTGGTGTCTCTTCAATTCAGCTTTCAGCTTCTACCAAATATTGATCGAACGCAGAATCTTTCGAGTTACACCAACGTACAGAATAGTACATTTCAAACCTCATATTCTGCCGCTTAGATCTTTACATTCGCAAGATATTAACTTTCTGGAAGTAATTATGGAAGGCTAACGTAACTTGCTCCAAGAAGTTTGGGAACGTGCCTATTGCCGGGAATATTATTATATTAGTATAGACACTTATTAGATATTTCCACTTTGCAAGTATTCGCTGCGAATTTCGGGTGGAAGAGTGAATTTGGGCATTTGGTTCATGAAAGTGTAGCTTAGCTTGTAATATTAGGTTCAAATAATGTATTTCTCATAAAAATAAAAATATGAAGCTTACATAAAATGAAAATGCAAGTTTTACCCTCTTGTCAACAAAAAAGGCTTGAATCGGGGTACAATATTAACGACACAGAGGAAGTAATCACTATGATTCACGATTCAAAAGCGCTTAAGAGCCCGTATACATTTTGCCACTGACTGCCGCTCTCTCACTCACACATTTCATGTTCTTTCAATATTTCGTAGATCTGAGTGCATAATTGAAAAATATGTCTTGACCACTTTTCGCAATATAAGATTATGGACATTTTTAAATATATTTCAGTTTTTTGTTGCTAAAGTACAAAAAATATCGTTTCTAACAGTTATTTGATCTGGCAAAAGCGATAACTTCTTGTACTTCAGCAATGTACCATCAATGGTACAACTCAATGGTACTACTGGTCCGGAGGGGAAACTGAAATATATGTTGAAATGTCCGTGATCTTATATTGTGAAAAGTGGCCGAGACACATTTTTCAATTACGCACTCAGATTTAAGAAATCTTGAGAAAACATGAAATGTGCGAGCGAGAAAGCGGGAGTCAGCGGCAAAATGTGTACGGACTCTTAAATTTTAAGTTTATTTCTGAATAAAGATTATTTTGACTTTGACATACAAAATATTTCTTTTGTGGCTGTAGATCAATGAAAAGTCATTGCTTTAGACATAAATTGAATATTAATGTAATGAAATTAAAACTAGTCAGTCTACCCTACCCCAGCCACGGAACTTTCCATTTCGATGAAAACGCGGTACTAACGCGGTTTAACTTTCCAATAAAGCCTGTGGACACAAAAAATATCAAAACACGTGACAGGTCGGAAAAAAGGACGACACCAAACTGTACGAAAGTAAATCCAATTTCGGGACAAAAATGCAGATAGTCTGCTGCCCTCGTTAGCGGTAGCCCGAAAATATTTTTAATTTTCCTTCCTACTTTTTTGGCTGTTCATTGTGAGCATTTCAATGCGGATTTACATTAAAGACTGAAATAATAAAAAAATTCGGTGTACCACCAGCTTCCCGGGCCTTTTTGGTAAACGTTTCGCTATTGTGTTCATTTTTAGGGTTCCGTACCAAAATGGTAAAAAAGGAACCCTTATGGTGTGACTCAGTCTGTCTGTCTGTCTGTCACAGCTGGATATCTCGAGAACTACTAATGGTATCAACTTGAAATTTGGAATAGTTTAAGATGATATTTGCCCAACTATTTTGCAAATAAGAAAGAAATAAAATAAAAATTTTTTTTTACAACAGGGTCTGAAAAGGGGTCTTAAAAATTTGAAGTGAGGTGACTAGGGCATGTGGGGTATCATATGAAAGAGCGCTGTTTGCACATTTCAAAACATTTTTTCCCTTTTTCTTAGGCCGCATAGTTTTCGACTGAATGTAAAAAACTTTCAAAATGTAAAAAAAAATACCGTTCCCCGCCCCCCTTATCTCCAAAGTTTGCAAAGAGAAAAATCTTTTTTTTTACCTGCTATTTCTATTTATGAAGGAGGCAAACACGCATGCACAAACACACACAAACATACACACATACACACGCACACATACACACACACCTATCATGAGACAATACCATAAATTAAACTTAATATTTGTTTAAAATCATTCTTTTTGTAACCATTTATATATTTTGTTTACAAAGTGTTGTTTCCGTAATTGGCTTGTGTACTGTATAATTATACCTGCGTAAATGGTCTGTAAATGCTGTAACAACGTTCAATAAATAAAATAAAAAATAAAATAAAATTCTATGTGATAGTAGTTTATGTAGATTACAGGAAAAATAAAACGATGTCTCAATATAACACATTTTTTTAGAAATTCAAAAAACAAACAAAAATTCTTTAGTTTCACTACCAGTCAACAGATGGCGATGTCCTAGGAATGCTAACCTAAGAAAAAAAATAGTTCCACTATCGGTCAAGAGATGGCGCCACCTAATACTACAATAATAATTGGTGGCTGGTTCTAATATAATTACCTACTATTTGCCGTACGAATAAACGAAGAATAAGTTCCTACTTAGTAATATAAACAGTTTGCAATGTGGAGTGGCTGAAACGTTTTTCAGTCACCATAAGCAGCTGTGGTTAAGATTTGTAAATTAACTGTCCGCCTGTTCGCCCTTCCACCTGTCTGCCGTTTATCCTACTTTTTTAAAGACTGTACTAAAGTAACATATCCAAATATATTTATGATTGTACGGAACCCTCGGTGCGCGAGTCCGACTCGCACTTGGCCGATTTTTGTACTTTAGTATCTGAGCTCATTTCTTTATTGAACATAGGTGTGTAGTCTACTGTGTACCGTACACACACACGTCGTCATTTTATATTATTAGCATTTAACGTGTAATGAGTGGAACTCCTTGCCTGAATCTCTGTTTCCCGATAGGTACAATCTGGGGGTTTTCTTGTCGCGAGTGAATAGGTTACTAACTCTAGGCAAGTGCGTTTCATTTCAGATCGTAAAGCTCAAGCCACACAGCGGGCGTGGCGCGACGGGGCGCGACGGGGCGCGGTGTGACGGGACGGCCGGCGCAACGGTAGAGTTCACACTGCGGGCGTGATCACGCCTACGTTCCGCCCCGCTGCGCTTCCGATCTGTATTCACTCACGCTCGGCGCGAAGGCGGCGTGGCGCGACGGGACGCGACACGTCGCGCCACGCCAGCCTGTGTGACGTCGTCCATAGTATCTAGTACATTACAACTGCTCAGCGTCGCGTCGCCGTCCCGTCCCGTCACGCCACGCCCGCTGTGTGGCTTAGCCTTAAGCGCTTGCTTATACAAGGTGCATTTGTAACCACTCTCCAAATTTTAAGGATGTGTTCAGTCTATGAAACTGAACAACTTTCTTCACCAATACACCTAAACATTTTGGAAAAGTTTGTTTCTTCAAAGAACGAATCGATGGAACCTGTGACCTCAGAGATAGTGACAGAGACAAATGTCAAAAAAATATTTAATTTAGAATGTAAAATAGTATTATATCGCTCACTTCTTCTGTAGTAGTTCGTCTTTGACAAACAGTATTCTGGACAATTTAATGGAATCAAAGATGAGACAATTATTACAGAGTTGCGACACGTAGAGGAGTTCAAAGCCAGATTTATACTCCAATCTCGCACTCACAGTCGCCTTTCGATTCGTAGTCAGATATATCTTACCAGGGGTGTAATTTATAAGAAAAAAAAATTCAAACTATTGAATATTATTTTTTTAACGTATTTCTAAAGTATCTGCAAGGTAGAAAACTTCACAACTGTGATTCGAAATCGTCATCCATAATATAAGTATCGTTTTGGAAGATCCTCGATCCCTCATAAAAATATATGTATACGTACAGTACAGGACCTGATGAGTAATCCTTTCGATCGGAATCGTAACAATAAATATTGTTTTATTTTTCATGTTTGGTGGGTTCGATTACGGGTTAAGGCAGGCGATTTTTTAAAATTTTTGAATGCAGTTAAAATTATTTTTAAAATCGAAATAGTCTTCTTTTAGTTGAATTTCCTATTTTTTTTTAATTTGATATTTTTGCATTCACAATGCTATTTTTATATAATACTAAATAATTTACCAGAAAAAATACGACTCGCACCAGATCAATATTCAGACGGGAATAGAACCCGCGACCTTTGGATATCCGGTCCTATCTTCAATCATATCTTCAAATTTCCTATCTTCAATATTTAAGGTACCTACTTTCCCTCTGTGTGGCAAGACAATTAGGATACCCTGTATAAATAACAGATCCTACCGCAGCGCAGGTGTGTAAAGCAAGAGAAGACTAGAATAAGCAAAATACCTTTTTATTGCGAGTTATTGTAGATCTTCTGAAGTTGCAACATTGTAACGTAGTATTCTGTGGTAGGTAATAAATAATTTATTAATTCTATTATACTAATAACTACAATTTAAATAGCAATAAATAAATATCTAGTAAAATAATTATCTTAAAAGAAATACTTTACCTCAAAGGAAGTCACAACAAGTTTGACAGCATTCTTATCATTTGAAGAAACTCCGTAAGTATATTACTTGGGCTGTACTCCACTATCAGTATCTATTCAGAGGTGTCGACTCGCAGGTACGTCTCGGACTTATCTCTCGGGTGAATAATGCCCGTGGCGTTGATCGACGACTGACGACATTTCTCGTCGACTCCCGAGACAACGCGGATTTACTCGTCCCCTCCGAGGTGTTAAGCGATTGAAAAAGTATAAAATATCGCCTGACGTCTTTCCCCGTCCCTTTGTTTCATGTTCACTTAATATTGTTATTGCGCAATTTCCGAAGTTTCGTACAAGAAGCGGTCGCTGGATCAAACTTTACACAAATTATATTAGCGTTAAGTTACAACGGGCTTGCTCTAACGGACATAATTCTGTCTAGTCTGGTAGTCAAAACATTATGTTTATCACAATTCACAACCCGTTATTAAGTCAAATATATTTGTTACCTATAACATTTTTACCTTTTTTTATTTTTGTTTGGGTTAACAAAAATAAAAAAAGGTAACATGTCAAAGTTGTGTTTTCTTTTCGAATGTTTTTTTAATATTTAATACATAAATAATAGTTTCTTTCTATGTTTACTTCATTTGTCATAAAGTTAAAACTCTTAAAATAATGAAACTTCATTTTTTATTCAACAGAATAAAAGACTGGTTTCACTTTTACTGTCATAGAGCCAGAATAATGACAACTAAGGGTTGGTTTCTGAGAATAAATTGAAGTCATGCATCTACTGATATTTTATCTTTAAAGATAGAGTAGTCATAATACTCAAATGGCATCTGTAGAAAATTTGTCACGCAAATTGTAAAAAATAACTCTCATTTTTTAGAATAGCACTTAGTATTTTCGATGTCTCTACTAATGTCATCTCATAGTCATTATGATAGTAACAATTTAACACTATGATATTTTACAATGTCAGGGGCCCTATTTTTGAATCGCTCGGCAGGCGTCGAGCGCTCTTTTCTACTGATTTTCGTTCGACATCTCATACATTTGAGTCAAATTTCGAACGAAAATCAGTAGAAAAGAGCGCTCGACGCCGGCCGTGCGATTCAAAAATAGGGCCCCTGGTCTTGGACCAGCAATAATTTACAGGCGTGAAATATACCTAATTTTATCGACAAAACACTCACATGTTGGGGTCTATACCCTCTCCTGTTGGAATGAATAACTTTTTTTAGATCGACAGCCCCCATCCACCTTATGTGAACTGACGATAAGACTGTATGTGGAAGTGCACTACACCCAGAATCCTCATCGCTGAGGAACTGGCTATCTCACCTCTAACTGCCGGAACAAATCGTTTTTATTTATATTTTTACACTATTTTACGTTTTATTGCAGGAACATTGTCAGTATGGCGTCAGACTTAGGTAAAATGGTTAGCTAGCCAAGTCCCACCATCGACCCAATCGTGAACAAATTTACCCCCCTCCTGGGAATTGAACCCGGTAACCCTAGATATGTGAGAACCATTTTAGATTATAAACAGATGTAGATCGTCTGGGGTACACGAATAAAAAAAACCGGAAACCCCGTCTTAGACGGGTGAGCGAACTGTCTAGACACTTCCCAACAAGCTTTCGTCTGACCTGAACCTCCTCCTGGAGGCGATGGAGGACGATTAAACTCATCAAGCCCGACCCTTCAGGTCACCCCCCGCCCGCTCTGGCTGATCGATCCCCCTCAGGGAGTCAGCTTAATAGTTACTCGTCTCTCGACGCACAATCACCTAGGTGAAATGTGACGTCTGCGCTGTCCTCTCCCCTGAGGGAGGGCAGTCGCTTCCGGATGAAGGTTCGTTGACTGTCTGGTCACGTAACCAGATTAAGGCGGTTTTTAGTCAGTACGAGTCTGACATAACCAGATTAGTCCGGTAGCAACCGGCTAGGTGGTAACCAATGAGGATTTCCCGCCTCCTTCCCCCCCGCGGGGGAGGGTGGCTCAAAGCCCCTAAGGTGGAGAGCCCCCCCAAAAAAAAAAACTGTCTAGACTTCAGAGGCAACTAAAAGTGACGACTGTCTTTAAATGTAAGCTACGGATGTCCCACAGACTGACTGTGAATATTGAAAGCGATCATTATCCATTCTGACCAGAAAGCCTTACTTGCAAAATGTCTAAAATGATTAAAATGCAGACAGCCTAATTTGCAAAACGTCTATAAAGCAATACGTCTCAATGGCTAATGACTAAAATGCAGACAGCCTAACTTGCAAAACGTCTAAAAAGCAATACGTCTAAATGCTTAATTACTAAAATGCAGACAGCCTAACTTGCAAAACGTCTTTAAAGCAAAGCAAAGCGGAACCGCACAAAAATGGAAAATCTATTGTGCCTTTTATTTTCGGGGCTTGAAGGATTAATGACTAAAATGCAGACAGCCTAACTTGGAAAACGTCTATGATGACTCATTTGTTTCGATAATAGGCTGGCTTCGGAGCAGAGGTTGCGGATTCCCGCCGCCGGAGGCAATATTTGTGTGATGAGTTAATATACACAAATATATACAATAAATACCTACTCATATATGACCATGAATTCGTAATTCAACATTTCTTGGTTACTGTGGTGGAATTTGACCCCCAATCCTTTGTTTCGCAGTTAAACATAGCTAGCACACCGCGCCAAATGGGTCATATCATCACATCATCAAGATCATCATCATCTTATGTTGAGTGAGACCCCTACTCAGTTTATCATCGAGTACTTATTACGTGAAGCATGTTTTCAATTATGCACCTATTCCATTATTTTACTCAAAAGTACTCAAAAACTAACCCATTTTGTTGTATTATACTATTTTCTGACACAATAGAGTTGTGTTTGAAAAAATACTTTTCAGGAAATGAAGCGGTGGAGGTATTGAAATGTATCTCTTGCAACAGGATTGTGTGTTGTTCCATACTCAAGACGTGCATTCGGTTCCGTAGCCCCTTATATTGTCGCCAACGTAATTGAGTTTACCAAATTGTGTACACAGTGAAATCACTGAAACCGATGTTTGTAGAATTTTGAAAACCTGCACAGAAATATTCTAGGTAGGACTTTGTAATGAAAATTTTTTACCCCGGGGTATTGATGGTATATACCCCACTGAAAATTTTAGTCGGTAGAGCAAAGGGGTCATGTGGATTCACGTGGCTCAGTCATCTATGGACTAACTATGATTTTGGGCGCCGTTATTGTAAAAAAGTAAAAGATTAAAAAAAAATAAAGTGTCCACAGATCAAAACAAAGTGAGTTTAACAAATCAAACCAAGATTTATGTTGAAACAAACATTTATTTAACGTATCGAATAACTAACACAAAGTTAACATCTATTCGTTAAGAAACGTGTCATAAAAATATTTAAAACCACTTGGGTTATAAGGGGTTTAACGAGCAATCCGAAGGGTTAAAGTGAGGTCACACATTATATTTTAATACATATTACCTTGGGAACCCATCCTAATGTTAAAACCGCACGAAGGCAAAATGGCATATAAGGGGCCCTTAACAGGTTCAAGTAAGACCATACATTTATCACAATAATAATACCCTTGGGACTCACTATAAAATTAAAACCACTAAAGAATAAGGGATTTATAACTAGGAACCCTTAAAAGTTAAGGTGAGGACATACTCGCTCGCTTCCAGCCAGTCGGACGGAGTAAATTGTCGTCTGTCTAGAAACGAACCTATATGTACCTACTGATAGGACTTATGCTAAAATACAAATCACTTATTATCTTAACACAAGACATTCATAGTAAAATAGAATTACTTACACATTCTGGCTAATGACCAGAGTTTACGCTGAATCCAAATTAATTTAAAATATGTTTAAGATTATTGGCTGTAAAACTGCACTGGACTAAATTGAACATGACCGCGAGTAACCTTTGCAAGTTTATAGGTACTTAGGGTGAAAAGGTTTATCCGAACGTGGATTGATTCCCTGAATACATGTTACGGACCACTGCTGCTACGGTAATAATGAAAGAATACTGCAGGATACCTCGGTTATGGTGAAATATTCATTGCAGACGCACTGTATACCCCGTGCTTCGTCATGCCGACATTTATATGAGAGTAGGGACTGGAATCATCCACGGCGCATATTTATAGCGACGCTAAACCATAGTCTTGACGGAAATTTTGGGGTAGACTATAGGAGCCCTGCAATTAAAGGATAAAGTTACCCAATTGTGGTCACATTGAACACGAGGTTGTTTTACAACAAATATTATAACCAAGCTGATTTTCTTACCAAATTGGGCTGGAATTATTACAGGTTTTTATCTCATAAGAGACATGTTGAAAGATAAAATTAATGAGCCTGCGAGCCCACTTGAAAGGACGCTCAACGCATCATTAAAACAAAAGGAAACCAACGCCTTGTTGCAAAGATGATGGTTTCACATAACAAAATTCTGCATCTATACGCCAAAGGTGCAAACAAGAGAATGAAAGTAAAAAACTTCCGCCGAATTACGACATGTCATGGTTGGAAAATGTCCAGAAAAATCTCGAATACCATCGACCAAAAAGACTAAGCCAATAGACAAACTACCTTCTATGAACATATTTACCCTTCATAGCAAAACAATTATTAAAATCTTTAACTAGCATGCCAAACATTAACATTTACTTTAATTATTTAAAATAACAAATAAGACATATTTATTTATCTTATTTTATCGAAAAGTATAAATTTATTGGTCTGTGGGACTAGCATAGCGAATGGAGCGCCAAACGTCACATCTGACAGTTGTCACTGTCAAAGTGGCTGTCAGCTATGTGAAAAACGTAAACAAGGAAATTTGTTTATTTTAATTATCAAAAAAGTACTAAAATTCTTAGTGAATGAAGTTTTCAAAATGAAGTTAAGTAAATGCCCGAATGCCTGAATGTGTGGTACAATCGCCGACATTCGCCAATCTATCGGAAATTAACTCAAACCAAAGGTAGTAATCTGCATGCAATAAACTAACAATAAACATATGAAAACACTGGATGTGCTTTGTAATACCTATCTAAAGCTAATACCTAGACCTTATACCTAATGTTGCTTGTCCAACCTACATGACTATAGCGAGAATCTCACCATAAAAAATACTTTAAAATCAAGTTTCGCTACCACATAGGTAGGTGGAAAAAAGGGTGTTAAAAAGGGTGTTATTTCAAGTCCGCCTGGCTAAGCTACCACCATCTTACCTAAGTCTGACGCCATAACAACAATTTAAAAATTGTTGTGTTCCGGCAGTGAGAGGCGAGATAGCCAGTTCCTCAGTGTTGAGGATTCCGGGTGTAGTACGCTTCCACCTTCGGCCTTATCGTTACTTATCATCAGGTGAGGTGAAGGGCAAGCACTATCCCGTTGTGCATAAAAAATTAAACGACTCAGAGCAATCCAAGTATTCGTGGCAGTGGCGTAGCGTATGTTTGTGCCGCCCGGGGCGGACTCGAATTTTGCCGCCCCCTTATTTTCATTATAAGTCAAGAAAATCAGCAACTAAGTATTAAAAAAAAACATTACCTACATACCTTATTTCATCATCTTCATCATATCAGCCGCACGACACCCACAGACTGCTGGGTATAGGTCCCCCTAAGGATCTCCGCGACGATCGGTCCTGCGCTGCCCGCATCCAGTGCCTTACCTACCTTATTTATTTACTAAAAATTAACTCTTGGGGTTTTTTTCGGTGCATAATCTTTTATGTAGCCGCGCGCTCCGGGCTATACGGTGATGATAGTTTGGTCAAAATCATTACTATCAACGATAGTGTAGCCTAGTCGTGGCGTGCGAAGCGCGCCGCGCGGTCCGGGCTGTACTGTGATGA
Source organism: Agriphila geniculea (assembly GCA_943789525.1). Taxonomy (NCBI): domain Eukaryota; kingdom Metazoa; phylum Arthropoda; class Insecta; order Lepidoptera; family Crambidae; genus Agriphila; species Agriphila geniculea. The sequence goes on from OX038878.1 coordinate 21,246,834, forward strand.
TGGTTTGGTCAAAATCGTTACAATTAATGACAGTATAGTACTTATATATATATTTTTTATTTATTTTGTGAAATTTTGCCGCCGCCCAATACGTGCCGCCCAGGGCGGGCCGCCCCCCCCCCCACGCTACGCCACTGATTCGTGGGTGCTTTTGTATTTCCTATAATTTAAACGGTCATGACACAAAAATGAACGAATAAAAGGATGGCCCATTATTCCATTATAACAATACAGAGCTCACTGTAGGACCCTAATTCTGCTAGCATTTTAATTAGACCTATAATGGACTGCATTCTATGTAAATGCATGCATTCTAATTTACCACTTGTTTCAGTATTACAAGGCATTGGAAAATAATATGACAGTTAATTTATATTTCATTTTGCATGTATGGTTAAAAAAATGATTCTAAAAGCAAAACATCGATTCCATTGCCTGTCTTGATTTTATATAGTTTTTTGAGTTCACTGAAAAAATAATCAACTTTTTCTTCAAGCCAGGCAAAGCTGATAAAAAAAAAATAAAAAAAAAATTGTTTTATTGACCAATTAGTGACAGGTGTTTAAATAATACCAACTTAGGACTAGATAACAGACTCTTAATATTATAAGCCTCTGCTGCCGAACTAGGCAAAAAAACCTGTATTTCGGCATTCAGCGCCATAACCCTCCACAGACATAGCAATCTAAACTAGTCAAAGCAAGTCTTACAAAAATGAGCACAAAATACTTCGATCTAAAGACAATACAAAATAAAAGAAAAACAATAAGAAAAAGTAAAAGCATCTAGTGTTCAGTTAAGTGTGTGTGTGTGTGGTGTGTGTGTGTGTGTGTGTGTGTGTGTGTGTGTGTGTGTGTGTGTGTGTGTGTGTGTGTGTGTGTGTGTGTGCGTGTGTGTGTGCGTGTGTGTGTGTGTTTACCTATAATACCTATATATGTATGTTAATGGTTGTGGGTGTGTGTACTGTGTTAGCTTTGTAAAAGAATCCTGGTAATACTTATTAACATTATAATGTAGTCAGCAAGTTTTCAGTTTCATCATAAGATAGTGATTGAAGCCATTTGTAAATTATTCGCCTGCAAGCCGATCTAGGCAGTGGGTAGATATTTAGCTTTTTATTGAAAAGGTTATATAAGTATGGACCTAAAAATAAGAAGAAGCGGTGGCTGAATTTAGTGCGAGTACTGTGCATGCAAACTGTGAATTTTCGCCGCGTTGTTTGAGTGGAACTATCAAATGAAATCAATGAATGTTGTCTTAGCACAACATTGAGCAAAAACAATTGGCGAACCGTAAGCACATCGCAAAGTTGAAACAAGTCAAAAGTAGGATAAAGGATTGGTTTAAACATGCAGATTTTGAGTATAGCTCTTTGAGCTACTTCTATCTTTTTCATTTTAGTTTTAGCTGCACCCCCCAGCTAGAAATACAATAACATAGGATAGATTGACAGAGTGCGTAATATATTTGCTTAAGACAATATGGTTCCAAGACAGGTCGTAATGTTTTGAAGATGGGCATAAGTTTCCGAACTCTTGACGTTAGTTGTTCGATATGTTCATAGAAGTTAAGGTTTTTGTCTATTATAACACCAAAGTATTTGATAGACTCAACACATTCCATAGCTAAACAAGAACACTGATTTGATACGTTAGGTTCAGGACAAACATGAGATATAATTCTATGGTCTGGATGATTATTTTCTTTAGGATTTATAATGGAAAATTTTAAAAACTTAGATTTGTCAGCATTAAGAGTTAGTTTATTATTGATAAGCCATTTTTGCACCTCATTCAGACCCATTTGCGCGTAACCAAAGGCACTCTCCCAATCATCAGCAGTAAACAACAAAGCCGTATCGTCTGCATAAGATATTATTTTATCATGGGGAATTGTTAGATTCAGCAGCTTGTTTATGTAGATGAGGAAGAGTGTCGGACCCAAAATGCTGCCCTGCGGGACTCCATACTGCAATTTTAATTTATCACTTACTTGTGAATTAACTTTAACACTTTGATATCTGTCTGACATATAATTTTCAAATATTTTAAGCTGTTGGTCACGGATTCCTATATCTTCTAACTTGGCCAAAAGGAGGGGAATTGAAATAGTGTCAAAAGCTTTTGCCATATCAAGAAATATGGCAATACACTTTTTACCTAAATCGAGGTTAGACGTCAAGAAATCAGTCAAGGTCAAAACTGCATCATCTGTGGATTTACCCTTTCGGAAACCGAATTGATTATCAGAGATAATATGATTGGTTTCCAGGTAATTAAGCAGTCTATTATTTAAGATTTTTTCGAGGACTTTAGAAATGGTTGGCAAAATAGAGATCGGCCTATAATTAGTGATGGAGTCCTTTCTTCCACTCTTATGAATTGGAGTAATAACTGATTGTTTATGAACGTTTGGGAAGATGCCATGTTTTAGACAACAGTTAAAGATATATGTCAAGGGTGATACAAGACAATCAATATTTTCTTTTAGAAGCTCGCTTGAAATTTTGTCTATACCAACCGAACAGTTATTTTTTAGGCCCAGCACCAAGCGCCTAACCACCTCCTCATCCCAAAAGAATCAGCTCTAGACCCAATAGTAGCATTTGCCATAGCCGAGTTGTGCGGAGCAGAGTCCTGAATTTTCTCAGCAAGCAGCCGACCTACATTAATAAAATAATTATTGATGTCATTTACCGCATCGTTAGGCGATGGATACAAAGATAATAACTCACTGCCAGAACTTGAATTAGTTTTGCTATTTGTAATTTCTCTTATCTCTTTCCAGATTTGTTTACTGTTATTTCCAGCCTTGTCAAACTTTTTCTTTTCATAAGCTCTCTTTAGATTTTTTAAAATTTTATTGCAAAAGTTTCTGTATCTTAGGTATGTAATTTTAATAATATTATTATCCGGTGCTCTTCTAAATTTTTTATGTAACCGATCCCGATTTCGTATACATCGTAAAAGCCCAGGCGTAATCCACGGTTTCAGCAAACGTTTTCGCTTAGAGAGCGTTACTGTCACCGAGTTTTCAGCAATAGCGGTTTCAAGGCAGTGTATTAATCGAGACATTAGCTTCATCGGGATCTGTTATATTATAAATATGACTAAAATCCATTTTTGATAACGATGATTTAAGGCTTTAGTAATTAATTTTTGTGTATTGAATAGATGCGGCAATCCGGTATTGCTTCTGTTCAAAGCACATAGCTACAGTCTTATGGTCAGTAAGAATTGTTTCAGTAACAATAGTCGTGACCCCACTATTAGATTTTGACATTGCATGATCCAAACAAGTCCCACTTTCAGCCCTAGTTACAAAAAGATGAGTTGGCATTAGACCATGAAATGCTGTCAATGTTAAGTAGCGTTCAGAATCAGTGTCACGTTTTCCATAGTTAATGGCAATGTTGATATCTCCCACTATAGCTATGCTCCTGAAATTCGACAGACTACGCAAAATTTCATTTAAAGATGTCAAAAATGAATCGATTTTTCGGTAAGATGGAGAACGATAAATACAAACAATAGCCCAGTCATGACCATTTTTTACGATAAGACAGTTACCTTCTTGAAAGTTTGGTTCCTCAATATTACACTGCAATCCATCTCTGATATACACCACCACCCCGTCATTTTGTATTTTATTATTTTTTGTCGAAAAAGAGACATAATTATTTAGGGGGGGGGGGGGGGGGGGGGAATTACGGGATCGTCACAAAGCCAACATTCGGTTAGCACCATAATATCCCAATCAACGTTCAGATTAGTTAAAAGCACTTCGAAACCAGGCATATTACAGTTGATACTTCTAACGTTTTGCGACAATACAGTTAGCTTGGACTGCAGTGGCAATACATGAGAAGAGACCATATCCGGATCGCACTCAAGTGATGTAGATTGTGAGAAAGAATCTAAATCATTGAGAAACGGTGGATCCATAATTTTATTTTAAGTATTTTATGATTGATTTAGATGGAATGGATTTTAACAAATCCATTAAGTACCTTATAGACAAGGTGAATAATTTACCAGGATAATATATGATTTGTTCAATATATAGGCAGTATGTTTGTGATAGTGTGTGTGGATATTCATAGTATAAGCTTACACAATAAAAACTTAATATATAGAAACACTTAAGATAATATAAACGTCTTTAATTCTTTCTATCGACAAAGTAATAAATTTTAATATTTTCTCCTATAGTATATTTCAGTATATCGTCAGTGAAGTTCAAACAGTGCGTAAGTCATTTTTTGGCGGTCTAAACATTCTGATGCCATTCGATGAAAAAAAGCCCGTGCGTTTTATTCCGACCAATCAGAATGGAGATAGCCAGCCTGCGTATGTATTTCGATGCGTATTTCGATGAAAGTGACACTGCGTAAGTAAATCTGAACAGCCAACACAGCCTAAAATTTTACGCAGTTATTTTGCTCTCCTGTAAAATACTAATTTGACTTACGTACTGTTAGAACTTCACTGACGATATGCCAATTATAATAGTATGTAGCATAAGATATTCCATATATAGAACTTGTTATTGAACGTTCGGTTTCCATCGGGGCTGTGCGTCTGACGTTCCTTTGTACCAGTCCTCGTTTCTTTGTCGTTCAATATCTGAACACTCGGGAATAGCTCTGTATGTTGTAAAAGCTGTTAACTTAAGCCTAGCTCCCATATTCGGAAAACGACTCGTTTAAACTGCTTATTAACTTTAAAAAACCAGCTTTAATAATAATAATCAGCTTCGTGCTAACAAAAATAAAATTTTCCGATAATAATAATAATAACCAGCTTTAAGCTGTGAAAAAATGGACTATTTCGATATTAATAATAAGTTGCGAACAATAAGATTTAACGTAAATATACGAAGTAGACAATTTATGTTATTAAGTACAACAAGGGAGAGTTTCATTTCATCCGAAGACACGTGAATGAGCAGAAAATGTTTGAGCTTTTATTTCACCCGAAATCATTAACCACGAAGGAACTAGAGATACTGCTATCGTTTCGATTATGTAAATATATAAGCATTTTAATAAAAACTCTATGTTTTAGACAAAAGAAATAAAAACAAATAAGACGTAACAAATAAGTTTCAGATGATTCATGATTTGACTCATTTTTATTAAATATCATCTGATGTTGATGTTCAACCGACAAATAGTGACTTTCTATTTATATATTTCATTAAACACAACGAATTTATATTAATGATTTCACGATGGTTTTGTTAAAACTCTAAATAAGGCGTTGAAAAACAATTCACTTGACCTTTGACTCACAGTTCGAATAAAGCCTTAACAAGGAAAAGTATTGTATTATTAACGAGTTGCTAAATATAGAAACCAGCCCTTGTAGACCCTTGTGGAGCTTTGACTAAACTTGAAGTAACCGATTAATTTTATGGCTCCGCTTCGAGACGTTCGGAAAAGGTGAATAATTATTGTACAGTAAATAGTACTATATTTTTCACTAAAATATTAGATGTAAGTAATCGTACTTTGGGACTGGCAAACATTTCGTAGCATGAAGTCCGTGAGTTGCAGCTATTGGCAAAAAGGAAATGGTTACCACGACGAACGAATTTCATCATAAGAAAACAGGATTTTGAAAATGTTCTAGAACCAAATCAGTTGAATTTTTATCGTTTTTATAAATGCTATTCTTATAAGAATAAAGAGATGATAAAATTTGAAAGTAGATTCGTATTGAGTTTACTGGCTCATGAAATATAAGGTGGAATATCACGAATAGGTAGAAAAGAGATTGTCAAGAACGTCTATTAATTCAACCAAATGATGTGATGATATTCAAACAGGTGATTATAATATATTCATTCTTTCTTTTCTCAATATTTAGTTTAAGCAACACTTTATAGTGTTGCTCAAACTAAACAACTTTATCCATGGAACATTGGTCGAAAAACGAAAAAAAAAAAAACATAATCCCAATGTATTAGTCAGCTGACCGACTTACTATCTTATACCTTTAAACGAGCAATTCTTGTATATACATTTATTTCTGTAATCTTGGGAACGGCTCTAACGATTTCGCTGAAATTTGGTATATGGGAGTTTTCGGGGGTAAACAAACGATCTAGATTAGTCTTATATTTGAGAAATCACATGTTTTCGAGTTTTCATGCGTTTTTCTTTCGCCGCAGAATGGTCGCTAATTTCTTCCTGCCGGCCACTGTCCGTCTGGTCCAGCGGGTTAAGACGCGGACGTCAAGAAACGAGTGTTACGGGTGTGACTTACTTCTTTTTATATGTTCAAGTTTATATAAATATTTTTTTTAAATTTTTATTGTTTTTAGACAAGTTTAAAAAAAATATTAGTTCATATTTGAGATAACAATGTAGATTATCACCTAAACACCACCATATTACAAGAAATAGTAATAACCGAGCAAAGCTCATGCCTAGCATGACCACCGAAACACAATATGTTATAATGATTTATCACGTTAACTGTCAAAAGACAATGGATTTTGACAGTTGTGTGTCGATAAAACGCTATATCACGCGATATGTATCGTGTTTCGTCGGTCATGCTAGGGGGGCAGGTACTATTATAATAGATCATCATCATCATCATCATATCAGCCGCACGACACCCACTGCTGGGTATAGGCTTCCCCTAAGGATCTCCACGACGATCTGTCCTGCGCTGCCCGCATCCAGTAGCTTCCCGCGACCTTCACCAGATCGTCGGTCCACCTTGTCGGGGGCCTACCCACGGAGCGTCGTCCGGTGCGCGGTCGCCATACAAGAACCTTTCCGCCCCAGCGCCGCCCAGCGGCCATCAGTTCTTCTCACTATGTGTCCTGCCCATTGCCACTTCAGCTGAGCAATCCTTCGAGCGATGTCGGTTACTTTAGTTCTCCTGGGGATCTCCTCGTTTCGGTCTCGTCTTCTCTCTATAATAGATATTTCCTTTCCCTTGGGAATTTCACTGATAGAAATATAGCCTAGGTCGATCAGCTTTCTATCAGTGAAATATTCTTTTGGAATCAGTTTAGTAGTTTCATTCTTCCAGATAATCTCCTACATAAGAACAAACAAATTTTACCTCTTTATTATATTAGTATAGATAAACAATCTAATGTAATGGCAAAATGAACGCCTCTCTTATCTCCGAAGTTTAATGTTCTGAAATAATTCATCTTGTTTATTACGATTCAAATTTTCGGTTTAAAGATACTAACATTACAGATGGCAATAACGTAGTTTATTTAGGTATTGGATGTTAAAAATTAATTTCTTTTAATATGTTTTGAAATTCTTCAGTTACGATCTGCTAATACGAACTGTATTAAAAAAAAACAAAAAACCGGCCAAGTGCGAGTCGAACTCGCGCACGAAGGGTTCCGTACCAAAAAACGGCAAAAAAAAAATACGTTTGTTGTATGGGAGCCCCCCTTAAATATTAATTTTATTCTGTTTTTACCCGACTGCAAGAGGGTTATGTTTTTCGCGCGTATTTTGTAAGTTTGTATGTAATATTCTTTATTACCTCATATCTTTCAAACGGCTGAACAGATTTCCATGATTAACATATCGTTAGATTTGTCTCGTCAGCCCAAATGTTCTTAAGAAGGTGGCGTTATAAAAAAACCAACATGGCGGCTGTACAGTGTTATTATACGTAGCGGAAAAAAAATTTTTTTTTAGAATACTGCAATATGGGTGTCAAATTAAAGGGCTTATTATAAGGATTTCAAAAAGGTATATCATATAAATAATAACTAAAAATAAGTAAATACAAAAATTAATTAAAAAAAATTAAAAACCCGCCTGCCTAAAAAGACAAGTCAACTGAAAAGATGGAAACAAGATTAAATATTAAAGGCAACATTATAACATGCAGTCGGAGGCAAATAACTCAAATCATTCATAATGTCACTTTCTTTATGCATGCCTCCGACTGCATGTTATAATGTTGCCTTTAATATTTAATCTTGTTTCCATCTTTTCAGTTGACTTGTCTTTTTTTAGTATTTGTTGTTATAGCGGCAACAAAAATACATCATTTGTGAAAATTTCAACTGTCTACTTGTTGTCGTTATTAATATCAGCAAAATACAGCAAAAAAATCACGTTTGTTGTATGGGAGCCCCTCTTATATATTAATTTAATTCTGTTTTCAGTATTTGTTGTTATAGCGGTAACAGAAATACATCATCTGTGAAAATTTCAACTTTCTAGCTATCACGGTTCATGAGATACAGCCTGGTGACAGACAGACAGACGGACAGCGGAGTCTTAGTAATAGGGTACCGTTATTACCCTTTGGGTACGGAACCCTAGAAATAGTCAAAAGTGTAGATGAGGTCTCGATTAGAACCATTCAAGTAAGTTTATCATTCCTCAGGTTTGTTAAACGTGCAATGTAATTTCATCATCAGTAGCTAGCTATTGTTCGATAGAAGTAGAAAGCCATAGTGCCTAAAACTGCTTGACACTTTGCTATCTACATTTAGAAATGACTAATGACCTTCTTAAAATCTGTACATCAGAGCCAACAGGTCGGATGTCCAATTTTTACGAAAATCACTTTTGTTCTAGAACACACTTAATTTTTTGTCCTCTTTCGGGCTCTCTTATCATTATTTCGCTATCTCTTTTATTCACAAAGTTAAGCTTACAAAAAAAAGTCGGATGTCCACATGACTTTAGAGCAAAAACAACTAATGTTTAGTTGAGACTTTTTGCCTCTAGTAAACTTGAAATAACGGTTTAAAAGTAGGTCTTATGTTCATATAAGACATATCATTAGTTAAATTTTCTTTAGAGCGCAGCGTCTGAAGTTAACATCAGACCTTTTGGTTCGGAAAATCCACACAACTTCCAGAGTGAAAGCGATAGCATCATTTTATAATGGGCGTTAGAAAGAGACAAAACGATAACATACGCTCGATGAGCGCCGACAACCCGACGGGTAGTGAGTGTCATGTAAAAACCAATTTGTTCGGTGTTGCGATCGCGGGTGGAATAGTTTGGTGCAAATAAATAATTATTCATGTTTATTACCAAGTGCAGTGTTTTAAACTTTACAGCATGAATCCTCGTGTCAATAAGATATTCCAGGAGTTAAGGAAAGTTGAAAATATAAGTATGAGGGTGTCATATCGATTTTTATGTTTACTTACCCCATTTACCCTCTAAGGGGTTGATTTTCAAAATCTCCAAATATATGTTTGCCTATTTATTTCTAGACGTGCTCCTACGAAGTTTAAAGTTATAATGTCTATTTTATATTCTTTTTCCATACAAAATTTGAACCCCATTTTCACCCCTTTAGGGGGTTAAATCATGTCCACCGTGTTGAACTTCAAAATAAATGTCATTTTCGCAATCGTCATACTAGTAAACCCCAATAACGACATCCATATCTTTTAGGTTTATTTACCCATTTCACCCCTATTTCATCGCCATTGGGGTTGAAGTACTAACAATAACAATATACATTGCGTTAGATTTTCTTCCATAAGCCTATATAATAAATTAAGTGATTTTTACTTCGAAAATGAAGGATTTTCTTCTATACACAACTTCATACCCCTTTTCACCCCTGCGGGGGTAGAATTTTGAAAAACGCTGAGACCCGTATTTATTAATTGTCAATCGTCAGCCTAAACACAAAATTTGAAGATCCTAGCTTCAAAACTGAGGGACTTTTATACAAACTTTCATCCCTTATTTCACCCCCTTAGGGATGGACTTTTCAAAAATCCTTTCTTAGTAGATGCCTTCACTGTATGAGGTATCTGTGTGAAAAATTTCAAGTCTAGGTCCAGCGGTTTGGGCTGTGCGTTGATAGATCAGTCAGTCAGTCATTCAGTTTAAGATTTTATACATTAAAATACGGAAAAACCGATATCCTCTGTCAAATACAAAGATATTATGACACTTTTACAATAGATACAGGCAGAATTCCATGGTTTTTACAAAAATCTGGATCACGACAGCACTGCAAGCGATGTTCGCTGCGAGACCGATCAAACAGGAGGCGACGAAGAATCAGCTGCATTCTAATGATAATTATTGTTCTACTTATTACATTTATTTTAATAAACCTACCTACTTGATACATTTTATTTTTCTTTGGTTTAATACAATTCTCGTTTCTGCGTTTCTTTTAAAATATTATTATCTCAAAAACTTAAATGTTCAAGGAAAAGTCGGATGTGTATTTGTAAGAGCAGGTCAAATATCCCCGGACCAAAATATCTTATTTTCACATACTATTTACTGGATTCATGTTTGTTTTCGAACCATTTGGTCAGATCTTAATATAAGCCCTAAAATTGTTAATTAAAGTTAATTTTTTTAGAACCAAAACAGCGGATGTTATTATCCGACCATGTCATGAGAAAATACCCTCATTTTTAAGGTCGGATGTTGCTCCTTTTTTATAATTCACATTTAATTGCGTTGCTGTTCTTGGAGAAGGGATGAAATAGTATAGCGAAAAACAATCATAATTAAATAGTAATTTTACTCACTTAAAGATTTTTCGTAAACTTAGTAGTCTAAGTTAGTAATCAACGTTTAAAAGTTAAAATTCCTTCTCCTGTAAAGTATCAAAAATGGACATCCGACCAGTTGGCTCTGATGTACAGAAATAGGCACTAGAATATTAGTGTCTTAAAAAACCACGTTTAGTATTATTCCAATTATGTCTTGTACAATGCGATTATTTAATATCGGTGTACAACAGAAGTGACCAAATTCAGTGCGCTTGCGATACAAAACGATGAATTTTAATCTGTAAAATTTATTCTTTATCATAATTATCAAGTGAATTTTCCGCTTCTGCAAATAAATAATCTGGGGGCACGGGAGTGCCCCCGCCAAGATGAGAAAGCGAAGCGCAAGGGCACTACCTACCTTTTCTCGAAGCGCTTCGTCGTTTTTTTGAACCCCATATCTTGGGTTTGGAGTATACTAGATAAATAAAATTCTCGGAATGTGATCTTATTAAATATATAAAGTTTGAATTGTATAGTTTTTATAATATAGATTTTATTGATATCTAAAAAACCCCGATTTCGTCACTGACTCACTCATGATCATCAAAATTGAAAGGGTACTTCCAGAAGTCCTAGAAAGCTGAAATTTGGTATGTAAGCTAGAATTAGAACACAAACAACAAAAAAATTATGAAATTGGACTTTAACCCCCCAACCGCTTAACCCTCATAACTTGGGTTTGGATGATACCAGAAGCGCAAAATTTTCAGGATATGATGTCTGCAGTAGACTTTAATAACATATTAAGTTTCAATTGCATAGCTCTTAAACTTTGGATTTTATTGATATCAAAATAACCTCGATTTCGTCAAAACTTACTGATAATCATCAAAATTCCTAGGGATATCTAAATCTATCTAATAATCTATCTAATAATCTAGGGATATATAAAAATATCATCAATATTTCAGTAGTCCTAGAAAGCTGAAATTTGGTATGTAAGCTAGTATTAGTACACAAACTGCAAAAAAATCATAACACTTGAAACTTTTACCCCCTAACCCCTTAACCTAGGGGATGGAAGTTTGTGTGAGACTTCCGCAAATTATGATGCTGAAGGTCTGAAAAAATGAGACATATGAATCTGAAAAATCTTTAAATATTTAGTAATTATTTTTAAGCCTTAGTAAATCACTGTTAAAGTAATGGAAAACACGTAGTCATAAAAGAGATAACTGTGTTCATTTCTAAACTACTTCTTTCATGGCGCAAAACTCGTGCAGACTCTATTTTGTTCTTTGCACTGTCACATTCTGCGTTAAAGAGTAAAATAATATCACAGCATAAATGAATTAGTTCTACCACAGAATAAAATAAATAACAGTACAAGTACGCTGGTGGTGGTGATCGAATTTTACACGATTTTAGACCACAATTCTGACCCCACCTTGCTTTTACGGTTTATGGAAAGTTACTTACAAAAAAGGAATGAAATTCCACCAAAAACATATTCATGTATAGTGTAGCCAAGCCATATGGCTTGCACTGTCAAAAAGTAATCAGACCTCATGTAGAGCCAAGCTTCTAACTCTACGCGCCTTAACTCTGTATGGAAACCTTTCTAATAAACAAAAGTTCTTGTAGTAATGAAACGGCCAAGCCACATATTTTGACTAACGTGTAGAGTTTTTGAAGTTAGGACTTTCAGAGTTAGGGCGCGTAGAGTTAGAAGCTTGGCTCTACATGAGGTCTGATTACTTTTTGACAGTGCGAGGTCTTGGCAATATTATTCATGAAAATGATTTTGGTGGAATTGCTTTGTTGGTAAACTAAATTGTAGGTGAACGGTTGAAAAACCTCCTTGATAAAAAAATCGTAAGTAGGTAATCTATTAGTTCACCAACAAAGCATTTGATAGCGAGGATTCTGAGTGTAGTGCGCTTACACTTTCGGCCTTATCTTATCACATAACAAGGCGAAGCACTATCCCGATTCGGATTAAAAAAATATATTATTGTATATGCAGCACTTTGATACCTAAAGTTAACCCAAATTCCTAACATAGAATGTTAATATAAACGTTACCGAAACTGCAGTGCTAGAGCAGATACCAGTAGATACCAACCGATATCAATTTAACGGACAGCGAACTAATAACATTACGCGGAGCAGGCAACTTAGTAAAATTAAAATTTTTCAGCCGAGAGGGTAAAATTGATATCGTAATAATTTATGCTTTTGTAAGCGCTGTCTGTTTTTATGGTTATTTTAAGATGCTTTTGACCTGAATGGAGGGTCGGATGGTGTTTTCGTAAAGGTTATTAAATTTTTTATGGTGTATCTAGGAATAATGTTTTGTAACGCAATGGGCTGTTTACTTTAATGAACGTACTTCCGAGCTTAATAATAATGTTTCTTTAACCGGATCGATCACAAGCTTGATGGAATTTACATTCAAACCCTAACCGGAATTCACACCCTATTTATGGCAAATAAACAATTATGAATTATGAATATGAAAAAAACATCAGTCATCGTAATGGAAACTTTTTTGTCTTCAACTGCAAAATGAGAAAATCATCATGCAATGCATTGCTGTGGCATAAAGTTCCTCTAAATTCAAGCAATTTTCGAAGAACAAAGCAAACACTTATAATTCCACCCGTTAACTCGTCGACGAAGTAACCAGATATAGCATTGACGAATACTGCTTAAACCAAGTCTTGGATTGCTTTAGTAAACTGTTGGATATAAGCGGGAATCGGAACGGTCTCAGCTCAGCTTGCAGATACACGGGAAGTGAAATTAGTAAGGTTTCTATTCGTATTAGATAGAACACATATTTTGAGGAATGGATCCCAGGAAATTGGTACGGTATCTTAATATGGCGTATGATACTAAGCAGAGGCAACCGATACGTTTGTGTTGTGGAGAACTGTGTCAAAAAGTAATAATTACCATCAAAACACCATTGAGAAAGGACGCTTAGGGCTTTAAGTATGAAATGCTCATAATATCTTCTATGATGTTAAAGATGCTTCAGTTACTTGTTATTATTATTTTATACAATCGAACTGTTGTTTGTGCGCGCATCACGCAAAAACCTAACAGATTTTAATGAGTTTTCGTATCAACTTAAAATCTAAGCTATGTTTCATCTGATTCGGGCGGGTAGAATCAGGGAAACAGCTTGAACTCTCCGTAATAGCTTTCATACAATATTAAAAGAAGTCATTGAAAATTTTACTGTCCACGCGGGCGAAGTCGCGGGCGGAGGCTTGTCAACAATAAAAATATTTTGGAATAACTTTCTAAAACATTAAAAAAAGTACTTTTAAAAGTGACTCCTTTTTTAATCAGAAATTACAACTTAATTCGTTGCAACTTGGCGATTTTTTTTTCACTTTTTACAGTAGATATAAAGCATTATATAGTGTTAAAACATTTTTGTACAAGAACATTTACGTTCATGGTTGTCAAATAAACTAAGAAAATGTGAGTATGGACAATGCAACTTCTTTAAAATCATCCTTACAAAACGGCAATTTTATACTTGAAATCCTAATATTATCAGAACAGAGGCCCAAAATATGCACTTCGATTCTTCGTTCTTCTTACGCCACATTCTGTGATAGTTGTGGTATTTATTTATTTGCATGCTTACGATGGTGGGGTGGAGTGTGGACTACACGATGCTTTTGGACGCGTATGGATGCTATCGAAACTGCTTTACAAATTGTTCCTGTGTTGTTTTGATTATTGTCTAACAAAATATAATATGGTTTCCTTTTTGATAAAGAAAATTAAGAGGCATTCATGATATCATCTTATGTTTTTGTGGTTCTTTGTTTACCATAAAGTAGGTATACAAATTGCTTATATCAAGATCTAAATATTGTAGTATATTGTAACCAGTTTTCGACAATTTTAACAGAATAACTATCTTGTAAATCTAATCAACAATGCTTTCTTTACCAAGGGATTTGTTAGATGTTCTGTAAAATGTCAAAATGTCGGTTGTTTTCAAATCAGCTTTGAATCTGTTCGATACCTAGATATAATAATAAACAACCTCGTTTCTAATGTCAACAGAGAACTAAAGTGAAAATCTATTTGAATTTAATACCTACTTCGAATGTCGAAGTGTTCGTTGGAATATTCAAATAGAATAAGTGCCTTTTTTCTAAGAGCTCTGTCATAATGTAGGACTTGAATCGTTTTATTACCATCACTTAGTTCTCCGGCGATGGTACAACTGGTTTTATACAGTTTTTGTTTGACGGAATTCGAATGTAACTGAATAATAAGAAAATCTTACAAAATGCATTTTAGCTAATCAAATAATTTATTTTGTAGGTATGACAGAACTACTTTTAAAAGCTAAGATTCGATTTAAAAAAGAGCACGCCGTGCTTAGGCATTGGCGATCACCGATTTTTTAATATAATTGCAAAAGCGTAAAAAAGCTAAAAATAAATATCAATAACCAATTTAAAATGTTATTTAAAAATAATCTACGCTCCCACACTTTATAGTACCTACACAGACTCCAAGAAAATATCTGCAAACTATTAAGTTTGTAAGTAATAATAATAATAAGTCAAAGCTAGGTATATGAAAATAAATAATCAACTTGATCTTTTTAGAATAATATATTAAAAGGAATAAGTGATTCATCACGTAACGAAGGGACCCGAACCTAAAACGTGAAAGGCACGCGTGTTTTTCTCCCTAAAGCATTTGCTAAGAAGGGTTTAGGCAATTTCGACGTTATTTCAACAATATAACATTTTGTTTTACTCAAAAAATTCATTTCACTTACCGCAACAAGCTCAAAATACGAGAGTTCTTGGAGCAGGGCCACGGTTTAAACGTAAAGGAAATTTTCAGCTTTTATGTAGGTAAGGAATGCACAAACTTCTGTAATAGCCTCGCTACGACTGCAACATAACAGCCAGTCTGCAAATATTCCAAATTGGATTGCAGCTCTTGTACGTAAATAAGTTATAACTGCACCTTATGCGCATTGATCGAACCCACTCCGAATACGGAATTTTGGTATTTATATTTCGTTCATTAGCGTATTAATAGTATTTTTTAATTAATAACTCATGTTCGTAATAACTATATTATCTATTATGATTAAGAGAGCAAACATAAAGTAGCAGACTTGTCAAAATAGCAAGTTCTACAACTGTTATAGTTGAAATTGGTATGTACCTTTTGGTGTTAGAATTTACAAGCTGTAAATTAATAAATTATTCCTTTTATTAAGTAACAAGAACGCTACCTACATGAGTTTCCAAGAATGTTTGAAGTTAGTAAAACTTTGTTCAGTACTTTAATATACTTCATATTCATATCTTTTTTTAGCTTCATAATATACTTCATATTCATATCTTTTTTTTAATTCAATGTCAAAACTCTAGATTTTCTGTCAAGCAATGGATAAGACTTTCGTACAATACTGTTCTGTATTCGTAAATTCAAATGCAGAGTAAATTCGTAAGACGGCAGTTCGTGCAAAATTATTCTCTAACCATTCCAAAATATCAAAAATGCACAACGTTAATTCAAGTTTTCACTTCTGCCGGCACTCCCGGAGTGCAACCCGATTTTTTGAGCTCTTTATTCAAGAAACTGAAGAAAATGGATCTCGGGATTGAATTAAGCTACAGTTTGAGCCATCTTAGGAGGCGTGCGGACAGAAAGTGTAGGCTCTAGAGTCCCTTTCGCGCGAGGTCAGCTTGCGCTCCGTTCACTTTATCGTCAGTACGATAAAGAATGAATTCCTATTAACTATGTATGGAGCCTATGTGGCATTGATAACAGTGAACCTTGAACTATGATTAAAACGAATAGTACCAGGCTAGCATGAATGTAAAGGAGCTAATCAAAGTACCTGTTCATCAGATCTGGTCAGCACTTTCCCCACAGCTCTCTCAACACAGGAGTTCTTGTGGGGCGAACGAGGAATAAATCGTCCTAAATGCTGGAGACCAGGGGGTGCGATTGATTGAAAATGACGGAGATATGTAAAAAAGCATATTTCATTACGGCTTTCCGGCTGTTTGTTCTCTACTGGTCGCATTTCTCAACCGATTCTGGTAAAATTTTGTGAGTAGGTTCGATAATTATATAAAACTGTTTAGTCAAGCCAGTTTTTCCAAATGAATTAAAAATCTATTCATCCATTTCGAAAAATGATCAAAATTAGAAGCACCATCTAGCTACGAATACTCACGTACTGTGTGCTTTGAAAACTTCATGGCGACATTTTATTTATTTTACCGCGAGGTCTACAGCTCATGGAGTCACTAGTTATATGAATCACTTTGTAAAAGCTTTGTAATCATGAAAAATAAAAAAATAAAAAAACGAAATATCAATATTTGTAAAATTGCTTTCATGAGGTTAGATATGAGAATATTACATATCATTTGAGGTATATCTTATGAAAAATAATTCAACCATATTGTATCTGTAGGAGCCCTAACTTGGTATGTTTTGAAAATGTTTTTAGGCTAAATTTAAAACAAGTGGTGAAATATAACGATGTGATATATTTTTAGAACCGGCTCAGCAAGGCCTTTCATTTGATACCATAATACACGATAGGTTTTAGAACAATTTTTTTTCCCATACAAAAAATAGATGATAGCCGAGACAGGACTATGGGTGTGACGAGGACGGCTTTAAAAAGGTGGAGAAGAAGAAGAAACCCGCCCGCCGTAACCTATGTGGCAACGCCCCGACTGAACACAATCACCTGCTGCGCCCGGCTTTTCCGACGACGCTGGTGTGTCCCGCCTGCATTACTCCACTAAACCAGACGATCTCGTGTAGTACATCCGAATTAAGTCAAAATATACTCTGAGGGTCCAACGGTTGGAGTCTCGCTACAATGTGATGTTCAACTCATTCGTGGTGAGGGCACCAACCGAACATCTGAAGACCCTCATAAATGAAGATTTTTTTGGCCGAAGGGAGTCTGCGGCCGCTGTTCCGTCGTTTCCGCGGCCGGTTACCGGACACTGCGTTGCGCAATACGTCGCCGCCAATACGTGATAAAATGTAATAATGATTTCTGTCATTTCTAGTACTCATAACTTAAATGGTCCCATAGTTTTTTGATTCTCACACAAAATAGGATCTATTGACATAAAAAATTTTTTTTTTGGTATTTTAGCATTTTTTTGCTAACGGTATTTTTTTTCCAAAATCTGTGAATGCAGTTCATAATATCTTAAGAAGTTATGGATGGTCTCCTAGGAAAGTTTTCCTGTAACTATAACGGTTAATGTAACTGCCCTTAATGTACCGTTTCAAAAATTCATCCTGTATAAGATTGTTTAAATTGTATGTTAGTCTATAAGGTATTTATTGTATGGGCCATTGATGCCTGAAATGAAATAAAAAAATTGCTCCTTTCCTTAGGGAAGAAAGTTTAAGAACTGCGGGTCCAAAATTTTGTTTTCAATTAAGTACACGTGTACCAAACGGCTATACTGTACATCGATTTGCGGTATTCCATTGATTTTGAGCTCGTAGAACGACCAATTATTTTATCACTTATAAAAGGCTTCATTTACTGAGACAGTGCCCTTTAAAACAGTACACTTTTTATCCTTTTTATCTCTCTTCTGTTCTGTATTAATGTGTTAATTCATTGTACCAATATTGTTTTCTTTTCTTAATTATACTGTGTGTTTCTATTGTAAAGAAATGCTTTTCTATTCTGTTCTAAAATTACCTCTAGCAACTGAAATTCCCCTGAAAGTGTATTGCGATCTGGCCACACCGACCTAAATTATTTCTCCGGCTCTCCATGTGCCTTTCATTGCTTTTTGCTAAGTTTTGTTTACGGTCTACCTACTTAGACACTTGTGTCCTAGGATCTGCAAGAGCACCTGTGTTCAGAACTTTATTAATTTAGTATTATATAGGTCCACGGGCGAGTTGGTGAACTAACGGTTTAAACTTTCTTTGCAACAACGAACATGAATTTGCTTACTTCAACTTTGTTCTATTTTCATTATTTTATAGTAGAAGCGACCAGATTGCTTCCTGTTCATGGCTTTTCTTGTTGGCAACTAATTTCTTTGGTTTGTGGTGGCTCATATTCAAGAGTTTGAAGAAGTTCAAATTGGAATGATAATTAAAGATTGATACGTGTAAGTTTTTGTGTGTGGTAGTAGAGGGAGAAAGTTGACGAAAGTCTTTGGTATAATTTTCTTATCAAAATCATTCGTATCGATAAAAGATCATCCTTGTTAAGTCAATGTTAAATAAAAATTTTTTTTTTTTTATTTTTTTTATTATAATGGGTTTGCTCTTGACCCTAGTTTAGCCCGAAAGTATAGACAGGGTCTACAATGGAGCGAGCTTGCCCAGAAGGTGCCTATTCACTCTGGCCTTGAAAAGAGTCAGGTTGTATGTGATCGGAAACACAGACGCCGGCAGGGAATTTCATTCCTTGGCTGTGCGCATTATAAACGATGATGAGTAGCGTTTAGTACGCATAGGAGGTATATCAACCAAGAACGGATGGTAGCCTGCAGTGCGTCTGGATGTCCGATGGAAGAAAGGAGAAGGTGGAATGAGCTCATGCAGCTCTTGAGCACACTCGCCGAAGTACAATCTATAGAAAACCGATAGGCAAGCAACGTTTCGGCGGCGGCTTAGCTGATACCAGTTTTCCGTCGCCTATTAATCTCTTGGCTCTGCGTTCCACCGAGTCCAGTGCAATATATTCTGAAAATTGCTAAGATACTATTTTCTGATATTTTTAAATTAATTTGAACTAGATTTCTACCAATTACGATACTAAAAGTCTAAAAGGTAGCACCTTCAATGATTTATAATTATAAGTCAGGAACATTATTACGACATATATGTTATGGACACAATGCTCTTTGATCCTTTCTCAGCGACAATGGGTCTGTAGTTGGCAATAAAATTCATAAAGATCTATACGCTTAAAATGTTTTCAAATTCGCCTTGGGTTGAAACTTCCGTCGGATTTTGTGGAGAGACTCAATTTAAAAAACCGGTCAAGAGCGAGTCGGACTCGCGCACCGAGGGTTCCGTACAATCATAAATATATTTGGATATGTTACTTTAGTACAGTCTTTAAAAAAGTAGGATAAACGGCAGACAGTTGGAAAGGCGAACAGGCGGACAGTTAATTTACAAATCTTAACCACAGCTGCTTATGGTGACTGAAAAACGTTTCAGCCACTCCACATTGCAGACTGTTTATATTACTAAGTAGGAACTTATTCTTCGTTTATTCGTACGGCAAATAGTAGGTAATTATTTTAGAACCAGCCACCAATTTATTATTGTAGTGTTAGGTTGCGCCATCTCTTGACCGATAGTGGAACTATATTTTTCCTTAGGTTAGCATGCTTAGGACAGCGCCATCTGTTGACTGGTAGTAAAACTAAAAAAAAATTTGATTGTTTTTTGAATTTCTTAAAAAGTGTGTTATATTGAGACATCGTTTTATTTTTCCTGTAATCTTTACATAAACTACTATCACATAGAATTATTTCAGATTTTTCTCTCTGCAAACTTCGGAGATAAGGGGGGGGGAACGGTATTTTTTTTTACAATTTTCACCATAAGTCGAAAACTATGCGGCCTAAACAAAAAAAAGAAAAAATGTTTAAAAACGCGCAAACGACGTTCTTTCATATGATACCCCACATGCCCTAGTTGCCCCACTTCAAATTTTTAAGACCCCTTTTCAGTCCCTGTTGTAAAAAAGATATTTATTTTTTTATTTATTTCTTATTCGCGAAATAGTTGGACAAATGTCATCTTAAACTATTCCAAATTTCAAGTTGATACCATTAGTAGTTCTCGAGATATCCAGCTGTGACAGACAGACAGACTGAGTCACACCATAAGGGTTCCTTTTTTACCATTTTGGTACGGAACCCTAAAAAGGAATGGAATAAAAATAACGTTTGTTTTTTTGCCACCAAAAGTAAAAAGGAAACTTATCTTTTCTTTCAAACTTGTATAAATGTACAAGTAAACTTATATAATTGTACTTGTAAATGTAGAGATCCCCTTAAAAATGTGAAACTACTTTGTAATAATAGAAATGTTTAAAAAAACGTACAAAGAAATTTGTGTTTATGGACGATGAAAATTTTTATTAATATTTTCGTCACTTCTTCGCGGCACAGTCAATCCCAAATATACTACTTTGACATGCCTGTAGCGCGATATTCAATATTGAAAATCTTTTACTTCACCTAATATGGGAGTGGTATTTCGGAGTATCACCTATCTTACTGCATATAAAGATTTTCCAATAGAAGAGGAAAAGTTCACAATGTAAAACACGTGAAGATACTAAAAATAAAGATAGATTTTTTGCAGTCTTCATTTGACAAATACTGAGTAATTTTGACGACCTCCATGGTCGAGTGGTTGCACACTGGTTTTTAAGGTGTTGCTATTTTCGAGGTCTCGGGTTCCATTCCATCGCCGGTTGGGTCAATTTAGAAAACGAACATTTCTATATTGGCTCTGAGTGCTTGTAGTACCACAGTTGTCTCTGATTTCTATAATACAAGTGCTTAAGCTACATAGTTTGATGTTTTCTAATATTAATTTTAAACAAAAATTAAATTAGTAAAGACACTGCCATGAGCAATGTTTTTCCTCCTAAAAATTTGTCATTAGTTGGGTCCAATCCACATCGAGCGACCAACCTCGCGAGGCAGGACGTTGCCGCGCGCTGCGGGCCTCGGGCGAGGCTGCTCACAAGGTGTGGACCCAGCTATTCAGCAACTTCACTCTCACATGCATTGGTCATGGTCACTACCAGTAGTGCGCCTTGGTAGTGTCGTGTAGGGGTTAGATCCTGGAAGTGATCTAATAAATACGCCTCTGGTCAGGTCGGGTTATCGACAATAAAAGTCTTATTTCTCTTACATCCTTACTAATATTATAAAAGCGAAAGTCTGTTTGTTTGTTTGTTACGCCTTCACGTATCAACTACTGAACCAATCATCATTAAATTTTATACATCCGTTGTCAGGGGTACAGAGAAGGACATAGGATACCTTTCATCTCTAAAAAAAGTATCGTTCCTGAGGGATAGAAAAAAAACTTTTCACGCAGACGAAGTTGCGGGTGGCTCCTAGTGTATTAATAAGTGAGTGAACCCATTTGGAAACCACCTAGTTACACTACATAATACAGTGGAATAAATATAATATAGGTCATTAATTAAAGCATTTTGATTTTTTGAATTTGCTACATAATTTTTGGGTTAGTATCCAATTAATTTCTAATTAAAGTAATAAATCGTGAGTGAAGCCAAATCCATAATAAATCAGGGATTTAATCATTCACACAGCCGCTGCGTGGTCAAAGTACAACATGAGAACGAATTTAATCAGTATGATGAAAGCGACGGCCTCCTTCGGGAGCAGACTTTGAGCCGCTGCCGACGTAATGAAGAACCGAGGGTTGGATTAAATTTGCGCACTTGTTCTGAGTCCGGCCCTGCATCGATCTGTGTCGATGCCAATGATTACTAGTGGGGTAACTCGGCCGTGTAGACAGGGCAACGATGAGGTGAGGTGTGTTGCAGGGGTACGGCTCCCCTATCGTCTTTAAATATTTTACTGAGTATATTAGTGCTCTCGTAGGTACTTATCATATTAAAATTCTCGATGATAAAATGCAAAATATCAACAGTTTTAAGAACTAAAGAAACAATAAGTGAAACAAAATAGTCAAAATCATCTGAATACTCATCTGAATTCGTATAATCTGAATTACATATTATAGTAAACTAGCGACCACCCCCGATTTCACCCGCGTGGTTGCCGTTCCCGTGAGAATATCGGGATAAAAAGTATTTTATGTTTTAATTAGGCTATCTACTATCTATGTGCGAAATTTCAACCAAATCCGTTCAGTAGTTTTTGCGTGATTGAGGAACAAACATCCGAACACCTAAACCCACAAACATTTATAATAATAGTCTGATATTATTAGGATTCCGAATACGGGATAAAGAATATTATATGTTTTAATTTAGGCTATCTACTATCTGTGTGCCAAATTTTAACCAAATCCGTTCAGTAATTTTTGGGTGATTGAGGAACAAACATCCAAACCCACAAATTTTCACATTTATAATATTAGAAGGATTCTGAATAATCATCTGAATTCGCCCGCTATTTTAATAGATCCCACATAAACAATAAGCTAATTGGATCTCGCAATAAGCTTCCTCGTTCCCACGGGAATTCCGATAGCAATCACAATGGCGTCGCATGTCGCATCCGACCTCAAAAGGAAAAGAAACAAAAGCCAACCTCACCGACAAAAGTTGTGAAAATAGTTCGCACATCATCGGTACAGTCTAGTCTGCATTTAGGCTCGTATTATAGAAACAAACTCAAACTCAAATCTCTGCTTGAGTACAGTTAGAACGTAATGGTGCTATTCATCGTAGCAAAAGAGCAACTGTACTCAAGCAGAGAGTGCAGTCTAGTCTGCATTTAGGCTCGTATTATAGAAACAAGCTCAAACTCAAATCTCTGCTTGAGTACAGTTAGAACGGGATGGTGCTATTCATCTTAGCAAAAGAGCAACTGTACTCAAGCAAAGAGTGCAGTTTAGTCTGCATTTAGGCTCGTATTATAGAAACAAACTCAAACTTAAATCTCTGCTTGAGTACAGTTAGAACGGGATGGTGCTATTCATCTTAGCAAAAGAGCAACTGTACTCAAGCAAAGAGTGCAGTCTAGTCTGCATTTAGGCTCGTATTATAGAAACAAACTCAAACTCAAATATCTGCTTGAGTACAGTTAGAAAGGGATGGTGCTATTCATCGTATATAGCACCATCCCTTTATAACTGTACTCAAGCAGAGATTTAAGTTTGAGTTTGATTCTATAATAAGAGCCTAAGCTACGGGCAAAACAAAAGATATTTATTGAGGTTGATGGCACCACTTTAAAAATGAAGGAAGAGACGAAAGAAACTATTTATAATATATTTATACTTACTACTACAGAATGAAATTATAGAGAGACCGTGTGATGTGAGTAATTCAAAAATATGAATAAAAAACTATTTTTACAACCAGGTACGTATTTTATTTTATGCCGCTTGTTCCAATGTATTTTTGTTGGTAAATAGTCTTTTTGCATGTGTAGATTAGATAATGATCCATTTTGTATCAAATACAACTTTTTAATAGATTCTCTATATAATCGCTTTGTTTGGTTAATTTTCATTTTAATTAATTTATAATTACAATTTCAATACTTTTTCCAATACTTAAATTCAGTAAGAGTTTTCGCATCAGTTTTTCATTCACTTAAAGCACACGATCTCAGATTTCTTTATATGTTTGTATGAAAATCTTTCTATAAGAGGAACAGAGAACGTTTGAAATAACACTAAGTGAGCAAATTCGAGGATTGCGTGCTCAGAAACTATACTACAATAATCGTCTTCCTTTTTATTTGATTTCATTCATTGCAAAAATGATCGCTTTAGTTTGTAATGATGTTTCTTACTATAAAGTTCTTAATTGATGTAAATATTTAATTAAAAATGTTGAAACTCTGCCCTTACGAATTTTGCAAGTGCATTTAACAATAACGTTATACAGCCAAATTAAGCGAACTTATAAAAGCTATTTCGTGAAAATTCAGTTAACTCTCGAAGTTCTGTAAAGAAACTATGATCCATAAACTGGTGCTCAGACTGGGTATAAAATAAAATGAAAAAAGGCCGAATAGCTCGGCTCCAAAGCCGGCGGCATAAAACATAAAGTTGACAGAAGTAGCACTCGAGAAAAATCACGGTTTTCGTACACTCACACATAGACATTTCGTACAGACAATCTCAGGCCAATCCAGACTGTTTTAGTACTGTAGCAGTTACCAAGAAGTTTCTAGCTCAACAAAACAAATGACGGTGACTTTTTCGAATGCGGCCAGAATGGACCTTTTGGGATCAAATCGCGGTTTTCCGTGCACGCACCTAAAGACATTTCGTACAGACAATCGCAGGCTAACCCAGACTATTTTCAGTAAGTAATGTAGCAAGCAGTTACTAAGAAGTTCCTCGCAAAACCTAGCAATGCGGCCAGAGTGGACCTTTTGGAATCAAATCGCGGTTTTCCGTGCTCGCACACATAGAACTTTTTATACAGGCAATTTTAGGCCAGCCCAGGACTATTTTCAGTAAGTACTGTAGCCATAGACATAGAAAAATAGAAATAGAATGAAAAATATATGGAAAAAATGAGTTACCAAAGAGTTTAGCGCAACAAAACAAATGTCGCTAGCTCTATCGAATAAGTTCAGTCAGTGTGAACTTTCTGTCTAAAACACACAGACTTTTATTCTATGCTGGCAGTTATCTGGGCTCGTAAACAAAAGATTGTCGATGATTCACGTTCCACTGCTCCAGTGTTTGGTTAAACTTCCCTCATATTATCTTTACATAAATTCCTTTAAAGTCCCCGATAGAGCACTGGAGTTTGTATCCTTTGAGGTTTGTGGAAACGAGAGCTTTTTAAATGAAACTCGTGAAGTTATTTATTTACTTACAACTGATAGAACAATTTGTTATATTGCTTTATTGATGTAAGTAATGTGTGTAT
Source organism: Agriphila geniculea (assembly GCA_943789525.1). Classification (NCBI taxonomy): domain Eukaryota; kingdom Metazoa; phylum Arthropoda; class Insecta; order Lepidoptera; family Crambidae; genus Agriphila; species Agriphila geniculea. The sequence continues at coordinate 21,271,975 of OX038878.1, forward strand.
GAAATCCTCAGACCATGCAACAAGTACTAATAAAGTCTGTGACGAAATCATAATCAAATAATTTAATGATTAGTCACAGTAACAACATAAGAATATGGCTTATTATTATAGGCTTGCAAAAACTGGAGGTTCATTTATGGGGAAAGGCATAGCCTTTATTAATAAAGTTCCACAACAAGTGATTGATCTTCCTTTGCATGAATTTAAAAACCATGTTAAAAAAATGCTCATGGGTAAAGGTTATTATAAAGTAGACGATTATCTTAAAGATCAAAGTGCATGGAAATGATGTAACACATAACTACTTTAAGTACTTTGTTGCCAGAGATAGTAATATGATAAGTCTATGTTTGTTGCCAATAATCCTGTCACCCTGTTGTTATAATCTGGTAACGATATATTTAAGTATGTAAATATCGTTACTTATTGCTGTTAAAGCTGATAAGTCTCTTGCGCCCGTTCTTCTTGTCAGTTAAAAAAGTCTGAACGGGTGGTAGGAAAATATAGACGATTCAAAAGTACTTAATAATTAAGTTTATTTAAATAAAGCTATTTTTGACTTTGACTTTGATATGAAAATTTTCATGAATGTTCAATCAAAGTTAAAACATGTTTAAAACTGAAAATTGTTGCACCTGAGCCGAATCTCAACTACTTTACAACATTTTCAGAGATTTGTTTGAATTTTCCATTTTAAACTTACGCCTAGTTCATTATTTATGTTTAACTAGCTTTCGTCCGCGTGGACAATCGAAAAATTTCCCTCCGGTTCATTTATACCTAATGTCATTACGTCCTCTTACCACTTTTGCCTAATTCTTAATTTGCCTTAATCCCAAAATGTCTGAAATCCAGAATGACTGAAATTTCTAATACCTGAATTGCAAAATGTCACACGAAATGAGTACAGTCAAGTTCAGAACACGGCAAAGAGTTTCTGTCTAGTCTTAATCTAGGGAAGCTTTGACCGTGATAAAAAATAACAGGTTACAAAGTATACGAGTGCTAAATTTCACTCAAATCCGTTTAGCCGTTTTTGTTTTTGTGTGATTGAGCAACTAATACAAACTTCACAAAACGTTCAAATATCGATACAACGGTTGGGTTTGTTGGTACCTACAGTGTTTCTTCAAACATAATTTACATTTTTATGCTAAAAAAAGAAAGTAAATATACTAAATCAAAAGAAAATAGGGCTTACTATTTGTTTTTCCATATAAACGAGCTGTACTGTGTTTTTTATTTTATTTAATTTTGTTCGATCAATTTACGGACTCTAAAATAAAAAAAATAAATAAAAATATGTTTATTACAGTTCCACAATCAATATAACACAATATTTATTGGAACACCCCCTTTAAGTATTTTAAAAACACTTGTGTCAGGAGTGTCCGCTCTTCCTAAATCTTATTTTATACAAACGATTGAGTTTATAAATTTAAGAGGTTACTATTTCTACAAAGCTATTATTAAGTAACTACGACTAATATGTGTGTGTGTGTGTGTGTGTGTGTGTGTGTGTGAATGTGTGTGTGTTTAATGATATCGTATGTCTATATTATAATATTTATCTTTATATATTACTTATAAAAGAAGAAATATATTTATAAAAGAAGAAATATATTTGATTTTATATTTGAAATATATTTGACTCTGCTGTCGAATTTACTGTATTATTTCTTCTGTTTGCCGTGTGTCAGTTATAATAAAAAGAGATTGGAGTTTCATTCACAAACACGCAAAATTTAACATTTTTTCAATTTTGACTGACATATGGCGAATAATAGAAATTATACAGTAAAGACAATGCAGCCCACAATATGACTATTACAGCTTCCGAACAATATCAAATTAAAATATAACCATATTGTATTTTTATTTAAAAAATCTTTCCAAAGTTAGCTCGTTTGTATGGGAATCCATTATGGCCTCTGTTTATTTTATTTTGAGCAGTGTATAAGTTACGGCTAATACCTGAAATGCGGCTACACCTAGTTTTAGCTGGTTAATACTAGGTGTAGCCGGTAGCTGTTGGTTAAGCCTAGGTGTAACCCTGCTTTACTCCTAATATAAGTTAGAAATTTAACACACTGCGAACACAGAATAGATATAATTACTAACGTACTGCAAACAAGGCCTTTGTTCCCGTCCCTAGGCGATTAGGTCCAAAATATTTGTTGTGAGTCCCTGAACGTTCGACGCCACTGCAAAATAAATTGTGAACGCTCCTAACGTTTTAATTTTTCATAGTATACTCAAAGCCATACTCAACGAGTTCTTTTTGATAACCCATAACGTAAAAATGAGATTTAAAAAAAAGGTAATATGTTTTTATTTTTTATACAAAACAATTCGGTTCCACGTAAAACACTTCAACGTAATATATGACAAAGTTTTTATACAGTAAATCATGAACGACTGGAATTGTTTACAATAAAAGTTCGGCGTAAAATACTTACTGGTGGAAAACTTTAAACCGTATTATAACGTTTCATGTAGTTGTGGTCTATTTGAATACAGAAGGCCTATTACAAATAAAAAGCATTGCGATAATCGTACGATGTTCGTCCCAATCCGTGGCACTATTGATGCATGAATAAGCTTCAATATCAAGTAAAATTAACGATGAATTGCGTCCGACTACCGTGATTCATATTTGTTATAGGCCCTCAGATTGTGGCAATATTTTTTAATTAGTTTGGACACTACTGAAGATTTGAGCGTATTGATTTTCTTCATTATTATGGAATTTCATATCATGAAAAATCTTCATAAAAAATGTTTTAGACTTCTTGATAAAATTCAAAATTAGCTTTTGATTTTCATAAAGATATCGTATCCGTGAAGTATTAGTTTTGTTTACAAAACATCATCTTTGAAACGCTTTCGGTCGGTAATAGAATGCTTTGAAAATAAATACAAACTGACAGCAACAATATTGTTAATAACCGATGTAAAGCAACCGGGAAAAATACAGTCTCGAAATAGATAAATATTTTATTACTTTGTCAAACTAACTACATCGCCTGTTCAGTACTTTAGCTTATGCTATTTTATAGACACATTAAATAGCATGACATGGTGCGTCACAATAAGAGCATTTAAATATAAACACCATGGTAATGTAATAATATATTTTCCTATCAGGTAACAGGTAACTTATTTATCTTGGCGGCGACGAATGTATAGGTAGACAAATGACGACTTAGAAAATACTGCGTAGGTACCGCCCAACAAGCAAAAACATCATATAAATTTTGACTTGTACGACTTTAAGTTGTATAGCAGTCTTATAATAGTAATGAGATGACTGTTAGGTCCTATAGACGTCTTAAATTTAACTTTTTAGTCGTGCGACGAATTTCATAAAAAACTGGTCATAGCAACGTCGGCAAGACTAAATTATACGACGTATTATACGACGTAAATATTAAAGTTTTAGCTAAAACGTATGACTTGTAGTTGCATTTGAGACAAGTTTCGACTTTTAAACGACGTTTAATAAAATGGCGGCTTTGCTTGGTCTTCAAATAACCTTAAAATGACTTTTTGTCTTTAAAACCTCATAAAGAGATCAGGGTGCGACAAATGGAAGTAGAATTAAACATAATTTTATTAATAAAATTTTTGTTTCAAACGCAAAACTACGAAGGGGCATGAAAATCTGAATAGGTAGGTTTATTAACTTTATTTCCCAGTCGAATTAAACGGTATGAGACACAGTCAGCAAGATATGAAAGTTAAATAATACTTATCTTTTATTTCCTTGTAATTGATTTATTTTGCACTCAGATCTCGAAATATAACCACAAACACGAGTCACTGACGAACATTAAAAATCAGTCGTACAAGTCTTGTTACTTGACTCCAATACAACTTTTTCGTCATTCAAAAACATCTGTATGACCACAGTATAACGAAAGAGTCATTGTAAAGTTTTGGTGCGACTACAGCTGTGTACGATGAAAGTGGTAATCTTGTGATTTTTGTATGACCATTAAACAACAATGTAGGTCATATAAATAGGGCCCTTTACGCTATTATAACGTTAGTGAGACCTATCTTTTGCGACCAGTGGTAATAAGATAACGTTTGTACGACAATTGTACGACGTAAAGTTGGGCGAACTTCCAGTAGGGAAACGTTTACAGTGATCAGAGGGACTACTCTGAAAACTGTACCATGATAATCGAACGACGTTCATCCTAATCGTGACATATTTACTCAAGAACTAGGCCCGAAATCAATTAAATCGAACGTAAAACATCGTCTGATTATTGTGATTATGTTTTGTATTAGACTTTCTACCACTTCCGCAGTTGATTTTTAGGGTTTTTTCAATTTATATATTTTTAGTCGAACTGCTTCTGTTACACGACAGCATAATCATGTGATAAGATGAAAGTATAAAGCGACTTAGAAAAGGAACGTTTCAGTATTCAGATATTTTCTCTTGATTACTTTGCTATTCAGAGAGATCTGGTTTTCTTGAAGCTTTTATGCAAATAACGACACTAAGGGCTTACAGAAAATGGGATTTACATTTATCTTAAAAAGGGAAAACAGATAACAACTTGCTTCCACCCGCGACTTCATCCGCGTAGAATTTCACTTACCGTGCGAATGAGATACTTTCTTTCTTACCGGATACTTACGTTAAAAAAACTACCTATAATATATGCCAAGTTTCAGTCCGACTCATGCTGTGGTTTGAGCTGTGTGGTGATGAAACAGTCAGTGAGTTAGTCAAGACATGTCTATCAGCCATTTTTAATTTCCCTACTGCACAGGCCTTCCTGGCCTTTATGGGTGGATAAGGAGGACGGGCCATAACATGTAATGTAACAAAATATGTGAAAGTAACTCACTTTGCATGTCTGTTACCTTTTTACGCCTGAAACAATGAATCAATTTTGGAAATGGATTATGGAAACTTATATTAGAAGAATATTACCTCTTATTGTGCAAAGTAATATTGAAGGGACTGAAATAAGGGAGTTCGTATAGGGACCGATAACAAAGATTCACGCAGACGAAGTAGCGGGCGGCATCTAGTTATTATCTAACAAAGTGTTATCTACACTAGAGCACCAGAAGCTTAACTTATAAAGTGAAAAGATTACAAAGTCCGTATTAATCCGAGAATCTCTTAATTTACGCAGTGCGTTGCCCCCGAACGAACCATTACGGTTCCGTTACATAGAAACTTTCCCGAGAGCTGATAAAAGATCTAATTTATACCAAGAGGATGAACCAGCCAGCGGTCGTAAGGGAAAGTTCGGTTATATAACGCTTTATGTTTACTCAGCTCGAACGATGTTTCGGTTGACGTTTTAATAAATTCTTTGATGATACAAGAAATTCAATATCAAAGTTTGGTTCCGACAGAATTGTTTTATCGCGTTAATTATTCGGTGCTTTCATATTGGGGATAAAGAAAACTGCTTCCTTTTTTGAGCAAAATTCATAAAACGACGATAGTTTCTGCGAAGAATTAGTCTGTAAAAATAGTAAGCGTATAATTTTGCTTCAATTTTCACTGAAAATGTTCACTAGCAGCTTTTCCCAAGGTATGAGAGAAAAACGAATAAATTGAAACTAATTAGGCAATTTTTTCATTACGTTTAATTTATTTTTGTGCCTTCCATCCTTCTTTGATTTAACTGTAGGGCGCGACACATTTTTCACTGGAGGAATCTTTTTTATTATTCATTATCAAGTCAACAATAAAACTTTTATTATGCTCTTTCATCAGGATCTGCCAAGAGGCACCGCCTAGTAGATTTATAATTGCTTTAAAAATTATTCGTTTCTTTTCCTTAATGCACTGTCGGAGGAAATGGTGAATAATTATGGAGCCATTTTTTCCGCTTTAATTGCTTACTCCAAATTACCTGACATTTTCCTAAATGGCAATTCTCGGCTTTACTCCAGTTAATAACTGACTTCTTAGTTAGGTATTTCGTCGTGATTAATATGATATCCCATAATTTAGATTGTAGTAATGTTTAAGAAAGTGTTAAGATGTAACAGAACTACTCAACTTTTAGATTTTTATGCATTCACAATGCTATTTTTATATTAAGATTATTAATATAATTGAAAAATATTAGAAAAAATCGACTCACCCGTAGCAGCTCAGACGGGACTCAACCAATGCACTAACCAATTATAGCGACTCGGTAGCATAATTGGTTAGTGCATTGGGCCGGAATCCTAAAGGTGCGGGTTCGAGTCCCGTCTGAGCTGCTACGGGTGAGTCGATTTTTTCTAATATTTTTCAATTATATTAATATTCTTAAGAACTACTCAACTTTCCATTATGGTATTTGTTATATGATATAAGACAAAGCGTTCCCAATAAGTAAACAGAATCGAATGAAAATCAATTACAAACGGAATAAGGTAGTAAAATAATAATGCTGTTATTCAGCTTTTCACTTTACGATCTATATCTGGCTATAAATACAAATGCAAAAACAGCCGTTTCGTAGTCCAACAAACAAGATTACAGTTGATTTATATCGACGACTTATTTCTGATAACAGCTTTCGGTTTTGATGTAAACAACTGCCAAATGGTTCCACGACGGAGAAATAGGCTGCGATCCAACGTTAGCGAAAAAGTTTCTTAGCTTAGCATAGGGAGCAGTATTTTATTGATTGATTGACATTATAGTTACTATTTTAACAATCCAATAGCAACTATAATGTCAATAAATCAATAAAATCAAATATATAACTCACAAGAGTTATAATGAATTAGAGTATAAAAAAGGCATTTTTCTAATTGTACGGTGGCAAAATTTGGATTATGATTTACTAGCGGCCGCCCGCAACATGTCCTGTACTCCCGAGAACGTGTATGTAAAATTTTATGATGATCGGTTCAGTAGTAAAGACGTGAAGGCGTAACAAATAAACAAACAGTCTTTCGTATTAATAATATTAGTAAGGATAAAAAAAATAATTATCTGAAATGAATAGTATTATGTTTACATTAAAATTGTATTTAGTAAATGAAAATTTCAGTGAAAGGACGATGAGCCTTTTGGTCAGACCTTACATCATTGAAAAGGTCTTAAGAACATTTTAATGTATGACAGCAAATGTCAACTATTAGTATTTTAGGACTCTCTGAACTCCGAAATTACTAACAATAGATACCTATATAAATATGTTAGCAGTAAATATTTGTCTTAAAAAGGCCTTTCTAATGATATTATATACCAATCACTCATCTCTAGAAGGGGGGTAGATCAACTCCTGTGGACAGTGGAAAGTTTTGGACTTTAAATAACCAAAAATACTAACATATTGATATAAAGTATGTAAGTAGCAAATGTTTGTCTCTTTCTAACGATATATCACTCATTGCTAGTGAGTGATGTCTAGACAAACTTCCATTGCTTGCTCATCATCCTTCGACGTTTTACGTTTCAGACATAGAATTTGTTAGTATCTTCACTATATCTTCCAATCTGCATAGCTTCAGTATGTACTAGAAGCTTAATACAACATAGCAGCGAGGTTCGAACGAGCTCCGAAACAATTCATCAAGCTGTGATTGACAGACAGTGGTAACGCTGATTTGTATATATTTATCACTATAGTGCCTCCTTCTGTTTGTTAACAGGGCGCGCTCGATTCCGATTATTGAATCAGTGTTGCCTGTTTATTAAGAAACCTTATTGATTCTTAAAAACGTTTTGATTGAAACGTTGTTATTTTATTAATGGTAATTTCATCATCAATTCCACAGGAAGGTAAGTGGTTGCTGATTCTACGAGGGCTAGCTATTATTCTGCGTTGCTTTTTATCAGTTTGTAGATTTAGGAATCTGACTTAGACACTGTAAATTGCATAACATAGTTTTGAGAGCGTTCTTTGTGTAGACGCTATAATAAATAAAATATTTACGTAACATAAATATACTTAAGGAAAATAATATACAACTAGCCCATTAAATACATAATATTATAGTTATTTGGACAAAGGATAACTAAAAGAAGGAATAATGAAAAAAAAAAACATTTTATAAAGGGAACCAAATGGTTAAAATACTGCAGGTAGATTAATGTTTATGTACCATAATATGATGTGACGTTGAAATTATGAGTCCATGCAACTCGGACGTACCATAATAAAACCAAAATGGCTTTTCCAAAGTACTTACGTGACTGCTATCCCGTGGATTGCAACGTGCGGAATCTAATTACCGCACGTCTGTCTGTGTCGACATCTACTCTTTTTGCCCCACTGTGCGTTGCGTTTGCTCCTTAATTGCGATTGAGGTTGGTGCAGCCGGTTAAAGCCGCATTTTTCCGGTTTGTTTTTGTCATCACCGCTAAAACGAATAAGTGTGTAGTGCCAAATATTTGGCTTCCTAACTTTTGTGTGACTGTTGGATTTTGTTTTAGTTAACGGATGGGAGTTAGATCTAAAATGAAATAGGTGGCATTGTTAATAAACCAATAATTTTCTTTTTTTAAAGAAAATACCTACTTATATTACCAATATTATAATATTTTTCACAAATGTGCAAACTGCTAAAGAGGCTTCTTTTGAGCAAGCTCGCCCCATCTTAGATTTCTTCTTAGCCTTATGGTATTCAAATGTAGCCAACAGTAAGCCCATTTAATGTAAAAATAGTAGTTTGTTACACAAGGGATGTAAGTGAGCTATTACAGAACAAGATCCAATTTGGCGCCCGTGCGAGCGCAGCTCGCAAAGGGCACTAATGGATCGAGTGCACCCGAGATATTTAGACGCCCGAGCGAGCGTAGCGAGCGAGGGCGAATATAGTTCGAGGGTGTAATAGCTACTTACAACCGAGGTAAGCATACTATTTTACATCATTCATGCGAGGTAAATTTAATAAAAATAAAAACAAAAACATTAAAACAAAAATAAAAATAAAACGTTAAAGGGTTATTTCATTGAAAACTCGTGGGGTTGATCAGACCATTAAACTGAACAACTTTCATTATGGGACCAACCTCGAAATCACGAAAAAAAATCAGCTGTTTTTGCATTGCAGAATTTTGCATACCTAGCTTGAACTGAAATTAAATTGTTTTTTTTTCAGCCAAAAGTTTCGTCAGTTTATAATAAAAGAAAAGAGATTGGTTCACTAAGGAGTTTTAAATGCTTGAATTGTAAAGTAACTTTACAGTTAAAGCATTCACCATCCTTGAATTGTAAAGTGATTTGAAAATGGAACGTTCTATCTAAACAATGCACTGTGTTGCACATGCCAACTTACACAGCCTCATACTATATAAGTAAATCCTAGTTACCGAGCAAGTATGATGTAAAAATAATTACAGCATATTATGTCGTTGTGCTAAAAAGTTAAAATCATAATTTTTGATTTATATTATAGGCAAATTTCATTATTATCGCTGTAAAACGAATGCAGCATACTTGGCCTATTCTCCGTTGAATAATAATATTACCTCACAATTCACAAGCGAATAGCAGTAGGTTTCAAGGCAAACGGCGGCCAAGCTGTATTATACGAGAGATTGAACAACTTAAGTCCCAACAAAAGAAGAATTTAAAGCGTGCCGTTTGAGATGATTCGTTTAATAAACTCGCCGCGTCGGTTTTAATAAATTTCCTTTAACCGCAGCTCGGAGGAGATATTTCTTAGATAATATAATCAAAAATGTTGAGCTTGGAGCTCAGGGCTGCAATAAAGGAATCATTATCGAGGCGGGGCGTTCTGGAGGATTTCGTTGGATACGCATTGGATGAGGAAACCTAGTATTGGGGATTACTGCTTTATCTATGCTTTCTCAACACACGTCGCCGACGAATTTAGACGAAGGCGGAGGGTCTATTACATAAAAATAATATCGATAATCGGTAGATGTTTGTCCCACTCCATGACATTAACTTTAAGGTTCAAAATCAAGTAAATATAACAACGAACACTGACTCTGCAGGATTGGGCCGAATCCGGAAGGGTACGGGTTCGAAGTTTGTATGAGAAGCTACGGGAGAGCCGATTTTTCGCTCGCGACGTCCTCCGCGTGGACATTCGGAAAATCCTTAGAGAACCTTTGACCGGGATAAAAAGTATCCTTTGTTTTAATCTAGGCTTTATATGAACTTTTTGTATGCCATCGGATAAATAACGCTACAGCAAACTTCACCTCTTTCCCCCCAATCAAAAATACAATAATTAAGATGATTCAAGGAACTTTTGTGCCAATTTTCGTCAAAATCGTTTGAAAAATGTGACCTGTAGACAAGAATAGATAGACGGACTTTTAGCGGATTTTTGGCCAATCTTGGAACTGAGACGCTTCGCTCGGCCGGTCAATTAGTAGCATAATATGCTAGATATCTAAAATTAAATAAAGATCATCGTCCGATAACGAGATCGCATTTTATTTTGTAATAGGCCCCCAGGTCAGATGACGAGATTAGCCAGATTAGTATTCGGGATCACTGGGAGATGTGAATCTGATGTTTTTTCTTGGTTAAGATCACTCGAGCAACTTTCTTTAGATAAAGCTAAGTCATGCATTTTCAAATGAAACTGGCAACCAACTATATAAATATAAGATTTTTATTATGATGATTTCTTGCGAATAAGTAATAAATACGTTTATTTGCACTTATTTAATAGCAATATGAGCTATTTCTAAGCTTCAGCTGAGATATATTAATATTTTCTGTATGAATTTATTTTCATTTTTGATATAGCATGCCCCCGTGGTAAAGAATTTGGTTTAATTACTTAAAATAGTAGTACTTACCAAATTTTAAAAATAGTTATCCCAGATTACTACAGTTATTATGATAGATAACTTTTGTGAGGCGCACTTAAAGGTCAGAATAATTCACATTCAAAAGTTGAAAATTAATAAAGTTCGCAACCGCTCTACTTTGTTTTCTTAGAAGTTACTCAATTATCTTTTAAGTAATTACTTAAAGTGCTATGGTATTTTCTAACCACATAGAAACCACAGAGTAAAAAAAAATCTTTTGTAAAGACTAGAGAAAAGATAAAGATGCTCGAAACTCGCATCCCAAATATGAAAGTTTGCACCCCAGCGGGTACCAGTGCACCCCCCATGTGTATATATAAGCTGTGCGTGTAGTATTGTACCCACACTTTTCGTGTGATCTAAGCTTCTGGTTGTGTAATATTCTTGCGGCCTAATAACACTAATTTTGCTCGATAAAACCGTTACGTTGTCATTTATTTACCTAAAACCTTTGTCCAAGATTGGCATCTTACGAGGGTGGTTTGATAAGTCCGTGACTTTGTGAAGAAGAAAAAATTGTTTAAAGAATATTTTGTTTTATTTTTCTACATAATCTCCTTTCAGCTCTATACACTTCGACCAACGATGTTCCAACTTCTTCAACCCATCCAAAAAATAGTTTTTATCAAACCCTGAAAAATAGGCTCCTGTTTTAGTTATCACTTCTTCATTGGATGAGAATCTTTATCCACCAAGCCATTTCTTGGGAAGTTTGGGAAGAGGAAAAAGTCACACGGGGCCAAATCTGGTGAAAACGGGGGGTGTGGCAATAGGTCGTATCGCAATTCCACAAGTTTTGATGTTGCGGTTGCCGACGCGATTTCTAAATTAAGACAGGAAAATTGAATTATGAAAAAATATTGTATTCAACCTTAAAGTCACGGACATATCAAACTGCCCTCGTAGGTCACCTTAGGTTTAACTTACAACAATTTTAACAAAACTAAAGCTAGTATTTTTCTGTAAACGAAACTGAAACGGTAACGATTTAGCTTTGGTTTTATCGTTGAAAATAAGGGCGATTAGGCCCCTGTGCTAAGAACTGGTAGCCCCTGCGGAACTGTAGTATTCTCGTAGCAATGTAGCGGTACTACGACGACGTCTTACTACGATGCTACGACTAGGGACTGTACTGGTTGACAAACTTATAAAAGTTTAAAAATACACTACCAGACTCTAATTTCTGATTAATAACAATGCACAAATGTTGACTCGTCTAAATGTCTTAAGGTAAATGAGAAATAACTTTTACCAGCCATAAGTAAAGATTTCCTTCAGAATTGAGTTTGCGTCGTGTCGTTATTATGTTCTAGCCTAATAAGGCTTACTTAAAACATTGTTGGTTATGCTTGGTAGAAATATAATCTTATGATATAAATTGGTGCGAATCGCGTGAGTTTCGTGTGTGTGAGTGTGTATGTCGTATCACAGCCTACTGCATAATATACGCTTCTCCGAGACGGAGGCGACTCTATTACTCAGCCGTAGAATTTATGAACCGAATAACACCGACTCCACAGATATTGAAAACGTGATGCAAATATTGATAGATATTGTGTTAAGCCCATACATACTCGTGTGTACTGCAGAGGAAATTGCGATGACGTATATACGACCTTATCATATAAATAAGCACACGTGCGGATCTATTTTTGTATTTTCGTGTTGGATTTGAAAAGGTCCTTTCCAATAAAACATATTTTGAGATCAGACGTGTTTTTAATTTAATACGGTTAATATTTTTCATTCAAAGATATCGTTATAAAAATATGTATAGTTGGGAACACATCGCGAAATAAAATATTTTGACGTGTTACCTTAATTTTATTATCGAAAACAATAATTAACACTCAATAAATAACAGTCAGTTACGAATTTCAGACTATTGAAATGAAAGATTACTTTTACATATTTATTTCCCTACATGCCTTATATTTTATTAGAGTCATAAATAGTTAACTCTACTTGTTGATAAATGGTCTGACTGGTTATAGTAGGTAGGTATAAAAAGGTAAATACTTTTCAGTCCCTTTCTTACATTCTATTTCTCCACTTTTTTGTACCATATGATTTAAGATAACTTATAGGGATTAGTTATATTTAGAACTTTTATAACGTTATAGTTTCCACTGCTCGTAGCATAGCCTATAGTTCTATATAGTTAGCTTAGGTAGTTGTTATTGTCTATACGTTGACGTATGGTTATTGAGAGCGGTAATTTCACCGTAAATGAAGCTTTAGTAAACCATACACAACATGATATTGTCCCGTATTGTTTGCGTTTACGAGCTGCACTACAATCGTGTTATAATGTTATGATTAGGATAATCGACGCTTGATCTTATTCGCGATAATTGGACCTGTAAGTATAGAATAACTGATTATTAGGAGAAATAGGAAACTAGTTTTTTTACAAACGTCTGAGAATTTTAGAGGTGCAAGGACGGTCATCGTGTGGGTGACCACAAATGTATTACCACGAGTTTCTCCGTGCTCCGGAAGGCACAGTTCTTAGTCCCGGTAGCATTTGCAGTTGTTACCCGCCAATAGGTATTGGGGCCAAGTGTTGGGTGGTTACTATGGCTCATCCTCTTTGTCCATTTATGGATGGGCTATATACGCGGGGGCCAACAAGTCGATCGCGATCGAACAGTCGATCTCTGGAGACAGTGCAGTCGATCGCGAGAGACAGAACAAAAACTGCTTTGCTTGTGGTAGCAAAGCAAGTAGCAACCGAACGGGTGGGAGGCAGGTGCGTCGATTTGTAGTGAAAAATACCCCAAAAATGAAAATGCTTTAAGTCGATCTCAATAGGCCAGGAAATTTTAAAGTATATCGCAGCCCTAGACAATTTGGCCACCCCTGGGCTATATGGACCCGATGGGACGTAAACACCGGGACACACGATGTATCACATCATGGTCCCGTAGGTGCAGCGGCTATGTAGGTATCTATATTTGAAATATACTATACAGTGGTGGACGAATAATTAGAAACACCAGTCGATTTTTAAAGAAACGAGGTAACTTTTAAACCTTAGGTTGTCCGTCAGGAATTGATTGAACTGTGGTCTGATGATGGCTATACAGAGTGAATGGAGGAGATCCAGACCACTTTACACACCCAACTAATCTGGGGGTCTATTACGAAAAGTTTATTGCAATATACCTACGCAGCTGCGTCCGTGCTTCGTTTTGATTGTTTCCTATTACAAATCACTTTCGTATGCGATATCGCGAAGTGATTGCGTGAGTTTGACAGTTTCTCTCTAGCGTATCCGACATCGTTCGTTTAGTAGTCTATGGGCTATGATAACCAACTTCAAAATGTTTGTTATAACTACAACCAACGAACTGCGGACGACTATCGTGGCCAAGTGACTGCGTTACGCAATTACGTATGTTATTTTTGCAATAGGCCCCCTGTTAAGCATTCTACGTGCTGTAAGTTCCATCCGTTACATACATTTAATGCTATTTTCGTGATTTTTTAATTATACTTTACAGCTCTTAGAATGCCGATCAGATCAGTTGGGTGTGTACAAGATCTGGATTTTCTCAATTTATTTCCTGGAAACCCGTTATCAGATCACAGATCCATCAATCCCTGGCTGAGAACCAAAGCTTCAAAGTTACCTCGTTTGTATGAAAATTGACTGGTGTTTCTAATTATCCGTCCACCACTGTGTAATTTATATATTACTAGACCGCCCGTGACTTCGTCTGCGTGAAAAGGTTTTTTGCTATCCCTCGGGAACTATACTTTTTTTCGGGATGAAAGGTACCATATGTCCTTCCCTGTTCCCCTGATAACGTGTATGCAAAATTTCATGATGATCGGTTCAGTAGTTAGGACGTGAATGCGTAACAAACAAATAAACAAACAAACAAACGGACTTTCGCATTTATAATATTAGTAAGGACTAGCGGCCGCCCGTGACTTCGTCCGCGTGGACATTCGGAAAATCCCTAGGGAACCTTTGACCGGGATAAAAAGTATCCTATGTTTAATCCAGGCTATAAACTATCTGTGTGTCAAATTTCATCCAAATCCGTTCAGCCGTTTTTGCGTGATTGAGGAACAAACATCCAAATATCTAAAAATCCAAACCCACAAACTTTCACATTTATAATATTAGTAGGATGTGTACTCTTATCATTGATTTACTTTATTTGACATTTTGTTTATTTCTTTATCTCAGCAAAAATAAAGCTCCAAATCCCAGCAAATTATGTATAGCGTAATGTGAAATGCGCTTTACAGTAGCCTCCAACACCAATGTAATCCCACAAAAACATTGGTAAGTGCCAATCGTTCATTCCCCACGAATTATTCTACTGCATGAAAATTCAAATTACAGTTTTGTTTCCATTTCCACCATAACGTAAACATAACCGATGTGGCTCTCTTTGTTGTTGAAATTGCGTTTTTTCGAATAGAACCGAACGTTCGGCGTTTAATATTCATGAGTCGCTCCATTGATGTTCTACGCTACCCATTGACAGATGGCCACAATAAAGTCCACTTGTGGTTGTTCATCCAGCCTTAGCTATTGTCCAGATTTACAGTTTCCGATGGCTACACATAATGAATGAGATATTTGGATAGTTATTTATATATATTGTAGTATGAAAAACTATATTTTGAAGTCGGTCGTATTTGGTAAAGATACATTTAAATTTGTAAATACCGGTACTTATTTCTGTTAAAGCTGATAAGTTTCTTGTACCTGTTCTTTTTATCAGTTAAAAAGTCTGGATAGTCTACTACCCGGGTAGGAAAATATAGACGAATCAAAAGTGATTAATTATTAAGTATATGAATAAAGAAACTTTGACTTTGAGATAGGTGATAACACCGTTGTCAAAACTCATGTTTAAAGTAAAAAGAATCAATTTTAATAAGAGTATAATGAATACTAAGAACCTACAATATATAGCAAGTCAAAAAAAAAATTAGTCAGATTTGAGTTTTATTAATTCAAAATGTGGTCGCATTCATGCTGAATCAGTCATACTAAAACAAGGGTGGCCAATAAATTTGCCAGGTGGGCAAAATTTTTTAGACTATGGTGGCGCCGGGCCACAACTTTTAAGCGGGGCTGGCCGGTGCGCAGTGCTACCGTGAGCCGGCCGGCCGGCCGATATCTGGCGGGCAAATTCAAATGCTTTGGCATTTGGCCTTGGCCACTTAGTGGCCCGCGGGTCTGGGTTTGGCCGGCCTTGTACTAAACTAATAATTTTTTTCAAAGGTGATGCTTTGACTCCGTAAATCCGTACTTCGCGTTTAGAATGTACAGAATCGCTTAGCACTTGAATTTATCATTGTTATGTGAACCGTGTTAATAATAGGTTAACTGAAATTAACTTGTTTCACTTCGTAATGATAATTAAATATTAAAAAAATCAGTAAATATTTATTTGATCATTTTGTTTATGGAAGCTAGACTGAAATATCCTTTACCTCACTCATTATTTGTCTAATAAAAGGTACTTCTCATGTTTTTATTCATTGCATATTGAACAGACGAGGAAAATATTTTCTGTTTAAAACTGATATTATTCCCATGTGTGTAGCTGCTCTCACTATTACCATGCAAATGGGTGTTCACTGTAGTTACACTCTGAGACTATGGACTAACCACCAATCTCAATGGAATCACATATCACACAGCCTGAATGGAGGTGTTTCAGACCCTTTAGGCATTGTTCGTTGCTATAAATGTTCGACATAAAATACAAAAAATTTAGGAAAACCACAGGTGTTAGTAGTAGCACTTAGGAGTCTCTTAAAAGCGACTGTTGATCAATAGCTTATTTATGCATTGTACTAAAATTAGGGACTTTGACTTTCCTCCTCCTGGTCATTATATCATCCGAACGAGTGTTATAATATAATGTTGTACTGAATTTCATAATGAAACTCGTCGGGTGTGGGCGTGGGTAGCGCAACATCCATTCGCTCGGATATTGTGGGTACTATGATACTGGTTGTTATAATGTTGGCAGGATTTAAAGCAAAGATAAAGGTCGTATATCTAACAGTACATACCAAAACTTTTTTTTTCTTTGTTCACAGGGGAAAAAAATATTCTTTGTTCTGTGGTACATACTATAACATCTCCGTAGAATATAAAACGAGCAGCAGCATTTCCGATGGAAACGGCTCAACACTGCGATTTCGAACCCGCCTGACAATGACAAGCATGGAAATTATGATAACATCCTCCCATGGGAAACGTCGTCCAGCAGTGAACTTTGATAGACTGTTTGACATGATGATGGTGAAGGGAAATCTTTATCATAATAGCGTAGTTATTTAGTGTGGTTACATCTGTGACATACTTTTTTTAAGTTATTGTAAAAAACTATCTCAAAACCTTGATAATTGTAAAAAGCGGTCTTAAAGCTCTATCTTTACGAGATAAGTCATCGCCTCTTGACAACGAAGGTAATGTACGCTGTCATTGCTGCCTGAATGCTGTCATTAAGATGCCTCCATGGCTTTCTTTACCAGGGGTAATTAATAATTACCTACTAATTTAATTTCATCGTTTGATTCAAGCAACTCTGGGCCTTTTCCAATAGCAATTTATAATGGCATTATAATACATGTACCTCATATAAAGATGGCGGCGACGTGTTGCGCAACGCAGTGTCCGGTATCTAACCCCGAAACCGTTGGACACCCTTCAACCAAAAATCGTCTTTCATGAAGGTCGACAAAATGTTCAGTTGGCACCCTCACCACGACTGAGTTATGATCTGACTATCAATTGCTTTTATAATCTTAAAAAAATTTATGAATCAACTAAACATAGGTTGAAGATTTATTTTAAGTTAGTATTTAAATCACATTTAATTTTTTTTAAAAAAGCAAATAGTGCATTTGTAAAATCTTACCGATAATCTTTTTGACAAACGAGCATAAAGTGAATTCATTATTGTTTTGTTCAAAAGCTTCAAAAATAATTAATGATTGCAGATTTATTCTAAATGAATTCATTTTGCTCTCACGAGCTTGAGTCTAAATTTTAATCGAGTTAAAGAATATTCCGATGGATTAACTCATTCAGATTGCAATAATTTAATCCTTGGATTTGCTTTCATAAATAATTTGAAGAGTTTTTGCTTGCTTTAAGCGAGTCTTTTGAGATAATCCTAACTATTGAGTATCGAATAGTTGGTTTTAGAAATATAATTGTATGATTGAAATGCTTAATTGAAAAAGTTAAGAAGTTGATGATAATAGGAACATCTTAAATTAGTATAATTTAGGGATGATATCAATTTAAGTTGTTTAAAAATAATTTTATACAGACAATAATATAAGCATTTATTCCTAAACTACAAAGATCAACACTACGCATAAATTAAGCTTCGTAATCGTAAAAAATACAAATTTAATGGCATCGGAATGAAACGATAAAAATAAGTAAAAAAGAACTTTTATTTAAAACAAGGCGTTGGTAACAAGGTGTGAGGCATAACCTTCTTAAAATCAATATTACTTTATCAAGTTCCAAGGGAAACCACTTCGGTCGCCAGTGGTGACGAGTGTCCCCCGAGACAATATTGTAGTTCACAAGAATGTCAAAGATTTGTAGAAGTAAGTAACATGCGGTGTCTGTTCGTGGAGATTTGATAAATACTAGGTATTTCCTCACATTGGTGAAATAACGCTGATTTAAGATTTAAGAAATTCGACGATGCCACTAGTGAGTCGGTAGCTCAGCGGTCAGAGCATTGGACCGGGCATCCAAAGGTCGCGTGTTCGATTCCCGTCCGAGAATTGATCTGGGGCCCTATTTTTGAATCGCTCGGCTGGCGTCGAGCGCTCTTTTCGACTGATTTTCGTTCGACATTTGACTTTCCATATTTTTGAATCGCTAGACCGCAACGAGTGGGTGAGAGCACTCGTTTGCAGTCGAGCGATATGGCACGGCGAGCGATATTCTTTTCTACTAAAAACAAAGATATCGTAACAGCCAATAGAAACATGGGTATTACGTTTCGTTTTCGTTGCGGTAATTAACAGTTTTCTCTAGATTCTGCGTGGAAGGGATAAAATCCAACATTTCGTTTATATTGGCAGCACTGGAAACGAACGATTCAAAAATACGGAAAAACGGCGTCATGCGACTTGGAAGACGAGTGTGACTTAAGTTGCATGCGACAAAACTATGTCATACGAGCGATTCAAAAATAGGGCCCCTGGTGCGAGTCGTATTTTTTCTAATATATTATTTAGTATTGTATGAAAATAGCATTGTGAATGCAAAAATCTCAAATTAAAAATAAAATAAGGGTTTCTAAACTCATTCCAAATTGCGGCCCGCCCAAGCTAAAACGACGGTCGCCCGTGGCCCGGCCACCAGCGGCACATGAGTAACTCATTTGCTCAAGGCCGCTGCACGCTGGTGCCTCGAGCTTGACAGCTGCTGCGTGCTTCCTGCCTAACCACTAAACTCAGCGGCCGTCATATAGATTGCTCTAATTAATAATCATGAATCCCGTTTTCTGAGGTACTTTATCGGAGGTTTAACTTTATCGAAGAGGTCCACATCATCTGGTTTAAAGTAGTAAAATTAACTTTAATCCAGATAATGTGGACCCCTCCGATAAACTTAAACCACCGATAACTACCTCAGAAACTGGGCAGTCAGATATTCCGAGACGATTTCATAATATTTATTGAGCTGAGAGACAAAATAGTCTGTGTGGAAAGGTATCGATAACATTTCGAACGAAAGTAATTTTAATAAAAAGGTTCAAAGAAATTTCTGAGCAACAGAGAACAAATTAAATCCTCAATACTTTAATGAAAATTTTATTGTGTAGGTAAATAACAATAAATAAAACGAAAAAGCGGATTATCTCGCAATTTGAATGTGAAACATCCTCATGAATTTCATTAAACCCTTGCTTAATCACGCTCAGACCAATGGTCCGTGATAAATTTCTAATTAAATTATTTGCTCTGCGTATTTCTACTGCGGCCCTACAGAGGAAAACTGTCTGTTTATTATGAACTAATTGGATGATAAAACTTCAATTTGTCTTCTTTACTACATTTCTTATTCTATTCCACTGTCGTATTCGCCACTCTCTCTTGGCTTTTTAAATCTGTAAAAATACTAACTTAAAGGAAGTAAACAGTGCGCATTTTATTCCTCATGTGGTTAATTGCATTGACTATAATGCCTATACCTACAGGTTTATTTTTTATTTAATGCCTATACCTACAAGTTTATTTTTTATTTAGTCACCATCCAAATTTTAAGTTTGATTTCGGTCCATGAAACTAAACAACTCTCACTCAGCAAAAAACCTGTCAAAAATCTCAAAATTTTGGTCGCCCCTTACTAAAGTATAAACTTTGTATGGATAGTCACAATTTTTTGGCCCTATGAAAAAAATTGTACAGTTTCGTAAACTGAACACATCCTTAAAATTTGGACGGTGACTAAAAATAATATTTGCATTTTGAACAGAATTAATTATTTCAAAGATATTTGACTGAAGTTCGACAGGAACGTCTGTTATTGTTTGGTGTCCAATACGTACGGCGTATCCGTATTGTGATATTGTAACCAGCAGCGTATGTTTTTTTTTTTTTTTTTTATACACAACGGGGTAGTGCTTGGCCTTCATCTCACCTGATGTTAAATGACGATAAGGCCGAAGGTGGAAGCGCACTACACCCGGAATACTGGCTATCTTACCTCTAACTGCCGGAACACAACAATTTTTAAATTGTTATTATGGCGTCAGACTTAGGTAAGATGGTGGTAGCTAGCCAGGCGGACTTGAAATAAGCCCTACCACCAACCAAACCGAGTACAAATTTTACCCCCCCTGGGAATCGAACCCGAGACCTCTGCGTCTTACACGGGTGGGCGAACCACTAGACCACAGAGGCGGTTAACAGTGGCGTAAGCATATCGTGAGCGAAACACGCTTATATTTTGCAAGCTTGAAAATGCATTATTATTTATAAAAAGATATTCCAATTAAACCATTTTATTATACACACACAGAGGAGCTCGGTGGCGCAGTGGTTAAGCGCCTGGACCAGCGATTGCGGAGGTTAAGCAACGTTCGCAAGGTTCGGTCATGGGATGGGTGACCAAAAATTTATTATCTCGAGCTCCTCCGTGCTTCGGAAGGCACGTTAGGCATTCCGTTAGAATTTGCAGTCATTAACACCCACCAATCCGCATTGGGCCCGCGTGGTGGGTTATGGCCCGTCCTCCTTATCCACCCATAAGGAAGGCCTGTGCCCCAGCAGTGGGGACATTAAAATGGCTGATGGACATTATACACACATATGCGGGATTTTTTTCATCTATTCTAGTGGTCTAAAATGGCGATGGCTTAATTAAATGTATTTTATAAATACCTATAAAACCATGATAAATTTCACGTCATGATAGGTAATTTTCCGTAAACCTTTTCCCTCGGTAATTTTCCTGGAGCTATTAGGGTATTTACTTTAAAGTATCGGGGGCACAATTGAAAATCTTCCAAATCATTAACAGAGCCAGACAGAGGCGGAGGGGTTATAAAAAAGATGTTGACAAAACGCAATTAAGGAGAGGAAAAAACATTGTTGGCCAGCGGCGGTGCCGGCTAATAACTATCATCAATCACGCCTGTTGTTGTGGTTTTGAGATGAGCTGGATTTTTCGGAGAAATTTTGGAAAAGGTTTTCGTGAACGTGACATACGAGACAATAAAGCTAAGTGACAAGAAACGTAAACCGACTCATTTAAGTTGCGTCAAAGTCGCCGGTCAGCCTTTTGGTTGCAAGTGATGTGTGCCACGAAACGTTTATACTTTTTAAGGTAAGGTTATAAGGAAAAGGCAGAAGTCTAGGTGTGTTATACTCGTAAATATTTTTGTTTTTATAACTGAAAAGTAGAAGGTGTTATTGTTAATTAACAGACATAACAATTTATTAAGATACTATTGGCCACCCGCGACTTCATCTGCGTAGAAAGTTTTTTTGCGATAGCCAAGGGATACTTCAGCTAATTTTTTTTTATTGAAAGGTACCCTGTATCCTGCTACATACCCCTGACAACATGTATGTACAATTTCATTACGGTCAGTGAAGGCGTAACAATTAAACGGACTTTGGCATCTATAATATTAGTAAGGATATAATGTAAGTATGATTATTCTTATTTTCTGGTTCAAAGGCTGGTTTTGGTGCGAATGCTTAGATATAATTTAAAACAGCACTAACACTAAGTAGGTTAGGTATCTTATATTATCTTCTTTATGCTTTTAAACTTACTAGCTTCAAAGTAAATAAGTATGTTCTAAAGCATGTTATAAAAATCTTTGCGTTTATATTACAAGTACGTGTAGTGTTTGCTGTGTTACAAAATTTATTAAGTATTCATTTTGTATAAAAAGTAGAAAAAAGTAAACCAAATTCCTTCCCAAATTGGTATTCGCTTGCACTATATTAATTCAGCGGGAAGAATTTCCGGTCTCGAATCCCAAGCCCGGCAATCGTTAACCCTCGCTTTGTACTCTTCTTTTAAACAATAAAAGCAAATTGAAGGCGTTCCCGCCCTTATAAGACATTTCAGAAGGTGCACGCTTTAATTGAGAAGACCGTTCCATTGAGCTTATTTTGGGAGGTTTTGAAAAGGAAGTGGGTATTAAAACTTTTTACTGCTTTCCCGAAAATACTTTTGCAGGGGACGGAACACTTTGGTTCTTCGCGGTTTTGGCAGTTTTGGTGTTATTATGTGGCTTAAAATGCTTAACTAATCTTTGGGAAACATGTATAAAGCTGTGGACTTATGTGTCAAATGTTTTTAATGTACTTACTTATTTTGTGTTAAACCAATATATTATTAAAGCTACTACAAGTCGTTCTTCAATTTCTTACTTCAGTATGTATGTGTATACATGCCCATATAACTTAACCATTACTTTCCATAACTTTTTCCATAACTTACCTATAAATAACGAATATGTTGATCTACCAAACTTAATCGTATCTTGAACGTAATGGATGTCCTAATACGAAGTCTAACAAGACGAAACTACGCGATCCAAACTGTAGATAAAAGTTCGAAGCGTTCTAATAACAGAAACTTTCTGTCTTATACTTGCCCGAAACACGGCATTTTGCCGTAGGTGGCATGATTTATGACATCCAATAATAAGGAGCAATTTCCGAGGGCCGTGCCCGAAAATAAATGAACGCCCTCTGTTTACCTAACTTTAATATGGAGATTCTCATTTTAGATCCCAAACGTTCTTTGCATAGATGAAAATTTAATTTTGATATCGTAATATTTTCGCAAGGGTTCCAATTCTGGCAGTCTTTTGTTTCGAGGGCCTATTAATGCGACAGTTAAAACCTTTTTGTTTCTTCATGCTCATGTGTATGCTAATGAAGAAGGCTTTCGCTTAATTCAGTTGTTTTCAATTTCGTGTCTTAGGGGCTCGTTTGTCATGAATGTGCAAATTCAGCGACAAAAGCTGTATTAATGTTAGCCGCGTGTGTTTTGTTAATGATTTAGAATTTTATCTCATAGTTAGAGTGATATTACCTTCACTAGTTCGAGATGCACCATAAGAAGAAGATGAATTAGTAGTTATAATAGCAGGAGCATATTTCCACACTACATTTAGTTAAATAGGTATTTACATAAAAAAATATTAATTCAGAGGTGTTATTCAATAAAGGTTTATTTCAAAACAAAGTTAACACAAATTGATCAAATTCACTCAGTCAAAATGATTTCTTTAAGGTGATTATTGGCAAAAAGATAACAAACTCGTTAAAAGTTTCATAAAAATATTTCATTACGTGCTTCGTGATGTAACCGAGATGCTGTCAAAATTAAAAAATACACTTCACTTAGTGTGAGTTACACCAAAACGCTGCCAAAGTTATCGTCAAATGATGATGCTACCTATTTGTTACATCAAACTTGTCAAAGGCCATCATGCTGGCTGGCAACCTCTTTTTTGGCTAACTTATGCTTAACCAGTACTATAACAAACTTGTTATTGTTAAAGTAAGATGGTGCAACTCAGCCTTAGAAGCCGATTTAGAAAGAATGTGAAGCAATAATTAATCTTTGTTTAAAACTGGCAAAATTAAGACTTGAAGTCCGGACAAGCCAATTGGAGTTTATGTTCAAAGTGAATGAAAACCGTTCAACCTTAGCAGTATAAATAACAAAGGAAGTCGAAATTGAAAGTAAATATTATCAGAATACCACCCAATCTGAATAAAGAGAATATTCCTTCAATATTAATAGCAGCAGCTTTTGAAGTATACAGTTTTATAATACCAATTACTACTAAAATGGTTAAAAAACGGTTATAGACATATAATGTATTAACTTTTGTTAAATTTACTACACTATAAAAGATATAATTATTTTCACTTGGGAGATAAAACAAAAACTAGTGGGCAAGAAGAAATAATCTTTCGCTGGACAACAGAACACTTCGAATAATTACATAAGAGAATTCGTGGCTACTCTAGCAGATTTATCGACGTATCTTTTTACAGAGTTTTTACAGCTATAAGTCTAGACTAGGCCAGCAAAATAGTTTATAAAGAACGTTGGCGGGTTGGATTTAAGGCCTTGGCTTGAGAGCCGTTTAACTGACGTTAGTTTAACTGTAAAATAATTTTATGGTAGGTACGTTGGTAATATGTTCAAAGAGTATAGCTGTCTAGTCTATGCGTTCGCAGATATCTGCGGTTTGTAAATGTATATTTTATTTGTGGGTGGGCGGCGGCAGTGCAAAGGTATCTTGCGTGTTTTACAACAAGTGTGGAAATTATGGCTAGATAGGTATTGTAGATTTCTGCGTCCACGTTAATGGAATTCCAATAGGTAAAGCCTGATTCCATTAAATAAAGGCCTATTGAGGTACATTGATGTTTATCGTGCGGTCGGAAATTGCTTTCAAAATCCGCATCCGCGTTACCAATAGTCGATTACGTAACGATTAAGTTTTCCATGAAATTTTCAATAGACATGGTACTTAGAAATGTTTAATACGATGCTTTGTTAAAGCTAGAGAATAGGTAGGTATTCTGTTTCAGACAAGATTATTTAAATCATGTCGATTTTATGCATGAAAAACAGCTCAAGTCGTGGTTCGAAAACTAGCGTTTTAACTTATTTATTTTTTGGTTTGACTTATAATTTAGGGGCCAATGTTTAAAAAAGTGTAAAAAAGAGAATGTTAAAAAGATTACTTCTTGGAAATTTCTTTGACATAAACAGGATACCTACCAAAAAGGTAGAGTTAGCGTAACCGCTCACGGGCGACTTTTTGTAGCTGCGATAATCGCGGCGTTCATCGCGGCGATAATCGCCCGCAAAATGACACGACAAAGGTTTTACTTAGTCAGCGACAAAAAAGCACCGCGATTATCGCCGCTATGTTTATCGTAGCTACAAAAAGTAACTCGTGGGCGTTTACGTATAGAACTCCGTATGTTCTATTCTCAGCGACAAAAATCGCTCAGCGATTAATCGCCCGTCAGCGGGGACGCTTTTTTTGTCAGAATAGGTCTTATCTTTGGTTATCCTACTGGTTTAAGTGGCAATCTAAATCGCTTATAATCTCCTCAAAATTGATTTGCATTTAGTCTGAAATTATAAACCTACTAGCGACCGCCCGCGACTTCGTTTGCGGGGTCAGTTATTACTCTATCCCTCGAGAACAGTAATTTTTTTCGGGATGAAATGTACCTTATGTCCTTATCTGTACCCCTGACAACATTTATGTAAAATTTTATGATGTTCGGTTCAGTAGTTAAGACGTGAAGGTGTGACAAACAAACAAACGGACTTTTGCATTTATAATATTAAGTAACGATAAGAATATGAAACTTTTAGATGTACCATCACGGTTTTGATATAGAAATGAAAAACAATATGCCTGTACCATCTAAATTAATATTATGAAATATTATACAAAACTGGCTAAAAATAATATTTTAAAATATCTCGATAACGCGTTATAGAAAGCTGTGCTTTTTTATATAAAATTCATATTTAATTTTTTATACAAGTAACTTAGGACGCAAACTTTTAAGAACTTGTAAAGCTTATGCTCGTACTTAATAGTTAGTACCGTGGTTCTCTTGAAAAACTTGAGTTTGACTAGCAGAATTCTCAGAAAGCACTTTTCACGTAAAAGCTATGTTCACCACTTGCGCGTTATATAGGTATATTAATAGAGAGGATTCTTGAATCATTAATGCCTCTTATTTTGGTGGTTTCTAAGGCCACCTTTGCGGTTTTAAAAAATAGCTTTTATTAATTTTAATAAAAGCTCGGCGCTAATAAAATATTTTTAATGGACTGTATGGTTTTGAAATTTTGGAAAAGTGATAAATATATTAAATTCAGTTAGTCCACGTAAACGACACGTCTTGTAACAACCTCTAAGGTAGGAGTTTCAGCTGTTTTAGGTAATAAAAGAATTGGAAAAAGGTATCAGCTGAAAATGAAGGAAAGAAAATACATGCACTCACTTCATATGACTGGCTGAAGCGGTCCCAGGACACAATTTTAAACGAGCACTTCGCCACGTGGACGCAAACTTTTCCAATGTCCATTCGACGTAGCTAACTTCATTAATACAGCAATCAGTTTGTTTAACTTGCAGACACCACACATGAATCACTAATATGATGAAAAACTAGAGGAATATCTAAATTGCTCAAAATTGTAGGAATTAAGTTACACGCGCGGTGGTCTATGCTCTATGCGACCGAAAACAGAATCGTGTTGCAATGCGCGGTGAGGTCGCAAGCGCGCAACATCTATATGTGCATGTATAGGTATAAGGAAGAAGGGATGGATATAAATATATAATTCACTTCACATTGATGAGATGGCGCTGGCCTACAGCGGAGACGTGAAAGATATTAGAAAATTTCGTCAATCCTGCTAGCGACTCGGTAGCATAATTGGTTAGTGCATTGGGCCGGAATCCTAAGGGTGCGGGTTCGAGTCCCGTCTGAGCTGCTATGGGTGAGTCGATTTTTTCTAATATTTTTCAATTGTATTAATAATCTTAATATAAAAATAGCATTGTGAATGCATAAAAAATCTAAAAGTTTAAAAATATATATAGCCGTTACAAGTGTGACAAACTAATTATAAAATAAAAAACTTATAACAATAACTAACATATTTGACTGTAAATCCTCCTACAATCAAAAATCTACAGATTTCACACTGCTCGCGACTATCACAGGCATTGAAAATGTAATTTAGAAATAAAGGATACGGCGCTGTTATTAAGCCTACATTTTTGTCCACCCGCCTCCTAAGATGGCTAAAATTTCAATTCCAAGATCCAATATTTTCCGTTTCTTGAATAACGAGCTCAAAAAAAGTAATTGAGAAATTAAAAAAAAAAATGAAATTTTGACACAATTTGGAAAATCTAAAAAGCTACAGACCCATTTTAAAAATTCAAATTGTACTTTGAAGCCCTTCGGCAGACGCATATTTTGACATATGACCTATCTGCGTACCTCTCATATCTGCGAAACTACAGGCAAATGTCACAATTTCATAAATTGGGGCACCACTATACTCGATCACGATAAAATAAACATATTCAATGTCAAAAAGAATTTAAAAAATTCCGGTATACTAAATCAACTTGACTCCATTTGTAAACATTAGAAATTAATTTGATAAACTAATAACTAAAACTCTCAAATAAATGCTTATCAAAATAATAATAATATTACAAAATATTCCTTCCTTGAACTCATTTATTTTATCAAGTCAAAACATTTTAGAATGCGCTTTCACAAAGGAGACGACAAAGACATTTTCTCGGTCCTTCGACAGCTTTGTCAAGATACCTTTGCTAATCAACGGATATAAAGTTTAATTCTAAACAAAGCAGAAACCCCCATTGCACGGAGCAAAGTGAAAGTGAACTTAGCTAACAAGTTTGTAATTAGTGCTGGTGATAAGCGACTTGTCTCTTCTCTGTGCAGATGCGCCAACGGACGGAGTAGGTAGGAAACTGGTACTTACACCTGTTTGCACTAATCTTAAAGCCCGCCGGTAACGATCAATTGCGATTGTCAATTTTTCCGTCAATGCCATTGTCGGAGCAATTGACAATCGCTTCAATTGCACGCGTAAACGATCAATTTTTCCGTCAATGGGCGTCAATTGCGGAAAAATTGACAATCGCAATTGATCGTTACCGGTGGGCTTAAGAATCGCCAAGTCTTTTTCTAACTACAACTCGTCCAACATAATTAGGCCCATGACAGCCTAGTGCGGGTATTATACTACACGGTATTTAGAGCTAGTTAGGGCCCTAATTCAGAATACATTGCTTGTTTTGATTGCATCACTTGCTAAAGAGGAGCTCAAAGAAAGCAATGTATTCTGAATTAGGGCCCTAACTAGCCCTGAATACCGTGTAATGTAATACATGCTTAAGTTCATGACTAAAGGCCGGATTTGCGGTGGCAGGAATATAAACTTGCTAGTGATTACCAAATTATCGTAAATGTTTTTATATATCGATGTTTTGAAAATATTTTTGAAGTGGAACTTCTTTGATCGCGCCTGTATTTATTTTTTGTATTTTACCAAGGAGGATGTATTTCTTAAAAACTAGACATTCTACTTCACTCACTTTGACTTTGCTATCTTTGCATCAAGAAAAACTGCAGTGAATTTTATTATTTATACATTTCACGATTTTCACTTTTCTTAATGTACGTAGGTAATTTCTACTATTACCGACAGTAAGTCTATTTATCACGTTACATAATTATATTTTTTTATCGATAAATTACACAAATTGATAATCAAGTTGTCCACGCACTATTAAACGTCATTTTATTCGTGCTACCGCAAATCCGGGGTCTGTTCATGACACTATTTTAATTTGGTCGAGTTTTAGTTAGGAAATGACTGCCGATGCTTAACGGTTGTTAGTCGAGTAAGATAAACTTTTTCTCAGGAATTTGGGTAGATAATATGACGTTAATACTATTTTCTTGAAATTTAAAGCGCTCAAATGTATGGGATCTTCATTTTTATTCAATTGCTTATCTTATATCTTTGGACATCGGACGTTTAAGTCAATCCGCAATTTTTAAATAGCTTTTGGGGAGTTGTAAGCTGGCATACATTGTATATACATTTTTTGATAGCAAGTGCCTTTATATACATTTTTATTGCACTAAGTTACACATTCACCGAAGGGTCTTCGTACTGTTTGTATATACAATTGATGTGTTATGTGGAGTTTACAGGGCCACACGACTTTTACCGCACAGCGAAAATTGACTGTGTAAATGGCAAATCGGTCTAGCTAGACCGCAGGTGACTAAACAAACTTATCTGACCCGGTGTGGCCAAAACTGGAACTAAGTATTATTACATTTGTTACCTAGGTTACGCCATCGACTACATCGAAAGCAACGCCATCGCCGATGAGTCACCGGTAATTCAATTTTCCAAACAAATTGCTAGTCGACTAAATTCAATCCGTATAAATCCCACATTACGTATGCTGTTAAGGGATACATCTAAAAATTGACACTTTTTGATGTAATGAATCGGTCTCGCTCCCGCCTGCGGTGTTTTCTCATTGCTATCTCGCTCTACGCTTTATTTTAGATGTATCCCCTTTACACTCGATTTTAAAGGTGATTATCTTGATCTTTAGTATAATATATATAAATATATTATAAAATATTGATTGTTTTTTTTTTCAATTGTGCTTCTGCACGTCTGTAGTCTTTGTTATACCTATCGGACGGTGGCGTTAATTAGGGAACTATGACAAAGGAAACAGAACTCTCACCTCTCTCATCAGTTTCAGTCTCATTATAATGGAAGTCTTCGGAACGCTACAAGACGCCATGTTTCCTTTCAAGATAAAATTATTTTGCATACTTTAAAATGTCAGGCTCGTATTTAAATATTTCATCTTCATAAAGTTCTAAAAGTTTCGTTTTATTATTTTTGACTTTGCATACTCAAGATTTTGAAATTTTTATAAACGAATACAAGGGCAGATGATTTTAAAAAAAATCTCATACAAAAGTAGAAAACATTTCTTTGCATCGGCTCCGTTTACAATTTTTAATTAGCTTTAAATAATATTTAAGCAGCGTATAACATAATTTACATTTCTTATTTCAAAAGGGTAAGATTGGAATTATCTATTAAAATTAAAATTCGAGGTCGCGTTTCACTCGTAATTCTATTTAAATTCTAATTAAGGACGCCCGGACCGAGTAACAGATGTCCGAAACTGATGTTGGTTATTATAATTTTATTATATTTCTATAATATTAGCGCTTTAATTAAAAAAAAGAAGATTAAAATTGACCATTTGTCAACATTTGCTATACATATAAACTTTAAATTGATTGATTGATTGTTGGGATCTGAAGGCTGAAGGTAGAGACACAATTTTTGGACGGTATATACTTTTTATGGTGTAGGTGAGCACTAAGAAAGGGTTTTGGAAAATTTCCGTAATATAGGGTGCTACATGGTGTTCCTGTTTGGATGGGAATTTGTAAAGGAAAACTGAAATGTGGGATAGCGCTCTACCTTACGGCTAAAGGTAGAGACGCAATTTTTGAAGGATAAATTATTTTCATGGTGTAGGTGAACATTTAGAAAGGGTTTTGGAAAATTTTCGTTATACAGGGTAAAAGGGTTCTACAGATTGTATGGGAATTTGCAAAGGAAAACTGAAATGTGTGATAAAGCCCTAACGGCTGAAGGTAGCGACACTATTTTTGCTGGAGAGTAGTTTAAGTATCTATGTGTAGGTGAGCACTAAGAAAGTGTTTTGGAAAATTCCCATCGCTACAGGATGTTCCAGTTTGTATATTATTTTTTAGGGGATTGAAATGTGTAAAATAAGGTCTACTGATAAATATATTGGTAATCTGTGACTTTCAAAATAAATGCACAACTTTCTTAATCACGCGAAAGAAGTTGTGGGCTAAAGCTAGTGTATGTATGTACATAGTTATAAAATAGCAATAGCAATCCAATATTGCGTTACTAAAAACTCTTTGTTAATAAAATATCAGTCTGAAACTAAGAAAAAGTGTAATACGCTTATGTTATGCGCATTACAAAACAAACGAGGAATTATTGCAAAATAAGATTTTCCTTCCTTCCCACAGAAAGCCATGTTCAATCCTATTTGCCCGTAAGCGGAACATGTTATTTTTATACCACCGGGATATTCTTAGTCGGGGAGGAATAATTATACAAATGCGTGCGCGATACATTAAAATGTCAGGAGCACGTATTTTCGAGCTGACTCGACCGGCATTTTTAAACCGGCACAAATTATCTGACAATCACACGAGTAATTTAAAACACAATCGAAATGAAATGAAAGCAATAAACAAACGACTGGATGAGAGTAAACAAATAACAAATATTTTTCGTTCGTTCGGCATCGACCGCGTTTGTTTGCCGAAGGAATCGATCTAATTAATAAAGTAGGAAAATATTGTGAACGCTAACGTTTTAGTATGTAGTATTTTACTTCATATAAGCATGCTGTGTGCACTATCCATTATTAATAAATATACGTACCTATACTTACTAATTGAAATAAATCTCGGAAATTAGCGCGTTGGTGATCTTTGGTTTTGATTAGATTTTTTATTTTTCTCGACGAACGGCACCTTTGCAGTACTTAAATTGCAGTCTCGGGGTCGCATTACAGGTGAGCGTGGGAAGTTAGCATTTACATTGTCGAGTACGGCTCGGGCTTTAATCATTCGAGGCAATGTAAATTGTTTTCCGCACAGGACTTGTATAGTGCTTTTTTCAGGTTATGCAAGGAAATATTTTTTTCTTAGTAAAATTTTATTTTGTTAGTTGGTTCATGTGGCCATGTGAAACGACCAGTCATTCAGCCATGAAGTTTTATAAAAATAACGCTAGCTGATGAATTCTACCATTTTGCATTTGGAACACTATTTCATTTTGGCATGATAATATCACATAAGTAATAATATTATCATTATAAATTTCATTATGTACATTTGGAAAAAGAATGCGATAGGTTCCACATTTACGTGGTAGTCTGTGTCATCACGTTCTGGATTTGAAATTCAGTGTCGAAATGAACTAGTGTTCCAAATTCAAAACGGCGTAGAACTCATCTTTATAAAATTATATGGCTACATGACTGGTCATTTCACACATCGAGATAAGTTTTACAGGGCCACATAAACGAACTTAAAAATTAAGATTTTACTTTGAAAATTTTATTTTCTCGCATATATTGAGAAAAGCTGAGCACTATATTACAGAGCATGAGAAAAAGAGGTTTACTTAAACCTCTAAAGATGAACCATCATAAAAGTGATTTCTAAGATTCTCCGCCGACCATTATTTGCGGGAGGAGGACTGCTGTAAAATTAAAAGGGAGCTGTCAAACGTGAGTGATACGGGTCGATTCGGCACGACGGACGTTTCGGGGTCGCCGAATAAAGTCCTTGAACGTTTATAAGTTCACACTTCAAACGGTCTTCATTTTATTTGACGGCCTCCTTCTCGAAGTCTCACTTATTTGATTCTTTCGAGCGTTCTTTGAGAGCCTCTAGTTGTTGTGAAATATTTTTTATAATTTAAAATAGTCTTCGAAGCGTATATTTTTTTGACGTTTACATACTCATGAAGTAGATGTACTAAACCGAAACAACTAAAGGTGAATGCGCAAAAATGCCCGAACTCCGGCACAAATGAAATCTATCTCAGGTCTCAGTACCTTTTATGTGTTTAACAAAAAAAACAAAAAACCGACTTCAAAAAACCTACCTCTAAAAAGCAAGAAATAATATTCGT
The DNA here is from genome assembly GCA_943789525.1 of Agriphila geniculea. Taxonomy (NCBI): domain Eukaryota; kingdom Metazoa; phylum Arthropoda; class Insecta; order Lepidoptera; family Crambidae; genus Agriphila; species Agriphila geniculea. The sequence goes on from OX038878.1 coordinate 21,304,641, forward strand.
AATAATAAAACACGTCTATTGAAGTCGGGTGGGTCTGGAGTACAAATCCCTTTTTTTATTCTAAAAGCCCCACCCGACTTCAATAGACGTGTTTTATTATTACGAATATTATTTCTTGCTTTTTAGAGGTAGGTTTTTTGAAGTCGGTTTTTTGTTTTTTTAAACAATTTTTTATTTTTTTATTTTTAGTGTAGGTACCTTTTGAATTAGGTAGTGTAGGTATATTATTCAGGTAGAAATTAAAATCGGCTCAGCCAAACGTGAGTTAATCGCGGAGAAACATACATACATGCGGGTCAAACTGAGAACCTCCTTTTTTAAGTCGGTTAAAGAACTACACTTAAGATATCCCTTTTCCAACAAAAAAATAATTATCTTATTCAGTTCATAAACAAAGAAGTTATACGACTGATCATCGAGGTAGTTCACACAAAATCATACTATTTTCGTGCTTTTTTCAAGATTACTTGAAAAGTACTAAACCGATTTCAAAATTTTAAAAAATGGGACCAACTTGGGAGTTTACCTAATGTAATAACGTTTGAATCATTTCAATCGGTCCAGCCGTCTTGGAGTAATCGGTGTACATACAAAAAACAAAAAAAAAAAACTGGTCGAATTGAGTACCTCCCTCCTTTTGAAGTCGGTAAAAAATTAGGGGGACCTTCCTGATCGGTGACTTTCATTAAAAAAACTGCAATGAATATTTTTTCAGGCGGAAATATTTTAGCAATCGATATTAGCAAATATTTATTGAGTAAAATATAAAATAATAGTAGGTAAGTACATGATTGACAACGCATTACAATTACAACAACGCAAAACACAAAATTAAAATGTTGTCTGTGTGTAGTAACAAAATGTATCTGCCGAAAGCTAATTAGCAAACTCATAAGTTATTTACTCCTTTTTAACACCATTTTAACTCGATTTTGGATCGATATTGACGTGTAACAAAAGTGCTGTGGGATTTTAAACTTTGATTACGTTAGATCTTTGGGTTTGTTATATTTTTTTGTTTTTTTTTATGTTAACGGATAAGTGTGTTTCTCACAATGTTTATTGATGGCAAGTGAGTTGAAAACTCACTTTTAAAAAAGCGAGTGTTCCCCTAACTTCCTTTTCGGACTAATGAATAAGTAACATTTTTCTATGGTTGATTAGCTGACACGAAAGCTCGGCAACAGTGGCCCATAAGTAGATCAAATTCAACTTTCCAACTATGTAAATGAGTTTTAAAATTACGTGTAAGGCCCAAAGTAAGGGTGGGTAATTTTTTCCAGAACGTTCTCAAAGTTACTTATCTTGTTACAAATTGTTGTGGAGTTCAACCCAAAATACATGTTGTAACAAGGTTAGCTGTTACGATAATTTATATTTAAATCTACAAATTAAGGGACCCATTAGAATTTTTATTTTGAGTCTTTTGAAACCTAAATTTAGTTGGATATAGTTGTGATTGACAAAAAGCATTTAACTTTTTTACATTAAAATTAAATATATAAGTGTCTCGATAAAATCGTTTCAATAATCGTGTAGTGAATAGCAATTTTACTAACTCATTGTTGCAAAATTCATATTTTTTTACGTCTGTATTTCTATTTATTAGTATTTCCCCCCCCCCCCCCCCCCCCCCCCCCCGCGAGCTATCGCCGCGCACGGACATGTTTTTGTTGCTCCAGCCTTGTAAATGTTTTAAAATAGTAAACACTACTGATTTCTACTTTCCATCGATCGAAATAACATCTTCTAGTGCACTTCTATGGATTGCAGTGAATAAGTGAATTAAAAACCGTAAAATTCTCGCGTCATCAAAAATTGCAAATCATCGATCACAAAGTGAAGTGCGTGCGTGATCTTGTTGTCAAATTGAGCGGTAACAAGTACATACACCGAAGAAAGTCTGTTCGTTTTTCACACTGACTGCTAAGATCACTTTACCGGTGGCAGCCGGCACTCAACAAATATTTAGGCCTACGTACGATTGTGCGCAATGTCCATGGTACGGCATTCTCCGAAACGCAGTTCTCCAAATACCTGCAATACTAACGCTTACCCAACAACCTACGGATCGGATTCTGCCCTTAACATATCTTTTACTGGAACAACTGAACAGGAAAACAATTTGTATATTACTAAGCGGTCTAAGCGCAGAATGACTGACACCCCAGGTAGTTCTGAAACGGACTCCTTGATAAGTGAATTCAAAAAAATGTTTGAAGATTTTCGTTCATACCAAGAGTGTAAATTTAAAGCACTTGACGAATCAATGAGCACTTTAGTGGTACAAAATAATGAAATACAGAAATCTGTGGAGTTTATGTCGGCGCAGTACGACTCCTTGGTGGGAAAAATCGACTTACTGGAGGAAGAAAATAAGCAATATAAATCCCAAATTAAAAGTCTGGAAACTAAGCTTGATCTATTTGAAAGAGATAAAAAGACTTCTTCCGTTGAAATTCGTTGCATACCAAAGATAGAAAACGAAAACAAACAGTCACTAATCGCCTTAGCTCAAAACATATGTGCTACTATCGGCGCAAACCCGCCACTACAGGACCTTGAAGTACGTGACGTATACAGGAATAAATCTAACGCGGTGATTATAGACTTCTCCACAATATATAGGAAGGAAAATGTTCTTGGGAAGTTTAAGGATTACAATAGACAGAGACGGGACACGCAAAAATCTCCTTTGAATACGCAGGGACTTAATCTCCCAGGACCGTCACGATCAGTTTTTATCTCGGAACTACTATCGCTGAAGGCAAGAAGGCTCTTTTATCTTACAAGAGAACTGGTTAAAAAGAAGAAGATAGTAGCAACCTGGACGTCATTTGGGAAGGTTTATTTGAGGAAAGAGGAAGGAAAATCCTCTGTTTTGATAGGCGAAGAAAGCAATTTTACTAACTCATTGTTGCAAAATTCATATTTTTTTACGTCTGTATTTCTATTTATTAGTATTTCCCCCCCCCCCCCCCCCCCCCCCCCCGCGAGCTATCGCCGCGCACGGACATGTTTTTGTTGCTCCAGCCTTGTAAATGTTTTAAAATAGTAAACACTACTGATTTCTACTTTCCATCGATCGAAATAACATCTTCTAGTGCACTTCTATGGATTGCAGTGAATAAGTGAATTAAAAACCGTAAAATTCTCGCGTCATCAAAAATTGCAAATCATCGATCACAAAGTGAAGTGCGTGCGTGATCTTGTTGTCAAATTGAGCGGTAACAAGTACATACACCGAAGAAAGTCTGTTCGTTTTTCACACTGACTGCTAAGATCACTTTACCGGTGGCAGCCGGCACTCAACAAATATTTAGGCCTACGTACGATTGTGCGCAATGTCCATGGTACGGCATTCTCCGAAACGCAGTTCTCCAAATACCTGCAATACTAACGCTTACCCAACAACCTACGGATCGGATTCTGCCCTTAACATATCTTTTACTGGAACAACTGAACAGGAAAACAATTTGTATATTACTAAGCGGTCTAAGCGCAGAATGACTGACACCCCAGGTAGTTCTGAAACGGACTCCTTGATAAGTGAATTCAAAAAAATGTTTGAAGATTTTCGTTCATACCAAGAGTGTAAATTTAAAGCACTTGACGAATCAATGAGCACTTTAGTGGTACAAAATAATGAAATACAGAAATCTGTGGAGTTTATGTCGGCGCAGTACGACTCCTTGGTGGGAAAAATCGACTTACTGGAGGAAGAAAATAAGCAATATAAATCCCAAATTAAAAGTCTGGAAACTAAGCTTGATCTATTTGAAAGAGATAAAAAGACTTCTTCCGTTGAAATTCGTTGCATACCAAAGATAGAAAACGAAAACAAACAGTCACTAATCGCCTTAGCTCAAAACATATGTGCTACTATCGGCGCAAACCCGCCACTACAGGACCTTGAAGTACGTGACGTATACAGGAATAAATCTAACGCGGTGATTATAGACTTCTCCACAATATATAGGAAGGAAAATGTTCTTGGGAAGTTTAAGGATTACAATAGACAGAGACGGGACACGCAAAAATCTCCTTTGAATACGCAGGGACTTAATCTCCCAGGACCGTCACGATCAGTTTTTATCTCGGAACTACTATCGCTGAAGGCAAGAAGGCTCTTTTATCTTACAAGAGAACTGGTTAAAAAGAAGAAGATAGTAGCAACCTGGACGTCATTTGGGAAGGTTTATTTGAGGAAAGAGGAAGGAAAATCCTCTGTTTTGATAGGCGAAGAAAGCGATTTGCAAAAGCTTTTTTTATAAGTAGAAGTATATTCCCTTACTTTAGTTTAGTCTGTTATTTTTTTGGTATTATAATGCTGTGCCATTATGCATCAGTAAGATGTTTACTAGAGAATATTTATTTTCTATATGAGATCTTATGTATAATTTTTCTGAGAAATCAATTTAAACCAGGTTGGATAAGTTTAATTGTAATTTGTAAACTTTTTTATCATAATTTACTATTAAATAGCATTTTTGAATTAGCTTTTTTGCTTCAGATATTACAAAATTTGTCTCTTTACTGGAGTTACTTTATTTTCGGGTTAGTGTGTCACCTTATTAGGGTTTTGCTGTCACTTAATTTACTATGCTACACACTCACACTATTTATTTTGAAGTATGCTCTCAACTTTATCTTTAATTTTTTTACCCGCGCTTGTATACCAGGTTATGATTGGTTATGTTTGTTCTCACAGCTGGTCACTTACCTATTGAATAACATACAATGCTGTTTTGTGATTACATGTGACACTTATTCCTGTTACTTAATTATGCAGCATAAAATAAATGAAAACTGTTACTATTACCATACACTTAAATCTCTGAACAAATTATGGTCTGTAACACAATTATATTATTATATTAATAAGGAGAAATTTCACATTTTTACACTATTTTTAAATCCATTGTTATTCAGTTTACCTTTAAAAAAACATACAAATAAAAGACACTATTGTCCCTTTGTCATTAGAGTCACCTGTGATTCTGAAAATATGGAGAAGAATAATTATTTTGCACTGTTTTCATGTGTGTTGCAGTCGGATTATGTTCTTGAAATTAATTTAATTAAAAAATACACTAGTCTTTATATTAACTGTGTGGCTGCACACTGCGGAAATATGGAGAAAATTAGTTATCTCACACTGCTTAAAGCCATAACCATTTTTATTTCTAAAATGTATGATCGTATATGCAACAAATATTATTTTTTTGTTGTTACTGGATTACACTTTACTTTAAATGTCTTTTCTGTTGAGAAACACAATCTTTTGTTAATCATTAAATTGATTATTTTAGCAATTTTTGTTCTGAAAGTGAGTCTAACGAGAGCAGCACTAAATAAAGGTATTGTCATGCCATTGCTCTACTTAACTTTTGTTAGTAGTGATTACATAAATCTATTGCATACGCATTATGTACTGTTTTTCAAACAAATAAGTCCTGACATATTTATTATGATTACTCACCTAGTACATAAATACATCCTACACCTCATATCTCACCAATATTCCATTGACACTAGGTATATCCTAATAACCTTTGAAAAACCCTCATTAATAATATTATTTGATAACCTTAATTACCTATTATTTTTATGTAGATGTACTCAATCACCATATTATTACTGTAACCATGGTTTTTATACGGTACATCTTAAGTGTGCACACTACGACTTCACAAAATCGCAATGCTAGACATAAATAATGAACTTGATACGCTAGGTCTAGCCGAGTCTAACATATGTACAATTGATGACAGTGCTAAGTTGCTTCATAATGATCACTTATCACTAAAATTGATTGTCCAAAATATAAGAAGCATCAATTGTAACATGCCCCAATACCAAACGTTATTACATCGCACGAATCTTGATTGGGATTTTATTATCTTGACCGAATGCTGGCTTCACGGAAATCATTACATACCCACATTACAAGATTATAATTATTCCTACACTTTGAATAATAAGACGCAAAATGAAGGTGTTGTGGTGTATTATAAAGCTAACCAAACTTACAACATAACAGAACCTCCATTACTCGACGCTAATTGTCTTATGATTAAATTAAGCGACACTACCGTAATACTTGCAATATATCGCCCTCCGGCTGAAAAAAACCTAACAAAATTTTTAGACTCCCTCAATAATCTTCTCAGCGACTTAGCGGCATACACAAATATTATTCTGACAGGCGATATCAACATAGACATTCTAACCTTGACTACTAATTCCCAAAATTATTTAAATCTTCTCGCCTTCCATAGCATGTTACCAGCGCATACTATCCCCACTCATGGTCGCACTTGTCTTGACCATGTTATCCTAAAGGCTAAGACACAAGCTCGTTGTTTTGTCGGACCTGCGACTCTAACTGATCACTCCACTGTGATTTTTAGCTTGGATCTTCAACCCAAAACCCGAACACCTATTAGTAAGTCAAAACGAATAGACTATGCGGCATTAGACGTAGCAATCGCACAAATTGACCTAAGCCATTTAATGTCACTAACCAACGTAAATGAGGTTACTGATCGATTCATACACATACTGACCAGTGCTTTGAATAACTGTACTAAACTACACACTATTTCTAAACGTAAACGCATAATAAAGCCATGGATTACGCCAGGTCTAATCAAATGTATGAAAAACCGGGATAGGCTCCACATGAAAACAAAAAAGAATCCTAATAATGAAATTATTAAACTAACTTACACACGTTACAGAAATTTTTGCAATTTGATCTTAAAAAAGGCCAAACGGGAATTTGAAAAGGCAGAAATCACTAAAGCACAGCACAACAGTAAAAAACTATGGGAAGTAATTAAAACTATAACGTACACTAACAAGCCAAAATCCAGTGCGACCGAACTTATTTCAAATAGCGATCCTATACAAGCAACGAACAATATCAATAAATATTTTGCGAATGTAGGTAAATCCCTTGCTGAGAGTATTATAAACAATAGCTTGCCGCACACACCCCCACCAAGTATTGGTAACCCACAGGCCGAATCCTTTGTTTTGCTTTTGACAGATGAAGCAGAAATCGACTCAATAATTTCTAACCTTAAGAATGACTGCGCAGTTGGCCTAGACAACATCTCTAATAGCTTTTTAAAACGATACAAAACGCTATTGGTGCCAATTATTACGCACATATGCAACTTGTCAATGTCCACTGGTGAATTTCCTTTGGCTTTTAAAAGAGCTCTCATTCATCCTATTCATAAGAGCGGGGACAGGGACCGTGTCGGCAACTATCGTCCGATATCTATACTGCCTGCCCTTTCTAAGGTCCTGGAGAAAGTGATCAACAAGAGACTAGTTCACTATCTTGAAGCAAAACAATTACTATCTAGCTCCCAGTTTGGCTTTCGGGCTAAAAGATCCACCAATGATGCAGTTCACGAATTAACTGACCATGTTATCACTAAACTGGACGCAAAGAAGAAAGTCATTGGTGTGTTTTTGGATTTGGCGAAGGCGTTTGACACTGTTTCTGTCCCACTACTTCTTGACAAGCTTGAGCGCCTTGGAGTGAGAGATAACCAACTCAAACTTTTTCACAGCTATCTTACAGAGCGCTCCCAACGTGTTAAAATTGATGATGTTTACAGTGATGAGTTGCCTATCACCTATGGGGTTCCACAAGGTAGCGTTTTGGGACCTACGCTATTCCTTACGTACATTAATGACTTATGTCAACTACAACTGACCCATGGGAAGGTTATCTCGTTTGCTGATGACACTGTCCTCCTCTTCTCTGGTGATACATGGGATGAAGTTTATAGACATGCTCAGGAAGGTTTCAATTTGGTTAAAACATGGTTGACTGAAAACCTACTTACTCTTAATGTCGAAAAAACCAAGTATATCTCCTTTGCTCACCGCAATAAAAACCATCCCTACACAATACCTCGATATGTTATTGTAGGTCACTATTCCTGTAACAGCTCTTACACAACCTGTTCTTGCCCAAACCTCCAGCACGTAGATGAAATAAAATATCTCGGTATTGTCATTGATAAAAACTTAAATTTCCAGGGTCATATAGATAAGTTTACTACCCGAACTCGAAAATTAATATATATTTTTAAAAACCTACGTCATGTTGCTGATGAAAAGGTTCTAAAGCTAACCTACCTCGCGTTGTGCCAATCCATTTTAACGTACTGTATAACATCATGGGGTGGATCTCAAAAATCCAAGATGATTAGTATTGAGCGCGCACAAAGAGCTGTTCTCAAGGTTTGCTATTACCTACCATTCCTCTATCCTACAGCAGAGCTATATCAAAAGGCTAAAGTTTTAACAGTGCGACAACTTTTCATTCACCATATCATTTGTAAACAACATTCGCTCACAGCATACGATCCGGCACTATATAAGAATAAACGTCGCAAATACAAAGTTTGCCCATCCGTACCTCATAACACTAAACATTTTAAAAGATTCTTTTGCTTCCTTGGCTCGTTTTTGTATAATAAAATCAATGAAATCTTACATATATACTCACTCGCTACAACACAGTGTAAAAGAAAAGTATTTGATTGGTTACAAAACCTCACATATGACGAAACAGAAAAACTCCTAATTGTACTGTACTAATCGTCTGACACATACATACATACGCACCCACGCACGAATGCACGCACGCAAATTCACACAAAGACACAAACACACACACACACACACAAACACACACACACACACACACACACACACACAAATACACACATACTATCACAAACACGGACACACAAGTTTGTTCATAACCTAATATTATTATAGTTATAAGTAGAATATAATGAACTTTTATTTTCAAGTATTGTTTTCTCTTAAGGTTTTAATAGATATCTATGATCTCTTTTTTGGCGATTATGTTTTCATACTCTATGAGGCGGAGGCCTGGTAATCTGTAATACAGGTTATCCTAGTACAGATACCAGTCTCTCACATACTGCTATTTTGTAAACGCTCGTCTAATTTTAGTTTAGCAACTAAGTCTGTAAAAGATTGTGAGAGAAAATAAATAAATAAATAATTATTATTATTATTTATTCATTTTACAGTTTAAATAAGCACTATGAAGAGATCGCTTCCAGCGATAAGGCCGCCTTTGCCCACCATAGATTTAAGTTTGTAAATTGTTCTTTTATAATGTGTGTGTGCAATAAAGTGTTCATCTATCTATCTATCTATGAAATTTTATTTTTATAACTACCGATCATGGCAATACTACGAATATGCACGATTCTGTAATAGAGTTTATGCCTTTTATTGGTTCACACGTTCAAACTTGCACGATTGAACCGCAAAAACGTTGAGGATTTGCGCACGTGGGGGCAAAGCTATATTACCTGGCACAGCCGTCATGGAAATTTTCATCGGAGATCATAGGTTATTTATAGTACTAAAAATTAACTAGGTAAATATTAAAACTTAAAAAAAACACTAAAATTATTTATAAAATATATAATAATAAAATATGGCTACCAAAGTTGAGTGAACTAATAGTGGTTTCAATAGATAATAAAGACCATTATTAGTTCACCCAACTTTCTCGAAGCAGAAACTATAAAAATACACTAAAGATATTACAGGAGCTTCATAATTTACCCTTATCTTCATTTTCCGTCTAACTGTATTTTGCTAAAATGCTGCGTTTCAATATCAGTGTCGTAAATTCAAAGTTCGGTAGTTGAGTAAAAATGTCGGTAGCAAAATTGTATTTGAGCATTGTAAACACTCGTTTCGACCACATCGCTGGTGAGACGGAGACCGGTTTTGGAATGCAATTTCCTTTGGATTCAATTACGTACGTACCGAGGCGCCGACGCAGTGGTGCATTACGCTGTATTTGCATCGATATCGACGCATTACAAAAGTGCTGTGTGATTTTGAACTTTGATTACGTTAGATCTTTGGGTTTGTTATATTTTTGAAGTGAAAACTTCTTTAGCGGCGTTGTACGCTTTTTTGTAATGGGGAAAAAATGCTAAACTGGATGGAGAGTAGACAGCTGGCGGCGGAAGTATCTCTCTTTTTCTACGGGGCGCGTTGAAAATGGCGGCGCGTCATTTTAAGACGTAAACACTTTGTCACCAGCAACGCGCTAATTTTGAAAATGGAACTAATAGCAGCGATCTCTTCGGTGAAATCATAGTCTTATTTATACTCTGTGACTATAAGTTTAAATTGTAGAATGCGTGCATGTAGAAATTAAAAAGGCCACTGGCGCGAAGATTGAATTGTCTGACTGTATATTTATAGGAAAATAATAATTTTAATTCTTTGCCGCTAATTTCAAAATATAAAAAATGCACAACGTTAATATTCAAGTTTTCACTTGTGCCGGCACTCCCGGAGTGCAACCCGATTTTTTTTGTAAGTGTATTTTCACCCAATATTCAGTGAATGGCAGAAGGTGGAGGCGCACTAACGTGGAATCTCCAATCACTTCAAACACAAAAATCCTAAATAATCCAAACTTAATCCACGGTGACGAAATTTCGGGTGAAAGGTATAGAGACGGTTGAAAAAGCTCTAAAGAAAGTTTGCTGTAACACTATTTTGTAAGTTTTAGTGATTGTGTGAGAAGCTTATTATTTTTCTTAAACAATCACTAAAGAAGCATAATATGCTTCTCACACAATCAGTAAAACTTGCCAGTTTATTTTTTTAAGTTTAGCTAAATAGTATGAGGGGGTAAATACACGTGTCGATTTGGCAGGCATAAGCAAACTTCCATTAGAGCTTTTTTCAACCGTCTCTAGAGTTGCCACCCGCCATATCATGGGATTTGGCATGGTTTTACTATAAGGACTAATTATTGTCTCTAAACTAACTCGAACTTTGCCATAGTACACTTTCAAAATCTATAATTATCGAATATTTTCAGTTTTGCTTAAATACATTTCAATTAACCCTTTAAACAATAATTTAGTCGCAAAGTGAAACAGTTTGGGTGGGATCCATGACGTCACGTAGCTCCCTCGTTGATCAACTGTGGATTATGTACCTTGCCAGGCTGCGACCTTAGTGCTGAATTATGATGGGATCTGCCCAAATATGTCCTTACTTAACCGAATAAGAGAATATTGTTTGTATACATCATCGTAAATAAAATTAGCCACTGATGGGACGTCCATTTGGCAGATAGACGTCCCTATAGAAAAAATCCAAATGGATGTACGTCCAGATTTAAGCTATGAGGCATTGTTGCCAATAATTCCATTTGGACGCACCAACGCTGGCCGTAACTTTTCTAGTTTAAATCTGGACGTAAGTCCATTGAAGTAATCCATTTCGACGTCTTACAGTGAATGTCATCGTCAGTGGCTAGGTTTTTTTACTTTTAAATCTATATTATTAGATTGAAATATTTTCGTCTTTCGTTTTTGTAAGTTTAATATTCTTATTTATAAATAAATTAACATTCTTCCGAGACGACATAGGTACGTCTCAAATAATCTAATCTTTAAGTAAAATAATGCATGTCAATATTGACAGAGATTACTAAAAAATGTCGTTGATTTTAATTTTATAGTTATAGATATAATCATCTTCTTTTTGGACTTAAGATAGATAACATCTTTATTTGACAACTAAAGACACACACATAAAACAGTGCATATAAAAGCAATGAAACTTAAATGACCTAAAACTATCATGCATCTTACACTAATATTAAGTATGTGTACTGTTGTAGTAGTGCAAAAAGGTCACAGCTCAGCGTTGTATTTGCTTTTTTAGTTGTTCTCTTTTGGATTTCGCCAGTATCCAGTTGTTTACTCAGTTATTTGTTCCTACAGACTCTGCTTCTTTACGATATTACCATCATTTTACCAATGCCAATATCTAATGTCAATATCTTTACATCACAAAATTAATTTTCGGCAAACACCCTTAACACAAAACAAATCATATTCGCTGTCTCACGCGAGTACTTTCAAACGAAAAGGACAGAGAGAATCCGGAATTCATTAGGATGTATCTCATGCTACTATATCGGCCGTTAGTATTAAGTATTAGATAGAACAATATCGCTTCCCGTGTCTCCGTCCAATAAGGCCGTAGTCCGTTAGAAACACGTGCAAATAATGACAACAGTTGGGCCTTCATCCTGCATTATCATTAATTTAATGGCCCGGGACCAGACAGGATAGTTTCAATGGTCACTCGTGATCGTGACTAGCCTTAGTTGTTGCCAAGTGCTGTCGTACCGAAATGTCTAGCTAGACATGATGTTAAGCACTGAATCGTGAATTAACTTTAAGGCTGCGCAGTCTGCACACTAGCGCCGCCATTAGAAAAAAAACATAGTGCTTAAATTAAGACAAATTTGTAAATTTTTTCTCTGGAGTGCACGCCGAACAAGCTTTGTGGTACTTTTTATCACTTAACCAATATTTTCTAGCCTGTCGTTTAGTTTAATTGACTTTTATTGTTAAAAGTGGCCACTTTTCGCAATAAAAGTCCATTTAACTAAACAACAGGCTAAAAATATTGCTTAAGTGATAAAAAGTACCGCAAAGCTTGTTCGGAGTGCACTCCAGAGAGATAATTCATAATTTATTTTTTATTTAAGCACTCTGATTTTATGTCCAATGGCGGCGCTAGTGTGCAGACTGCACGTAAAACGTAGTGATTATTTCCTCTATGACTGCACGCTCTAGATCTTTTTGAAAAAGCGAGAACTCGGACAAAGATGTCTCACGCACACTTTTGAATTTTTAAAGAGAATGAATGACTTGGTTTATTTTTGGTAAATATTTTCAATGCATCCTCACTAGAAATAGTATTACGGATTATTATAATAATTTTATGTAGAAAAACGAATGTAAAATTATTATTTTTTGAGGTTTCGAAAATTGTATCCTTACTAATATTATAAATGTGAAAGCCCGTTTGTTTGTTTGTTTGTTTGTTACGCCTTCACATCTTAACTACTGAATGGATCATCATGAAATTTTGCTTATTCGTTCTCAGGGGTACAGAAAGGGATTTAAGGTACCTTTTATCCAGAAAAAGCACTGTTCCCGAAGGACAGCAAAAAATACTTTCCATGCTGACGAAGTCGCGGGTGGTCGGTAGTGTGTAAATAAATATATCTGAATTACCTATTCATGATAGTAATCTATTGATATATTGAAAACATTCAACAAAAATAAATAAAGAAAGAAATTTATTATCTTTAAAAAGTTCAAAAGTGTGAGTGAGACGGTAGAGTTGCAAAATACGAACCAGCCAAGTGTGTCACTTTAAAAAATAAAACCGGTCAATAGCGAGTCGGACTCGCGCACCGTTTGGATATGTTACTTTAGTACAGTCTTTAAAAAAGTAGGATAAACGGCAGACAGGTGGAAGGGCGAACAGGCGGACAGTTAATTTACAAATCTTAACCATAGCTGCTTATGGTGTCTGAAAAACGTTTCAGCTACTCCACATTGCAAACTAACGAAGAATAAGTTCCTACTTAGTAATATTAACACTAAGTAGGAACTTATTCTTCGTTAATTCGTACGGCAAATAGTAGGTAATTATATTAGAACCAGCCACCAATTATTATTGTAGTCTTAGGTTGCGCCATCTCTTGACCGATAGTGGAACTATTTTTTTTCTTAGGTCAGCATTCTTAGGTCAGCGCCATCTGTTGACTGGTAGTGAAACTAAAGAATTTTTGTTTGTTTTTTGAATTTCTAAAAAAGTGTGTTATATTGAGACATCGTTTTATTTTTTCTGTGATCTTTACATAAACTACTATCACATAGAATTATTTCAGATTTTTCTCTTTGCAAACTTCGGAGATAAGGGGGAACGGTGTTTTTTTTACATTTTTCATCATAAGTCGAAAACTATGCGGCCTAAGAAAAAAAAAAAATTTAAAATGTGCAAACAGCGCTCTTTCATATAACACCCCACATGCCCTAGTCACCTCACTTCAAATTTTTAAGACCTATTTTCAGTCCCTGTTGTAATAAAGATATTAATTTTTTTATTTCTTTATTACTTGCAAAATAGTTGGGCAAATGTCATCTTAAACTATTCCAAATTTCAAGTTGATACCATTAGTAGTTTTCCAGATATCCAGCTGTGACAGACAGACTGAGTCACACCATAAGGGTTCCTACCATTTTGGTACGGAACCCTAATATATTGCAAATAACTGTGTATTTCCGGTAGCTCTGCCTGGAACACTGATACTCGAACCAAATCTTGTCACTAAAACTTTCATCACAATTAGTTAGTAGTACGAGTAAGTTAATCTTAGAGATCTTGGAAGTACGTTAACCGTCTGCTCAGCGTGTCGGCGTTCAATCAAATTGTGCTTACACTGGCCGGCCGCAAATCACAGCCTCAAGCCTTGCCGAGTCAGCGGAATCAAATCCTATATGCGTAGTCCACACCGGATTAGTACGACAGCGGTTTAGTTTTATTGACACTCGGTAAGACAAACTCCAACACTGCCATTTCAAGGTTTTCTTCGAAGTCTGAATAAGGTAAGAATAGAATACTATATCTATAAATTTAGATTTTGATTCATGGGGCGGCAAATGATTTAATGATTGATGAATCGTTTGTAAGCAAAACTAAACTCTATATTGGTTCCACAAATCACATCTTGCAAACCTATCCAAATAACGAACGAATAAGTAAACGTCAATTGTTAAGGGCCCACCGAGCCTACTACAAAATAACTATGTTTAGTAAAATTCTGAAAAATATAAAAACTACATTCACAGTTATAAACTATTTTTTGTATGCGTTTTTTCCTGTTTTAAATGTGTTTTTATAGTTACAACCTGGATTAACGCGTTAATCCAGCTTTTAACTACGCGAACGGATTAAAACTAAGAATTTAACGCATACAAAAATAGTTGATAGGTAATACTAGTTTTAATATTTTTCAGAAATTTATTTAACGTAGTTATTTCGTAGTAATGATTTATTTTTGATTGACGGCGCTAGTAGTGAGCGATGCACCGTTAAACGTTGAATTCAAGATCATTTCTAATTCCCAACGTATAGTGACGTCCATACTAGCCACTAGGTACTTACGGTAATTACGCCATCCATTCGAGCTCGGCAGCCTCGCTTGCTGCATTAGTTGCCTCGCTATGGCTACCGATTGACCTTACGAAACAAACGATATACGCTATTACGTACCTACGATTCCTGAAAGTGATTACAATTTCCATAACATTAGCAGTTTGTTTTTTCATTAAACTAAAAGTAATGATAATTGGTAAATAATTACCTATACAGGGTGTTATAGACGATTCAAAAGTGCTTAAAGCAATTTTTTACTTTGACTTTCATAATAAGCCGTTTAGTTTTATGTTTTGTATGGATAACTGCAAAGTGACAACCCTAGACGCAAATAGACTATTATTTTCGATAATCTATCTATCCCATTAATGAGCATGAAGCGCCCATGGCGGAACTTGACAGACTGATCGTACTCGATCACGTTTGTTAAGCAACGCTCGGTCTGGCCAGGTGTCGGATGGGTGACCGTCAAACGGCATTACAACTGAGCACTTCCGTGCTTCAAAGAGCACGTTAAACCGTCGGTCCCGGCTGTTGTCACCTGATAACAGTTGTTAAGCCAAGTTAGATGCCTTACAGGCGGCTTGATAAACTCTAACACCAGAGGTGGCCACTAATCCACATTCGATAAGAAAGAAAGATTAATGAGCAAAAGCAAAACACAATTTAGGTCTAGGGTTGTCCCTATGCAGTTTATCATGACAAGATTTTTTTTTCATAAAAGTGTCGGTTTTCAGGGTTTATAATAATTTCCGGGGTTGCATGCATGATACCCTATTAACTATATTCGGTTTTAGGGGTTAATCTTTAGCACGTTTTATTATAGTGTTATATTTTTTTATAATACATAGTTTCACTCACTATAAATCTATTTGTTTCCGCTGATGTTGGGCACATTCAACTTGGAATTCAAATGTACAACACTTTCACAAATCGTCTACAAGTCGGCGCACTACCGCTAACTTGGCGCTAGTGTAGTCTGATGTAGATCTGTAATTTGTGTTGTTTTGTACCAATTTTTGGATCTCGGAAGCGAATTTTCGTAAATATACACTTTTCTTCCAACACATTTTTTTTCTTTTTTCCAATTCGTTATTAATTAATTTACTGTCCAGGGTCTACATATTACTATTAACGATTTTTATCTAAAAACTAAAAGTATCTACTTATAATATTGGGGGTAAATGCCCGTACAAAGGTCTCCAGCAGCAGTAGCGCCACCAAACGGAATAAATTTTTAAACTTTTTAGATTTTTATAAAGATAAAGATAAAGATAAAGATATTTATTGCATGAAACATGGTTATTAAAGATGACAAAAGTTTTAAAAAGGTACACATATTTCGCCGGATAATGCCCGACATGCAAATTTTAAATAATTAACATAATAAAAAAAATTCAATTCTATTCACCTGAGCTAATATAGTAAAATTATTGTTAAAAAAAAGTCACATGTACTTAAAATAAAATAATGTCAAAAGTTCTCGTATGAAAAAATGTCTGTCAAATAAATTTAAATAAGTATGAATAACTATCTAGTAAAAAACTCTTTTAAGCTATAATGACATTTAGACACAAGCCATGCATGGAGTTTGAATTTGAATTGCTTTATAGGCAGTTCCCTTATGTTTTTGGGAATGTTATTGTAAATCTTCATCGACATTGTACTACAATTTTTGTGGCTCAGTTTTGTGTTTCGAAAGGGAATAATGAGTCTAGTTGGATCCCGTTTTCTTATTACAGAAGAGAGTTTATCTCCATATTTATTGAACAAATGTGAGTTTTCTCTTATGAATACACAAACTTGAAGAATATATAAATCGGTTAAAGTAAGCAATTTAAGATTTTTAAACAATTGTCTACAGGATGTCAGAGGGGCTACTCCACATATTGCTCGAACGCATTTTTTTTGTACAATAAAAGCTTTATTTATATCTACAGAATTTCCCCAGAGTACAAGTCCATATCTCAGCACAGATGCCACAAAACCGTGGTATGCTGTGAGAGCAGTTTTCTCGCTGGAGTCTGTCCGTAGTTTTCTTAACGCAAATACAAATTTATTCAATTTCTTACATACCTGTTCTACATGTGCCTTCCAATTTAAATTTTTGTCAATCATTATACCTAGGAATCTAGTTATGTCAACTTGCTCTAAAGTTTCACCGAGGCACGTCAGATTGATTTTCAAATTGTCATTGTTATTATAATTTGTAAATGTCATGTATTTAGTTTTAGAAATATTAGCACTCAGATTATTACATTTTAACCAGTTCAAAACTTCTTCTGCCGCAGATTTCATTAGATCCTCATGTGTTTTTATTTCCTTCTTATGATTTGCAATAATAATCGAGATATCGTCAGCAAAAAGAATACATTGATGACTAATTGCTAATGGCAGATCATTAATATAGAGCAAAAAAAGCAGCGGGCCCAAAATGCTACCCTGAGGCACGCCATATCTATTGAGTTGACGATCTGAAGTATACGTTGTCAAATAGTTATTATTATTAAGTTGATTTAGTTCCACGTACTGCCTACGATTTGTAAGGTAACTTTGTATCCATTTTAATGCTGGACCTCTAATGCCATATTTTTCGCATTTGTTAAGCAGTATGTTGTGGTCAACGGAATCAAATGCTTTCGTCATGTCCCAGAAAGTTGCTGAGACAGGAATACGTTTATCTAAATGGTCAAGAACACTACTAGTCATATTATATGCAGCCAAAGTAGTCGATTTGTTCTTTTGAAAACCATTCTGTTCTATTCTTATAATATCATATTTTTCCAAAAAACATGAAAGGCGACTTTGCATACATTTTTCAAATATTTTGGCTAATATAGGGATGAGAGTTATAGGACGATAATTATTTATATCCTCGCGATCACCTTTTTTATGTAAGGGCTTAACAACAGAAAGTTTTAGTTTGTCAGGAAACACTCCATCTGACAGAGACAGATTTAATAAGTGAGTTAAAATTTATGAGTTAAAAGTTATGCATTAATAATGCTATTTTTATATTAAGATTATTAATATGATTGAAAAATATTAGAAAAAATCGACTCACCCGTAGCAGCTCAGTCGGGACTCGAACCCGCATCCTTAGGAATCCGGCCCAATGCACTAACCAATTATGCTACCGGTTGCTAGCAGGATTGGCGAAATTTTCTCATACTTTTCACGTTTCTGCTGTAGGCCAGCGTTATCTCATCAATAAATATATTTTGTGACATCCCGCCATTTCCACCGTACAGTGACGTCCATGCTAGGTATGGCTACTTCACTTTGCTCACGGTAATTTCGCCATCCATACAGCTCACCAGTCTCGTTGTTGCCCTAGCCATATAAAACTAACGATACTTCCTGCACGCGTAGCATGACCAACATCGAGATAAGATTCGACTCAGAGAACAATGGCTTGTCTACACCGAAATGTCACTTTTGTCGGGTTGAGATCGAGATACTCATGCTCGCATTTACAACTAGTAGACTCGTATTGTTCTTTGTCGTGGCCTAATGTCAAAAGTCGACAAACACGAGCTTTTCTCTTCAACTGATATTAATTTGACAGTTGAATCAGAGAAACTTGTCTACCACCCTTTGAGTAGTCGAGAAGGTCGAGAGAGAATCACAGACTAATAAGAAGATTCGAAATAGTTTTCTACGTATTTTATTTTATATGAATCTAAATTTCGCAATAAAAATAAATCTAAATTGTCCGTGCTTATATTTTATTCCTTAAAAACTTAAATTAAAATTATTTTCATACGTTGATTTTAATATTTCGTAATTTTCTCGTCATTTTACACAGATTACTAAATTCACAATTTCGTTAGTAGTCTGTGTTATCTTTTCAAAATACTCTCAATAAAAGAAAGGCAAACGAATTTATATCCATAAAGCTATATTTAATTAGTTTTAAGATTTTAGCGTTGTGAAATCTATAGAAAGGAACGGTGCTTTATGAGAAATAAAGTAATTATTTTCTATTGGCAATATTATTCTTCTCGAACTCGAGAGAGCTTGTCTACGGAAGAGAACGCTTTCTTGAGTGCCTCTTTATCTTAGAACTTATAAAAAAAATGAGAATCATGTTTAAACTAAATTATTTTGGTCAAATTGGTGTTAAAATAAAAAGATTACCTTTAAAATTCACTTTTTTTATTAAAAGACATTAAAAGGTTTCGAAATTCTGAGAACGAGTCCCACCTGTCTGTCAAACTGTGCTCAGCAATCGAGAAGGTCGAGACGACAAGTCTTCGTAGACAAGAGTCTCGTTTGCTCATGCTACGCGTGCTGGAAGTGTTTTCGAATTTTCGGTTTTAGAGGGTCTTAGCCTTAGCATTAAAAAATGAGATACAAATTACAATATTAAGTTAAGCTTAAATAGTTAAAAGTAACTTAAAAAAATGTGTATTGCGTCAAAGCTAAGGAATTATAAAAAGGTACCTTTTCAATTAATTACATTAATTATTTGCATCACACAAACATTATATCGACCAGTTCAAGGAAATAAAGTTAAACTCATATTAGTAAGTAACAATGAATAAATAATATCAATATTAAGTTACGACCTCCGGGCAGTAGAACGGCTGTAAGCTACCGAAATACTAATAATAATATTTAAATAAATACCACACACACAGGTTTCATGAAAGTCTATTGTCCCGACTCATTTCTTTTCTGCAAACAGCAGTGTAGTGAAATTGATTGATTTCATTCGATTGGCAGACAATAGAGTTCCTACAATAAGAATTAATGATACCAGGTTTACTGGTCTGTGGCTGTTTCGGTATAGATGACTGCCTTTTATCTGGGTTAATCGTCCTGTGTTTTCGATAATTGTCGCGTTCATTTTAATGGGATTGGCTAAATGATGGAATCAATTATAAAGTCAACTAGTATTTGAGGTTCTTTTGATATCGTGATTTAATTATTAGTATTTTATTTGTTTTAATAGGTACGTAGCGTAGTTTTAGTTTACATAGATTAAAAAAATAAATAAATTAAAAAAATATTAAAAAACACGACTGCCCTGCCAAAAACGAACTAAAAAGTTAAAGTGTCATTGCAGTCGGGGGACCGTTTTGTGAAAGAATTTTTAATTAAAGAGGTCCTCCGACTGCAGTGACACTTGTTATTTAACTTTTTAGTTCGTTTTGGCAGGGCAGTCGTGTTTTTTAGTATTTTTTAATTTATTTGACAAACTATATAGTTTTGGAATGTGCTCATTAAGGCCTTTCATTTGATGCCCATATTGTAATAATTAAAGATTTTTTTTCAGATTTGAAAGTGGCGTCGTATAGTCGCAATATTGACTTTAAAAAAAGCCAGTGTCACTTGGAATGATGTAAGGATTCTAACGATACCTCATACATTCAAATCCGTTGAGCCATTTAGAAGTTATGGTCGAATAAAGAAACTCACATACCCACAAACATACATGAACCCTAAACACATATACACTCCTTTTTAGGCAGTCGTGTGTCGTTAAGTGTAGTGTAAATAAATACATTCCTTTTTGGGCAGTCGTGTGTCGTGTAAAAAAGCAAATATCTAAAAGACTGGCATAAGAAAATATTGTCCTCTTATGTTTCATGCAAGCAGTTACTTTGACAACCTTCAGATAAATAAATATCATCTAGGTTAGGACAGAATTTATAAAACTATAGGTCAATTCCGTCAGTGCCTAAATAGTCCAATCAATGAGCATATTTGTTGTATGGAGACTTCCGAAAAATTCTCCCGTCAATAAAATTTGGCATGTGATGAAGTTAGGTAACACAGATTACAGATGAACAATAAGCCAATAAAATTTGTTAAGAGAAGTTAGGTATTTTTACCTAAACATGAAAATCGCTTATATCTCTCTGTGAATATTTCCTCGGGCTAAAATACTTTCTGTATACGTATTTGTGTATTAGTTAGAATAAGTATGTAAAAGAATCCAATATTTTTTCGATTTCGGAGATACTCCAAATTTAAATTTTAATATTTATCAATATATCTTTTCTTGATTAAAATATCTGCTGATTATTATTTCTTAATATTTTTTTATACCCTTAATATATAGATTTGTTCAGTAGGCCAACAAATTTTCTTCTTTATTCATATTTATACATAAATGTATGAAAATGGACCGACTATTTTTCACATTACCTCTTAAGACCAAAAAATAAAAAAAATATGATTAAAGAAGAAAATTAATTGACTTACTGAACAAAGCTATATATTTAAGGATATAAAAACATATTAAAAATAATAATCAGCAGATATTTTTATCAAGAAAAGATATATTGAAAAATATTAAAATTTAAATTTGGAGTATCTCCGAAATCGAAAAAATATTGGATTCTTTTACATACTTATTCTAACTAATACACAAGTACGTATACAGAAAGTATTTTAGCCCGAGGAAATATTCACAGAGAGATATAAGCGATTTTCATGTTTAGGTAAAAATACCTAACTTCTCGTAACAAAATTTATTGGATTATTGTTCATCTGTAATCTGTATTACCTAACTTCATCACATGCCAAATTTCATAGACGGAAGAATTATTCGGGTTGCATAAGCCCCGTTGATTGGACTAAAAGATCTATGGCACAACTTAAAATTATTTATATGGCGTGAGCATCTTTAACAGATGACATTTGGAAGAATATTCATTAATTTTTTCTGTGTAGGTCACCCAAAGCTTCAGTTGGTATAACCTCATTTAAAGTAACAAAGCCAATATCAACGTTTTAATGGCAACGACAGAGCCAAGGGGAAAAAATGTCCTGAAATCCAGCAATCATACTTAACTCCGAAATTCGAGAGATTAAGTTTAAACGAAGCCGGTTTTCGGCTAGAACGAAATCCTCACGTCGACATTTAAATTATTTTGCAAATAAACGCCGCGTAGTTAAGCTGTTTTCGACAGACGAAATCTTATTGCGCTAGTAAGACTTACTCTGCCTTATTGAAAATTCCATATCATACCTCCTTTTACGAATTTACCTGGACAACACAATCTCACAAGCAAATAAGAGAGCTTTTTTGTTTGCTCCGCTTCATTGGGCAAACATGCTTTCGTGTGTCCGGCGGATATCCAGCTTTTCTCATTTACGGGCTGCATTTCTCAGCCGATTCTCGTGAAATTTTAGAGCAGGCATTAGATAAAGTTTTTTATCAATCCAGTTTTTAGATTTTTTTTAAACGGCGGAGATATGTTCAAGAAAACAATTGTTTCAGTCCGGCTTTCCGATGCTGACTGTTCCGGCTACAGGTCTCTACAGGTCGCATTTCTCAACCCATTCTCGTAAAATCTTGTGAGCGAGAAGGTTACAATTATATTGAAATTTTTTAATCGAGCCAGTCTTTTCGAAATTTTTCGAAATGGCGAAGATAATAAATATGTATATGTAAAAAAAAGATATTTTTCAAAAGTTTCGAAAAATGGTCAAAAATGTATCAAAACTTTTTGTTAGCGGTGCAAAGTAAATTTTGTTTTTTATTTTTGGAAGACTCTAATGTTCATCAATCAAAACATTTCTGGCCAATATTCAAAATTTGAAAATAAATAAGGTATTTGCACAGTTTAAAAAACATACAATTCTAGCTACTTTTTAACGCGAGGTCTACAGCCATAGACATAGAAAAATTTTCGCTGCGCTCAAGAAGACCAACAAAGCGTGGAAAAGAGAATTTAACACCATACGGACACGGTCTATGTAAAAAAGAGACAAGGGATCAAGTGACATGTGCCAACATTTTTTACAGTAAGAGCCCCTAGCGTCCCGCCTAGCAAATGAGCAATCACAGTTTGTTTCAAATATTTGTTAAACTTAATTTGAATTTAAAATAAAGGTATCATGGAGCCATGGCGTCTTGTGCTCTAAGTAATTGTGATGTAACAAAAATAAACAATCCAAGTAATCACACTTTTCACAGGCAAATAAGATATTGCCACAAATTTCTCTAAAACCAAATTTCGCTACATTTATTCGTTTATCGACGAAGAAAACAGTATGGAACATAGTTTATTAATTTCCTTTGCCATATATAGTCATATTTTACGAATCTAAGTCATTTTTTACGTATCTCATATAAAATGTATGCATTCGTTTTCGGATCACCTGTTTATTGACATTGTTGTTCTTTGACATTCTATTTCTATGTCTACAGCTCACGGAAATACTAGCATTATATGTTTAACTTATAAGTTGTCAAACCATTTTGATAACTAATTAGGTCACAAGTCATACGAAACTTTTAATATTGAAAGGTACTTCACATTTGCGTCTACGGTCGCATTTAAACCTGCCCAACAAGTGTTCGATATTGGCAATATTTCTGAATTAATATCTAATTTGCCATTAGTTCAGTAGAAGGCGTGCGTTACATTGAAAACGGTTCGCGCTGGGAATATAAAGGACCTATTTTATCACTAATATTCTACTTTGGAGGTGAGTCAGGTGGCCCTTAGGTGTACTTGCCGATCCAATGAAGAATGAAAGTGCCTCTTTTTATTATTTATTTTAGATACACAGATTAAACACTATTTGCTGAAAGACGTTACAAAAACAATATTTTACAAAAATGATAGAATGGTGACCGAAAGCTGCTTTACCGGTGAAAGCAACATTATTTGGAAATTTTTGAGACAGAATATCTGGAAAAGACTGAAAACATGAGTGCAGCAAGCAACATAATGAGGTATGTAATATTTTTTTTATGTGATTTGGAGTTAACTTTTTGTTTTTACCTAATGTACTTAGATATTGAGTACCTACCTATCTAGATTGTAAACAGTCAACAAATCAATTAGCTACGACAAAATGAACATGCTACGACAAATTTTTCGAGATAAAAATATACAGCCGGCTTCAACATAATAATATGAAAAGCTGAAAGTTAATTTTCTGTTTGCCAATTATTATGAAACTGGCTCTCATTAATGTTTCAGTGGAATAATATACGAAGTGCCATCGAAACTATTTAGTGGGTTGCCAAGTGTTTTGGGCAATGCGTGAAATTTCCTTTAATTAAATGTTTCTGAAATTAAGTGTCCGTTTCCACATTACAAATGAAATGACATTATTTTCAACCGACTTTAAAAATTTATAAGGAGGAGGTTCTCTATTCGTCGCATATAGCTTTTTTATATGTATGTACGCCCGATTACTCGAAGACGGCTGAATCGATTGAAATGGTTTAAACGTCATAACATCAGGTTTCTTTCCAGGTTAGTCTCTTTTTTTGAAATTTTGAAATCGGTTCAGTAATTTTCAGGAAATCTTGAAAATACTGTCGTTTTCATTACTTACCACTTTATATGAATTTAATTAGATGCATGTTCAACTGCAACTTTTTGTTTATGAAACGATTTAAATGATACTTTTTTTTAATGAAAACACTTTAAAAATGATACCGTATTAATTTCATTGACATTGGTCTTTGGATTTTGAAGATACACAAGGGAACTCCTCAAATTCAAATAGAAACTGTATGAACTGATTGAAATATTGGTAGGTTTATGACAATCAAAAACAAGTAAGGTATATATAGTCATGCGAAGATCCAACAAACAGCGCGAAATATGGAAATTAAGTTACCGGAGGTAACGTTTTACTTATATTATCATCGCTTATATGCCCAAAAAAGTTGAAAAAAAAAAGCTTTTAAAAAAAGCAAAACCTTCTAAAACCTTAAAAAAGCAACTATAATAAAGCAAGAAATAGTTTTCCAATCAATTATTTAAAAACGTCTAATGGAGTTGGATGGAGCTTTTAGAATAAAAAAATACTATACGTATATACTTGAGAAAATGGCACTATTATAAAAGTAACAAATTGGCCCAAACTTTTCTAATAGATGTTTATAAAATTAATTATTTCTTGCTTTTTTAGAGCTGTTTTTTAAGATCTTTGAAGGAGGTTTTGCTTATTAGAAAACAACAACATGTTTCTTTTAACTAGCATTGTGCCAAAAAGGTTTCTACTCAGCATTGTGTCGCGTAATTTTGTGAATTGTGACACACTACGACGGCCACGACGAAGGACACGGCAAAAACTTTTTTTAGTACTTAGTTCATTATTCCTGTGATGCAAGTAAATAAAGTAAACATATGGTATAAGTTCTAATGAAAATTTGCCAATTTATATTTTTTTTTATTACAACATTTACAAAGCAGGTTGAACAAAACACAAGTATTCGCCAAACGCATGGCAGTTTGTTAGCGAAGAAAATTCTGGTAGTCTAGTGTGATTTAGGATGTATCGTTATAATAATTATAAAAAAGAAATCAGAGGATTAAAAAGGGTTTTAAACTAATTAAATTTAAATGGAGTTCATTAAACTTGCAATTTTAACCAAGTGATTACGAATGCAAGCCGCTACGCGGAAATGCTAATGGGAATACTGCATAAATAAAAATTAAGAATTTTCATTCAGATTATATTTTGATGAATTATTTATTTCAAGCAGAAATAGTAGCAAAGATAATATCCATTAGTTGTTGTGATTTTAAAAGAGAAATTATTAAAACGATGATCTACTACTTGGAAACTTGAACCTATCGGTAATATCACATATCGCAATAGCGGAAAGGATCTCACCGATTTTTGTAATATGTTTTGTTTATGAGATATTTATATTATATTAGATACAAAACCAAGATAATATGCAACGTTAAAACTTTAATTATTTATTAGTACAAAAAATAGCAAAGTTGACAAATTATATCACTATTGCTTTTGCTGCTTTATAACTTCACACGTGCTTAATTCCCGTGCCATTGTTATTCTCCAAATGAAAAGGTATTAACTTCTACCGAGATTCGGCACTATCTTCCAAGTAATTTAACTTAGTCTTATTCTCAAATCGAAATCACCCCCTTCCGGTACGCGCATTCAGGCACAAAAGGATGAATCAAGTTTCGGACAAATGGAGCGCTTTTATTTTCTAAAGAACCTGACAATTAGAGTGCTCATCGAAAATGACTGGGGTCTATTTAAGGTGAGCCAGAAATATAGGCATTAAAATGGGCGAAGCATTATTATTAACGAGTCTGTGAAGCGCAACTTAATCTTAGGTCGGTTCATTGATTAGGATTAAGTATTAAACTGAAGGTTGATATAAGAGAATTCAATAAGAATTTCAATTCAGATTTAAAATAGAAACTACAGGGCTTTTTTCTTTAATTCAAAGAACTCATATTTCGGGGCAGAAAAATAGCAATTCCAATGGTACTTTGTTAAAAATGTAAAGCTTTTTATAGGTACTTTATCTTCAAAGTAATTTGTATTGAATTTATTTTCGTTACCTTAAAGTTTCAGATTTCGTGTGAATAAAAACCGAGTATTAGGGGCAGTGAACTACTTTAGGGGTATAATATTTCTCGCTAATGCCGTTCATAAGTCTTGTGTCCATGTGTTCTAGACTTTTATGAAACCTGAATCTCGTACTTTTGACAAGTTTTAGTTTAGGTTTTAAATTAGCTCTAAATTCAATAAAATAATATTGTGAAGAACATAGATTTGATTATTCAATCAATCAAATATAATTGGTTTGTTACAACTTTTTAATGTTAGCGTAAAACAGACGACAGACAGCAAAACACATGTCATTCATGTAAATACTGAGAAACTGTACACTTTTCAAAGGCGTCCAAAGATTTTCAATGTTGACGTACCAATCTAAATGTAAACTTAATTCCGTCACTTCCATATCATATGTAGTAAAACTAACAAAACTATACTTCTTCTTCTTTGTCCTCGCCTTTTCCCGTTACACGGGGTCAGCTTTCTTTATCATGCGACGCCATATAGTCCGCTTGCTTGTATCCTCTTCTTTATGTCCGAGGCTCTTTATGTCTCTCTGGACATTTGTCAACCAGGTAGTTTGAGGTTTTCCCCTTTTTTTTGTAGCCATAAAAAGGCACTTTTTCACGACACAGTCATCAGGTCTCATCACGTGACCATACCACCTGAGCCTAGATTCACATATTTTGTCACTTATGGGTGCAACCTTAAAGCTTCCTCTAATGTGTTCGTTGCGTATTCTATCCTTAAGTGTCACTCCACCTGCCCATCTCAGCATATCGGTACTAACAAAACTATACACTCTACCATTAAGAGTCTTCATAATGTTGATCCTAAAGTTTTCAATAAATACTTACCAATTAAAAAAAAGCTTGTTTCCTTCAAATTCAGAGATAATAATGGAAGCCGAGTTCTTCCTGGTTTTGGTTTCTTCACGGTGTATTGAGCAAAATTAATTAAATGTTAATTGTTTTCGCCCGCCCCAATTTTATTTCCATTACGAGTTCGTGTACTTTTTTGTTTTTGTTTACTCACTGCGAATGTCGGTTGACCTTTCGATTAAAATTGTGCTTGCTTATTAATTTTGTTCTGCTAGAAATATTTTTGACGACAAGTTTAAAATTTATTTCGCTTTAGGTAAAGGTAACCAAACAAGGTCTAAACGATTATTCTAGTATATATTATCAAGTAAGGTCTAAGATGAATAAGAAAAACAAATGTGCATTTTTTTTCTTATTTGGTGAACATATAGATACTATAGTACTTATAGATCAATAAAAAAAAACCAGTTTGATCTTATTATTACTTTAACTACGTATTTAAAATAATGAAACTCCAAATAAGGAGATCAAGGATTTACATTTTTTTTAAATGTTACCTTTTTATTAATTATAAAATCTATTTGGTTTAGTATTTTCATATACTTACATTCGTGTATAGTATTATACGTAGGTATAGTCGTTACTCATGTGGTATAGTCACGTAAATATGTTACTCAACAGCACCATCGCGATCGTTTCGTTGTCACCCTAAAAACTATTACTTTTTTTGAAGAGAAATCAATGACAAATGACAACTACAACAAAGTGACAAAGTTCCAAACTGTATATACACATTTTAGACGTGACTGTATACATAAAAATAAAAAGATTAAGTTACTTTTTCAATATGTTTTCATTATTTTTAGCATAGCTTTGATAACAAAGGCAATGTCAATTACACGAATGTAAGTATATGAAAATACTAAACCAAATATATGTAGATATATGATCACCTTTTCTAAAAGTACTTATCTCAAGTTTATTCAATTTAAAATGTTATTAATAGAATTACAAAGTACAATAATATAATGGTAATACTTGTAGGTATGACATGATGTGCTTATGCATAATAATGATCAAAGGTTAACAATCATAGTTAGATGAGTGTGTGGTGCAGTTGAATATTTTATGCCTTTATTATAGTGAAATGTAAAATATACGCTCTGATTACTGATTACTTACTAAATTAATGAAACATAATTTCGTATAATGCTCTACATAATTCATCCTTTTTTATTAAATAAATGGGAATGCTTGTCTTTTGTGCGGGATAATCGAGTTTGCTAAGACAACAGTATTACTGCAGTAATATTATGTAACTTATTTATTGAAAGATTTTACGATTAAAATCAATTTAGGATCATACACTCTTGGCTTAACATGACATAAAAATTAAACGCTTCTTTAATTCTGATAAAGTTTCATATCTACCTACTTACATTTGTAGGCTGCAATAATTTACTTTGCATTCTGTAATGTTCCCAAATTTATATCCCAAAGTGTCAATTCTGGCCAAACCTTAATCCTTGCCTTTGAGATGTGGTAAACAAGGCACGCCCCGGCATCAATCATGTCGCAAGAGCGCCACCTGTCGATCCGGAGCGATGCGTCTTCATCGGACACGGAACGTTTACTAATCTCCCCTTAATCTACGGCTTGTAATCGTGTATGCAGTTACAAATCGACAAATAGTACTAGTAACGTACATCATAGAACTGACACGTCCATATTCAGTATTCCATTCATACTGTGATTTCAAAGTAACATTTAGGTACTAATATTTCCTTAATCTACGGTTTGTAATTGTGTATGCAGTTACAGATCGACAAATACATCATAGAACTGACACGTTTCAATATACCTCTAAATTTAGTATTCTATTCATACTGTGATTTCAAAGTAACATGTACTAAATATTCCCTTAATCTACGGCTTGTATGTAATCGTGTGTGCAGTTACAGATCGACAAATAGTACTAGTAACGTACATCATAGAACTGACACGTCCATATTCAGTATTCCATTCATACTGTGATTTCAAAGTAACATTTAGGTACTAATATTTCCTTAATCTACGGTTTGTACTTGTGTGTGCAGTTACAGATCGACAAATACATCATAGAACTGACACGTTTCAATATACCTCTAAATTAAGTATTGTATTCATACTGTGATTTCAAAGTAACATGTACTAATATTCCCTTAATCTATGGCTTGTAATCGTGTATGCAGTTACAGATCAACAAATGTACTAGTTACGTACATCATAGAACTGACACGTCTATATTCAGTATTCAATTCATACTGTAATTTCAAAGTAACATTTAGGTACTAATATTTCCTTAATCTATGGTTTGTAATTGTGTGTGCAGTTACAGATTGACAAATACATCATAGAACTGATACGTTTCAATATACCTCTAAATTTAGTATTCTATTCATACTGTGATTTCAAAGTAACATGTACTAAATATTCCCTAATCTACGGCTTGTATGTAATCGTGTGTGCAGTTACAGATCGACAAATAGTACTAGTAACGTAGTAACGTACATCATAGAACTGACACGCTTCAATTTACCTCTAAATTCAGTATTCTATTCATACTGCGATTTCAAAGTAACATTTAGGTACTAATATTTCCTTAATCTACGGTTTGTACTTGTGTGTGCAGTTACAGATCGACAAATACATCATAGAACTGACACGTTTCAATATACCTCTAAATTTAGTATTCTATTCATACTGTGATTTCAAAGTAACATGTACTAAATATTCCCTTAATCTACGGCTTGTATGTAATCGTGTGTGCAGTTACAGATCGACAAATAGTACTAGTAACGTACATCATAGAACTGACACGTCCATATTCAGTATTCTATTCATACTGTGATTTCAAAGTAACATGTAGGTATTAGTATTCCTTTAATCTACGGCTTGTAATCGTGTGTGTAGTTACAGATCGACAAATAGTACTAGAAATTTTGCGGACAGCATTGCGAAAGCGGATATGCTGTTGCAAATTGAGGATTAGTAACATATATACCATTGAATTGACACCTTCAATATCAGTAATATGTCCCCACTGCTGGGGTACAGGCCTTCCTGATGGGTAGATAAGGAGAATTGGCAACTACCCACCACGCAGGCCAAATGCGGATTAGTGGTTGTTAATGACTGCATATGCAGCCGGGACCAATGGCTTAGATACTAGATACTACATTTTTGGTCACCCAACCCATGAACGACTCTTGTGAAAGTTGCTTAACATCCGCAAACGCGTGGGCTAGGCGCTAAACCACTGCGCCACCGAGCTCCTCGAATTTACACCTTAATGGTTAATAATAAAACCTTGAGTCGGTAACCAGTAACTAGCAGAGTTACTATACGAGTATTATTTCATTTTTTTTATAACCATGCCACTAAAGACTGATAAAGCTTAGAGGGGTTTAAGCAAGTTCTTGGTAATGATGGCACTATACGAAATAATATTCTATAATTATATTTAATCAAACTTAATAGTTGATTAAATAACTTTATGAACTGGCCACCCAAAATTTTCTTCGTCACTTATTTTAAATTTTATTATTCTGTCTACGTTTCAGTGTCTGTCTACGTTTGCAATGCATAATCAATGGTCTTGTAGTAATATTTAATCAAAGCGGTCTGTGATTTGCTGCGCGTTAGAGTAGAGCGTTAATTAATTCAATTGAGAGAAGGACTATAAGAGCATATAAAATGGAAAACGCATTTACCTCTATGTAACGTCAAAATAGCGACAAATATCCTACTTCCTTACTAATATTATATGTGGAAGCCAATTTGTTTGTTTGTTACGCCTACACGTCTTAACTACTCATCCTAAATTCTCATTTCTTAATCCTCATCATTATGCAATTTTGCATACACATTCTCAAGGGTACAGAAAAGGATATAGGGTACCTTTCATCCAGAAAAAAGTACAGTTCCCGAGGGATATCAAAAAAAAACTTTCCACGCAGACGAAGTCGCAGGCGGTCGCTAGTAAATGTAAAGTTTGTTAGTTTTAATGATTGGTGTTTTGATGTTTTATTCAATCACGCATAAACGGCAGGACGGATTTGGATATAAATAAAATGATAAATGTGGTGACACAGATAGTTTGCCTAGATTAGGGATAATTTTTATCCTAGTCAAAGGTTCTCTAAGTTTATCCGAATGTCCACGCGGACGAACTAACGGGCGGAAGCACAACTTTTTCCTCCGTGAACAAACTTCAATTTAAGTTATTTTTTTTACTGCAATTGATAGCACGATAATCTAATTCAAAGTAATGTTCACCAAATCTTATTATTATTAAACTCCCTTCTTCCCCACGACACTATCAAGGCGCACTACTGGTACTTACACCACGACTGCTCCGTTTAATTAAGCTCCATGTTCTAGATCTAAATATTCAAAACCAAACCTACTACCGACGGGAAACCATACCATACTCCCTATCATAATACAATTCTTACTTAGGTCTCAAAAGTCATACCAATGTTGTAAGATCCACGATTACGCAACTTGTCGTAATCGAGAGCGCACATAATGATCATAAATTTTCTCACACTCAAGCTCTGACAAAAATTAAAGTAAAGCCTACTATGCAGTGAATTGTATTTCAGAATAAAGAAAGAGGAAAGTGAATTATTTCCACCAATATCATAAGTTAAATCTTTTCAATATTTTTAATAACTCAATTTCAAAAAGTTTCTGTAACTAAACTTTTTACCGTTGGGTAGTTAATAATGAGCTTAGAGCAACGTGCGGATTCCGTACCGGACGGAAGTCGCGTTGCTCTAAGATAATGAGGAATATAAATACTAACGATTTATTAAAGTAGTTTTTTTATGATTTTATCCACGGATGATATAGACGGACATTTTATTATACTTACACAAAACTAAATTTGTTCCTGTTTCATTCTTTTGGCGAGATGAAGTCTTGGTGGTGAGATTTGGCAAAGTTCAAGATTCCTAGGTCTCAAGAAACGCCATTGTTAGATTCGCAATAACACGTCTCGTAATTGAGGTATGCGCACAAATCACACAACCACGTAATCAGCTTAATTCACTCGCGCACTCTAATTAATGGCAGGACCACGTAATATCGTGGCCTGAATAATATCAAGCCATCCGTCATGGCGCGAACTGTGGCCTCACTTGATCGAGTAATGTGCGTTGGTACTCGTGGTTTTGCATAGAATTTGAGGGATAGAATATGTCATTACATCAACTTTTGATAAATGTTTCGAAATGAATCCTATAGTTTAGATTGATTTAGTTATTTGTTAGTAACAGTTTACATAGGGAAAGGGAAATACTATCTATCAAAACTATCATCACTTTGCAAGCCAAAATTTTAGTAATAGTATCTTTACTATACAACGATTTGTATTTTGTAGTATTTTTAGACTCATCATATAAATAGTACCGAAAAATTAATTGCGTTATTCCGATCACATTTGTTATTCGCTTTTTTAGG
This sequence comes from Agriphila geniculea, assembly GCA_943789525.1. Classification (NCBI taxonomy): domain Eukaryota; kingdom Metazoa; phylum Arthropoda; class Insecta; order Lepidoptera; family Crambidae; genus Agriphila; species Agriphila geniculea. The sequence continues at coordinate 21,337,343 of OX038878.1, forward strand.
GTTCCGTACCAAAATGGTAAAAAAGGAACCCTTATGGTGAGACTCAGTCTGTCTGTCTGTCACAGCTGGATATCTCGAGAACTACTAATGGTATCAACTTGAAATTTGGAATAGTTTAAGATGACATTTGCCCAACTATTTTGCAAATAATAAATAAATAAAAAAATAAATATCTTTTTTACAGCAGGGCCTGAAAAGGGGTATTAAAAATTTGAAGTGGAGCTACTAGGGCATGTGGGGTATCATATAAAAGAGCGCCGTTTGCACGTTTTTAATCTTTTTTTCTTTTTTTTCTAGACGGCATAGTTTTCGACTTATGATGATAAATGTAAAAAAAAATACCGTTCCCCCCCCCCCCCCTTATCTCCGAAGTTTGCAAAGAGAAAAATCTGAAATAATTCTATGTGATAGCAATTTATATAAAGATTACAGGAAAAATAAAACGATGTCTCAATATAGCATACTTTTTTAAAAATTATCAAATTTCTTAAACAGTTATTATTAGTTCCACTATCGGTCAAGAGATGGCGCTGACCTAAAACTGCAATACTAATTATATTATTCTACTCTGCAGTGTGGTTTAACGGTGCAATCATGATGGTACGGAACCCTCGGTGCGCGAGTCCGACTCGCTCTTGACCGGTTTTTTTATTATATGTCAGCCACTGTGAAAACACCGATGTCGGAGGTCGGAGGTAAATTAAAGCACAATCAAATATGGGTAAAAAAAGAGTATCAACCAATAATTATTAGTTTTTTATGTTTGTAAATATCGTTACTTATATTTTCTGTTATAGTTGATTAAGTTTCTTGCGCCCGTTCTTCTCATCAGTTAAAAAAGTCTAGAGCGGGTGGTGGTAGAAATATTTGAATTTTTGATTTGACTTTGATTTTGATTTTAGTTTGATTTTTCTTTTGTTTTGTTGTGTTTCGAAGTATTGTTTCTGCTTCGCTGTTCTAGTTCTTGCTGAAAGTTAACTTTGCTGTCGTTCAGGGTCAGGTACTTACCACCCTAATAAATGTAATCCGCTCATGGTTACTAATTAATAATAGGTCGTATTAAAACATGCTCAGTGATAACACGTCGTACATCAAGTCAGTAATTGGGCAATTATGATTACACTCACGTTAAGGTGGCATTAAAAAACTAGTTAAAAACGAGTGGAAACTATTTTTACGGGGAATTTTCTTTTGAATTAGGTATGTAGGTATATAAAAACAAAATATTCTGGTCTGGCAGCATTGATTGTTAATTATTAACATACCTACTTAACAATCAGCACTAACAATGTAACAAAAGTAAATAAAACGTATATTTAGCTAATATAGCTAGCGTGTACTTATGCGTGCGTTCAAAGTAACATCAGCATGCTACGTCCGCTGGGCTCAGATCGTGGACTATTTATGAGTAGGGTTTCTAGAAGACCGTGACATATCGTTTATGGACTAAAAATATCAATTTGTTCATATTTACTACAAAGAACAAATAGTCTATGTACCTTGCTGTGAAAAGTTTCTTGCGCCCGTTCTTCTTGTCAGCTAAAAAAGTCTGGAACGGGTGGTAGGAAAATATAGACGATTCAAAAGTACTTAATTATTAAGTTTATTTGAATAAAGCTTATTTGACTTTGACTTTGAAAAAGCATTGTGAATGCAAACATGAAAACCGGGATTGACTTCTTATATTTAAGCCAATCAACTTACATTTATAAATCTTATTCCTCATAAAATTAAAAAATAAATCTTATTCCTCATTAAACCTTGTTAGGATAATTTCTTAACTTATCAAAGAATTGGTAATAAAAGCCCACTCACACTGCCAATGAAAATCTAACCCACGATCTCAGCGAAATTAATGGAATGGAAAAACATCAAAGCCTGAACGGAGTCAGCGAAAAATTTACTTCACTTTGACAGCTTTTGTGAAATAAAATTGGTCATCCTTTTAAACTTGGCATAAAATCTCCACTTTACGGAAAAGCCAATAATATTTTGAATTAATTACCAAAACAAATTATGGTTTTTCCTGAATATGAACGAGTTGATTTATCAATTGTTAAGGTAGGTATTTAAAATTCCCATATATAGGTAATTACAGCTATTGTGGAATATTGTAGATTCTTTTTGTGTGATAAAACTTTGATACTAAGATGTTATTTTTAACTTACTGTATTTGATCAATGATCTGATCACACTCAGGAAGTTTTCATGATTTCATTGACTTTCATGCCGGATACAGCTAGTAAGAAATAAAAAAAATATTAGTTATAAGATAATATTTTACTCCTTTAACCAAAATTAAATTTATTTTGAAAGTTATGCCAAACTTTTGTAAGACGTATTCCCTTTGATGGTAAACCTTGTGTTTAGATAAGATAATAAGTCGAAGCCTATTAATTCGGCTTAAGTGAAAATCTGGGGTTGGAAGTTAATTACAAAATACATTATAGCCCTAAAGAACGCTTGTTAATTAAAAATGATTTTGCGAGGGTTGTTTTCATTGACCCACTTCTAAAATTTTTACGAAGAACCTCAAATTTTGGAAGTTGTTGCTAACTGGATTACGGTGTTGAGGTAGCATAATATTTAACGGGAAGTATATTTGTTGTTTTACAAGAAATCTTATAACTTAAGCGTTTAATGTAGCATAGAAGAAGAACGGTTTTAATAACTTTGTAATACCAATTAATCAACGAAAATTATTTATTACCTATAACTTAAATTTTGATGTAAACAGATCTGAAGAGAATACTAAAACCAGCTTTCAATGAAAAAACCACATCGATGCACAGAAAGAAAGAAAGAAAGAAAATAATTTTATTCAGACACACACACACACACACACACACACACACACACACACACACACACACACACACACACACACACACACACACACACACACACACATACACACACACACACACACGTCAAACTTATAACAGCCCTCTTTTGTGGAGAAAAAGTTTCACTACCCTGAAAATAAAGATACCTATTTTTTTTTCATTTTGTAGTATCAACATTGTATGAAGATAAATAAACTGAAAAATACTGTAAGAAACAAACGAGATAGATTGACGCATTTAATAAAGGACAAGTAAAAACAAAAGTACCCCACAGAAAAATGCCTGTTACTATTTGCTGTATTCTAGAAAAAGCTAACATTGGAACCGCTACGGTTCACGGTACATTACGCCTCGCGCCACCACCGTCCGTGACGTTACACTGCAATGAGCGCATTGTACGCCGCGCAGAATACTCAACTTAATGGATTACACCGCACTATAAAGATATAGTAAGTGTTGAGCTTTGAAGCACAGTGAAACAAAATATTTTATACTCGCCAGACATTCTTGATTGAAACTAAAATTCAAACGTTTTTTGATTTCTTTTGAAAAGCTTTTATATAATTTATATCGTTACTGTACTCTTTTAGTTTATATCGTTTTATTATCATACTGTAAATATGTTGAATTCATCGAAATAAACGTTGATAAGAAGCATATAGTGATAATAAAAATCTTTTCCGCGGTAGTGGCCGCTAATCTTGAGTTTGATATAAACAACGTGATTCTTTACATTTCTTCGAAATAATCTCTTGATAGAGAGACAAACAAACAAGCATACAAACAAACAAAATAGTAATAATATAAGGCAAATCAAAAAACAAAGAATAACTGGGTACAATTCACCCACCGTAATTTATAAAGACTATTGAAATATAGAAGTTTCTAAAGTAAAATGTGTGCAGAATACCACATTTCAATAGAAAAAAACCTTTTTTCTCAGAAGTTATCTCACAGGCTTGTTCGCCGGATTTCCCAGAACTAAGTGAAGGTCCGCTTTTACTTACACGGCCTGGCAACGCGATCAAGCGATCAGCGAAGCGACGCGCGAATTTCTGAAGGCGGTACACGACCAAAAGTGGCGCCGCTGTGAGTTTTATACAATTCTAATACACAATTTTAATAAAAAAAAAGTGGAATTTTTAAGACTCCTATAGTATATAGTAGTAGTATATACTATAATACTATAGGATATAGTATTTTTAGGCAGTATCATTCATTACATACCCTCGTAGTCATTGCTAGAAGTAGATAGCAAAAACGATGAAAGTGAAATAGATAGCAAATGTTTTTGACACATTTGCTATCTATTTCTATGAATCACTATGAGGGAATGTAGTTACCTTATAAAAATACTAGACTAGGTACCTACGTCAAAGTAAAGAAATGTTAAAATTCCACGTAAAGTTTTATTAAAATCCATTTCTATAAACAATTTATTAAATAAAAACCACTGAGGGAGCCACTTTTGGTGGGTGTGCTGCGAATTGTGATTTAATCGCTTGCTGCTGTGTGTTGAACGAGACAAGCGCGCAATAAAGAGAAAATTCGCTCGGCCGTCACTTCGCCGTTCGCCGATTTGCGTTGCTGGACATCTACTTCTAAGAGTATAATCCTAACAAAAATACAAAGAACCCTTGTAAGTCTGGGTCGGGAACACAAATACACCATTCTATTATTTAAATAGAAGAGAAAAATAAAAACCTACGCAAGTCAAATATTTGCGTAGGTTTTTATTTTTCTCTTATTGATTTATACAAATGATTTTGCCGAATATCTTAGTTCTATGTTGACTAAAGATTATTTTTAATCTTTCCCTTTCATCTATCGACACTGAAAAGTAAAAGTAAGACAAAGTCGTAGGAGAAAGCTCTTTGTGGTCATAAATCATGTAGGGAAGAATTGCGATTCAAAAATGCTAAGATTATGTTTATTAATTTTGAAAAAAGAAAAATATGTAGCTTACTTCCGCAAACAATATATGCAAGATGCACCGCCCACCCGCCCGCAAAAATATGCACATGCACACCACAAAATATCAGTGCACAAACCTGCATTTAGCAAGACAGCAACACACCTTGCACCTTCACCTTGCTAAATGCAGGTTTGTGCACTGATATTTTGTGGTGTGCATGTACATATTTTTGCGGGCGGGCGGGCGGTGCATCTTGCACATATTGTTTGCGGAAGTAAGCTACATATTTTTTTTTTCAAAATGGTTTGGGACTTCCGCCAAGTGACGCCGATTCAATCAAATATGTTTATTAAATTAAAGGGCACTAATAAAAAAAAGTTTGGTTTGAAAAGATAAAACTATTTTGATGTGTTCTACTTATCTTAACATGTGTAATGTATAAACATACACCAGTTAAGCCGCCTCTAGACGGGAAGCTGTAACGATCACCTGTGCCGGATGCTACACTCTGCTCTCGTGTAAGTCTGGTCTGATTCTGCTATGAATATTTCATACGTATACTTCTGGCCGCCAGTGACTGCCTGACCTACGATCAGCTGGAAGTTTTCCACTCGCGTAACTAGACGATATTTATAATACAGTTTTGCTACTATGTTTGTTCCTATTGTGTGCACGTCGCATGTTGTCTACAAATAATATGATATGATGTAGTTAACGTACTAAAAAGCATCACCACTGCGTAAAGATACACAAAGTAAACTTTGAAAAGTTATTCAGGATTACCTCATTAGACTCTTTATAAATCATCAATTTTCTATTTTTCTCAATTCAATTCTCTTTAACGTTGGACTTTTTGTCTGAGAATGAGCTCGATTACATGTGAACCTTTTTGCATAGTGAGGATGTGGTTAGGGTATAAACAATTTGGCTGATTACTATTTCTGTGGCAAAAGCATCAAATTTAGGATCGACGTTTGAGTAACGCAAATAAAACATGGCATAAATTTACCAAAGGAGATGTCCCAGCGTTGCCCCAGTTTCATTTTATTTAATCACTTTCATAATTAAAAAATGCTAATTACATTTTATTTAGGTATAGTATCAGTCAAGAATTGTTTTATATTTAGAAAAACAATTACAAAGACATTAAGTTGTTTTCTGAAGTATTTTGTGAAAAAAATGTAAGTTAATAGTACTATCATGATAAAAAATTGTGACTTAACCAAAGTAGTATGTCAGAGTAGGTATTTTACTTTAGAATCAGTTCTAGAGTAAAATACCTACTCTGACATACTACTTTGGTTAAGACGCGATAGACTTTCATTTTTTCAGAATGGTGAGGCAAATGACATGGGCGCGATGGGACATGTCATTCAATCTTTATTTTTTTGTTTCCGTTTATACAAACATAAAGTCAGGCTTTTCTCTTATGCCCATTTTCTGAGATACTTGAGGTTTAACTTTATCGGAGGGGTCCACGTTATTTGGTTTAAAGTTAATTTAAAACTTTAAACCAGATAAGGGGTGCACCCTCCGATAAAGTACCTCAGAAATCAGAGGCCGTACTCTGAGCTTCTATAGCAACCGCAAAGTGATGTTGTAATAGAGACAAAGCTATACATCGCGTATAGCGCCATCTCAATCACAACATCGCTTCGATATTACTTTTGACAATATTACTTTTGGCAGGGGTTAGATGGGTAGGCAAAGTCATGACACTTTTTGAATCTTTTTAATATCATAAATTAGGCCACAAAATAGTTTTCTATCAGGGTTGCCAGTACACACTTGTATTCGGCCGGCAAGCAGGAAGCAGTAGCGATCACCTGTCCCGGCCAGCCTTCTGGCTCGCACGGTTTTGACTCATGCATATTTCATGCAAGTTCCCGCAGCCACTGAATGCCGTAGGTCGACCCGAAGTTTCGAATCAACCATGTTTGCTGTATGCATAACTTTGGCATAACTTTGATAGATGTGAACCGAAGAACTGCAACACTGTGCATTGTCTAAAATTTATGTCTGGTTATGTAAATTTTACTCCACAAAATGTATTTGTGAAACTCATTTTCGTTTAGGAGGAAATTGCTTCAATTTTCAAATATGTAAAAAACAACTGCCCAAAATGTGTTTTGTGTTTGGGTTCATTGATTGTGTATGTATGTTAAGCTTTGTCCAGAATTGTATCATTTCGGCGTATCAGATCACCGTATCTTTAACATACATCGCTAGTTTGGTTGGGCGTGCGTTGATATTACTTCAACGCTCGCCCAACCAAACTAGCGATGTATGTTAAAGATACGGTGATCTGATACGCCAAAATGGACTAGTCTGGACAAAGCTTTAGTTACTTTCCATCGTATTTTATCATTGAAGTCTCAATTTTGCAAATTATTCTAACAAATTAGTAGCTTGTTCTTATTTATTGGCTCCGTGCACGCTTTTAGCGCCACCTAGCTTGTTGCAACTTTGTTGGCTCTGACCTGACCGTTTTGACGTTTTGATATGTAATGGCGGCATTGTGACAAAATGTTAAAAAATACTATACATATTGTGTTATTAATGTAAATTTCAAAATTACTGTGATTTGAGTGGACAAAGTGTTGTGAAATCATTTTTTGGTCATTTAAATTAAATATGGCAAGTAAGATCTATTCAAAAAGAGTGTTTTATTTTGGTTATATCAGGGTTTGTTTACTTCTTTTTTAGTTGTAGATTTTGTAAAACAAGAGGATAAAGCTAAATTAATAATTTTACTAAGTGATAATAAACATTATATAATTATTCCTGTATCGCTAATAATAAATTAAATATCGTTTTCCAACAGATTACAGAGCCTTCATTATTTCTACTTTTTGCCACCATGAGCGCTGCGATCGATTATTATACCTTCGCACCCTCCCAATAGCTTTGTTATTAACTGTCAAAGAAAGTAAAGAACTATATCTACTTTGAACAATTTGAAGAAGTTTCAAGCTTTCTCCTAGGGATCTTCATAATTGAAGAAAATTAAGTTATCCGAACAAATTCTAAAATATTTGAATAATAATTCAAAGTTAAGAAGATTGACCTAAAGGTTATCCAATATATATAATAAATTATAAGGGATATAATAAGTTGAGACATTGTGTGCCAATCGAATTAGGTACATTAAAGTACAGTAGCCCGTAGAACATTTAAATCACGAAAAAGGTTACCGTTTGCCGTTGTGATATAGTTATTTATTCCTAAATTATAGATACTTTAACCCAAGTTTTACAGATCGCAACCCGCCGTAACCTGTATTTGTATATCTCCAAAATTGATATTTCTTAATTATTCGAGGTTTACCACATAATTTAGCTATTGTCGTGTTCTACTCTCTTATTTCTAAACCTGAAAAATCTGTAATTGTTCTGTGATAGAAGTTTATGTGTAGATTACAGGAAAAATAAAACGATGTCTCTAAGTATTAGCACACTTTTTCAGAAAAAAAAACAACAAAAGCTACATTATTTCCACCATTCTACATCACAGTGGACGGAACCCTCGATGAGCAAGTCCGACTCGCTCTTGACCGGTTTTTTATTGTTTGTTATTAAGTCGCACCATTAAAATCATCATTATTATTATAAAACATCCCACATTTGCGAATATACTTTACCCACGGAATAAATAGAAAACGGTTCCACGTCACTTTAATATTGACTGGTGGGTGTTAATTGATATTTATAAATTATTGTAAGAACCTTATAAATATCGACATTGTAGAGTACAGCTGTCGGACACTTGTCCGACAGCTGTACTCTACAATGTTAATGTGAAGACCCATTTTTCTCCAACATTCATTAATGACGGATTCACACATAATGTTCTCGATTCGTAATCGAGTTTGTTGGAGGTATACGAAATTAAGGACAAATTGCCGAGGCCATCGGAAAATTAATCGTCATTCGTAGGCTGAGTTATTAGGTTTGTTTGTTAGTATTATCGCTAGAAGGCGCTTTATAACGCTCAATATTTTTGAGTTCGCGTTGGCGGCAAATTTACAAAAAAATCTTGACTTTCCCTGTAATTAAATTCGATGATTGCTTTCTGTAATAAGATTAACGATCAGTTTATTTTCTTTTGTTTGTCTATTTCGTTAGTATATATTGGATTAAAATCGAAACGTTATCATAACAAATATATATTACTGCTTCGATTATAACAGTATTATATAATATTGTTTTGTTCATGTCATTTGAATCAAAGAGCTATCTTTTCAAATTACTACCTTATAATTTCTTAGTGACATGAATAATTTTTGATTGTTCAGTTTATAAGTTAAACGTTGTAAAAACAATGTTAAAAAGATAGTTTCATAAAAAATCTATTTCATTTTTAAAACAAACCAACATATACAAATAAGTTAGCGCCTAACCACGAACTGTAAAATGGGCATCCATCATATAGGGATCTTAAGAAGGCGTTGCAACGCTGGAAAATGATTTCATAGTAAAAATAATTATCGAAATTATTGTAAACATTAGCGTTTTTAGTTGATTACTAATAAACTATTTCTTATTTTGGAAAACTATCAATCACAAAACTAGAGAGCTGGCTAAGTTTTTTTTTAAATTTCAAGATTATAATTATGTTTATTAATGGTCGGCACAGCATTGAAAAACTACAGAATTGGAAGGTAACTTATCGATTTTTTGTATCGAGTTTTAACTATCATGTTTCTGTCTGTCACATAATTGAGTAGTTTACAATCTGAATTTTTTAGGACCTATAAATCAAGTAATGCTGTGTGAAATCGTTGCTCAATTAAGTCTATTTGGCACCGTACGGCCCCTTAAGGGAATACGTCTAAAAATTTACACTTTTTGATGTAATTCCATAAGTCGCGGAAGGATTCTAGAGATCTAAAATTAAGATATTTTTTTTATCTTACTCCAGACATGTATAGAACAGAAACACGATTTAGTGATTTTGGCTCGATACATTTTAATTGCGAAAATACCTCTTAAATTTTTTTAAATTCAAATTAATTAGAAACAACATTAGATATTCAAGTCGAAATTGCTTTAAATAATTTGTAAACCGCCCGGCATATAACTTGGCAAGATAAAGATGAGACAAAAAATGCGCAGCATCTACAAACACTAAACAGTACACTCGGCGCATATTTTGTCTTGCCAAGTTAGGTGCGGGTGCCGGCATCTGTATCATCAATATTCAGAATCGTGCAGAAGCAGTTCTCTTTAATCGCTATAGTTATTTACTACGAATTAGTAATTTTTGCGCCAAATCTGCCGAATCAGTCTCGCTCCCGCGCGTAACGTTTTCTCATTGCTATCTCGCTTTACGCTTCATTTTAGATGTATCTCCTTAAGTATTAAATCTTAGTGGTGTTCGATTCCTTTACTGGTCCTAATCAGTATGTATGTCAGGTGTATGAGTTATGACCCCGCATTTCCACTCCGGCCATAAATTCTCTTCGTTTGATATTCGTCCGCGTTGAACTGTAGAAGTTTGTCATTAAAGATAAGTGCCAAATGCCAGGGAATAGACACTTGATCATCTTCAATAAGAGAGATGAAACTGTGCTGAAAGCCATGTAATTGGGGAATGCAAAACCGGAGTGAAATGAAAACCGTTTTTTTTCCGGTTTTCAATCCAAAACCGGTTAAACCCGGTTTTAAACCGGTTTTGAAGAAAAGTATTGGAACATGGGTAATAATACATTTTTATTGATTTGGTGAACATTTTTTCAATTTTAAGAGCATCTCCATTCACAATTTATCAAAAAAATGTGCAATCAACAAGAAAATGGTCAAAAAAACCTTTTCCGATACATTTCGTAGAAAATCATTGCAGGTCTTAGCTCTGAGGAAAGAATTTGTGAAACTGAAATACAAAAAATAAAATAAAATATAAATGATCACGTAGACGTAATAAGCTTCTAGCTAGCAAGTCTTAACGTTTTATATTAAATCTCATTCTTTTCTTAGAAGTAAAACAAAAACAAAACGTATCTTTTATAACTGAACAATTCGCTATCTGTAGTATCTATTAAAAATGTTATCAAAATCTAACAAAAATTAAACTTCTTATTTGAAAATAAACATTTGGCCAAGGAGATCTCTAAGAGTAATCACCATTAATAGGTAATTTAAAAATTGACACCATACGCTTGATTCATTTTGAAAATACTTACACCCAATTGCACTAAACTTAAGAATCGCCTAAGTCTTTTCTTAACTACAACTCGACCAAGTTAAGTAGGCGAATGACAGCTACATGACCGCTAAGTTTGACACCGTTTTAATTTAGTCGTGTTGTAGTTAGGAACAGACTTAGGCAATCCTTAAGTTTAGTGCAATCGGGTGTTAATATTTTTAGTATATTCCAGGGTTAACAGTAAAAGAAATCTTTTTAATTAAATAAGTAACTCGATAAATACTCCATTTTATATGAATATTAATAAAAATCCTTCAGAATACCTATACTATCTAATAAATAACGCCAAGTGAAGAATAAAGTGGCTCCTAATTAATTTCATGAGTTTCTTGAGAGACTGTACCTATCTGAAATATTATTATGTTATTTTGTTTGTTTGGTTAGTTATTTAAATCAATAAATGTTTTTCTTTTATTTACGTATTATAAAATTGCATTTAACAAATATCTATCTATAAATATAAAATAAGAACTTTTTTAACAAACATCTATCTATAAATAAATATTCATATTTTACTTACTTTCTCGCTATAAAAACCAAAAAAACCTTCGACCCGTTCAGCCGCTCAAAAGTAGGTCACTGAACTGAACTATTTAAAGCATTCAATCAAAATGTGGTGGTGCATTTTTGATTTGTACGTATTCTTCTTCTTCTTATTTTTGGCTTGGCAATTTACTCATTTCCTTAAGGAGTAATTTTTGCTAGTGTCAAGTGAATAGTTCAGTAGTAGGTATTGTTCCAGTTTACATTAAAATGCGAGTGCATCGCATTCCAATGCTGCTTTGAGCAATTGGCACCAAATATATCAGGACACTTCACCCGTTAAGTTCTGCCGAGGTAGCCACCACTACAATTGACATGTTTTCATTTTTTACAAGGTACCTAAAATCGAAAACCATTTCGAGGTTTTTCAATTTCAGACACCGTAGATATTTTTCGGGGTTTTTGATCAATTATTTAATTAATGTTGTGGAAAAAGCCCTGTAGCATCGAGATATAGGAATAATAAAAAATACACTCCTTTGCGTAAAAAAAGTTGTGTGATTGTCGTTGAAGTGACAACTGTCGCTGTCAAGGTTATCAAGGTCTGTGTCAAGAACCAAAATATTTTTCACTTTTGCTCGCTTTGTTTTGAATGTTTTAATTATATTATTTACTTAAATTAGTATTTTAGTTATAAATTTATCATCTCTCGAAAAAGTTTTCTGAAGAATTTCGCAATACTCGCAACCTCACTAAAGTGGACATCATCATGCTGCTGAAGCTGAAGTCTTCTGCGAAACGTTTATTTTTAGGAAAAAGAAAGATATTATTTACGTTTCGATTGGTTTAATAAATACAGTTTGATTTCAAGTGCATTAATTTCAATTTCCATAAAACTTTAAAGCAACACACCACTGTAAACGAGTAGACTTTGGTTTGGCACGTAAAACAGTGTTTGTTTGTGCATTTCATCACAGTATTTTTGCAGGCAGGAACTACACATGGGATTATGGAATCTTATTTACGAATATCTATCTATTTTTGTTGAAAATAAGGTAAAAATAGCGACAATAAAAGAAAACAACCTCGATCAAAACATAAACAAACAAACGTCATTAGCGTCCATAGATTAGGTTGACAGGTTGACGTCAAAGTGTATTTTTTATCCATATGGGCAAAGGAAAAACCGCCAGAAATCCTATAAACTGCACTTACGCTCTTTTAGAATGAATAAGTTTTCAAATTAATATTATGACGATATAAATTAAAATTTTGGAAAAGAAAAAAATATGTGTCTCTTGTTTTCATCAGTAATTTCTAAATAACAAATAAAAAACCAGGACAAAAATTTTGAAATGTTGTCAATTAAAGTCTCAGCCAGCAACCAAGATCGCGCCTATTTCGTAGACACTTGTACTACAAAACTAAACCAATTTTAAGACACAAATTCACTATGAATCAATTTGCAAATAATTAAATAATTACCGAACCGATCTCGACTAAATGGCGCCAAAAACTCCCTTTGTAATGTATTGCAGAGCATGAAATTTTAATAAAAAAACCCGGTTAAAACCGGTTTTTCGTTTAAAAAACCGGTTTTATTTTGCTTGTGAAATCAACCGAAAAACCGGTTTTTTTCGGTTTCGGTGAAACCGGTTTGCATTCCCTACATGTAATCCGAACTTTACAAATATGTAATTTTTATTCATAATAAACATTTATCACAATTTATTCTTCTTCAGTATATTATAGATTGCTAACATTTAAAAAACTGTTAGTGTTATTTCGGTCTGAAATGATAAGTTTGTTTTCTGCAATTGTATTATTATTTCGTAAACGATTTTCAAATTATGTACTCATAAGCTGGCGTGTTTACTATATTAATTTTTCCTAATAACAAAAAAGTACCAGAACGCCACATGATATTGTGCGCAAAGTTTATCTCGTTATGTGACATGCGTTGCCGTGACAGGGGCTGAAAATGAAATTTTGAGCACTCAGCTAGTGAAACATATTCTCGTATAGCGATTTCAGAGCTTGCACGCTTCGGCGGATGGCGAGTTTTTTTTCTAAAACATATTGGAATGGTCGGCAATATTTTGTCATGTATCCTTTACAAATACTCACGGACTATATCGGCATTGAATATATACAACCTGTATTTTTTGATATTGTTTTGGAGATATTTTTAATCTTAATTAAATTAGTTCAAAAGTTATTAGCTATTTTTATGACGATTATTTATTTTTGCATACACATACTTTTTTACTATCATTGTGAAATACTTAGTTTAGCTTTAATTGACAAATCCTACTAATTTTCATTGATGATTTAATTTTTTTATTTGGTCGTACGAAAATGTGACGTTGCCATATCTCACATAAAGGTGCATAACTTTATTGAATTATTTTGTATGAAAATGAGAATGAAATAATAATAATTGAGAAATATTTCCTATGATATTCTATTCTATTTCATGGTCTCATTAATACCCTAGAGGGTTATAGGATATTAATACAAACATGTTGTATAGTCAGAACTAATAACACGTTTGGAAACAAATAAAAGAAAAACGTTTTTTTCCTATTAACTTGTAATATTGGTAGACAAAAAAGCAGCAACAATCATACTATAAAGTTAATTTTGAACAATATAAAAAAGCTTCCTTAATTATTTATTTTTTATGATATAGATAAATAAAGTAAAAATTTAAGTAAGTACTTAAATAAAAATGAATAATGTAATAACTTAGCAAAGAAGACGGCATTTTCTTTGCTGATGATCGAAGTTGCTTTCTTTCGATTTGTACGACGTAATATACCTTACTTGCGCCCTCGCTTCGCTTCGATGTAGTGTGGAATTTGACACAATGTATTTTATTATACAAACCTTCCTCTTGAATCACTCTATCTATTAAAAAAAACCGCATCAAAATCCGTTGCGTAAAGATCTAAGCATAAATAGGGACAGACAGCGGGAAGCGACTTTGTTTTTTTTACACGACTGCCCAAAAAGGAGTGTATATGTGTTCAGGGTTCATATATGTTTGTGGGTATGTGAGTTTCTTTATTCCACCATAAGGCCGGCCACACACAGACGTAATCACGTAACGGGATCTCGCAACGGAATCCCGATTCGGAATTCCGAACGCAGCGATTGCATACAAAATCGATGCCTGCCACACACAGACGTCAACGTTCCGTACGTTATTTTCTTCCGTGCGGAATTCCACATGAGGGCTCGTGCATTCGGAATCACGCACGGAAAAAAGTCATTCCGAACGCAAGCCTCCCATAGATTTTGTATTGGTCGCCACACACAACCGTTATTCCGTACGTACGGAATGCTACTTTTTTTATTACAGCTCTGGATACCAGACTTTTGGCCTACTTTTGTAATTATTTTGCTAAGAGCGGGTCCATAGCGCATGTTTTGCTCTACATAACAAAAACATCTACACAAAACATTGTTTCGCAAAACATGTTTCTCTACACACGCCGTCTACAGCGATTGCATGGCTTGAGTAGACAAAACTTCAGTGTTGCCAATTTAGCATTTTATGTTAGCCTATTACTTATCATGACTCGAAAATGTATGAAATAAAATTTAAAGTGACCAAAGTTTTAGGTATAATATCTGAAAATGTAACTTTTGCAAATGTAAAAATGCATAAACTATTAGGCTTCGTGAGCTGTAGACCTCGCGTTGAAAAGTAGCTGGAATTGAAATATTTTAAAACAACTTACACAGAATAGACATTAGTTTTTAGGGTTCCGTACCCAAAGGGTAAAAACGGGACCCTATTACTAAGACTCCGCTGTCCGTCTGTCTGTCTGTCACCAGGCTGTATTTCATGAACCGTGATAGCTAGACAGTTGATATTTTCACAGATGATGTATATCTGTTGCCACTATAACAACAAATACTAAAAACAGAATAAATAAATATTTAAGGGGGGCTCCCATACAACAAACGTATTTTTTCCGTTTTTTGGTATGGAACCCTTCGTGCGTGAGTCCGACTCGCACTTGGCCAGTTTTTTTAACTAATAAGTATCAACTGTGCAAATAGTTATACACAGTCCTAGGTTCTTTCAAAGTCACATCCTTAATAATTTTCAAAAAAAGTTTTGAATGGTGAATTTTTAAGTCTTCTAAAAATAAAAAACAACATTTACTTTGCATCGGTAGCAAAAAAAATTTGTTACATTTTGATCATTTTTCGTAACTGTTATAACTGTTATATCTCTTTTCCTTGCCTTTTCGAAAAATTTTGAAAAACCTGGTTCAATTGAAATTTTTTAAATGGTTTTTAAAGATAAAATTTTTAATAACACTGAGGCTAACCGCAATTTTTTTTGCGGTTAGCCTCAGTGTTAAATCATATTGTTCAAAATTATTGTGGCCAATATTATTGCGTATGTGCGGCTGGCCTATGACAATACGTAATAATAAATAAATACGTAATAATCGATAATAATGTTTTGTGTACGTGTTTTCCACCGGGCATGGAAAGCAGAAACATTGATTCTCTACACAAAAATGTTTCGCGAAACAATGTTTTGTGTAGATCTTTTTGTTGATTGTGTAGAGTGTATTTTAGTATTTAGTAGTAATCAACTTTATTAGAGTTGATTGTATTTTGTTTCTGTGCCTAATAAATAAATAGAGCAAAACACGAGCTATGGACCCGGCTTAAGTTATTAGTTCTATTTTACCAAAAAAAACAGAAAACAATTGAATTGACCTAAGCGTAATATAAATAATAAATAGTCTATAATTATTCATCTTCAATTATTCATTAAAAGTCAAAATAATTCAACTTCGCTCAATGTTTACTCATCAAAGTCTGGCGCCTGACTGAGCCGTGATTCCGAACGAAAAAAAACGTCTGTGTGTGGTGGTACGTACGGAATCACGTTGCGTGATTCCGTTGCGAGATTCCGTTACGTGATTACGTCTGTGTGTGGCCGGCCTAAGTGGCTCAACAGATTTGCATGTATGGGGTATCGTTAGAATCCTTATATCGTTCCAAGTGACGTTGGCTATATATTTTTTTAAAAGTCAATATGGCGACGGCACGACGCTATTTTCAAATGTGAAATAATCTTTTTTTCTTAAATTATTATAATATGGGCATTAAATGAAAGGCTGTAATGAACACATTTCAAAACTATATAATTTGTCACTAAAATGTGTAAAATAAATAAAAATAAATTTAAAAAATATTAAAAACACGACTGTCCAGCCAAAAACGAACTAAAAAGTTAAATAACATGTATCATTGCAGTTGGGAGACCTCTTTGATTAAAAATTGTACCACACCACGATTTCCCAACTGCAATGACACTTATTATTTAACTTTTTAGTTCGTTTTGGCAGGGCAGTCGTGTTTTTAATATTTTTTAATATACTATGTAGTGATTAATCGCTGATACGCTAAAGACAGAGTATGGTTGAATTTTTATTTTTACATTTTTGCATACTGATTAAGTTTGAAAATCAGAATTTTCATAGCACATCTTTACATCGCTTTTTGATCGACGCCTTGGGCATCCACTTAGCTCGGGAGCGATGAAGTCAATGGGAGCATGACTCGCTGACTTGACTATACTTACGTTCTTGATAAACATTCGACAAAAAACATTGCAATGTGGAGCAAAGAAATGCTTTCACTTGTGACCTTTTTATTGCGTGATAAAAAATATATTTTAATTGTGTTTTTATTTTTAGGTATATTACCTACTTTACCATTGACATAGGTATTTTTTTTATTTTTTTTATTGAAAAACATACAGTATTGATATATCTAATAATGGTACAAATATACTCATTTAATTTGTTTTCGCACGTAAACACCAAGAAGCTTATTTGTACAAAGTATAGATTTTAATATACATTTACATACACACAACTATTCATCATGAATGCGACAGACAGTCCCCTATGTAGAGGATGCCTGGACGCAGAAGAAACAGCCGCCCACGTGATCCTGGAGTGCGTGGGTTTGGCCACACACCGGGCAGAAATCCTCAAAGACGTGAGGTCGCTCCTAGAAGCCTGTGAACGCCCCAGGAGGCTTCTGCGCTTCTGGAAGGAGCTAGGATGGCTTGACTAGCCACACCATGCTGTGTTCACGCATTACGGACCAAATGGGAGTCTAAATGCGGAGAAAAGAGCCCATCACCAATATACATTTTTCGATCGAAAGAAATAATTTTGACATAGTTAAAAAATGGTAATTTACACTCAGAAAACAACAAAAAATCGGTAATAAGATAAAAGAGGAAATCTTAAGAAACCCTCAGAAACCACATCAAACAAGTTCTTACTCAAAACATTTCTAAATTGTTCCGGTTTAGAGTTAAAAATGTCAAGCACAGATGCGTGAACCATTTTATTAAAGTTATTAAAGTCATCCTACCTAACGTTATTACCGAAACCTACCTTGGCTACGAGATGTTTGGATGTTTGTTACTTAATCACGCAACAACAAATAATGAAACTTGGTACATAAATAGTTCAAAACATAGATTAATACAGGATAGTTTTTATCCTATAGTAAGATAATTCTAACCCACGCGGGCCAGGTTAATTACCGCAATCGGGTTATGGCAGAGGAATGAGATTTTGCTATCCACAAATAAAGAAACTCACAAACATTCATGAACCCTGAACACAATACACTCTTTTTGGCCAGTCGTGTAATAAAACAAAAAGAGATTTGCATTTTACCTTGATTAAGACCTAACATGTATGTAAGACTTAAATTTTACGCTTTATGGCGGTGTTGGCGTCGTAAGAAAGTTACATAAAATTCTTCTACGACGAAATTGACGCCATTTCACGTAAATTTTTTAGAACATCCTCCCTGATTCACAAAGGGCTCTTAATAAAATCCGGCGGACTATTGGCGTATTTCTTTGATTGCCTAAAGTTGGTTAAGAGCTTGCAAGGTTCTTTTGTAGTGAGGAATAAGCAAAACTTCGTTTGGAATAAAACGTTGGCGATTGTTCTGGAGTAGCAACGGGGATCTTGAAACTTTCACTTCAGAAATACAAATTGGGACGGATGTTAAGATAAACTTATGAGTCCATTATTACGAGTTTATTGGATGTTTGTACATTCGTGTGTGTTGTTTTTTGTGTTTTGCTGTCATTTGATAAGACTTTAATGACTTTTCTTTTCTTATATACTGCCACTGTGAAGTGATTTAATTGTTCATATCTTTTGCAACCCCTTACATTACATTTAGAAGACCTTAAACATTTATTACGGTGCCGTTGAAACATGCGAGTGTAATAAATAAATAAGTAATCCCACCAAAATCATTTTCATGAATAATGTTGCCAAGACATCGCACTGTCAAAAAGTTATCAGACCTCATGTAGAGCCAAGCTTCTAACTCTACGTGCCCTAACTCTGCAAGCCCTAACTTCAAAAACTCTATACCTTAGTCAAAATATGTGGCTTGGCCGTTTCGTTTCTACAAGAACTATTGTTTATTAGAAAGGTTTCCATGTAGCGAAATAGTGTATTGACAACTTTTATTCGAAATAAATCACATGGATATCGTTCAGAAATAAAATTAATGCTAAAATCCTAAATAAGGTATTATGTGCTAACTTTTACTATTACCTCTATGCTCGAGCAATATGTTTATATTGCTCGAGCAAAGAGTCAAAGTTAGCAATTCAGTGGTCTATTTGGGCTCTACATTGTAAATAACATAACTGGCATTAATTGACCAGAAGCTCTAACCCTATAAAATTTTTGCTTTCGAATTTTTATTCCAAACTCTTGAGCAGGTTGGAGATCAAGACTATAAATCGAAGCTGATCAAGAGTGCAATCCATTACTTTACAAGACAAATGGTCTTGTCAGAGATGCGTTTTCAACTAAGTTTTTTCTTTTACACTTACAAGAAAAATAACTGACCAACTTTTAAACTCAATTTTCCTTTTTCAGCGGTTGAGTTGTTAATTTCGCACGCTATGCAATTTGCATATAAATAACGGTGTAGTAATTTACATCTGGAGTTTAGTAAGTAACTCTGTAGTTTCCTTTTTTTACTTGCTTTCCGAGATTTTGCTGTTAAAATTTATAAAAGAATAAATATGAACGAAACTATGCAAAGTAGGTAGCTTTTCTTATACTAACCATATTTAGTTAATAATAATATTTTAATTACGCGCAAAAAACGATAAAAAATATACAATCGAATTGAGAACCTCCTCCTTTTTTTAAGTATGTACGAAAATCATTACCATTTCCAAATTTCACATAATAATTATCGATGTTAAAATATATAATTTGACAATTTACGTAAACAACCGTTTCTGCTTCACGCGAAAAATGTTTCCAAAACTCAAAATAAATATTTAGGTTGGTTCCAAATCAACACTCTCCAAAATCTCTTCAACAAAGCTTTCTTAAAGGATAAAATATCAAAGATATACCATCTGCAATCAGGCAATTGCAAGCAAAGTCGCCGGGACAATTTCACAACTCTAATAAAAATTAACGGAGCGTCAAGACAATCGGAGTCGAAAAGTTTTATGAAAAAGTTTCTTCGCGAATTGGGTCGAGGTAAAAATACATGAATATCGTGCGAATCACGCTTACGTTGAGTGAGAGTATCAGGGAATTTGTTTTTTTATTCATATTTCCTTTGTTATTTATTAAGGCACTTTTTATAACATAAATAGGCTAGTTACGTAAAGAGCTTATGTAAATCCCTGTTTGTCTTTGTCTCTGTAAGAATATTTTATTATAGTAGTGTATTAAGATTATCCAGATTCTTTCTAAAGATGATAAACATTACGCTTTCTTTTAATGATGTGATTGGGGTAAAGTAATTAAAAAAATAATTTTATTGTAATATGTTTGTTAAAGAAACACGGATTTAATATTCACTAATATACAATGCGATACGTTCACCGGTATCGAAATACCCTTCCTTTACCGTGGTACCACTGCACAGTACCATTGATGGTACCTACTGTCGCAATTTATTTTTGCCTTCGTTTAATTACATTGATGGTAAGTAAGCCTTTCTTTCTATTCACTTCTCAAGCTTACGCGCTCACTAGACATGAAATAAAACATTTTTTAACGGATACTAGCGCGGTTTTATTGAAAGTACTTTGGTAATTAGTTGGTATTTGGTTTGATTTTTGGTTTTCCCGACGTTTCGGCAACTTTGCAGCTGCCGTGGTCACGGGGGGCCCCCGTGACCATCAAACCAAATACAAACTAATTACCAAAGTACTTTCAATAAAACCGCGCTAGTATCCGTAAAAAATTGTTTTATTTCTTTCTTTCTATGTTTACCAATAGTGCGCACAGTTTTTATGTTAGGGTTTATATTTCTTATTATTTTTCACCCAAAGTAAATAGCGCTATAACGCTATAGCGCTAACCTAAAGCGCTTATGGTACTGCTAAAACTAAGCGATATAACAATATTTTGTAATAAAGCACCACAATGGTATGAGTTCTGTAATCTGTTACGTTTTATATTGATTTAAAGGTCTTAAATTATATCAGCTACTAGATGCCGGGTGCGCGGAATGGGTGACACGTGAAACGCTTTGGAAGGAAGCGAGCCATTACATTATTGTAGTGAAGAATATAAGTATATTTGGTATTATTATTTTTAAAAAGTGAAATTTAGATTTAGAGGGCTTCGCACTGTGTTCGAGAGATTAGGCTGGGAATACACGTTAGATTTTGATCCCGACTGTCCGATCAGACTAATCAGCCCCCTTACAACGACTGTCAAAATTAATATCGAAGCGATCTTGTGATTAAGATGGCGCTATAATATAATAATAATAATAATAATAATTTATTTATTACCACACACTTTAAATGTAACATAAGGATTACTTACAGGTAAATATAAGCTTAAAACAAAGTAATATAACAATCAACAAATTGTAGCATCTGCAGCTGAACTAGGATAATAAATCCTGTATTTCAACATACAGCGCCCACTAGCCTCAGAGTTGTGCTAAGAGTTACTAAGCCATATCCATACAATTGATCCAGATATATAATATGCAAATTTAAATTTAACAACTTAATTTAATTACTTAATTTAATTTAAATGTTTCTGAGTCCTCTCGGTGTGTAATAATGTAAGTGTATGAGTGTATGTGAGAGGGTGAGTCGGTGTTAGTGTAATTATAAATCTAAAATAGAAACCTATTATAAACATATCCTATTTATTTATTTATTTTTGTTACATGAAAAAATGAAATAAAAATTATAAAAAAAAGCAAATCCAGAAATAGTTATTAGTATTATTGCTGTACAAGCATAAAACCCTCCGTTTCATCATATGACTTTGTCATAAGAAAGTCAGCTACTGATTTTTTGAGCGCATGCCTATTCATCCTATAAATATTATATATACGCGATGTATAGCTCTGTCTCTATAACAGCATCCTTTTGATGCTGCTATAAGAGCTCAGAGTACGGCCTCTGATCGTATAAGTTACTCGATACACATTCGATTCTTAAGTCCGACTTTTCTGTGATGTTACTGAAATTAATGGAACATAGGTCGAAAAACGAAAAAAAAAAACTGGCCAAGTGCGTGTCGGGCCACGCGCAGTAGGGTTCCGTAGGTACATTATACCATACCATATTTTAATACCGCTATCATTTTTCGTCTGAAAAAATAACTTTGTTTTTTACAGTGTTTGTATGAATGACAAAGTTATATTTGCGGTTTTGGAAAATGTACTTTTGGGTCAGAAGTGGTATTTCATTTAAAAAAAACAAAACTTAACAATAACACAGACTTTATAACTTTCAACAATAATTTGAATTTGGAAAACGAAACAATGGAAATCAGAACATAGAAATCAACACTACAAAAGTAACAATAAAGAAAATTAGGATATCACCCAAATCCTAGCTCGACCGACAGCAAGACTAGCCACGATGTTATCGCCTCGAACGCCAAGAGAAAAGTGAAGCGCGCGCGCCAGTGTTGCCGTTTTTATAGTCGACCGGGGGGTGAGGTTGGCTTGGTAGGGATGACCGCTTACACGGCCTCTCCTGATGAAGAGTCGTCCTCGACACGTGCTTTTCTTGTGGTGCCGCTGGGGCCGGCAGTTTCAGTTGTTGGACGTTCAACTTCGGGGTCCAAGGAAGGCATAGAGAGTCCAACTTCGGTTCTTGAAGGCCCAGCTTCAGGGTCCAAGGAAGGCATGGATAGCCCGACCTCGGTTCCTGAGGGTCCAGCTTCGGGGTCCGAGGAAGCCATGGGTAGTTCGACTTCGGTCCTTGCAGACGTCTCGATGAGTTCGGTATCTTCGGTATCGTCATCTAGAAGGAAAGATAAATTGAAAAGCTATCTGTTTATTAATACTAAATAATATACTAGAAAAAATACGACTCGCACCAGATCAATACTCAGACGGGAATCGAACCCGCGACCTTTGGATATCCGGTCCAATGCTCTGACCGCTGAGCTACCGAGTCACTAGTGACATCGTCGAATTTTTCCTAGTATATCCTAAACTCTTACGCTGTAAGCCAGCGTTATTTCACCAATGTGAGGAATTACCTCGACATTCAATTGAAATATCTTTCCAGATATTTTAACAATTGATTAAGATGAAATAGCTATATAATTTTTAAATTTGAGATTTTTGCATTTACAATGCTATTTTTAAACAATACTAAATAATATACTAGAAAAAATACGACTCGCACCAGATCAATACTCAGACGGGAATCGAACCCGCGACCTTTGGATATCCGGTCCAATGCTCTGACCGCTGAGCTACCGAGTCACTAGTGACATCGTCGAATTTTTCCTAGTATATCCTAAACTCTTACGCTGTAAGCCAGCGTTATTTCACCAATGTGAGGAATTACCTCGACATTCAATTGAAATATCTTTCCAGATATTTTAACAATTGATTAAGATGAAATAGCTATATAATTTTTAAATTTGAGATTTTTGCATTTACAATGCTATTTTTAAACAATACTAAATAATATACTAGAAAAAATACGACTCGTGACCTTTGGATCGAACCCGCGACCTTTGGATATCCGTCTGAGGTTCGATTCCCGTCTGAGTATTGATCTGGTGCGAGTCGTATTTTTTCTAGTATATTATTTAGTATTGTTTAAAAATAGCATTGTAAATGCAAAAATCTCAAATTTAAAAATTATATAGCTATTTCATCTTAATCAATTGTTAAAATATCTGGAAAGATATTTCAATTGAATGTCGAGGTAATTCCTCACATTGGTGAAATAACGCTGGCTTACAGCGTAAGAGTTTAGGATATACTAGGAAAAATTCGACGATGTCACTAGTGACTCGGTAGCTCAGCGGTCAGAGCATTGGACCGGATATCCAAAGGTCGCGGGTTCGATTCCCGTCTGAGTATTGATCTGGTGCGAGTCGTATTTTTTCTAGTATATTATTTAGTATTGTTTAAAAATAGCATTGTAAATGCAAAAATCTCAAATTTAAAAATTATATAGCTATTTCATCTTAATCAATTGTTAAAATATCTGGAAAGATATTTCAATTGAATGTCGAGGTAATTCCTCACATTGGTGAAATAACGCTGGCTTACAGCGTAAGAGTTTAGGATATACTAGGAAAAATTCGACGATGTCACTAGTGACTCGGTAGCTCAGCGGTCAGAGCATTGGACCGGATATCCAAAGGTCGCGGGTTCGATTCCCGTCTGAGTATTGATCTGGTGCGAGTCGTATTTTTTCTAGTATATTATTTAGTATTGTTTAAAAATAGCATTGTAAATGCAAAAATCTCAAATTAAAAAAAAAATATCTGTTTATTAGTTTAACACATTTCACATTCGCTCTCACACTTATTTCTATCAAACAACGTTCAATTAATTCATCCTTCATCTAACAAACGCATACATCAGCCACACACACAGAGTTCCTTCCATACACAGGAAATCAAGAGACTAAGGTGTCTCTTTACGTTAACGTTATCCTGTAGGCCTTTTATTTTTCTTGTAGTAGTTATACTGCCTGCTGCCATTGCCGCCTCTTGTTCACCTGCAACATAATGCGACCAAACGCGTCCGCCTGACGACATACGTAACAGGCTATAGGTATTCACCTATTTGGCGACTTGGTTAAGGTACCAACGCCAGGGCGACTTGACAAATGAATGCCAACGCCAATGCGACTTGACACGTGAATGTCAACGCTAGTGCGACTTGACAAGTGAATGTCAACGCAAGTGCGACTTGACAAATCAATGTCAACGCTAATGCGACTTGACAAATGAATGTCAACGCTAGGACGACTTGACGACAAACGCCAACGTCCGTACCCGACAAGCGACTTGCTACGGGACTTAGATACATTCAACTCAACTTTAAACACACGTAACCCTTTTCGTCCCGATGATATATCAGATAGATAGATAGATAGATAGATATATAGATATCAGAGAGATAGATAGATATCAGAGAGAGGGCGCTGCTCTCACGCAAACAATATAGCTCCGTAATTATTGAATCTAAAAATTAAATTAAGCAGTGTTTTCGAAGTTAAAGTTATAAATTACAAAGTTTGAGTGATAAATATTCCGTGCTAGTGTTATCTCATTTAAACATTAAGTTAAACATCAAAAATTCACTGGAAACTAAAAGTGGCTTCATTTATAGCGAAAAGTGAATATAAACTATATGAAAGTACATAAAACCAGTGAGAATCATTTTCGAACTAAAAGTGAATAGTAAATTAGTGCAAAAATACAAATTTTGTGAACTTTTGTGGAAATTATCGTATTTTCACGACTAAAATTTCGTTATAATTCAAAATTACCTCCTTCAAAGTTGTATTTTAAAACTACTAGTGACATCTAGTGAGGAATAGAAAACCAAGATTTCCCAACGACAATTTGCTTTTAGCCCCATCTAGTAGAAAAGAAGGAAAAGCAACCACCACTAAAGCAATGAAAAGCATAGCTATAAAAATCCTGCTGTTTTGATTCCTTCTACGGTCGGCGGTCTTGCTTTCGCTAGAGGGCAGTGTTTCTGGAAATTTAAATTTCCTGATTTTATATGTCAGTATATTATTTTTTACCAAAATGGAATCACGCTGTGCTAGTTGTTTAAACAACATACCAAATAGAGAATATTTAATATGTTCATCCTGTCATGACAGATATGATTTAGACTGCGCAAATGTCAGCTGGCAAAGATTTCACAAAACAATGACAAGTGAACACAAACAGTCTTGGATTTGTCAATCATGTCTCTGTAAAAGGCCAAAAGGAGATAACACCAACACCCCAGTTCGTACTGCTCACCAGTCAACCACCTTTTTTACCCACAATACTGATAATGCGAATGTAACACTGAGGAAAGTATCTGCTTTACATAAAAATGCTACCTCTGACTCTGATAATGATTTAAGTGAGTTAGGAAATAATACTGAATATGAGAATTCTATAAATTTAGAAACATCTAAAAAAGAGATTATTTCTGTATCTTATAACCAGTTAGAAAGGCTATTGGACCAAAAACTTGAAAATGTTAAGCAGTCACTTATAATTGAATTAAAATCTTCAATATTAACTGAAATAACAAATACAATGTCTGCTCTTAAACTTGAAATAAAGCAGGAAACAAACGCTTTATCCCAGACACAAGATAACCTGAAAAAAGAGATTCGACATATGAACACAAAAATATCTAATCTTGAATCAGAAAATATTCAATTAAAGTCTGATATACAAATTCTCAACAAAAAAATGATTGATACGAAAGTTGATTTACGCTCAACCAACTCTGAAAACGAAACATCCACGGCACAAATCATATCTGAAATAGAAAATAAAAGAAAAATTGTTGTCTATGGTTTCAATGAAAATCCAAGGGAATCAGAGAGCGAATTATATGATCGAGTTGTTGGCGCTTTCCTTGATATTCTTAATATTAACTTAACAGGCTACATAGAGTGCATAAGGAGAATGGGGAAAAGAGGACAACGAAGACCATTGGTAATCGAGTTGTTGAGTAAAAAGATGACTGAACACGTTATCAAACAGAGTCACAGGTTTAGAAATACTGGATTAGCTGTTAATAACTATTTGGACGGGAATTCATTAAAGGATAGACAAATCTTAATAGATGCTCTTATTGAAGCGCGTAGAAACGGGTCCCGTGCAAACATTATAAACAATAAACTATTTATTGATGGTAAAGAGCACAATGTCCCACAGCAACTTCAAGCAAATTCATCAGTTTCTGAACAAGTCTCTCAGAGTTTACCAAGAGAAAACACAATTAAATCTAGAACAAATAATAATAATAATAATTTTCGTCGCTAACAGTAGCAGTATATTATTCCAAAACATATGCAGTATAATGAACAAGCGTCATTTGATAGAAGAAAAACTAGAAGATGATAGTGATATCAAAGTCCTTTGTCTCTCGGAAACATGGATAACGGACTCGAAAATGGACTTGCTGCGTGTGGATGGGATGAAGCTTGCATCATATTTCTGTCGTTCTGTTCACGACGGAGGTGGGGTGTGCATCATGCTCAGTGAGAATATTACCTATAAAGAGCTTCCAGACATAAATACATTATCTGTTGAGTTCGTGTTTGAAATATGTGCTGTAGAAATTCCAACATCAAATCTTGTTATTGTTTGTTTATATTGGCCAGATAGGAAAAGAATGCCAGAGTTGTTTTTTAATTCATTAGAAAAACTTTTGCAGCTTTTGATTTTGAAATATAATCAGAAAAGAATAATAATTGGAGGAGATTTTAACGTAGACGTCCTAGAAAAATCTACATTAACTTCAAAACTTTTAGAACAAATGAAATGTTATAACTTTCACCAACACATAAAGGAGCCCACTCGAATAACCGCCACCAGCGCCACTTGTATAGACCTAATATTTACAAATTTTCAAGAACAAAACCTAAACACTAATGTTAGTGAATACGGATTTTCTGATCACAAAGGTGTATCTATAACTCTACCAAGTAGTTCTTCGCCACAAAATGAAAACAAATGCAAATTTATGAAAAAAAGGCTATTTACTGAAAAAAATATTAATAAATTTAAATTAGAGCTAAACCAAATCCTTTGGCACAAAATATTGACTTCAGATGATGTAAATGAAAATTATAATAAATTTCATAACCATTTACTTAATGTATTAAATAAGTGTATACCTATTGTTAAAATAAAACTTAAAAATTTCCGTAAAAAATCTTGGTTGTCATCTGGAATAAAAATATCGTGTAAAAATAAACGTTTGTTAAAGTAATTTTTAGCTAATAATAATAATCCTATCTTACATAAATATTATAAACAATATGAAAAAACTTTAAAAAGAATAGTAGAAAAATCAAAAAAGATTCAAAACATCAAACGAATTCAATATTCTAATAATATAATTAGAACTACATGGCAAATTGTGAAAGAATGTACAAACAAACTTAAAAACAAAAATAATAACAATATTAAGTTACGAAAAAATAATACTGTAATAGAAGACCCGTCCATCATCGCCAACTTGTTCAATAAATACTTTACATCGGTAGGGCAAGACCACGATGCGCACGGCGGCGGGTCACTGCCGCAACCGCCACCTGCCGGCCGGCCCGTCCTCAATCCGTCTTCTAATTCGATGTTCTTATCACCAGTCGACGATAAGGAAGTTTTTGACATTATTCGACAGTTAAAAAATAAAAAGAGTTTTGGACACGATGAACTGCCTCCTATACTAGTAAAAAAATGTGCAGACGAATTAGCTTCACCGTTAGCAGTTTTAATTAATCAATCATTTAGAAATGGCTCGTTTCCGGATCTGCTGAAAATATCAATAGTAAAGCCACTATTTAAAAAAGACGATCATTATGACCTCACCAATTATCGACCCATAGCGCTTTTGTCAACCATCTCCAAAATATTTGAAACTGCAATGTCTAATCGTCTTTATTCATATTGCGAAAAATATAACATTTTTAATGAAAGACAGAATGGATTTAGAAAAAACAAATCAACAACCCTTGCCGTATATAATTATATACAAAGTGTCCTTTCAATTATAAATGAAAGGAAACGAGCAATTGGCCTGTTATTAGATATGAGCAAAGCATATGATAGAATTAAGTTTGATATACTGCTATCTAAATTACAAGGGATTGGCGTAAGAGGTATTGCGAATAAGTGGTTTGCTTCTTATTTAAATAACCGAAGTCAGTATGTAGAAATTGATCATCACGACAGTGTGACAGGTTACACAACTACCATACGATCCCAAAAAGCGAAAGTGTCAATGTCAATTCCACAAGGAAGTGTGCTCGGATGTGTTTTATTTCTAATTTACATTAATGACCTGCCTAATGTCATCAATGTACCTTGCTCCTTGTTCGCAGATGACATATCTATTGTGATTCCCTTTGAAAACGACCAAAATCATGATATTAATAATACAATTCATAACACATTGTCGAAAGTAAATACCTGGTTGAATGAACATAACTTGCTGATTAACTTCAAAAAAACAAAAATATTAGAATTCAGACCTCACCAAAGAAACCCACTAAATATTAATTTTAAATTTAATAACACAAAACTAGAACAAGTAGATCATTATCCTCTTTTAGGAATAAACATAGATTCAAATACAAACTGGAAAGAACATATCAATAAGGTTGCCATTAAGTTATCAAGATTTTCTTATGCATTAAACGAACTAAAAAAAATTAACAAATCTAGAATCAGCAAAAAGCGCTTATTATGCTTACGCACATTCCTGGCTAACCTATGGCATATTGTTGTGGGGAAATAGTACAGAAGTGATTAAACTATTTCGAACGAACAAGATAAACTACAAAAAAGATGCTTAAGAATATTGGGAAATTTATGTGTTATGGATAGCTGCAAACCGTACTTCACAGAATTTAATATATTGACATTACCATCCCTATATATATATGCTGCCTGTGAATTTGTCAAAAAACACCCTGAATTCTTTCCACAACACTACCGTCCACAAAACCTAAGACCACAAAATAAACTAGCTCAACCAACCTGCATATTTGAAATGTTTAGAAGTGGCCCCTTATCCATGTGTGTGAAAATTTATAATAAGTTACCCCGTAACATTATTGATGAAAAAAACTTAAATAAATTTAAATTAATGTTGAAAAAATATCTAACAGATAAATGTTTTTATTCACTGCAAGAGTTTTTAGAACATAACGATAATAATGTAAATAGATAGATAGATAAGTAATTAAGTTTGTTACAACTTAAAAACAAAATGTTAGGTAGTAAGTTTAAGAATTTGTATTAATTTATTTTAAATTTTTAAAGTTGTTGATTTTAGTTTTTCAATTAGATTTATTTTAGAAAATAACAATTATTATGTTTGTAAAACTACTTATTACTCAAAAAATATTCTTATATAAGTATCTATAAAGATATACTTTTTTATAGTTGCTGTGCCCTTGCAGGGTTTCATGTTTGATTCTCTTTTTTTTTGTAATAATATCTATGTACCTACAACATGAAAAGTGCAATAAAAATTTTGAACTTTGAACTTTGAACTTTGATAACAGCTAAGCTATGTTGAATTTTAAATTAACTATTTGGTTATCAATTTAGTAACAAACAAAAATATTGATAATGGTTATCTCGCAAAGAAAAGGGCACGACAGTGACAATCAATAAATGCTTACGTTCAAAAAACGCTGCACATGTCTCCGGGCACCACTCGCCTCGCCACGGCACCATGTGTTGTGCCGCTGCTTGCGTGGTCTTGCCGTAGCTACCACTGAGCAGCCTCAGCTCATAGCGTCCGCTTAGCAGGATTTTGGTTACCTTATACGGACCGCGCATACCAGGATCTTACATCCCTGTCGCCTGTGAAAACTTGATTACAAAGACGAGGCCATTAATATTGAACTTTCGAGGTGGTCGTCGGTGTCGATTCGCTCGTTCATCCTGATCAACTTGATTTTGTTGTCTCTGGTGATTTCTCGTAAGGCCTCTCGATTGGGTGGAGTTTTCTGCTACAACATCACGCACCAACGCACTAATGACGGATGAATAATCATTACTTCGATCCCGTGATCTATGCTTTGAGCCACGTTTACTTGAAATAACACGGCGTTTTCGATAACGCGACCTACTACTAGCACGTTCACGTTCGTAGCTACGTGACTTGGACCTCATTTCGAAATATCAACAGACAAATTATCAATTTAAAACGAAAATATCACTACTAATGTAAATAAAATTCACTCAATCAGCGAAAGTCACAACGCAAGAAGAAATATCAACAAAAAATAACCACTAAAACACAAAATATCTGTAAATGTTGATTCACAAGTACTTACCCCAAGCACCGTGAACAATTTTACAACAGAAATCATAATTTGACACACACACACTTCGAAAAGAAAAATAACGATCAACCTCAAGTGTTTTTCGAAGTACCGACAATTTTTAGAAAAAAATAAATCCATAATTGTTTCGTTTTCCATCAGTGGGTCGTTAAGTCCCAATCCCACTTCTGATTTTGGGTCAGAAGTGGTATTTCATTTAAAAAAAACAAAACTTAACAATAACACAGACTTTATAACTTTCAACAATAATTTGAATTTGGAAAACGAAACAATGGAAATCAGAACATAGAAATCAACACTACAAAAGTAACAATAAAGAAAATTAGGATATCACCCAAATCCTAGCTCGACCGACAGCAAGACT
Source organism: Agriphila geniculea (assembly GCA_943789525.1). Lineage (NCBI taxonomy): Eukaryota > Metazoa > Arthropoda > Insecta > Lepidoptera > Crambidae > Agriphila > Agriphila geniculea. The sequence goes on from OX038878.1 coordinate 21,368,548, forward strand.
AGCCACGATGTTATCGCCTCGAACGCCAAGAGAAAAGTGAAGCGCGCGCGCCAGTGTTGCCGTTTTTATAGTCGACCGGGGGGTGAGGTTGGCTTGGTAGGGATGACCGCTTACAGTACTATATCTCAAAAACTAATTATTGTATCTCGTTCAAACCAATTTTCGTTGAAAGTGTTCATTAAGGTCTATAGTTTATATTTTTTTTCGATTTTTAACCTTCTTACTTTAAAAGTTAAAGGCCCCCCTTTAACTTTTAAAGTAAGAAGGTGAAAAATCGACAAAACACACATTTTACCACTTTGGCGGCATATATATTTCAAACGGTTGACTTTGAAAAAAAAAATAGTCTTAAGAACCTCAATGTCATTTTTAAAGACCTATCTAAAAACACCCCACAAGTATTGGTTTGATGAAAAAAAATATTTTCAGTTTCAGTTCCATGTATGGGGAGCCCCCCCTTAATCTTTTATTTTTTTTATTTTTGTATAAAAATCGTAAAGCGGTTCACATAATACACCTACCTACCAAGTTTCAACTATGTAGTCTTAATACTTTTGGAATAAAGTGGCTGTGATATACGGACGGACAGACAGACAGACAGACATGACGAATCTATAAGGGTTCCGTTTTTTGCCATTTTGGCTACGGAACCCTAAAAATGTCTTATTCCCATACAAAATGTATTGGTTTACTATGGAAAGGCGAAAAAAATGTTCTTTGGAAAATGTTGTTCAGTTTTAGCAACACAATCACCTGTTTCAATATCATCACATAATTTGGTACCACCTTAAATATGACGCGAACCTTTCCGATAGCCGTATAAGACTATTGGATCAGACTGTCGAATTGAGTCTTCTTATTCTTATCGAATGAGGAATAGTTCTATCTGGTGTTAGAGTTTATCAAGCCGCCTGTAAGGCCTCTAACTTGGCTTAACGACTGTTATCAGATGACAACAGCCGGGACCGACGGCTTAACGTGCCCTCCAAAGCACGGAAGCGCTTATAGACCGGGCGGCCACCGCATGGTTACCTACCCCATCGAGTTACTGAAAATTACCACCTTCCACGAAAAGTAGACCTTAAATAGGTAAGAAAAATGTTGGTCTGCCGGGGCTCAACCTGGAGGAACCTTGGCGGTGCAAAGCTGTGCTACCTACTTTTGACCATCATTTTACCTCATGTGGTTACTGAACAAAACCTTTTCGTTGCTTTTAGTCTCTATTAGTAGAGTCAAAATAATTATGTCTGCCGAGCGAATTCTTGGAGGGTTCCGCAGTCCAACCATTTTTAGGGGCCGCATGGGGGTGCTATTTTACCTCATCGAGTTACTGGATGAAACCAAGTTCTCCTGGTAGCTAAAATGGTCCCCTTTAAATATTAATTGGTCTGCCAGTTCGCAACCTGGCAGTTTTTGCAGTCCAACCAAATAACTACATAGCATAAAACAAAATAGCTTCCCGCTGTTTGTCCCTATGTATGCTTAGATCTTTAAAACTACGCAACGGATTTTAATGCGGTTTTTTTTAATAGATAGAGTAATTCAAGAGAAAGATTTATATGTATAATACTTGCATAATATAGCAGATAAACACTGATAATTTTAAAGGTTTCTAATGTGTGTCGTAAATAAACACTTTTTTTTCGCTTACATTGCAAACTCTGGCTGAATCCTACAAGATAGATCAAAAAATGTACTACAGTATTATTTACCTTAAAAAGGTCCACATAAAATTTCTTGGTGGTATATGTCTATCTCTTAGGGATAACCCACAATAACCAGTTTTATCCTTTCTTTTTATGAGAAATAATGGCTTATTTACGAAGGGATTTTAAGCAATACAGCATTAATCCTTATCTAATTAAGTACCTTAAATACATTGTGCATGAATGTGATATAGATTAATATGGCCTTAGTATCAGCATTGTACCCCTGCAAAGCCGGGGCGAGTCGCTAGTTTAATATAGTTTGAAAATTAAATGTTCTGTCTATAGACGAAATTTTATTTTTGATTTATTTGGTTGCTTTCTGTTTACCTATTATTTTCAAACTGAAATATTAAATACAATTAGTTTATTATATGCGAAAAACTATTCATTATGTACTTACTACTTACCGTAAAATGGGGGTACTTTGACATTACGTGGTTACATTCATAACTATGAATTAAAAAAAACTCTTATTTCTTGGTTTCTGAACATATCCGAACAGTTTTTTATGGCGTTTGCAGCACTGATACTGCGAAAAGCAAATGGCGCCCATACCATTAAATGTGTTTTTGTTAAAACATTTTTTTATCAGTGCACAGGTGAAAAGCTATTTTCAAGGCAAGAAAAACTCTTACAGAGCAACGCCCACTACAGTTTTTTTACCCTCAGTAGAAGTTGCATGTTGGCGGTACCCATGTGATATCAAGTATGCGTAGCTCCGCATACTTTGAATATTGCTCCGTCAGGAGTGTATTTCATGACTGCGACATGACTGCGACATACAAAACTGCGCATAACACGATCGCGACAGTTTATTACTGCCGCTAACGTGATTGCGATAGAAGACTTCTGCGCATATTCTCATAGCGACTGATATCCACTGCGGCGCACCCTACTCCGATATAACGCTACTGCGACGTCTGCGACAAGTCGTTAATGCAAAACGGCTCGACTCTGCGACAAACATTTTATCCTGTGGAAAGCTGTGGTTTAGTTGGCAAATTAATTTTTGTTAAATTTTTTGGAATGTGCTCATCAAGGCCTTTCATTTGATACCCATATTATTTTTTTTTTTAGTTTTTAGTGTTCCGTGCCCAAAGGGTAAAAACGGGACCCTATTACTAAGACTCCGCTGTCTGTCTGTCTGTCTGTCTGTCACCAGGCTGTATCTCATGAACCGTGATAGCTAGTATAATATCTAATATTTTTTTTAAGTTTTTTTGTAATGTGCTCGCTCATCAAGGCTTTTTATTGGACACGCATATTTGTGTTTACACGCATTGAAAAGTTTGCTCCAATTTTGAATTATACGTGTGTAATGAGTTTAAATAAAAACATTTACGGTCAAACGCCGGCAATATTTATATCATCATCATCATATCAGCCGCATGACACCCACTGCTGGGTATAGGCCTCCCCCAAGGATCTCCACGACGATCGGTCCTGCGCTGCCCGCATCCAGTGGCTTTCCGCGACCTTTACCAGATCGTCCGTCCACCTTAATGGGGGGCCTACCCACGGAGCGTCGTCCGGTGCGCGGTCGCCATTCAAGAACCTTTCCGCCCCAACGACCATCGGTTCTTCTCGCTATGTGTCCAGCCCACTGCCACTTTAACTGAGCAATCCTCCGAGCGATGTCGGCTACTTTAGTTTGCCTGCGGATCTCCTCATTTCTGATTCAATCACGCAGGGAAACGCCGAGCATGGCTCTTTCCATTGCACGCTGGGTGACCTTGAGCCTCCTTATGGGACCAATAGTTAGCGACCACGTTTCGCTGCTGTAAGTCATCACTAGCAACACGCACTGTTCATAGACTTTTGTCTTGAGACACTGAGGTAAATCGGACACGAAGATTTTTCGGAGCTTCCCGAATGCTGCCCATCCGAGTTGGATTCGACGAGAGATCTCTTTCTTGAAGTTGGACTTACCCAACTAGACTGCCTGTCCTAGGTATACATAATGGTCAACAACTTCAAGTGTAGTGTTCCCAACATGAACTGGAGCGGGCACGACATGGGCATTAGACATGATTTTCGTCTTATCCATGTTCATCCTAAGACCCACTCTTTGGGAAGCACTTCGGAGATCTTCGAGCATTGTGTTCAGGTCTTCCAAGGTCTCAGCCATAAGACTTATATCATCGGCAAAACGAAGGTGTGTTAGGTACTGGCCATTAATGTTGATGCCGAGTCCTTTCCAGTCTAAGAGTTTAAAGATGTCCTCCAACGCGGCTGTAAACAGTTTCGGAGAAATAACATCTCCCTCTCTCACACCACGCTGCAGTTGGATTGGATTTGTGCTCTGGTTCTGTACTCGGACCGACATGGTGGCATTTTTGTATAAATACCTCAACACCTCAATATATCTGTAGTCCACTTGGCACCTTTGAGAGACTGCAGCACCGCCCAGGTTTCAATCGAATCAAATCATAATCCACGAGCGCCAAGCAAAGTGGCAGATTATACTCCTCGGTCTTCTGTATAACGTATGGATGTGGTCTATGGTGCTCAAGCCTTTTCGGAACCCGGCTTGTTTGGAACCCGGGGGCTAATTTAATTGTCTAATTTTAAAAATCTATCGCAATCGCTTTCGTTTGACAGATGGATGTGACACATTGCTGCATTTCTTTGCTAAGTTTTTTTTTGTGCCAAAAAGAAACTTCAATGGATTACATCCTGAAAGCGATTGCGATAGATTTTGAAGTTAGACAACAGAAAGGCTGGCTTGTAATATTTTTATGAAAAACCATTATTATACGTTAGTAATGGATTCTCATACAAAAATTGCCGGAGCGGTTTAGGTCTGTCCAGTCCGATTTAGCACCAAGAAAGTTGTCAAAATAATGTTCGAATTTCCAAGCATGTTTGAGAAAATAAATATACTTCATGAATCAATACAAAGAAACAAGCAAGTAAGTAAAATATCGTCTGTAGACTGAAAATGTAACATTAAAATTATAATAAATTTAGTTGGACTGCAAAAACTGCCAGGTTGCGAACTGGAAAATCAATTAATATTTAAAGGGCATAATTTTAGCTACTAGGAGAACTTACAAACTATATTAAACTAGCGACTCGCTCCGGCTTCGCATGGGTGCAGTGCTGATACTAAGGCCATAATAATCTACATCACATGCATGCAAAATATACAGGGTCACTGGAAATATGACGTATTCCTGCTAAGGGGTTATAGATGAGGTCAAAACAAATATTTTTTGTTACATAACATTTTCTCAAAAAAATAATAGTTTTTGAGTTAATTGAAATTAAGTATTTTTTTACCAAAAGTACGTTTTCAGATACAAAAATTTAAAATAAAAGGTAACTACTCATTCGATTCCGGATTTTTTATCATTTTGGGATAGAAAACAATCTGAGTGTTGATAATAAATAAAAAAAAAATCATAAAATACAGGTGTTTATAAAAAAATCTATCCTTAAATGCATTTACTTTTTTTATTTTTACAGATTTTTTTAGAAATAGCATCAAATATCTTTAAAAAAATCCTAGTAACTAAGCGTGCATAATATTTTAAAAACATCACCATCTATTCAGCTTTCAGTTGAGGTATAAAACTTAATAATAACTTAAATAAAAAATGAAAAATTAAGACTTAACTAAATAGCAGTCCCATTTCATGTAGCAAAAATTTCCTACTTCAAGCGCTTCGGAGGTGGCCGTATTATCCTACTTATTTCATAAATGTGAAAGTTTGCTTGTTTGGATGATTGTTAATCAATCACGCAAAACGGCTGAACGAATTTGGATGAAATTTGGTACACAGATAGTTTATAAGCCGGATTAAAACATAAGAGGATACTATTATCTTGGTTAAAGGTTCCCTAGGGATTTTCTTGGATGTAAATGCGGATTAAGTCGCGGGCGGAAGCTAGTTTGCCATAAATGGTCGTACTTACTAAAAATACTTTCGTCCGAGTGAGTTTGAGACAGGATTATTTTCCGCCGATGAGTCAAAATTTTATCCAAACTGTATCACAAATAACCATGCATATCAGCCATTTTTAATGCCTCGCTGCTGGGGAACTGGCCTTCCTTTCCTTTTTGGATAAAGCGGATATTTGATTTGCGGATTTGCGGATTTTGGATTTTGGAAGCGGATTTTGGATAAATAAATAAAAAAAAATCATAAAATACAGGTGTATTTTATGTTTTTTTTTTATTTATTATCAACACTCAGATTGTTTTCTATCCCAAAATGATAAAAAATCCGGAATCGAATGAGTTGTTATCTTTTATTTTAAATTTTTGTGTCTGAAAACGTACTTTTGGTAAAAAAATACTTAATTTCAATGAACTCAAAAACTATTAATTTTTTGAGAAAAAGTTATAAGACAAAAAATATTTGTTTTGACCTCATCTATAACCCCTTAGCAGGAATACGTCATATTTCCAGTGACCCTGTATTTAAGGTACTTAATTGGATAAGGTAAGGATTTATGCTGTATTGCTTAAAATCGCTTCGTAAATAAGCCATTATATACTATATATATATATATATATATATATATATTTATATATAAATCCTGTTTCGCCTGGCTGGACCGATTTCACTTATTCTTTTTTTTGTTGTGTTTAATATTATCAGGAAATGGTTGTTATGAATGAATAAAATTAAGAAAATTGCACGGAAAATTAGAAAATTTAAGAATACTTAACCACCATATAAAATTATTTTGGACATAAAAACTTTAAAAAATTTAAGAATAAGAATAATTATTTTGGACAAAATAAACTTTTTAAATATGACGTTTGACATTGAATTAAAAGAATGCGTGCTGCAAATATCGTCAAAGAGGGTGAAATAAAACAAACAGATGCTTCGGTCAGAGTTATTTTATTGAGGAAATAAATGTAATATTAGTACATTATGATACAAGTTAGCTTTGGTTGCTTTTTGCACACAAGGCTGTCAGTTGCAGCCCGAGCCGCAGGCGAGGGCGTAACTCAGCCGAGTGTGCAATAAGTAAGAGCTCACGAGTTTCATACGACGTTTTCCAACACATTTGCGAGGAAAAAACAAAGTAATTTACCACACAACAACAAATACGACAAAAACAAAATGATAATCATGATGAGAAAAGGCGAGCAGGTTTTTTTTTGTTTTTTTTCACACGCCCAATGACGACCTCCGTGGTCGAGTGGTTCGCACGCCGGTTTTCAAGGCGTCACCATCTCTTGAGGTCCCGGGTTCGATCCCCGGCTGGGTCAATGTAGAAAATGAACTTTTCAATATTGTCTCAGGTCTGGGTGTGTGTCATACCACCGTTGTTTCTGATTTCCATAACACAAGTGCTATAGCTACTTACTTTGGGATTGGAGCAATGTATGTGATGTTGTCAAATATTTATTTTATTTATTTATTTATTTAAGAATATTTTGCGAACAAAGGGGTTAGTGAGCATACAGCCTACTACAAAAATATAAATTTAAGTGGTAAAATGGTAATATTTTAATATTTTTAACAAAATATTGTAAATTAGGAATAATTTGATAATAATAAATATTTGTTTGACTTAATTAAGGAACTACACATTTATTTATTCCAAAAATGCAAATGAATTTTCAGCGGCATAAAACCTCTTTGTTGTTACTAAAAAAATAACTGTATTACCCGGTTGAATTGAAAATGCTCTGTTTACTCGCATAGAACTTGCAGTAAGGCACTAATTTAACTTTGTAGGGCTAATTCTATAACCAACTAGTGTTTTATATATTATTGCACGCATTTGTTATAGTTCGGTTTATGGCCCTAAAAGCGATGTATTAGGGCTCACTTTACGAGCAAGTGTGTTGAAAAATTAATTTATTATTTCTTACAAAAAGGATCTTTTTTTTTACATTAAATGGGCTTACTCTTGGCCACATTCGAGAACCATAAGGCTAAGAAGAGGCCGAAGATGAAGCGAGCTTGCCCAGAAGAAGCCTATTCACTCGTGCCTTAAATATCGCTGGGTTATATTCTTGCGGGAATACAGACGCAGGCAGGGAATTCCACTCCTTGGCTGTGCGCATTAAGAAGGAAGATAAAAAACGCTTCGTGCGCATGCATGGAATGTCAACCAAATAGGGGTGAAACCCCGCCGTGCGTCTGGATGTCCGATGGTAGAACGGGGATGGCGGAATGAGCTCATGCAGCTCAAGAGCACACTCTCCGAAATATAGTCTGTAGAACACCGCCAGACAAGTCACTTCACGGCGGTGGGAAAGACTGTGAAGCTTGGTTTTTAATAGCGCACTATCCCCTATGAGTTTTTTGGCTCTGCGTTCAACCGAGTCAAGTGCGGCTAGCTGGTACTTTGCGGACCCATCCCACAGGTGGCAGCAATATTCCATGCACGACCGGACTTGCGCTTTGTAAAGAGTTAGAAGCTGTCCCGGCGTGAAATATCGCTTAACCTTGTTCAAGATGCCTATTTTTTTGGCCGCAGTTTGAGCCTTCGACTCGATTGTGTCACCAAAGTTGAGATCGGAAGTCATCTTTATGCCAAGGAGATCGAGATTGTCGGTGACAGGTATAGTTACACCTCGGAAAGTAGGAGTCAAGTTCAGAGTACTCTTCTTTGCAGTGAATAGACATGCCTGCGTTTTGGTGGCGTTAAAAGTGACTAAATTGTTGTCGCCCCATTGGGAGACAAGACTCAAAGTCGTATTCGTCCGCTCCACCATGGCCTCTCTCAAGGAACCAATTTCGTCCTTGCTGGCCTTTGCATTGGACAAATACCTCTCCGCAACCATGCTGTCGACTGCATACCCAACAATTCCGGGCATGAGCAGATCGTTGATGTGCAGCAAAAAAAGCGTTGCGGAAAGAACGGATCCTTGAGGAACTCCAGCTTCTATAGCCATGAGGTCAGAGGAGCAGCCGTCAATAGCCACTCTTATCGACCGTTCGCTCAAGAAATCCGAAATCCAACTGCAAAAGTCAGCAGGTAAACCATACGCTGGAAGCTTGCTCAGCAAACTAGCGTGCCAGACCCGGTCAAAGGCTTTCGAAATATCAAGCGACACTGCAAGTGCTTCGCCATGATTTTCGATTGCTTCACCCCAGATCTAAGAAAACTGAATTTCTTAGTGCTCATCACGGTTAGTTCAGAGCCACCACACCTAATATTAAATTGGTAAGTTTGGATAGACTAACATACACGTTACTAACATAACAAGTGATATATACTTGGTTATAAAGCTGTTGGGTTATAAAGTAAACGGGAACGAGACGGGAAAGGGAAAGGGGAACGGTAACGGAAACGGGACCTATAATATCTCTGAACCCAACTTTTCATTAATTATACCAACTCGAATTCAATATTCATAACTAAGACAGGACAACGTCTGTCGGGTCGGCTAGTTTCTCATAAAAAGAAAGGATGAAACTGGATATTGTGGGTTATCCCTAAGAGATAGACATATACCACCAAGAAGTTTTATGTGGACCTTTTTAAGGTAAATAATACTGTAGTACATTTTTTGATCTATCTCGTAGGATTCAGCCAGCGTTTGCAATGTAAGCGAAAAAAAAGTGTTTATTTACGACACACATTAGAAACCTTTAAAATTATCAGTGTTTCTCTGCTATATTATGCAAGTATTATACATATAAATCTTTCTCTTGAATCACTCCATCTATTAAAAAAAACCGCATTAAAATCCGTTGCGTAGTTTTAAAGATCTAAGCATACATAAGGACAAACAGCGGGAAGCTATTTTGTTTTATGCTATGTAGTTATTTGGTTGGACTGCAAAAACTGCCAGGTTGCGAACTGGCAGACCAATTAATATTTAAAGGGGACCATTTTAGCTACCAGGAGAACTTGGTTTCATCCAGTAACTCGATGAGGTAAAATAGCACCCCCATGCGGCCCCTAAAAATGGTTGGACTGCGGAACCCTCCAAGAATTCGCTCGGCAGACATAATTATTTTGACTCTACTAATAGAGACTAAAAGCAACGAAAAGGTTTTGTTCAGTAACCACATGAGGTAAAATGATGGTCAAAAGTAGGTAGCACAGCTTTGCACCGCCAAGGTTCCTCCAGGTTGAGCCCCGGCAGACCAACATTTTTCTTACCTATTTAAGGTCTACTTTTCGTGGAAGGTGGTAATTTTCAGTAACTCGATGGGGTAGGTAACCATGCGGTGGCCGCCCGGTCTATTAGTTGTAATGCCACTTTATCTGTCACCCATCCGACACCTGACCGAACCGAGTGTTGCTTAACAAACGTGACCGAGTATGATCAGTCTGTCAAGTTCCACCATGAGCGCTTCTGTCGAATTGAATAATCTGACGTGTATTCCCAGACGAGACAAGCTTCTGCCCGTGACTTCGTTCGTGCGGAAATTCAAGAAACCCATAGAATCCCTAAACTAAGACCAAAGGCAAACGTTCTTTCTGAAATACGGAGACGCTCAACATTGACTGCTCCTCTATTGATTGACCCTTGCGAAAGCTCCACTGTACTAGTGTTCTACAAAAATAACAGATTCAAACGCTGTTTTTACTTATTAATTCATATTGCTGAGCAAGGCTCTCTCGTCTTATATTTGTATTCGAATTTGCATAAAGTAAAATCATTCAGCTCGCTTCTCATACATACGTATGAACCCTCGAAGATCGTGAATTAAGATTATGAAAATAAATTATTACGCATTTGTAAATATATTTTGTGGCTCTCATTCCTCCGCGTTTGCCCTCTCATTTTGCGTATTTATAAAGGTAATTTGGGAAGGAAATCCGGTGGAGCGCGATAGAATTTGATTTCGAATCTCAAGGTCACTTAGCTAGGTCGTCCAATGATGTAGAAAAGGAGGGATGAAAAATGGGGGCATGTAAGATTTGGTAATGTATGGTTGTCTACACCATGAAAAAATAGGCGTGTCACCTTATTTTAAGTGCTACCGTAGTACTATTAATAATGTATTATCTATCTAGACAGATTTTAAATATTAACTCATATTAAATTTTTAATTTTAATTTTGGTTTCTTTCCAGTAATATCCGGTTCTTGTTTAGTTAACTTTTAGTGGATTAGAAACCAGCTGTTTATTTATTTTGATATTTTAGAATCAAAACGCTTTATTGGCATATACTTATGTACCTAAAACGTAGAGCATTGTCAGCATTAGATATACAAAAATCACATTAAATAACTGTGATTTTATACGAACGAAAAACACTCGCATCAGCGTAACGTGACTTAACAATACGACGCGCCGTAACTTTTGTGCGTTCTCACCCAAATCAATACGACTTTCAGTTAGCATTGTATTGAAATTAGCAGAATGAATCTGTGATTATTATAGTTGTAATGTTTGTACAATATTTGATTGTTATAAAATATAATTTGCATTGAATGAAGAATTAATGAAAAATATCTTTATTTAAATGAGCTAACATAATAAGCATTTTTAAATCGTCAAATCTTTTACCCTACCACCCATTATGACGTCTTTTAAGTCCCATCTTACACGGCGCGACTGAAAATAAACTGGTTGAAAACTCTAATCACCAATGAGTTGCTAAACAGTCACAGCACTAGTTTTTCAATGGCGGTTCGTACACGACGCTACCAATTGCCAACTGGTTTGCAACGCGCCGGCAATGCGTTTGCAACTAATCACTCGCAACTGGTCATGCATGCTGGTCGCGTGCAACTGATTGCCAACTGCAACTGGAAACTGAGGTCTATTAACAAAAAAGAATTACGATAGTCGGACGATTCACTTGATTTTGAACCTTATACTTGAGTTCATAATGCCAAGGAGTGGGACCGAACATCGTACGTTTATAGCGATACTTTATCGTAATAAGCGCTTTGTGTAAGTTTTTCAACTAAATTTGGTAGCGCCGTGTACAAATCTTTGTCACTAATTAGTTAGCAACTATAGTTTCAAACTGGTTTCGTCAGTTTTGAGTCGCGTCGTGTAAGAAGGGGCTATCTGACAAGAAAAATTGGCGCAAAAAACTTGTCAGCGTTATCAGATGGAACGATATTTACAAATATGTTTATCATTTTCCGACTTTATTAAGAAAGATTAACAAATAAATAACATTATTTAATTAGCTCATTTCTTAATGAATTTCAAATTACTTAATCAAATTACAGAGTTCAAGCTAAATTCAAAATTTACAATCAACATACAATTCAATATGTGTTAAGATAGGTAGTCAGAAACAGACCCATTCCCGCAGGCAGCACTCGTTCACGAGCATGACGCATGAACCAGCCATCGCTTCGCTCAACCATATTTGAGGGAACGTAACGACCCGCCTCACACGACACCACCGTAGAAATGTTTAAAGTGAGCATGACATACTAAAGCTACCCATATTAAGTCGTTTAAGTCATTTGAATAATAAATATAATATTGGCACATTAAAGTGCGAAACACACCGGATGCGTAAGCATATGCGTAAGCGGGCATGTAGGTATAGACGTACCATGACGTTGTAATGTCTGAAACTTTATGAGACATGGCACACTGCTTGCGTAATAGACTGATGCGTAACCCTACGCATTGCAGTTCGTGATGTTGTACTCAATGGCATTCCCTATTGGACGTCACACCAAATACGCACGTATCTCTGCTGCGTGTCACTACGCGCGTGTCTACGGGCGTGTATACGCAGCCGGTGTGCCCAGGCCTTAAATATCAAAGGTCCCCTTGTCCTTGCCAACTGTCAACTCAATTAAAAGATGGTCATTAAATATAGCTAGGTATCGTATCTATATTTGGATTTAGAATGTATCAAAACTTAAACAAAAGAATAAAAAAAACCTACTTACCCAGAATCATTAAATTTGACAGACTCAACAAGGTTTCATAGCACAAGTAAATGACAAATCTACAATTTTTTTTGTTTTGGTTGGTTCTAATCTAACCCCGCGTTTGTGGTATGTTGGATAATTTTTTGAAATTGCTAAAATTTGTTTTTTTTTCGTAAAATTTCAAAACAACTGAATCCACAAAAAATATAGAATTATTGAACCTGCTTACAAAATTTCACGAAAATCGGTCGAGAAATGCGACCTGTAGAGGAGAACAGACGGACAGCCGGACAGATGTATGAAAGCATTTTCGCCCAAGCTGAAACGGAGACGCTTCGCGTTCGTTTGGTCAATTAATATAATAGTCACTCGGTGCGTGGTTCAGAATTGCACTTGCCCGTTTCAAGAAATTAAAAAATCATAGACAAACGTACTATCCGTTGCTTTCGGAGTCAGGTCACAAGTTAGGTGGCTAACTGTCGACCTACTTTTCCAGACATCGATAAAAGCCTCTCTTCCTATTGAAAATAGGTAACCTAGGCGTTCTGTAACCGACTTACTCTTGACATCGAAAATGGAAGTCAAACATTCTGAAGCTTCACCTTTTAGAAAAGATATGAATTTTAATATCATCCTTTATCTTGAATTCGATTTGTGGTAGGGAAACATTTCTACTGGATTGAATTTTAGTTAAATTCATTCTTGAATTGAGGATACTGAAGTTTTAGAATACTAATGTTTTAACTATCGTTTAATTATTACGTTAGGTACTACAACGCGTTTTTATTGCAGTTCTTACGGATAGTTGATACATAGTTTAATTTTTAACTTAATAGTAGATTGTTATACAAGGGTCTAAAGGAAATGCCCATATAAGATATTTACTTTTCATTTCCAATATAAAAAAGAAAAAATATTACAAAATGAACTGTATGAATTTTAGGATTTCGGCACATCGCACTAGGTAGTATCCTCCCAAATAATAATTTTTATTTTATTTTAAATGGAACACGTTCGCAGCCGGCCGTCCAGCTCAAAGTTTTTATTTCGCACTGGCTGTTTACATAATTAACAAGACCGTGAGTTTTTTTTAACTCTAACTGCCGTGCAAATAAACGCAGAATAAGTTTATACCTAGTTTAACCAAAAATATTGCTTAGCAATATTACTCTTTACGGCTAACGTCTCAAAGCGTCATATTCCTAAACAAACTCTTTAGTTATTTTTGTAAGTATAAACTTATTAGTTTATTTGTACAGGAGTATATTTTTTTATTATCTAAACGTTTTCGTTGCCGATGAGATATAGCCGATTACGTAACCAAATTAATTTCTATTTTTAAAATTATTTTCTGCCCTAGGTTGGAAAGCAGTATTTTCCACCCGCTGCTTGGTTTAAAAAAACATCATTTTGCGAGTAAAGTAAAAATATTTTATTCAATTCTGAGTATAACGTTCGTAAACATTGAAATAAAACACTTTTTTACAGATATGAAATGACTTTTGATGTTAAGTTTGTTTTTTAAATATTCCACTGTGCCCATGTATAATGTATAAGTAGTTGATCAAATTATATACCTTGTCAAACGAAACAGTTTTATGCCCACAGTAGGGAACAATCACCGTTTGTCATAGAATTATGATTTGTCACTACTGGGAACTGGGGCCCAATTATATTTAAACGTTAACGCATTTGTTACAATCCACCAATTTACTAATTCATAAGTGGCACATTTCACGATTGCATTGTCACGTAAGCGTCATCACTACTGTAGTGGGCATGAGTACCTGGATAGGTATTTTTTTATAAAACATCACTTAGGTCTTGAGGAGCTCGGTGGCGCAGTGGTTTTAGCGCCTGGCCCAGCGATTGCGGAGGTTAAGCAACGTTCGCAAGGGGATGGGTGACCAAAAATTTATTATCTCGAGCTCCTCCGTGCTTCGGAAGGCACGTTAAGCCGTTGGTCCCGGCTGCATTTGCAGTCGTTAACACCCACCAATCAGCATTGGGCCCGCGTGGTGGGTTATCGCCCATCCTCCTTATCCACCCATAAGGAAGGCCTGTGCCCCAGCAGTGGGAACATTAAAATGGCTGATGGACTTAGGTCTTAAATCATACTCATGATAGGTAGTCATCTTTCACTATGTATACCTGGAATTTTGTTATTACTACGTATTATGTAATCTACCGACACTATTTTTTTTTGTTTTGGATCTTTAGAGACTGTATTAATGCATAAAAAAATGGCAAGTATAATAGTAGATTATACAACAAGTGAAAAAAGAGGGAATTTAGTTCGAGGGACTAAGTTGGATCCCGAGAGCAGCGAAGGATTCTAGAGTTGAATCCCGAGCGTAGCGAGGGATACAAAAGTAGAATCCTGAGCGAAGCGAGGGATACAAAGGACCGAGATGAAATTTTTTTTTCACGAGTTGTGTACTCTACTTTTTACCATTGACTGCGAGAAAACAAATAGCAGTACTTATACCTATAGTATTTATAGTTATTACATTTTTATTATTTAGATAGGTAATCAGAAATATTTAAACATTAGAAAATAGTGAAACTAGAAGTTTTCGGATGATATAAAACAACCACGCTGAGAGGGAAATTACATGATCGGTCTGTAATCTGTCCATTTCATCAGTTTAGACTTCGAATTTTTACAGTCTGAAGGTCGTACCAGTTACCAGACTGATGGAATGTACGAATGCAAATGCATGACTGAACATCTAATCTCCATATATTATTATTATAGAAAAGAACCCAAAGGTAAGACACTAAAAAGAACCTAATTAATTTGGCGGGATATTTTTTAGAAAATAACCCAAAGATAAGACACTAAAAAGAATCTAAATAAAATTGGCGGGAGGCTTTATCTATGGAATAGCTCCATACTTTCAGAACGTTTTATTTTTTTGTACATAATTCATACGATGCGTGCTTGTTCCAAATTCAAAATATTTTTATTCACTCGGTGAATAAAACAGCGTTTTATTCACTCTTATCGTTGAATTAAATGCGCTTTTTCGAGTGGCAATGGTAAAAAATATATTAATGTAAATAAAACTTTAGTGACCTTATTTAAACACTCTACGTAGGTGACAGATTCCAGACGAAAGATTTCTGACCTACAAATTGTCTGTGGCTTTTTATACTTATGTATTATTGCGTAAAAGACGCTAGTTCTATTATCTATTTTGTGGTAAAAGGAAAAAAACCGGCCAAGTGCGAGTCGGACTCACGCACGAAGGGTTTCGTACCAAAAACGGCAAAAAAATTACGTTTGTTGTATGGGAGCTCCCCTTAAATGTTAATTTTATTCTGTTTTTAGTATTTGTTGTTATAGCGGCAACAAAAATACATCATATGTGAAAATTTCAACTGTCTACCTATTGTCGTTATTAATATCGAGCAAAAAACGGCTAAAAAATCACGTTTTTTTATGGGAGCCCCCTCAAATATTTATTTTATTCTGTTTTTAGTATTTGTTGTTATAGCGGCAACAGAAATACATCATCTGTGAAAATTTCAACTTTCTAGCTATCACGGTTCATGAGATACAGCCTAGTGACAGACAGACCGACAGACAGACGGACAGCGGAGTCTCAGTAATAGGGTCCCGTTTTTACCCTTTGGGTACGGAACCCTAAAAACAGCAAATTTTTAGCTTCATTCATTTATCAAAAATTATCAAAAATTCTATTATTTTCCTTAGCAATTTGGTGATATCCTGAGAGACATTTTGAAATGAAAGTTTCTACATATTTTATAAAGTAGTCTTTATAATGGGTTCCAAAATGGTACTTTCCTTTTTGTAAGTAAATGTTACACTAGGTTACAGTCTTTTAGTACTAATCTGAGTAACATCACAACGTCCTTTCAGTCTTATTATGAGACTTTTAACCCAAGATAGATCTCCATAGTGCCCATCTACCACACAGAGAATCCGTAATAGGATTACTTCAGACCAAATCGGACGCCAGGCACCAGGCGCCCTGCCGAGCGAGTCGGGCTCGAAATTACCTCAAAACCACGGCATTACTAGACCCATTAATAGGGTAATTTAAACACAGTTAACGTTCGCATGTTCGCGTGGAAGCGTTTAAACCTCCTTTTATCACGTATAATGGAGGATTTAAAGTGTATTTTTGTTGTACGCTGCGAGCGAGGTGTATTGTTTCCTTGTATGCGTTACGTCTTCATGGAATAGTAGATAGAGATAGGATGAAAGGACGTTGATAGAAGATTGGGAGTGATCTTCCTTTATTCGATTCGGCAGCATTTTTAGGGTTCCGTAGCCTAAATGGCAAAAAACGGAACCCTTATAGATTCGTCATGTCTGTCTGTCTGTCTGTCTGTCTGTCTGTCCGTATGTCACAGCCACTTTATTCCGAAAGTATTAAGACTACACAGTTGAAACTTGGTAGGTAGATGTATTCTGTTAACCGCTTAACGAATTTAATACAAAAATAAGAAAAATAAAAGATTAAGGGGGGGCTCCCCATACATGGAACTGAAACTGAAAAAAATTTTTTTCTTCAAACCAACACGTGTTTGGGTGTCTATAGATAGGTCTTTAAAAATGACATTAAGGTTTTTAAGACAACTTTTTATCAAAGTCAACCGTTTGAAAGATATTCACCGCCAAAGTGGTAAAATGTGTGTCCCCCCCCCTTTAACTTTTGAAATAAGAAAGTGAAAAATCTAAAAAAAATATATGCTGTAGATCTTAATAAACACTTTCAACCAAAATTGGTTTGAACAAAATATAGTAATTAGCTTTTGAGATATAGCACATTTTCCAAAACCGCAAATATAACTTTGTCATTCATACCAACACTGTGAAAAACAAAGTTATTTTTACAGACGAAAAATGATAGGTGGTATTAAATATGGTATGGTATAAGGTAACTACGGAACCCTATGGCGCGTGGCCCGACACGCACTTGGCCGGTTTTTTTAAAAGTGACTTTAACAGCTCCCGCCCACGAGCGACTTTTTGTAGCTGCGATAATCGCGGCGTTAATCGCCCGCGAAATGATAGGAAAAAGGTTTTACTTAGCCAGCGACAAAAAAACGCTGCGATTATCGCCGTGATTTTCGTAGCCACAAAAAGTCGCTCGTGGGCGTTTACGCATTGAACTCCATATGTTTTATTCTCGGCGACAAAAAATCGCTCGTGGGAAGCCTTAATTAAAATATTTAGTGATACAAAAAAAAGAGTACTTATCATTTACATTTAACATTGGTTAACTAAAAAAACGAAGTTAAAAAATCATTTTAATTCAAACATAACAAACGATACCTATATCTATTCATTATTTTTATTGTTTTCAAGATACTTTTGTTTAAAGCCTACGGATAGGCACAAATTTCCATAACATTTCTAAGAATTTTTCTCTCTTATTTCTTATGTAAGTTTATCCAGAAGTTGTAAACATGTCCTAAGAAAATATTACAAAAATCATTTTTGGCAAGTTTGGGGTGGCCACTGGAGGTTTTATAATAAACTATTTCACGATAGCAACATTACCTAACAACGATCATTTTGGTACAGTCACCAAAAGTCACTGGAAACTTTAGTATTTTGTCATAGCAACTTTTACACTGTTGTTCACAGTTTTAAACATTAGTCATAAACGTTACTACCACCAAGTCCATAATTGTTCAGTGATTTAAGTTATTGAACGTAAAACACGAGTAATCCTTCCCACGCTACCTTCCTATAGTCCCTACATCACACAAAAACAAAGAAACCTTGACTATTTTTGGCTTACCTTTTATCCTTTATGACAACCCTCGAAACAGCAAAAAAAAACTATGTACATTACGGCCGGTAAACAAAAAGCTTAGATAAAAATAAACCTTCTTTTAGCCTATGTAAATAAGAAGGATATTAAAGCAAAAGATTCGCTAACGTCTCGTCTCTATAAATTCAAAAAAATCTTATTAAATATACTCGCTGAGGTTATAAAAAATGTTTACTGTTTTCTGTAATCCGAGCTTAAGGCAACTTAATTAACCAGTTTTATATCAAACCCTGGAACATCAAAGGGAGGAAAAGGGAATATCACAGTGTTATCTCGTCCTGCTTTATTTTGTATCTATTTATTAGCGCTTATTACATTGAGAAAGCTCCTAATGTATGACGGCTTATCGAACTTTTAGAACATGATCTTACTACTCGTGATATATTTTCAATAAATAATATTGTTACAATATATTTGTTACGCCGTGTATGTGCCGGCTTAGAATAGCACTACCCCCTCTCATCCCGTGGGTGTCGTAAAAGGCGACTAAGGGAACACAGCCATCAGGAGATGGGCAGCAGCGTCTCCAAAATTCTTGGCCTACTGCGATCGCCAACCCGCCTGCCAAGCGTGGCGATTATGGCAAACCCCCCTAATGATGGACACACAAATAAATTGGCCCCCAGTCCCCGGCGGCCCCGCTATTCCTAGCTACGGTAGCGGCTATGGTAACGGCGGGGCAGGGGGTGCTAAGAATCCCCGGGTGCGGATCGGCTACCACCAATCACGAAAATTGCACCTGGCAACCTATAACACGCGCACACTGAGGACCGACACGAAGTTAATCGAGTTGGAAGAAGTTATAAGCAAGTTACACTGGGACATCATTGGGTTATCTGAAGTCCGACGAGAGGGAGAGGACTCGATAATCCTTAATTCCGGTAACTTGCTGTACTACCGGGAGGGCGACCAACAGTCCCAAGGTGGTGTCGGGTTCATCGTCCACAAGTCCCTTGTCAACAACGTGATTACCATCGGAAGTGTGTCGACCAGGGTGGCGTACCTTATACTCAGAATATCCAAACGGTATTCGTTGAATGTCATACAGGTTTACGCACCGACCTCGACGCACCAAGATGACGAAGTGGAGGCTATGTATGAGGAGATCTCTAAAGCCATGCATAGCTACAAAACCCACTACACCGTTGTGATGGGGGACTTCAATGCAAAGTTGGGGAAACGATGCGGTGATGAGCTGAGAGTGGGGCAATTTGGAGTTGGGCAACGGAATGACAGAGGCCAGATGCTAGCCGACTTTATGGAGAAGGAGAACCTCTTTATGATGAACTCATTCTTCAGAAAGCCGGAAAGCCGGAAGTGGACTTGGGTCAGTCCGGACGGTACAGTCAGAAATGAGATAGATTTTATCATGTCGACGAAAAAGCAAATATTCAATGATGTCACTGTGATCAACACCGTTAAGACGGGGAGCGATCACCGATTGGTACGTGGCACATTGAATATCAACATAAAGCTGGAAAGATCTCGACTGATAAAATCAACACTCCGACCACTGCCGGCCCATATTCAAAACCCCGAGAGCTTTCAACTCGAACTCCAAAACCGTTTCGAAGCCCTTGAGAACAGCATAGATGTGGACGATCTAAACAATATGGTGGTGGATACTGTCCGTACGGTAGGGTCCAAGTTCTTCAAGACCCGCCGTCCCAAGCTAAAGAAACTCTCCGACCACACACTCCTACTCATGGATCAGAGACGTGAAATGAGGCTCCAGAGTTCAGTAGATGCTAATCGTTATCGGCAGCTTAATAGACAGATATCTAAGTCTTTGACGAGCGACCTTCGCCAATTTAATACGAATCGTATTAAAGAGGCCATCGAGCGGAACAAAGGCTCCAAAGTGTTCGCGAGAGATCTGTCTATTGGGCAAAGCCAGATGACGAAGCTGAAAACTGACGACGGACGCATCATCTCAGCGAAGCCTGAAATCCTGAGGGAGATCGAGAGTTTCTATGGGCAGTTATATTCCACGCAGACACCTGTTGAAAGCAAGGCTAAAGACCCCAGAGCCAAGCTTACCCGACACTATACCCAAGATATCCCGGACGTCAGCATGTACGAGATTAGTATGGCTCTCAAACAGCTGAAAAACAACAAGGCGGCGGGTGACGACGGAATCACTACAGAACTTCTGAGAGCGGGCGGTAAGCCGATACTTAAAGTCCTCCAGAAGCTTTTCAATTCCGTCATCGTCGAGGGCAGAACGCCGAAGACATGGAACATAAGTGAGGTGATTTTGTTCTTTAAAAAGGGTGACAAGTCCCTCTTAAAGAACTATAGACCCATCTCGCTTCTGAGTCATGTCTATAAGCTGTTTTCGAGAGTCCTTACGAACCGTCTCGCTCGCAAGTTCGACGACTTCCAACCTCCCGAACAAGCCGGGTTCCGAAAAGGCTTTAGCACCATAGACCACATCCATACGCTGCGGCAGGTCATACAGAAGACCGAGGAGTATAATCTGCCACTTTGCTTGGCGTTCGTGGATTATGAGAAAGCCTTTGATTCGATTGAAACCTGGGCGGTGCTGCAGTCCCTCCAAAGGTGCCAAGTGGACTACAGGTATATCGAGGTGTTGAGGTATTTATACAAAAATGCCACCATGTCGGTCCGAGTACAGAACCAGAGAACAAATCCTATCCAACTGCAGCGAGGTGTGAGACAGGGAGATGTTATCTCTCCGAAACTGTTCACAGCTGCGTTGGAGGATATCTTTAAACTCTTAGACTGGAAAGGGCTCGGCATCAACATTAATGGCCAGTACCTAACACACCTTCGTTTTGCCGATGATATAGTTCTTATGGCTGAGACCTTGGAGGACCTGAACACAATGCTCGAAGACCTCCGTAGTGCTTCCCAAAGAGTGGGTCTTAAAATGAACATGGATAAGACGAAAATCATGTCGAATGCCCATGTTGTGCCCGCTCCAGTTCATGTTGGGAACACTACACTTGAAGTTGTTGACTATTATGTATACCTAGGACAGGCAGTCCAGTTAGGTAGGTCCAACTTTGAGAAGGAGATCTCTCGTCGAATCCAACTCGGATGGGCAGCATTCGGGAAGCTCCGAAAAATCTTCGTGTCCGATTTACCGCAGTGTCTCAAGACGAAAGTCTATGACCAGTGTGTGTTGCCAGTGATGACTTACGGCAGTGAAACGTGGTCGCTAACTATGGGTCTCATAAGGAGGCTCAAGGTCACCCAGCGTGCAATGGAGAGAGCCATGCTCGGCGTTTCCCTGCGTGATCGAATCAGAAATGAGGAGATCCGCAGGCGAACTAAAGTAACCGACATCGCTCGAAGGATTGCCCAGCTAAAGTGGCAGTGGGCTGGACACATAGCGAGAAGAACCGATGGCCGTTGGGGCGGAAAGGTTCTTGAATGGCGACCGCGCACCGGACGACGCTCCGTGGGTAGGCCCCCGACAAGGTGGACCGACGATCTGGTGAAGGTTGCCGGAAGCCACTGGATGTGGGAAGCGCAGGACCGATCGTCGTGGAAATCCTTGGGGGAGGCCTATACCCAGCAGTGGGTGTCGTGCGGCTGATATGATGATGATGATGATGATATTTGTTACAGTAAAAACCCGTTTTTAGTTGAAACGCGTTTTCTCTAGTTAAAACTACTTTGAACTAAGTGCCTTTGTAAGAACTAGTTTTACCTAGTTAAAACTAGAATTCACTGCAACGTATATTTAAATTTCAGTTAAAACTAGTTCTTACTAAGAACCTTAGTTGAATCTAGTATTAGAGAATCTTGTTTGGAGGAATTAATCAATCAGAATCAATTTGAAGTTGATGGGGGATAGATTGTTAAAGATATTAAACTGTGGATTACAAAAAATAAGTAAAACAAGCTACTACATATGGGAGATAAATAATTTAAATGGGTGACAAAAATAGTGAGTGGGCGACTATTATACCAAGTAGGTAACTTGGTATAATAGTCGCCCACTCAGTAATTTACATTAGGCAAAAGCAAAACACAATTTTGGTCTAAGGTTGCCACTATGTAGTTTATCATAAAAAGAAAAAAAAGAAAAACAAGGGATTATTTTCAGGGTTTATTATAATTTTCCGGGGTTGTATGCATGGTATCTTATCTACCATATTTGGCTTTATAAGGCTATTTTAAACACCCTGTATAGAGTTATACTGCCACTACAAATACGTAAGCGGTGTATTGCGCTACAGACAAGACTACTTCAAAAGTACTTAATTATTAAGTTTATTTGAATAAAGCTTATTTGACTTTATTTGACTTTATTTGACTTTGTCTTTGACAGATTCCGACGGTAATCAAATCAGTATCACTCATAGACATAAAAAAATTTTCGCTGCGCTCAAGAAGACCAACAGAGCATGGAAAAGAGAAGTTAACATTATACGGACACGGTCAATGAAAAAAGAGACAAAGGATCAAGTGACACGGTGCCAACATTTTTTACAGTAAGAGTCCCTAGCGTCCTGCCTAGCAAAAGAGCAATCACCATTTCTTTAAAATATTAAGACACATTTATAGACTTTCCGACAACTTTATTACTATAATTCATGTCCTTTAAATATAAAGTATTAATCATGGGAATCATATAAAGTTATATTCAATGTCCACGTAAAGCCAAAGCGCCCTTAGAAACTGAACATTTCCCTTTGGTGATAATGTTTATTATTACGTATATTTTACCAAAAAATAATATACAAAGTGGATTTTTGAGACGGTACATTAAGGGCAGGTATCTTAACCGTTATAGTCACAGGAAAACGTTCCAAGGAGACCATCCATAACTTTTTAAGATATTATGAACTGCATTCACAGATTTTGGAAAACAAATAAGGTTAGCAAAAAAATGCTAAAATACAAAAAAAAAATATTTATGCCAATCGATCCTATTTCGCGTGGGGATCAAAATACTCTATGGGACCATTTAAGGTATGAGTACTAGAAACGACAGAAATCGCCAAAAACTTTTCCCATACATTTAGTACTGAAAAACGAGAAATCAACTCGAAATATTTTTTATTGCCATTTGGCAATGGCCCTATTTCTTACTGTGATCAAAATACTCTTTAAGGCCAACTGAAATTTGAGTACAGAAGCTACAGCAAGTCACAACACCGGCTTCACACGCAGGCACAATCTCCTACAACATTAGATCTAAAAAACACAGTTTCTGTACTCAAATTACAGTAAGCCTCAAAGAGTATTTTTATCACAGTAAAAAATTGAATCGTTTGGCAATAAAAAATATTTTGAGTTTATTTATCGTTTTTCAGTACAAAATGTATGGGAAAAGTTTTTGGCGATTTCTGTCGTTTCTAGTAAGTACTAGAAACGACAGAAATTGCCAAAAACTTTATTGGACCATTTAAGGTATAAGTATACCTTAAATTGTCCCATAGAGTTTTTGATCCCCACGCGAAATAGGATCGATTGGCATAAATTTTTTTTTGTATTTTAGTTTTTTTTTTGCTAGCCGTAATTTTTTTCCAAAATCTGTAAACGCAGTTCATAATATCTTAAAAAGTTTTGGATGGTCTTCCAGGAACGTTTTCCTGTAACTATAACGGTTAAGGTACCAGCCTTTAATGTACCGTCTCAAAAATCCAACCTGTATGTATGGTTGACACTTTTTTTACTTTAAAACGTGTTCTTTAGATAGTTTATCAATATATTGATTGTAAAAACTTTTCAATATGAACTTAGTGGGTAGCTTCTAGGAAATATTGAACTGGGGCGGTTATTGTTTCCTGGTAGCTACGTGACTACTCGATCGTGTTTCGTTACTCAAAAGAATCGTTGGAAACTTTATGGTATCATTGATAAGAATAACTTTGTCAATATTATGTGGACGAAGAATCAAGTCGGGTCCGGATTGAATTAGTACTATGAACAATATTACAATCGACTTTTTCTACTGTAACAGTACAATAATTACTGAAATTCATTAATTATTTCTTTTAGGTTTTGTTCAGTAACTTCAGTTTGATATTTCTCTTTGGTATTTTACGTTCCGTTCCACGATCAACTTTACGATATTTTAAAGTTATCTTTGTTTAAAATATAATATTTAACAGAGATTTAAAATGTTTTTTTGTGTCGCTACTTTATTCTCGCCCCGTGGCTGCCATTGTGGGTAAGGTCGGCAAACCCATAACGTTAGTTTAAATATCTATGAAGGTTTATTATAAAATTACCTCATAGTGACAGCCTCCAATCTGACACATAGCATAATTTAACACTTTGAATAACACACAAAGAAATGCTAAAGGTCAAATCAATTAAACTCAAAGTCGATTTGAGTAAACACAATACAAGTCCTAGAAGCGAGTAGCTATAACAATATATTCTCATAAATAAGACCAATTATGTCATCAGTAACAGAGTTTAATAAACAGGTGTAAAAGCTCTTAAATTCTAATGTATTCATACACAACATACTTAGAACAGACATGGCGACATGAAGCGTTTCTAGTTTTATGTCTTTGCTACTAAGTATTTTAGTGTCTTCTTACGCCAGCAAAAGAGTTGACGAATTCTGCCTTTATTGAGTTGATATTGGTTCAAAAGACAGACACATAGTGCGTGTATTTTATTTCAGTCGATTTTTTAATGAGGATAGACGAGAAGAATTGCAATAAATATGATAGAAGAGAAATCGCACCCGTTTTCCCTTCTACCTTTCGGCACCCTTCTAGTAATTCAGTAGTTTGTGTCTTACACAATAGATGCACTTCAAATATAAAATCGGTAAGTATCAGATGCTATAAGAAGAGTTTGGATTGAAAAAAGAAATTAATATAAAAAACTCCAACAAGAGTTTGGTGCGAATAAATTATCAAGCTTCCGAGTAAAGGGTAGAATTATATTTATGAGAATTCCCAGAAACAACTTAAATAACATCCAATATAGAAAGTGCAAATAACTTATTCATATTCATAATAGGACTAGTATTATGATATTAAAAAAAAACGACATCGTAAAGGCTTCCAAAATTATGTTTAACTGTAACTACTGTGAAAAGACTTCAAATGTTTTAAGTCATTTTTAAGACTATGAAACCTCAAAGATCAAAGGAGGCACTGTAATCTAGCAAGCAAACACGAACTGTCTCGAGTTCTCGTGAAACTCTTGCGAGTCCAATATAAGTTTGTCAATATTTCCGTTGTGTTGGGTCTGATGGGCGACACCCATTGATTGGCCTGTCCGCTCGAGCGCAAAATAAAGTTCAGTTTCAGACTTCCTCTAAAGGTGGCAGAGGCAAACGGTGTTAGCATTAGCCTCCAGGATACGGGTTCGCCGGAAGATGCGACGGATGAGCAATATCACAAAATTTCAGCAACAAATACTCCAATTTCAATGTAAACTCTCTACTACTTTTCTAATCACAATCTCCTCAAGGTGATTTTATCTGTTTGGGCTCGGTGTTTTGAGCAAAACTAATGGAAATTGGACTAAACTTTTGAATCCCAAAACTTTGAAAAGGTACCTATAATCTAAATTTGGTATAGTCTTCGTTCTATAGATTTGCATAGTGATTAAACCAGTTAGATAGATTAAAATATTGTTCAGTACTTAGAACAAAAATGTAAAAATACTCAAATAGGCAGTTCATCAGAAAATGGGAATACTTAATAAATGGGAATACTAAATTAGGAGTAGTAAAGAAATGAGAGGGACAGTTAGAAAATTAGTGCGAGTGAGGAATCTAGTCGACTAGAGATATTAAGACAAGGCATGATTAGATGATATCAAAATTAGAATGAGATGAAATACAACTAGGTCTCAAGGTCAGTTGACCGCTCTCTTATTAGATCGATGGATCACAGTCGTTAGATTGAAATGCAAGATCTAGATCTCTATGTCAGCAGAAAAAAACATGCCAGAACGATCATGGGGTTATTTGGTAGCCTTGGCCACTTCTAAATGTGTACTTGCTTGCTACTTTTTGAAATATCTCGAATTCTGGTGACAATTGTGAAGACTTATACGGTTTTCTCAAAACTCCAAATAGTTTCGAATTGACTTTCCTAATGTAACCCAGGGTTCAGTAGCAAGAGTTGGAGTTTTGGGTTCAATAGTTGCCGAATCGAATTGAAAAAGGGATGAAGTTTTGCGGGAAAGTAATTTACGCGGAGATAAACTTTTAACGGCCGGTTTCTGAATTGAGAAATTGATGTTGAGCACTGCTCAAATCTTACTCACCCATACAAAATTTGTACTTAAGTAGTGCTCAACTACAATTTCTCAATTCAGAAACCGGCCGTAAGTCACTCAGCTGTTATTATCGAAGCAATAGTGTCTGTTAGAGTCCATGGAAGTCTAATCTTGAATTTATGATTGTTAAAATATTTTTCCGAAGCTTTTTCTCAGAAGATGATAAATATGATAAAAATTATAGAAAACTAGCAGCCGCCCGCGACTTCGTCTGCCTATCCTATGTCCTTCTCTGTACCCCTAAGAACATGTATGCAAAATTTCATGATGATCGGTTCAGTAGTTAAGACGTGAAGGCGTAACAAACAAACAAACAAACGGACTTTCGCATTTATAATATTAGTAAGGATGCTCGTGTCTCTTTGATAGAAGCAGACAATAGGTAGATTTTTCATGTTTTGAGGTTTTAATGCAGCTGCTTAATAAATACTCTATTATGCCAAAAAACGATATATTTAGCTTAAAGACATAGAAACACAGAATTGAAACGTTTCATTGAAGATCGCATCGTCGCTTACCATCAGGCGTGATAAGGGGCAAGAGCTTGCCTATCAATAATAAAAAACAATTTTTTTTTCTTTATTTTCATAGTGTCCCTATCACAAGTCCGTGAACAATTTGAGCTATTGCTCATACGGTTACATGAGCAGATATATGAGACAGGCTGATTTGCCGCGGGCGACACATAAGTCGGACGTGCCGCGGAATAAATCGGGCCTGCCCGTGATCGGAATCGGTAATACCCACGAATTTCTGTGGCAATTTATTCAAAATCTTAAGGTCTCTCAAAGGGTGTTTAATGTTTAAGATGTCTTAGAAATTATCGAATTTTACGGTAGAGATACTGTGGAGCTGTACCTAATGGAATTGTACCTAAATTTTTTGATATATATGCAACGTGTAACAAAATAAATGGATAAACCAGAATATGGTAGATGCAGACCATCAAACTGAACAACTTTTACTATGGGACCAACTCTGAAATCAGAAAAAATCTGCTATTTTATACAAAAATTAATAAAGAAAATATGGGAATGTATGAAACAGCAGATTTTTTTTCGCGATTTCAGGGTTGGTCCCATAGTAGAAGTTATTTAGTTTTAATTCTGTTACACGTATAAGTAATTTTTAAATTTGAGATTTTTGCATTTACAATGCTATTTTTAAACAATACTAAATAATATACTAGAAAAAATACGACTCGCACCAGATCAATACTCAGACGGGAATCGAACCCGCGACCTTTGGATATCCGGTCCAATGCTCTGACCGCTGAGCTACCGAGTCACTAGTGACATCGTCGAATTTTTCCTAGTATATCCTAAACTCTTACGACGATGTCACTAGTGACTCGGTAGCTCAGCGGTCAGAGCATTGGACCGGATATCCAAAGGTCGCGGGTTCGATTCCCGTCTGAGTATTGATCTGGTGCGAGTCGTATTTTTTCTAGTATATTATTTAGTAACGTATAAGTAATTTTGTTTCTCTTTGTTGGATTAACGAACATGGTTTTGGATTAAAATTTGTTTATTGATATTGATATTGAGTATGTACCGATTCTGATTTATTCCAATAAATCTGGTTTTGCAAACCCATTATAATTACAATTGCTGCGGTTTGCGAATTTAAATTATTCAGCTTTTATTTTATTAACAAAGTGAAAACAGTATCTCATTAAATTGCGTTGGTCGAATGAATTTCGTTCGAAGAGTGATAAAAAAATCTAATATTAATCTGATCAATCTCTATTCAGACGTAACAAAAGAAGCTCGTTCTTTGTTTTGGCCCGTTCCGTCCGAAAATAACAACTGAGTTCGACTATTTCGAAGGAATCGTATTATAATTCAAAGAAATTGGTTTATTCATAGTTTTATGTGACGTCATTGCCAGGTGGAAATTAAGTGTCGCGCTCAACTCGAGGCTATTATGCTGGAGGATAAAGGAAATTGGCACGTCAACAACGAACTCAGAGTCAGGGGTATCTTAGGCCATTATTGATATTGTGTCACTTGTTAGCAACTTTGTTTTGTAAAGTAATAACAGGAACCATTTCTCTGTAAAGTAAAATAATGGCAGCCATTTTGCTGGCGATATAATAAAAGGATGGATCTTTTTCAGAAACATCTAGTCGTGATGGTAGTCATACGTGGTCATACCGTACCTTACACATACATACCGTACTTTTAACTATATAGGGTGTCTTAAAACTTTGCCACACGAGGGAAAGTACCTTAAATATTGAAAGGTAGGAAATTTTACTGATACAAGACTTCATTTTAATTTTAAAAATAATTAGACCTGCATTGATTATAAATAATGCCTGCCTTACCCAGGAATCAAACCCACCCGCCAAATATGAAAAATCAATCTTTTATTTTACTATATCGATCAAAAGGGTTACTCATTAGGATCATTGTTTCCACTAAGAATAAATCGGCTAGCATAAGGTTTCTTATGATTAATCATGTTAAATAGTAACCAAAAAACACTTTTTTCATTAAAATAAATAAAGATTACCAATATTTACGGAAAATAAAATCGGCAAAATTGGCCATTTAATCACGTGACATTGAACACCAATCAGAGACACGTGACGTCACGCCTCGCGAAACATTTGTTGTTGCTGTCACTTTCGATGAACCGTGTGTGAACAATAACGGTCATAAACAAACACGAATGTTTCGCGAGGCGTGACGTCATTCAAGACGCCATGACAGTTTTGGCGTTTTTCGATGTCATTTTGAGTTCATTTCTTAAAACGCAAAATTCATAGGTAAAATGACATATTTTTCTTAAAATAATATATTTTTGGGGTAAAATAGATAACAAACTTTATTTTTAAACTATTTTCCAAATTTTGTCAACTAGCCTATTTTTGCTTGAAAAAATTAAATTGCTTTTAAAAATAATTGGAATGGCATGCAAAGATTTTTTCAAAAATCGCTTATGATACAATACACAATAATTTAAATTTAAATGTTTAACGTGGTCTTCCTTTGTTTAAGAGGCTGTCCTCTCGTATGTATGGAGCCTGGTATACCTAAAACGTAGTGATTATTTCCTCTGTGGGTATACCTATTGAAATTCATCGCAACTGATGAAACTAGTTTTAATCGATAGAAAACGTCAAAATAACTAAATGAATTATTCAGTATGACGAACAATAATTTGTGTTTATTTTGACGTTTCCTATCGATTGACGTTATCGGTTGCGAAGAATTTCCGGTTTTTTCAAAATAGCGGGTACCTATGCTAAAAAGGTTACATGGTCTTTTTGTGAGCTGCAGTTTCTACAATTATTATATTATATATAATTAAGGTGTTTGGCAATAGCTTATAAAGCCAAATATGGTAGATAGGGACTACCAAACTAAATAACTTTTACTATGGGACCCACTCTGAAATCGCGAAAAAAAAAATCAACAAAAAACAGCAGATTTTTTTTTCGCGATTTCGGAGTTGGTTACATAGTAAAAGTTATTCAGTTTGATGGTCTCTATCTACCATATTCGGTTTTATAAGGCTACCAAACACCCTGTATAGATTTTTTGGTCGACTCAAATTTTCGAAATTTTTATAAAAGTAAAACAAACAAAAGTAAAACACAATACAAACAGAAATGTTCAAAAAATGTTACAAACGCAAGATCTCCGGCTCACCGAGTCACTAATCTTATTTGAATCAAAATTCTACCTCTAGATTATAACACAAACTTTATCTTTATACTGGTCGCCTGTAGAAAAAACTGTCAAGATTAAAATTCCATAGACAAACTTTTTTGATGAATTCACCAATTTCATTTGAATATAAAAGAATTAAAAATTCAAATTTTCATTAATGCGGATCTCCGGGTCTGCCAGCGGGGTGTACAACAGATGTCTACAGTTTAAATTAATATACGTTTCGTTTCACTTTCTTTTAATATTATATCGTAACGAGCCGGTCCCAAGGCAGTCCGATGTAGATTCAATTTAATATCACTCATTTTACTTTGTTCTTGTGAATTGTGAAATATAATAAGTTGATAAAGATAAATTAATTAGTTGAAGATTTCATTAATTGTCGAAAAGAAGGAGATTAGAAGAGCACGAAGGATTAATTTAAATAATTAAAGCTCCAGTTGGATCACGGATTTGGAAGTATTTATCCTTTGACACGAGTTTTGTCTCGGGTTTTGGAAGAACATCATTTTTGTAATAAATTCAAACATAGCTTAATAAGACAGTGCTTCCAAAATATATTTCACGTCACTAGCCATAGTAACGAAATCATAGGTTAGGTACCATAGGCAACAGCGTCGATTAACCACTGCTAAGGTTAAAATCGCTTGCACGCCGCGCTCGCTGTCACATACGTTTAGTTCGTGCAGGGGCGATATGCGCGCACACGAATTTTGTTGCAAACTGGTTAAGCGACGTTGTTGCCCATAGTACCTACGTAACTGTGTTAAGTTGTAACAGCAGTAGTTAGAAGCGGCGGTAAAAATAATCACAAATAATTTTGTAGCAATAGCGATAGCGAAAGAAAGATCGTTAAATCACTTGATGACAAAACAGCTCTTTACATAAAATCTTATGATAGAGAAATTATATAGACATATACCTTTTTAGTAAAACACATTTTATATTCTGTTGTTTTTAGCCGAGGTCATCATTCATATTTTTTGGTAAAGTTCATAATAGGCAAATATGAACGAACTCTTTATGTTATTAATCAACTAAAACAACAGAAGAAGCTTCCCACTCCTATGTATCAAAATATCATAGAACTTATTTTTATCTCTCAAACAAATCGTGCCACGAGAGGAAACAAAGTTAACCAGGTATAAATCAGGCGCAGCGTGTAACCACTGAACTTCGCCGCTTGCTCATGACAAGACAGCCAGAGCGCACAGATATACACAGTCGAACAGAAACAGCGAACAACATTTGACATACTTTATGACATTTTACAAAACCTGGGTCTGGGTGGAAACAGCGGTTTTCATGCTATTTGAAATTAGCCACTTCACAAAAACTGGGTCTGGGTGGTTTTAGCACCGCTGTTTTTACATTAGCACAAATGTTTTAGCTAATAATCATTAATTAAATAAATTAATAATCAATAAATAATAAAAAAAGTGAGAGGGTGCTTGCTCGAAGTTCTACGTCTAAGCGGTCAGTTTCTCAAAGTTCTAAATCTTGATTACATACGATGGTATTCTAACAAACCGAAATATGAACGATATTCAGGGTAATTTTTTGAATACTGCACAAATTTTGTGGTGTGGCTTAGACTGTCAAACTGAACAACTTTGTTTATTAGTTGGACCAACTTAATCAGAGCAAAAAAAATCAGCTGTTCCATAGAAAACGTCAATCTACCTCCACCAAAATATATGGAACAGCTGATTATTTTTTCGCTCTGATTAATTTGGTCCCATAAACAAAGTTGTTCAGTTTGACGGTCTAAAAAACACCAGAAATGTGCAGTGTTAAAAAAATCATCATGTATAATACAGGTGGGCGTGTCCAGGGCGAGCTGAGGTACCTCACCATTTAAGGGGCCACTTAAGGGCATTTCAGATGTAGCGTCAGCTCGGACTTTGTATGTAGAGCATACACACTCACATGCTCTTAACTCTTAGCACATAGCTATTGATACACGCTAGCTATTTGATCTTCCATCTTCCAAGCAGTAGCCAAACAGCAGTAAGCGTGCAGTAAGTCGCCAGTTTAATGTGTCAACCATTGCGCAGTTGATTATATTAGTGTCTGTTCGATTTTTCGCCACTACAGCCTGAGGGCTGTACTCCTTCAACTTTTCAGTCGAGAATTTAT
Organism: Agriphila geniculea; assembly: GCA_943789525.1. Lineage (NCBI taxonomy): Eukaryota > Metazoa > Arthropoda > Insecta > Lepidoptera > Crambidae > Agriphila > Agriphila geniculea. The sequence goes on from OX038878.1 coordinate 21,400,903, forward strand.
CTTTCCGTAACGTTCGGTTTGTGGGATCGAATAGGCTTTGACGTTATGTATCTAGAGTTTATTCCATCAAATTTTCTTTTTCGCGTAATGGCCAATTACCGGGAATGTACTCGTTTTCTATCAATGTGGTATAAATGTGAAGAAAATTCAGAGTAAGAGTGTGACGAACTTGAGTTTATTTTTTCGTGAAACGGTTGTTACAGAAAGGAGTTGACTTATTTGCTGTGAATAATATTCTTTCGACAGTTTTATGTAACTTGTAATTTCTCTTGTATTTATGTTACGAACGAACGAGTGTGCACTCTTTCCTAATATGGCAGTGATTTCATTTTATTTAAGAAGTAAATTTTAAACTTTCACCGAAAATGATAGAATGGCATCAAATAACAAACTTGTTATTCTCAACTATATCCACCTACTGTTACAAATTTCTTACGGTGGTATACAGCGTTGAAGTGTACTCCTTGTTGTGCAAGCTACTCAACTAAATTAGTACGGATTTTCTATAGGCAAACTTAACTGTATAATTAGTTTCAAATGTACGGAAAATTACACGCTTGTTGTTAGCACTTTACTATTGATCTCAAAACCTTTGATGTAGAGCGCTACACACTGCGAATAGAGTACCTTCTTCAAATGGAAAATTGAAACGCCTGTAGTTCTTTAGGGTCCCTAGTAAAGCAATTTGAGAAACCGGGTCAAATGGATTCAGCCCTATATTGCTTGTTATAAACAGCTTTATGTTACACAGTTTTATTAGGTATATGGAAATCTATTTTTTCTATTAGAGACTGATTGCACATTTTGTCTTCCATTTCACTTGAAAAGTGACAATGATGACAAAGATGGAGCACTCGCAGTCAGTAATTGCCTGTTTAATCTGGCCTTGAATACATTTAAGTTGTGTTAAGAAGCCTCACAGAAAAAAACCGCTGTTATGTGGGGGACCTACATCTTTACTGTACTTAATACCTTTTATTTAAGTGATTTGCGTATTTCCAAACAATAGGTTTATTTTACGTAAACTTTCATTGTCGATCGCAAATGGCAATAACCAGGATCATTTTAACCTCGGTGTAAACCAGTTTTAAATATAAGTACCGTTACAGATTTTATTCTCTCCTTATACCAACTCATGACCAATGTTTGCCACCGCTCCGTCTTCATTCAGAATATAAGCCTTAAGGGAAAAGGGTTCAATTTCTATTCGGATCACGTACATTTCTTAAGCGTGACTTGTAACGAGAAACGCTAATAGTTCCTCGGAAAAAGTTGAGTATTTTAAAGAAGTGGAGGCTTACTCTGCATGATTATAAGGAATATTTATTAGAAATAGCTGTACGTGTCTGTGATAAGGATACGTGAATTAATTTGTTACAGGTTAAATTGGTGTAAAATTTTAAAAGTATTATCATTTTGTGTAAAGAGAAAATACCTGCTAGTAAGTCAGAATACCAGTCCTTTTGGGTTTTAACTGGGTTTTAATTTAAACCATCAAAGAATGACCCAGAAGTTAATTTTGCTGAGACAGGGCCCATTAGCCCACACGTTTTGTTTGTATTTTAGAGTTTATTTTATTTTGTATTTATATTTATTTACATACATATACTATACTTTCATACTTCTATTTCTTTTTTTTTGTACTCGTCTTTTTGTATAATGTTTTACTTTGTGTGTTGTTAATAAAAGATTTTCTATTCTATTCTACAACGGTATACAGCATGCATATTTCATCATATTACTATTGAATTTTACATCATTTAAATAAAATATAATTCTAATAACAGTATTTATGAGTAAATTTAAAGTTTCACCGCTTTATTACATTGACTGACATGAATCATCTGAGAATTTTCTTCACACTTGATCGTAGATATTTTATCACGTTGTTTCGCTGCCGACCCATGTCTCGTATAGTTGACAGGTACTCTTCATATTAAAGATATATATTTCTTTGAAAACGCTGCAAATATTGATTCTATCTTTTAGGGCAGTGCGTAGGGTTGAAATGTTTTTTATTAAGTATTCTGTGGCTAAACTTCGTTGTTTGAAGTATAAAAACATGGTCTAATAGCATGTAGCTAAAATTGATGATATTAAGACAGACATTCATATTTTTTTTTCTAACTCATGAACTAGTTATATGCTTTGTTTTTGTTATGACCACTGACCACGTTTCAATGTCAATCATTTTCCTATTGTATTTAGTGCTAGCTTTTTTTTTATTGAACTCCTCGTGGTGAACCAATTGCAATGCTACAATGTTATTGTGTAGAAGATTTCTACAAACGAGCATTTAAAAACATAAATTAAATTTAAAAAAAATATACTTACTCAATATACCTACTTACTCTATTCTATTGTGTTCTAAAGTCCATTCCACGAAACGAGCTCCCAAAGAAAATCGATCCGTGTGCGCTAATTGGTAATACGTAACCTTCAATAGACTAGCGTAGCCTAGCTCTACCCGTGCGCCGTGCTCGTTGACCAATGAGCTGCAAGTGCGGCGTCCACAGTGCGAGCCTAGCGCGGTTGCGATGACGGGCAAAATATCAAACATATGAAACGCGCCTTTGCGTCCACAGTGAAGTGACTAAGGCTGGAGCCGCGGCGGTCCTGAGCGATATCGCACGCGTAGTTTGAACGTTTGAAAAAACGTTCCTATCTGCGCGTTATGACCACACTTACGGGTGACGATCTAACGCGCGGAGGCGGGGATATCAAACCATTTCGGTCTTGCCGCCCGACTTATGCGCGTCTACAAATATTTTTTTTGTAAAATGGTGGTTAATATTGTGGCAAAGTAAACATCCACAACGTATGATACAATCTCAATTTTTCATATAAATTAAAAAATTCACAAAATATTTTACGATTTTTGTTAATTTTGTGCACACCTTCTCTAGAGTTCGACACCTCCCATCTCAGGAGCGGACTGTCTAGTAAAACTAACAAATCCTCGTCCATAGTTTGCGACACTTGATATACGTCGAACCGCCACAACAGCTCGTGCTTCTCTGTGGCCACCACACGCCAAGGCTCGTCGCGCCCTCCACAGGCAAGTCTCTGCGCGCGCGTTCACTGTGGACGCATACTATGAGTTCGATTCGTGGAACGGAGAAGATGTGACGTAACAAGTGGTAAACCACAGTTCACTGTTCGCGTTTTATTGTAGCTGCTTACGTCATGAATGGTTTAGCAGCACACTCGTAAATACACGGCTGTGCACTATTTAATTAAGTCCCAAGGAGGTTTCACCCGGGTCTGTTATTTATTTTAGCTAAAGGGTTTCGTGTTTATTTGCAAGGGACTTATTTGCTCCGACTTTATTGGAAAGTGTCGGGAAGTTTCTATTAGCATACGTGTCTGTTAGTTACAATATCTTAGGATTAGGTTTAAGAAAATATTGTGTAAGAAATCAAAAGATTTCATTTTGCTTGTATACATCCGACCTAAATGTTAGATATTGACGTAGCCAACGTACCTAAGTTTAAGTTAATGTTTGTATTATTAAATAAGGTTGTTTACCGAAGTCTTGTTTGTTTAATTGTTTATACTTACATAAGTTATCTAGAATGCGAAGTACAAACTGAGCTTAATTTGGGATAAGATAGAATAACGGTTTGATTTCTTTAGGCGGAAAATTTCGGAATCAAAAAGCTAAAGATTTATTTGAAATATAACTTATTTTACTCGTTGGGTAACATAAAACGAAACGTTATGGTATAATAAGAGAGGCGGGAATGCAATATATGCAAAACAAGCTATTTCACGAATGGTATCGAGCGGATACAGGATTTTACGATCTAGATTTTATTGTGGAGGCAACAAATCTAGAGGATTGGTTGCGTCTATCTGGTACTTAAATCACAAATTTGAAATGGATCGTTTTCATTTTGAGGGAAACCAACATTTAGCTGAATACATTTTTTTTGTTTGCAATTTGCAATTTAAGCCTTTCCGCTTACACACTGTCTTGTACTATTATTTATTATGTTGTTATAATGTGTGTACCTATAATAAAAGTTTGAAAATCTTCTTAACTACTTTAAACTTAAAGCTAGACAAAAAGAGTTTATTAAAAAAGCGTTCGCCCGCTACTTACCGCATGGTCATTTGGAAATCACTAAGGAACTGGGATAAAATGTATCGGTTCCCTATGTATTTGCATAAAATTTTAAGGCATAATATGTGATAGCATAATATGATTTCGCCGAATGATGTTTACGCATAAAATTATTTAGTCATAACAGCTTATGCATAATTTGTTTAAGCATAAATTTAAACACGCATAATGTAATTAACGCATATTTTTATAAACAAAAAAATCACGACGTTTAAAATCACGAAAGAACATTTTACTTAAAATACAAATTCCCGAAGCTTAAAAAACCGAAGGTTAATTGAGGGTTACATGTCAGCAGGTTGGTTCTGGCACTTCGCCGGCCGCTGCCGCGGCACGCTCGCTTCGCTCGCTCGGCTCGTGCGTTGTTGGTCGCAATGGAACCTTACCTCCTCCTCGATCGCTACGCTCGTTCGTCGTCGCACCTAATAGACCTTTCGGGATTTTTAACTATCGGCATTTTAACTTTCAGGATTTCGAACTATCATCAGTCATTTAATAATCGATCTTTCAAGTTTCGGTCTATTGGATATCGACATTAAGGATTTTCGGTATTTTAAAATTAGGTGTTTTATGAGTCGATATTTAGATCGTATGTGTTATGAGTTTTTGGCATTTTAATACAATACCTACCCCTTTTGCATGAAAATATACATTACATAAATAAGTGCGTAAAAATATTTATTCCTATTGGTTTTGATTTTTATGTCTAAATAATATTAGGCGAATAGACAATAATTATGCCTAATAATATTATGCGAAAACAAATTAGACTTAATGATAATTATGCTAATATAAATAGTATGCCAAAAAACTATTATGCCAAAGTATTATTATGACAAAAAAGATTATGCCAAATCCGTTATGCCAAATCAAATTAGGTATAAAACCCTTATGCGAAAACAAGGGATCCCAAATGTATCATATGTTTCAATTCAGGTTATAAACTTATGTGTTTATGCCAAATGTAATCCGAATCCGTTCAGCCGTACATCTTGTTTATCTTACTAATATTAATGTAAAAAGTTAGTATGTTAGTGAGTCAATCAACTGACAACCTTCAGCTCTTTTGACAGTTCAATCACTCATAAAAATAATCACCTACTAAAATAACCCAAAAATCGATATCGCCGCCGCGCCCATAACATTTTACTTCAGAACAACCCGTAAAATAACACGTTGGGGATGGTAAATGATTTATTTTGGCAATAAGTGTCGTGTTAAGCTTCGCCATTATCGACCTAAGGCCTGACAGCTGACAGACAAGGCTTCAGCTATAGCACAAGCTATAAAAGTGTGTTTCAAAAGCTATATTTCCCAGTTAATTAGAATCTGTTGGATTTTACAACTCACCTCTTCCAATTCTCATTAACATCGACACTATATGAATAGAGACTTGCTTTGTACATGCGTTTTGTACTTTTGGATTTTCTATGACAATTCATAGAAAATCCAAAAGTACAAAAGGCATGTACAAAGCAAGTCTCTATTCATATAGGTCGACGACGACGAAAAAATCACCATTATATGTAGTATGTACCTTATTTATAAGTCTTCAATGCGTATATGTATGTATGCACTTGTGGTAAACGGTGTTGGTGTCAAATTTATTTATTTCATAGTTCATACTACTTTAAATTACCTTTTAATTTGTCACTGTTTGTTTACTCAAATAAATGAAAAAAAAAAAACAAAAAAGTCTGTAGCAAGGGAGATGATTTTTTTTATTTTATTTTCTTTTTATGCACAGCGGGATAATGTTTGGCCTTCACCACACCTGATGTTAAGTGACGAAAAGGCCGAAGATGGAAGCGCACTACATCGGGAATCCTCATCACTGAGGAACTGGCTATCTTACCTCTAACTGCCAGAACACAACAATTTTTGAATTGTTGTTATGGCGTCAGACTTAGGTAAGATGATGGTAGCTAGCCAGGCGGACTTGAAATAAGCCCTATCATCAACCAAACCGAGTACAAATTGTACCCCCCCTGGGAATCGAACCCGGGACCCCTGCGTCTTACACGGGTGGGCGAACCACTAGACCACAGAGGCGGTTAAACTTCTATTTAGTGCTGGACTTATATGGCGACTTTTTCGCATCTCTGAATATCAGGCATGAAAAATTTCATGAGTGAGTAAATAAATTAAATAATATCATTCGCACTTGCTACAATTCTTCACATCACACACAATGAAAATAAGAATGTTGTGCGGAATCCATATTGTGTAGAATCTTGAATAGGTAGAAAAGAGATTGTCAAGAACGTCGATTAATTCACTGAACACAGCGGAAAGTATCATCATCATCATCAGCCATTTTAATGTCCCCACTGCTGGGGCACAGGCCTTCCTTATGGGTGGATAAGGAGGACGGGCCATTAACCCACCACGCGGGCCCAATGCGGATTGGTGGGTGTTAACGACTGCAAATGCAGCCGGGACCAACGGCTTAACGTGCCTTCCGAAGCACGGAGGAGCTCGAGATAATACATTTTTGGTCACCCATCCTATTACCGACCCTTGCGAACGTTGCTTAACCTCCGCAATCGCTGGGCCAGGCGCTAAACCACTGCGCCAAGTATAACAAGGCGTAATATCTTTGTCGCAACTAGTGATAAGCAAGCAGGTTTATGTTTTCCTTTGAATACACGAGTCAAATTAATTGGGATGGATTCACATTACTCAGAGCTATAATTATGTGAAATTAATTTATTTTTCAAAAGCTTTATGACTATTATATTATAAAAAATATCATCGCTTTAGCACTGTGACTTGACTAAAGCTTCGAAGGGAAGTCAAGAGAAACAATGTTTATAACGTTTATTAAAGCAGGCTATGATTGACGTCGGCTTGATAAAAAAAAGTAAATTTTTGTTACTTGTTATTGTTTTCGCCTCGAGTTTTTTAATCTTAATTATTGGAGGCACGGGCGGGGTTCTGTTTTGAATCTACGAAACGTAATGAGTTTTATTCTATCTTAATAAGATATCTTTTGGAGTAAAAGCTTTTTTTATATTGTTAGGATAACGCTAATGTTTTAAAATCAAGTAAAATTGATGGCAACATTCGTGCGTAAATTTCCTGAAAAAAAATATTTCAAAAAGAGATGTTCTAAAATATATGGAGCCTGGGCCACGTGTATGTACAGTGTATCAAAAAATATAGGTAAAGACATGGTAAACTTTTTGGAAGGAACAACACAACAAAAATACATCAAGGCGAAAGATGTCATTTTGATGTTTTTTGTATGTCACTTCGATTTTAGCAAAACCAAGGACTTTAAAAGCATAATCTAGCAATACAAAAAAAAGTAGATTGCCATTTTTAACAAAGAAATTTGTGTACTTTTTTTAGTTTTTCTTACATATTTGAAATATTAGGATATTAATTTATACTTTTTGAAACTCAGGGATATTATCCACAAAAGAACATCAAAATCATTGCTCTGTGTTGTATATTTCGAGAGTTATCATTGTTTGAATATGACCCTTACGAGCACTAAATTGTAGTTTTAGAAAATGGACAAAATTTAAATCTCATAAAAACTTGTTTTTATCGTTTAATAACATTTGTATTCAGATAAAGTTATCAACTTCATTTAAAGGGCACAAGACTAGAGTTATGAGAGTCCAAAAACTCTGTTTTATTTTGTTTTATTGTCTACTCTACGGTAATAGTATTCCAAGAGCTTTATCCATTGACCTCTATATTATTACACTGGACTGGCTGCTGTCAAACTGCTCTTGTGCCTATTTGATTTCCGCCATTTTGGCGCTGTAGGACGTAGCGTGAGCATAGCGTGAGGGACATGGTACTAAAGTCTGAAGTCTGGAGAAACCATCACGGCAACCATTTTCATTGTACACGTCAAAATTAGTTCTTTAGACTCACGCTAGTGGTGTTTCAAATAGGCACATAAACTTTGCTGTCAAATCATACAGACAGCCAGTCCAGTTAAAAAGAAAAAAAAATGTTTCATGTCAGTGGCTTTATCTTTTTGTCAAAGAATCAAATGCTTCTTCAGTAAGAAATAGGCCTACTATGGATCTGTTACTGGACAATTGTTGTTATTTCCCGTTATTTAACAGAAATATCTAGGCAACAAATCTTTAGCAAGCCTATCGACCGTGCCACGTGCGCTTTCGTTTTCCTCTTGCGCTTTCAACAGAGGCATGCCTCAAGACATGCAATAGAATAGAGCATGCAATAGCACATGCCCTATCTTCTCAAAAAACGTCAGATTATTACAGTAAGTTGAACGTGAAAGCGCACGGTTTGGAGGCCATCAATATTGGATGCGTCAGACGCAAGTTGACTTGAAAGTTTAAGCGACTCGGTGAAGACAGACCATTAAGATGTCATCATTGAGACTCCTTATCGCGAAATTAGTTAAGGTATTTGGTCTTCTTCTTATTATTATTTTAGTTTGGCAATCTATTCTCCTCTTTAGGGAGTAATTTTTGCCAGTGTCAAGTATTGAAAAGTTCAGTGGTAGATTGTTTCAGTTTGCATTAGAATGCGGGTGCATTGCATTCCAATGCTGCTTGGAGCATTTGGCACTAAGTATATCAAGACGGTTTACTCGGTAAGGTCAGCCGAGGTAGCCAACACAATAAAAGTCTCAGCTTCACACAACCAAGATCGCGCCTATTTCAATTATCTCACATATTGTTCAGTTGCGTAGACACTTGTACCACAAAACTGCACCAATTTTAAGACACAATATCCACTATGAATCAATTCACGAATAATTAAAATAGTCACCATACCGAACCCGACAAAATGGCGCCAAAAACTCGTATTTGGTCTTATCGGCGGTGTGGTGCGACTAGATGTGTTGGAGATTTGATATTTCGGATTTGAATCTCACGGCATAATATATTATAATATGTGCTTGCATGTTCGTCACCCTTTACGTCATATCAAGAAAATGAAATCATAATAATATCGATGCAATAATATTCGTTAATTACTCGTACTGATTGTCACCAAGCAGCACATTCATTTGAATTCCGAGTCCGTTTTTCTCGCTTTCGATAATGAACCCCGGAACTAATTAAAAACGTCATTTGCTGGCTTTGATTGCTGGTCGAGTAGTCTTTCGTTTTAATTGCTTGTTCATATTTCGATGGATGGTGAACTATAATACAATACCTCTACAATGTAATGCGAGTTCAATTTGTTTTTGATAACTACCACGTGTTATAAAACAATCCCTAATGCCGAATATGGTCGCTAGGGACCATCAAACTGAACAACTTTTACTATGGGACCAACACTGAAATCGCAAAAAAAATCAGCTGTTCCATACAAAAATTAGTAACGAAAATATCAAAATGTATGTAACAACAGATTTTTTGCGATTACAGAGTTGGTCCCACAGTAAAAGTTGTTCAGTTTGACGGTCCCTATCTACCATATTCGCCATTAGAGGTTTTTTGTAACAAGTTGTATTGTTTCTGCATTTACGTAATATTTTTGCTAAATATAATTGTCTGTTGTAATTTTCTAAATTGAGTTACCTTACGAAAATTTTAATATGAAAAATGCAAATAAATTAGATTATAATTGTAAAACTAGGATAAATAAAATGGAATTGGCGGAACTTTGCATAATATAATTTACACCACCACGTAAAATGCATACTTACCACCACCCCACCCTATAAACACCTGTGCTATAAGTTCCAATAATAACAACTCAATTTAAGTACTGATTCGATATTTCGATTAATTATCGAATAACGCCTTGATGTGTTAGAGATGAATTTGAGTACAATATTCATAGAAGCCATTATTAATTTGTCGCAAGCGTCTGATAATGTGCGTGAGGAATATCGAGTTAAGTTCACTCATTACACTTCGCACTCCATTGGCACGTCAGGCTTCATTTGTGGTCTAAACCAGTAATGCAAGACCTCCACGTTTAGATGTAACAACCTTTATGGCCATGGATATAGGACAAATAAGAAAGGTGACTGAGACCGCGTAAAAGTGGACACACGCGAGAGCGTTCTCGAATTAATTTGAAGGCCCACTTTTTTGCTGACTCATGTATCGATTGGTGATAACGTCTATGATATTGGATTAGTTTTTGTTATCAGTAGGTAACTTACCCGGCGAGAAAGTTTGAAATCTTCTTATGATTTAAGAAACCTATATAAAATATTTTACATATTAGTTTTATTCTTGTTTGCTGTATATGTTATAGTCACTCTAAAAATGTATTTTTCATACTTTTAAATACAAAAAAAAACCTAATTTAAGTCCGACTGATCAAACCCCGATTTGATCGTATTGAGTTTCGGCGTCTGACTATCCAAGTTAGTCTCTCCTAGATTTGGCCATAAATGCGTTAGTCAAAGGCCGAAACACGCTATTAGTTTTGGACTTTGACTAAGCCTTCTTGTCAAACCTGAGGTTTGACTAGAAAAACCTAGGAGCACCTGGACTTCGGGGTTTGACTATAACATGTACATTATACTAAGGGAACAAGTTACAGTCCTCTAGGGAAGGCACTGTGTGTGCCCCAGTATAGGGACATCAAAAATAGTCGATAATTATGAATTTCATAAATCAAATAAATACCACATCTGAAGTTTATAATTGGTTTGCGTATAACAGTTTGCGTATGTTTTTAATGTAAAAAAAAACGGTGAATAATCAATTTAATTATAAACTTTGTGAAATTTATAATTCAATTTATTATTCACCGTGTTTTTTTACATTAAAAACATACGCAAACTCAATTAGCTTAAGCGCCAAGAGTGTCGCATCGGTGCCCGGAGATTGCTACAGTAATTACGAGAATACCAATCATCGGTTGAGAGCAATTTTCCTGGCTAATAGCTACCTTATTATCTTCTCGATAGGGGATAATACCGTTCATCGTATTCTTAATCGTTTCGAGCATATTAACTATCTTTTTTATATATTTTTTCATCCCACCAAGTGAATCGGTAGCTCAGATGGAAGATTATTGGATCGGAAATCCACAGGTCGCGGATTCAATTCTCGCCTGAGAAAATGTTCCGGTGGCGAGTCGATTTTTTCTTATATATTATTTAATACTGCTTAATTTCACTTTAATTATTTAATTATATCTTGGCAAGGCGCCGCCTGTAAAAATTCTTACTGAGATAATTAAAAAATAGAAGTTGGACTTTCATGCAAACAAATCAACGGTAGGTACTTACAAATCTTATCATGAACAGGTTCACTTGATTGCGATAAAATAAATCTTCTATAATAAAATTAGTGCAAATAGATACTTTTATATCATGGGTAGAACTAGATTATTAGATAATATAGTATAGATATCGTCGACAGGCTGTGAAAACCCCACAAATTTTACAGGAGTTGTAAAAAACCATAATGTAGTAGAGTAGTACATATTTTGTCTTGTAGGAAGCCTAATTTTTGTAGAAAGCAAGTAAATTCAGTGGATTTTCCATTTTTAAAAACATTATTCAATGATTCTGAAGACATCAAAAGCTCCGCAAACCATAGGATGAACCATCTTGCCGAGTTTTTCCAACCAAACACGGTCGACGTTATTTTTTTCACGAGGTTCTCATTTACTTTAATAGATGGCGCTACAATTATCGAATCAGTTTCGGTCGACTTAGACATGACTGTATTACGAAGATTTCTCACGAAAAACAACTAAAAGGGGCTTTTACTAAATTTGCGAAATACGAGCTTTTCACAGTCCGCCGACGAGATATAGCTTTAATGTTTCACAAGAACAGCGCTATGAGCATGTCTTTTTTGTTTTGGAAAAAAGACAAGTGACAATAAAACTGTTCCAAACAAATTTTAAAATTAACATGTAAATAGTATTCAATGTCTACTATTAAAAAGCTTAATTGTTAACAGTTAAATGTTAACTACGAGTATTCTAGTTAATTAGCAATGTAGTCGCGATAAAATCTCCACGTCAAGATCCAATTACAGGTTGCTGCTTCAGTAATTGAACCCTAGTTGCATCAAATAAATACTTACAATCTATTTCAAGATAAACATGTTTGAAAATTACTAGAGTTAATGGTACAAAGGAACTCTGCATAATATCTTATATCTTTAAACTAGCTATTCTTGTATATTAATATATAAATTTATTTCTGTGATCTCGGAAGATTTCGCTGAAATTTGGTGTATGGGGGTTTTCGGGGGTAATTAATCGATGTAAATTAGTCTTATGTTTGGGAAAACGCGTGTTTTAGAGTTTTCATGCGTTTTTCATGTGTTTTCTTTCGGCGCAGAATATGGTCACTAATTTCGTCCTACCGGCCACTGTCCGTCTGGTCCAGCGAGTTAAGACGCGGACGGCAAGAAACGTGTGTTACGGGTTCGAATCCCGCTCGGTGACTTTTGTATTTTTTTATATGTTTATGTTTATATATTTTTTTTAATTTTTATTGTTATAAGACAAGTTTGAGATAACAATGTAGATTACCACCTAAACACCACCATATTACAATAAATAGTAATAACAGAGCAAAGCTCGGTCGCCCAGATATTTATTATGAAATTGCCGTAAAGATATTTCCGACTTCATTTCTTTTTTAAACAGTTTGCCTGTAGAATTATAACATGCGGTGAAACTGTCATTGGCTAAATTTAATTATTAAGTTTATATCTTAAGCATGATTATAGCAAAGAAGCTGTTGAGTTTCCTAATAAATAAAAAAAAATAAGTATGGAGAATTTTTAAGAATTTGCATTTTCCATAACATTGTCTTAATTCGACAATCATGAACGCCATAATGTTTAAACACTCAGCTAACTAATGACACATAATATGTGTTAAGTGAAAAAAAATATCGGCTAAGCTACAACGATGTGTCTGCTAACGAAAAATGGAGTCAATTTCTAGATACTTTTTTAACGTTAAGGAAAGAACATCAGAAATCTTTTTATTGCTCATAGTGGGCCGTCATGATCATAATTCGAAATATTAACAAGATGTTTCCGTTACTGAAACATCTTTATCATCATAGAAGATGAGAGCCTCTGTGTGTGAGAAAAATCGTCAGTTTCATACTTTAACCCAGCGAACTAAAATCTATGGAAGTGTAATTGCAAACATATATTGCTTAAAGAATGGCACCACGGCACCGAAAAAGTACAACCTGCTCAGCTTTAGTCGGGCCAGCCACGCACCCGGTGACTGATGTTAGTGTTCTTTTCAATAAATTGCAGTTTATATTGTAGAAAAAAAATAGAGAGTTTATTAGAAATGACGTCCTTTATAGTCAAATGGTGTAAACGATGCAAAGAAGGCAGTAAAAAATGCAGAAATAACGTATCTTATTTTTTCGTTTAAGTACAGAAAAGATCTATAAGTATACAAATTATGGTCTCTAATAAGCAACCAGTGTTCAAAAGCTTTGTGCTGCATAATTAAATGCCAGCATTTTTAGCTCTATCCACTTAGTTGTACTTTTCATGTGGTGCCATTTTTTGAGCGGAATGCTTATTCCAAAGCTTTAGTTCGCTGCTTTAACCCCTTTTATTATATGAATTAACTTTATGTTTGATGATGCTGGCCCTTTTATAGAGATTTTCTCAACATCGTTTCCTGCATCTAGTATATCGTGTAGTATGTAGATACTACGGGCAACAGCGTCGCTTAACCAGTTAGCAACAAAATTCGTGTGCGCACGTATCGTCCCTGCAAGAATTAAAATGTTGTGACGCCCCGCGGCGTGCAAAGTGGTTAAGTGATGCTGTTGCCTATGGTACCTACTCTTGGACTGCAGCCTCGTAAATATTGTTGAATTTATCATCTGCTCCAGATAGCGACCATATTTTTACCGATATACGTATCCGGAGCTCGATAGCACAGTGCCTGGCCCGGCAATCGCAGAGGTTAAGCACCTTTCGCAAGGGTCGGCCACGGGATGGGTGACCAAAAATTTATTATCTCGAGCTCCTCCGTGCTTCGGAAGGCACATTAAGCCGTTGGTCCCGGCTGCATTTGCAGTCATTAACAACCACCAATCCGCATTGGGCCCGTGTGGTGGTCCACCCATAAGGAAGACCTGTGCCCCAGCAGTAGGGACAATAAAAATGGCTGATAGTCACACGTATCTGGAGAACTCCTACTCCAAAAAGACATTAAAATCACAAAGATTTCAAAGACAAATAAAGCGATTCTTTTTAAAGAAATTCTGTCTTAAAATTATTAGTTTAGTGTCTAATATCTCATTCCATAATTAACGCTTAGTTAAAACCATGACAGTTAACCACTTGATAGCAACTGCCTACTACATGTTGCAGTACAAATTAACCGTTATAATTGGCCTCCCGCTGACGTCAATGGAGTTAACTTGAACTCCAAATTTAACTACGCACAGTTAGCTAGTGACGTCGCTCAACGGAATATGGCCGTTTCAATAGAAATCCTGGTAAAAGCACCCTGTAAAACTATGACTGTACTATCTCAATAAAGTAATGCTTTAAAATTTTAATTGACTCTTTAGGGTGAAGTGCTTAATGTAAACCAATGATCCTTTTGTCTAGATACTTCTTTTAGAGATTAACATTCCAACAGAAATAGGCATTTAGAACGGTTTAATTCTTACAGAATAAATAACTCTTTGTAAAGGATTTTATCATTATTTTCTGGGTTTTATTTTATTCAGTAACTAGCTTTACTTTTTCTACCTTTAAACATTTACGCAGATTAGAAACTGTTTAAACTAATCTCCAAATAATTACTCCTTCATAAATCCTTCTTTGCTGAAACACCCCTTTAAGTCAAGTCATATTAAATCTTGTTGAATCTGCATCTACTTTTAAACAATAGGGTAAACAGTCTAAAGGATACTTAAAAAGTAAAAGACAGAACTGGGTAGTAATATTAAACTGAAGGGACAACAGGATTGTTTCATTTCTTTGTAGAGAGAAGCGTCTCCGATAGCACTTTTAATGGTTCACTGTTTACAATGTTCTTTGTTTCTCCCGTTACGCTGAGTGAAACTTTTAATGTTGCTAATAGATTTTAATGAACTCCCGCATGATATTAAATAAAGACTTGTGTATTAGTATTTTAAACTTTTAGATTTTATGCATTCACAA
Organism: Agriphila geniculea; assembly: GCA_943789525.1. NCBI lineage: Eukaryota > Metazoa > Arthropoda > Insecta > Lepidoptera > Crambidae > Agriphila > Agriphila geniculea. The sequence continues at coordinate 21,416,113 of OX038878.1, forward strand.
TGCTATTTTTATATTAAGATTATTAATATAATTGAAAAATATTAGAAAAATCGACTCACCCGTAGCAGCTTTTTTTCTAATATTTTTCAATTATATTAATAATCTTAATATAAAAATAGCACTGTGAATGCATAAAATCTAAAAGTTTAAAAATTATATGGCTATTTCATCTTAATTGATTGTCTGGCATCTGTAAAGGTGCTGCTTTCGAATGTCGAAGTTAATTCACTTCACATTGATGAGATGGCGCTGGCCTACAGGGGAAACGTGAAAAGTATTAGAAAATTTCGCCAATCCTGCTAGCGACTCGGTAGCATAATTGGTTAGTGCATTGGGCCGGATTCCTAAGGGTGCGGGTTCGAGTCCCATCTGAGCTGCTACGGGTGAATCGATTTTTTCTAATATTTTTTAATTAATTTTAATAACTTGTGTTAGTATTTATGTACTTTTTTTATATCTTTATTACTAGCGGCCGCTCGTGTTAGTCCACGTGGACCCTAGGAAAACCATGAACAAGATAAAAAGTAGCTGATATGTTGTCATGCCATATTTTATTTTGTCTAACAGCCAAATTTCATCCAAATCAGTCCCGCAGTTATAAATGGTGTAAATAACCCGATTTTGTTTTATTTATGTAGATTTTACTCATCTTCTTTGTAATATCTACATCAATTTTAGGCTTGCTTACTTACGCCATAGTTTAGTGTATATTTTCTTTGCCATAGTATAAAAATGAGTACTATAGCGTACTTATGCTTTTATTCAGGTGCAGCATTGCGTAACACGTTGCGAGCATTGAAGTTGCTGTGATATTGTTTATACTAGTACATAACCAGTGGTCAACGTTTACAACTTAAAGTTTTTGTGTTCAAACTTTGTGTCATTTAAGTAGTTTTTAAGATAATTTTGTTACAAAGAGACCATAAATCATTAGTAATTAATCATTTATTTATATTGCAGAATGAACATACCAGACGCCGAATAGTTACAAAATCGTAAAAAAATTGGGCAAAAAAGAAAACCTTTTGTTCCATCGTGGTGTTCGAATCAGAATTCATACCGGCCGGCCAGCCATGTTTTGTGAAGATCAAAATTGTTGGTTAGCAGTTAAAAAGCCCGGAGGAGTCTGACGATGACGTAAGCTGTGATCTCGTTGACTAAAAAGCTGTGGTAATAATATTATAAAGTAAGCTTTATGGAGCTTTTTTTATATAAATTTTAGATACTTATTTATGTTTCTATCTTATATTATAACATATTCGTTGTATATTTTTTGCCAAGCATTGGATGGCATAAAAAGACTACCTACACATTAAAAACCAGTTTTACAGACAACACTATGCCAGACTCAAACGGAGCAGTGAACCCGAAACGGATCCATTAAAGAGGCCACCGGTGTAGTGGAACGCACGGCCACAAAGACGCCCTCTCGCGGCCACTCGCCTGTTCGCTTTCTTGGCATTCTCTCAGAGCCGCTCTTCCCGAGCTAAGTGATAATTGCTTTGTAATTCAAATCAGAGGAAAAATCTGGAAATTCTTTTTTTCATTTACGAAGCATCTTTAGTTAAATTTCCCGTGTAACAGTTTCTGTTGAGTCCAGTTTCAGTTTCTTTGTTAGCTAAATTTTATACTAGAAAAAAGTGGTCTCTTAATAAATTTTCAGATGCGAGTAGGTACGGTACTTAATCCTTGTTTCAGTTTCAGTTTGATAATTATAAGTGAATGTAAGGTTCACATTCTGTTATTACAATAGTAATTGTCTGTGCATGTCGTTTTTTATTAGGTACCTAAATTGTGAATGATTAGGTTTCACTTGGTTTTTGCTTGTGTTTTTGTGAACGTTAAGTTAAAATGCATTTGCGCTGCGCCAAATTATATAGCTGTAAGTATTTAATGTAATCGGTTGGTTTTTTAATAAAGTTAAAAGCATTTTCACTCTATAAACATTGAAGAATTCAAGGTCTCAATGCAATAAATTATTTCGCTTTCTGTCTTGAATACAAAGACGGATCAACTACTTCTCAATTAACTCAACAAATTCAAGAAAAGCGTTGCGACAAACGGTTGAGTTAAGAGAAAGGAAATAATACACTATTGTGAAAGAAATAAGATACGCTTTCTTTTGTGAGATATGTGATAAGAAATATTTTCATTTTATGTGAACATTGTAAGTTCTTATGAGAATAAATATCTTTAAACCTTAACCTAATTTGGTATACCAACTAAATGACTAAGTTTCGTTAACGTTGTAAAACTTTAAAACGTTTTGAGGAAAGTTGAGGTAAGTTTTTGTGTACCAGTTGTTGTTTAGAGAAAATAAATACATTTCAACTTTTGAAGCACACCAAATGGTTCTTTATTTATAACTATTAAAATTATTACTAAAATTCAGGTAGATTGGTATTTAAATTAAACTTTCGATAGATAATGAAAATATTGTTTTCATATTACTTGGCTAGCTATAATAACTTTATCTCAATGCTTCAAAAGCATCGCGTGAAAATATTTCTTATCACATATCTCACAAAAGAAAGCGTATCATATTTCTTTCACAATAGTGTATTATTTCCTTTCTCTCAACCCAACCGTTTGTCGCAACGCTTTTCTTGAATTTGTTGAGTTAATAGAGAAGTAGTTGATCCGTCTTTGTATTCAAGACAGAAAGCGAAATAATTTATTGCATTGAGACCTTGAATTCTTCAATGTTTATAGAGTGAAAATGCTTTTAACTTTATTAAAAAACCGGCCAAGTGCGAGTCGGACTCGCGCACGGAGGGTTCCATACCAAAAACGCCAAAAAAGCACGTTTGTTGTATGGGAGCCCCCCTTAAATATTTATTTTATTTTGTTTTTAGTATTTATTGTTACAGCGGCAATAGAAATACATCATCTGTGAAAATTTCAACTGTCTAGCTATCACGGTTCATGAGATACAGCCTGGTGACAGACAGACAGACAGACGTATCGTGATTTTTTTGGCGTTTTTTGTTCGATATTAATAACGAATACAGGTAACTGTTGAAATTTTCACAGATGATGTATTTCTGTTGCCGCTATAACAACAAATACTAAAAATAGAATAAAATAAATATTTAAGGGGGGCTCCCATACAACAAACGTGATTTTTGTTGACGTTTTTTGGTACGTAACCCTTCGTGCGCGAGTCCGACTCGCACTTGGCCGGTTTTTGTACTTCTGACAACGGGTATGCAAAATGTAATGCTGATCGGTTGAGTAGTTGAGACTTGAATACGTAAAAAATTTAGCACTGTAAGTTTTATTGTAATTTTTTTTATATGTATGTTTCTCTTGGTGTTAAAATAAAGTATTATCTAATCTAATCTAATCTAAAAGCCCACTCATTTTTATTACTTGGTATATAATATACACGCTGAAATTTTAATCATTTGGTTCCCGCCGTGTGGTGGTTCCACTCATTATTACAAGCAACTTTTACTATGGGGCCAACTCTCCTGCTCGCAAAAAAAACAGCTGTTCCATACAAAAGTGCAGTACCGACTCGACTTTAATGTATGGAACAGCTGATTTTTTTTTGCGAGCAGCAGAGTTGGTCCCATACTAAAAGTTGCTTGTAATCATGAGTGGAACCACCCCACGGCGGGAACCAAATGATTAAAATTTCTGCGTGTACCTATATCAAAGATACTTTCGAATTTTTATTACTAGGTATGTGATAAAATAGTTATTAATATTCATGTATAATGCAAGCATTTATCTTTATTTTTAAATTAATATGGAACGCTCGACCCACATAGCGGGAACCTCAGAAGTCTAATCAAAGTTACGATAGGACTGTCTACTTTGAAACCATTCTGTTGTATTGTACCTATATTAGCTAATACGTAATGGTATTTCACAATTAATATTATAAGAACCTGTAGGTATAAGTTGATTATGCTGTGTCTCTGCGTGTTTTTGCCTAACATCAGCTATAAAGCTTTTCTTGTAAGTCCACAAAGAATCGATGAGCATTTTTGTACGACTTTACATTTTTTACATGTTTATTATGCACTACCTACCTACCAAATGTAAAATTAAAATTTTTAGACCAAGCTCCCGTTGCATGAAACCTTACCTTACAAGGTGGAAGAGCAGAAATGTGTTGCAGTAATAGATATTACTTAGGAACACTGGAATTTAGTGGGTTGCCATCGCATATCCTGGAAGAACATATATTTTTTGTTCGTTATCGTACCGCAATTTTGAAAAAAAGAATTACGTCTTGAGGTGGAAGAGCGAAACGTTTACCCATCAAAAGATAAACATTTGGAGATCAAAACCCGCATGGGTTACCAGCCCCAATCCTGGCAGGTTTCAAGGTCAGCCAAGTTTACTTACCTCATCAGGTGGAGAGATAAATTTGATGCAGATCGATAGCCCTAGACGTGCCCTTCATGAATATAATAATATAGGTTTGCCTGCCTTCAGCCTGGCAGTTTTTCTGGTCAGCCACCTCAAACAATCTATATCAATATCTTGGAAAAACTGCCAGGCTGAAGGCAGGCAACCCTATATATTCATGAACGGCACATCTAGGGCTATCGATCTGCATCACATTTATCTCTCCACTTGATGAGGTAAGTGACCCCATTTTTGGGCCTCATAAAACTTGGCTTACTTTGAAATCTGCCAGGATTGGGGCTGGCAACCCATGCGGGTTTTGATCTCCAAATGTTTCTCTTTCGATGGGTAAATGTTTCGATCTTCCACCTCATGACGTAATTTCTTTTTTCAAAATTGCGTTACGAAAACGAAAAAAATATATGTTCTTCCAGGATATGCGATGGCCACCTACTAAATTCCAGTGTTCCTAAGAAATATCTATTACAGCAACACATTTCTGCTCTTCCACCTTGTGAGGTAAGGTTTCATGCAACGGGAGCTCGGTTTATTTGTTGATCACGCAAGATCAGCGTTAGGGCACACTTTGGGTGCCTATAGGTTGAGTGTGAGCCTTTTTTTGTGTTACATTTTGACTAAGCTAATAATTATGAAGAATATATTATTTGTGTTTTTATTTAATTTGATTCAGAAAAGAAATTCTATTTTTATTCTATTCTCTAGGTACTTATATCTAATAATTATCATAATAACACGCTTATATAAGCTTCTCCCTCTCAAGGGTTTCCACGATAATCGGCCTTGAGCTGGCCGTATCCAATATGTTCCCGCAACCTTTACCCGATTTGCTTAGGTATTAGGTTTTCATATGGCTCCGTGCACGCTTTTAGCGCCACCTAGCGTGTTGCAACTTTGTTGGCTCTGACCTGACCGTTTTGACGTTTTGATATGTAATGGCGGTATCGTGACAAAATATTAAAAAATACTATACATATTGTGTTATTAATGTAAATTTCAAAATTACTATGATTTGGGTGGACAAAGTGTTGTGAAATCATTTTTGGTCATTTAAATTAAATATGGCAAGTAAGATCTATTCAAAAAGAGTGTTTTATTTTGGTTATATCAGGGTTTGTTTACTTCTTTTTTAGTTGTAGATTTTGTAAAACAAGAGGATAAAGCTACTTTAATAGTTTTACTAAGTGATAATAAACATATATAATTATTCCTGTATCGCTAGTAATAAATTAAATATCGTTTTCAAGCAGATTACAGAGCCTTCTTTATTTCTACTTTTTGCCACCATGAGCGCTGCGATCGATTATTATACCTTTGCACCCTCCCAATAGGTGTTATGGAATTTGGAAACAGAATATTCATTGAAAAGATTATTTGTTTAATCTCTGATACTTACTTAACTACTCTACTCTGCCCAAAATTAATCTTTCAGATAGCTGATTTACTTTTGCAGCAAACATAATAACATGTACTGTTTGTGGGTAACATTTCAAAAGTTTTGAAGTCAAAAACTTTGTTCGGCATGAAACGCCGCACATTGTTTTATTAACATTTAAACGCTACGTTTATTAACAATTTCCAAATTACTTGACTCTATTGTAACAAGTTTTCAGTCAGTAGTTAATTAACGTGAACCGCAACCCTCTGTGCTGTCTAACTTAGGAAGCGGTACAAGAGACACGGGAGACAGCGGTACAACAATTATAATACCTACTTCCATCGTTTTTTTTTTCAAAATAAACGGCAAGCGCCGCCTATTGATAGTACTATTCGCACCAATTGCTAATGCGCCTGGCAGCCATTTTTTTTAACCTCAAAAACGAAAAACAATTGTAAATTTTTTATAAACCTAGATATCTTATTGAAAATGATAATTCAATAATTAAAATATTAAATTACCTATTAGAATTTTCTTGTTTAATGTCATTTTTAGTAGCGGATGAGGTTAACATGGATGTTAATGTGAAAAGGTTCCTGCGCATTACCAATTGGCGTGGATAGCAATGAGGAAGCATTGACGCATAATGTTATTCGAATCATCTTACGCTACGTAAGCTAAGTTACATAATTATAATTATGTAAATGCTGTTGGTAAATAATTAACTTATTATAAAACTGTGCACATATTATTGCCATCGGCAAATCTCGAAGCGAAATCAATGTTTTAATTTCTGCAAAAAGTTGCAGATGCAAAAGGAATAACTATTTATTTAAAGTTCTATCACATTAAATAAATAGTTATTCCTTCTGCATCCTTGTAATTAATAAACTGCTTATATTACAACAACTGAAATATCGTTTCATTCACAGCCAGATTTTTCCGCAGTACATTCAAAAATATCCACGGTAATATATTCAACGGTATTTTATGCATGCACTAATTTATTGCCTATAATTTAAACCATACAAAAGCAATGAGCATTCGCGTGGGAGAACACTACGGGCACAAACAACTCGCCAAGAGAAGGGGTTACGTATAAACACTGTCTTTTGTGCACTCCATAAGGTTCTTACTACATGGACTTAAGGGTCATTGTAGAAAGATATTAACACACGATAATTTTGCAACAATAAAGGCAGGAATATGTCGGGAGATCGAGAGATAACCTCGCGCTGATTGTGGTGAACTTGAAAATTGTGTTTGTGCTAAAGCAAGATTTATTAAAATTAGATACGTAGGTACCTTTAATTCTACGCTTATTTTTGTTCGGCGGAATGTCTGGGCCGCAAAGGTCTTACACTTTTGCTCACGTTTGTTATTTTGAGACCTTAATTTATTGCTTTAGGCAGTAGGCAGGATGAAAAGCCTAGATTAAAAGCCGATTTAACTTGAACCGATGTAGCCTACAAAAAAACAAGGCAAAGTAACTATGCATGAGTATTTGTAATTTTATGTGGAGTATAAGGTTGATTTAAAGCAAGTACTTATTTATTATGGTTAAAAAGCTAAAAATTGTTGTAATGTAGGTATAATTTTACAAAAGTTGTTTTACGGGTTCCGTACCCAAAGGGTAAAAACGGGACCCTATTACTGAGACTCCGCTGTCCGTCTGTCTGTCTGTCACCAGGCTGTATCTCATAAACCGTGATAGCTAGAAAGTTGAAATTTTCACAGTTGATGTATTTTTGTGCCGCTATAACAACAAATACTAAAAACAGAATAAAATAAATATTTAAGGGGGGCTCTCATACAACAAACGTGATTTTATTGCCGTTTTTTGCTCGATATTAATAACGACAACAGGTAGACAGTTAAAATTTTCACAGATGATGTATTTTTGTTGCCGCTACAACAACAAATACTAAAAACATAATAAAATACATATTTAAGGGGGGCTCCCATACAACAAACGTGTTTTTTTTTTGCCGTTTTTTGATACGGAACCCTTCGTGCGCGAGTCCGACTCGCACTTGGCCGGTTTTTTTAGGTTTAGCCGCACCGCTTAATACCGTAGCGTGACCATAGATAAACCATATATCGCGTGCTATAGCGTTTTATTGACACTGAACTGTCAAAATCCATGACAGTTAAACGTGATAAATCGCAACATAATATCGCATCGCGTATCGGTGTTCATGCTAGGGGACTAGGGCTGCTTAGGGTGACCTTTCTTGACAGTTTCTGAGGTTTCTGAGGCACTTTTTAGAATTTTCATAATTATAACTCTTTTCGAAATTAACAAGAAATGAATAAACAAGTTTAACCGATGCTTTAATGCATCATTTTAATGCGTTCCGACAATTACGACCTGTCCATCATGTTATGGTCGCACCAACTAGTGCTCAGAATGCGTCATGACTTTTCTTCATTTCCACAACACATTGTGGCCGTTTGGTATGTTGACCACGACGCGAATTTCGCTTGGTGATATTTCTATGATTACCATAACGCGTTCTGGGCGTTTTTATAGGAGCCATGATACGAATTTTGCGTTGTGGCATTTTGGCAGTGACCAAAACGCGTCGTGAGTGAGCGTTTTTTTCGATCAAAGACCGAAATCGGTCTTTGAGCCTAACATATCCACTAATCCTATTTATCTCTGTTTAATCCGCTATAATCATATAAGATTACTTTGCCTCTAAGACGGACCCTCCGAATCTGCAACTTAAATCTGAACCCTAAAATTTACTTCGATTACTTGTGTCTTTATCTAAAATTTCATTATATCTTGAAGCATCTTGTACTCGTACTAAGTATATTTGATTTAAGATTCTGCTAAACATGATTGCATAAATAAAGTTTCTGTAAACATTTGACAGTTCGTTAGATACGTTTAGTCAATAACGCCGAGCGAGACGTTAATCTCGTTAAATTGTTGAAATGAGTGTAGCGAACTATCAACGGTACGTAGTTTATATTATGTAACACTAGCGACCCGCCCTCGCTTCGGTTCCTTCCTTTTTAGCCAATTTCATCCTTCCAGCAACTCCCAAAAAGAAAAAAAATATCTTCCAGCCATCGCTCTGTTTCCGTTCCATTCGAGTCCCGTCATCGATCTGAGAAACGCGCTGATAGTTAAAATTTACTCCGTGGTGATCGATTACTCAGCGGTTGGTCTGCTGAAATGCATCCTAAATGTACTCCTCAAGAAGCTTATACCCCCAATGGAGATTGCACGGCTAGTATCATATTGAAGATAGAAAAAAATACCTTGAGTGACGTTACGGCTTATTGCTATCTCTTTCTTTAGTGTTACATTACGTGTTCGTTGTTCATCGTTCGTTCGTTCGTGAGAAACGAAAACGTATTGTCACGCTAAAGAAAGAGATAGTAATAAGCCGTAACGTCACTCAAGGTATTTTTTTCTATCTTTACTATGACACTAGCCGGTGCAATCTCCATTGGAGGTATTGGCTCCGTGCACGCTTTTAGCGCTACCTAGCGTGTTGCAACTTTGTTGGCTCTGACCTGACCGTTTTGACGTTTTGATATGTAATGGCGGCATTGTGACAAAATATTAAAAAAACTATACATATTGTGTTATTAATGTAAATTTCAAAATTACTGTGATTTGGGTGGACAAAGTGTTGTGAAATCATTTTTGGTCATTTAAATTAAATATGGCAAGTAAGGTCTATTCAAAAAGAGTGTTTTATTTTGGTTATATTAGGGTTTGTTTACTTCTTTTTTAGTTGTAGATTTTGTAAAACAAGAGGATAAAGCTACTTTAATAATTTTATTTAGTGTTAATAAACATAAAATTGGTCCTCTATCGCAAGTAATCAATTAAATATCGTTTTCAAACAGATTACAGAGCCTTCATTATTTATACTTTTTGCCACCATGAGCGCTGCGATCGATTATTATACCTTCGCACTCAACGAATAAGCTTCTTGGTACTCCTTGATTCCCTGTCACGTCACGTGGCGTGACACTACCGCCATGTTGCGGAAATATTAAGTGCCAAAATTCCTCTTTTATTATTTTTGACAAGTTAATAATAATAAATAAGTTTATTTTAAGTAACATACAAAATCTCTTAAGAAACCTACCTACTTTTATGGCTTATAAAAAATCCGTGTAACAAGGTTCATTATGAAACTAAATTAGAAGCACGTTACTGATAAGAACACAATTACCATATTAGATAGGCTCATTTGTCAACCAAAATATCGTATAGCCCAGACATACCCGCCGCTGACCTCACAATATTAAAGATTATATTACATTTTCCGGCTCAGGAACTTCGCTAGCTCAGCCTGAACGGGGGTTCATAACTAATCGAAAATTACAACTTACAGGTAGTACGTACAGCGTTGGGAATTTTAATTAAAATTTTCGAGAGAGGTTTTTCGTCAGGTGCCTCTACAGATTATTACGAGGCTTATTATTTTAAGGCCCAGCTAAGTAATCAACCGTTTTTATCTGGACCTACATAAATAACGTCACCTGGGGCTTAATGGGCCGCGATGCGCCGAGGGAGTGACGTGCGCGTTTTAAATATTTATAAGAGGACAAAAGTGCCCACCTGAATTTTGGAAGCTTCCAGTTTGTGTACGGCTCGGCTATGTAAAGAGTATGCATAAGTAGGGGTAATCTTATCCTTAGGATGTTACAACAACAAAACGTCGATACAATCATGAATAGTAAAGTAGTGGCTAATGGACTAATACTGTTTGTATTAGGAGGCTTAGCCATTCTTGGTAATCGATGAACAGTTTTTATATTGATGCAACATCAATGAACAACATTTTTGTAGAAATTATAGACTTCCACTGATGTTTGTTTGTTCTCCACATTGAGGAGTAACTTTTACTGACGTATGCTTTTAAGAATGTTGGTTTATTCACAACACAGACCATACAATAAGTACTTACAAAGGAACTACTTTTCCTTACACAAATTGAAATGATTGTCATCGTTTGCGCATCGCTCAGGGGGTAATTATGTAACTTTGTTGCAATGAACTATGACAGAAATCGCAGTTACATTGCTGCTTTAGTTAAGAACCAATGTGACAACTATCTTACTTAAAGCAGCAATGTAACTGCGCTTTCAATCGATTTCAATCGAGAATTGTTAGCAACAGACTTACGTAATCAACAGGCTGGGTGACCCGCGCGAGCCCCCCTCCTGCCACCGGCCTGCCCCCGCTCGCGTCCCGTGCGCGAGGGTGAGCGTGCGCGCATAGATTTTTAGGATATAAAAATTGTTTAAAAAAACAAAAAACCGACTTCAAAAAACCTACCTCTAAAAAGCAAGAAATAATATTCGTAATAATAAATACACGTCTATTGAAGTCGGGTGGGGCTGGAATACAAATTCCTTTTTTTTATTTTAAAAGCTCCACCCGACTTCAATAGACGTGTATTTATTATTACGAATATTATTTCTTGCTTTTTAGAGGTAGGTTTTTTGAAGTCGGTTTTTTGTATTAAAAAAAAAAATTTTTTTTAACTTTTAGTGTAGGTACTGTAATGGACCATAGGCCATACACGACAAGAAAAAAATCAATAGTACTGAAAACATCGCCAAACATTTCAACATGTGGCTACCATTAAAAAAACGTCTTAGAAATTCGTTGCCAAAGTAATGTTACTCAAATCTCCTTTTTTTTTTTGACACTTGAAAAGGGACAATAAATTTTCTTCAAGTATGACATTTTTAGCTCGTAAATATCGTTAAAAAAATATTCCACATCTTTGAAATTGAAGATGAGTTTTTTTCTGCGAGTATAGTTTTGCAACATTTGCAACGCGCATAGCTGACCCAAACGTATATAAAAAAATGCCAACACGAGAACAGGGATGTGATAACTGAACTTCGTTTGCTCAAACAAACTTGGACCCTAAGTTCTGATGGATAAAGACTAAGGAGACATAATACTATGTCTCTCTAGTTATTTTTGAAATCTAAAAATGCAGTTTCTACGCAAATACCTTTTAGTTTCAGGTTTAATCAGATGATGACTGAAGACATTCTAAATTGAATGTTGGAAACAATTCGAGGCATATTTTGGACAAGTAACGCTATCTATTGGGTGGAAACTGAAACCAAAATCAAGGACAAGCCAATCAAACAGCGCGTCGCAGCATTAAGGGTGTGGTTTTGTGAAAAGTGCGCAGGAGTTGTGATAAACCAAATTGGACTCTATCTTCATAACAGGAGGAGCGTATTAGAATAAAGTAGATGTAATTCTATTGTTGTTAACAATTGTATAGAGATATTTGAGAAGGCGGAGGATTAGCGTTGGGGACACGGTGAAATGTAGACGTTGTGTTGTAAAATTTTGCTTACCTAAAATTGGTGTCCCTTTCTTTGGTTTCAATTATGAAGTATTAAAACTTATATATATTACCTATTTATGAATAGTAGTGAAGGAGCTCCTTACTGCAGAAAGATAAGTTAAGTAAATAGAAATAAGAATTATGTATAAACACATACCTATTTTAGACTTCTCATTTATAACTTGTGTTAAGTAAATAAATTATCTAATTGATGTGCATCGATCTCACATAACTAAAAGTCTAAAATAGATACGCTATGTTATAGTTCACTCTTGTTTTTCATGTGTGTTGTTTAGAATAAGGAATTAAATAGCGAATATGGTTTTTTTTTATCTCGCTTTATTTTTCCATATTCATTTGCTTTAGAACTAAAGCGAGGGGTCGATTTCTTTCTAGCGCGAGAAATTGATCAAATTAATTCAATAGTTTCTATCAAGAGTCATTTTATAAGTTGTTCTAATAATCAAAGCATTATTTTTAAATTGATCAAATAATCAAACAATTTCAAATTAAAGACTTATTTATATAATATATACTATTAATGATTCATAATAATCAGATAATTTCAAAAATAATCAAAACCTCTAAATTAAACCTTTTTATTAAATAATTATAATAACTTAACAGTCAAATCACTAAATCAAAACCAATTAAAGTAATTTTCTTGAACAAAACAAATAATCAAACAAATACCAAAACAAACATTGCAAATAATAAATGACTCTTACAATTATTCTGTTTTCATATTTATTTTCCCATTTATAGGCACCCCTTTTTCACTGAAGAATTATTTGCAATAACTATTTTCTAGAGATAGTGTTTAATACCTTTTATGTGTCATCTTCGATGATGATGCTTATTTTGTCTGTTGGGTAATGGACAAAATTAGATTTTCTTACTTTGAATTTGATTTACAGTGTCATGACACTTGAAAAATACTTGGTAGGTACATGTTTATAGATAGAGCAAAAGCTATCACAGTTCTTTCGAACAGAACTTAGAATTTTATTGGTTTAAAATTGATAGCCCTGTTAATTGATACCAAATTCAGCTTAGATAAGACTCTCATCTAGAGCACATTATATATCTAGAAGAAATGCCATTCATTCAACATGAATTATTTATGAAGTTGTCATAAATCTTTGACACTATAATTGAATTTAGGCTAGAGGTTGTGATTCATAAAGTAATAATTAGTATTCATTTGATTTTATTTTAAATCAGAAACACGCTGTTTGGATTTAACTTGAGGTTATATGAGGTAACATTCCTTCTTGTGTCCAACGTAGAATTAGCATAGGATATATATTGAAAGCGCTATAAGCTGATCTGACCCTAAAGGATGGCCATCGATTATAAAGAAGGAGAGAAAATTTTTCCCTCCCATAAAATTAATAATAAAAAAGGGTTAATAAGACAGCGATAAATTGACACACGTCTAACGATGATGTCAAAACTAAATTAGGGAATTCAGGGATCACATAGAGGGGTTCCCACATATTAAGATTGAATCCAAACGTGTATTAAAATCATTGTAATCTTTTATTAATCGAAAAATTATTATTACACCTCAAGCTTATTATCTAAAGGCATACAACATTAACATTCTCAGACAAGATTGTTAAAAGGTACACTTGGTTTAAGCTGAGTTATATTTTGGGATATTATAATCATATAAATCACTAGACGATCAAAACAGATACAGTAAGTATCACATACAGATTGGTCATTAGCAGCAGACAAGCGACACGCAGCCGCGGGGACCACCACACATGGTGCTCGGTGACCAAGATTCTTAGATTTTGTGTTCACGTAAAGCAAACGCAACTAGGAATCGAACCTTAAAATAATTACACAACGTAGAAACTTTATATCATATCCCAATATTATATTTCAGCATATTTATATTTAAATTTTATCAAACATTGCAGACTGAAATTTTGAATACTAATTCTATAATTCTAAATATATTGACAATTAAATAAGAATATGTTTATTCTAAACCTTTGGTAGAGGAGAAATTACTAACTTCCTATTTGTGATTAAGACCCATAATTATCATATTATAACTGTCGACAAATTTCACCCTGCAATTTTTTTGAAATTCATTCTAGTTTTGTCTTTTGTGCATGGAAATATTTTTATTATGTACTTTTACAGGCAGCGAAGTTCAAGTTATCATTGTTGCATTGTGTTTCGTTCGGTACCTAAAACAATTCTTTGTTAGTCCCACACAATAACGTTTTAGAAATTATTTTATTACAGTTGTAGGCAAAGCGTTAGAAAAAAAAACTTATTACGGTTCGAATGTTTTGACGCGACGCGGAAGAAAGGCAGCGGCGTTTTATAGGATTTTAGATAGGCGCGAAAGATTTTAGGTAGGTATAGATAGGTAGGTAGGCGTAGGTATACGACGAAGACGGATGTTAGCGGAGCATAATTCAATAACAACGGATTGATATATTAGCGGGAAAGTTTAAAGTAAATCGAAACGTTAGATTTACGTACAATTTTAGGATAATAGGTCTGTTAGTTTATTAGAGTATTACTAAATTAGGCAGGTAGTTGTGCGGCTAATTAGTCATTTAGGAAATTTAAACAATACAAAGACGTACGGAACAGACGACATTTATAAAAACAACATTTTCATAAGTTGAAACGTAATGTTATAAACAGAAATACAAAATTTAAGTACGATCAAAATTCAAATTATATTTAAATCATATATCATTGGAATAAAATAAAATTGTAAAGCTAATGATTTATTTTTGATATTCGTATGAGTTATTGACCAGATGTTTATCTTTATTAAAATCGAAGTATATTACTTAGTGTAGTTTTTTAAACTAAGGTAAGATTAGTAGTTGAGAAAGTTCATATATTGTAAGCAACAGTTATACCATCAACAATGGATATTATCAATTTTTATTTTATTAAGGAAATGAATCTTGACTTCGTTCGAATCAAGGCAAGATGAATAATGAATGCATTTGATTCAGTTTAGTTAATTGATTTACAATATTATTAGATGAGAAAAACTAAGTCAATCTAATTAAAATAGCTTGAATTAACTTTATTACATAATACCGATTTGTTCGAAGCAAATGGTTTATTTAAGGACGGATACACGTCATTTTAGTACTATTATTATGGACGAGAAACGAGTAAAATTATTTATACAGGTGTATGAATTTATCAATGTGTACTTACATGAAATCTAAATTTAAGTTAGGAATAAGATATATTAAGATAGAAATCTGAACCCAATTTAAGAGATTAGGAAAATACCTACCAGAAAAATTAAAAGGAGTTTAAGGTATAGTTTGACGCACATCAATATTTTTTTGTTTTCAAAAGGTTGAAACGAAAAAAAAAAATCCTCAGGCTAAAATGGTACCAAACTGGCGGTGCAGCTGTTGGGTTTCTGAGAAACAATAGATAGTTATTTTGTGAGCTGACCCACGGACTGGCTTTTATTAACAATAGGCCACCTTGGTTGTTTTAAAAGATTCTTTGTTTAAATAAATATTTCAATAGAAAATATGAACAAAAGGAGACTTCAATAAACGTACGCAGTAACAGTTTACAATGGAGGTCATAAAACCAACGAAATACATTTTTCTAAGAAAGAACAAAACGTGCCGATATTTGGTATCTCGGTTATGTTCTATTCAATTAGTAAAAGTAAATTGTTAAGAAAACCTCATGGGGGTATTGCATTGCTATGAAATGGAAAGTTATACTTAGAGTATTCTATCATACCTAAAATTAGTTATTTAAAAATAGACATGGTTATTTCATATTCATTTTGAATTGGAAATGAAAGATTCTGTTAGATTCAGAATTCACATAATATTTTGACTGCCGATTGAGAAATTGAACCAATAATTTAGTACTTTAAGCTATATTATACACTAGGCCAAAGTACAACATTACTTCTTCGAATCAAGTATATTGATCAAATAATAGATAAAAGTAATCTAAGTTTAGTCATTTAAGATATCCAGCTACGGAATGAAAATAGATTTTGCAATTTCAAATTATGGGGTTAATCGTCATTGGATAAATTAATAACCAGTTGTAAAAGAATGGAAAGGAGATCAAAAATCAAATCTGATTGATTTGATTATTGCAAAATTATTAAGGACAGAAAGAAGGAAAACATAAGGTCGCAATTTAAGTATTGTACGTATAAGTATATGGAGTGGAGATAAGTTTAGTTTTTGTCTGTCTTGTCTGATTATAATTTAAGTGCAAATTAGTATTTAAATTACAAATCGAAATTAAGATGAATTTGGGTGCATACCCCTGCCCTGTTCGAATCAGGTGGATTATTACATACGTGAAAGAAGTAGTTAATAAATAGTAAGGTTAAACAATGGAAACTCGTAAAGTTGAATTGGAGAGAAGTTGCTTAGAGCATATCAAGTAGATGTGACCATCAGCTATCTTTAAAAGATTTAAGGACATTTTAATCTTTAAGATTTATTTTACTAGATATAAAATTAAGATATTATAATAAAACTTAGTCGAGCGGTAAAACAGTTTGAGCTTAACGCTAAAAGCGATCTCTTCTAGGTATGGTGATATTAACAAAGGGAAAGAAACACGAGATTGCGAAGTGACTCAATAGTTTAGTGAAAAACATTTATAAATGGTCACGGGTTCGAACCCCGGTTTGAGAAAGAGATGTGGTGACATGATGAGGTGTTTACATTATAGTATATAAAAATATAAACATTAATATAAGTTTATTCTAATTCGGTGAAAGTACCTATACAATGGAAACCTACATTGAACAAAGGGGATGAAAAAGCTTTATGCAAAACTTGCAAGGTTTAATCGTTGTAAACAAAGAGTGATTCCAATTATTTACAATATGTTTAGTCTTATAAGACTTCGGTTTTAATGAAGATATTTTCTGTCAATAAATTATAATAGTACCTATCTGGTTTAAAAGGGTTAAAGTGATAATTATATCAATCAATTTATAATCTAACAAAAAGTAAATTCGGTAAAAACATCAAACTAAGTTGCATATTAATGATAATAAATAAAATAAAATTTTGATAATTCTGAATTAAATAAACAATAGACATTATTGTTTGCAAATAAATAATAAGTTGAATAATATTTACAGTGGTAGAAAAAATGTTTCTTTAGGAAGTGATAAGAGAATTATTTTTAATAAGACAATGACAATTAAATGGTTTAAATTTCATTGATTGAAATGAAATGTAATTTTAGTTTTTTTTCAAAGGTTAGTTTTGAGCGTATGACTGACATATGAACTATCGTTTAGATAAAACGTAACAGAATCAACGGATGATAAATGTGACGAAATTAAGTACTAGAAGATCTGAGGAAAAGCTTATAAGAACGATTGAGGTTTCCGAAGTTAGGTATAAATAGTAAAGAAAAAACCAACCAAAACAATTACAATAAAACACTACGTCAAATTAAAACATTTAAATAATTCAAAGCAATAAATATAATAACGAGTCGAGTTACGAGATTTTACATCTTATTGCATTGTATTGAAATCGTTACAACAAGGCATACATAGTACTTAATTAAATTCAAAGTTATGTTTTGTGGCAATGTTTATACATTATTATGCGCAGGCCTAATATTATGAAAGCAGTAATGTAGTAGGTAATGCTAAACAATTTTGTAGGTATTACTTTGAATACCGACTAGGAAGCAATAAAATAAGTACCTACTAAGGGTTTTTCAGACAGATATCGGAAGAAGAAAAAAATTAGAGGCAAGATGCATTTTTTTTTGTTGTGCATTCGAACTTTAAGGCGTGTTGCGTAAACAATGGTCATTTTATTGTGGCCGTCAGAATAGTTAGAAAGGCAAATTTACAGTAGATTTTTTTTGTCTGTTCGATTCTTATAGAGATTTGGTTGAAATAAAACCAAGACTTCAAGTGAAGATTATGTTACTAAAATTTTCAATAACGTAACAGAATCTGGGGGGGGTGTGTAATGGACCATAGGCCATACACGACAAGAAAAAAATCAATAGTACTGAAAACATCGCCAAACATTTCAACATGTGGCTACCATTAAAAAAACGTCTTAGAAATTCGTTGCCAAAGTAATGTTACTCAAATCTCCTTTTTTTTTTTGACACTTGAAAAGGGACAATAAATTTTCTTCAAGTATGACATTTTTAGCTCGTAAATATCGTTAAAAAAATATTCCACATCTTTGAAATTGAAGATGAGTTTTTTTCTGCGAGTATAGTTTTGCAACATTTGCAACGCGCATAGCTGACCCAAACGTATATAAAAAAATGCCAACACGAGAACAGGGATGTGATAACTGAACTTCGTTTGCTCAAACAAACTTGGACCCTAAGTTCTGATGGATAAAGACTAAGGAGACATAATACTATGTCTCTCTAGTTATTTTTGAAATCTAAAAATGCAGTTTCTACGCAAATACCTTTTAGTTTCAGGTTTAATCAGATGATGACTGAAGACATTCTAAATTGAATGTTGGAAACAATTCGAGGCATATTTTGGACAAGTAACGCTATCTATTGGGTGGAAACTGAAACCAAAATCAAGGACAAGCCAATCAAACAGCGCGTCGCAGCATTAAGGGTGTGGTTTTGTGAAAAGTGCGCAGGAGTTGTGATAAACCAAATTGGACTCTATCTTCATAACAGGAGGAGCGTATTAGAATAAAGTAGATGTAATTCTATTGTTGTTAACAATTGTATAGAGATATTTGAGAAGGCGGAGGATTAGCGTTGGGGACACGGTGAAATGTAGACGTTGTGTTGTAAAATTTTGCTTACCTAAAATTGGTGTCCCTTTCTTTGGTTTCAATTATGAAGTATTAAAACTTATATATATTACCTATTTATGAATAGTAGTGAAGGAGCTCCTTACTGCAGAAAGATAAGTTAAGTAAATAGAAATAAGAATTATGTATAAACACATACCTATTTTAGACTTCTCATTTATAACTTGTGTTAAGTAAATAAATTATCTAATTGATGTGCATCGATCTCACATAACTAAAAGTCTAAAATAGATACGCTATGTTATAGTTCACTCTTGTTTTTCATGTGTGTTGTTTAGAATAAGGAATTAAATAGCGAATATGGTTTTTTTTTTATCTCGCTTTATTTTTCCATATTCATTTGCTTTAGAACTAAAGCGAGGGGTCGATTTCTTTCTAGCGCGAGAAATTGATCAAATTAATTCAATAGTTTCTATCAAGAGTCATTTTATAAGTTGTTCTAATAATCAAAGCATTATTTTTAAATTGATCAAATAATCAAACAATTTCAAATTAAAGACTTATTTATATAATATATACTATTAATGATTCATAATAATCAGATAATTTCAAAAATAATCAAAACCTCTAAATTAAACCTTTTTATTAAATAATTATAATAACTTAACAGTCAAATCACTAAATCAAAACCAATTAAAGTAATTTTCTTGAACAAAACAAATAATCAAACAAATACCAAAACAAACATTGCAAATAATAAATGACTCTTACAATTATTCTGTTTTCATATTTATTTTCCCATTTATAGGCACCCCTTTTTCACTGAAGAATTATTTGCAATAACTATTTTCTAGAGATAGTGTTTAATACCTTTTATGTGTCATCTTCGATGATGATGCTTATTTTGTCTGTTGGGTAATGGACAAAATTAGATTTTCTTACTTTGAATTTGATTTACAGTGTCATGACACTTGAAAAATACTTGGTAGGTACATGTTTATAGATAGAGCAAAAGCTATCACAGTTCTTTCGAACAGAACTTAGAATTTTATTGGTTTAAAATTGATAGCCCTGTTAATTGATACCAAATTCAGCTTAGATAAGACTCTCATCTAGAGCACATTATATATCTAGAAGAAATGCCATTCATTCAACATGAATTATTTATGAAGTTGTCATAAATCTTTGACACTATAATTGAATTTAGGCTAGAGGTTGTGATTCATAAAGTAATAATTAGTATTCATTTGATTTTATTTTAAATCAGAAACACGCTGTTTGGATTTAACTTGAGGTTATATGAGGTAACATTCCTTCTTGTGTCCAACGTAGAATTAGCATAGGATATATATTGAAAGCGCTATAAGCTGATCTGACCCTAAAGGATGGCCATCGATTATAAAGAAGGAGAGAAAATTTTTCCCTCCCATAAAATTAATAATAAAAAAGGGTTAATAAGACAGCGATAAATTGACACACGTCTAACGATGATGTCAAAACTAAATTAGGGAATTCAGGGATCACATAGAGGGGTTCCCACATATTAAGATTGAATCCAAACGTGTATTAAAATCATTGTAATCTTTTATTAATCGAAAAATTATTATTACACCTCAAGCTTATTATCTAAAGGCATACAACATTAACATTCTCAGACAAGATTGTTAAAAGGTACACTTGGTTTAAGCTGAGTTATATTTTGGGATATTATAATCATATAAATCACTAGACGATCAAAACAGATACAGTAAGTATCACATACAGATTGGTCATTAGCAGCAGACAAGCGACACGCAGCCGCGGGGACCACCACAGTACCTTTTGTATTAGGTAGTGTAGGTATATTATTTATGTAGAAAATCGGCTCAGCCAAACGTGAGTTAATCGCTGAAAAACATACGTACATGCGGGTCAAACTGAGAACCTCCTTTTTTAAGTCGGTCAAAGAACTACACTAAAGATATCCCTTTTCCAACAAAAAAATAATTATCTTATTCAGTTCATAAACAAAGAAATTATACTTCTGATCATCGAGGTAGTTCACACAAAAGCATACTATTTTCGTGCTTTTTTTCAAGATTACTTGAAAAGTACTAACCCGATTTCAAAATTTAAAAAATGGGACCAACTTGGGAGTTTACCTAATGTAATAACGTTTGAATTATTTCGATCGGTCCAGCCGTCTTCGAGTAATCGACGTACATACAAAAAACAAAAAAACAAAACGGGTCGAAGTGAGTACCTCCCTCCTTTTGAAGTCGGTAAAAAGTGGCTGAAAACTGTGAATTTAAAAAGAAATTATTTATAATCATCTCACCAATTTTTTATTACTACCTTGAACTTATATTTGATTTTGTAAAGGGGTCGCAAAATTACCCTGTATTTATTGATAAAATGGTGAAAAACCAATATGTTCATTTGTGTGTGAGGCGACACGAGTCCCGTATGGTAGCCCTAGTTTTGTCACAAAATGTCATGTCATCTGTTTAGTGTCTGTGTAATATGTAGTTTAGGAGCGGTTGTATGGAGTGTCTGGGATGTTTTTAAACAACCACGACATTTTTAAATCTAGCAACAAATTTTTTTTTTACCACCCAGCACTCCACCACAGCTATAACACATGTATATGATGAGCATATAGGGAAAACCAGAAACTATTACGTCGAATTCGCAGCAAGCTAGCAATACGCAAATAAGGCAACGGTTATTGAAAGCGCATGAAAGGAGGTTATACAAAACGCCGACCGGCGAACACAAAGAAAAGGCTCTATAAGTACATACCTTAGAAGGTAGAAAAGGGTTTTTAAAGGTACAATTCCAATAAAGCAGCACAAATGGCGAGTGAATAAGCGCAGTACATTTTGTGACCGTCCCATTTCTGAACGAATTTGGGTAAATTTCTATTTGTGATATGTTATAAATCGAAATGGAACCTTTGCACCGGCTTCTATGTAACTTAAGTATTTTGTGGAATATTTTGACAAAATTATGTTCATGGGTTTACCAATGCTCAGCAAATGTAATATTTAACATTCCAATTAATAAACAAATATTTATGTACCTAATATTTGTAGGATGGGATAAAATGAAGGTAACTATATTTTTAAGTATTTTAGGAATAAAGGATTTTTTGTTTGTTACAGTATTAACAAACAAAAAATCCTTTATTCTTCCTATCTATGACCGAGTATATTAAATAATGATTTATTCACTTCTAATATTCGTCGTACATTGAAACAAAACACTTTATACAAATACAAAGGTATTTTGATTAATATTATAGTTATAGTTATTTTGATTTTGATTGGGTTATTTATTTGATTTTTGCATTATCTGACATTTCGGCACCTTTGCCACAGAGTATCCCGTACCGCATCAGGGATGTCAATGTTACACATAGTACGGTCCGAACTAAGCACGATTCCATATATTCGTTGTCTCCGAGCGTCGTCCATTTCAGCAGTCGTTCATACAGCTGTAGAAGTTGAATTAACCGAAATGGACATCATTTATTAGAACTTTATCATACACACATATTTCATTTATTGTTTCGTATAAAGTGATTTAAAAATGTAATAACAACTTTTTATGTGAACAAATGCCTTCTAAAAACTGCACCGTGCATCCTTAAGTACTACTTTGCGTGACTCAAAATTGGTTTAACTTTTATTGAAGTTGTAATGACATTTTGTGAATTATAACGAGCAAATATTTATACATTAATTATGTGCTTGATGATTTGTAATTTTCAGTTTTGTACGTATTTGTCGGAACAAAATAATGATGTGATTAGAATCAACATTCTGCTTCGGCAATTTTTCAGGGTCTCTAAATTATTGGAGCTTGTTTTGAATAAAATTTTCAGTTATTTATTTGTTATTTATAATTTAACAGAAAATGTAAGTATGAAAGGTTTTAATCACTTGATTGTTTGTTTTATGTAAGTGAAATAATTAAATTGTATGAATGAGATCAACGTGTCATTAAGGCGCTTATCAATAACACCTTGCTGAATGACCTTGAGATGCTTTGAGTTTTCACGTATCGCGGAACTTAGGAATATTTACTGAATATTTTTTTAAAGCCATATCTATAATATTGATGGAAAATGGAAAAAACGCATTTAACTGAGATGGAGATGTATAGGGGCCTTAATAAATTTTTGAAGAGCAAGAATGGTGCAGAAACGATTAAAATCTTTTATGAGTTTATGAATTTATAATATTAAACTAAAAACAAGATGCTTTAACTTCAAATCCATTTTCCTTATTCCATTTATGAATATTTTTTAAACGGTTACCGAACGAAACAATTCTCTACATCAGCTGGCCGAAATTTCATTGACCACATTCGGTCACGCGACTTCTCGCTTAAGATTTTTTTACCATTCGCCTCGAAGTATTTACAGCGTTCGCATTTTATGGAATTCCTTTGACATGGCATCCAACCATTAGATTGTTTGATTGCTACGACTCGTAGCGGGTTACGCTACGCCGTAGACGCTACGTGCGTACATGTAGTAACTTTGCGCGTCAAAGTAATGATTAAAGCTTTTTCTATCGAACGACTTTGATTGTTGTTTGTTGTATTGGAGATATAGACATGTTTAACATTGAAGGCACCTAAGTGCTTTTTGTGTTGGTGACACTAACGTTAATGTTTTGTATCTTTGTGACCGTCTTTCATGTTGGATTGGTTTGTCTGGAAAACTTGCTAGTGCCACAGCATATTGAAAAGATTGATCTGTTTCACAGGATCAGTTAAGTTCCAATTTTATTTCTAGACAGGTAATTTTATGAGAGTTAGGTTCGATTTGCAAAGATAATACTATCTTCAACCTGTGAAATAGATTCAAAAATTAGAATCTTTTGGTTACATTTTACAAAATGTAACGGTATTTGTTTCAAATTTTCTATCTTGTATTACTTTTGGAATAAATAAATAAAACCTGTGATATTGGCTCTTTATATAAATAATATTTTTCTGTAATATTAAACAAGATGAAAACACTTACCAACTACCTCCCCTACATTTTGTGACTAATCCAATAATATATTAACACCATTAGTATAGGTGTTCTTACTTACGGAATCTTAGTAAAGATTACACGTCAGATTACAAAGTTAGTCGGGTTTCAAAAGGAGACAACCTTTACTCAATATGATGAAAGCCGAAAACTTTGCGTTCGTAGTTGACCTTTGCTGATAATATATATGTAGTTAAATTTGATATCTTGTAACCTGTCTACACTTCTAAGACTTCCGCGAGTACAGTTCATTAGAAATAAATCACTTTTCACAATAAATAATTCTAAAATTACACCTGAATTAATAATATACGCGCTGTTATCCATAAAAAAGTGTTTATTTCTTGTAACCTAAATTGTATCAAATAGAAAACATGGTTTTAAATTCACATATTTCTTTTTAACTCCTTATTTATGTCAATATTCGACTTTGTTAGAGCCCTATACTTTTTTCACGCTGTGATTTGAGACTTGCTTATAATAATAATTTACATAAAAAGATATTTCCAATGACACATAGGTCAATGCTACCAAGTTCTATGGGATTTTCCCCAATTACATTATATTACTTCTGCCTCTGGCCCTAGCTCCATATGGGACCTTTAACACGGCTCCAGGGGAGACAAGGTCACTTTCCTGTTTGCCACTGAAGTAATTCCTGTCCAACGCATCCTCGCCGCGGGGGTGGAGACCCTTCACTTCAGTAGGCCGGAGTGAAATGGTTACCAAGTTTGGACAGGGACCCAGTTTCACAGGGTATAATGTGAACCCCTTGCCCTGGGATACGGGTAAAGACCTTAACGGCTGCGGAGGCAGAGATGAAGGACATCGGTACGGCGAAGCAGGCGGAAGAGGCACACACCCAGTATAAGGCTGCCCTCATGTAATCGAGGGAATGGGCTTTACTGTAGATATGCCATTAGGTAGGATGGCGTATTAGGGATGGCGGCGGCGGCACCCACAACCCTCCAAGAGGGATACTGCCTTGGCGTCAGGTGGCAGCCGGCTGTTAAACTTCATGGCCAAAACCTCTGTCCAAATATGAAAAGTACGAATAAGAAAAAGAGTATAAATGCTAGGGCGTCCCCCTCAAGCGACGGTCGAGGTAACACATGCGATTCCATATGCAATACATTGCGGCTAGTGACTAGGAACCTTGGTTCTATGACTGGCCGTAGTGCCGAACTCAGCGAAGTCCTAACAAGACGACGCATCGATGCATGCTGTGTACAAGAGATAAAGTGGGGAGGGTCGAAATCCAGACTTATTGGAAACGACTACAAACTTATTTACCATGGTTCCACCAGTGGAAGAAACGGTGTCGGAATAGTCCTATCTGAAAAACTTTTACAGAGATTAGTAGACGTACAAAGAAAAAAAAGAAAAACAGATCAACTGACGTCTGTAAAGATAGCACTCGAAAAGCAGCCAATTTTAAACATCATATGCGTTTATACGCCACAAACTAACGCTACCTGTGATGAATAAGATGCTTTTTGGGGCGATCTGCTCTATTTAACTAACAATATTCTAAAAGATGAGAGTATCCACCTTGGTGCTGACTTGAATGGTCATGTTGGAAAATCTAATACCAATGCCGTAGGATGGCACGGGGGCTATGGCTACGGTACTCGTACTCAAGACGAAGAAAGAGTCTTGTAATATGCAATCAGCTGCGATTTAGCAGTCATAAACACCTATTTAAAAAAAAGAAGAACACACCTAGTCACTTATCGTCGCTGTGGCAATTCAACGCAGATAGATTATGTTCTTGCAAGAAAAAAATACCTAGGAAAGTACAAGGATAGTAAAGTCATACCCGGAGAGGCATTAACGTCGCAGCACAGAATACTGTTAACAGTCTAGCTAGTGAAACTAATTTAACTAAACTAGAATCTCATACCAAAAATTAAATGAAAATCACTTAACAGCGATGCGGGCATGATATTTATCAGCTAACTAAAGGACTACATTACTAAGGCTGATCAAGAGTGTAAACAGACTGCTAATGAAATTTGCAGTGATTACGAGTCAACGTGTATAACCCTGGCCAAAAAACGTCTAGGCAGAACTAAGAAAAGAAAAGGCCCCTATAAGGAGACCTGCTGGTGGCAAGATGATTTCAAAGTTGCAGTGCAGGCTAAAAAGGAAGCCTTCAAACTATGGCACTCTACTAACAAAGACTCGGATCGAGACGCATCAGGTAGCAATCTTTAGAGCAAAATCAACCTCAAAATTTTATCATGATTTCGAATCAGCCAAATCTGAAATAGACATACACAAAATTGCAAGGGTAAGAAACAAAAAAAGAAAGACATAAATTCTGCGAAGTACATCAAGGACAACGATGGTAATTTACTCACCGAAGATAGGAAAATTCAGAATAGATGGGTCGAATACTACAAAGACCTCTTAAATAAATCAAACCCCAGAAATCTTGAAGACCCTAGGCCACCCCCTGTTTATAGCCCGGCGCCTCAGATCACAATAGAGGAAGTTTCCAGTGCCGTTAAACGTATGAAGAACAATAAAGCCCCTGGCCCTGACAAATTCCAGTTGAATTCTGAGAACATCTAGGACCCATAGGCATATGTATGTTTGTTGAATATCTTATACAACAAGCTAAACGCTGGCCAAGCGATACCTAATGCATGGCGTGAGAGCTATCTCATCCCTTTTTATAAAAGAAAAGGTGACGTCAGGGAATGTGGAAATTACAGAGCTATTAAACTAATGGATCACACATTTAAGATCTGAGAGAGAATAATAAACAATAGAATTAGTAATATAATCGAGTTGACACCCAACCAAAGCGGTTTCGTCGCAGGAAAATGCACTTCAGATGCGATACAGACGATCAAAATACTTATTGAAAAAGCAAAATTAAGTAAAAATAACTTGCATATGGTCTTCATTGATCTAGAAAAGACTTTCGATCGTGTGCCACGCGACTTAAGATGGAAGGCTTTACGTACACAATCTGTCCCGGAGCATTACATCAGCCTTATAAAGGATAAGTATAAAGACGTATCGACGAAAATCGCTAGCCCCGCCCCGCAGGTATCACGGAATGTTTTGAACTAAAAGTTGGTGTCCATCAACACTTAGTCCGTTACTATTTAATGTAACTATTTATTACCTTACTAAGTACAGGCAAAGACCAGTGCCTTGGAACATGTTGTATGCAGATGACATAGTACTAATAGCTGAAAGTGCAGACCAGCCCCAAATTAATCTAAATGGTTGGGTAAAAGCTCTAGAAGAAAATAGATTAAAAATCAGTCGAAAAAAGTCCGAGCTAATGTTTTGCATATTTGATGACGTCACGGATCCAAATGATAAGCATACTTATAGATCACGCACCATTACAAATGGTCAATAAATTTAAATACCCAGGCTCAGTTATTAATAACGATGGAAAAATAGATTCAGATGTGATACACACAGAAAATGCCTCTTTAAGTAAAAGGAAAAATCTACAAAACAGCAATGAGACCTGCTATACTGTATGGATGGAAATGTTGGGCCACAAACAAAAGTCACCCTACTCTATAAGATTAAAAACAATTCATCAGATGCAGTTTTAAAATAGCACCCATATCAGATAAACTGGTGGAACGCCGCCTGAGATGGTTCGGACATATTCAGAGGCGTCCTCAAGACCACATGGTAAAATTGACTTTAGATTTGGATATTCCCATGACGACGCGGAGACGCGGAAGACCCATCACTACTAGGTTGACGACGACGGTTAAAAGAGACCTGAAAGCCGCTGATTTGGATCCAGATATAGAGCTAAATCGTAGCGAATGGAAGAAAAGGACAGGCAGGACCGACCCCAAGTAAATGGGATAAGATCTGGGAAGAAGAAGAATAACTTTATTACTTCTCTTAAAAGCTGATCAATTTACTCTTTACTCTTGTTATCAGCTAAATGAATTATTAAATTACATTTATAAAAATCTATTTACCACTCACACCCACTCAATTTGACAATAAACTAACAATCACAATCAATATTTTCAATTAAGGAAGTTCCAAACTTTGCAGTAAAATTTTGTAAATAGTATTTATGGAATGGTTTTTATAGTGTAACCACATAGCTCTACAAATAATCTTTTATTTCAACAAAATTCTATGACGCATTTATATTTCAAGGAAAAATAGTAACGTATTATGCCTTCATTCATGTTCATCAATCTACTTAGTAGTTTGGGTACAAAATAATTTGTTAATGTATTTCTTGGTTCCATTCTATTCTTGTCTGTCCCTCATTTAACAAATACATCACTCATGTTTCGAGGTATTATGATTTTAAAAATGTGTGTTTTATTTTTAACTTTCTATTTTGTTTTATATCCTTTATTTATCGGAATTGATTACACCGGCCGACTCCTTCTAATACGATCCGATTATTTGTGTCTTCAGAGTTCAATTTTGTACTAAATGTATGTATTTAGAGTTCAATATTGTAAATACTAAATTTGATAAATCGGATGGTAAAGCGGTCTCATTGCTGAAACTTACTGAAAGTATATTATTTTATGAGAAAACGTGAATTGGCTTCATCGTCATTGTGAAGTACTCTGAGTTTATTATATAGATGACTGTATTATAAATATTGGACAACATCATATACAGGGTGTCTCAAAACTTTGCCACATGGAAGGAAAGTACCTTAAATAGATAAAGATAGGAATTTTTACTGAAAGAAGACTTTTATATTTTAATAAGAAACGGAATTGCACCAAAGTTTTTTTTTTAAATCGCATACAATTCGTTACAAATTCATACCATCCGTAATAATTAAAATTTTAATGTTAAATTTCATGGTCTTCCTTTAGTTTAAGATGCTGTGTCACTTAAGAAAAATAACCCTTTTGATTGGTATCGTAAAGAAATATATAAAAATTTTTTTTTCTATTTGGTGGGTTTGAGTCCTGGTTTACGCAGGCGATATTTCAAAAATCTTTGAATGTAGATTTAATTATTTTTAAGAAAAAAATTAAGTCTCTTTCAGTAAAATTTCCCATCTTCTATATTTAACGTACTTTGCCTCCGTGTGGCAAAGTTTTGGGATACCCTGTCTGTATACTGCACCAATAACAAATTAAGTAGCTCAAAACTACTAACGGTGCCATAAACTCCCAGATCTAAAACAATATGTTCAGAAAAGTCCACATTATCCCAGCTGGTGAAACTCGGGACTTTAGAGTTGGTGACATCATGAAAACCGACGTAAGAACACAGAATATTTGCCACAAGGAGGGAAAGTACCTTAAATATTGAAGATAAGAAATTTTACTGAAAGAAGACTTCATTTTATTTTTAAAAAGAAACGAAACTGCATTCAAAGATTTTTTAAAAATCGCATACGATTCGATACAAATTGATACAACCCGTAATAATTAAAATTTAAATATTAAGTTTCATGGTCTTCCTTTTGTTTAAATGGTGTGTCACTTAAAAAATAATAATCCTTATAAGTTACCCTTTCGATTGGTATCGTAAAAATAAATATATTTTTTTTCGTTTTTGGTAGGTTCGATTCCTGGTTAAGGCAGGCAATTATTCAAAAATATTTGAATGCAGTTCCAATTGTTTTTAAAAACAAAATGAAGTCTTCTTTTAGAAAAATTTCCTATCTTTAATATTTACGGTATTTACCCTTCGTGTGGCAAAGTTTTGGGACACTCTGCTTTAATAAATATACTATAGGATCCACTCAGTCACATAAGTAAAATAAAATAAATGCACTGACTTTTTCAACTGTAGTTTATTATCAGATTCATTATTTTGTCTTTATCAAAACAGAGAAAATAAATAACAACAGTTTGATACAATTACTATTAAATAAATGCTCTTGCATAACCAAAACAAAACCTTCTCCCCGTTATGATGCAAATAAAAAATAATAACTCGTGAACGAAAGGAAATTATATCCACTTAGCCCCATGAAAGATAAAATTGAAAGTCAAGATAGGGCTTAGCTTTCGGAAGGCAGTTAAGGTTAAGCAACCATGACCTTTAGTGATAGCGTAATGAAATAAAGTCGAGGTCAAATTGGCCTGCCATTTCTTGGCCGTGCGAATTGTAGCGTTGTTTTTTGTTTTTGTATAATAAGTTTATACAAAAACAAAAAAAACGGTCAAGAGCGAGTTGGACTTGCGCACCGAGGGTTCCGTACCATCTTAATTGCACCATTAAACCATACTGCAGAGTAGAATGATAAAATTTGTATTGCAGTTTTAGGTCAGCGCCATCTCTTGACCGATAGTGGAACTAATGTTAACTTTTTTAGAAATTTGATAATTCCTAAAAAAGTGTGATATATTGAGACATAGTTTTTTTTCCTGTAATCGTTATATAAATTGCTATCACATAGAATTATTTCAGATTTTTCTCTTTGCAAACTTCGGAGATAAGGGGGGGGGGAACGGTATTTTTTTTTATATTTTTCATCATAACTCGAAAACTATGCAGTTTAGAAAAAAAATGAATAAAAATGTGTAAACGGCGCTCTTTCATATGATACCCCACATGCCCTAGTAGCCCCACTTCAAATTTTTAAGACCCCTTTTCAGGCCCTGCTGTAAAAAAGATATTTATTTTTTCATTTGTTTCTTATTTGAAAAATAGTTGGGCAGATGTCATCTTTAACTATTCCAAATTTCAAGTTGATACCATTAGTAGTTCTCGAGATATCCAGCTGTGACAGACAGACAGACTGACTGAGTCACACCATGAGGGTTCCTTTTTACCATTTTGGTACGGAACCCTAAAAACAACGCTACAATTACAACTACAATATTAGTACCTAATGTTGTAATTTGGATGTTTGTTAATCGAAACCGCAAAAAATCTCAGAATAGATTTGGATTAACTTTGACACAAACAAATCTGTTCAAACCCGCCTTTCTATTGTCTAATTTAAAAATTAATCGCAATCGCTTTCAGGATGTATTACATTGAAGCTTCTTTTTGGGACAAATAAAAACTTACCAGAGAAATGCAGCAATGTGTCACATCCATGTGTCAAACGAAAGCGATTGCGATAGATTTTTTGAATTAGACAATTAGCCCCCTGGATTAACAGACCGATTAACCTCATTTTTTCCTGGTTAAAGGTTCCTTAGGAATTTTTTGAAAGTCAAGGCTAACGAAGTCGCGGGTGGCAGTTAGTAGTTACACAAAATAAAAGGAGTTTGCAAAATAATGACTAGTACTTGATTATACCTATAGTTGTTGATGATTACTAGTTGGTGGTTCCCAGTTTACTTGTAATTATTTTAGAAATATTTAATTACAGATAGAATAATGGACAAAGTACAATTTGACAATTTACTTTAAAGTGCTGTTATCATAAGAAATTAACACCGATGTCGAAAGTGAGAGGACAAGCCTCATTTAATTATATTCTTTATTAAGACCCGCAATCTTAGGCCGAGGACGCTTAAAATAAATAAATAAGGCCACAATCACCCCGAGCTTCGATCGATGAGATTTTATTCAAACATCTTTCAATGGGATAATGGACCTTATTGTTATTTAGCATAAAGACTGTTCGGCGGAGCGCTCTGACACCACGGCGCGGCTTAATCAAATTATTCAAATAAAGCAGATTCTGCTCGCCTCCCAGGCGCCCAAGTATTCAACAAATACTCGTATTTACTGTGAAGACTTGTTCGGGATTCGGGATTGCATTTTATTCAGACATTTTGTTTTGTTTTATAAAACAATTTCGAAGGTCTGGCTCGTGAACTCTAACAAAAACATATTTAAAAGAGGAGAGCCATTAAACTGCGTCAGCAAAAATGTGAATGAATTATTTTTCATAAACACCCATTCTAGACCTATAAAAAAGTATATTTTATGAATAAGAATTTAAGTTTTCATATTTTTTTAGAGCTTATAAGAGTAATTAGAGCACATAAACACTTTTCAAATACAATTATATAACGCAAAAAAATTACAATAGAGAGAGAGTAACGGCCTCACCACAAAAGATTTTAAAACACTGTTTAATTTAGGCACTGTTTAAATATGATGCTGTCTGTTTCAAACAATTTTGTTAAATTGTGACAAAATTACAGACTGTCATACTGAACTCCGAAGTTCAAAATATCTATGTATTGCATTCAAGAAAGTGTAGTAAACATTTAAACAGTGTTTGGTTGTATGTACAACATTGTTTTGTAGCACAGAGAAGTATTCATAATTATGTAAGTGAAAAAATTATGACGTCAACAAATGATCGACCATGCCCTATACTTGTATGACTTTTAAAAACAATATTTTTTTATTGCAAAGTCCATCGCACTGTTTATTTAGTCCTGCATGCTATCGCGTGAGGCGTTCTAACGTAATCTACCGAACACAAGAGACCATTAGCTCCAAAACAATAAAAACTGCAGTTTTATGACCAATTTACTTGAAAGCAAATATTTTGTTGATATTTAACGATTATAATTTATGATGACTAGACTGTGCGATAAAATGTAGGGTTTTTTATTTTGTTTTAGCTGTAAAATTTAATTTATTGACATGGCTCAGAAAAAATCTTTTATAATCAAATAATTGAGCTGAAAATCCGCCTGAGGTAAAAGTTTAATAAATATTTTTATTCTCTATAAAATAAAATCTATTCTATTAAATATTTATTTTTAACTCAATGAGATTAAATATATTCTTAAAAATATACAATAAACAATATTCAGATTTTTCAAAAGGGTTTTGGTCGTAAAAGATTTGAAGATTTGCCTTCACAAGCAAAAATATGATCTATTCTAATACATAGTATTATTAAATCTATTTTTTTCGCTTTTAAGTGTTTCAATATAAGTACTTTGACAAATAATCTTCTTATAGAGGTTTTTATGTAAAAATATTAATATTAAAACAATCTCATAATATGTTATAGATGGTAATTAACCACGTTGCATACGTATAATAATAATAATAATAATAATAAAAACATTTATTGACATAAAAAATACAAGGTTTTTTAACATATCATACTTAAATGAGCTAAACATCTTTGAAACAATCATATGACATCTGCACCCGAACTAGTTAAAACTGTATCTCGGGCACAGCGCTCTTACTAGGACTCAAATTCCCTAGATGTAAATAGATAGTCCAACGCAAGAATAATTATGTTAACATAAAAAACTTAATACTTAATAATAATTCAAAAGTGAAAAAGTGAATCCTCTCGCGGTGTGTAAAGTGAATGTGAGTGAGTGTGTGTAGAGAGGGTGTGTTATATGAAGAATTAAATTAAAATCGAATTAAATTACTGATTTCAAAAGCATTTCAGTATCATCATAGGATAACGATTTTAACCAGACAACCATAGAGTTTTTTACTTCATACATGTTTAGATGATATATATTTATACTTTTGTTTACCTTATTATAGAGAAATGGACCTTGAAAGTTAAAGAATTTATGAGCGAAGGAGTGCCTAGTAACAAAGGATGAGCACACTTGATAATTTCTTCGCCTAGTCTCAAAATCCTTGTTGTATTGTAACAGTGAGTGTTGTTTTAAAATCACCTGTAATACGAATAGTTGTCTCACAGTTAACACATCACAATCCTTAAATAAAAGAGTAGTGGAATAGGAAATTGGACGGGATAAGAGAACTTTTAAAACAAATCTTTGGGCTATTTCTAAATTCATGAGCGTAGTCTTGGCTGATCCTCCCCATGCTATGATGCCATAGGTTAGGTATATTTTATATTTCACTGTATTTTTTCAATTATTTGACAATATCCTTGGTAGCATTGCCAAACTAATTTTAATTGTTTCACCATTTCAGAGATAAATAAATTCTTCAATTTATTATATCATCAAAATATTTGCGATACGGAATAATAATATCGCGTATCTCGGGATGATATTGATAATGAATGCTAATGATTACATCAATTATCGGCGCTGCTGTTTTCTGCTATAGTTATACTATAAGTGGAGAATTCGCTTTTTCATGTAGGGTCAATGACCTGCGAGCTAAAAAAGGGGTCAGTGGTCGATTGTGAACTTCTAGCATACCAGGTCGCAACCTAAATTGCCTCACGCATTATATAGTACAATCATTATTTGATAATCATAACTGGAATAAACGACTCGTTTCCCATTGTACACATTAATTGGTGGGATGTGGAAATTATAATGCTGCCAGCAACGCACTAATGACTGCGTTGCTGGCAGCGATGATGATGGCCGAGAGCGGAGCTTAGCGCAGGTCCAGGCCGTCACAGCGCGGTCAGCATTGCAGCCCTTGATGGACAAGCTAGAATAAAGGCCGAGACCGGAGGTCGAGGCCTTTATAGCGCGGACAGCAAGAGCTGCAATGATGACCAAGCTTGAAGGCCGAGAGCGTAGGTAAGCTTAGCTCGAGGCCATCATAACGTGGCCAGCAGTGCAGTCATTGTGGACCAAGGCTTGTATAGTACTTTACTCAAAAAATGCGAATACTGCCTACTATACCTACTATAGTAGGTACTTATAACCTAATTTCGAAAAAATACAAAAATGCAAATATCTCAGAAACGGTGGGTCGGAGCCAAAAAATAAGGTTTTTTTTGATCCCCTTTGTAACTCCGGAAGTAGATAAGAGGTATTGAATGAAAGGTCAAAAAACGGTCAAGTGCGAGTTTTTTTTATTTTTCCATACTAATTTTATATAAAAGTATAAAGACATCATCTAGGTACAACAATACAACACCCGCGCAGATAAAGAATGGGATTAGAAATGGTTCTCAGTCACACTCGTTGTGGTAAGCGCGGTGAGCCGCCATTTTGAATCCCAAAGTGTATTTTTCACCTAACTATGTTTGAAAGCAAAACTCGACAATAATGGATTCTCAAAGGAAATTGCTGGTGGCTAAAACTCGGCAATAATGAAATCCCATACAACTTTGTTGCGTCACCATCGGAGAACACCGGCAAGCTCGACTTTGTTCAAAGAAGGTTGTCAAAATAATGACCATATTACAAGCTTTTTTGAGTAAAAGCTCTTTAGGTTTAGGTAAAAGGTTTAGGTTAGGTAGAATAAAGAACCTGGAATAGTATTCTTTCGTGGTAACGTTAATCTAAAATCCTAAGTTAAGTATACATGACAAGGGCATTTCATTTAGAAACAATAAATAAGTATTGTTAGAATTAACAATTTATAATACCCCACTTTTGCGTCGGGGGGTTAAAAATGTAATATACTTTCCTACCTACTTAATCTTTTTTGATAGTAATAAGTCTTTTGGGACTTTTGAAGAATTAAAAACTGCGCCATAATTAGGTAATTCCATACCAGTAAAGTAAATATTTCCAATTTCTGATTTTAACTAGTTACAAAATAAACTACAATGCCAGAAATAGCTCGGATAATTACAAAGATTCCAATTGTCCGTTGCATTATGAAACCAACCAGTATTATCATAATAATCTGATTTTCCTTACCATATAAAATCTAACAAGGAAACGACATTAAAATCATAGTTCTTTAATACCACATTTGTGCTCCAGCAAACTATATAGCATTCCGTGACCGAAAGCAGCGTTTGAAATCCCAAATGTATTCTAATACCTTTCTACTTTGCTTTGAATATCTAATGAGTCGTGGCCATTATCAGCATGGCTCATTAAATTTTACGTCCCCTAATCCAGAAGGCCTATTATAATAAAAGAATTGTGATAATCGAACGATTTTCGTTCCACTCCGTGACATTATTCACTCAGAGTGCCTTTAAATAAAGCGACTGTGTCATAGCGGTTGCGCTGTTTCATACAAATCTAGAAGCGCAGTCACAGCACTGCTGTGTCGCGTCAGTGGTGCTTCTAGATTGTGTATGAAAATCAGTTATGGAATAGCTGCTACGCCACCGTTGCGCACATTGGTGTAGGAAGGGGGGAGGGCCGGAGTGTCCCCACTTTAGGGCATTTTACCCTAAATTTAGGGTATTTTCACACGTTTACTGTAATTTTGAAGGAAAAATATCGCATACTGTATGATATTAAAAAAAACCACTCCAGAGTTTGACTTTATAGTATGTTTATATCATGTTCATGTCGTGTTGGAAACCTAAACAAAAGATGTATTCCAAGATTAAATACAGCCTGGCGCAACTCTCTCAGTAAAAAACGATCTATGAAACGGAGGCGAATTTTTAACTTGTCTTAGTTTGAAAGAACGTTGACAATCCACAAAGCAGTAGATAATTGACAACATTCGAATTGAGGCGTATTATACTTCGCCCCATCAAAGAGTATCTATCATCTTTGACCGTTTTACCGCAAATGCCGTTTGACGTTTCTCTTTTGTTTGTTTTCGTTGAATTCGCCTCCGTTTCATACTCACGCTTTTTTGTATGACACTCCCGTCTCTTATAACGCTAGTTATTTTTACATTCTCTTTGATTAAATAGATAAATATTAAAGGAACAAGCTTAAAAATAGTTGAAAAATTCACTTCAATTTGTGTTTTATTTTAGAATGAATGTTTAGGGTAAAATATTTTGAAAAGGGCTTAATTTAGGTAAACTTCACAAGCAGTCCGGGGAAAATCAATATCTGAGGGTGGCAACACCAGAAAAAAGGATGATATATTTTTGCTCCGGAACTGGAGGCCAGGCCCCCCTAAAAATATCTCTAGATAGGCCCCATGGTTGCGCCATTAATTTTAAGGCCCATGCACAAAGTTTAAATCAATTAAATCAAACAGCAGACATCGTCCGATAGTCGCGATCCTTTTTTCGTAATTGGCCTTAGTTATCCATCCAGTTATCCAGTTATCCATCCATACAATACTGCCAAGCGATTGTAAGCCTCATGCAAATGTAATTATGACTGCTGGAAGCTGCATTGTCAACGAGTGAACTGAGGTAATCAGTTTACCCGACCGACCGGGTGAAAAATTCTCCGGGAGAGAACCAACTGTGTTTAGCGAACGTTTAACATCCCCATTCGGTACTTTTTCAATTCCATTTGAATTGTGAAAGTAGGCTTCAAGCAGCACTGTAGACGAATTGGAATATTTTCAGTCCGAAAGGCTTAGCTGCGAAAGAAATTCTTTTTGAAGAGCCTTGAATAACTGAGTAGCTTATTTTATTCTATTATTGTATTCATTTCACTTAGTATATTGTCTGTGGTTATGGTACTTAAGCAATTTTTAGAAAAGAAAAGTTAATAAACAACCACGCCAATAAAACTGATATAAAAATATCCCGACTAACTGAGAACCTCAGGCGGTTAAAAAAGCCATGAAGATTATACTTTACGTATTAACATACATCTAAGCCAAAAATTGAAAAAGGACAAATATGTACCGCCTAAATATCTAGAATAAATAACATTTTCCTACAATTGCCTTCACAGAGGAGATTCAAATTATATGTAAATGTGGCTTCGGCTAGAGTTGACATCGGTTAGTATTATGCTAATAGACCAAGTCACCTTATAACGGGTAATCAAGTCGTAGAGGAAACGAATGTCTGATTGAGACGTTTCCTCAAATAAGATTATTAGACTCCGATTTAGTTGTCCGATTTAGTAGTTTAGTTTTCGCCTTATACAGGGTGCATTTGAAATCACTCTCCAAATTTTAAGGATGTGTTCAGTCCATGAAACTGAACAACTTTCTCTAAGAAACATAGGATCAAATATGTAAAAAAAAATGACATTTCATACAAAACAAAGAGATCACGTGATCAGTTTAGTATGGGATGACCAACATTTTTTGGCGTATTTCGACACATGTTTCATGGAGAAAGTTGTTCAGTTTCATGGACTGAACACATCCTTAAAATTTGGAGAGTGATTACAAATGCACCCTGTATACAGGGTTATTTGTAAAAAACCAACAACCTCGCAGGAGAAGATTACTAACATCATAAACAACAACATTTGTTCTACGACTTTTCGAAAACAGACAAAAAAAACGACCAAGTGCTAGTCGGCCTCGCGCACGAAGAGTTCCGTACCAAAAAACGGCAAAAAAACACGTTTGTTGTATAGGAGCCCACTTAAATATTTATTTTATTAAATTTTTAGTATTTGTTGTTATAGCGGCAACATATATACATCATCTGTGAAAATTTCAACTGTCTAGCTATCACGGTTTATGAGACACAGCCTGGTGACACATAGACAGACCGACACATAGACAGACGGACAGACAGACAGACGGACAGCGGAGTCTTATTAATAGGGTCCCGTTTTTACCCTTTCGGTACGGAACCCTAAAAAACTACTTTCCATACAAACGTCCGAAAATCCATACAGCTAATCGAGTTTTGTATGAAAAGTCGGATTTTTTTTGTCTGTTTTTGGAAAAGTTGTAGAACAAAATGTTGTTGTTTATGATCTAAGTAATCTACTCCTACGAGGTTGTTGGTGTTTTACAAATAACCTTGTATATACCTAGTCACTCTATATTTGCTTATAAAATATTTGAGCTAAAATGAGCGTTGATTCAGCCATCTTACTTATTTATCTTCTTCTATCAATCTGTATATTTCAAATTTCAAATGTCAAAATAGTGTCAATTTTTTTATGCACAACGGTATAGTGCTTGGCCTTCACCTCACCTGATGTTAAGTGACGATAAGGCTGAAGGTGGAAACGCACTACACCCGGAACCCTCATCACTGAGAAACTGGCTTTTACCTCTAACTGCCGGAACACAACAATGTTAAAATTGTTTTTATGGAGTCAGACTTAAGTAAGATGGTGGTAGCTAGCCAGACGGACTTGAAATAAACCCTATCATCAACCAAAATGCAGCCATCAAATCATATAACCCCATTATAGGTAATAGTATCGTTTTTGTGCTACCAAAGAAACATACATTTATATTCCCTGTATATAGCCAAACGAAACTAATTAAATAGAAAAGAGCAAAAACAATATAATAGAGAGGCGCTTAGCCCTAAAATGCGTGACTTGTTTTCTGATATTAAGGTTTTTCGGAAGTCTATAAAGAAAAGGGGACGAGTGTGGGAAATAACAGTTGTACTAAGATACATAAAAACGCAGTTCACGTTTGCCTTGATGGACAAACAGTTCTGGCACGCGACAATTTTAGTTGCGTGTCGTATTAAAGTTTATAACAATAATTGACTTATTTCTTAAATATTTTGTTTGGTACCTTTTTAGGGTTCATACCAAAATGGCATAAAGGAACCCTTAAGTGTGACTCTGTCTAACTGTCTATTGTATCTGTCTGTCTAACAGCTGGATATCTCTTGATAGTTCTTGAACTACTAATGCTATCAACTTGAAATTTGGAATAGTTTAAGGTGATGTTTGCACTACTATTTTGAAAATAAGAAAGATCTATTTTTAATTTGCAAAAGGGACTGAAAGGTGGTCTTAAAAATTCGAAGTGAGACTACTAGGGCATAATCATAATCATAAATCATTTATTTGCTTGAATATGGTACAATACAGATTTCAATCACATGGTTCCCGCATATTCTACCGAATGGTTCGATGTGCAAATACTTTAATTAATGTCCAATGTTCATATTATAATCATTAGATCTGATTCAAAATATAATTAAGTAGTCAATATTAATTAAATAATAAATAAAATGAAATTACAATGTCACACTGATAAAAATTAATGGAAAAAATTACAAAAATATTCAATAGTCAAAATTATCTAAACAGCACAAATATACAAGTCATAATAAAATTAAATCATAATAATGTCAAATTGCTATAAGTAAAAAAATCATTTAAATGTTTTGTCATTTAAGTAATCATCAATGGTATAATAATGCATGTGAGGTATTAATGAATATTTCTTTTTAAGCCGCATAATTTTCGACTTTTGATCAAAAATGAAAAAAAAAGTACTATGTTGGTACGGATCCCTCGGTACGCGCATCCGACTTGCTCTTGACCGGATCCTTAACCGTATTTTTGTTGTTTAATAAAATAATGCCAACGGATTTTAAATTCAGATTTATGAGCTGAAGTTGTGTGATATTATCATATAAATAGGTGAGAGTATACTCTTTGTGCAGAACTGCAGACCCATTAAGATAATAAGGTGTATAAAAGAAATCTAAAAGCGGTTTATCGTTTAGAGTGCTGAAGCCTTAATAGTTATTCAGAGCTATAATTCTAAAACAATGCTTTTAAAGATAGAGTTAGACGCTGCAAACTCCAAACTGCGGTGTATGGGCCTGAAGTTAAGTACTTTTCAATGCTATTTTAGACTGAATATTTCTTAACAGACTGATCTTTTCAAATAAAGGCCTTTTAAATACGCCATTATTATTGACTATATTTCTTTTTTATTATATTGTACACTCTTGATTCTGCAAATGAAAATCCTTTTTTTAGGGTTCCGTACCCAAAGGGTAAAAACGGGACCCTATTACTAAGACTCCGCTGTCCGTCTGTGTCTGTCTGTCTGTCTGTCTGTCACCAGGCTGTATCTCATGAACCGTGATAGCTAGAAAGTTGAAATTTTAACAGATGATGTATTTCTGTTGCCGCTATTACAACAAATACTGAAAACAGAATTAAATTAATATATAAGAGGGGCTCCCATACAACAAACGTATTTTTTTTTGCCGTTTTTTGGTACGGAACCATTCGTGCGCGAGTCCGACTCGCACTTGGCCGGTTTTTAGGGTTCCGTACCCAAAGGGTAAAAACGGGACCCTATTACTAAGACTCCGCTGTCCGTCTGTGTCTGTCTGTCTGTCTCTCACCAGGCTGTATCTCATGAACCGTGATAGCTAGAAAGTTGAAATTTTCACAGATGATGTATTTCTGTTGCCGCTATTACAACAAATACTGAAAACAGAATTAAATTAATATATAAGGGGGGCTCTCATACAACAAACGTATTTTTTTTTTGCCGTTTTTTGGTACGGAACCATTCGTGCGCGAGTCCGACTCGCACTTGGCCGGTTTTTAGGGTGCCGTACCCAAAGGGTAAAAACGGGACCCTATTACTAAGACTCCGCTGTCCGTCCGTGTCTGTCTGTCTGTCTGTCACCAGGCTGTATCTCATGAACCGCGATAGCTTGTAGCGATAGCTTGAAGTTGAAATTTTCACAGATGATGTATTTGTGTTGCCGCTATAACAACAAATACTAAAAACAGAATAAAATTCATATTTATGGGGGCTCCCATACAACAAACGTGATTTTTTTGCCGTTTTTTGCTCGATATTAATAACGACAACAGGTAGACAGTTGAAATTTTCACAGATGATGTATTTTTGTTGCCGCTACAACAACAAATACTTAAAACAGAATAGAATTGAACCATGATAGCTAGAAAGTTGAAATTTTCACAGATGATGTATTTCTGTTGCCGCTATAACAACAAATACTAAAAACAAAATAAAATTAATATTTAAGGGGGGCTGCCATACAACAAACATGATTTTTTAGCCTTTTTTTGCTCGATATTAATAACGACAACAGATGGACAGTTGAAATTTTCACAGATGATGTATTTTTGTTGCCGCTCTAACAACAAATGCTAAAAACAGAATAAAAATAATATTTAAGGGGGGCTCCCATACAACAAACGTATTTTTTTTTTGCCGTTTTTTGGTACGGAACCCTTCGTGCGCGAGTCCGACTCGCACTTGGCCGGTTTTTTAAAGAAGGTTCAGTAGTATATTTATGAAAAAGGTACCCAATAGATTTTCATGATTTAATTATAATGCTTTAGCTATTTATCATTATTTAACATTCTTATTTAAATTTAATTTAGTTAATACAAGAAATTAAAAAGAAATATCTCCAAATATTGGTAAATATAAAAAAATCAATCTAAATTTACGAAACATAAATTCTCACAAGATTGACTTCATTAAAAGATAACATAATGGTATCTATATCTAAAATTGGCTTACAATATAATTTACAATTTTCGATGTCTATACACGTCATTTATTGCATGCGACCACGTGTCGTGCAGGCATGCATTATGCAAAGATTTTCAAATTTCGGTTCACGATACCTAACCGAGGAAAATTTTAGCTTGTAGATGCATTTTCAATTTGTCTTTTATTAAACTATAAAGCAAAATTACGCTAAAACCAAATAAACAAACTAGGTATGAAAAATTCACCATTAGTTTGTGTATAAAATTCGTAGTTGCAATAAGTACTATGTTTTTAAATACAACATTCCTTTAAAATATCAGCCGCACGACAGCCACTTCTTTCTTTCTTTCTTATCGAATGAGGATTAGTGGCCACCTCTGGTGTAAGGCTGCGTTCAAACGATAACACATACGACCCAACCTCAATACAAACTCAACTCATACTCAACTCGAACTCAACTCAACTGGAGCCCGCTCTTTGAAATACAGCGCTTACAATTTTGAGTTTTATGACACATTGATAAGCTCCGTTATATTTTGTCGATGCAACTGCACACGCCCCACGCTCAACCCAAACTCAACTCAAACTCAACCCGAACACAACCCGAACTCAACTCAAACTCAACCCAAACTCAACCCGAACTCACCTCAAAGTCACCGGAACATTACACAGGAGCATATTAATGTGTCATAAGACTCAATATTGTAAGCTATGTATTTTAAGGTGGGCTGCGGTTGAGGTGAGTTTGAGTTGAGTTCGGGTTGAGGTCGGGTCGTGTGTTATCGTTTGAACGCAGCCTTAGAGGTAATCAAGCCACCTGAAAGGCCTCTAACTTGGCTTAACGACTGTTATCAGATGACAACAGCCGGGACCGTCGGTTTGACGTGCCCTTCGAAGCACGAAAGCGCTCAGTTGTAATGCCACTTCAACGGTCACCCATCCGACACCTGACCGGACCGAGCGTTGCTTAACAAACGTGATCGAGTACGATCAGTCTGTCAAGTTCCGCCATGGGCACTTCACAGCCACTGCTGGGTATAAGCCGGGGCTTATATGTCCCCCAAGGATCTCCACAACGATCGAAGTCCACAGATATATACTGATACATATATTATTACCACAAAGTAAGTAGTGGCGGCGCTCCGCCAATATTTTGTGTTATTATTTATTAAAAATATTTTAATTATTATATTTATTGCCTTCCATTACATCATCATAAAATGGGTTACAAAAAGTAAAGCCCCGACCTCTATCCTGATATTTGCCTCTTTTACAGACTTCTACATTCTAAGAACTATAAATAAAAAAAAAATAACTTAAAAGTAATATCAAAAGAAAAAAACATTATTAGCGATTCTAAATAAAAGCAATGTAAAAGGTTTGTTAACTGTTAAGTTTATTTTGGCGTTGTCTGTTACATTCAATAATAATATTATCAATTTCTTAATGGAATCTTCACGAAGCGATGCTCGTACCACACATATTAAACTGTCAATTTTTTGCTCTAAGATGGATTGTTTACACACGACCACCATAACTTGAACCGCAGCAAACAAACATATCAAT
Organism: Agriphila geniculea; assembly: GCA_943789525.1. NCBI lineage: Eukaryota > Metazoa > Arthropoda > Insecta > Lepidoptera > Crambidae > Agriphila > Agriphila geniculea. The sequence goes on from OX038878.1 coordinate 21,459,433, forward strand.
TCATTACACACACTGACAGCAAAAATCGAACTTAATAAAACATTTATAGAACAATAAGTATTTTATAAGTTGGACTCGGCTAAGAAATTGGGACGGTAAAAATGTTTTTAACCTTTTAGACATAGTAAAAGCGGAAATAAGTATTTAAGCTCTTTTATTATGCAGTTACATATTTTTGGCTAGAAATAAAAAAAAACTGTAGATTTTTTTCTTTCTAGATAGAACATAGAGTATCCTAACTTATTTGAGAGGTTTGATGGAGCTTAGCGTATTCGACTCGCGATTGATGCGCTTAAGCAACTATTGCTAGAGACAGTCAACAGATGGGTGACCGAAAAATCCGAAAATGTATATTACCTTGAGCTCCTCTATGGTTGGGAAGGCATGTCAGACTTTGAACTAGGTTGTAAATGCAGTCCATATTGGGACTATGTGGTAGGGTTATGGCCTACCCTTGTTATCCATCCATGAGAACAGACTGTGAGCTCAGCATTGGGGATTTTAAATAAGCAGGCATTATGTAAATAAGCATGAAACATGCATATAACGCAAGCATTGTCTTCATGACGCTTTTTAAAAGAGTCATACTCAAAAAAAAAGAACAAATCAATAAATAAAATGTAACTGCAACGCTGATCGTGAAGTCACTCCAATATTTTCTATTGTGTTGTGAAATTGGAGAGGGAAATGGAAAACAAATGTTCCATTAATTTTGCAATATGGAACAAATAAATAGCTATAAAGCTACTTGAACACAGTGAAAAACTGACAAAAGGTGAAATCAGTGAGATTTGGAAAACGAATAGCTGAAATTTTATAATGGAAGTATCAATGATATTAAAAAGAGACAAAAAACAAAATCAAGCATAAATACTATGTTAAAGAAAAATAATAGAATGTCTTGCATTGACTGATAATCAACTTCTAAAACTTTTCCGTGTCTATTTCGGTAGGTATATAAAACCATGGCAAAAAGACACAACAGAATCTGACTCTGGAGGTAAAAGGGTTAATTATCACCGATAATTTATCAGCTATCTTTACACAATATACCGTAAACTGCAGTGATTAGCAACTTGCGTGGTAAATAACAACAGCGGCATTTTCGATGATAAAATAAAAAATAAAATAAAAATAAACCACTTGGGCCTGTTCATAGATAATTTTTCTGTAAAACGAATAAGGACATTTTGATTTTTTTTCTATCGAAAAAGTTGTTGTTATTCATTTTGTGTGCAATCTTTTGCGTGACCTCTTCCAGCGTTTGTAGTCTCGATGTACCCATTAAATGAATCCACAATGCGCCCTCGATGACTCCCCTGCTATATCGCGAATATAATGCAGTGTAAAAATAACTCTTTTTATTATTGTTTTATTATAAACTTTATTTATTTATTAGTTATATTTTATTTAAATGAAAAAAATAAATAATCTTTTATCATACTGTGCTTCGATTCACTACGTTAGGGTGGTTTAAGTTGCCAGTGTTGATACGGCGTCTGTTTTGGCGGATCGTTGTCGGAAGTCCGAGGTCACGTGACGAGCTCCATATCCGGTTACCATCCCCGGCAGATATTGACTAGCAGTCGCGATATTATATGCCAGTCGTTGGGTTATGACAGTTTTATATTTGTCGGGAATATCATAGATGTTTTTATGTGCGCCAGTTGCTAAATTTGACTTTGTTTCAGAAGTATTTTTAGAATAAAAAAACTTTGAATGTTGTGATTGGAAAAAAATCATTTTTATCTATAGAAAATCCTACTATTAAGCCGGCCACATATAGACGGAATCCCGATTCAGAATTCCGAACGGAATATCGATAATTTATGAAAATTCCGTATATACGGAAAAATCCCGCATGTGTGTGGTAGATCCTTAGATTTGTATGGATTAGTTGAGTTCGGAATTACGTGTATACGGAATTCCGTCTGTATAAGGCCAGCCTTACTGCTTTCGTCGTGAAAATGCAATTTCGATAACAAGACATTCCGGTTCAGAATCCTTTTTGTTCGTTGAAAAAAATTTGTTAACCTTTAAATGTAAAGTTAAAATACAACTATTAGATTATGTTAATTAAAAATATAAACAGAAAATACGACAAATGCTCCTCAAGGAAAAGCATAAAAAGTACTGAGTCCTGGTTAATCTTTGCTTCGTCCAATAATCCAGGGAGATGACACTGGCTTATAAAGTTTGCCATTGCTGAAATATGCCTTCTCATTTCATGGTAAGCTTAAAGAGTTTCTCTCGAAATGTGATTCGCCTTTTATATCTGCGAAAATACTGTTTTATGACGTCTTTATCTACAAAAGTTAATCAGAAAACTTTTCAAATAAACATAAATAAAAACTTGATAAAGCTTGAAATATGATTGTCAAACAACTTCTTTAACTATTAAGTTTGATGTAGAAAGTGCAATATGATATGAAAGGGGTCCCCTTTATATCAAATCTTAAGTTGTCCCCAGATGTATTCAAATAAAACGACTAAAACGGAGGGTCAAGAAATTGCCAAAGAATCGTTATTGTCGGAGATATGCAATATCGCAGAATGGGGAGAAAAAATATTAGGGCGAGGGAGAATTCACTAGGAATAACCATTGCCGCTTTAACCTTCACCCTTGCAGTTGGAAAAGAAAAGATTTTCGCTTTTTATTTTATTATTTTAGGACACTACTTAAAGTCATTGTTGTCAAAAAAATAAGACGAGGCTGACGTTCCATCATTAATCTTTATAAAGCTTTTTTGGTTAAATATTGTCAAGAAAAAAATCTTTGACCATTAAATTCCTTATGCAATGCAGCAAAAAGAGTAGAAAAAGCTACTAGGGCATCCTACTAATATTATAAATGTGAAAGTGGGTTTGGATGTTTGCTCCTCAATCACGAAAAAACTGCTGAACGGATTTACTTGAAATTTGGTACACAGATAGTAGATAGCCTAGATTGAAACATAGAATACTTATTATCCCGGTATTCCCACGAGAACGGGAACCACGCGGGTGAAACCACGGGCGGTCGCTAGTTAGTTACATAGTTTTCATTTTGTCAATATTTTTGTGGTTATCCTTTTTAACACAATAGCATACAAAAAATGACCGAACAAATGGATTAAATACAACAGATCCATTTTCCTTGATAACAAATTAAAATACTTTTTCCATCATTATTAACTTTATTTCTCCCCTAGTGTTGTTTAAACCATAATATTTTCCCTTCGTCGTGGTTTTCCGCCGTTAACAGCTTACAAGGATTTCGCAGCCTACTGGTTGTGCATCATTCTTTCTTGACATTTATAACTTCATAGGCAGGGGAAGAAAGTTTCATTTTATCTGGTATTGTTGTTTTAGATTAAATCGTAAAGCAATTTGTTAGGGAAGCTATCCGAGTCTCATTATATTAAATGGCGTTCTAAAATTGTATTTGGTAAAGTTAGTGTTGTAGAAAACTGCTTTTATTTATTAAATTTATCAAAAGTTTCTTTTTTAAGCTCTACACTTGAAACAGGCTTGGGCTTATAGATGTTTTCGATAGCGGAACTATTATGTAGTTTCTGTTGTTTGCAGTTGTTTGCAGAATTTAAGTCTGTTATGATATTTCATCCATTCGAGTAGGTATGTAATAAATTGTTGTAACACGTTAGTTGTGTTACATCAATAAATTGATCTAATCTCCAGAATACAGCTGTCAAGATAACAATTTCACAAACAATGACACCTCCACTTAAGGGCTCCAAACTTTGGACAATCAATGAAGTTGTAAGCCTTCGATATCGACCCTAAGAAAGTTGATGTAAGGGATTACATCCTGGATCAAGTGGGTGGACTGTAACAAGCTCCGCCAATCAATCTTATTACAAAAGGAATAAAAACCAAAATTGAATGGGGTGTGCGTCCATCAGTGGTAGAGCTGACCATTCAGAACGTGAGGGTAGATTGGTTCCAGCCAAGGGCCTTCCGTATGATTTGGTTAATCACTAGAAGGCAATCTAACGTGTTAGTGCAATCGAATCGATTGAGCACACAGATTACACCGGATCTGTGCTTGTTTTGGTATTATCAGTCTATTAATTGGAGACCTATGTATTACTTTCGGTTTTCTAATTTGCCATCCTGGTTGGATTACTTACTCGTAAGTCTGTTTTATGTTTACTGAATTTTATTCGTAGGTTAAAGCCTAGAATAATAACACCTAGAAGCCGTGTCCTCGTATGCAAAGTGAGGCAACTAATACTGAGCCAAAATGGCTTAGTTTTCAGATTTATATTCTTCATACGTTACCTAATCGTAACTAAAATCCAATAATATAGTAACTAATCTCCTAAAGATAGGGAAATTCAAACTGTTTTGTATTTATTAGGTATGATTATGTAATAATGGACAATAAGAATCTGAAAACGGCGCCATTAAGGCTGTTTTAGTTGCCTCATTTTTGACAGTGCGCTTTGTAGGGAATTATTGTTCTAGGTGTTATTATTCTAATCTAAAGGTGCTCCCTCACCGGGAGCATTCACGTGTACTGTAACATTATAGATTCGTCTTTGAGCATAACATTACAATAATACCTCTCTGACTGACGAGCATTCGCGTGTTACTCCTCCTTTACTGATGTATGCCCGTTTTGTATCATTACAAGGTGCGCATTGTAATGCTCGGTTCTCCTCCTTCACTGATGTAATGCTCAAATCTGTAACGTTACATTACACGTGAATACTCCCGGTGAGGGAGCACCTTTAGGTTTATGCTTACATTGTTAATTGCTTTACTTTAAACATGATGAAATTTTTATTATTATATATCAAATAGAATAGGCAGCAAAATACATAATTATTGATATAGTATAAAAATGAACCTTATAAAAGCAAATATTGCATTTATTACATCTTACTGTTTATAAAGTCCATTTAATTAAAATTGGATTGAAATTGCGATGTTAAGTAGTATTTTAATTGCAGGTGAATTTTGCAGCAATCGCAACGAGTGGAATAAATAATTAATCTGTCAGCTGATTGCACTCCGAGCAGAAGAATCGATATATCACTTTATTATAAATTCACATCATGAAATTAATTTACTTACATTTATTAATTGGTATGGTTTTCGGTGTGGATGCGAGGAGAATGCTGAGTAATAGTACCGTAAAACCCTTTAACTTCGCCTACTGAACCAAACTTTGCCTAAAAAAAGAAACTTCCATATCTCGGGAAATTAAATAGCATAATCACTTTTTTGAAATTGGTAATAATCTCTTGTTTGTTGTGGCAAAACTGGATTCTACTCTCTACAAAACTAACTGTCAATTTGAAGCAGTTGCAAAAAAGTCAGAATTTTCGCGCGTGATTTTCGACAGTGTCCCCAGAAAGTCGTCTATTGTGTTCATATTTGAAAAGTTGTAAATATAGTGCATTGTAACATATAGTCAGCAAGATATCATTTTATTAACTATCACATATCTTGGACTAAATTGGTCAAGCAATGTTAGGTAACAGATTAACAGCACAAGAGTCAAAATTCGCCTGACTATATTTTGCTAGATTCGTTGTTTTATTACTGCAATAGAGTATTTATCTACTTTTTGTTCCTTTTTTTTTAATTTGTGTTTAGTGTCAACCAAACTTGAGATTTGTATTTTTATTGGTAAAACGTAAACACCTGTTTTAAATTTTGTAACTATTTATGATCTGCTGACGACCCTTAAATCTTTCATACTATTAACTGTTTAGTTAGACGATCATATAAAGTTTCAAAAAAATTTGACTCATTCACAAAATAATGTTCGATTAACAAACTTAAATTAAGCATTAATAAATTTTAATCGATAACTTTTACGAAAAAGTATCAAGTCAGTCAATTCCATTATAAGCTTTGTGGAGAGCAATTGGAAACAGTTAAACAAATAAGGGACCTAGGGATAGAATTAGACATGAAATTGCATTTAGACACCCATGTGGAAAATATTATTAATGGGGCTTACAAAATGATTGGCTTCACAATGCGTTCTAGTATTCACTTCACTCAACCTTCCTACCTATTTATGTTTATATACATATTTAATCCGGCCACAGTTAGAATACGCTGTGTCTGTATGGAACCCCCATTACAATAAATATATGGATGCACTCGAGTCTGTTCAGAAACAGTTTTTAAAAGCTTTACTCTATAAATGTCAGCGTCAATCCTTACCGTACGACAGATCGTTAACTGAATTTAATCTCTTAACGCTAAAATCTAGACATCTTCAACTTGAATTAATGTTTTTATACGATCTGTCTCATAACCGATATGATTGTGTAGAACTTAACCCATGCGCATTGGGTCGTTTTCGTGCCTGTGGCACCAACTTACTTTTAATAATTCCAGCTCATAGGAACTTGTACTATTCTACGTTTTTGCGCCATTTTATACTAGTTAATTGAACTAAGTTTACGTAAGAATTAGTACCGTCACTTGTGGGATAAATATTTTGATTTAATTAATGAATCAAATGCGGACACGTTTAGTGCAGGAAAAAATTTCGTGTCGAGCTCATGATAAATGTAAGTATTTCGTGTGTTTATTGTTATTTTATGGTCAAAATCGTTTTATAGTTAGTTGAATATGTCTGTTAGAGATTGTTAGATAGTGATTAGTGATACAATGTATTTTTCTTATTGGAATCGATCGAAATTTTTATTTGGGTCAAAAACGACCCATTGCCCATATAGGTAACATGCTTCACGTATTTATTTTCATTTGTGAGGTCTCGATGCGTGCTCATAAAAAATTAAATAATCTAAATCGGACTTGGATTCTGAGGAAGATGTCAGGGCATCGATGTTTACATGGACCCTCCTGCCGACGGCATTGAGTCTGATGACGATTCCCAAAAAGAGGACTATGACAATGTAAACAGTTAGAATCGAAACCAATTACTTGCTCCTGCTGAAATGGTTATGTTGCAACGAGAAGAATGTAATGATGACGACACCACCATCAATGAGGCCAGTGTTACTACTTCTTCTTCTTCTTCTGCTCGTACACCTGAGATACCAACCAGTTCACGTAAATCACGGAAACGTCGTCATGATGAATCAACGGCGCCACCCGCTACTGCTAGGAGTGAATTAATTCTGGTTCGCAATTAACACGACGTGGAGGATAGCAAAACGTTAGACCACGTAAGTGGTTAAAAAGAGATTTGCGTCCTCAACAAGTAGACTGGCCTTCTCCACCCCCACGAGTGGAGCTCACCATCAATAAATATAGTGAACTAATAGAGTTCTTTTAACTGTTTTTCAATAAAGATATGTAGGCAGTTGAAAAACATAATACTAGTTTCAGTCTTTCGGGAGATGGAATGTACTGTTTTCTGGGTATATTGATTCTCAGAAGATACGCGCCTTTACCGAGACGTCACATGTACTGGAAGAGTGTTTTGCAAATTTTTTGAACAATTCCATTCCAAAAATGATAATTCTTGCTCAGTTAAATTGTGATATTAAAGTTTCTTAAAACATTGAGACTGATTAAACCTATTAGACTTAATAATAAAGACTGAATTTCAACAAAATTGTGTTAAATTTTTATTATTACTGCTCTATACTAGTATACGACCGTATATGCGCAAGGGGTCGTTTTCGACCCACTGAAAAAAACCTACTTTCAGAACCGAAAATTACAAATTAACATTACAGCCGTTTTTTAGGGTCCATAATTTATGCCATATGTGAAAATCATAAGAATCGGCGATGAAAAAAGTTCTGCGCATATATGGGTTAATTATGTTACCGAGTTCCCTATAGAACTCATTATCGAAACGCAACTCGTCTATTTGCCACCCATGTATATAGAACAAATGCTGGCAAACGTTCTCATTTGCATAGAATTACTAACTCGTACAATAATAATTTTAATTCACTTGATATTTTCTCAACCTCTCTTAATTCATTTAGAAAACAATTGTTAGAAATACTAAACATTGAATAAACTATATCAATTTACTGCTATAAAAACATATTCCTTATTAGAATCATATCCTATTTTGATAAATGTTAATCTTATCATAAATAATTTAAGTTTTGCTTAATGAAACATACTGTGTAATACCCACCCTTTTTAGGTTGACCTTGTAATTTAACTTGCATACATATTATCTTTATAATACCACAGAATAAATAATAGTACTAATACTTACTCGTAGTGTTTAAAACAGTTTAAATGTAGCTACCAGTAACTGAATGGGTTTTTTTTCTCAGTACTTATATAACATCGCTTCTTAGTTAATCTATTTTTGTATTAAATACTGTCATGGTTAATGATGTTGGTAAAAATACTTTATTGTGTACACTGTTTTTTAACCCAAATAAATTGAAAAAAAACGCAACCAAATTTCGCCTACTTCACAATAAATAAAAAATACTTTAGCGATATTGAAATATGGTTCATATTCCTATGTGACTGCATATAGTAGCTAAGCCCTTTTATTTTAATGCTACCAATCCCAATAAGTACCATTAATTTCGATGGTAGGCGAAGTTAGGAAACGCTACTCAACTTCGCCTGGAATTTTCAACCGTCAATTTCTTTCAACTTTCTCACTGTACATAGTTATTGCAATCATAGACAAGAAGATCGTCATTGATTAGATAACATGCAACCGTTTCAATTCAAATATAAACAATAGATTGGCAAAAATTTAAAAAATACTATCAAAAGCAGGCGAAGTTAGGTTTTACGGTACTTATGTTTTTTTATTTAGATTTCTTTTTGGCAGATGAGTGAATTACGATAAATGTCAAAGGTAGGAAGGACTAAAAACCGATGAATAATTATAATAACTTGAACCGCACAGGGTTTTGCAAATTTTGGACTTAAATTGTACCAGTACCTACGAGTCCTACGAGTATAGTTACTATCATTTCATATCATTGCATTCTTAATAAGTACTCACGGTCATAGGTGTCAAAGAATTTTCCGACGATAATAATAGAAGATAAAGCAATCGAACTATTAGTATTAGTATATACTCGTAGGATATAGTGGGATAAGCTTTTTCATTTCTCATTTTCGGAAAGTGATGTATATTTAAACTGAGCAGCGGGTCCAAAACTCTTCGTTCCATCCTAAGGAGTAAAAGAAATTTAAAAATAGAACTGAATTTGGTTACATAGTCAACCATAGAGTTACCTCATCGGTAATGATTTAAAAAAAATAGACAGGGCGCATTCACGAATAACCATGAAACATGGTATAAACAGCCAGTGCAAAATTAAAAATATTGGGTGAAGCAGCCGGCGACGCAGCGTGTTCCAAATTTAAAATAAGAAAAACTAGAAAATATTGGCGGGATACCTAACTCTGTGACTTTGAGCTGTGTGTGCCGTATAGATTTGTTTCAAGTTAATTTTGTATTTACCTACTAAAAATGAGTTAAAATAAAACAAAATTTCAAACAAAATAAAAGAAACAATAAAACAACGCTCTAATTCGCCTCAACCAACTACTTTAGGAGAGTCTCTGCCATGGACTTCGCCGTCTAATCAAAGACCAATAAAATATCTCCAACTTTTACAGGCATCCAACAAAGCCAAATCGGCCATCATAATGTATCAAACTTTGTAAATATTCCAAGCAAGAATTTAACTTTAAGTTTTACCCATTGTTCTAATTTTTCAATTAAAAATTAGGTAAGTTAGTATAAAAAGTATAAGGTCTACCTATGTAGTTACTAAGTACTTACATGTTTTTATTAAAAACATTTTTGAAAATCTAAGACTTTTTTACTTTCCTTATAATCGAAATGAAAAGTAGAGTGTTAAACACGGGTAAAAGTCATTAATTCCATACTCGAACTATAGCCGCCCTCGCTATGCTCGGGCGTCTAAATATCTCGTATGGGAATTGCTTTCTTTTGACCCTTATATAAATATCTACTATTATTAGCATAAAGTTTAATAAAAAATCACAATTGTTTTCTTTCGATATATATACTCTTTTATTATTCGGTAACCAAATAATTTTACAAAATCTAACAGATATCTAAAAAATTTGTAAATATTAATCATAAAGCATACAAAATTTGCGGATTACAGTATTATTTTCTGGCACACAAACACTGTTTGATTACCAGATGGACTGTAATGTAATCTTTAACAGCCGTTTAGCAGCCATGTGACAATAAAGGCGGCATGCCCTTTTAATATTGTACACTCATTATTTTGTCTCGCTTTTTCGCAAACGTTGAGTTTAGACCATTTTAATATTTTGTTTGGTATTTCCCTTTCATTAAAGGTGCGTACACATTTTTCCGCTGACTGCCGCTCTCTCACTCGCACATATCATATTTGCTCCAGATTTCTTAAATCTGAGTGTGTAATTGAAAAATGTGTCTCGGCCACTTTTCGCAATATAAGATTACCGACATTTCAACATATTTTTTTTCAGTTTAGAGTTGCTGAAGTACAAAAATTTATCATTTTTGCCTTTTCAAATAACTGTTACAAACGACAACTTTTTGTAATTTAGCAACTTTTAATTTTATATTGCGAAAAGTGGCCCAGACACATTTTTCAATTACGCACTAAGATTAAAGAAGTTTTGAGAAAACATGAAATGTGCGAGCGAGAGAGTGGCAGTCAGCGGCAAAATATGTACGGACTCTTAATACATCACCCTTCACTTTTTTTAAGACTGACCAAAAAAGAAGATAGTATTGTTTACACGGCTGCCCAAAAAAAGAAGGATGTATTGTGTTCAGAGTTCATATATGTTTGTTTCTTTATTCCACCTTAACTTCTAAATGTAGATGTGTCAGGTATCATTAAAATTCTTACATTACCCCCCAAGTAACACTTGATTTTTTGAAAAAAGTCAATATGTCGGTTGCATAACGCATATATTTTGTAATGTGAAAAAAACATTTGAGTTGGCTTTAGAAATAGGGCGCCTGATTTTTGAATTGAAATAATATATCTATCGCATTTTGTAAAGTTTCGAAAGGCCTTTCAAATGGTACTAGTTTCCTGATGTGGAAATTTGTATTTTTGTTTTTATAATTATTTGAAAGAAACAAAGTGTTGTATGACTAAATGACAGTATATTTCGTATTTCTGCGTGAACGGAACATGTTAACACACCATATAATATTTGTATGTTTGATAGTTCGCGCTTATTTCTGTTTTCGTTTATTGCAGCAGTTCCAGAACCGAAATTAGTCAACACCGACACCACGTGGTAAATGCTAGTCTTTCCTACCCCTAAAGTGTTTGTATCAGCACCGGAGCCGTGACAGAAAGAACTTAGATGTAAGAAAAGTGGTGATTTGAGATTTTTGACGTTAGGATTTTTAAAATCATATTTCTCAGTATTATTAATTTCCGCGCAGCGGGCGTGATACTGGAAGGTTTCCCTCTCCCCTCTTACTCTCTTATCGATCTCAATCCTCGTTTCAGGCGCCTTATTTCTAGAGATTACCCAAACATTTATTTCTTTAATTATTACAATATGTGAATCAAATGAAAGGCCTTGATGAGCACATTCCAAAACTATAAAGTTGTCACTAGAAACATTATGTACTTAGGTAATAAAAATTAAAAAAATTATTATAAACATGACTTCCCTGCCAGAAACGAACTGAAAAGTTAAGTAACTGTTCCACAGAACGGTATCTGACTGCAATGACACTTGTTAATTAACTTTAAAGTTTGCCTTTGGCAGGGCAGTCATGTTTTTATTATTTTTGAAAATATTTTTGAATAAAAAGCATTGAAGTTATCATAAAAAATCTCAATCTAGAGAAAGGTATTTATTAGCATAGTCCATAAGATATCAAACACATGGTACATTGAGCACGAGAGCCTATCAAGGCATTTTAAAACTAACAACTTCACTACAAGGGTGGATGCTATCAGTTCATGGTATTATTTTGACCTCGAAGTTGCTTAAGATGATGTCTACTGAGAGGAAAAAATTTACTCCCAGTGAAGCCGCGCCCACTAATCGACCAGAACGGGCAGCCGAGGTACAAAGCCGAGGACAGGGCCGAACTCCTCGCTGAACATCTGGGTTGGCAATTTACCCCCAACCCGGTGGCCGACAACGTACACAATGCGACAGTCCAGTCACAAGTGACTAAAAAGGCAACATCAGGCTTTAGTTATAGAAATATTAGATTCCTTGCTATTATATTTCAGACTTTTAGGGAAAAGTATTGTATACAACTAAGCAATCATGGTGTGTGTTTATTTTCACCACGTCGTAAGTTATATTTTCCGAATTTTCTTTTAAGTTTATAAAGTTTTGAGTTAATAAACATTGGCAGATTGTATTTTTAGTGAGCACATTCTACATTATCATACGAATTAGAAATTAGGATGGATATATACATTTTTATTAAAAGTTATTATTGAACGTGGCACAGGCTGTTTGACTTCTCATGTTAACAAAACTATCAAAGATATATCGAACCTAAAACCATTTTTCTTGGAGCAGATCTTCACTTCAAATAAGATGAGGTGGAGCATGCGCCAAAAGTTATTTGTTTAATGTAATGTTTTGTTAACACGTAAAATAGAGTTATAAATTCCTGAGGTCCGTGAACAATTTACTGAAGGTAATCTGATGGAGGCTGGAATGGCTTCGTGACAATCGCGTTGATCTGAACATAACATCAATTAACACAGTTAATATAATACTTACTAAAAATGTTAATAATGTTCTCAGGAATTCATTATTTAAATCGAGCAAAACAGGGGCAGGAGTATTTTGTATGTAGCGTTCGTACTTCGTAGTCAGATTTGTTCTCAGTGTGCCACAGTACTAACGGTTCTACTACAGCAAGTCACGCGGGCCAATTTGGTGAAACGCCGCTTGTGGGTAAGGAAATAGGTTCGGGCGAGAGTGGTCGACGGGTCATTATTTCAGACGGGGTTTTCGGTGGCTGACGAGTTGAGGGCGTGGACGGTAATATACTGTCTGTGCACGTTTATGTATGTACGAGATGATGAGAATCGAGGGCAGGTAAAAGTCCGTTCACTCAGATAGTGTCGCCCTTTTATCTCACCGCCTTTGCACGTGCCGCTTCTTGTCAAAGGATGCCGCCGCATAACAAAGGATACCACGTGCGGCGTACACCCACAAGTAAATTTGGATGTTGGCAGTTTACATAGAAGTGCCGTAGTGAAAGGTTGTGTTTGTTACCGGTATTCCTGTCTCTGAACACAAGTGCTTGCGGGTGTACCGACACTATCTAAGCGAATGGACCGTACTAAGGATTTAGATTCAAGTATTTCCATTGAATATTATACAAAAGTAAATATAGGTAACTAAGTAGTTATGTGGCAGATATTAAACCTGGATTGAAATATAAAAATAAACTTACCTAACATAAAAATAAACTTAATTTTATGAAAATAAATAGTATTGATTTGCTTGCAACAAGCATCTACACAACTGTTTAGTCTCAATATAACATGAGCTACATCAAACAAGTTTTTTAAATACCGAGAGATACATTAACACGTCATTCATGTATACCATTGTGTTAGGATGTTACAACTTGAGTTATTATAAATATTATTTCATTCATAAATAGCTAACATTATCTAGACATAATGACCAGCTGCCATGCTTCATTAGTGCTTGACCAATCATGTCATATGCTTTCAGGCGAAGCGTCAATTCCCTCTCATGTGAGGAACCTCACATGAGAGGGACGCCAGACGCTCAGAACCTCCCTATTTCGGAGCTGCACTTCAATATTGATTGCGATTGACTGAGAATTCAATGTGCTCATTTACCTGTACTGCATTGTATCATTTATCTGCTCATTTACCTGCTCTATGTTCAGTAGGCATTATTTTTGAATTGCTGAATGGTTTTTTATCCGTTCTTCATTATTTAAAGACACTCAGATAAAAATATAAGTGTAATTTTGTGTTATATTTTTTTAAATAAATCTACAGATCAAATATGACTTGTTTTTAATGACTTTTGAATTTAAGTTTCATTAGATCATTATCTTTTTTTTGGGTATTTACATAGAGCGACTTGGCAGGCGACTTTGTCAATTAGCGCTTTTTATTAACAATATTTAGTTTGTAAAATCTAATCGCAAACCTAATTGCAATTCAATTTTACAAGCGCTTATCGATAAAAAGCCACGACTGACCTGTGGTCACACTAACTTACCACACAAGCGCTAATTGACAAAGTCGCCAGTCAAGTTGCCTGCCAAATCGACTCGTGTAAATCCCCGTAACATAATCCAAAACTGGAAGTAAATAGTTGTCATTCCTTCTTAGGGTTCCGTAGCCTAATGGCAAAAAACAGAACCCTTAAATATTTGTCATGTCTGTTTGTCCGTCCGTATGTCACAGCCACTTTATTCCGAAACTATTAGGATTACACAATGAAACTTAGTAGGTAGTTGTATTCTGTGTACCGCTTTACGATTTTTACACAAAAATAAAAAAAAATAAAGATTAAGGGGGCCCCATACATGGAACTGAAACTGAAAAAAAATTACATTGAGGTTCCTAAAACTATTTTTTCTCAAAGTCAACCGTTTGAAAGATATACACTTCCAAAGTTGTAAAATGTGTGTCCCCTCCTCTAACTTTTAAAATAAGAGAGTGAAAAATCTAAAAAATATATATGCTGTATAGATCTTAATAAACACTTTCAACGAAAATTGGTTTTAATAAGATATATTTAGTAGTTTTAGATATATAGCACATTTTTCAAAACCGCAAATGTACCTTTGTCATTTATACAAACCAAAGTTATTTTTGCAGATGAAAAAGGAAGTGATAATAAATATGGTAAGTATGGTATATACTATATGGTAACTACGGAACCCTACTGCGCGGGGCCCGACACGCACTTGGCCGGTTTTTAATTAAAAAGATACTTAGCTCACCTAATCCTCGAATATTAATTACCTCGCATAATACAAGTAAGATGGTTCATAACGCAATACAGTTACTCTGAAAACTTTTCGTTTTATAATGGTAACACTGCTATTTTCCCTCTCTTCGTTACCAAAAGAAATTTAACCAGTAATTTAGTGTTGAACTCATTTTCTTTCTTAGTATTTATGTAAATTGACGTTAGAAAACGTGACTAGACTGCTAAGGTAATGCGACAACTGGTTAAAAGAATTACGAACCACAATTTTATTACTTGGTAGGTACATAACTCATTATTTATTTGAAGGTAAAATAGTACAATGTTGCGTAACAATGAAAAGAAGCAATTTGTATGGGAAAACTAAGAAAAACTTTATGTATTTGCGTAGACAAACTTTTAGACATTCTGTAGTGTAGAACTGGAACATCATTTGCTATTTGCTACCTAGAAAAATCAATGTGTTAAAATAAGTAGGATTGTGGTATGTATAAGAATAAATAAAACTGACTAGAACGGACACTCCCGCTCCGAACGGGCTCAAGGTCACGATATTAGCCTACACGTTAAACGGGATACTCAATCGGCCTACCATAACTGGCGTCGCCGCACGCGCGTTGTCTGTTTTTTCCGTAATATTTTCTCTGAGCGTAAGATCTTAGAAACAAATTTTATTACAATGGCGCCAAGTTATTGTGCTGTGTTTGGTTGTGCAAACAATTCGAAAACAATGCCACCTTAGAGTAAGACGGGCTTTGGAACGAAGCCGTCGCTGCTCGAAGAATGCCTCAATTAAGTTTTTACACGACTGCCCAAAGCAAAAAGAGTGTATATGTGCTCAGGGTTCATGTATGTTTGTGGGTATGTGAGTTTTTTATTCCACCATAACTTCTAAATGCCTGAACTGATTTGGATAAATGGGATATCGTTAGAATTCTTACAGCATCCCGAGTGACACTGGCTATATTTTTTTTAGAAAATCAATATGGCGACTGTACGACGCCATTTTCAAATGTGACAAAAATATTTTTTTCTTCTATTATTACAATATGGGCATTAAATGAAAGGCCTTGATGAGCACATTCCAAAACTACATAATATGTCACTAAAATGGGTAAAATAAAAATAATAAATTTAAAAAATATTAAAAACACGATTGCCCTGCCAAAAACGAACTAAAAAGTTAAATAACAAGTGTCGTTGCAGTCGGGGGACCTCTTTGATTAAAAATTGTGCCACAAAAGAGTCCCCCGACTGCAATGACACTTGTTATTTAACTTTTTAGTTTGTTTATGCCAGAGCAGTCGTATTTTTAATATTTTTTAAATTTATTATTTTTTAGTTTTCCCAAAGATGATATGAGGTAAGTAATATTTTCTAAATATTTTTTCGTTTTCGTACCTAATTCATCAAAAGGTAATGAACAGATTCTTTGGGGAGAGGCACAATATGTACCTACCTAAATAAGTGCTTACTTATTTACCATAGGTCTTAAAAACTCCACGTAAAACATTATTGAAATCTTTTTCTATTAATAATTTATTAAATAACCTCTGAGTGCGCCACTTTCAGTCAAACAACCGCCTTAAAGTATAATGAATAGATAATCAGTCATACCCAGCTTTATACAATACTATTTCGTATCAATTCTGTGATTTCGTTACGTGATGAAATATTATGAAACAGTAAGAGTATTAAAACCTAAAAATGTTTTAGAAGTACAGTACGAGGCATATATCTTGGAATCGGGTGGGGATTACGCGGAATGCGTATTTTGGGCATGCGTGGCGGTGAGGGGCGCGGGTAGCGGGAGAGGGGCGCGCGCTATTGGTTGCTTACAAGAGCAGATGCGCGAACTTATCCCTACTCCGTCGAAAAAAATTCAAGATACATGCCTCGTACTGTACCTGGATCTTTTTTTATTTAATTTAATTTCCATACTAAATGTTTATTTACTTTATTTATACAAACTCAGAAGTAGGTAAGTACCTAGAAAAAGTGAATGCTGTATTTTTGTATCAGTAGATAGTTAGTAAACTAGAGTAAAATAATGATTTCAAACTACAGAAAAACTCATATTTTAACGATATTATCTTTAAACGTAAGCAATATTTAACAGTAAGCAACCCTGGCAACACGCCTGGACGACAGCGGGGCGTAGGGACGTGAAGGGGGAAGTAATTATATAAATGGCGGCATTTGGGACTCGGTCAAAGAAGAGTCCGTTCTAGTCAGTTTTATTTATTCTTATGGTATGTGGTTGAATGCCTTTAGAACTCCGAATCCAGAAAATCAATTGATGTTGTGTTGCTTGCATGCACAAAAATAATTTGGTTATTTAGAGTTTCAACGTTTTAGTACCTGCCCCTCTACTCAAATGGCCAACATTCTATTCGTTTGAACGCTACGCTTAGTAATATAATAAGTCTATGATTAAAACTTTAAAATAGGCAGTAAACTATAAGGCCCTCCTCTGCGTTGAGCGGGATCCCGGCGCGGGTACACGGTGCGGGAGCCCGTCGCGGGGGCCCGCGCCGTTCTCCGTCGCGGACAAACAGCCCGTCGCGGGGACCCGCGCCTTGCTCCGTCGCGTGACCCGCGAGGCGGGCACTCCACCACACGCAGCGCTGCTCTATGAATATAAAAGAAACAGCTCCGGCTCCGCTCGCGTGACCCGTTGCGCGGGACCCGCAAGCGTGCTCTCCTGCCCCGCGAGGCGGGCTCGCCGCCCGCGCCGTGTGCGGCGGGCAATCCGCCACACGCAGCGCTGCTCTATGAATATACAGGAAACAGCACCCGGAGCGGACGCCCGCGCCGGGATCCCGCTTAAGGCAGCGGAGGCCCTTAAATTGCGTGCCGTAAGCTTGACAGCTCCATACAATACATCGAAGTCTGTGATTTACATAAGTTTGCTATATGTGATTAATCAACGATTGCTCATATTTAAGCTTTAAAGTAAGCGTAGCGTTTAAACGAATAGAAAGTTTACCATTTGAGTAGGGGGGCTGGTGCTGATATTGTTTATGAAGAAAGTGGATATGGCCATTGATTTAGATATATCGCTGGTTTGTTTTATGAAAAAGTTAGAAGAAAAAGAAAAAAACCGGTCAAGAGCGAGTCGGACTCGCGCACCGAGGGTTCCGTACCATCATAAATATAAATATTTGGATATGTTACTTTAGAACAGTCTTTCAAAAGTAGGATAGACGGGGGACAGGCAAAAAGGTGGATGGACGACCAGGCGGACAGGTGGAAGGGCGAATAGGCGGACAGTTAATTTACAAATCTTAACCACAGCTGCTTGTGGTGACTGAAAAACGAGTGGCTGACACTCCACATTGCAAACTGTTTATATTCATTGATGTACTATGGGCAACAGCGTCGCTTAACCAGGTGTTTCTTTCAGGTACTATTTCGGGGGGGCGGTGCCCCCCCGGAGCAGCCTTAGTGCCCCCCCGGAGAAAAATGAGTTGTGTGTAGGTAGACGGGCTAACAAGTGTAGTGATCGACGGACGAGCTCCCCCGAACTTCTTAATAGCCCCCCCGGAGAATTTTGTCTGAAAGAAACACACAAAATTCGTGTGCGCGCGTATCGCCCCTGCACGAACTAAAAGTTTCCCCTTATAATTTTTAATCGTCATCGTCAGCCTAAACACAATATTTGAACATCCTACCTTTGAAACTAAAAGACTTCCATACAAACTTTCATCCCTTATTAAATTTCATCCTCTTGGGAGGTGAAATTTCCAAAATCCTTTCTTAGTGCTCACCTACACCATGAAAGGTATCTACCCTCCGGTGTCTTTAATTTCAGCCGTTAGAGCTCTAGGCATATCCCAACAATCAATCACCAATCAATCTCCAATCAATCACCAATCAATCAATCAATTTAGAGTTTTATATGTATAGATTTTATTTATTACTAGCGAACCGCTTTCGCTTCGCTTCGGTTCCTTCTTTTTTTGCCAATTTCGACCTTCCAACAACACCCCAAAAGAAAACAAATGCCTTCCAGTCATCACCTCCTTTGGTCCGAAAGTTTGTTTACATCCCGTCATCCCGTTCAAGTCCCGTCATCGGTGTGAGAAATGCGCTGATGATTAAAATTTACTCTTAGGCGTGAAATACACAGAAGAGATACGGCGGAGATAAGGCGCAGATACGGCGGCGATGCCGGCGATACGTGTATTTGATTGGCCGAAAGCATCCGAAAGTCTCACATCTGCACCGTATCGCCGCCGTATCCACGCCGCGTCGCTTCTGTGTATTTCACGCCTTAGGTGATCGATTAACGATTGGCCTGCTGGAATGCACTCTGTGCTTGTTTTTGTCTGCGGTCCACATAGCGATTATATCGATATTATTGCGAATCCGTATAAATGGAGTAGGTACAAAAACCCTACTATGTAATAATTTGACACTACTACTTAATTTGGTCGGATTTGCGCTTAAATCTATTTTATCGCCATGCGGACCGTAGCCTTACTCTTTGGCCCCTGTCACGCGGCCGCCATGTTGCGGAAATATCAAGGGAAATATTTAGAGCCAATTTTATTCCATTTTAATTATTTTTAAAAGTAATTAACTGTAACAATATTTGAAAGGGTCTAATTAATTAAAAATAATAAATATTGATATTTTATAAATAATTAGTGACGCTATTATCAAAAAAGTCAATAAGAAGGTAAACAATGACCGCGCATACCGTTGTTTCACTCGATGATTTAATTACGTATTTTAATGACTATATTTTTTATGATTTAATTACTAATGTACAGTTTTCAGATTTATTCCTGTAAGTGTAGTTTATGACGCTATTACTTGCCAAATTTCATAGTTCTAGGTCAACGGGAAGTACCCTATGAATTTTGATTCCTTTGAGAGTATCGAAAATGCTTTTTTGCGCCCTAAACGGCAGTATCTTTTTTTCACATTAATTTAGAAGTTTGGTTTTTTTACAGCTTCAAGGGACCGTAGGCCTTAGTACATAGTTTAAATTTCAACTCGATACCTCCACGCGTTACCGAGATAAAGGGTCTTGACAGACAGACGGACGGACGGACGGACAGACAGACGGACAACAAAGTGATCCTATAAGGGTTCCGTTTTTTCCTTTTGAGGTACGGAACCCTAAAAAGAGCATCATCACTTTTAAACCACGTTTAAGTTGAGGATATTATTATCTAAGAAGGTGGTTTAAGTTAAACTAGTGGCTCCGTGAGCTGTAGACCTCGCGATAAAATAAAATATAATATCGCCATAAAGTTTTCAAAGCACACAGTAGGTACGTGAGTATTCGCAGCTAGGTGGTGCTCCTAATTTTGATGATTTTTCAAAAACTTATCCATTCTAAATAAAACCGGTCAAGAGCGAGTCGGACTCGCGCACCGAGGGTTCCGTACAATCATAAATATATTTGGATATGTTACTTTAGTACAGTCTTTAAAAAAGTAGGATAAACGGCAGACAGGTAGAAGGGCGAACAGGCGGACAGTTAATTTACAAATCTTAACCACAGCTGCTTATGGTGACTGAAAAACGTTTCAGCCACTCCACATTGCAACTGTTTAATTACTAAGTAGGAACTTATTCTTCGTTTATTCGTACGGCAAATAGTAGGTAATTATTTTAGAACCAGCCACCAATTTATTATTGTAGTGTTAGGTTGCGCCATCTCTTGACCGATAGTGGAACTATATTTTTCCTTAGGTTAGCATGCTTAGGACAGCGCCATCTGTTGACTGGTAGTAAAACTAAAAAAAATTTGATTGTTATTTGAATTTCTTAAAAAGTGTGTTATATTGAGACATCGTTTTTTTTTTCCTGTAATCTTTACATAAACTACTATCACATAGAATTATTTCAGATTTTTCTCTCTGCAAACTTCGGAGATAAGGGGGGGGGGGGAACGGTATTTTTTTTTACAATTTTCACCATAAGTCGAAAACTATGCGGCCTAAAAAAAAAAATGTTTAAAAACGTGCAAACGACGCTCTTTCATATGATACCCCACATGCCCTAGTTGCCCCACTTCAAATTTTTAAGACCCCTTTTCAGTCCCTGTTGTAAAAAAGATATTTATTTTTTTATTTATTTCTTATTCGCGAAATAGTTGGACAAATGTCATCTTAAACTATTCCAAATTTCAAGTTGATACCATTAGTAGTTCTCGAGATATCCAGCTGTGACAGACAGACAGACAGACAGACAGACAGACAGACTGAGTCACACCATAAGGGTTCCTTTTTTACCATTTTGGTACGGAACCCTAAAAATCATCAAATCGATTAATACCTGCCCTCCGATACCTACACTTACTTTCCAATAAACTTTTCCTATCACATTCTAACTCGTTTGGGATCGCGTGTTCAAAGTTCGGGCAAATCAAGCACGGTTGATAGACGCGATTCTCACCCGTCGTGCCACTCGGTAATTTAGACGGCTCGTGTACGTGCGTGCCAAAAATATTAGATCCAATAACGATAATAATATTCATGTTTAAGTAACAACGGTTTTACCTAACTTCGCCTTAACAGCTTAGTCGACGCGACGCTTAAATTTGTCACGACAATTTTCTCTTTTGTAACGACACTACTTGTTTGGCGCAAGACTCAGTTTTTGTTTTTAGGTGTTTTATTGATGTCTATTGAAGTAGTTTTGTAGGTCATCGTTGTTGTCATATTTTTTGCACCCACTTCGACGGTAACAAAAATACAGGGAGACGCCAACTGTCAAATCAGGTCACCAGCCTGTATTTCGCAAAGAGGTGTTATATGTTTGACGTGGGTGTGTGTGTCTGTCTGTCGAGGTAACGTTGGTCCCAATATAATGGACCGATTTTGATTGATTTGATTTGAAAGTAGGCGTGATCGAGATGGTTCTTAGCTATACTTTATGAAGATCTGTTCAGCCGTTTGAAGATCATCAGCTCATTTTCTACATGACAAAAGGGTTTTACCAATTACTATCACAGGATCGATTGATTTGAAAGGTGTACTGTTGCTTCGGTGGTATTTTCATAACATGGTAGCCTTAAACTGATGCTACAGCACCTCCAACTCCTCAGAAACTCACAACAGAAAAAGCACTTGGGCTCATTGGGAAGGTCTCAATGAGTGTTAGATAGATGATGATCGAGGCCCAGTGGAGGAAAATGTCTATGTACACCACAAACCTAGCATCACAGGACGGACACCTATTAGAATTAGAGGCTTTTGGCAAGCTGGGTTTTCTATTGATTTCGTCCCAAAAAGTATTTACGTGAAAGACGAGATAGAGTGTTGACCGTAGTGTGTCTAGCCTACTAAAAATTTAAAAAGTATAAAAAACAGATAACAAATAAAACGTTGAAAGACCCCCGACACAAAAACTCTAGAAAGTTAAAAATAGTTAAATTGTGCTAATTGGATTTTCTTTACTTTAATATTTGTATACAACTAAGTATGTAATATTCCTAGGGTTGTCGCATTGGGCGGGGTACTGAAAAATACACAGATTTACCTAAGGCAACATTATTTTTTGTATATACGAAAGCCGAAACACGGGTCACATATTTTTATATTCAGAATCAGAAAAAAAAACGATACCTTAAAAACTCACGAAGTTACAAGCTTTTTGTGTTGTGCTCGCGAGACATTTTAGTAGAGCGTGCGTTAATTATAGTTTTGTAAATATTATTTAGTCAAAATAAAACATGATATAAAAATATTGCAATCGATTCTATTACTGATTCTGAACAATAGTTTTCAGTATATACTACTAATATACTAAAAATAACCTTGTATACCCAACAACAATAATGAAAATACTTCTTTACTTAGCGGTCCCCTGACGTCGCAACCCCTAGGATCAAAATATGACTTATTTGGTACAAATATTAAAGTGTTGTAGTAGGGCCAACAAAAGCCATTTTTTTTTTACTTTTTAGAATTATCTGTATATATAAGGTCCTTCTTAAGTAGTGCACGAAATTTTAAGGGGTCAATGTACTCATGCATACAAACAACTTTTACTATTGTACCAACATTGAAATCGCGAAAAAAAAAATCAGCTGTTTCATAGAAAAATTAAAATCGAATAGATCAAAATGTATGGAACAGCAGATTTTTTTCGCGATTTTAATGTTGGTACTATAGTAAAAGTTGTTTGTATACATGAGTAAATTGACCCCTAAAAATTATGTGCACTATTTAAGAAGGACCTTATATATCTGTCTAAAAATAAAAACAACTTTGTCGTGGTAATAAAGCAAATAAGCTCGATGCTAACGTCATATGTCCATTGAATCTTTGCTGTTTTCTAGAGTAAGCGGTGAATTCAAGTTGCCTCAATTTAAATATTTCAGTTATATATAATATAACTGAAATATTTAAATTTAAAGACTGTACTAAAGTAACATATCCAAATATATTTATGATTGTACGGAACCCTCGGTGCGCGAGTCCGACTCGCTCTTGACCGGTTTTTTATAATAAAATAGTATGTTATAAAAGATGTATGGCAATATATAATCAGCTTATAATCGTTACTTTCGCAATACAAATTGGTTCAGTACTTGCTAAATATTTTTTCTAATAGTTTATTACTAAATGGTCGGGTTGGAAATCATGAAGTAATCATTCGTGAGCGAACTATAAATCCCTAAGTAGCAACATTCCTGGAACACATAATGCCTAGAGCGAATTTCCTGAAGCACGTACCTATATTTTGTTGCTTTCTTAGATAGGTATAACATTACTGTGAATTCTCATTGAAATCAATCATAATTAAAGAATACCTATACCAATCTGGGAAACATGTCTTTTACAAAAGCTCTATGTTCAAAGAGAAGATATTTAATCTAAACTTTGATCGGACAATAATCGCTTTCAATATACCTATTCAATATTGCTTTATAATGATATTGTAAATATTTTATTCTTATTGCGTACACTTCTTTTTGTCATACAAGTGTAGCAGTGAATAAATATTACAACCTTCCTACCTATGTTTTATTTACCTGATAATACATACACCTGTTATATTCTAGAAAGAGCATTTTTTTTAAATAAACTCCGGTTTATATTTTTTTTATTAGCTTTTCGCATAAATTAGTCTTTTTTATCAATACTACAAAAAGATGAATTTATGAATTCTATAAAGTTTTTGGACCAAATTTTAATCATAGGGTTTCTTGGTTATTTATTCGAGCACATTATCGGTTCCTAATTTTTAACATTCAAAGCTTTCCCATTCAAAGATAAAATGAAGTAAGCACCTATCAAACTTTCACCCGATTAACATAAAGATTAAGTCAAACAGCCTGATCAACAAAACCGTCCGAAGTTCCTTAACGATTGGACGAATTTAATGCTCTATTCAATCAGATTATAATTTTCCAGTCGAACGTTACAAAATAGAAACCCGCCCGAGAAATTATTTCATACATCGTTTAACATGTCCGAAACACCACGCGTCATCGGCATCGTTCTGAATTCAGATTATCTACCCCAAGCCCCAAGTTTGCTTTACAAAATACAGCCCATGTATACCAAGTAAATAAGTCTTAAAGAATTAGGGAAGACATCTTTCATATCTGTTCGGTACGATTAGATATTCATAAGACGTAGCTAGGGTCCTTTCTTTATCCTCCATTTTCTCACATTTCTTATGTTTCACTTCGCAAGCAAAAAGTTTATTTAGTAAACATGAATCAGTAATGCTTAGGATACGCATTTTGTGGAAGTATTTGTTTTGTTGAAAATACTGATTCGGATATTGATGCCTCGTTAAATTGGTGAATATTAACCTTCGTTAAATTGGTTATCATTAACCTTTGTTAAGTAGGTTAAAAGTATTATTATTATTGTACGTGGTTTGTTCTTTTCAAAATCATACTTATTCAAATAGTGTTTTCATCAACTTAAAAGCATTATTCGAATATATCGGGTCATTTTGAACTTACCATCCAAATTTTGAGGATGTGTTCAGTCCATGAAACTGAACAACTTTCTCTAAGAAACATATGGTCAAATATGTAAAATAAAAATCGACTTTCCATACAAATCAAAGAGATCACGTGATCAATTTAGTATGGGATGATTAAAATTTTCTGGCGAAATTTGACACATGTTTCTTAGAGAAAGTTGTTTAGTTTCATGGACTGGACAAATCCTTAAAATTTGGATGGGAAGTTCAAAATGACCAGATATAATTATAAAAGCAAAACAAATTATCAATAATAAGGGAATTTCAGAGAAAAACAAATATTTTTTTAAAACTTTATTGTTTCTTTATAATGTTTATTACACATGTAATTTATCATGCGGCGAGCCGCTCCACCTGATACCATAATACATACAACAAGTTTTAATACTATTGTTATTTGTATACAATAATAAACTTTTGACATAATAATAACTGGTTATAATAATCGAGATTTGTCATTATATTAATTCAAGAGAAACACGTTGAGTGAAATAGTATCCCTCATTTGAAAATTTGCGGCCAACTCAGCAGAACTTTGGACAGCATTTATGTACAAACTACTTACAAAAAACAAACAGTAAATATGAATTTAGTTTTTTTAAAGACAGCATCTGTCTAGAAAGCACTTCGATATATTCTCGATTTCAGAGATTTCTTCTATAACAGGTCGGGACGGGAAAAATATTTTGCATAAGATAAATTATTATATTGCAACACATTATAAAAATAATTCACATTTAGAATTCATTTATTTATAATAAATAAATCGATCTAAGAAAATGTTTCGTAGCCATAAATCTGGAAAATACATGCAAAATGGGAAGAACAGTAAGGTACAAACAACTGTTTATTTCAAATTAGAATTTTTTTCTAACTAACCTGTAAAATTTATATATTAATCTCTAAGTTACGCTTATAATGTTATTAACTTATATACCATGTGTAATATTATTTTCAAGATCTTATTCAACAGGTTTTAAACTTCGATAAAACTATCAGATACAGATAAAATGCAAGAAGGATTGTTTTGTCTGAATTTGATTCTGACTTTTTTATCTTATAATATCATTCAAAAAGGATTTTCCCAACTCCATCTTATCTCAACCTGTCTGAATAAGTTCTTTATGTGTCATATTTACAAAATCGTTTAAATCCACAATTAAATCACTATATTTACTTACAATTTACATCTCTTAAACAAATTTTGTAAAGCTAGACAGAATGATTCGTATATCTTTATCGTTATTATGTACAGTCCTTCTAAACTTTGTGTTTTATCGTAGTATTGTCAGCTGTTTATACATTCCTGTGTCACTATCTTTATATTTTTCACGAAGATTTAAAACTCTTTCATCTTCTACTGTTTACGACTTGAAATATTCAAAACTCCAGAGATCAAGAGATCTGTCAAAGTTAACATATTTCATAATCTATTTATATGGTCATGGAAAGTTCAATTTATATTTTTAAATTACGTACAACTTTTCTATCATCGCACTTAGGACTTTGAAATTCGGAGCTAGAACAAATGTGTATTTTTCTAATATTATCCACATAATAAATCAATAAAGTAAACACGCTTAGTTTTATACACTATATACAATTTTTCTATACGAAACAAGCATCAGCTACTTGCTCAGGGATTTTATTAATTTTATATTTTACATAACACAACCCATACTATAAAATAGCGAGTATCTGTTTAATTGGTTACAGTGACGTTTGTGTTTGTGGACTCAAGGATCTTGTAGTCAAATCCGTCACTGTAGCCAGCTAAATGATCGATATATATCCTTGTATTTACATGTTGTAGATGATCGGCATTTGTCAAGATAGAGTGACGAAGAGGCAAGCGACCAAGACGAGGCAGTGCGTCGGTGACATCGGGGCGAAGGCCTGCCCTCCCCTCTGCATCGCCGCAGGGTATTCACCTGATAAAGGAAAAATGGAGTTTGCTTCTTTGGCAAAAAATTAAAACTGCTCTGAACAATAGCACTTAACTTTTGGTCAAACGTGAACAGTCTTGTTTCTAGATCAATATATTTACACGAGTCGACTTGGGAGGCAACTTGGCAGGCGACTTTAGTAAATTAGCGCCTTTTTATCGTCAATCGCTTGTAAAATCGAATAGCCATCTCATTAGGTTTTATATTAGATTTTACAAGCGATTGTCGATAAAAAGCGCTAGTGACTAAAGTCGCCCCTTCTGGACCATCTGACCACTAAATCTCATCACCAGTGGTCAGTTGAGAAGAAAAATTTCTCATCCGACCACTGGAGGTGAATTGGGAGCAATTTATTCCTAATTCATCACCAGTGATGAAGTGGGTTTTTTTTTGTTTCAACTGACTACGGATGACCATCTGAAAACTATACATTAAGCCTATTTTTATAAATCAT
Source organism: Agriphila geniculea (assembly GCA_943789525.1). Lineage (NCBI taxonomy): Eukaryota > Metazoa > Arthropoda > Insecta > Lepidoptera > Crambidae > Agriphila > Agriphila geniculea. Next base: position 21,486,682 of record OX038878.1, read on the forward strand.
AATTTAACCACCATAAGTAAACTTTTTCCATATTTATGTTATCCTGGTACTTTGGAGATGCAAGTGATTGAAAATATTTAATGTTGAACCAAATCGAAGCGAGGACATAAATAAATATAACACAGACAATTATAGAAGTTAAGCTTCTCCGTATTTAAATGATCCTGGTACTTTGGAGACGTAAGTATTAAAAATATAAAAAAAATGAAACTCCTTGTTAACAGCAGAAACTGGGAAATACTTAATCATTATCATCATCATCATCATCATCATATCAGCCGCACGACACCCACTGCTGGGTATAGGCCTCCCCCAAGTATTTCCACGACGATCGGTCCTGTGCTTCCCACATCCAGTGGCTTCCGGCAACCTTCACCAGATCGTCGGTCCACCTTGTCGGGGGCCTACCCACGGAGCGTCGTCCGGTGCGCGGTCGCCATTCAAGAACCTTTCCGCCCCAACGGCCATCGGTTCTTCTCGCTATGTGTCCAGCCCACTGCGACTTTTGCTGAGCAATCCTTCGAGCGATGTCGGTTACTTTAGTTCGCCTGTGGATCTCCTCATTTCTGATCCGATCACGCAGGGAAACGCCGAGCATGGCTCTCTCCATTGCACGCTGGGTGACCTTGAGCCTCCTTATGAGACCCATAGTTAGCGACCACGTTTCACTGCCGTAAGTCATCACTGGCAACACACACTGGTCATAGACTTTCGTCTTGAGACACTGCGGTAAATCGGACACGAAGATTTTTCGGAGCTTCCCGAATGCTGCCCATCCGAGTTGGATTCGACGTGAGTCACACAGTCAGATTTGAATATTTTATAAATATAATAATTTTTGGTATGGTCACCAGTGCTGAAATGGGAGTAACATGGTGTTATTTGGTCACTGGTAGTCAGTTGAAAAATTGGAGTGCCAACCAACCACTGGTGGTAGGATTTAGTGGTCAGATGATCCGGAACGAAGTCGCCTGCCAAGTTTAGTCTTAAAAAAACAAAAAAGGATAAACCAACATAAAAAATACTTTCAACACAGTACAACTTCATTCTTCTTAGCTGATTACTTTGAAATAGTAACTTAAGTTTTTAGTAAGGACAAGTAGAGTATTTTATTTTTAAAGTAAAGAGAAAACTGCTTGAAATGAACATTGTTGCAACAACATCGTTGCAAAGTTGAAGTGAATACAGTATCTTGACACTTTTGAAACTTGTTGTAGTATGATAAAAAGTTTAATACAAACTCGGAATAAACACGTGAACTTGCCAAAAGGAAACGTGTCATTTTCAGTGTTTGCTATATCACTATTCTTTGTAATATTATATTTGTTTGACTTTTCATCCAATAATATTTATACTCTTAAGAAACATCGCTGATCTTATGTATAAAGCTAAAGTAAAAATTTTACAAAGGATTTTAAAATCATTAGCAGTCACACTAAAGATTTATCTATTGTATCTAGAAAAGTAATTACTTGAAGAGATATTGAATATCGACTGATTTAATCTCTTTCTGCAAAGAGAGAACGTAAAAGATCCTAATAGGGAACTTGCATAATTTTTTTTGTATCAAAATTAAAAGTATAATGCGGGAGAAAATCAACTGTAATATTAAAACTTTTCTCATGCGTTTTTTTCTCGTGATATAGTCACTTGAAGTTAGCACGCATCAGCTCCCGCCGAAAACGCTCTATACAAAAAGGTTAACATTTGTGACGTCACTCATTTCACGTTTTAGGCGCATTATATGGAGTTAGCCAAGAATTTTCAAATATCACCCTAAATATTGCGTTTAAGTACATATGTGTCGTACAAAAAATTATTTCTTATTCGATATTCTATCCGATTGTTAAGTGCATTATATCCGAAAATGAAAAAAAAAAATCGTTATTTTCCCCTGTGTGATAAAACTAAAATATATATTTTTTAATTTATTTTTCTGTTCCATCATGTTTTTATACGTGTCCGCAGCGACCAAGCTCAAATTTATCAAAATCGGTGACTTATGCATGTTCCCTTAGGCTAAGTATGTGTGTAAAAATATATAATGAAAACGACAATTTCATCAGTATAAAACATTTTATGATCCCTCTTGCTACAACCACAGCTAATTATATCGCTGCGGCTAATAAAAAAATATTAACGTACCCATTTAGAGCAAACGTTTCATTTCGTTGATTTATAGCTATCGTTGTTTTAATGATAATGGCTTTTATCCACAGCTTTTATTCTTTTCTGGGATTTTTTAAAAATGTATTTTCTTTCCGCTATCTCAGTGAGGTCGTTTATCAAGCAGATTGGGATGCCTTTAACGAATAACGCTGCGAGTGATTTAGGAATTGTAGATTGGTGAATTATCGTGAAACTTTCTTGGAATTTTTCGGGAGACAATCTTGTCAGGGGAGCATTTGATTTGATTTACATAATTGTGTCTGATACTGAAGCTATATCGCGAATATGGAAATCAAATCATAATATTGAAAATTTATAAAGAAAATTATTAGATTTTTTTTTATTTTAGTTCTCGTCATGCATAGTTTGGTAATGGTGTAATGAAAGAATATACTTTAACGCTTTTTAAAAGTGTAAAAAAGTGAGGCGACGCTGTACGCATTGTATTAGGGTGGGTACCCACTTAGGTTCGCGAACCTCCGTGCTCCGCGAACCAGCACCGAAAATATCGTTTATCCTCTGCTGGAACAGGGCGCCGAGGTGTGTACGTGAGGGAACTCGTTTGCGAAGCTGGTTCACACAGGCACACACTGTAGCCAAAGTAAAAATATTTGTTTTTGCTATGGAACACTATTCTAGGTTCGCGGAGCGCGGTGGTTCGCGAACCCAAGTGAGTACCCACCCTTAAAGGCCGGTCGGTAACTACGACGCGACGACGGTCATTGTCCGTAGCCTACACAACTGCAGCTTAGTACTGTCTGTTAACTTTTTCATTATTATGACAAGATGATGTTATTAAACAATACTCAGAGTGTGACAAAATACTTAAATTAGTGGGGCCTATAGTTAATAATATGTAAAGTGTTCAGATGTAGAAATACTAAGGTTATTTTCTTTATTCACAGAGCGGAAATTAAGGAAATTAAAAATGCTCACCATTTAAAACGTGCACAACAACACTCTTAGATTGAGCGTTGCTCGGGTTGCACTGGTAGGTCCCCGAGTCCGAAGGCCTAGCCTGCTGGATGAGCAGGAAGGAGGTGGTAGTCTCCCCCTTTTCCGTCACCACCGAAACGCCCCCTCGCGGGGAATCGTAGCTTATTATCTGTAGGGGAAATTTGGAATTAGTTTGCGCACGTAAATTAATTCGACGTCGTAATTTACGTCAGTGAACAGTGATCTCAAATAGATAATATTTAATAGTAAAATTTCATGGTCAACAAACGGTGAAATTGAGGTTCGCTATAATTTAAGATGAGATTGAAATGTATTATTGAACGACATTTTTTGGAGATACTTGTACTCCAAATATTATTAGGAAGTTAAGCCATTTGGGACCATCGTCGGTCGGCTTATTGGATAGAAAAAGGTTAGAACCCCCGAAAAATTTTATTTAAGTACCCCACGGGTGCTAAAGTAGTTTACTGCCTTCATTTAAGTCACGAGAAAAAATACAGGGGAGGCAGTTTGGTAAACTAGATTAATTGTTAAGTTTTATCTTATTTAATATTCGAGAGCCTGCTTTCATCGTCTCGTCTACTTATATTACAAAAATATAAGCTTTTTGAGAAGCAACTAAAAATAAGTATTTTTGTTGCATCATTCACATTTATTTTTCGCTCAGCTAATAATAAGGATAGGATAGACTTATTATTTATAATAATATGACACTAGCGTGTCTCAATGTAAATCGAAAAATGTTAAATAATTTCATGCACAATCATTTTATTTTATTTAAAAATCATTCATAAAGTTGCAAATACAGTTATTTGGCTAATCTTCCATAGTTTTACTGTTCCCTAGTAGTTTAATATTAAATATACACGGTTATTTTTTATTTACCATCCAAATTTTAAGGAAGTGTTCAGTCCCTGAAACTGAACAACTTTCTCTAAGAAACATAGAGTCAAATATGCAAAATAAAATATTATTCATAGAAATCAAAGAGATCACTTCATTAGTTGAGTAAGGGATGACCAACATTTTGTGGTGTATGTCGACACTTCCTTAAAATTTAGATGGTGAATAAAAAATAACACACTGAAATTAAATTTGACAATTTCAGATCTTACCGCATCATTGTGATTCCAAAAAATATATGCTGGAGGTTCTGGCGAGTACAGAACCACGCAGGTCAGGTTTATGGTGCTGCCCCTGTCGATATAGAGGTCTGGACCACCGATTATTTCTGTCGTTGGTTCTGAAAGAAAAAAAAATAGTTAAGTAATACCTTTAATGGAAAAAAATTCACAGATCTCGTGCCTTTCACGACCTTCTGGTGCATTGAAAATGAATTTAATTAATTACCTAAAACAAAATTTATTCGTAAACTTTTTTTATTATTATTAAATTTACCTATGTAAGTACTATAACTAAAACATCTTAGAATTTCTACAAAAAAATACCTAATAAAAAATTCTAATCAAAATCAAATGCAGTCTCGCGCTGACTTCATCATCATTTGAATATGTGCGATAACAAACTATGTTTATCTAGGCATCATCTTCACATTCTCATTTAGAGACCGTTGTAAAAATTCATTTGGAATCGTAGCGTACTAAGAAAAACATGAGACATGCCCGATCGAGTAATTTTAAATCTCGAAATTGAAATAACAGCAACCCACGAGAATATACAGCAACATCTTTAACATTAACATAGGTACCTATTTATTTCCTTTTTTACACATTTTGAGTGTAATTTATCTTAAAAAATCTAACCAATTAGTGCAAATGCTTTTCTGTATCTACTCATAAGTATGGAGGCTCAAACTACAAACTCTCTTCTATTCAAATTTCGCTCAAGATTCGTTTATTCGTTTGCCTATTATTTGGTCTGAGTGCCTATATAAAAAAGTGCCGGGTATCACGAAATCCCACGGTGCAGGCAATGGTCAGGAAATATAGCCAAAACATTAGAAACAGATGCGCCGAAATAGTTTTTTTCGATGCTCACGTGCAACTGCAAGGCAAAGCCCGGCCTTTTGCATAAGTATAGAAACGCTTAATTAATAAATGATATCTTGTTTTTCGTATGGGTAAATATTAATGGTGTTTATTTAACTCAGTTGTTTTACGTTAGATTTGACACCTAACCATTAAAAAGTCATAAATAAATAATTATTAAAAAATCACATTAACAAAATTTAATACAAACATAATCTCATTTAATCTATTTTACTTGATTTAAGAATTTTACATAAGTATTAATAAATTAAAATTATATTTTTATTTTGCTCTTAAAAACACTTTCCTTAGGTACCTATCCGATTTTTTTATAATTAGAAAATAACATTTTATTACATTTACAACTCAAAATATAACTATAAACAAACATTTGTCTTTCAGACCATTAGCGTTGATACGACTAGGTACGTACGTACACTACTGCGCTCAGCGCTCACTCATACGCTCCGCGCAAACTTCACTTCATAAAGGTTAAGCTACAGAATTATCCTTTAATGTTATTTACCTCAAATATTTTTTTTAAAGTAGACCAAAGTCATATCTCGAGGTGTTTTTAAAATCGACCCGATATCGCGTTTCGTTTACGAGATATGATTTTTTGCTCGCCGAAACCGGGCGAAAATCGATCGCATTTTTCACATTTTTGCGATTTTCAAAAAAAGATTTTGAGATTTTTCAAATTGTTTTTTTCTACTTATAGCCCTTGATTAGATTCGTCATTTGATATCTCAATCATTTACATAGCTCTAATATTTACGACACCAGGGTGAAATCGCACTTTGGCTGAAAATCGAGCCTATACAGATGCCTCAAAAAAAACATTTTCAATGTTAAAACATTACTCGTCATCAGTAGCTTCTCGACTCGACAGGACTTGAACCTGCACACAGCGTTTTCCAAAGCTACTGGTATAAAGTATTTTTTATTTTTTTAGTAGTCATAAAATATTTTAAAATATTATTATATTCTTAAATAAATTAAAATTAATAATGACTTTATTCCAAATCAAACCACGATTTGGATAACATCCGTTATGCTTTTTAATGTTATTGAATCAGGAATAAAGTAAAAAATAAGTAAATCGAACGAATAATTTCTTCCGGTTTTTGCAATTCTTTTTACGTACCTAGTACGCTCTAAAGAGTTAAAAATTATTTGTTCCCAGATACCCTACCCTTAGGCTGCGTACAAACGATAACACACGATCCGACCTCAACCCGAATTCAACTCAAACTCACCTCAACCGCAGCCCACCTTGAAATACATCGCTTACAATTTTGAGTCTTATGACACATTAAAAAGCACTTGTGTGATGTTCATGTGAGTTTGAGGTGAGTTCGGGTTGAGTTTGAGTTGAGTTTGGGTTGAGGGTGAGGCGTGTGCATTTGCATCGACAAAAAATAACGGAGCTTATTAATGTGTTATAAAACTCAAAATTGTAAGCGCTGTATTTCAAGGAGTGGGCTCCGGTTGAGTTGAGTTCGAGTTAAGTTTGAGTTGAGTTCGAGTTGAGGGCGAGTCGTGCGTCATCGTTTGAAGGCAGCCTTAGATGGTAATTTAGTCCACAAACTGTCACCACTAATTTGTTGCCCACTGTACATAAGAACCAACACCAAGTCCCAATTAAGTTTAACTTTAAGATCAAAGAGAATTCCCTTAAGGTTTAAAATACTAATGGTTTGTATTAATTGTAAGTAAATAATTCATAAGGAACGCTTTACGATACAAGTAAATTTGAACTACCATCCAAAATTAATTAAGTTTACGTGTTTGACTTCTTACTGAATAGAATACAGAACAACGAATTTATCAGACGAACTTGAAATTTATTATAGGTCAACTTAGAGTTTCAAATTTGACTTTTGAGTCAGTTTCAGGCTTTTTGTTTCACTTTCAGACTTATGACTCGCGAGCGTGCCCGTTATACACCTCACTTAATTAACAGACTTGTTCAAACATGACAAAACGTAAGAACTTTTGTGACGCAGACTGCCTTACTGTAGGGTTAAACAAACAACCCTGTTACAACAGAAAGTCGAAGCCCAGTTAAAGGCAATCGAACAGAAACAAATAAGGTTGGATAGGTACACGCATGGTATAATAATATACTGCGCCAGCACTCCGAGACAGAAGGGTCACGTGGTCTATACTTGCTTACGTTTAGGTCATCTTGACTATCGATATTGAAAATAAAGTTGATTCATCTTTAACTAACTGTTTCGTTTGATAAGAGTAACAAATCACAATTAAAATGCACTATAATAATTTTGTAATGAGTGTGACTGAAAAAAAACTTTCATTCGATGCTTATCTATAAAGTCGCAAATACTAATAGTGACATATAAGCAATTGTCGTACTCTAGGAATGCCTGACCTTGATTTCTTGTACCATGGACACATTAATGTAAAAAGTAATTGAGTTGCGGCGTTTGATAACATAATATGTTGCAAATATAATTGTTCAACGTCCATCCTCGAAGTATGTAGTAAACAGTTTTTGTAAATTAAACAGATTTTTATGTTTGTCATTTTTTGACATAGGTATTTAATTTCATATTAAATAACAATATTTTTCTCAAAACTTACTTAGGCATGATTTTTAGATCGTACATTAAATTGAGCATTTTGGATAAATTACGTTTTAATTCAATCAATAAAAAAAACTAAATAATATTATTAGAACTAAAATACGACTCGCACCTCGCACCAGATCAATTTCTCGGACGGGAACTGAACCCGCGATCTTTGGATGTCCAAATGTCACGGATTAGATTCCCGTCCGCCGTCGATTGATCTGGTGTAAGTCGTATTTTCCTAGTAAAATTATTTAGTATTGTATAAAAATAGTATTTTAAATGCAAAAATCTCAAATTTTAAAATAATCAAAAGAGCACTGAAGTTCGTAATATTAATGAACCTTTCCCAATGTAAAGCTGTCTCTGTTTTATTACCCACTACTGTGGTCGAGGCGTATCAAAAATGTACCGCTTTAAGTGTTAAAGGAAAGTGGATTTCGTTGTTCCACGTTTGTCCACAAACTTGCTCCGTCCGATGCCGCTGTCGTTTTAATAACGGAACGATTGTAATGTAAAAGTTACAGAGTGAAATGTCAATTGTCGTTTTTGAATGGTTAATTATGGGCTTTTTTGTTGTAAAGGGTTTTAAAGGTCATCCACAGCTTAAGGTGAATTGAGTAACATTGAAGGAGCCTAATGTCATAGCAGGTTTAAGCATATTTTGGGTTGCGATTTAGATCGGTCGGTCCTGGGATGGGTGACCAACAATTTAGTATATCGAGCTTCACCGTGCTACGGTATTTAAAATGGCTGAAGATAACAAGCACCCAACCTAACTTCTTTAAAAGTTAGGAATAATATACGTATGAATTTTGACTTTTTAGGGTTGCGTACCAAAATGGTAAAAAAGGAACCCTTATGGTGTGACTCAGTCTGTCTGTCTGTCACAGCTGGATATCTCGAGAACTACTAATGGTATCAACTTGAAATTTGGAATAGTTTTAGATGACATTTGCCCAACTATTTTGCAAATAAGAAAGAAATAATAAAATTAATGTTTTTTTTACAACAGGGACTGAAAAGGGGTCTTAAAAATTTTAAGTGAGGTGATTAGGGCATGTGGGGTATCATATGAAAGAGCGCTGTTTGCACATTTTAAAACAATTTTTTCTTTTTTCTTAGGCCGCATAGTTTTCGACTTATGATGAAAAATGTAAAAAAAAAATACCGTTCCCCCCCTTATCTCCGAAGTTTGCAAAGAGAAAAATCTGAAACAATTCTATGTGATAGTAGTTTATGTAAAGATTACAGGAAAAATAAAACGATGTCTCAATATAATACACTTTTTTAGAAATTCAAAAAACAAACAATTTTTTTTTTAGTTTCACTACCAGTCAACAGATGGCGCTGTCCTAAGCATGCTAACCTAAGGGCAAAAAGTAGTTCCACTATGGGTCAAGAGATGGCGCAACCTAACACTACAATAATAAATTGGTGGCTGGTTCAAATATAATTACCTACTATTTGCCGTACGAATAAACGAAGAATAAGTTCATACTTTACTAAGTAATTATATATATTACTATATAGTAATATAATAATAACGAGGAGCTCGGTGGCGCAGTGGTTTAGCGCCTGGACCAGCGATTGCGGATGTTAAGCAACGTTCGCAAGGTTCGGTCATGGGATGGGTGACCAAAATTTATTATCTCGAGCTCCTCCGTGCTTCGGAAGGCACGTTAAGCCGTTGGTCCCGGCTGCATTTGCAGTCGTTAACACCCACCAATCCGCATTGGGCCCGCGTGGTGGGTTATGGCCCGTCCTCCTTATCCACCCATAAGGAAGGCCTGTGCCCCAGCAGTGGGGACATTAAAATGGCTGATGGACTAGTAATATAAACATTTTGCAATGTGGAGTGGCTGAAACGGTTTTCAGTCACCATAAGCAGCATTTGTAAATTAACTGTCCGCCTGTTCGCCCTTCCACCTGTCTGCCGTTTATCCTACTTTTTTAAAGACTGTCCTAAAATAACATATCCAAATATATTTATGATTGTACGGAACCCTCGGTGCGCGAGTCCGACTCGCTCTTGACCGGTTTTTTATTTATGATATTATTGTATTGACACTTACCGACAACATTTAAATGTATAAAATGACTCATGTGAGGAGTCGTTGATATTTGACATTCGTAAATTCCAGAATCCCTGTGCTGTGGGTATTTTATCTGTAACAAACAAAACATTGGTTTACTTAGACATATATTTTCAAGAGAAAAACACAACAAGTGAAAAAAGAGGAAATTTAGTTCGAGGGACTAAGTTGGATCCCGAGAGCAGCGAAGGATTTTTGGGTTGAATTCCGAGCGTAGCGAGGGATTCAAAAGTAGAATCCTGAGCGAAGCGAGGGGTACAAAGGAGAGAGATACAAAGGAGAGAGAAGGGAGAGATTTTTTTTTCACGAGTTGTGTACTCTACTTTTTACGATTGACTGCAAGAAAACAAATAGTACGTAGTACATAAGTACTGCTATAATGTGATAACTATATCACATTTTATTATTTAGGTTATCTACCGATATATGTTGATGTTTAAATATTACCATATTTAAACATTAGAAAATAGTTAAATTAGAAGTTTTCCAATGACATAAAACAACCACGCTAAGAGGAAGACATGATTAGTCTGGCACAAAGGAATGTACTAAATCCATGGTCTGGCATCAGTCCATTTCATCAGTCTATATAAACTTTGATTTTTCCAGACTGATGGAATGGATTGATGCAAGACTGAACATCTATACGCGGTTGTTCCAAATTCAAAATATTTTTATTCACTCGGTGAATAAAATCGCGTATATTATTCACTTTTTTGAGTGGCGATGGAAAAAAACTATTTAGGTATAATCAATAAACTTAATATTGTAGCGAAAAATTTTCTAAGTCTATGGTATAATTAATGTTTGAAGGTCACTAACGCAACCTCTAATTAGAAGTACAGAAAAATATGACACGTTAGCAGCAGCACTTCATTAAATATCCACTGTTTTTCGTATTTTTTCCTATCGAGGACAAAAATAAAACTATTTTCTTTACTTAATAATTGTTTTAATTTGTAAGTGACTTGATAGTTTAGTTGGAAGAGCATTGGAACGGATTTCCAAAGGTTACGCATCCGATTCCCGCCTGAGAAAATGATTTGGCGCAAGTCGATCTGCAACTACAACTAAGTTGACCGTGTTGCATGTCTCTGTGCGATTGCATGGGACGGCTAGGTGCGATCAAAGTTTTTGCGGGATAAATGTCCTCTGTCGCGACGAGGCATCTATCCTAAACGTAATTTATATAGATTTGGCAACTATCCCCTATATGGGATAGTTGTCCCAAAATTTAGAGGTCCGCAAAAATCGCCAATACTCTGGAAATATCAAAGATAATATTTATTCCTTTCATAAATTTGAAGATAATAAACCAAAGTAGCTACTCGTTTAACAACTAAAGAATTTCGCTTTTTGTACTAAGAGATATAAAGTAATTTCAAAAAGTGGGGCATCTATCCGGGTTTTACCCTATACTAATTTAGTATCGTATTTTCTTTCCATTTCAAGAGATATTTCAGTTAGTATTAGCGGAGTAAATGAACAAATCACTCTTAAGAGTTGAATGTTTCTGCGTTTCGAAGATATTACATTTGAAAAACAATTTGAAGTGGACTATTGAATATTTAATAAGAAAATTAATTCAAATATTGATGAAAATAAACACTTATGTCATTATGTATTTAAATAATAGGAAGTAACACACCAAATTTTATGAGAAGTCATTGTAGGTAACTATTAAATCTCTTGTATTTTTTTGTAAAAATGAATGTTTTTTAGGGTTCCGTACCCAAAGGGTAAAAACGGGACCCTATTACTAAGACTCCGCTGTTGGTCTGTCTGTCTGTCTGTCACCAGGCTGTATCTCATGAACCGTGATAGCTAGACAGTTTAAATTTTCACAGATGATGTAATTCTGTTGCCGCTATACCAACAAATACTAAAAATAGAAAAAAAAAATTAAGGTGGTGTCCCATACAACAAACGTGGTTTTTTTGCCGTGTTTTGGTACCCGGAACCCTTCGTGCGTGAGTCTGACTCGCACTTGGCCGGTTTTTCTTTCTTTCTTTCTATGTCCTGAGTAAGCTTTCAATATTTATAATATTGCCAATACATTAACAACACATAATAATGTACTAAAACGACATATAAGCTGCTTTCTAAAATTGATTAAAATAATAGCGTGATTCCTATAAGGTATAATAAACTTAGGTTTCTAACTTTGCAAAGCAATTTGTGATTTTGACTTAGAAATAAAGTTTGCATGCAACCTTTTGATAACCCTTCATATCGTCATGGTAGATATAGTTTAACTTCAGACGTCGTTATTCACTCCAAAATAGCTGATATAGGCTCAGTTTTCCAGACGGTTACAATTGGATACTGAAGGATTGGTTGGTAACTTGGTACTGAAAAGATGAATCTAATTTTCTGTTACTCAAAATGTTTCCAGGCTTTTGGAGACAAATAATCTTAAACAATGAATCCACAAACTAAAAACTCTAAAGTAAAAGAAAATACTCAGTGTAATAATTTAATTAGAGAATAAATGACTTATTTTCAGTTTTTAAAGACATACTTAAATAATTCTGTGGTGTTTGGGAGAAACCAGTTAAGTTCAAAAGGGGCATTTTACAGACAAGCTAACTTAACACGAATGTACAAAAATGAAATGGACAAATCCTGAACTACCATGTGTTCACCAGCTCAGTTCTATCACTTCTATTAAGGTGGACTAATCAGTAATAGATAAAAATATAAAACATTTCAATAACATTGTTTTTTTATAATTAATGAGTTTGCCGTTGACCCCAGTCTAGCCCGAAAGAAAGACAGTGTCTACGATGGAGCGAGCTTGCCCAGAAGTGTATTACCTAACTACAAAATATCCAAATTGGACTTAACAGGTTTCTAACAAACACCACAGAATTATTTATAAACTGTAAATCAGTCGTTTCTAAATAAAATAATAAATACCTGTAAAGTCCAGTCTTCTGAGTGTGGCAAGTGTATGGCCCTAAAGCGCTGATCGCTTGTGTACGTGTACCGGCCGACGGTCAGCAGATGAATGTCCCGGTGCCTCACCCAGGACACTTGCATGTTTATCTGGAACAAAGGAAAACAGACGTTTAGTTCTTCGTCGGATAGGCAGCAGTAAGATGGCCCGATTTAATAAACGTGACAATACATTTTAAATGACAATGTCAATTTGGTTTATATTGCAGTATATTTTCTAGTTTCAAATTGATTGTCGCAAGGGTTACCATTTAAGGAGCGTTGGAACAAATACCGAGAAGTTTTTTATATTTTTTCCTTTACAAAATGTTGAATTCAGAGAAGAAATTTATTCAAAAACAGCTATTTCCACCTTAAAAAATGATAAAATACTGTGATCCCATCAAAACCCGACAAATAAAATGTCCCGAAAAGTATAGGATTTCAATCAGATTAATTCTTATGAAGTTTCACACAATTCATCAATGGTCGGATCAAATGCCAACTAATACGTGATTTCTTGATTTAAGACCTATTACCTTTTTTCAAAATTGTCAAAATCATATAAAAAAATCGATATATCCAAATGATCAATAAATGATCGCGCCAAAAACCGATATATCCAAACATTTTTGCCCAATATCTCGCCCAAATTATGTATCTACTTTCCTTTTCGTTTCACACAACAATCTGGGTCAGTTTTAACTACTAATTGACTTATTCTATTTTTCTACTGTTGTTATATCAAAAAACTTGTATTGTCTACTTAATTAAACTTTAGAATTGACAACATTTAATTTTGAGAAAGTACTAAAATTAGAAAAGTATTTCGAGATTTTAATGTTCTAAGCTCAAATATTTTTTTATCAGAATTTTTAGATAAGTATTTTTTACGTTAATTAAAAAAATCTAAAATCTACTCCAATTATATCCATAAAAACACGTACCTAAAAATTTTGAAATGTTGTCAATTTGTGGATTTAACGGTTTTTGTTCTGATGGTCCTCATTTATTAAATAAAGGGTGGTTTTTAATCGGGTCATAATAAATTCGCATTTTTGGTATCAAAATACTGAATATAGCGTACTGAAATACTAAGTGGGCGACGGACTCAGGGCGACAACAAATGTTGAAAATGGGTGACTTTAAAATACAAATTGATTAACTAGTTATTCAGAACGGGCGACCAAATTACTAATAAAGCGACAACCTTAGGGCACACAAAACATTAAAAATTTGGCATATATTTTATTTAGAAAAGGTGACTATTATCCAAATCGAGATGACAAAAATACCATGTTGGGCAGCTTAAATCAGTAATATATTTACCTACTTGCTATAATAGTTGCCTACTCAAAATTTTTGTCCTTCATTTAGAATTTTCACAGCTAACTTTAAATTATTTATCTCTCACATTGTAGTCTCCCGTTTTGCGTATTTTTTTGAAATCTACAGTTTGCCGCCCGAAAAATGAACCGCTGCTGCCCTGTTTAATATTTAAGTATCCCATTAACAGTTGCCTTTAATTATTTCCAGTCACCCAACTAATTCCCTTAAATTAATAAGCCTCAGTGCACTGTAGATTTTCCGCTTGAATTGACCAGCAAATGTAACATAATGTTCAAACTGTTGTTTTACCGTTTTCATTTACAAATAATGCTCCAAAACCAAGATAAGTAGCTAAAGTGCTCAATTTAAATTCTACCAGAAAGCCTAATCTTTAACACTAACATTGTTGTTTCTAAGCTCGTATTCAATAAATAAGATTGAGTTTCGTAATCCCCATAAAGGTGAAAAGTCAAATATATCCAGCTGAAATATCGACTGTAAATCCTTTGGTACTGTTTGACCCTTATCACTGAAGGGTACAGAAGACTAAACTGTCGTTAATAATCTATAAATCTCAATAGTTCATCGTTATATTTGTTCCCGTGGATTTTACTGGCACAATCAATTTTAATTTTAATATATTTGTAATAAATAGTTATTATTCAATACTAAAAATCCATTTTAAATATTAACGAATAAGGCGTCGTCCTAATTGGCTTCGATCGTACGAGCAAACGATGTGTTTTCATCGTGCGATGACACATTGCTATAGACTTTCGCGCGTTGACCAATTAGGACAATCTAAAGAAATGTGTGTGTTTAATCTCGTCATACGACAAAACCTCATCTGGCAGAGATCGTACGAGAAAACGAAGCACTTTCATCGTACGATGACAAATTGCTATAGACTTTCGCGGGTTTACCAATTAGGACAATCTAAAGAAATGTGTGTGTTTAATCCCATCATACAACCTCATCTGGCAGAGATCGTACAAGGAAACGAAGCGCTTTCATCGTACGATGACACATTGCTATAGACTTTCGCGCTTTGACCAATTTTATTAGGACACTCTAAAGAAATGTATGTTAAATCCAGTCATGCGACGTAAACGCATCGTTTGTTCAAAAACAAAGATAACAAAAGACTACAGGAAAAAAGCAAAGTATCCATTTACGGTCGGCAATAATCGACTACAATATTTTTATACTTTATGTTATGCCCCTCTGAAAAATAATACCACAGGCTTCCAATAATGTAGCAAAAGGTAATGAAACAACCTCGTTAGCTAGTGAAGATAGCACAAGGGAAACGGCTTCTATAATGGTGTATCTGTGTAGTTTCTACTCGACTTTATTATTACCGCTGAAGGCTTTCTCGTTAAAACGTTCGAGAATTAATGTAAGGGCATTAACGTAAATATAATCACGGTAATGGGTTAGTTATTTATGTATCGCTTAATGCGTAGGTACTAAAGTAGGAATGTAAAATATATGGTTTATATTTTTATAGTTATTAAAATATTTTACAACGTAAATGGGTTTATATTTTTTGTGTCCTGGTTAATTATCATTAAAGTATAATTAGATTGTAATGTAAATTTTTAATCGTTAAAATAAGTAAGTAAGGATACGGTTTTGTGATTTTATTACTTCTTTGAGGAAAGTTGACATTTCCGCGCTTCTCGAATAGGCACCAGTAAAGTTGTACGGAATTTCATTGCTGGTGATTTTTAGCCACTAGCGATTTCCTTTGAAAATTAATTATTTTTAAGTTTTTGTTTCAAACATGGTAAGGTACCATGGGCAACAGCGTCGCTTAACCACTGCTAAGGTTAAAATCGCTGGAACGCCGCGCCCGCTGTCACATACGTTTAGTTCGTGCAGGGGCGACACGCGCGCACACGAATTTTGTTGCAAGCTGGTTAAGCGACGCTGTTGCCCATAGTACAAGTACAACGAGGGGTACGCATAGTACATTGTACATCGAGGGGAGGAAGCCGTTTTACACAAATGACGTTTTTGTACATTACTGCTTTTGTAGGTACGAACTTTTATAAAAAAACTCGCACCTGACCGTTTTTTGGGTTCAAAAATAACCTATAAATTATTTTTTTGGCTTCTTCGCACCGTTTATGAGATATTTTTACCCGACTGCAAGAGGGTTATGTTTTTCGCGCGTATCTTGTAAGTTTGTATGTAATATTCTTTATTACCTCATATCTTTCAAACGGCTGAACAGATTTCCATGATTAACATATCGTTAGATTTGTCTCGTCAGCCCAAGTGTTTTTAAGAAGGTGGCGTTATAAAAAAACCAACAAGGCGGCTGCACGGTGCTATTATAAGTAGCGGAAAAAAAATTTTTTTTTAGAATACTGCAATTTGGGTGTCAAATTAAAGGGCTTATTATAAGGATTTCAAAAAGGTATATCATATAAATAATAACTAAAAATAAATAAATAAAAAAATAAATTAAAAAAAAATTAAAAACCCGCCTGCCTAAAAAGACAAGTCAACTGAAAAGATGGAAACAAGATTAAAAATTAAAGGCAACATTATAACATGCAGTCGGAGGCATATAACTCAAATCATTCATAATGTCACTTTTTTATTAGGTTAAATATTACAGTATAGCATATAGTACTCGCATTGTTTGAGCACTAATTGCACTGCTGGCCACTTTATGATCGCTTCTCGGCCTTCAAGTTTGGTCATCATTGGAGCTCTTGCTGTCCGCACTATAAAGGCCATATATTATTTCAGATTGTCCATCGCTGCCAGCAACACAGTCATTATAGACCGTGGCAGTAATGTGTAAAATACAACATAACAGTCTAAAAATAAATAATAACACAAGATCATAGAACCATACCTAGAACCATAAGAATAAATAAAAGTTTTATTTATTCTTATGCTAGAACCTAAAGCCAAAAAACCCTTATTTAATAATACGTTGTTTTTAAACTACTAAAGCAACAATCATCAGAATGATGTGAAAACATAAGATATAAATTTAATTAAGTTATATTTTAACATCATAAGTTTAGTACGTATAAAAAATATCAGGTAACCTTTTAAAGTTATCAAAATGTAACGAAACAAGATCTTTTAAAGAAAAAAGAAAAATTGTCTACGTAATTTGTCTAGCAACCATTAGCTAAGAAAAAAGCAGCACCAAAGTCATTATCCCATTGAAAAATGTCTAAGAAGGCGTTCACTTAAACCTGCTCAAGTAGAAAAATCGTGAGACTCATCTCGCTACTTGGAGAAGTCGAACCGTGAAATATAAACCTAGAGTCTAATAGTTGGATAATCCCATTATGACAGAATAATCTCCTGTTCCATTTACGGTCCAAAACATTTTAAGCCAGTACTGCTCTCTCTTTTTCAAAGCGCTCGCGTGAAAGAAACAGAAATATCTCGTTAGGCAGACTTGTTATTTATGTGAAAGATGTGGCATCACGGCCTAATGAGACTTTTATTTATAAAGTTGAGTTCACAATGGAGCTTTAAGTTGCATTGTGCTATTGTTACGTTTCATTTTAAGCGGGGAGTTTGTGGTACAGCGTACAGCCCTATGTAAATTGGATAGCGACTGGAGTGTGGACTCGTTAGCTTGTGTACTCGACTTGGCAGTATATCTGTATTACAGGGGAGTACTTACTTTCAGTGCGTCGAGCGCACGTGAGTGCTTGCGAATTAATTTCGCTCTGAGTCGGCGCAGTACAGCGTTTAGTAAATTCGCAAAACGGGAGATGTACCATAACGCGTACCGTTTGCGAGGTGTGTTCTGGCCTATTAAGATATTTATGCCGGCAATTCAGCTGTAAGTGCAAGGTTTACGCTCGGACCGCTTTAATACATCGTGAAACTGGAATGGGGTTTGGTTAATGCTTGTACTCAAACGACATTGGGATTCGTGAGGATTTTACATAAGACTGCGGCTTAAAAAAGCAGTTACAGATTTATGTTGCCGACTGATAAATTTTATTGCCTCCCAAGAATAAAATGTGAATTTTATCAATCTAATTGACTAAGTTGTTACTCTAGTTGAAATACAGTGCTTGGAGTGAAATGTTTGATTTTCCAATAAGCGTTTTAAACATGATTCATTTTCTGGTAGATTCAAAATTTGACTAAATTGCTTGGAACGTCTGAAACAACCATTTGATTATGCTTTTGGAGGCCCCAAAATAAATTTAATTGCGAAGTAGAAAATTTAACAGGGTCTAATGCTGTTATCAACTCCGCTTTGAGGAGTGTAGCTAATTCAATTTTAAAGCTATCTTTAAGGGAAGCCCGAAAAATTCGTTACATAGTTTAATGTTTTAATAAACATTGAGGAAATCAAGTTATAGTTTTTTTAATAAGTTGGAATTTCTAACACTGTCCACTTTTTATATGTCTCTTTTTTATAGTTGCAAAAAGTGGTTGCTATGTCTTCATTGTATAAGATGGACATTCGGTCTTGCGTTATTTTCGCTAATCAAGACGATTCCGAATATTTTAAAACTCACCGTTTTATTTCCTAAATTCTTGACTCGGCAGTTCAAATACGCAGTCTTGCCGAGCAACGCAGTGACGTTTTTCGACGCCATCAGGTCGAAATAAGGGCCTGTGCGGGGCGTAGGTCTCGGCAGGTCCACTGCAGCCACGCCAGGCCTTATGGCGTTCTCGACCGATCCGGCGGGGGGCGCTGTCGATGACGCGTTCGTCGGCAAACCCTTGCCGAGCTCGCGTTGAGCAGATGACACTGCAAACAAAAGTTGATGTCATCAAATCTGCTCCATGTTCAACAATGTTATGCGAGTCTCTTTTTACGCCTGTAGTACACATCCGCCGCGAAACACCGCAGTAGGTACCGCCATCAATTCGACAAGCGAAACAAATTTCGCATTTGTCGCAGCCTGGGGGTCAAGTCTGCTAATGTTGACGTCAAAATCGATGGTTCAATGGTGTTTGAATGGTAATGCTTTTTGACACAGTTCTTGTTTCTTAAACCCAAAATCGAGACAATGTGTTTCCGTTTTGGGTTTAAAACACACAATGTGTTCCGGTTTAGGGTTTAAGAAACAATAACTGTTTTAAAAAACATTACCATTCATCACCATTGAACTACGGTTTCGACGGTAACATTAGCAGAATTTACCACTTATTGTAATGCATAGATTTTTTACATGCGATTCCGCCTGATCGGCTCCGACCGTTGACACACGCAAAAGTAATAACGCGAAACCACTACGTAGATGTGATTCTCATATATCGTCGTCGATAGACGATGACAACTCATAGCGAAACGGAACTACCGGGGTTTCGCTGGTACTGTTTCGCGGCGGAGGTGTGCTAAAGGCGTTAAAGCTTGTCTTTAAACGTAGGGTGGACGTATGACACGTTAGCTCGATAAAATATCAAAATAAGATAAGATAAAAATAGAGATAGAGAAATAAGATAAACTTTTATATTTTGTTCATTATTCCTGAGCTGTGGATTTATATTAAGTAACCTACAGTTACTCGGTTTATGCAATGTGTTTAATGCAGAATATGTTTGATGCAAAATGTAATATTTTAAATGCAATATTAAATGCAGTGATGCAATATATCGGATGCAGGGTTGTATGCAGATGCAAGGAAAAGAAAATGCAGGAGTTGTTGTTGTCACGGAATCTAACCGAATAATGTTTAATAAAAATACATTATGTCATAAAGTGCAGCTTGAACTAGGTAGTAGGAAGTAAGAGAAGGCAGGTCACGGTTAGCTGTTTTGCCGCGTCTGCTACAATTTACTAATTTACATTATAAGCAGAATTTTATCTAATTACAAAATAAATTACATGTACGTGCATCGTACACAATGCACCAATAAGAAGAAAGAAGCCCAGTAGTTTACTTGTATAATTTAAATCCAGAGCGACTCTACCGGTATGTAAGCAAATTCCGTCAAATGGTATTACTATTCAACTACCAACGATATCCGAGTTAATAGTTAACTGCTTTTACCTTTAGGTATAGTATAGACAGGTAGAGAGAAATGATACCTACGAAAATAAACTAAAATATATCGTGTGAAAAAAAATTGTTTCTTTCCCATCTACAAAAGGTAAGAGCGATCAATTGGGACTTAAGAACCTGTCGAGATACGTCAAACCTAACTCAATTTGTGTCTTTGGTATCCTAAATTTAACCCTCAGCCAGAACTGACCGAGTAGATTAACTCACTTAGTTTATTATCCCAGATCGGTCATGTGAAAGTTACGTGGAACCGCTCATATGCGAGTGAACATCACTTTAGTTTGTGACGTCATCAATATGGACGCATGTATCATAGAATATATACATAGTAGTCTAAAATTCACTGAAAATATCGTACTGCTAGTTTTAAATAAAAAAAAACTACTTATTTATTTGTTTTCTAGTAATTAGTGTTAGGAAATAACCTAGTACAAATATAGCATGACAACATATTTGATCAGGACAACGCAGGGAGCCTATTAAATACTCCGAAAGTCACGGGTTTCAAACTCACAAAATATGTTCTGTTTATTTTTTAACAATATTTTACATTTTTTTTGAGTATTTTTGTAACTTGTAAGAAGTTTTCATAATGTCGAAAGACCCACGCTTAGTATTGAGTGCTGCATTGCTAAGTTTTTAAGTCTCAAGGTAGCATAAATTCAAGTTTAGCTATTATCGTTCAAAATGTAATGCCTAAGACGGCGCTATCTCTCGATGGGCCCGGTGGGACGTGCCTGGGGTACTCCGTAGTATATACGTAATAAAAGCTTAAGCAGTAGGTAAGTAACGCAACTACATACAAACTGAATCAGCGTACTCACACAAACGAGACGCACGACGACGCTACGATCTCAGATTCAAATTACGGCCTAGTAGTCAGTCAACAGCTTCGAGTTTGTCGCTGCAGCAGCGATGTCTGACAGGTGTCATATTCCATTGAGGGCTTTTCAAAGTAACATTTAAAAAATTAAAATAGTAACTGTTTGCCTCACTGGATGGCGTTGATGGAAAGAGAAGTGTCAAATTGGCTTTTAAAAATAAACGGCTTGTACCAAAGTGGCTAGTAAGTGCTCGCTGGCTGACATCTGCCCAAAGATAAATATTTTAGGGTTACATCTGCCTGCCTACCTGAGTATTCATCGAAGCTCATTAACACAAAATCACATGTCATTGACACATTCATTTTTATCAACACCATCTATCGAGCCTACAGCCTTTTGTCATTTTGAAAAGCCCTCATTAATGGTTAAACTCTTTGGAATCTGAATTGGATAAATTACATCAAACTAGATGGATCTAAGATTGACAGTGAAATCACGTGTTAAAAAATAAATGGCACTGCAGTATTGTCCAAATTCCATCAAACAGTGAGAGCTACTATGGACCGAGACCGATGGAGGCAAATCATAAAAACAGCCAGTGATCGTGATAGCGGACGGGCGGGGCGTATCGAAAATAGGGCTTATGTAATTGAGATACTGCTTTAGCTATATAATGTACTGTGACCGTAGGCTGTCTTTCATTATCACCCGTACAGCTTTAGTTACGCAATCTAAGAACAGGGTCGTTTTAACTAACACCGCGTAATTAACGGCGGTAGATTGAAATCACGACGGTAAACCTGTATTTAGACAGTAACAGTGGACTGACTTTATTAAGTAATTTATGTATGGTTTAGATCAGGTGCCAGTCTCTTATTAACACTACGGATTGTTGGAGAAAACAATAAACATTTTTATTGTTATTTTATTGGCAAAATTCATTTTCAGTATGCATCGGATATAATATTGTAACTTCTGGATTGTGAGCACTGTATCTTACGCCTATTCTGTTTGTTAGCAAAAAGACAGTAAAGGGCCCAGATACAGAAATCCCTAAGTCCACTTAGGTACTTTTTCATCTGATAACACCAACGTGTAGAGTAGAGCACATGTCAAATAGCATATAACCACATTTTTTTTGCTAACAAGTACCTAGGCCGAAATAAAAAAAAACGTTTCTTTTTAGTAGAAAAGTCACTTGGCGTTTAATAAGACACTACGTCCCAAGTATTGTGGTTAAGAAGTCACTAAGTTACCTTATTTTTTATATTATAAAGTCCTTAATTCTGACCGATTGTTAATTTTTTTCATTTTTCATTCAATCATTTTAATTTATTGCTAAAGACCTAAGTCCACAATATTTTATTTGAAGTTCACTAAATATTTAACTCAAGTGCCTAAGTCCTTAAAATAAGGGTCAAAAGGGACTAAGTTCAAAAGTTTGGGACCTATGTCTAATTCATTAATATTGATTTTATCAAAAAGTATATTAATAATATGCTTTATTTTTATATTAAATATAAGGTTGATAAATACCTAACCCAGTAAAGTTAGATTTTCTTCAATAAACTAGATAGAAATATTTCAGTGTTTTTTTTTGTTTAGAAACTCGGTTTCTGGACTAAGGGACTTCTGCAACTGGGCCCTCTGACTGTCTTCCTAAATGTGTGGTAGGGACAAATGCGTGGGTGATTTAAAAGTACTTCTTTTGTTAGTCCATCAGCCATTTTAATGTCCCCACTGCTGGGGCACAGGCCTTCCTTATGGGTGGATAAGGAGGACGGGCCATAACCCACCACGCGGGCCCAATGCGGATTGGTGGGTGTTAACGACTGCAAATGCAGCCGGGACCAACGGCTTAACGTGCCTTCCGAAGCACGGAGGAGCTCGAGATAATAAATTTTTGGTCACCCATCCCATGACCGAACCTTGCGAACGTTGCTTAACCTCCGCAATCGCTGGTCCAGGCGCTAAACCACTGCGCCACCGAGCTACTTCTTTTGTTAATCAAGTTGAAAAAATACATATCATAATTGTTAATGGCTAGGATAAAAATGCAATGGAAACGAAAATTGCCGAATATAATAAACAAAATAAAAACAATTAGATATTTTAAACAGACATTGGGCCTCCTGTATCAAGTGACATCGATTAAATCATTACGATTTGCTCTTACTAAAAACTACACTATATTTTAGACCCGCAAGCCCACGCTGGGGGTAAAGTCTGCTTCCCTACTAGGTGATATGGGTAAAAATATTTAAAAGGTTAGGAACCACTGTTTTAGACGATCTACTATTATTTACTCAACACTTTTTAAAGATACATTGGAGTAACGTAGCCTAATGGGTAAATACTGGGGGTCCTGCTATAATTCAAGGAATGCTTTTTGCCCAGTTGAGAAACAAAAAGACTGCCTGGAAAGTTTTTCTACTTTTTTTGTAGTTTAGGTAATCTAAAGCATGTAAACAACAAAGCGAAATAAGTAAAACTAGGTTAAGAATGTTCGTGTTAATAATGTACCTATAGAATCTATTTATTATTTTTTATTACCTAGTTGAATAAAATAAAAAAATATTGTTGAAGACTTATTGCTAATCCTATAATATAACATGATTAACGTAACTGCTTAGGTATGTTAAAAACCGGCCAAGTGCGAGTCAGACTCGCGCACGAAGGGTTCAGTACCAAAAAACGGCAAAAAAAATCACGTTTTTGTATGGGAGCCCCCCTTAAATATTTATTTTATTTTTAGTATTTTTTATTAAGTATAGCGACAACAGAAATACATCATCTGTGAAAATTTCAACTGTCTACCTGTTGTCGTTATTAATATAAAGCAAAAAATGGCAAAAAATTCGCGATTGTTGTATGAGCCCCCCTTTAATATTTATTTTATTATATTTAGCGCTATCGCACACGGGAAACTTTTGTCTCCGCAACTTTTTTGTCTCTCACGTGATTTGTATGAAAAGTTGCAGACGACCGTGTCGCTCAAATCACGTGAGAGACAAAAAAGTTGCGGAGACAAAAGTTTCCCGTGTGCGATAGCGCTTATAGTATTTGTTGTTATAGCGGCAACAGAAATACAGCATCTGTGAAAATTTCAACTCTCTATATCACGGTTTATGAGATACAGCCTGGTAACAGACAGACAGACAGACAGACGGACAGACAGACGGACAGTCTTAGTAATAGGGTCCCGTTTTTACCCTTTGGGTACGGAACCCTAAAAACCATTTGACGTCCACTAGCGCCGCCAATCAAGAAAAATACATTACGAATACGAAATAATCTGAAAATATAAAAACTAGACTTATTAATATATATACATAAACTATTTATGTATGCGTTAATTATTCTTAATTTAAATGTGTTTGTGTCATTTATCTTTTTATGAAATCTGATCTGAAAAGTAATCTAATCAAATAAGTTCAATCTAATACAGAATTTCAAAACGCTGTGACGCTTGATCTAGATTAATTTGAACCCTTGTCAAATCACTGTAGTCGTGCTACAATCACGATTATAAGAATGAATAAAATAACACCACAATCTGATATTTTCTTATGAACTAATTTATCCGAAAGGGGCATCGTCAGAAATTTTGTAACACTAAATAAATACTAACTACTTATAGTTGCTCCGTGAGCTGTAGACCTTGCGATAAAATGTGGCTCAAATAGTCCAAAATAAAATGTCACCATGAAGTTTTCAAAGCAAATAGTACGTGAGTTATTCGCAACTAGGTGGTACTTCTGATTCTGATCATTTTTCGAAATAGGTGATTCTATTTTTTACCATAGAAGTAACGATAGACAAACGCAATGTGACTACAAATACATCACATGTTCATTTATTGTTATATAGCTATAACAATAAAATGAACATGTGATGTGCAATATCTCTTCAATGTTAAATCCTTAGTAGATACACCAAGGTATTACAATAAAGTTTAGTGTAATCCAATTAATCCACAAATGTCTCAACTCAAGATACACGTGACTGGCTCAACCGAGCAAAGTTTAAATCCCGTATGATCGATAGAAATGTCTGGAACAAGTATATAAGTAGGTATATTTTTTTTAATGTTGATATCGTAAGTAAAACAATGTCTTTAGAAGGATTATATAACTGAATAACCTCAATATAAAGCACCCGAACGAAACTATCATAATAATAAACCACTTTATCATAATTAAGAGTCTGATTTCTGAACTTGGTATACGAACAAGTAAAATAAGTCAGACAAACCCTTCAGTCGCAATTTTCAGTGCACGCACACATAGACCTACGTACAGTAAAACTCGGCCCGAACCGTTCTGTCGCTGGTAGTACAGTAAAACATTTCGATGTAGCTCGTAGAACAACAAAACCGATATTCGGGCAATATTCTTGGACGAGATGCTAACATAACTTAATTTTCTGTGAAAATTCGTTAAACATTGACCTGTTGTCAGATAAAAATATGCATTATGCGATTGGTCAAGTTTTAGTTTAAAGGAAAAAAAATCATGTTGCAAGATTTCCGTTACTTACTCGTGTTTTTCCCTTTATTTATTTCAGAGTTATCATTGGACGTTACTAAGAGCACCTACCTACTTTTGTGAGATATATTAGTTAATAGGAAAAAAGAAATAAATACAAAAACAAAAATAGTCTTTAACAGTCACCTCAGCTCCTGTAAAAAAACTGAAAACTATTTTTGACATTTCCACACAAAACTGTATTTTTCATTGATTAAAAATACTATTGTATATCGAAATATACATTATAGTACTTTTTAAAATTATGTACTACAGTATTTTTATACAGAATAAAATTGGAACGTACCCAAAACACAAATTAAATATGAAATAAAACTATTTCTCTAAACAGTAGTCTTGACCTCGATAATATTCATAAATATTTGACTAGAATAACCCCGCTTGCTATAGCATACCTACATAACGAAGCTACGCGAAAAGATACTGGCACTTTCGGAAGAAAAATATTTAGGTCAAAGAAAAAGGCTGGCATACTTGCCACTTTTCCTTTGCTCCATGCTAATAACATACATGATAATAAAGAAGGAGACCACAAGCCTGTGTTATTGTCAGTACTAGTATTGAATATCACAGAATAACGGCTCCGAACAAAACAAGAGCGCGGAACAACAGGGTCGAGCTCAAACGGAAAATTTTATAGGGGAACCCTAACATATTTTTACTACCAAGCAAAAATATCTTAACTGAACGAAGCCTGCAAAACTAATAAAAATATATAAATTGCTGAGTTTATGAAGGTGCTGCGTCTAAGCTGCTTTGTTTATTTGCGAGGCTCATGCAATTTTTCATCTATTTTGGTATCTTGACACCTTAGAGCAACGCGGGCTTCCGTTCCGTAGTATGGAAGCCCGCGTTGCTCTAAGCTTGACATGGACGTTAGTATTTGAAAAGGACATTTGAAAAGGTATAATATTATTAACAATAATGGCTCAGATTAAATAAGTGTAACCCTTCTGATGTGAACATTACAATGTTAATCAATAAACATTAAAATCGCCATAAAAAGGCTAAATGGACTGGCATTTATTACAGGTTATGCCAAATTTAACACCTAACATTATTA
Source organism: Agriphila geniculea (assembly GCA_943789525.1). Lineage (NCBI taxonomy): Eukaryota > Metazoa > Arthropoda > Insecta > Lepidoptera > Crambidae > Agriphila > Agriphila geniculea. Next base: position 21,513,197 of record OX038878.1, read on the forward strand.
AACCTTTGATGATCCATAACAAGACTGAATAAAACAAAAAGCGGTGGACGGATCGCCGTAATAAAACTGACCATTACCGAAGTAAACAATATTAGAGAAGGAGTCATTCCCATAAATCTGGAGAGAAATGCCACCGTAGCGATAGCGAGCCAAATTGTGGCAAAAGAAGGCACAATATACGTAATACACAAGGCAGATTACGTCCACGAATACTGCTTTCGGACAGATAAGAAAGAATTTATTTTTGTAAACGCTGACATGACAGTAATCTTTGGATATGCAGGAACGTTTGATGCTACCTATTAAGAATAAACAATGTTTTTAAATAACATTGTAACTGAGATAAAAAGTTATTGGTGTCGTGAATATACATTCTGCAATTTGCTGAGAGATATAAACGAAATTCACAACAGTTTGTTTATTCCCTAGATGGCCACTTTAGTTTCTTTGAAAATAAACACACAGAACGAGTATTATTTATTAAATATACTAAGGCGATTCTCACACTGCCGGCGCGCGCCGTCGCGGGGCGCGGTTTGGCGTTTCACGCGCGCGGCGACGGCGCAGCGTGACGCCAATTCGGGTGGTTTTCGACGCGCCTCCGCGCCGGTCGGCGTCAGACGCGGCCCCGCGCTTACGTACAAAAACCGGCACGATCCTACGGAGCTCAGTGTGTTGTACCCCGCGATTTCCGCGCCTGCTGGCGCGCACGCTGCGTGCCGCCGGCGGCACGCGGCGGTGCGCGCTCCCGCGCCTAGGCGCGACTTCGGTGTGTTGGACCAAGCGGTTTTCTATACAAATTGATGTACTTACATACAAAGTAAAACACGCGCGCGGGAGCCTCGCGACCGCGCGCGGTGCCAGTGTGAGAACCGTCTAAAGGCCGCTGGTAACGATCAATCGCGATTATTAGTTATTTCGTAAATACCATTTTTGGAGGAACTGATAATATAAACAATTTTTTTTCGCATTCGTCAATTACGTCAATCATAAAATCGTCAATTACATTAAACCTCAATTGCGAAAAATTGACAATCGCAAATGATCATTTACCGGAGCGCTTAAGAGATCCGTCAGACGAAAGCAGACACACGTTTGAGCTTGAGCGTACCACATTCGTAGTAGCTTCAATTTCTGCATTTGGTTAGTATTTAATATTTTCTAATAGGTATTATATCTTTTGCAAAATCACAGTCCGGCAAAAGTAACTGTTAAAAAAAAAACGTTCCAAAAGAAACGTATTCCGTTTTCCTCCAGCCCCATGTTCCGTTTGAGGGCATTAATTTCTCTATTCCGTTTCGTTGATTGCGCAACTCATCTTTTGTGGTTTTCACTTTTAACCTCGATTTGGAGGGAAGACGGTATTCAGAGTAAGATTTATGACGTTTAATGTTCGGGGTTTAATTATGTGAAGATTCGCATTAATTAATCATATGACGTGCGTGGGTCTGGTATTGATCGTTTGCACACGACCACTGCGGATTAATCTAGTCTGTTGCGGCCCCTTATTGGCCTTATTTAACGGTGATGCTTTAGGGTTAAGATATTTGATGGTAACGTTCGGTGATTGTATAGCTGTTAGTTAAACTTTGAATATGGATTAAAAATACTATTACGTAAATGCATTTCAGTAAATATCCTTCCCCATTTTAAAAGTTTAATTTGACTGACAAGCATTACAATTTATTTGTGTACCTACTTATACACTTGTCATTATGAAAATTTCAAGTAGCGAAATTTATTTAAACAAAATACTTGAAATATGGAGTTTAGTCTCATTCCTTTCATTATTCAATATTAATTAAAGAAATAATTATGGTCTTCGATGAGACTAAATGAGCTTAATAACGTTTAATGTATTGATAGGGCAAGTTTTATTGAAATCCGGAAAAATCTATAATATTATAACCATTCTTCATTATGAACGCAAACGATTTCGAATGTTTTAAAGTATTTAATTATTGTTATTATATAGGGCAACTCTATTTTGTCTGTTGAAATTCCCACGGCCTTTTAAATAATATGATGGTTTGAATAAAATATTAACCTAACTAACTTTCTTGTTAAAGTATAATTACGTTACTTCAAATAAAAAAGAAGCAAAAACTTCATAATACTTTTACAACTGGATACATTTTTACTAAAAAAAATACATCGCGGTCGTTGTTAGTAGGTTATAACATAATATAACTTTCGTATAAAAAAGATTCGTTATGTATTTTATTGATTTCAAAACTCCTTAGAGCGTCTTGCTCTCTTCTGTAGGACGAAGCCGGCGTTACTCGAAGGAAAACTCTATCCGTTCGAGCGAGCAGCTGATTAGGCAACACCGGTTTAACAGGAAAAACTTGTAAGTCAAGTATTCTATAACAAGCACAACGATCTTCAAAAACCGGCCAAGAGTGAGTCGGACTCGCGCACGAAGTTCCGTACCTCAACACCTTTGTGGTCTAGTGGTTTGCCCATACGTGTAAGACGCAGGGTCCCGGGTTCGATTCCCAGTGGAGCTACAATTTTTACTCGGTTTGGTTAGTGGTTGGGCTTATTTCAAGTCCGCCTGGCTAGCCATCACTTAATACCTAAGTCTGACGCCATAACAACAATTTTATTTATAAATTGTTGTGTTCCGGCAGTTAGAGGTAAGATAGCCAGTTCCTCAGTGATGAGGATTCCAGGAGTAGTGCGCTTCCACCTTGGGCCTTATCGTCACTTAACATCAGGTGAAATAAAGGCCACGCAATATCCCGTTGTGCATACAAAAAATCCATAATATTGAATTTATTTTGTTTTTAGTATTTGTTGTTATAGCGGTAACAGAAATACATCATCAGTGAAAATTTCAAGTGTCTAGTTATCGCCTATCACGGTTCATGAGGTACAGCCTAGCCTAGTGACAGACAGACAGACGGACAGTGGAGTAATAGCGTTTTTACCCTTTGGGTACGGAACCCTAAAAACAATTGCCTCAGTTATATCTAGAGCCAGAAAATATTCACATAAAAGCCGTCAAGACAGTGCGTGTTCACTAATAAGAGGTGAGTGCCGCATTGCCGTGAGCCTTTCCCTACAATTTGGTTAATCGACTCGCACGACTTGGGGGGAAAAGGGGGGAGGCGTTAGTCTGCGTGACTCCGCGCTAACTTCACCAGAATTACACCGGGCACTAAGAACTACTGAGGCTATAGCTCAACTCATAATTACTGAAGGTGTAAATAATTATTTGGCTTTTATCGTTCTAACTGTAATGTTTATATTTGTTACTTTGTAAGTTAGTAACTCTCACTGATAATGATCAGTAATGGTTAAAATTAAATTGGTTAAATTGATTGATATGTTCCTTAAGTCTTCATTGTTGTTGTTTGACTGGACGTTGCATTGCATATTTTTTGTGTTGGCTCTGTTCATTTTATGTCGTTAAGTAGTCCGCGTAAGCATTTATGCCGAAAACATTGAGTTTCTTAAAGCAGACAAGAATCCCCATAATTATATTGAAAACTAGCGTCTGCCCACGACTTCGTCATGTTGGATTGGTATTTTTTTATCCCTCGGGAACAGTATTTTTCTGAATAAAACAAACCCTATGTTATTTTCTGTACCCCTGACAACGTGTATAAAATTTCATGATGATATCGGTTGAGTATTCACGATATAAAAAAAACGTAAAACGTAACAAGAAACTAACTAATTTTCGCATTAAGAACCATTAGGTAGTTAGGATGTTTAATTATTGGAGAATCTAAGATAAGATTCTGAAACATACTTATAATTACAAAATTCAGTCAAATAGAAACCATAATAGATAACAAGATAATTTTTCTTTTCATTATTGAAACTTTTGAGCTCAAAACGAACGTATTTTATTCACGTTTTATTTCTGAACGTTGCAGTAAAATAAGGACTGTAAGCGCATTAGTACAAAATTGGATGCACTGTAAACTACGTATAACGACCCAGTTCGGTTCGTGTGGTTAATAAGTAAACCTGCCGTCGTATTATTATTGTAAGGAACAAGTTTGTAGCACGAATATACGGAGTCGTAGAAAATAGCGTAGATATGTTTCCAAAGAATTTCTGTATTATGCTCCTGCAATTTCATTTTACGTGCGGGCGCGCTGATATGATCTGCAGTGACATTCTGGTATTCGGAACGCTCTTAGTATGCCCGCTTTTGTCTACGAGATTCTAGTTTGTATGTGAATGTATTGTTATGGAGTTTGGACTTATGCTAGAATCTAGACATTGGAATCTTTTGAAACTATAATATGTTTTTCCCTTTTGATGTATTTTAATTAAAAATAAATTTAATCAAAAGTAATATAATATACAATACTATAATAATTTCATATCACTGTTATACAGGGAAGAAAATTACCGATATATTTGTTCGTGTATGTTCTTTTAAGACTTCACTCGCGAGCAAAGATATGGAATCACAGGCCTATTTTCATACAAATGCAGTAACTTTAAAGCCTTTTTTCTCCGCCAGGGATTGATCGAGCTGTGATCTGATGATGGCCATCGCGGGAGTGAATGGAGGAGATCTAGATCACTATATACCCAACTGATCTGATCAGCATTCTAAGAGTTGCAAGGATCAGAGTTCTCAGTTTCAGGATTTCCATATATTTTAATGCAATTTTCGTGTTTTTTTTTTAAATTTCCAAATAGCTCTTAGAAAGCTGATCAGATCAGTTGGGTGTGTATAGTGATCTGGATCTCCTCCATTTACTCTCTGGATGGCCATCATCAGATCACAGCTAGGTCAATCCCTGGCGGAGAACCAAAGCTTCAAATTTACCTCGTTTGTATGAAAATAGGCCTGTGAATCAATATTTTTGCTTGAGAGTTTAGTTTGTTTTAAAACATTAGACAAGCTAAGTCAGTTATCAGTTTTAAATCATAATAATCCATCTCAATAAATATATTTTGTTAGAATTTTGAACGGTTTTAAAACGTATCAACGAATCATTATAAAATACAAAAAGGACAATGAAAAATTCGAGAATGACATTATGATTGAATTGGCTTTTATTGTGAAATAATATGTGAGGTTTATTCAAGTGCTACAGTTTTAACCAAGCTACGAGTATCTGAAAAAAATATAGAGATAAAAAAATAAGTGTGATCACCATAGTGGACTACAATACTAAATCAATACACTGTCATCATATCACACATTAAACAAAGTCGGCACGTAATCGTGAAGTTGCGTGCGGCCCGCGGTCCATTTTGAGTAAGCCTTAATTATATTTATTGGGCAGCCCTGAGCATTCTTTACGAGTATTCTAATAAACCGCTCTTATTTACAGTTACATAGGGAGCAATTTAACTTTCACGATTTGCGAAAGCCAAAAGCTGTACATAGCTAATAGTAATTGTGTTTCCTCAACAGAGGCAATTAATTTTGAGGCATTAAGGTTTTTACAATGCTCTATTATTTTGAATTATTATTCTGTAATACGAAAAGTTTTACGCTCGTTACGGGCGTAACGGTTGCAGTCGCTCGAGTTTTGGTGGAAACTCTCGTTCTATTGTAATTGCCTCCATTATTTCGTTTGACAACGAATTCCGCATTTAATGGCAGAAGATGTGAAAGTGATGGGTTTTGAGATACGACTTTATCTTTGGTAGCATACTATATATATATATATATATATATATATATATTATTTCGAATTTAAAGATAATACTACCACCTAATCTTTCAAATATTACATAAATTGTTTGGCTACGTAAGTCTTAACATAGTTTTACCTCAAGTTTTATTGTTCGGCAAAGTTACTTATCTTCCACGACATAAAGGGACCTTCCTTCTTTTTATTTGTATTTTTTTACCAAATCGTTTTAAATGATCAAATAAATTCTCCGAAGCTTAAGTAGCCTTAAGGCATTTGAAAGAAAACCTAATTAGAATCGTATGGCTCGAGCGAGTGTTTATAAAAACTTAAATAAACAAGACGGGTCTGTTTATGAAGGACTCTTCAACTAAATTGTATTTTATTTTGAATCAGCGCTGTGTGATAATAAATTATATAAAAAATCATTTTTTTCAAATAGACTCTACAAGTCTACACTAATTAAGTTTTTTATTTATCAAAAGTAAGGTTGCTAATTAATGGGAATAGATTTCCAAGATTTATTAATACTCACAAAGGGTAACTAAGTGGATAGACTAACCCTGAACGAAAAGTTATGTTTTCACTTAGTTTAACCAAAAAGTTAGGAATATGACGCTTTGAGACGTCAAACGTGGCCTACCGTCTAAACTCAAATTGTTATTGTTTATGACGTCAATGCACTGTCCGTCCTCGTCATTGTGTTATGATACTATGACAAGGACGGACAGTGCATTGCTATCGCTATAGCGTTGAGTTACCAGGGGCCTCCAAACTACGGCCCGCGGCCAGCTCTGGCCCACGAAAACCAACGATCCGGCCCGCGATAGTGGATCGTACCAACATACTGTAATTTACAGTATGTTGGTAAAATGAACTAGCTAGGTCCTGGCCATTGGGACTTCGTAGAGGAGTTAGTCTAGCCTTTAGGCTAAAAAGTTTTGACCTAAGAGTTAGGCGACAGGTGTAAAATTACCCTTCGTTTATTAATTAGGCCGTAGGAGTTTACCAATTATTGAGTTTCATCTTGATTTGCAAGTCAACCAGTAAATAAAGAAAAAATAAAACTGCTTTAGCATTTTCAAAGCACTTATTTATAAATACCTGAACTTCTGCATCGGAAAACATAGTACTAAAAATAAACCGTTATACATACAACGTGTTATAAAAATACCTCTAATGCCAAATATGGTAGATAGGGACCACCAAATCAAACAATTTTTATTGTGGGACCAACTCTGAAATCGCGAAAAAAAGTCTGCTGTTTCATACAAAAATTAATAACGAAAATATCAAAATATTTGAAACAGCTGTTTTTTTTCACGATTTCAGAGTTGGTCCCATAGTAAAAGTTGTTCAGTTTGATGGTCCCTATCTACCATATTTAGCATTAGGGGTATTTTTGTAACAAGATAAGCGAGGTTATTGTTTATTTGTTTGTCTGTCTGAAGTTCTCGCTCTAATGAACTATGTTTCGATGTAAAGGAAAGAGCAAGGAAATTATAAGTCCTTCGTACGTACTTATAATTTCCTTGGGAAAGAGATACCTAATATAGCTATTAAAAATTGGTGCTCACTCTTTAGAGGTACTTTATTAAATCTATAATATTTACACGATACTATCTTTTGCACTATTATTTTCTATTGAAACTCAAACCATTATATCAATTAAATGGTAATAGAGCATTGCTTACACTTCAGTGTCATGTTATATTAAACCTCAAACTATTTATCAAAGGAGCAGCTTTACGAGCATAAATCACTTGTATTACATTTTTCTTCAGCTCCCTTCACTTCATCCCGGGCTTACTGGAGCACGCTCCTGGCTCCACTGGATAACCCTGGAATCGGTAATCCACGGATCCGGGAAATGAGGAAAACTTATCCACTAAAGACTTCGGGAAAGATAGCTTGAGCTTATATTTTTAACAATGGAGGGAAAATCTATTAGACGATCAGGTAGATTGTTTTTTGAAATAGGTGAAATCAAATTCTGGAAAGGTAGAAAATCTATTGAAATTTTGTATTGTGAGTTAGTTTTTGGTTTATCAAAGAAACTGTGAAGAACCAACGACAGTTAGGTTCATAACTTTTTGCTGTAAAACACTAGTTTATAATTCCAACTCAACTCAATTCAGGCGGTAATTGAACCACTAAAGTAATTAGGGGCAAGTTTTATTCCTAGTTTAAAATCATTGACCTACATAATAATTACATAAATCTAGAACCTAGGCCTAGGTAATTCAGTGTATAACTTTAAAGGTTTCTATCGACCAGATTTTATTTTATTTATTTTTATATATCTAATCTACCTAAGCGGTGAATATTAGAAGTGTAATAGATTTTATATTACCTCGTGAGATAGATTCTAAAATATTAATAAACTCTGGCCTTGTTACTATCTGGATGCTATTTTGTTTATCTTTTATGTTTGGAAATAGTAATAGTAGTTTATGAAACTGATGCATAATGAGGGGTATTAAAACATGAGTGTGTGTTTAAAAACCGAGCCGTAGGCGAGGTTATTAATAGTATCACACGAGTGTTTTAATACCTAGTTATGTACAGTTTCATACACTACTTTATCTACTCTCATACAATTTGTGATTGAACCTACAAAATAAATTAACAATGATAAAAAGAGTAGGTAAGTATTTTCTCGACTTTCTACGACTAGGTAGATAGTAGGTACTTACATAAGTTAAGTAAGACGTATTTCCGTCGCCGAATCTAAAATATCGGGTGGAGTCCACACTCACTACTATCAGACATTTTTAAGCAAAAGTAAAAATTAAAATCAAAACATGGCGCGTATTCTATTAGAAAAAATAATAATGAGGTAGTGCATTCCAGCAGACTAATCATTACGTTAAGTCATCGATCACCATAGAGTACAATTTAATCATGGAAAGTATGTGGAAATATCATTGTTTTTTTTTAATATTGCGGCACTGCCTTCTTCTTGGATTTGCCCTGTATCGTAATGAGAAAAAAAGTTATTTTATAGCATACTTCAGTTAGCGAAGGTATGTTATAAAAAAACTTTTTATTTTTTTTCGGTATTGCGTGTATAAAGTATGTCAATATAAATTCGCTTTGAAATTCATAATTCGAATTTTACGATATGAGAGTAGATAAACGTTTTTATCTACACCCATGCTTTAAATCCTCTGTAAGGGGTTCTGAAATAGTTAGCTTACTGCCATCATTACAATATCCCGAGCGAGAGCTGGGCCTGCAGCGTCGTGCGCCCACGCGCGAGCGTTGCATTATGAAATTCAGTACAACATTATAACACTCTTGCGGAAGACATAATGACGAGGAGGGAGAGGAAAGTCAAAGTCAAAGACAAAGTCAAATTCAAATTTTTTATAGAGGATACATATCATGGGTTTAGATACATATCATGGGTGTTTTTAATCCATATGTATTAAAATATTGTTTATTTCCCTAATAAAAAATAAAAAAATGAGGGTAGATAAAGTCTTATATGCAACTGTACATAATTAGGTATTAAAATACTCATGTGATACTATTATCACACGAGGCGAACACATTCGTGTTTTAATACCCCTCGTTATAGTACAGTTACAAAAATAACTAGGTATTATTTAATCTTATTCTGCTGCCATTACAAATATTACATCATCCAAATTACATATTCACAACCAGAAAGGACAAAAAACCTTAGAAATACAATAAATTCAAAAAGTTTACCCTGGTTTCGATGTGGAACAGAATGCAATGAATCGTAACAGTAAATTCGAAATTCGTCTGTAATAGAAAATGACCGACCACAAAGAATTGATTGAATACAAAAGTTTGATTATACGCCATTGGATAGATAGAACACAATGGACGGATTCAAAGCTATTCCGTGGGCTCTATACAGACAAACTTCGTTCAAAGCGACATCGATAATGTGAAAGCTCTGATGACGTACTAAAAAGTAGACCTCACAGTTTCATCAAACCTATTACATTTTGTACTCAATGATAATGTGAAACACTTTATGGGCTGGTTTATACGGGGTCAGTGACTGAACTCAGTGACTCGGAATTTTGGACCAAGTAACTGGGTACATGTAGACAGGATCGGCAGTAAGACGTACTGTGTCCGAAAATAGAACGGGTGACTAGTCAGCTGGACTGACTTGCGAGCGAGAAGCCAGCACTAGACTGGATTACTGTACTGCAATATTACTGACCCCATATAAACCAGGTATAATACATCATTTGTATGAAAGTACAGTAGTACAAAATAAAACATTAATTTTTTAAGTCCATGTTGATTGTTGGTCACGATATTACACTGGAAAAATTAACAGACTTAAAGAAAAAATAAAATGTACTGAATGTACATTTTATTTTTTCTTGGCAATGTCACCGTTTGCCCCAAATCTGTTACCAATCATCGCTTATTTATTTTTGGTAAAACAATTTATAGTTCTTCGTTAAAAATGAGTACCTAAGCATAAGTTAATAGTCCAAATTAATAATTTATGAACACTAAAGTCAGATCTATGTGTAACACGACAAATTACTTGTATTAAACTTAACTGAAGTATGGAAAGTAACAAAAGATGTAGAGCTAGAAACTAAGTTACAAACTGACACCAAAATATCTCTCAGAACTATAAATAATTTGTAACAAAAGTGCGAATTCCGGAAATTTTCCTCTCCTATATCCACAACATAGTTGAACACCAAAAAGTTCTAAATGAAGGCTTTTATTAGATAAATTAATTTAAAAGCCACACCGCAATTAAGCAACACTTCTCATCTTGTTCCACGGAATAGTTTCGGAGTTGCCAGTATATGAGCCGTTACTAAATAGTAGTGGAGCACGATTCCAACGTTATTGTGTAGAACTTTACATATGAAAACAGTTTGCTTTATCCCGGGTAACGAAACAATGCGGTATTCTTGCTCTGTTCAATTAATTGTGTAGTTTAGCGTAAATATACTGCGCTTACAACTAAAATAAAACAAAGGGTGGTTTTTGTTTGCGTTACATTTGAATTTTAAAAACAGTTTTTGTTGGACTAATTTGATTGATGTGTTTGTTGTCTTTGACTTTTTTTGATAACAATAGAGGTATGAAAAGTTTGATAACACCAGACAAAAGAAACGTAACACAGACTAAATAGAAAATTCGTGGAGATCATAGAGGGCCTGCATGATTGTCCTCTATGGTTGCGGCTGAAAATCAGTGATTTTCTCTAAAAAAGCAAATACAACGCTGAGCTGTGAACTTTTTGCACTACTACAGCACACATACTTAACATTAGTGTAAGATAAAATAAAATAAAATAAATAAAATAAAAATCAGTTTATTCAAGAAAACACATAACAATGCAAAATATGAACAGCTCCCATATAAGGTTACCCTGTGTTATGAGAGACAGGCTCTTCAATTAATTATAATAACAATTTCAACAATAGTGTTTTTTTTAAACATTAAATTTCTTGCTTATTGCTATAGTGAAAAGGTTTTAACATTATATCATTTTATTTATGTGTGTGTGTGTGTGTGTGTGTGTGTGTGTGTGTGTGTGTGTGTGTGTGTGTGTGTGTGTGTGTGTGTGTGTGTGTGTGTGTGTGTGTGTGTGTGTGTGTGTGTGTGTGTGTGTGTGTGTGAGTGTGTGTGTGTGTGTGTGCGTGCGTGCGTGTGTGTGTGTTTGTGTGTGGGTGTGATAAGTGCGTATTTTATGATAAGTTTAGGACATTTAAGTTTCATTAGTTTTATACACTGTTTTATGTGTGTGTCTGTAGTTATTTATCTATCTAAATCTATTCTATGTTGCTTTTGTTAATCTAAACAACAACAACATTTATTTAAACATAGTAAAATTTATTGACGTCGTCCTTACAGAGTCGTCTTTTGTAATCCATTATTAAAATGTAATTCTCAAATAGGTATTTAGCCGCCACAGGGCTATACTGACGGTAAAGTTTGTAGGGGTAACCAATAACCATAACCATGTTAGGGGTGGTCCAAAATTGGAAGCACTTCGTACAATCCCCACTTTTGCCAGAGGGTGGGCGATCGCAATGCAGCCATGATTCTATTGGGCTGTTGCATGACTACTGCCCTGTTTTAGAGACTGTGGCGCTGTGCTCCTTTATACACTTTTATTACGCCCACGGGACGGTGAGGTGGAGTTTTCTCTAGACCGGAACTGAAACGGCTCTATATGGCACTACGTATCTTTTAAAATATGGCAAACAATGCGGCTTTTTTGACATTATAAATTTCTGTATTTTATATATACAGTTTCATAATAATAAAAGTTTTATTTATGGTAAAAAGATATTTTTATGTTTTATTATAAAACATAAAAAAATATCTAAATATAAAAATAAAATAAAATATCTTTTTGCCTGGAAGCGAAATTAAGAGAAGAATAAAAACACAAGATATTGTCTTCACATAAGTATTTTCAACCATAAAACATCAAAAATGAGCATTTAATATACAATGAGCGAAAAAAGCCAACGTTTGCCGGCAAACTCTAAATAGAGTTATATTTTATTCAATGGAGAGCACAGAATATTCGCTGTCAATACTATCAACGCGGGAAACATTCTGTGAAAAGGATGGAGTTATTTTTTATTTTATTTTCAACTTTTGTTAGTTTTGACGGGCTGGAAACAGAAATAGAAACCTTGGGAAAGTCTGTGTAAGTTTCGATACGTGTTGGGTAAAAAATGGGACATTTTTTAACTTTGGATATTTTGGAACATTTCGAATAAAAAAACCTGCACTTGACTTGAACTGTTTTCCTAATATAAAATATGTAGATTGGCAATCAAACTGACAACCAAGCAAGGGTTCCATTTTTCCTCATCTAATTAAATGTTATTTTAGGTTTTTGCCTAAAACATTTACTTTCATTCATTTTGTTTTCTCCTTATTTCTTGAAGACTAACAGGTATATCTTTTACGAACTTTTTAATAACAATATAGATTACTTTCCATACAAATACTTATCATGTAGGTACTGTTTAATTGTTGTTTGAAAACTACCTCTGCCGAATAACAAATGAACGATCAAGGGCAATGGCTTAAGCAAATAAGCTCTTAAGGACTTGGAATAAGACCACTTATTGCTGATATCATGGCATATTTTTCTCACCACGCAAACAACGTTTCGAGTTCGCTGTGAACTTCGTCCAGGGCAAGCACGTGACCAGAATAAGAATAATATTTAATTTTTTTCTTCGCACGAGAGCATTGCCAAATATTGCTTGATTTACAAACGGTTTTCGGGATATTGCTTCAGTACCATATAAAATGGAACGGTAAGAGATTTAAATTTCCTTAAACGCAAAATAATGGAAAACACGAATGTTCTTTTTGCTTGCGTTAAATAATTTCATGAAAGGATTTATGAAGGTAAAATGTATTCAGCCTCAAATTTCCACGTAAATAATTTTCTCGTTAAGAACTTCTGTTCCATAGTAAATTCGTTTCAACTTATTTTTTATAACGTGAAGAATAATGATATTTATTATGAGTTAACTCATAAATAAATATTTGATAATGCTATTTTAAAATATACTCATATCAGCTAAAATACCTGCATTTTATTGAAATTTAATAATTACATATTGTTCAGCCACTATCTCCTACCTAAAAATGTTGATATAAGCGCTGCTATTCATTAAATAGTTTTCTGACCTATTAAGGAACCAAATATTGCAGCATTTTCACCACAATACATTTAGTTATACTCCTACCTACTATGTTAAATGTTTTCACCTACATAACAGCTTTTTACAGCCTTACCAAAGCGTCAAACAAAATCAAATTCCTCTTATCCCTGTTCCCCAATAACCGCAACCTCAGATCGCTTAAGGGAATCCAACGCAAAACGTACCCTACGAAACTAGTTTTGTCTAGGTAAAATTGTTAGTGAAAGTTTGAAAGGTAACCAGTGTACTCCCGGAAAATTTTGGGCCTCGTCCATAATTGGATTTGGGAACAATTTGCGTGGCCGGCCCTGGGCGGGCGGTGCCCGGATGAACCATTGCTTTACGCGATCTCGTGTTCGCTGTTAAGGGAACGTTTAAATCAAACAGTATTTGTAATTGTAACCCAGTGTTTGAGTTCCGAAACGTAATGTATTTAGTTTCGTACAATCCATTGTAATGTTGAAAGTTTCCAATGGTTTCGATTGTCCCTCGTGATTGTTAGTAATCCAATTTGTCACTTTACGTTTCTGTGTAGTGGTGTTGATGATTGCTTTTCACAGAATTCTTAAAGCAATTATTGATGTGGATTTGTGACCTATTTAGTAGCAATTTAGGTCATGTGATTATTGGCTTGAACTTATGTAAGACTTGTAGTACTTTTAATACTGTAATGTATTTAATGATTATCGTCTTATTTTACCTATTTATCGAACAAAATACCCAGGTAGGGCAAAACTGTTCTAAAATAAAACTATTTAATAGAAGCTGCCAAAAAGAATAGAAATCTTTCAGCAAACAGTTCATACGAACTGCAGTATTTTATTCTTGAGTATTATAAACTATTATTATAAATAGTTATAAAGACTATACAAATATTCCACAATTTTAGCCCAGAGGTACCCATGTCACTGTAATCCAGGCTGCTTTTGAATTTATATTCTTCTTTATTCTTTCCAGCTACTAAAGATTACGTAATGTGAGTCCATACTAGCCAGGAATGGTCAGTACTTAGCCATTGTAGTATGTTTTACGGAACATTAAGTCTTAGAAATGTTGCCTTTCCTTGTTTTACTCTAGTAGCTTTTGTTTTGAAATCTTCTATAAAAGTAACACAATGTTTTATACTACGAGTGGGTTCAAACATGAGTGTATAACTTGAACTCGAAGATCAAAATACACATTTAGTGTTTTAGGTCTCTCTGATTTGTGTGAGAATCCAAAAATAATTGACTTATAGTGTTATCAGGAATTAAGGAATTGAAATAACAATTAAATAACTGGCTTTAAAAAAAACGGGTTTCACTCCGGGAGTGCTCGCAGAAGTGAAAACTTAAATATTAACGTTGTGCATTTTTGATATTTTGGAATGGTTAGGAAATAATTTTGCACGAATTGCCGTCTTACGAATTTACTCTGCATTTGAATTTACGAATACAGAACAGTATTGTACGAAAGTCTTTCCATAGCTTGACAGAAAATCTAGAGTTTTGACATTAAATTAAAAAATTAGCACGTTGCTATGGTGACACAAGTGTTTATGTCTTGAAATGACGTGCCGCCATTTTCACCGCGCCCCGTAGAAAGAAAGGGGGATACTTCCACCGCCGGCTGTCTATCCGTCACATCCGTCTTACGAATTTTCGATCAGGGTCACGTGATTCTTACTGACGCGAGTTTAGCATTTGTTCCCTATTACAAAAAAGCGTACAACGCCGCAAAAGAAGTTTTCACTCCAAAAATAATTGTAGAAAAATTATTACCAAGTTGACTCTAAATTCCGAAAGAAAATTGCAGAGGACAAAATAAATAATTTAATTTCAGACGTTGATCTAAATACGAATACAAAAAAGCCAAGCCTTTGTTAAAATAGTTTTTGATATACACTCAGCATTATTAGCAGCTTAGCACCAACCTAGCACTAAAAAAAGATGAAATAAATTTTCATTAAACTCGTATCGAGCAAATCGGTGGATTGAATTCTCGTTTCGTAGTATCGACGCGCAGCAATTCGGTGATAATCAAAAAGATTGAGTTCGGAGATATTCCATGCAGATAAATAAAAAGAAAAACAGTAAACTCTCGTTTTAAAAGCTTATTGAAAGGTTGATGTTTAAACTTATTTTGCTTTTGTTGCCATTTTACGAATTGTGTGTAAATTGTACAGTGAATTCTGTACATAAAATTGATGTTTTTGACGTTTTCTTGCTTATTGGCTAAAACTTGCGTCGTTTGGGACTTGTGATTTTAAAAGGATGTTTAAAATATGCTAAAAGGAATTATTGTTTAGAACATAACCGATAGTATTTTTGAATAAGAACGCAAAATGAAGTCGGAAAGCTGTCACTAAATAATTCAAGGTATTTGAGTCGGCACCAAGGAAATAGGGATGTTGACTTATGAATAAAATAACGAAATACTAATAAAAATCGTAAACATATCAAACTTTTGGAGTAGCTTGTATACCTCTTGGTTTTATATATTGCGTATTATTTGTTTTATGACCCTTCAAAGTTGGGTGGACAAGTCCATTTAAAAAGTATAAAATTTGTTAAAATTAATAATACATTTAATTAGTCCGTAAAATTTATAGCAAATTTGTCAAAGAAACCATTTTGATAAACACAATATTTAATATAGCTGCCGAACAAATTTCTTACGCGTTGCATACAACGTAGGAAGGCGTGACGTCGTAACTTGTTAGCCGTTAGTATGGAGCGTTTTCGGGTGAGTCTAATTTTGTGCATTTCAAACTGTGATATCTCGGGCAGTTTTCATGCTAGCGTTATAATTCTTATAAAAATGTTTCTTTTTTTTTGGGGTAATTTATGTAACATAAAATAAAAAAATAGTCAACATGCCTATTTTAAGTACGTTGTACGAAGTACTTATAATTTCCTTGGTCGGCGCTGACTATTCCATTCTCTTTTGTGGCTTATGGGACAGAATCACTGACGTCCATTATACAGTATAATGGACGTCAGTGGACAGAATAAATAGCTAAAGCAGTAACGCAACTACAATACAAACATCGGAACCAGCGCACTTACACAGACACACGTCGTCGTCACTATGAGAACTATCGTGCGCGCTTCCTGTATTTTGCGTCTCGGTAACCACTGCGCGCTGTATGGATGTCGGTCTCTCAGCTCGTCATCGCGACCGCGCAGTGGTTGAGTCAAAAAGGAGCATTATATAATCCAGAACTATCCATAATACGTAAAAGCCTAATTTTGTCATCGCTACACCCGTTTAGGTCGTTATTTAAAGGATAAACATCATAACATGTAGGTACTCACCATATTCCGGGCAAACGATGCAGAAAACGATAGCCAGGAAAAAGCCGACCACCTCTCCCCCGAACCCTTTGCGGCCCATTTTTCCCTTTTTTTTAACCCACACTGGCTGGTACCGACATCTTTCTATTTCACTGTGTGCGATCACCATGAGTTTCCCGCAATTATCGTCCTTTGATGGGGCACTGATATGGAGGACGACATCTTCCCCACGTTAGGTCTTTGAACTTAACAAGTTTTTACACGTCACATCTGAAACAAAGAAAATTTAATGTTAGTAAAAACGTACTAATAAGTACAACGTTCTCTTAAACAACAATTTAGATAATTATGCAATGAACTGATAAACTGCTGCATACATGTTCGTTAGTGTGACTAACTTCATAGGTAGTGCTTATGGTACAAATACGATGTAGGTAGATTATTCTCTGTGCGCACTATCTTGTTACTTCGTAATTTTCGTGTTAATCAAAAACTGAGCTTTAATTAACAATTTCATTATTTTCGTATTAGAAGTGGCTATAATCTCAAGAAACAAAAAAATATAATATCGATAAGTCTTGTTTAAGAAACTAGTTTAATAAAAAAAAACAGTAGTTTTATGGTACTTGCGGGGCTGCGAACGACTCGACAGCCAATTAAAACAAGGCAAAGCTGTTAAAAGTGCTGCAAAAGTCAGCAGTTAAGCGAGACGGTGATGGCACTGCATATACTTTTGTCTCTCTCTTTGTTTTTGCATCGAGTTAGCAGCTAATGGAAAGTTCTCCGTATTTGAGCTTATTTCATCGCATTATTTCGAGAAACTGTTACTACTTACATAAATAACTGAAAAATTGCCTTTTGTTTCAGAAAGTCCAAAACGTAATTGAAGGGATATTTGGAATAACAACAATTTTCATGCTTGTATTTATACAATTTTGCGCTGGAAGTGAAATATCAATAAAAATATATTGACAAAGGCAGTTTTTCCAAAATGACAAAGTTTGTTCTTTCAACGGGTTGCTGACAAAGGCTGTTCTTCCAAGCAATCATAAAAACATATATGAATACCATGTGACATTTGTTGTTTGTTTAAAATCCTTAAACTCCTGACATTATATTCTAGTTGACTCGCCTTATCCATGGACATCAAAAAGTCAATATCTCTTTTTTTGACAATGGTCGTTTTTCCAAACAACCTTTCAATTATCACTAGCATTCGCCATTTAAAAGCTTTCTACCTATATTTATTAAGTCCTCATATTGTTCCAACGAAGCACAAACATTTACGCTTGTTCGTAAAAAAGTAAACACCGACCGTTCCTTAATCAGAAATTCTGCTAGTATTTAACAACATTTCTCACAATGCCAGTCACATAATTATTTGTTGGACACGTTACAACTGGAAGTGACCTGAAAAGGACGACATGCATTGTACGGAGGCGTCCGAGGCAGAAATTGTATTGTGTGCCCGTTGCTTTATGCTGCCGCGAGTGTCGCTTCTGTTTGCTACCTTTGCTTTGTTATTCATCTATTAAAACAAGGTGTTTTTCCTTACGACCGCTCCTATGAATTGTTTATGGAACCCTTTAGCTTATACATTTATCTCATTGTGTAGATAATATGAATAGTTATGGAAGTTGATCTAATGCAATGTTTATTCATAAATCTTCGAATGACGGAATTATTCTGGAGAGATGAATGACCCACTTACAAGTTCCGCGTGTGTACTTCGTAAAACAATAGGTTTTTTGTGAGAATAATATATTATTCAAATTGAATCAATAACATTACATAATTGGCTTAATGTACAATTGAAACAAATTAAGTTGGTATATTTGTACATAAAACATATTTAAAAACGATGCGCGAGGCGTTGTTAGTCCTGTTTTAAAGATGTCTTAAGTGTATTGATTTAAAAACAAAGCCTGAATAATTCTCTGAATTCAATGGTTTTACTTAAAAAAATGAAGAAAGAGAGATGGAACCTAGGCTAAAAACATACTGTGCTAAATAAAATTATACGTCCTTTGTTTGAGCCACTTACAGCGCACTCCAAATTTATTTTTATATAGCAGATTACTCTTTCTTTTGTTTTGGGAAATTGTAACAACAGTCGTAGGTATAATTAGTTATAGTTACATTATATAGTTAGCGAGAAAATTGGCAATGCCGTAGTCGTCAGGATCGCTACAGTACCGATAGACAAAACCCTGGTCCTAAGCTATATTGTTTTATATACCTACCGAGAGCATCAAAGCAATCAAAATATCATCATGTCATAAATAATATCGTTTGAAAATAAAAACGAATCCAGAAAAAATATTAAGATAGGTATTTTTTCCTAAATCAGATAATTTAAAATACTTTATTACCACGTCATTCAAACTATTCGATATGCATCCCTCCAATAAAAACAAGATGGCCGACATCCGTCAATACCCCCTATCTATTCTCGGCGACATATAAACAGGCGATAAAAGTAAGTTTTGTATTGACCATAAAACACGCTTTATGACATTCCGACCTCGTGTCTGAAGTAACGAAAAGTGTCTCTACTCGAATAATCTTATACTGAAAAAACATTCTTATTCCAAATATTTGTGTTATCAAATAGTATGATATTATTTATTCACTCTTTTTATGGTCTCAAGATCTTTTGCTTTTTTAGGCAACAGTAACTTAATCAAGAAGTGCTTCTTGTGAAACAAAAACCTTAATTTATAGCTGTTTGTATGTCGGCCATATTCTTTATGGGACATTTAGACGGCTCGATTTTCAGGCCATTTTAGCCATTTTAGTCAAATAAGGAGTTTAGTTTAAGTTTTCCGACTAAAATCCTAGCAAGTCACCCAGGAAATTGACCCGTGTCATGCTTCATTATCAATAGTCGTAAGATTCGTAATAAAGTATAATATAAGAAGGAAGTAGGTGTTTGTTTATATGTTTTACCAACTTGTCGAGTAAGTTGACTAAACTGTTAGAATTTTATCGATCAAGTTGGAAAGAAGTGCCCCTGGGACATTTCTCGGCATGCGCTGCTTAAACTATTTACGAGGAAACGCTTGTAACAACTTCTTTTCTAACATATGGAATAACTACTAAGAAACCAAAATAAGTCGACCTTGTGCTAATTTCGTTGCTTAAACTTTTAACACTTGGCGCCGTGTGTCTCACCTGCATTATTTATTATGTTCTAGTAAAACATAATTTTATATATTTTTTTCATGTTTTGTTCTATCCTTACTAATATTATAAATGCGAAAGTCAGTTTGGTTGTATGTTTGTTACGCTTTCTCGTCAGAACTACTGAATTGATCACCATGAAATTTTGCATACACGTTGTCAGGGGTACAAAAAAGGACATGGAGTACCTTTCATATAGAAAAACGTAGTCCCCAAGGGATAGCAAAAATACTGAAGCCGCAGGTGGCCGCTAGTATTTTATAAATTAATCGTGCTATCCGGATAGCACGGTTGAATTAACTTATGATACTGGCCCTTAAATTTCTTGCATTTAAAAACTTCAATAGCAGAGATTTTCCATAATAATTTGCATTTATTATATTATAATATTTACAGAGATAAGATATCAAAATAAAATGATGGTGTACTAAAAGTAATAGTATTTTTTCGTGACTAGTTTATAAAGAAGTATCGGAATCACTGTTCATGACACACTATCTGAAGGATGTCTGTAATCTGATGGAACTGTTGATAGCTTTCTTGGCAGTAAATTGTGAGTGAACGAAATGAGTTTTTCAAACCAGCGATCGAAAGAATTTCTTTTGTTTCAAATAAAATTCTTCGTGATTCCATTGTACGGAATCACGAAGAATTTTGTTTACGGAATGGTATCAAAGCTAGAATACAGCTGTAATCCGACGCAATTCATCGTTCAATTTACTTGATATTGAACCTTATTCGTGAGTTAATAGTGTCACAGAGTGGGACGAACATTGTCCGTTTCGCATTTGTTTTTATGTAATAGGCCTCTGTATCACTAGCTTTTGTTTTAGGTTAATCCGATTGGCTAAATAATCAGTACTATCAACTTGTAAGTATTCTTATTATTCGATTCAGTGCTTATCAAGCCAGCAAAGTATTTCGGTTGTCCACCGACCTTATATCGCATGAGTAGATTTTGCTATAATGAGCTTGTGTTGTGATGATACTAAATTTAAACCTTATTTATAACCAAATCGATAGCTTACTGTATTAATGCTTACCTGGAACCAATCCTGAAGGTAATATGTTACTAATAAAACAGGTAATAATTAATTGATAGGTAAATTTGGACTTATGCAAGATATTTATGGTGGTATACTGAAGAAATTAGCAATTCAGTTACATAATCTACTCAGTATCTATTGAAACTAAGCTTTCAATAGATACTGAGTAGAGTAAACTGAGGTTTCAATTGTGCAAGAAATTGAAACACAATTGAAACTCGTCCGCGATATTTTTTAATCAAAATTTTAGTTTGTCCGTTTCGTTACATACATTACTATCCTTTAATTACATTAAGATTAAAAATAAATAAAAAACTTTAGGTTGAACCTGTGACTGCCAGTAGCAGTCTTTGATCGTGCGTGTCGTGCACCTAAGCGTTATTTTTGACTTCAAAATCGATCTTAGTTACATTATCGCCCTAAAGTCTAATGAACGGAACCGCTTTATTCAAAACGATTATTTCCCAAGATTAGATCTGTCAGGTGGTGGTGTGAAGTGTTGAAGATTTAAGGGACAGTCCACAGAGTTACAGAACTCATTTGCATTATTACACTGTAAGTTGAGCTGATGTAAAAACTTTACGATCTTAAGGCAACTAAGTGAATTTATGGTGGGCAATATCTCTAAGTTAAATGCAGTTATGGTTGTGGGTTTTCCTGCCATTTTATCGTCTTTGGTAAGAGGAAATGTTTTTCTCGAACTAATAGATGTTAAATATGAGGATAATAAATAAAGCTTTCAGCAATTTCATGATTGGATCTGTTTTCTACACAGTAGGGCACCAGTCAATAGTAAAGCAACAAATGACGGGTTAAATACTGAGTTACTTTGTTTCGTTAAAAACTAAAATATACCGTAAAAAATAAAAAATAAAATACATAAATAAATCATAGTTTTGAATGGGCCAAACGGAACATCTTAATTCGTTTTGTTTCTAATTATTTTAATTTCTACCCTTAAAAATAAATATAAGTAATAGGTAAGTGCAAAATTTAAATGTCAATTAAATATTTCCTAAGCTGGTTCAATATTTCGTTACAAAATAGAAAGGAAAATCTCAGCTTTAGCAATTGCTGCCAACCAATCGAAATATATTCGCAAATCCACCAGAATATTCGATCTATTACATTAGACGATCACGTCTCCTTTGCAACAAAATATTCCCCATGAATATATTTGTAGGAAGCAATAAAACCGCGTAGACTACTTAAGCCCACGGAATAGTAGTAAAGCGGGGGAATAGGCCAATTATTTATTTACAGCAGGCCCGAATTTTATGAAACCGTAATTCTTTTCCCGAGAGTCACGTAAGCATTTCAACATAGGTACGTATATATTTACATAGCAACTCATTATAACTCCACTTAAAACCAAACAGTCTTTAGCGACGGTTTCATGTTCAGACTTCTTCAAAGTAGCTAGTGGGTGTCTTCATTAGATAAACCAAGGTTTTAATGATGTACTAACATTGAATACTTGGGATAACGCCGTTATGAAAACGAAGGTCATACTTTGAAGTATTTGTATTTAATGTTTTTTTTAATACCTAACTGCATAAAAAAGTATATGTTTGCATTGCAACAATGTGTTTATATGTAAAAAAATATTGATTTAATAAACAAGAGAGTCAATAAAATCTGCTAATCGGCAGCGCGTTTTCTTAAGTCTAAATCCAGTACCATAAAAGGTACAAAGGTACCTATTCAATTTTGACCTAAACAATGTTGTTTGAGATAACAAACACTAGTAAAAAATAAAACCGGTCAAGAGCGAGTCGGACTCGCGCACCGAGGGTTCCGTACCATCATAATAAATACACTGCACAGTAGAATAATAAAATCATTATTGCAGTTTTAGGTCAGCGCCATCTCTTGTCCCATAGTGGAACTAATGTTAACTTTTTTAGAAATTTGATAATTTCTAAAAATATGCTATATTGAGACATCGTTTTATTTTTCCTGTAATCTTTATATAAACTGATATCATATAGATTTTTTTCAGATTTTTCTCTTTGTAAACTTCGGAGATAAGGGGGGAGGAACGGTATTTTTTTTTACACTTTTCATCATAAGTCGAAAACTATGTGGCTTAAAAATATGTTTGAAAACGATTGGGCCAAACGGGACAACGGACGAAAAAAAATGACTATTTTGGTACGGAACCCTAATTAACGTGAAAAACTATCATTAACACATAAGAAAAACATTACATTACAAGATTTATCCATTACATCACAAGATTACAAGACTGTCCAGACATTACATTACAAGGAGGCCTTGCGAGTAAAGCGACCAATCAAAATAATATTGAAAAGTTTACAAAATAATAATTATTTTTATATGCACACAATATTATGCAACAATGCTTGCTTGAAAATATTTCAGAAGTCGCAGGCAATATGTCAAGACGTGCCGCACGACACAAAACGTGACGAGCCAATCCCGATCTGTGAATCAGGACGCATCCAACGTGGAATATCAAATGACATCCGTTCACAGCAAAACTGCAAAATTGTGATTTTCTCGGTTGGAGCATCCTTGGTATGCAAAATCCTTTGCTAACTCGGTTCGGGAGTTTGTTTGCGTATAGTTACGTCATGTCGAAGTACAGGGTTATTTTTAGTTTATACAAAACCTCTCGTGGGGTTCGTCAGACCATTAAACTGAACAACTTTCATTATGGGACCAACCTTGAAATCGCGAGAAAAAAATTAGCTGTTTCATACATTTCGATGGAGTAGGATTGTACTTTTGTATGGAGCAGCTGATGTTTTTTCGCGATTTCAAGGTTGGTCCCATAATGAAAGTTGTTTAGTTTGATGGTCTGATGAACCCCACGAGAGGTTTTGTATAAACTAAAAATAACCTTGTATTGTATAACCCTAGGTACCGAGTATAGGTTACGTGATACCCTGCCCGATAGTAAAACCTTTAGATATATATTAAAAAAAACAGTCTACATACATTATTATTATATTAGGAATTGTAGATTTATAAAGTTTACTTTTACTATCTGAATAATTAAAAGTTATTCCATTTGCAACAAAGAAACTAATGTAGGGAGACCTTACACTAAAGTTTTTATGGCATAATTCACCATACGACCTACAAGGGTAGTGTATTTCTTGTTATCGCAGAGTCTTCATCGAGGCCGAAGTAATACCACCCTGAGAATATCACACAAAAATATCATGTTATATGTTATGTCATGTGAGGTGATATGACGGCACGACACTGTGTGACATCCCATTAAGAGTTGATCCCTAGGAGTACAGTTTCCGGATTTCCACACAATATTCGCATTATTCAGGCTTTTAGCTATGATTAGATCTGTGTGTAATTTGCTGTTAGGGTTGTGAGATAATTTCGCACACGGGTTTATATTACGTGGTAGCTTATTAACTTTCTTCCATAAAGCTGTAGAAAATCGTAAATTTATACCTACAAATTGGAATGTAAACAAATACTGACTAAATTTGACAAAATTAACAAACATTAAAAATGTTATCCTACCATAATTATCTTTTTTTCATAAAACGTCTGCGCAAAAACAAGTTAGAGATGTCATCATATCTTTGTTGTGACAAACGGGGTAATTTTGTCACAAATATTACTTGTCACGAAGTCGGTCATTATGACCGAACACCCCAATGTTTATTCCACGCGTTAATACTAACGCAATAACTTGAAGATTACTCAGAGGGGCAGAGAGCGAACAAAATGATGGTGATTATTCACGACGACTGCTATTTTTTCGCTACATTTTGTTTGAGGCTTACTTCGAAAATTTTAGGATAAGACGCCATTATGCTAATGCTTGCTAAGCCACTCAAATAAGCTTGTTGATTACACAGAAAATATCAAAACACTCTTTATGCCAGAACACTGGTGGAAGCTAAGTGAAATTTACATTATTTAGCCTTTGAGACGTCATATTTAACAATCTCAATATAAGAATCTAGACACAAGTATCCCACCAAAATCATTTTCATGAGTAATGTTGCCAAGACCTCGCACTGTCAAAAAGTTATCAGACCTCATGTAGAGCCAAGCTTCTAACTCTACGCGCCCTAACTCTGCAAGCCCTAACTTCAAAAACTCTACACCTTAGTCAAAATATGTGGCTGATATTCATACTGTAGTTTTCGATTACGAATTCCCTTCAATGATTTTAAATAGCTAATAATGGAGGCTTATTTTATCTAAAAAGCAAAAAGGTCTTTCAACATGTTGACACAGGTGTCTCAAGTTTAATTCTTTAATTCTATTTTATTTTGACTTTGCAGTTGACTGGCTGGTCAATTTTAGTCAGTCATTAAAGGGCCACCTCATTAAAATTAGGTTTGCGATTAGATTTTACAAGCGATTGTTGATAAAAAGCGCTCTGACTAAAATTGACTAGCAAGTCGCTTGCCAAGTCGACCCGTGTAAATGCCACAGTACAGTGACTTCCTATGTGCTTTAATTTCTATAAAGAAAAAGTAATGTGCCACAATCATTCCGTTAACACAAATTAGGCGTAGTGCTGTTAATCTAAGCCAGCATACGCTTCACCTAACAGTAACCGATTTGCGATTTATTATGATTTAGTGTAGTCTATTTACCATTAGAATTGGTCCCTAAACGACCGACGGCTTGTAGCAAAACTAACCTAAATTTTCGGCTATTAATATAAATTACTTAGATTTACAATGCCTTCGGGGTGTTAAATTATAGTTATTTGCACACAGTATAAAGGCTTTATTATATATAACGATTACTTTGAGCCTAAGGGTCAGTACCCACTTAGGTTCGCGAACCTCCGCGATCTGCGAACCTGCAACAGTGCGCCACAGTGTGTACAGTACATTTGTGAACTTCGGTGCTAGCTCCGCATTTTGCGATGCGAATGAACACAAAGGGGGAGCAAGTAGGAGTTCGCAATAGCGTCCATATTTGAACTTCGCGAACCAAAGTGGGTACCCACCCTAACGTGTTTAGGCATTAATTTTAATTTTATAATATTGTAGGACTTAATTGAGTGAGGTGAGTTTTGTAACAAACTTAAACGTATTTACTCGATGTATAAATTGATGTTGAAAAGATTTTTTTAAAGCCTGAATTTAATTGCTGATTATCTGGTCTGTCCATCTGTCTGTTGGAAATTATAAAAAGGCTTTATAACTACATTTAATTAATGCAAAGGTCTAATGAACTAAATTTACTAGAATTTCAACATATTCACTGATATAGATGTATGAATATTGCTAAGCTTCATAATAAGTTCTGTTTCAGGAATAAAAATCGAGTTATTTAGTCAGACCCTAATCTGTCAACAGAAAGAAATAACAACGATTCCATAAAAACCAGCAATCTATTGAATATTTTGCAAGAGCAGGCAGAAAGCCAAGAAAGGCAATTTGGAATATGAAAACCGCAAACATATAGTTGACGAGTAAAAACAATATCAAGTTCTCTATAATAGTTCTTATACAACTTAAAATAAAGTCGAATTTAGAAAGTAACAACAAATTCGAACCAAGTGTTCAAAAAGTAGGTACACCGTTTTTAATAAGTAAAACATTTTCTGTAGCAAGTTCCTATCAAAAGCCAACATCAATCATCCGTCGCGTTGATAGCAAGATTTTTAAAAAGCAAAATAATTATGAAGTTTTCTAAACGTAAGTAAATAGTTTTATATTTCTTCCTAATGAAGTATTCAATTTTGATATCAATACGCCATTTTGATTCTAACAAAATGAAAAAAAAAAACACCAGCGCACACCTTAAATTCCATAAAATATAATAATAATGGGCTATTTACATGGGCTGATTTTAGTCGCCTGTGACGGTCGCTTCCAAAATTGAATCGCAGGTGATGGCGTCGCTGTCGTCTATGTAGTTGATGGCGTAACCTAGGTAACAATATGTAAAAACTTAGTTCAGTTTTGGCCACAGGATCCTTAGATGCTCTAAGACCAGATCAGATAATTTTGTTCAATCATCTGCGGCTTAGGCCGAATTGCCATTTACACGGTCGATTTTCGCCATCCGGCGTAGTTCTGTGGCTTTAGTCACCAATGTAAATACACTCTATAAGGAAACAAAATCCATGGGTTATTAATCGAAACAATTTGATACATCATTGAAATGTTTAACTTAAAAACATCGTACCTAATTATTTGGGGCGCCATAAATGGAACGGCCCCAATGAAAGCAACAGCTATACGCTTTATGTCCAGGTAACTGTGGGGACAGGATGAGAAGTGACCCATTTCTGTCATCGTACGGTCCGCAAAAGACTGGCCGCTTCGTTATTCTAACTTCATGGCGTCACTTGAGACAAGGGGACGTGAAGGGAACGCTTACAATTTATTCCATTCTTTATTCATGCTGCAATTTTTATTATTGTTTAGCTGTGATTTGTAGGCGTCCTTTTTCTTTTCTCATAAAACGCTGTTCCTTTGCATTTATGTTTTGTATAGTTTCTTTGTTTGCAATATTCTTACTATTATAGTTACCTTTTATTTTGCTTTAAAAACTGTATTAGTAAAATGAATAATAAAATCATGACCTACTTACTTTGACTTAGAAACGATTTTTCTCGTGCGCCAAAATAGTTATATTATTGGATATCGATAAACCCTAGCGTATTTTGTTGTCTGTACACGGGTACACTATGTCAACTCATCTCATAGCAAATATGTACTCGTGTAAGGACGCGCCCTAGTTGAACGGCAAGGTTTCACCCTTTCAAAGCAAATTCACTTGCAAACTCTTTGAGTAACGCTATTGAAATGTTTTTTCTTTGCACGAGTTTTGATCTTAATATTGATGTGTCTGTTTTGTAGAACTCTTCTGAACCTAAAGTTTACGTAACATATTAAACAACCCAATTCAAGGTTTGAATAAATGACTTTAACAACCACGACTTGAAGTTTTGTAATAAACGAGTCTCGAAACTTTTTGAAAGATGAACCTATTTTGTAAAGCCACTCGTATTTAAGCACTATTGTTGTCTGAAGTAGGCTACGTAAATTAAGAAGCTGCTATAAAAGTATATAAATACTACAATCACTTTAATGAAAATACATTATTTATATTATAAAATATTCTAACCATGGCCCTAATTCGTTCTCTTCAGAATATGTGGCTCTAGTGTCAATTTTTTCTAATGAACACTACCTAGTGGCGTATAAAGTTCCTCCATCAATTTTAAATATTGGAATATCTAATCATACTTATCTATCATCTTGTAAAAAAACTAAAGTAAAGCCAAAATAATGTTTTATGAGAGTAGTAAAAAAATTGAAAGCAAAGCCAAATTTTTCTCGCTTTTGATGACGATGAGATGTTAATTTTCTTTTTAGAATACATCCTTAAGCAAATAAGATTTAGTCCCGTCCCTCTCACTTATGTAACTAAGTTACACGGAATGGAACTTAACGAACCATACTTGATCTCGCTACGGGATTCCATCAAATCAGTGGCTTGGACAAAGTTTCATGTTTATAGCTTAACTTCACTTAGTTATATGCCATTTTATAGTACAACGTCTGCGTAACGGCATCATAAATGTTCCAGTAAACTTGAAAGTAATACTTTTAAAGTAAAGTATTTGAATGATTGATTTAAATGTTTTGTAAGATTTTTGTCACCAATGATCAGTTTTTATTTCTTTGTCTTTTGTATTCATATTTTCACTGTACCCTTTTTCATTTTCATTGTTTAGGTAAATTTGTCTAAGTAATAACTTTTCATAAAAGGTTAACATGTTATTGTAAGCCTAGAAAAACGATATGGCCATTTTTCACGTTCCCAGTATATCATCACTGTTTCCTAGGCGTTCTAACATTTTTAATCAAAGGAACCCTCAATTGGAGTAAGTTTCCATTACCAGTGATTACTAATCAGAGTTAATGGATGCCCCGAATGCCCGGCCGTTTCGTCGTGTCACGTATTAGTAATTTCACAAGTCAACCTCATGAAACAGTGGCATACTAATTAATGTGTTTGTTGCCAACGCCATAGTTAAGTTTATGTATACGATAAAGTAAATGTTGATGACAATAATATTTGTGATATGGATTACAAATCAATGTGACTTAATTAATGTTTGCTTATTTTGGGATCAAACAAACATATCACTTCTATGGGGTACAAATAGTTACAAATCTTAGGCCCGTATTTATAAACCGCTCTCAATCTCAATATCTTGAGATCGTACTTGAGATACTCTTCTTATAGTAATAGTCAAAGTCCATTACAATATCAATTTTTATGTATAGATTTCATGATTTAGTTCCAAGGAGTTAATGACATATTCCCTCGTAATCTACATTCTCAATATTGATCAATCACACTGACAAGCATGATAGACGGTTCATCCAATAATAGATTCCAGTTATAATATTCAGCACTATTCCTATACAGGCAGAGTGATCGTGGTATTCCATTTGCTTCAAAATCCGTATTTGATGGGTAACAAATCCATGCAGTAGGCACTTTGCTGAAAATGTTTTTCACGCCAGTTCTAAGTATGTTGCGTCATCACTCTCATGCTTGTGCTATCAAAGCTATCAAATTTTCCCCTTCAAACAATTTCAAGGGTTTCTCCAAAAGAGGCAATTTCCTTAAGCAGAATTTCATGAGCAATATACCTACTTCACATATTACTTTGTTTTCTGCTAACGGTCGAACATTTTAAGCTCGTTTTCTCTCAAATTCATGATCTGAATGGCCTGGCATTATCGCCGTTTAGGGTTTTATTACGTTTTTTAGGTTTTGTTCTTTCTTATACCACGGTACGTACCGGAGGTACTTACTTCCATTAATCGACTCCAATACTTACACTCTCTTTCATACCACACATACGCGCATAAATATTTTAAAACATATACTCGTACTGAATGCAAGAAATATAAATTACTGTAAGTATAGAACAAATGGCTGTTTTCCCTAAAAAAAATGAAATATTGTACAAAAAATCTCGAACCAAACTGGGCTATATATATTCACCTATTCTCCTCACAAGCTTACGCGCTCACTAGAAATGAAATAAAACACTTTTTAACGGATCAAACCAAATACCAACTAATTAAGTACTTTCAATAAAACCACGCTAGTATCTGTTCATAATAGTAGTTTATGAACCTGATGCATAATGAAGGGTATTAAAACATGAGACGGCTCGGTTTTTAATAGTACCACACGAGTGTTTTAATACCTAGTTATGTACAGTTTCATACACTACTTTATCTACTCTCATACAATTTTGTGATTGAACCGATTGAACCTACATAATAAAATATCAATAATAAAAAGAGTTCGGTAGGTCGACAGTACTTACCTAGGTTAAGTAAGACGTTTTTTCCGTCGCCGGCGCCGCATCTAAAATATCGGGTGGAGTCAAATTTTCACTCACTACACTCACTACTATGACATTTTAAGCAAAAGTAAAAATTAAAATCTAAAAATGGCGCGTATTCTATTAGAAAAAAAAATAATTAAATAAGTGCATTCCAGTACCTAGACTAATCGTTACGCTAAGTCATCGATCACCATAGAGTACGTTTTAATCATGGAAAGTATACGGGAATATCATTGTTTTTTTTTAATATCGCGGCTTTGCCTTCTTCTTGGGTTTGCCCTGTATCGTAATGAGAAAAAATAGTAGTTTATGAAACTGATGCATAATGAGGGGTATTAAAACATGAGTGTGTGTTTAAAAACCGAGCCATAGGCGAGGTTTTTAATAGTATCACACGAGTGTTTTAATACCTAGTTATGTACAGTTTCATACACTACTTTATCTACTCTCATACAATTTGTGATTGAACCTACAAAATAAATTATCAATGATAAAAAGAGTAAGCGAGTAGTTTCTTGACTTGCTAGATAGTATCTAGGTACTTGCCTAGGTTAAGTAAGACGTTTTTCCGTCACCGCATCTAAAATATCGGGTGGAGTCCACACTCACTACTATCAGTCAATCAGTCATTTTTAAGCAAAAGTAAAAATTAATATCAAAACATGGCGCGTATTCTATTAGAAAAAATAAAAATGAGGTAGTGCATTCCAGCAGACTAATCGTTATGCTAAGTCATCGATCACCATAGAGTACATTTTTATCATGGAAAGTATGTGGAAATATCATTGTTCTTTTTTAATATCGCGGCACTGCCTTCTTCTTGGATCTGCCCTGTATCGTAATGAGAAAAAAAGTTATTTTATAGCATACTTCAGTTAGCGAAGGTATGTTATAAATTAACTTTTTAATTTTTTTTCGGTATTGCGTGTATAAAGTATGTCAATATAAATTCGTATTGAAATTCATAATTCGAATTTTACGATATGAGAGTAGATAATAGTACATTATGATATAAGTGCGGTACGTTGAAAATTACAGCCGAGGCGATATTGCTAGCCCGAGCCGTAGGCGAGGGCTACAAGAAAGCAGAGGCTGTAATTATCAAAGCGCACGTATGTCATACGACGTTTTATAACATATTTGCGAGGAAATAAATAAAACTCGGACTATGCACCTTTGCTTGTTTTCCATATGATTAAATTTTGATACGCTTGTAAGTATCTTATCGGTCAATTTTTCGGGCAAGAGGCTTAGAGTAGCCTTTTTCGCTGCCTCTGAGACTTCTGGCGGTGTTGAATTAATAAATTCATCAGTACTTGACGACATTTTCAAATAAAAACAATACAGCAAAAAAAATTAAATTAGCAATGCGCGCGCATCAGCGTTTTTTTTAAGGCAAAGGCATAAAAACAGCCAGTATTACTAATAAAGTAAATTAATATTTTTGTGTTTTTGTTACAGATAAATGGTTGTAATTTATTGTCAACATTAATTAAATTGAATAATTAAATGTTTATTTATTACATTTTATCTCCCAAAGTCAATTTTATCCATAAAATGTTGACCTCTTTTCTGACATAAAAACTCTTTGCTAAGATTTAAAAAAGTACCGTTCGTTTTAGACGAAGTATCTTGATAAACCGTGCGGTAATGTAAAGTAAAACGCACGGCTTATCAAGGAAACCGTGCGTTTTACTTTACATTACCGCACAAGTTCGTAATGAGATACAATACGATATTGAAATTGGTGTAATAAGAGACCCTTTACGAGCAAATATGTTATAAAGTTATTTTATAACATTGCTTAGTATAGCGAAGGTATGTTATAATAGTACATTATGATATAAGTGCGGTACGTTGAAAATTACAGCCGAGGCGATATTGCTAGCCCGAGCCGTAGGCGAGGGCTACAAGAAAGCAGAGGCTGTAATTATCAAAGTGCACGTATGTCATACGACGTTTTATAACATATTTGCGAGGAAATAAATAAAACTCGGACTTTGCACCTTTGCTTGTTTTCCATATGATTAATTTTGATACGCTTGTAAGTTTCAATTTTTCGGGCAAGAGGCTTAGAGTAGCCTTTTTCGCTGCCTCTGAGACTTCTGGCGGTGTTAAATTAATAAATTCATCAGTACATGACGACATTTTCTAATAAAAACAATACAGCAAAAAAAAATTAAATTAGCAATGCGCGCTCATCGGCGCTTTTTTTAAGGCAAAGGCATAAAAACAGCCAGTATTACTAATAAAGTAAATTAATATTTTTGTGTTTTTGTTACAGATAAATGGTTGTAATTTATTGTCAACATTAATTAAATTGAATAATTAAATGTTAATTTATTATATTTTATCTCCCAAAGTTAATTTTATCCATAAAATGTTGACCTCTTTTCTGACATAAAAACTCTTTGCTAAGAATTAAAAAAGGACCGTTCGTTTTAGACGAAGTAAGATAAACCGTGCGGTAATGTAAAGTAAAACGCACGGTTTATCAAGGAAACCGTGCGTTTTACTTTACATTACCGCACAAGTTCGTAATGAGATACAATACGATATTGAAATTGGTGTAATAAGAGACCCTTTACGAGCAAATATGTTATAAAATAACTTTAAATTTTTTTTCGGTATTGCGTGTATAAAGTATGTCAATATTTAAATTCGTTTTGAAATTCATAATTCGAATTTTACGATACGAGAGCAGATAAAGTATTTTATTTCATGGGCTATAGATAGTGTATATGTTACGGCTAATACCCGAAGTGCGGCTAAACCTAGTTTTAGCCGGCTAAAACTAAGTGTAGCCGATAGCTGTTGGCTAAAACTAGGTGTAGCCGATTTTCTCGCGGCTAATACTTGGTGTAGCCGGCTAAAACGAGGTGTACCATGGGGTAATAAGAAAGTTATTTCTGTTGTCTGTTAAAAAAAATAACCTCGAAATTTAAGGCTCACGCTACGCTGCGCTTCGGGATCGCCTTAAATTTCTAACCTATATTCAGGACCTACAGGAGTAAAACAGATCGGTTTACCTAGTTTTAGTCAACAGCTATCGGCTACACCTAGTTTTAGCCGGCTAAAACTAGGTTTAGCCGCACTTCGGGTATTAGCCGTAACATATACATACAATGAGATTAATTTGACAATGTACAACAGAGTGACTAACTTCAGACAAGGGGTTTGAAACGACGTTTTTTAATCTGAAAATATTGCTCTTTATCATACATTCTCGAGTGAAGTTGTAGTAAGCAGATCACTATCTATCGTCAATTTATCGCTTTGTACCACTGACGTCCATTATAAAAGTACTTGTTTAATGGAGGTCAGTGCTTTGTACCTGTTGTAGCAGTTTGCAAGCAGCTCCTTGCGCAATAAAAAAAATGAAAGAAATGTTATCGAATACCGCTTCTGTTATTTGCATTGAATGTAAACATACGTCTGTAAATTATTAAATAACGACCGGCGCGCGGCGCTAAAAGATATATGGTCGTAGGAAATCATTTGTAATGAAATAAAAACAGACACAATTACACTAGTCTAAATAAATGTCATCTGTTCTAAGGAACCAAATGTTATTCTAAAGAATCATTTATTAGCTTCCTCATGATAACATCCTCATTGAATTTGTTTATACAGCTGCTGTAATGTTTCTGTTTCATCTTGCGAGTCGTTATGACCACTTAAGTAAATGTGTTATTTCTCACAAACATATTCTCGTTGAATCCCAGGCTTCTCTTTGAATATTTTATTACAGCTTACTTAGTTATATTTTACTTTATAATAAGACTATTTGCTTTAATAATGCCATTTGGCGAACTCGACTGCTTGTATAAAATTTGACTGCATTATATTTGCCATCTCAAAAGGGCATGTTGTTGTCTTATTTAGTAAACAATCTTCACCCAACTCTTTATTGAAAAAATCAATTATAAAATACAAAAAATGGTTTTTCACACATAGATTATGAAAGAAATTACTACATAGTGACAAATTGATTTAATAAGACAACATATTTTTAAATGAAAATCGTATGACAACTGTCAAAACCTGTTTACTAAATAGGAGGAGTAAGGAAGGATAAACAGATTAGACACGTTATAATTTACAGCGGCCGGTAGTATTATTTGTTACTATCACAGACCATACAACAAAATTACCGAATCATTACAAATATAATAGATACCTATTTATCTAAAAACAACATTTTTGCTTTGAAAATATCACTTCTTTTGCACGGGAAACAAAACAAGAATATAATCGTTTACTCGTAGGTAGATAGCCGAAAATTTTCATAATGTGATAATAATACGGCTTTCGACATACGAAGATGTAAATAATCAAATATTATGTACCTACCTACATAGTTTTGTACGAATTTTCATTAGAATAATCTGGATATCCGTTGATAGAAGATTGGTGTCAAATTAATAATTACGAAACCTACATCAGTAGCGAAACCGATGTATTGGAAAATGCCGTTTCAATTTATGCGTAAATTCTGAACACCCCAAATTACGTACCTCCATTGTATAATGTGTGTTACCCTAGCGTAATGTAATTTTCCACAAAATAGATGGAAATTTTGGGAATAATTTTATCGGTCGTATGATTTTGTTTTGTCTCAGGTATAGTTAAATTGAATTGTTAAAGCGTAGTGCTCAATAGAATTTATTGTAAACTGGTTAGCAGAAATGAGTTCCTACTTAGCCATTTGCCTGAATCAAGATAACAGAAAATAAAAAAGCAAAGAACAGCATTTTTAACGGAGACTTCTAAAAAAGGAGGTTTTCAGTTCATCGGGATCTTTTATTTATAACAATGTTATATTATAATTATAATTGACAGTAACTAATGGTAAATTTGGCCATGCTAATCTTTAAAATTTCTGATATTTGACATTAAATTTGAAATTGTATCAAGAAAATGAAAAACAAGCCCATTTATCTAGACAAATAGTTCTTACATAGGTATATATTTATTACAAGCGGCCGCCCGCGACTTCGTCTGCGTGGCAAGATTTTTTGCTATCCCTAGGGAACAATATTTTTTTCGGGATAAAAGGTACCCTATGTCCTTCTCTGTACCCCTAAGAACGTGTATGCAAAATTTCATGGTGATCGGTTCAATAGTTAAGACGTGAAGGCGTAACAAACAAACAAACAAACAAACAAATAAACAAACAAACGGACTTTCGCATTTATAATATTAGTAAGGATTTTCACATATTCACACTGGTATGTGTTCACGTCACATCATAATAAATCACATTATTTTATCCTGCAGAACTTGAAGCAATGCTTTCTTCACAAGTTTAAAACCAAGTTAAATTTTATATAACAACCATAACATCAACTGCACTGCAGCAGTTTTTAATATTAAAGACAATCTTTTATAGTTAAAATTGTGTAAGAAAATATCAGAAACACAATTTTATTTTGCTGTTTTCGTAGTGCATATTTTAAGCAAAAGTAGAAACTTATTTTAAAGCTCATTTAAAATGCGGATCAATACAGTGAATAGAGAAGTAAAGAAACCACTCCAGTGCAGTGCAGTATTTCACCGAGACATTTTGCCCACGAAGCGCCACGCCTCTTGCGTTTTCTGTGGCTTCCTTGCACTTTTGTAAGAAACGTTACATTTAATGCTCTTGGCATAAGCAGCTGGTATGCATAATATTATGACGTCATTACCTCAAACTTGATTGCATTACCTACCCCAACCCGTAGCATGACCATATTGGCCACCGAAACTTAATATGGTAATAGTAGTTTAAGCCTGGGTCAGACCGAATACACCACGGTGTGTTGCTTAACGTAGCATGACGGCAAACGACGTTGTAATGTATGAAATGCTATGGTTTATGTCACACTGAACGCGTGAACTGACTGATGCGCAGCACCCGCTTGACATATTTATACTGCCGACCATGGTACAATAATATACTGCGCCAGGTAATAGCAACCCGAGACAGAGGAAGTCACGTGGTTAACACTTGCTTATGTCATCTATCAGTATTGAAAATTATGTTCTGATGAAAATTGTGTTATTATGTTCTTGAACTGTTTCGTTTGCTAACAGAAACAAATCACAATTAAAATGCACTTTGACCCGTCAAGCACGGGAAAATGAGACAATAGATTTTCCATTGTTATGCGGCCTCATGCTGCCGCTTGGCATTTAATGAATTTTAATAACGTTGTATACTGCCCGGCACGTAACTTGGCAAGATAATAAAAAATTGTTTTAAAAAACAAAAAACCGAGAAAAAACCTGCCTCTAAAAAGCAAGAAATAATATTCAAATCATTAGATACGCATTATCATTGTTATAATAACAAGACGTCTATTGAAGTCGGGTGGGGCTGGAGTACAACTTCCTTTTTTTATTCTAAAAGCCCTACCCGACTTCAATATTCAAGATTCAGGAAATAAAAATTAAATGGGACCATCTCGCAAGAAAACTCAATCGAACAAAAAAAGAATCATCAAAATCGGTCCATAAATGTCGAAGATACGCGCGAACAACGATAAAAAAAAAGTATACAATCGAATTGAGAACCTCCTCCTTTTTGTGAAGTCGGTTAAAAATGAGACAAAAGATGCGCAGTAGCTACAAACACTAAACTCGGCGCATGTTTTGTCTCATCTTTGTCTTGCCAAGTTATATGCCGGCACCTATAATGAGTGTGACCAAAAACACATTCGGTGTGGCCAAGGCTTTATCGCACTTAACTGTCAAAAGGGAGTGGAGAATTTGAGAGAGTAAAAATGTATATAAATGAACACATTTAATTTGAATTCAGGTCACTGATAATTTGGGCTTTTCGTTCAGTATCAATGTCGTAATAGCCTTTCACGGCCCTCGTTTTTGTGATACACGGGGCTATTGGCATGTTAAGCGAATGGGGTAACAAATTTGTTGGCAGCCCTCTGCAAATTAAGCACGTCACTAACTCGCTGTACGCCATTGTACGTTTGTAATTT
Source organism: Agriphila geniculea (assembly GCA_943789525.1). Lineage (NCBI taxonomy): Eukaryota > Metazoa > Arthropoda > Insecta > Lepidoptera > Crambidae > Agriphila > Agriphila geniculea. The sequence continues at coordinate 21,550,342 of OX038878.1, forward strand.
CAAGCCTTCTCTAGAAAAAAACGCATTTTTAATTTGAAACGTCTTTTAACATGAATACCTACCTGTTTGAGAAATAATCATCAGAATTATTACTATGAATTATTTTCATTTTTCTACTTTGCTTCTCTTAATTTGTTCTAGTTAGTTTAACCTTTTTTAGGGTTCCGTACCAAAATGGTAAAAAAGGAACCCTTATGGTGTGACTCAGTCTGTCTGCCTGTCTGTCTGTCTGTCTGTCTGTCTGTCACAGCTGGATATCTCGAGAACTACTAATGGTATCAACTTGAAATTTGAAATAGTTTAAGATGACATTTGCCCAACTATTTTGCAAATAAGAAAGAAATAAAAAAAAATATTTTTTTTACAAAAGGGACTGAAAAGGGGTCTTAAAAATTTGAAGTGAGGTGACTAGGGCATGTGGGGTATCATATGAAAGAACGCTGTTTGCACATTTTAAAACATTTTTTCCTTTCTTCTTAGGGCGCATAGTTTTCGACTTATGAAGAAAAATGTAAAAAAATACCGTTCCCCCCCCTTATCTCCGAAGTTTGCAAAGAAAAAAATCTGAAATAATTCCATGTGATAGTAGTTTATGTAAAGATTACAGGAAAAATAAAACGATGTCTCAATATAACACACTTTTTTAGAAATTCAGAAAAACAAACAAAATTTTTTTTAGTTTCACTACCAGTCAACAGATGGCGCTGTCCTAAGCATGCTAACCTAAGAAGAAAAATATAGTTCCACTATCGGTTAAGAGATGGCGCAACCTAACTCTACAATAATAAATTGGTGGCTGGTTCTAGTATAATTACCTATATTTGCCGTACGAATAAAGAATAAGTTCCTACTTAGTAATATAAACAGTTTTCAATGTGGAGTGGCTGAAACGTTTTTCAGTCACCAAAAAGCAGCTGTGGTTAAGATTTGTAAATTAACTGTCCGCCTGTTCGTCCTTCCACCTGTCTGCCGTTTATCCTACTTTTTTCAAGACTGTACTAAAGTAACATATCCAAATATATTTATGATATTGACCGGTTTTTTCCTTTACCTATTAGCAATAGCCAAATACAATAAAGGTGAAGCTTGTTCATAAAACAAAGTTTTACAGTAGTTGTGTAAGCCAAACTCTAATAGTCTCGAGATGAATTATTAAAGCTATTCGGGTCGATAATGTTTATTGATGATGAGATGAAAAAAATCCGTTTGTCAGAATACGCTGAGTCGAGGCCAGCCGCCGACTACGCAACACGATTTGCTGCGTCATCAGGACTGAAGCCATAGAAAGAAATCGGTTGTGAAATTGGGAAATAGACATTTTGAAAATCGAAAAGAACCGATTGAAACAAAACCTCTTTTTTTTTCAATAAATTTTCTACAACATTACGGCTCCGATTCCAAAGTACATAAGTAGACAAAACACTTGTGTTATAGAAATCAGATACAATGGTTGTATCACAAACATCTAGACCTGAGGCAATATACCTGAGTTAGTTTTTTAAATTGACCCAGCCGGGGACCGAACCCGGTACTTTGAAGTATACGAGGCACTCAACCACGGAAGACGACAAACTTTTGATTAATGTAATGTTAAAAAACGGATGAATGCATGCCACCGCAATGTATATATTTAAAAAGTGCTAATTAAGCCCTTTTATTTGATAGGTACCCAACACGGGATCATTAGGAAATAATTGTTTTTTAATTCATAACTTTAATCCTCTAGAGGCAGCCATATTTAATTTAATGTGACGTCACATAGCCTGTAACCAGTGGACGATTTAGACGCTCCAAACGATACCTCATTTGTCAAATTATTATAAGATGAACACACATACAGATCAAAATCATAACCCGTTTTTTTTCTTCGCCGTAGTCGGGTAATTATATATATGTTTTTAATCACTAGTTGCCTTTCCCCAAAAGGCATTAAATTAAATGGAGGAAAACAATCGCTATAACTTATGAAGACTTTCTCCACTCAATGATATGAAGTCGTTTAGGTGCGCATAATATTAATTGCAGGCATAAATTACCCATGATGCCAACTTCCTAGAAAACTCTACGTACTCACTATTCTTTCTGAATCGAACCTTGAATCCACAGTCAATATTCATACTAATTATTCCCCAGTGAAGTTAACAAAGTTATAAGAGAGATTAAATACTCAACAGTAAATTATTTCAAAGTCACCTGAAGTTCGCTATCAAATTGAGTTCGGTCACTTGAGTGAACTCGAATTAGGATTTTGACAAAAGGTTCGCCAGTGGGGAGAGTCAAGAAATCAAATCAATTTTAATAATGTTAATTTAAGGTAAACAAATTATATAAAAAACCAGTCTGTCAAAATAGAAGGGCTGTGGTTTATAAGGGGACGGAGACTGGACCCAGTGACTGAGAATTTTGGACCCAGTAACTGAGTACATGTAGACAAAATCGTACTGTGCCAGAAAATAGAACGGGTAGCTAATCAGCTGGACCGACTTTCGAGCGAGAAGTCAGCACAGAGGCCGTATTACAAGCTCTTAAATCCTGCCAGGTTTATAAATTGCTGTAGTGACATCTCTTTCTCGTTGTATAGCAAATAAAAGAGATAGATTGATAGCCAGTCAGAAAACTGACTGGAAATAAGAGGTCATAATACAGCCCCTGGATTGGGTTGAAACTAGCGTCTACACGAGCCCAGTAGCAAGTCAGCGCTGGACTGGGTTACTGTACTGCCATGTTACTGACCACGTATAAACCATGCATAATAGTATTTGACGACCTTCGTGGTCGAGTGGTTTGTACGCCGGTTTTTAAGGAGTCGTCATCTCTGAGGTCCCGGGTTCGATTCCCGGCTGGGTCAATTTAGAAAAATGAACTTTTCTATAATGGTTCAGGTCTGGATGTTTGTAGTTCCACCGTTCTCTGTAAATTCCATAACACAAGTGCTTTAGCTACCTACTTTGGAATCAGAGTATTATTTGTGATTGTGATGTTATCTAATATTTTAAACCTCCATGACCGCGTGACTTGCTTACCGCACCCTGATTATCTAAAAAGAAACTATTTAGCGACCGGTTTCATTCCACATTCATTGCTACTTTTCTTTGGTATGTTTTTTTTTAATCCGAAAAGAAGTAGCAATGGATCACTATCATCTATGAACTGCAACCGGTCGCGAGGTGGTTTCTAATTAGATAATCAGCCCGCCGGTTTTCATGGTGTCACCAGCTTTAAAGTCCCAGGTTGAATCTCACGGTTGGATCAGAAAAAAAATAAACTCTTTAAGTCCTGATGTTTGTAGACTTATTATCATTATTTGGAATCCGAGCAATGTAAATCAACATCATTTATATTCAATACTAAATCCCCGCCTGTGACTTTGTTCAGCAGAAAAATCCCCCCCCCCAGTAGTTATTCCTTCTGCCCGCGACTTACAATAAACGATCAGTTTAAATGATCTTCTTGGTGTATGAAAGTTAGTACTACGGAGGGCTCAAGCTGTTTTCCAGATTCTTTCTACCTACGCGAATGAGATTAAACATAGCTTAGATTTTAAGATGGACCTCAAGTTACCAAACGGTGAAAATTCCATTAAAATCCGTTCAGTGGTTTTTGCGTTATTCGCGCACAAACATTAAGAATTAACAGTTTTATATGTATAGATTTATATTGATTCTCAACAAGCTTATTTCATATTATTATTATGATGTGTCATTAATATCGTATCATCATCAGAATCATATAACAGATTCATCGATGGATTATCAACAAACTAATATGAAATGAAAATATATAAAAGCGAAAATCGATCCAAACTATACAAGCTTTTGTTAATTTAATACCCAACAAAGATATTTTACATTTTACCCAAATTGCTTTTGTCAACGATCTTTCAACAATGTACCTAGTCTAGACTCTAGTCGACATAATATAAAGCTAACTTTTAAATTGTTTTGTTTATGTGTTTATTTTAAAAAGTACTGGGTATAAAAAAGTAAAATGTGAATAAATATTGCTTTGTTTGTGTTCGTAGCTTTTGTTGATTTTGTAGCAGCGATCGAAAGGTCGTGACTCTTAGTTAGTCACTTATGGGATTACTTAAATGCACTAAAATGTATTACAAAAGCAGATTTTCAGTAATATGCAACAATATGATTGATCCCTAGGCACTTTTAATGTGAGCAATTAAGTAGGTACCTAGTTTGAGAGTTGTACAAATTGCTGTACCTTTTTGGCGTAGTTTCATTTGCATTTTTTAACCTTATCACGAAAACAATAAAGAAAGAAACATTTACGCGCTCGGACTTCATCGCAATTCAGTGTTACCTACACCATGCTTCGATCAACTATAAAAGTCTCAAAAACAAATCACACGTCACCTAGAAACGAATTTGTTTTTGAGAAGTAATTACTTCAAAACTGTATCTTCCATCATCTTTAAAATTTTTAATGAAATCGCTTCTTTGCTAGAAATCATTAAGTAAATGTATTTTCACGTTACACGGAATTCTGCCAATCAAACTCTATCAAAAGTTTAATCTTCCCTTGGTTAATCACATATAAACTTAGCTTGTTGAAATGTCATAAAGTTAATTATCTCAATTTTACTTGAACATGGGTAATTACGTCAAGATTAACTTGAAGAGAGAACTCAGTACGTAAATAGACAAATTACTTCTGTACCTAATTCCGTTTGAAGTAATGTGCCAAGGACGTATACATGTGAAAGAACAGAAAACAAATTTCTTTTCTTTTGACACAAATAGTATGATAAACTAAGAGAAATGTAAATAAAAACCGGCCAAGTGCATGTCGGGCCACGCGCAGTAGGGTTCCATAGTTATCTTATACCATACCATATTGAATAACACTATAATTTTTTGTCTGCAAAAATAACTTTGTTTTTTATAGTGTTTGTATGAGTGACAAAGTTATATTTGCGGTTTCGGAAAATGTGATATATCTCTAAAAATTATCAATATATCTCGTTCAAACCAATTTTCGTTGAAAGTATTTATTAGGATATACAGCATATATTTTCTTTAGATTTTTCACTCTATTATTTTAAAAGTTAAAGGAGGGGGGGACACTCATTTTACCACTTCGGCAGTGTATATCTTTCAAACGGTTGACTGAGAAAGAATAGTCTAATAGGAACCTTAATGTCATTTTTAAAGACCTATCTAAAAACACGCACGTATAGGTTTGATGAAAAACATTTTTTTCAATTTCCATGTATGGGGAGCCCCCCCTTAATCTTTATTTTTTTTTATTTTTATGTGAAAACCTTAGAGCGGTTTACAGAATACATCTACCTACTAAGTTTCAACTGTTTAATCTTAATAGTTTCGGAATAAAGTAGCTGTGACATACGGATAGACAGACAGACAGACAGACAGACATGACGAAACTATAAGGGTTCCGTTTACGGAACCCTAAAAAACCCTTATGAGACTGTTAATGTGTTTAAATTTTATCGTAACAATATTACTAAGCCTTCATTTATGATCGAGCGGGTTACCCATCTTAAATTCGAAATTTCTCTGTGCGAATTTTGGTTTGCCGAAATCGTTTTGCTCTTTTTTGTTTTCCATAATTTTCATTTTACCGAAAACACTATTGACAAATTATCGAAAATCCGAATTTCACTAATATTTTATTTCAAATTCTATATGTTATGACATCCCACTCAACGTTTGGCCGAAACTATTATTGATAGATGATTTAGTATCCAGTGGAATACATACATAGATAATGTGATCCAAAAGGCCAAAATTGCCTTAGGAACCTGCTGTCGTTTAGCGGGTGCAAGGTGGGGCCTTAACCCCAAAATTGCCCTGTGGATGAATACTGCCATAGTCAGGCCGATGATAACGTATGCCTGTGTAGTATGGTGGAAAAAAGCAACTCAAACGACAGTCACAAACAAGCTAACTAGCTTGCAAAGATTAGCGTGCCTTATGGCAACGGGGGCCATGTCTACAACACCAGGAGCAGCACTAAATGCTCTGCTTAACCTACCGCCACTTCACCTGTTTATTGTGAAGGAGGCGAAAGCAGGGATCTATAGAGTGGGCAACACCGGTAAAGTAGGTTGGCACTCTCAAGCAGTGAGATCTTTACATGAATCAGTGCTTGAACTCAAACCACTTGCAATGACATCTGATGTCATGCTTCCACTCTGTAATTTCACTAGAATTACTCTGTGGAACTACCTAGCAGAGAGATGTGGTCTGATGACCAAAGCTCCTGTAAGGCTGGAAGCTTAGTCTGGTTCACGGACGGCTCCAAAATGGGTCTTGATGTAGGATGTGGTATACATGGCGTGAGACCAAGAGTCAACCTCAGTGTTAACCTTGGTAAGTACGCCACAATTTTCCAGGCAGAAGTCTATGCCATCATAGAATGTGCAGAAATTAACCGCCAACGAAACTACACAAATCAGACCATCTATATCTTTTCAGATAGCCAAGCAGCACTTAAAGCCATAAACTCGAACGTAATACGATCGAAACTGGTAAAAGACTGCGTAGACAAACTGAATGAACTGGGACAAAAGAATAAAATTATTCTGAAATGGGTACCAGGGCATTCAGGCATACTCGGCAATGAAAAAGCCGACGAGCTTGCTAAAACTGGGGCGCGAGACCAACAGATCGGCCCAGAACCTTTCTGTGGTATTTCAAAAAACCAGGCTATGCAACTTCTTAAAGATAACCTTCTGGACGAGTCAAATAAATTCTGGCTAAAACAGCCAGGATTGAGACATGCCAAATCTTTGGTGGAAGGCTACTCGCAAAGACGGACGAATGAACTTATACAGTTCAGTAGATCGAACGCCAGCGCGACTGTTAGAGCTTTAACCGGACACTGCAAACTAAACAGACACCTATTTCATATGAAATTGAGTGATACCGACGTCTGCAGATATTGTAATGAGGAGCAGGAAACGCCCAAGCACCTCTTATGTGACTGTGGACCCCTAATCCACAAGCGTAGTATCCATCTGGGGCGACACGTAATCGACCCGGAGGAAATAAAAACTCTGAAAACCAGGAAGATACTAGACTTCTTGGAAGCCGCTGGGCTTAAAGAGTTACTATAAATAGGTGGCGAGTTACAATAGATCTTTTAGGTCGCAGTGACTACAGCTTTATCTGAGCTGCATAGCCCCTAACAATCAAATAATAATAGTATCCAGAAAAACGTCACCAAAATTATTAAAATACAACATTTTATCTGACAAATAATTAAAATCCTATACGTATCTAAAATTAGAAATTTCTCTGTTCGAATGTTAGTTTACCGAAATCGATTTCCTTTTTTTTTTGTTTTCCATAAATTTCATTTTACCGAAAACACAATTGACAAATTATGGAAACTCCGAACTTCACTTATATATTTTTTTAAATTCCATATATTTTGCCATCCCACTCAACGTTTGGCCGAAACTATTATTGTTAGATGATTTAGTATCCAGGAAAGACGTCTCCAATATTATTAAAATACAAAACTTTATCTGACAAAGAATCTTATGCATATCTTGAATTCGAAATAAATAATAAGAAACAGGTGCTAAACGTCTAAGAAATTATTATTGCAATCTCAGATAGTTACATTATATATTTCAGATAGTATGCAACATGCATGCAAGCATTATGGAGCTCCGCTCGCTCCGCTGCGCGTGGTCAAAACACTAACCTAACCTAACCTAATGGTCTTTGCATGCAAGAAAGCATGCAGCATACAAGCAAGCATGCAGCATCCAAGCAAGTATACAGCATGCAAGCAAGCATGCTGCATGCAAGCAAGCATGCAGCATGCAAGCAAGCATGCAAGCAAGCATGCAACATGCATGTAAGCATTATGGAGCTCCGCTCGCTTCGCTCGCTCCGCTGCGCGTGGTCAAACCACTAACCTAACCTAACCTAATGGTCTTTGCATTAAAATTTTTTCTTTATAGCGGGGGGCCTCAGGCCCCCCGACCCCCCCGAGCAGGGGGGGCAGCCCTCCTGCACTCCCCGGCAAGCATTTTGCATGCAGCATGCAAGCAAGCATGCAGCATTGCAAGCAAGCATGCAACATGCATGCAAGCATTATGGATCTCCGCTCGCTCCGCTGCGCGTGGTCATAACACTAACCTAACCTAACGGTCTTTGCATTAAAAGTTTTTCTTTATAGCAAGACAATAATATTAGGGTTAAAAATACACCCGAATTTTCTCAATCAATTAAATATTATGAAACACGAAATTTTATCAAAAGTTACTTCGATCTTTAGTAAAGAAAATTATGGTTAGAAAAACATCTGTCAAAAGAAAAATAAGTGATTTGATATTTGAGTAACTGTTTTTCTGGAAAATAAAACATACGTGAAATAAGTTAATGTTCTAACAAAATTATGTAAAACAACCAATTTGATATTTAAAACTTCGACATACTGTTTTCGAACAGAAAAGCTTCGAAATAATTAAAGGTTACCTAGTAAAACATCTGTCAAAAGAAAAATCTATCAAAAGAAAAAAAAGTGATTGAATAAAAGAGTTACCGTTTTTCGGGAAAGTGAAACATTAGTAAAATAAGTTTATGTTCTAACAAAATTATGTAAAACAACTAATCTGGTATTTAAAACGTCGACGTACCGTTTTCTAACAATTGAAATTCGGACAGAAAACTTTCGAAAGTATGATAGGTTACCGATCGAGCGAGCATCTCCGTTTCAACTTGGAAAAAATGATTACATATTTTCGGTTATCCCGTTGTACGGCTCTCCGTCAGTTCGCATTTCTAAACGGATCCTCGTGAAATTTTGTGAACTGGTTCTATAACTATATTATTCTAGAACTAGCGGCCGCCCGCGACTTCGTCTGCGTGGAAAGTTTTTTTTGCTTTCCCTCGGGAACAATAGCTTTTTCGGGATGAACGATACCCTATGTCCTTCTCTGTATCCCTGACAACGTGTATGCAAAATTTCATGATGATCGGTTCAGTAGTTAAGACGTAAAGGCGTAACAAACAAATAAACAAACAAACAAACAAACGGACTTTCGCATTTATAATATTAGTAAGGATTACTTTTCGATTCAGTTTTTTTTATTTTTTTCTAAATAGGGGAGTTATGTGTTATGTGTATTTCAGGCATTTCGAAAAAAGAAATCAAAAATGTCACTAACAAAATAATCACTATAAGTAATACGAAATTGTTATTTTATCTTTTTATGTAACTTTGACTTTAGGTATATTGAAACTCGTATATAGAGATGAACACAAATCTATCAAAAGGCTTTTAAAATATAGTTCAAACATTAGTTACAAATAATAATTTACCTATTAAACAATTATTATAATAAATAATGATAAAGGATAAAATTTACAATAGGTTTTCCGTAGCTATTTCTTACTTTCTAATTTTCCTAGTTTTAGAAGGGCGATTACTTTTTTTTTTGTCTTAATCAAATGACAATATAAAAAAATAAAACAAAGTGTTGTAGCGTTGTCAATAACACAGGGTTACATTGATGCTAATTAATATTTACTCCAATATTAGCTGCTTAGCCTTGGCTTCGTACGGGTGATTCCATCTATTAGTTATATTGCGATTTAAAATGAGGGATAAAAGAAATAATGATTTTTTACGTATTTCCGTACATTTTCTTTCATGTGTATGGGAGCCCCCCTTAAATATTTATTTTATACTGTTTTTAGTATTTGTTGTTATAGCGGTAAAAAAATAGATCATCTGTGAAAATTTCAACTGTCTACCTGTTGTCGTTATTAATATTGAGCAAAAAACGGCTAAAATTCACGTTTGTTGTATGGAAGCCCACCTTAATTATTTATTTTATTCTGTTTTTAGTATTTGTTGTTATAGCGGCAACAGAAATACATCATCTGTGAAAATTTCAACTGTCTAGCTTTCACGGTTCATGAGATACAGCCTAGTGACAGACAGACAGACAGACAGACAGACAGACAGACAGACAGACAGACTGACAGACAGACAGACAGACAGACGAACAGCAGAGTCTTAGTAATAGGGTCCCGTTTTTACCCTTTGGGTACGGAACCCTAAAAACCGGCCAAGTGCGAGTCGGACTCGCGCACGAAGGATTCCGTACCAAAAAACGGCAAAAAAAATCACGTTTGTTGTATGGGAGCCCCCCTTAATTATTAACTTTATTCTGTTTTTAGTATTTGTTGTTATAGCGGCAACAGGAATACATCATCTGTGAAAATTTCAACTGTCTGTCACGGTTCATGAGATACAGCCTGGTGACAGACAGACAGACAAACAGACAGACGGACAGCAGAGTCTTAGTAATAGGGTCCCGTTTTTACCCTTTGGGTACGGAACCCTAAAAAAAGGACAACCTGATAACAACAGACACAACAAAAAATAATTCAGTAGTTCTAAAGTTATGAGCTAACCTTCATTTCGGCGATTAATTTTTTTATAATTTCTATGACAGAACAGGAAAATAACGATTTTTTCCACCATCCATTATACAAACCTTTTTCTGATAATAACAAACACAATACAAAAATAATGTAATTACGGTGATTCTTTTAAATTTATATGAATTATAGACAGATAAATGTTACGATAAAATAAACAAATTTTGATTATTGACACTCTCAGGAAAGGAAAAATTCCATTTGTTTAATTTTATTCGTCTATAATTGCTGACATAGAACAGAAACTATAAATCAATAATGGGTCATTACTGTCATGGCACCGATAATGGCAGGTGGATGAAATAATAGTACCATACTCGTATCTCGTATGTTTTTAAGTAGTAAAAATACTCGTACGTTTTGACCAAAAATTTTTAAATCACTTATGAAATTTTGTTTTTACTTTGATAAGTAATATAATATATTTAAATTTTTATTTTAATAAGTTTTTTTTTACTTTCTATGTATTAGCTTATTTCATAATTTTTTTTCTACTGAAATTGTACGACTCTACACATTTTCCGATAGATCAATCGTCATTATTGCTCAATAGCAGCGAAAGGGCGTGCAAATGATTACATAGATACACGATAAAAAATCAAATAAACAACAATCCCCTTTATAAAATTCCTTCGTTCCATTTCTGGGAATAGTCAGCGGTCACATCGGAATGTGCGGGCCTTCGCGGGAGACGTCTATATTATGTGTGACCAGTCTGTAGAATTCTATGATAGAATTAGGTTGGTATTGTTAGAGTACAATTGTCTAGTTCAGCCCAGCTTTTTTTTTTTTTCGTTTGCCAATACAAAGATGACCGTCATAATCTTGGTAAAAATAAGTAATTTTCTTCTTTCAATTCTTTTTTTACTGGAAATAATCCAACTTATAATCAAACTTACTTTACGCATAAGCCCTCACAAAGAACAACGTTTCAGACTTGGAACATTCGGCAGCCACATTGGAATGTCGGGGCATCCCGCTATCCATTCTAGTTTTTCTTTTTGTTCAATGTAAATTAGCGGTTGCCTGAAATAAATTGTTTTTCAGCTATGAGGTCCCAATCGTTCCAATTCATGTCCGACCGGACCAAACTGTATACATAAATTGTGATACTTGAATACAACTAATACTTAGCTAGACCATTCAGTAATGTAGCACAATAGTTTTTTGGAGTCATCAAAAAGAAGGTAAAGATCAAATTTCAATTTCAATTTATTTGCATGCCAAAATGTTACAAAGCTGGTAGGTAAATATTAAGACACAATTTTGGACCCTGTTGGGCACAGCAATTAAGAAGGGAGGATGACTTTTGGTAAAAAAGGTATCTCTAGGTAAGTAATGAAGAAGATTTTTTCATCAATGCTTCCGCTACTTTTAATATTATTATAGTTAAGTACTTGATTACATTATTATTTTATGCATTAATAGATTTTTTGCATAAATTAGAGCTGGTTTCCAGTAAACGAATATGTATGAGAAACATATGACTTATTTTCGTGTTAGCCCCAAAAAAGAACGACGTTCCATATTTGGATTATACGGTGGCCACATTGGAATGTCGGGGCATCCCGGCATTCCGGCATCCGTCCATATGTCTGACTGGGTCAAATAGTCTGCATAATTTTGTATAATCAGAATTCTTCCGCACCTGTATGCACGCGTCAATAGCTCTAGTTATCCCGCAAAATATTATGAATATTTAGATTATTTTTCCACACAAAATAAAAGTGGCACAAAAACTATATTATTATTATTGCTGTCACCCGGAAGTTAGAGTTAAGGTAATCAATCACTTGGAAAGTTAGGATCATGATGAAGTGTGCTTCCAACCCGCTTAAAATATATTTTTTTTCTGCCAAAACTAAGCGCTATATTTAAAACATAAGAAAAATAGTAGAGCAAAATAAGGAATCTGAAAACACTAATTTAGCAATTATGAACGCTTATGTATTACCTACTTATTCATAAACATTTATTTTTTAATAATTATGTTACCGTAATTATGTTTTATAAAGGTAATGTTATTCCACAGGGAAGCAAAATTAATTATGCTACTTTGACCTCGCATTTCACCGTACCTAACAGAATACTAAGGTTTCGCTATGAAATTAATATGAACGTACGAAAAGAACATTTCGCACAATTCGGAGTCCCATTAGAACATGTAATGCCATAGTGAACAGAACACAAGTATATTTTATGTGTTTTTTTTTTTATTTCACCAATGGTGACTGTTTAAATATTACGTTTTGTTCAATACCTAAACAGAAGCAAAGTACCAAAATGCAATGAATGAAGTTTCATCGCAGTATTCTGCGATTCCACTTTGAATTTTCCGTTCATTAGAGTCCCCGCAAACTACAGACCAAACTGTCGGCTGATAGTTGGAATCTGTATGAAGAAGTATGCAACGCGCACACTACAACGATTTGGAATCGGCCGATTCTTCATACAAAACCAGCTATCGGGCCAACTATCAGCCGATCGAAAATCTGTAGTGTGCGGGCACGCTAAGTGTAATCTAACTAAACTTTCAAAACGTGAACACATAAAGCCCGATTGCGTGACAGCTTTCTGTCTGCTTCCAGCCTACGAGCGATTAATTGCTGAGCAATTTTTTGTCACCGAGAACATTCAGAGTTCAATACTGTAACGCCCACGAGTTACAAAACGTCGCTCACAAAAGTATGGCCGAGAAAATCGCCACGATTATTGCAGCTACAAAAAGTAATCCTTGTGCGTTTAGACACTCCGCCAAAATGTAAACGTCAACATTTTTCACTGCCTATGCCTGTACTATGATAATAACAACATCATGTTACACATTACTGCGACATCTTAGATAACATCTCGTTGAATAAATTATTCGGCTGCGCCTACACGGCCGCACCGCGTCATTTCCGTGTGGCGGTTTGTTACTGCCCTTAATTTGGCTGTAAATGACGGGATAGTTATAATTAGACATAGTTATAAGTCTTTGCTTTTGAATGTCGTGAATGATACCGTGATTACAATCTTTAACACTAATCACAACGAGTTAAAAATCTTGGAATGCACTAATATAAACAAACATCGTTAAAATTAAAAAAATCAAAGCAGCTTGTAAGAAATCTAATAGTACATTATGGAGACAAGTTAGCTTAGGTTGCTCATTGCACACGAGGCTGTGGGTTGCAGCCCGAGCTGCAGGCGTAACTCAGCCGAGTGTGCAATAAACAAGAGCTCACGAGTCTTATAAGACGTTTTTCAACTCATTTGCGAGGAAAAAAACAAAATAATTTACCACACACACAATTAAACACAACAACAACAAAAATAATTTACCACAAACAAAATAATTTACCACACAGCAACAAATACGACCAAAACAAAATATGATAATTATGGGAAAAGACAGGTAGGTTTTTTCACACGCCTAATTCTAGAATATTTCGCGAACAAAGGGGTGAGTGAGCATACAGCCTACTTCAAAATTATAATTTTAAGTGATAAGATGCAAATATTTTAATATATTATAACAAAATATTGTGAATTATGAATAATTTGATAATAATAAATATTTGTTTGACTCGGTTAAGGAATAATACATTTATTCATTCCAAAAATGTATTTGAATTTTCAGCAGCATAAAACCTCTTTGTTGTTACTAAAAAAAAATTACTATTTAACCCGGTTAAATTGGGAATGCTCTGTTTACTCGCATAGAACTTGCAGTAAGGTAATAATTTAACTTTGTAGGGATAATTCTATAACAAACTAGTGTTTTATATATTATTGCACGGTGTTTGTTATAGCTCGGTTTATGGCCCTAAAAGCGATATATTAGGGCTCACTTTACGAGCAAGTGTGTTGAAAATAAATAAAACAAACAGTGCTTGAATTACTGGGCCATAATTATTGTATTTTATTATTATTATTATTATTAACTTACTATGTTGTTCGAGAGATCTGTTCATGCATTCAACAATAATTTATATTATATTTTGGCGTAAAGAGAAAGCCTAAAGTTGAAGCGATCCACCTACCAAATAATGGTTTTATTTCAGAAACAACTTTTCTGCAAAAAATGATCCAAAATTAACTTTTTACGTAGAATAAAAATGTAGTTTTCATGCACTACAACAGCCGAGCGCAATAGGAAGTAATAAATAAGGTTTTATTTGAAATGCGTCGGGGCAACGCCGAGCACAAGTTATGGCGCCCAGGGGAGGTATAGCCCAGTTGTGTTACCGCACCGACATCAGGTTTGATTCTGGTGTAGCAAATTTTATCTGGGCTTTAACATCTATTAAGTTGCGCGTACACTGCATCAGAATCGGAGAGGCCCGGAGCGGACGGATTTGATTATTTGTATGGATATCAATGGCACTGCGTGCACTGCGTCTGCAAATCCATTCAAAGTGATAAATGCCGCCACTCCGTTCGGCCCGATTCTGATGCAGTGGACACCACCTTTAAGAGCATGTTTCCAGTCTTTTGTTCTTGTAGAAATAAAAATAAACTAAATTATTACTACATTATAATAAATACGTTTTGTATGAAATGTGTTGGGTCAATATTAAGCACAAATTATGGTGCCCAGGGGAGGTACAGCACAGTTTTGTGTGGTTTTTGGCATAGTCCTCCTCCGAATTTATTTTTATGTCGCGCGCGCTATAATATCGATCGATTGTGGACATATAGATGAACAAAAAATTTCATGTAACGGAAGGGTCTAAAACGTCACGTTTTAGAGAGATTTGGACATAAATATTGCAATATAATTCATTACGAATTTCTAAAAATACAGTCAAGTTTAGTAAACTTAATACTTCCACTCATAAGAACTTGCAATCGCGATGTGCTTAAATAATATTAATTAATCAGTTAATCAGTTATTAATTAGCCAGTTGAATCGATTCAGTGAGGTTTTTAAACCTATAGGTTTAAATGCGTACTTAAGATGCAATGATTGCAATCTTTATGTCCAAATATCTCTCAAACGTGACATGTTAGAACCATACGTTTTTTCTTTGCTCGTCTATGTCTGCAATCTAAATAGGTACATATTTACAAGTTTCATAATGCGACGCAATTTTAAAAAATGGCGGATGAAGACTATGCCACGGTCCACACAAAAAATTAAAACCTAAAATAAAAACCTAAACTAAAATAAAAATCTTATAGAAAAGCATTTGTGATTTATTTCACGTTTACGTTATACGAGTAGATAGTGTTACCAGGACCACAATCAAAATTACTCTAAGCATACAAGTAAAAAAATTAAAATGCAACATTCCCAGTCCTAATGTAGAGACTTAATTTTCTGAACTTTTTAGTGAATGACACAAAAATATTCACTCATTTTTTCATAGAATAATATCTTCAGAGCGACAATGTTCGTATCCATTAGACTTAAGAATGGATCACCGAACCTTTTCAAACGCACCCTTGGCCTGTCTCATCCGAGCGTGAATGATTTAGTCGAAGGTTTTAAGATGATTTAACTAATGCAACCCGACTTAGTCAACACCTAAAATGAGGGACTAATCTCAGGAATAGGCCCAGTGAGGATTACGAGGAAGCCCCCTTAATATGTGCGTTACTAATTTACATTAACATAGGTCGTGCTATTTGGCAGTAATGCAGGTTTCTTGTTAACTTTTTTAGTGTCATGTGTTTATTTTGTGTTTATTTTAATGTTATTTTTTATTTTGTGTATGTTTTTTCCTTTTTTTCAGTATACACTACTAGTTCATTCGCGTCCTCAACTAATATTATAAATGCGAAACTTAATTTGTTTATTTGTTATGCTTTCACGTCTTCCTTCGACGCCTGGTGGCCCAGAGCCGATCGTGCCTATCCCGACCAGCTGGTTTGCAAGTAAGATCCGTGAACGCACCATAGAATTACACCAACAGAACTGGAGCTCGCTGGACTCGTGCAGACAAGCGAAACTCGCACTACCGCGCGTGGACGCTCGTCTATCCAGGGCCCTGATACAACTGTGCAGACCGCAACTTCGCCTGGTAACAGGTGCTATTACTGGTCATGGACAATTTAACAAACATCTTTTTAACTTAGGTGTCACGGACAGTCCCCTATGCAGAGGATGCATGGAGGAAGAAGAAACAGCCGCCCACGTTCTGCTGGAATGCAGAGGGGTGGCCCCTTACCGGGCGAGGTACCTCGGCTCGCCGGGCAGCGTCCAGGAAGCGATCACGAATGTGAAAGCCCTTGGAGCGTTCCTGGCTGAGCTGGGCTGGCTGGAGTGATCCGGCCGAACATCCTCTGACGCAAAATAGGCGCAATAGACGTCGAGTTGCGGAAACCGCCTGCACTGATAAGAAGAAGAAGACGTCTTCCGAGCATCATGAAATTTTGCATACACATTGTCGAGTGTATAGAAAAGGACATAGGTAGGTACTTTCATCTATATAAAAGTACTGTTTCCGAGGGAATGAGACATAACTGTCTGTAAAAATGCAAAAAAAAAATGGTTTATTACAATAATTTAAATTCTTTGGATTACGTTTGATTAAACGTCGCAATTACGATAATGGCAAAATTAGATATAATTCGTCGCACACTTCAGTCATTTCGTGTGTAACACCTATTTAATATTCACAACTGAATGACACATACAAGTGTACAACGTTTTTGAACACGCGGCACATGTTAATGACGTCGCGACGATACAGTTCCGCTGTCACTGCTCCGTACGCAATACTGCTACCAATACCTGTTACAATTCCAATTTACTTGTTTATTAGAATTCTCCGCACGTCGGCATCGAGGCAGTTTGTCCGCGGTCACCGCTCGCAATTTCACATTTGTTTTTGCTCCTGTTTTCTTTTAATTCGCAGTGGCGGTTGGTTCTAATAAATCTTTTGTGTGGCTTTTACCAATTGTATGTGGGTTTGCTATTCTTTTATAAAAAAATGCATGTCCCTCTATGAAGTTAACAATACTTTATATTAATTTTATAACAAACTTTATATTTAAATATAAACAAATTAAAATAATTTATAGTGCAGTATTACAAACTCTCTATTTTATTTGAGCTACAGATTCTATAATGACTTTAACTATGGCGCTAATATAGTTTTTAGCAGATAAAATAGTGTAACTCAAGCTTATTTGATTTTCAAAACTAGGTTCTTCCTTAAACTATGAAAATTCTAATAAAAGTGAACAATTTTTGCTGTTCCAACATCGGTAAGCCTTAGTTTCTAAACAACTTACGCCGAGGAACCAAGTCTACCTGACTTGGCATCGATGTGAGGGACTTATTGCAGAGTTTAAAGAAACACCGTTTTGTTGAAATATCGTTTCGTGGAAACATGACTTTGTGGAATTTGTTTATTTACTTTAAAATTCCTTGAATCTGCTTTAATATATTTTTTTTTACTTTATGTTTTAACTAAGCACTCACCTAGAATATAACTTAAAAAAACTTAAATAACTTTTAACGTATACCTAGAATTGTTTAAATTACTAACTACTGCCAATACTTCCAAAGGTCGCGAGTTCGATTCCCGCGTAAGAGAATGATCTGGTGACGAGTCGAATTTTTTCTAGTATATTATTTAGTACTAGCTTCCGCCCGCTACTTCGTCTGCGTGGAAAGTTTTTTTGATATCCCTCGGGAACATAACTTTTTTTCGGGATGAAAGGTACCCTATGTCCTTCTCCTCGTCCTACCCCTGAAAACGTGTATGCAAAATTTCATGATGATCGGTTCAGTAGTTAAGACGTGAAGGCGTAACAAACAAACAAATGGACTTTCGCATTTGTAATATTAGTAAGGATTACTGAAAATACATTATCGGCCGATTTCAATAACCTATCCTCATTCCTCAGTATGAGAAAAACTTCCTAAAGATTTGTTGCCTAGATATTTCTGTTAAGTGAGGGGAAATAATAACAGCGTAGTAACAGATACATGTAGGCCCATCTCTCAATGAAGATAGATTATTGAAAACAGCCGTATAAACCAAAAAAGAAATGTCGAAAATAAAAAACATACATCTTTGAACGTGCCTGTTAGAATTCATAATCTTTTTATAAGCTTCATAGATATACAAGGTGAAGATTTGGCACTATTCCGCGTAAAAGTGGAAGGCAGGCGTATACACAACTAAAGTTATAAAACTTGAATGCATAAGTAATAAAAGCACTGATACTGAGCGCGTTTTGAAGACCTTCTTTGCAATGTTACGCTAAAATATTCCGTTGTTACATAAGTTTTGATTAAAGATGTCATGAGGATCAAATAGGACATCAACATTTTGTTTCTTAGGTAATATTATATAATGCGGTTATAGGTATTTTGGTGTGAATTGTCTCTGAAAAACAATACTTAATTCAACAGTAGACACCTCCTGTAAAATACTGCAACGTACCGTAATTGGTATGTGAAGAATCTCCTAAAGTATTTTAAAGTGACATTATCTTGGGATATTATTATTCGGGTGACTGGAAAATATTCAGGCGACTGTTAATCGAATACTTAAATACTAAACCCGGCAACGGTTTATTTCGTTAGCGATAAACGTAATGGGTAAACTATGAATTACAAAAAACCGACTTCAAAAAACCTACCCCTAAAAAGCAAGAAATAATATTCGAAATAATAAAAACACGTC
Source organism: Agriphila geniculea (assembly GCA_943789525.1). NCBI lineage: Eukaryota > Metazoa > Arthropoda > Insecta > Lepidoptera > Crambidae > Agriphila > Agriphila geniculea. The sequence goes on from OX038878.1 coordinate 21,569,411, forward strand.
TATTGAAGTCGGGTGGGGCTGGAGTACAAATTCCTTTTTTTTTATTCTTAAAGCCCCACCCGACTTCAATAGACGTGTTTTTATTATTTCGAATATTATTTCTTGCTTTTTAGGGGTAGGTTTTTTGAAGTCGGTTTTTTGTTTTTTTTAAACAATTTTTTATTTTTTTATTTTTAGTGTAGGTACCTTTTGTATTAGGTAGTGTAGGTATATTATTTAGGTAGAAAAATCGGCTCAGCCAAACGTGAGTTAATCGCGGAGAAACATACATACATGCGGGTCAAACTGAGAACCTCCTTTTTTAAAGTCGGTTAAAGAACTACACTAAAGATATCCCTTTTCCAACAAAAAAATAATAATTATCTTATTCAGTTCATAAACAAAGAAGTTATACGACTGATCATCGAGGTAGTTCCCACAAAAGCATACTATTTTCGTGCTTTTTTCAAGATTACTTGAAAAGTACTGAACCGATTTAAAAATTTTAAAAAATGGGACCAACTTGAAAGTTTACCTAATGTAATAACGTTTGAATCATTTCGATCGGTTCAGCCGTCTTCGAGTAATCGATGTACATACAAAAAACAACAAAAAAACGGGTCGAATTGAGTACCTCCCTCCTTTTGAAGTCGGTAAAAATACGTATAACTAGGAACTACTTGTGGGAAATACATAACTTAAGATAAGAGTGAAATTTAGAGTGAGATTTAGAATTGAAAATTCTAAATGAGTGGACAAACGTTCTGAGTGGGCAACTATTATACCAAGTAGGTAAATATATGACTGATTTAAGGTTAAGCAACATGATATTTTTATCATGTCAATTAGGTTAATAGTAGCCTTTTTTCATAAAAATGTATGCTAAATTTTGAATATAATATGTGCCCTAAGGTTCCCACCAAAATTGAAATTTGGTCTTTTAATAATTATAGTACTGCCCGTTCTGAAGAACTAGTTACTCAATTGGTATTTTAAAGTCCCCCTTTTTCAATATTTGTAGTTGCCTTTAGTCCGTCGGTCGCCTACTTAGTAGTTCAGTTTGTTATATTTAGTATTTTTGATACCTAAAATAGGAATTTATTATCACCCGTTAAAGTCAAATAAATACCACCCCATTATCTTTACATATTATTATTAATGCGAAAGTATGTTTATTTGTTTGTTTGTCATGTTTTCGCATATTAATTACCCAACCGATCAGTAAAAAATTTTTCATACATGTTGTATTTATTCCAGGAATCCACGGTAACATTTACAATCAATAGTTGCCAACAGAAGTTGCAGATAGTATTAACTAAAAGTTTGTAATCACAATGGCTTATAACTTATCAAAGCCACTTTCCAACAGTCCATATACTAAATAACTTCATGGAAAAGTATACATGTTGTTTTTATTCCAGGAATCCACGATAACATTTACAATCAATAGTGGCCAACAGAAGTTTCAGATAATATTAACCAAAAGTTTGTAATCACAATGGCTCATAATTTATCAAAGCCATTTTCCAACAGTCCGTGTACTAAATATTTAACTTCATGGAGAAGTATATACATGTTATGTTATGGACTTTTCGCGGGTAGGTGTAAAACGGAAAACATCGTTTGAAATTATCGTTGACAATATATTTTATAACTTTGTCCAAAGTGTAAATATCTTAAATATTTTTATGGCATATTAAAGACCATTAAACTATACCTGCCGGTGAGTGTTATCCTTGTGATAATCACTTTCGTTCACACTCAACACTTCACTGCACTTCTGCTGTCACACCGAACCACTGATCATCTCATAATGGAGGCCATGCAAGAGTCCCTAGTCAAACTGCAGCAGCTATTCACTGACCGTATGGAGGAGTACCAATCAAAACTTGAAGCAGCCACCCCTTCGGCCAACATCACCACCCTGTCCGCAGACTTCAGTACATTCAAATCATTTGTTATGATTTCATTGTCAAGCTTACAAGAGCAATTAAGCTTAGTCTCACAGCAGTTAGATGGCATGGAAATGCGGAGCCGTAGGAAGATACTGCTGTTCCATGGTGTACCCGAAGAAGCCAATGAGGATTGTACCGCTGTCATCACTAATTCTATCAATAACCAACTAAAGCTGCCAGCTTTCTCCCCTAGTGACATAACACGCTGTCATCGCATGGGCCGTGTTAAGAAAAGTGACCGACCGCGTCCAATTCTGCTTGAGCTCTGTGATCTGCAAGTGAGAAGCAAGATCTGGCAGACCAAAACTGCGTATAAGGGCACTGGGGTCACTGTCTCGGAATTCCTTACAAAGCCACGCCACGAAGCTTTTATGGCAGCACGAGAAAAGTTCGGCATAACCAAGTCCTACACAAAAATGGGTGTTGTGTGTGTAGTAGGTCCCGATGACAAGCGTTACCACATTACTTCGGTCACAGAGCTCAGTCGGATTCCCAATAAGCCGCTAACATCACACAACTCTCCTCAGCCTAAGCCTGCAGCTGCAGTTAAGGAACGTGCAGGTTCCAAGACCAGGCGCGCGGCCGCAGCCACAGCTAACAAAAAATGAATGTGTTCGTCTTCCTTGTTGCTTTTTATCATTGTCCGGTGCCGTCTATTGTAAGTAAATTAATAATCATATTTTGTAAATGTTGTTTCGTTTGTCAACTTGTGTAAATGAAATTATTGTAGGTTCTGTATACCAGCTAGTCAATTTATGTTAATCCACAGAAGACTTACTACCTCTTTGTTTTTCTTTGTAATGTTTTAACACTTTAAAATAGGTGGTAGTCTTTAAAAATACTTTTTTCTTTATTAAAAAACAAAACTAGCTAGGTATGCAAAAAGGTTATTTTTAGTTTGAGTGAAGTGTTGTCACGTTGACGTTGACATCGATTTTTTTTTTTTTTTTTTTTTCTATTCTACATCCGCCTCTTCATGGCACCGGACTAAGGATTATTTTGGTCTTAGTAATATTTTTAGTTTCCCTATTTCTTACTTCTGTTGATTTTGTTAAATACACTACCCGGCAGGCAGACTATCCAAATACTAAATTATTTAGTATTAGGTATACTAAATTTAGTTTAGCTATTATTATTTTATATTCAATTTATATTATTTTAATACTTATATATTTATAATGTCTGATGGTTTGTTGAATAATAGTATCGATGATGATTTTTTATCTATTTCAGATTCATCTAGCAGTGATGATAGCTTTTCTAGCATTCCTTCGCTCTGTGGTTCCCTTCAAGCTCATTTTTCTGATGTCCCTAAGAATTTTAACGTCATTCACATCAATGCGCAAAGTATTCCGGCCCACTTCACGGACATGTTGGTATCCCTTAACCAAAAAGACCTTCACGCTGTATTAGTCTCCGAGTCCTGGCTAAAGCCTTGTTTACCTTCCTCTACATATTCATTGCCTGGTTTCCGTCTTATACGCAATGACCGCATCGGCTCAGCTGGTGGTGGAGTTGCCATTTATCTTAGAGAGCATCTACCTTTTTCTGTTATTAGTACTTCCAGCCAACCACCTGCTGTCAATGCTGGTGAACATCTACTAATTGAGGTGACGCTATCACACGTCAAAGTCTTGCTCGGAGTCTACTACAGTCCTTCTTTACGGGTTAATTACTTTTCTTCCTTTGAGAAACTCCTTGATGACTTTACTCCCTGTTATAGTCACTCAATAATAATGGGTGATTTCAATACCTGCCTTCTTAAAAATGATAACCGCACGTCCTCACTTAAGTCTCTTGTTAATTCTGCTAATTTGCATATATTACCACTAAATGCCACCCACCATTCTCCTCATTGCTCCCCATCACTTCTTGATCTGGCTATAGTGTCATCTCCCCAACATGTTGCTAAACACGGTCAGTGTCCAGCTGATGCCTTTTCATATCATGATTTACTTTTTTTATCTTACAAAATTCGTCCTCCCAGGAGCAAGCCTAAAATCATCCTTCAGCGCAATTTTAGTGGCATGGACAGGGAAGCATTTCTTGATGACGCACGTGACATTGATTGGTCTCCTGTATACAACGGCGCTACTGTAGATGATCAGGTTGCCATTTTTAATAATCTCATTATTAAACTCTATGACAAACATGCACCTTTTCGCTCTTTAAAGCTGAAACATCTTCCTGCACCATGGCTCACTGATGACATTAAAAAACTGATTCATCGCAAAGCTGCTGCCAAATGTAGATATAAGTGTCGCCCTAATGACACCAATAAAGAAAAGTACTCGAAGGCTCGTAACCGTTGCAACACGGTGTGTAGGGATGCTTTTCGCCGCCATATTCATGCTTCAGTCGAGAATGAGGACCCTGCGCAAGTATGGAAATTCCTCAGGACTCTCGGAATTGGTAAAACTAATCAAGATCCCATTCCAAAAAATATCAATATTGATACCCTCAATCAACATTTTTCTTCTTCGCCTGGAACTTGCGACTCTGACAGAATTCGTACAATTAATCACCTTAATGCATTACCAATTCCTGACTTTACTCCTTTCGTTTTTACTCAACTATCGGATTGTGATGTTAAGAAGAGCTTTTTGTCAATCACCTCCAACGCTGTCGGCAGTGATGGCATTAGTCGCAATATGTTAGTCCCAATCCTTGACATCATTCTCCCAGTCCTATCCTACATTTTCAATTGTTCTTTAAACAAAGGTGTCTTTCCGTCCGCTTGGAAAGATGCCCAAATAATCCCTTTACCTAAAAAACCCAATCCTAAAACTGTTTCCGAATTCCGTCCAATTTCCATTCTTCCCTTCCTATCTAAGGTACTCGAACGTCTCATACACAACCAACTTAATAAATTCCTCACTTTGAATAACCTCCTCAATCCCTTCCAGTCCGGTTTCCGCCCAGGCCACAGTACTGTCACTTCACTCATTAAAATCACTGACGATATTCGCCTGGGTATGGAACAGGGCCTCCTTACGATGTTAACATTATTGGACTTCAGCAATGCATTCAATACAGTGAATTTTGACATCCTCTTGGCACTACTTCGCTCTCTTAACATATCTCCAACGGTAGTTGAGTGGTTTCACAGTTATCTGTATAGGCGCAGGCAGCGAGTCCGCTTTGATGAAGAATTCTCTTCATGGCGCGAGACCACTGCAGGCGTACCTCAAGGTGGCGTGCTATCTCCCCTTTTATTCTCCATTTTCATTAACTCAATCTCTCGAAACCTTACTTCTTCCTACCACCTATACGCAGACGACCTTCAACTGTACTGCCAAGGTACTGCCTCGGATCTATGTGAGGCCATCTCCACTATTTCTCTGGATTTGAAACGAATTGCAGATTGGAGCAAAGGTTTTGGCCTCCTTGTCAACCCGAACAAAACCCAAGCTATCGTCATCGGCAGCTCTAGAACCTTAGCCAAAATCGACCTACATTCTCTCCCAATGGTTAACTTTTGCGGTGTCGACATTCCGTACAGCCAGTCTGTTAAAAACTTAGGAATTACAATGGACAGCACTATGAGTTGGAGTCCACAGCTGCAAATGGTTAGTCGCAAGCTTTATGTGTCAGCGGCCTGTCTTAGGAGACTCCGTAATTTTCTTCCCACTGCCACTAAAATTGCTCTAGCACAATCTTTGTTGCTTCCTATTCTTGACTACGCCGACGTCTGCTACTTAGATCTCACGGAGGACCAGCTAAACAAACTTGAGCGACTTCAAAATTTCTGTATTAGATTTATATTTGGCTTGCGCAAATATGATCATGTATCCCATTTTCGCAATAAGCTCAAGTGGCTACCCATTAGACTTCGCCGGAATACTCACATTCTGTCTCTTCTTTACAATATTTTGTTCAATCCCTCTTACCCGCGCTATCTCAAGGAACGTTTTAGTTACGTTCACTGTTCTTTACATTCTCTTAGGTCATCAGAAAATCTGAGTCTCTCGACGCCTGTCCATCGGACAAATTTCTACCATAATTCCTATACTGTTCGGGCGGCAATGCTTTGGAACTCCTTACCTGAGTCCATCAGGCGTGCTCAGACCATAAATGCTTTCAAGAACCAGCTAAAACAACACTATTTATCTCAGTGACTTTCGCTTTTCGCCACTGTAGGTACTTACTGTTCAACTTTTCATCATCTGCAGACAATATATATTTAAATTTGAATATTTATTATATATTTATATATATTATATATTTATATATATTATATATTTACATGTATGTATATATCTATTTAGGTTAATTTAAGTTTAGTTAATATTTAAGCATTTAGAATAATTACATTTCTCATGCCATTTTGCACCCCCTGTATTCCTCTTCTGTCAATCTCACCATACCGTAGGTTGTCTGGAAGAAATCGCTCTTAGCGATAAGACCGCCCTGTTTTGACACTAAGTTTTATTGTTATTTCTTTGTTATATGTTACTGTGGTGTTGAAATAAAGCATTATCTTATCTTATCTTATCTTATCTTATATACATGTTGTATTTATTCCAGGAATCCACTATAACATTTACAATCAATAGTTGCCATCAGAAGTTTCATATCATATAATATTAACTAAAAGTTTGTAATCACAATGGCTCATAATTTATCAAAGCCACTTTCCAACAGTCCGTGTACTAAATATTTAACTTCATGGAGAAGTATATACATGTTGTATTTATTCCAGGAATCCAAGATAACATTTACAATCAATAGTTGCCAACAGAAGTTTCAGATAATATTAACCAAAAGTTTGTAATCACAATGGCTCATAATTTATCAAAGCTACTTTCCAACAGTCCGTATACTTAATAACTTCATGGAAAAGTAAGTATTTGGCCTCCCTCCAGCGTGATTTGAATTCTCGATTGTCACAAAAGCTATCTGCTCGTTGCTCAGCCCAAGTTTCTTATTATTGATTCAAACCCTTTCCCTTGTTATAATAAAACATGAATAGGCGGTGCCCTATTCAACTTTTACGAGTGATGGTACGGAACTGTTAATGAATTCAAATTTGTAAATGATGTTGGAGCTGCCTAAAGCAGGGAGTATTTTAAAATTACAGCGTGCTTTATACATTAATTGAACATCAAACATCAACCAAACATCAGATAAAATACGAGTATAATTTTGGGGCCTTTATTATTTTATTATTATTCGCTGGAATAATGTGAACGAACACTGAAAAGTACTCATTGCAGTAAGTTCTAAGGCGGTATTTTGAAATCCTTCGGCAGGTGCTCTTTACATTTCATTATCATTCGACGTAGCCAAAATCAGTATTTTTGAATTACTTGTTGGTTAGTAGTTTTCAGTGTAGTAAATTAACCTTCTCCTTAATTATGTGATCCTGGTACTTTAAAGACGTCTTATATTATACGAAGGAAAGAAAAAACAAATTGAAAAAAAAGTGAATGAAAATAGCTATAAACAAAAAAAATAAGAAAGAAAAAATCTAATTGATCTGTGATTCAAGAAAAAAATTATTCTAGAAAGTATCAGAAAGTGATTGAAAATGTTATTTCTCCATATCAACAAAAAAGCATTTGTGGAAGTTGCCATTTTTGTTGAATGTGGCATTTGCAGAATGTGTAGAAAGTGACATTTGTAGGATGTGGCGTTTTAAATTCGTGTCAGTTTTAACAAAAACGTCAGTTACGACAATTAGTCATACGAGGGACGAATCTTGATATTACGTCGCATGTGAGTGATAGTCATAAGCAACATGAACGAGATTTCAAAAATAGGACCCCTAGTCTATCACAGACTCTATTATTTTGTGATAGCTCACTCTTCAAAAATCTGTGTTTAAAGGTCACAGGTTTTAGAAATTATCTGCGTTATTTTCACTTAACTTTTTCTAGCAGTATTCGTAAGAATAAATGAAAGCAAATCTGCTGAAATTTCAGCCCGCAATGGGTCACGTCCCTTGAGAGATAACTATTTCACAATTCACAATGTGCTTAGCAAAAGTCTAACATTTCACTCTCCGAGGGATTCGGAGTAAAAGCTCATCAACTTCACAATCATATTTCATCATTTTTAAAAGTTTCAATGTATTTCACTGCTAATTCAAGCATACATGTAATTGTCTGCAAAAATATTATACCTACAGAATACAGAAATATATTTTTTCTCAGTTTTTAACGTTCTACTATGAATATAGAGGTGTTCAACATTTTGCAAATTATACGTAAATATTGTAAATAAGCTTTACGTATCAATTTTTGAAAAACTTGTATCAATTTCTGAAAAAATGTATCAATCTTAAATTTTTTTTATTTATCCCTTTGAAAGATCACAAGGCTTTTAGAGCACGTCATAAAAACTTATTTAAAAGTAAATTAACAATTTTGTTTCATCTTGTTTTTCAAACTTCATTATTCTAATTACTTCTAAGATCCCGAGAGCAGTTTACTTCATCAACATTTTTAAATAATTAAGAGTATAAAATCTTTGTGTATTTTTGTTAATGAGTTATTTTTTAAAGTAAATTGGCGGTCAAATTGCTTTGGATCCTTCTTTATAGCAAATATGTACATTATAAATCCTCTTCTTCATTTGAGATCGATACTTGAATGATTGAATTCAAGTTGAATAGGACTTTGACTAAAAAATAATAAACTGTAAGTTGCTTGAAATAAAATACTATCGATATTAACGCGATTTTAAGGTTTTGTTATTTTATTGGGTTTACTAAATGGCTTTTGTTTTTCCCGACGTGTCGGCTCCTTTGCAGATGCCGTGCGGTAATGACACTACAAATGCATTATGAGTATAATAGGTACTTGTAAAAAAGCTATTCTAATTTTAATTACAATGGACTTTGACCTGGAAAAAACAGAATGTTGAAGGTAAACTAAAATTTATCCTTAAAATTTTGATGTTATTAAAGCATCCAACCGAATTAGGGTCTTCTTAAATAATTGGCACAAAGCCCAGTGCAGAGACTGGCCTTAAAGATAAAGCCCTGCTCTGAATATTTCAGCCGTAAAAGTGTATACATGCCATCCGAGTAGGAATAATATCATATTCGGCAAAATATGCGTTTACAACATCCATTTACGTATTTTTTCCTTATAGCCTTTTGTTGGTGTTGTGTTTCCCTAACCTTTGTTTTGTTTTCATAAGTTGACATTAAACCTTTCTTGAAATAGTTAAGTATCTATAAATATATTTGGCAAAATTAAATGAGAAAGAACTAATCCTTAGTGGCGCAATTAATGCTTAGTTTTCGATAGATCTAAAACTTGTTTGTCTTTTCCACCTACATAATGATACATTAATCCGTTTTTAAAGTGTTTTGTCTGGCTTTAATGTTATTTATAGAAGAACATTAATCGATTTCTGTTATTTTAATTCATCAATGCCCGCGTGGACGCCGGCGTCCGGACAACAATAGCAAAACTATTGTGTCTCATTTTCCGGGCGTTGATGGGCTTAACAAAAAACACTGTGTCATAAGTAGCATATTTTTTTCTGTTTATATTTTACAAAAAACAGAGGTAATTAGAACAAATAGCAGTCTGCATAACAGTCTTTTTATACCAGCCCCCATACTCAAATGGCCAATTTTCTATTCGTTTGAACGCTACGCTTACTTTTAAAACAGGACAAAGGGGAATACGTAAACAAAAAAAATGAGATATTTTAGTTCATAGAGTAACCTCTTTGAACTAAAATAGCTCAATGTTTTAATCTTGCAGATTAATTCTTAAAATTTGGTTCTGTATCTCATAAAATTGTAGAAATATTGGATTTTAAATGTATTTTATTGGAAAACCATTAGTGTCAAACTACACTACACTACGGTCGTAGGTAGCGAATGGAATGAGACATATTAACCAACTTAAACAAACTCACGCAACTTGATTTATAAGCTTGAAGATAGGAACATAAATGAACAAGTCATTAGTGAGAACATTATGGAAATATTTCGTTGTAATTTCAATGCTCGTAATAAAACATGATCCAATTTAGTAAAAGTAATGTTGTTTGTTAATCAGATCCGTTTGCTATCTCATAAAATGTGGAAAATGTGTCAGGATTAAAGAAAAAGGGACAGGGAGACATTATAATTTAAGATTCTCTCTCATCCCATAGAGGTTCAGCAGATTTGTGTACACAATTCAAAATTCCAGACAAATGATTAGTCTGTGCTTTACTTGTATAACTAAATATGTTTATACACTTATGCTAAAACAAACCCGGTGAATTTGAAAACATAAATTGATCGGTGAGATTGTTAATTAGCAAAACATAGCCCTAAGGGCCTATTACAAAAAAAACATCGCGATAAGCGTACGATGTTCGTCCTATACGAATTGCGTCCGACTATTGAGTTTCATTTTTGCCAAATGGCAAACTTTATATTCATTCGCTAATTAAATACTTCAAATAATAAGCGATAAACTATAAAGTTCAGTAATATTGTCAATTCCATACAAAACAACAATGTACCTATATTTGATTTATAGCTTGACATGACACTTAATATTCTAATGCTTATTTTTTAAACTTTAAGTTAGTGAACGAATAAAAAAATGGTTATTTCAATAGGGGGGCAAACCGCAAACTAAATAGCCAGCGATATTTTTAACAAAATCAATACATACCCAAGTTGCCGTCCAAACGTTTCCCGGCATACATAATTTAAACGCCCAAAGGTCTATCACATCCCGGGGGCTACTTATATTATTTTTGCAACTATTGAACTTCGTGGTAGATCCTACTAATATTATAAATGTGAAATACACTAATGTAGCCATGATCACGGAAGAACGTGATCATGGCGCATGCAACTGTGCTCAAATATCGGAGTCTCAAAAATAAACAGGTACATAGTGTAAATACCGATATAGTTTATTCCTATAACGTTAATAACCTTTAAAACAATATATTATAAATGTGAAAGTTTGTGAGTTTGGATGTTTCTTACACAATAACGGCTAAACGAATTTCTATTTACGAAGTCTCTCAAGTTTCTTAATTATTTTTTCAATATCCCAGTTAATGAATCAAAAATTTACGAGGCCGAATATTTTGTTAATCCAGAGGGTCTAATTCGTGAATAAGGCCACGATAATCGGATAACGTTCTTTCCGCTAGTAGCCCAAATACTACATCGATGAAAGTCCAATGGGTTAGGTTTGAAAAAAAAAACTGATTTTTTTTTTGTTAGGAATAAGTTCTAGTTTCAAAATTTTTGGTTACGAGAAAAAATATTAAATAAAAAATCACTTTTCTTAAAGACGTACGCAGAAAACAGCAGAATGGAAAGGAGATTATTCCTTAATCACCAAATATAAATAAAAACGTCAACAACAATTTTTAATAAAAATTCCGCGCAACCGAAATTTCTGAGGGAGCTTATTTCTACCAATAAAAAATATTCAGCCGATTTGTTTCTTTTCAGAAATTCCCCATCTATTTTCATACTAGGCCCTCCGAGTTCAGAAGTTTAATGAAAAATAAATTACCCTTCTAGCTGTATTCGTGATATCCGATCATAAATTAGGCGTATCCAGCTTAAGTTACACCTCCACAATTATAGCCTACGAATCGGGATTAAAAATAAAAATAATTGTTTACTCGCGTGTAATCTAGTTAAGTTTTAAATCCGATATGATTGCTTTTAAATTGCTTGTCCAAATATTAATTAATATTAAAAAAATATTTCAAAAACGTTTGTTTCCAAAAAACATTATTATTCTGTTTTGCAGCCGCGTATTTAATTGAATAAATTTCTTTGTTATTATTTTATGTTAATATTTTTGATCGTCTTTGCATAGAATAAAACGTTTCATAGTGACAGTTCTCGCAGGTAGTTGCTCTCAAAATATTGTTGAAATTATTAATCTAGTAAGGGTACTTTTCGTAATTTGGTTGATGCCTTTCACTTGTTGGGACGGCTCTGCGCTGTCGACACCATATATCGATTGCATCGCTGCCTATTACGAACCCATATTGAACATTATTTTGTCGTATATTGTGTTCTTTGTGAAAATACCGAGGAATGCCAAAGGTCGGCGCCGACAGGCATTGCAGCAGGAGAAGATACCGGTGAGTAGGCTTGACACCTTATTATCGAATATTCTCACTTGATCGTTTAGTTTTTTGTTTGAAAATTAGTATAGTTGTTTTAAAATCTAAGGTCGTTTCTCGGCTCAGAAGGGTGCGCTCATTTCGTCCTTCGAGCTTGGTCACTTGGTGCATGCATCGGCCGGATCACTTCAAACTGTCGCTAACTTTTGGATTGAAACTATTTTTCCAATACTGCTAGGAAATGATTTGATCCGGTTTCGCTGTGTTCCTGACTCGTCGTATTCCAGATTCGCCGTATTCCAAATTCATATGCGTTTGATGGTAGTCTCATTATTGATTGAGCGAGCGTGAAGCGCGAGCAAAGCGACTATGCTTCAGCTTGGGCAAAAAATCTTTATGTCCTTCCTTCCTTCCGGATGTCTCTCTAGCTGTCCGTTTGTTCTCGTCTACATGTCGCATTTCCGAATCAATTGTCGTGAAATTTTGTGGGCAGGTTCGATAATTATATATAATTTTTCAGTGGAATCAGTTTTCGAAATTTTTCGAATTGGCGGAAAATTATAAAAAAAAACACATTTTAGCGGTTTCGAAAAATGATCAAAAAATGTAACATAATCTTTTTGTTAGCTGTAAAATAGCTGTATAAAGCAAATATTGTTTTATATTTTAAGAAAACTCAAAAGTTCATAAATAAAAACATTTCTGGCCAATATTCGAAATTTGAAAATAAATAAGGTTGTGTGTGACAGAACGTAGGACCTATTTGCACAGTATAGATACTTATTAATTAAAAAAACATATCTCTACCTACTCTGTGCTATTTGCTTTTGAAAAACATACCATTTGAGCTACTTTTTAACGCGAGGTCTACAGCTCACGGAGCCACTAGTATGTAAGTATTATTATAAGTTACTTTATAATGGACAAATATCGAAAGATAGAAAAAGTACGGTAAGTCCTGTGGATGTTATCTTTATCGATGTAAGTTCCTATTATTATCATGTTATTAGTTCTCTTTATAACGATATCTATTTCACAACAGTCATAAACCGATGGATAGTAAAAATTGCCTCTAAGTACGGCTTAGAAAGTACACATGAGTCCTGTTACTGTACAAGTAACATTAGCTTTTGATTACCTGCTTTTGATCCATACTTACGAGTAATTCTGTTAAAACTGACAATTTGAGCCCGTTCTTCTAGTCAGTTAAAAACGTCTGGAATAGGTAGTAGGAAAATAAATACGATTCAAAAGTGCTTAGTTATTATGTTAATTGAATAAAACAATTTTGACTTTGACTTTGACATTCTTCCATGATTGTAAATGTTAATCAAGAACAATAGTCTCGTTTTTTGCCTTGCGCTTTTGCAGTTGTGGTACCATTTAATTATTTTTGGATTTGCAAATTACACAATGTTTAATATTTTACTTACATATACTTATAACAAAAGCTGTACCTATATTTTAATTTCCGGAGTAATGCTTTTAACCAGTTTACTATTACTAAATATTATCATTCTTCATTTATTGTTTCTTGTTTTTGATAAACTTAAAATAAGCATCATAATCCCATATTTTTCCAAAATTTAAAACAATAAAACGGGATTCTGTTGTTTTACAGTTTTAGCCGACGGAATAAGGTATTTATATTTTTATTTATTGCAATTTCATTTATTTATTTCAATGAAAAATCTGTAAAATCACCGACATGTTAGTAGGCATCCTCTACCAGGAAACCGGTAAAGATGTCAAAGCTATATACTAAGAGCTAGCCCCGAAAATAGGTGGACAGTTTACAGAGCGTCGAGACCTCTTTTTAGTGTGCCATACTATCATTATTAACAGATCCGGGCACCTAACAAATTTTCAATGGTGGGGGTGGGAGTGGTTGGGCAACAAAAGGGCTGAAAAACTGATTGAAGGTATCAAATTTACAGAGCTCTGGATTTGGTGTGGTATAATAGCAAGGCAATCATGTATCTAAATCGAATATAACATTGCCATGCATTTTGGCTGGTGGAAAAGTAGTGCCAGGCAACATCAAACTTTACCACTTTTTCGCGCACCTTTGATGCCGCCTTGCACTATTTTTCTACCAGCCAAAATGCCAGGCGATGTTATATTCGATTTAGATACATGATAGGCTTGCTATTATACCACACCAAATCTAGAGCTCAATAAATTGTATACCTTCAATCGGTTTTTCAGCCCCTTTGTTGCCCAACCAATCCCACCACTGAAAACCTGTCAGGAGCCCGAATCTATTAATAATGATAGCACACTAACAAGAGGAGTTTTGTCACTCTGTAAATTCTCCACCTATTTCCGGGGCTAGCTCTTAGTCTAACTATAACTGCCGAAATCTTCCGTTCTTCTTGTCAGTTAAAAAAATCTGGAACGAGTGATAAGAAAATATAGATAGTCGATTTAATACCGTTTAATTACTAAGTCTAAGTATTTGAATACACATTTTGAATTTGTCTTTGATCTAATTATAAATGAAACTAGAGATTCCAAACTTATAATTGCGTTATTTTTGCAATTTTATTTCTTTCCTATCATGAGCCTGCGGGAATGTCAATATGATTAAAAGCTGTGCCCTTCTACGAATACTTTTACTTATATTTCTTATATTTACATTTTTTAATATATTTGAGTAGATTTTAATAATAAAAGCAATTATTGGTTTTTTAGTGTTCTACACTAAAATTAAAAATTTAAGTACTTAATTTATATTTTTTCTAGTCATTAACAGTTTTATGTAATTGATGATTAATTTGATGACAATGTTCTTTTAGTTTTAGAAGATTTTTTATACTTTATTTTTTAATCATGAATAAGCAAGCGATTATTCCTAAATTAAGCTCTTACTCACATTCAAGCACAACTTATTAAAATTACTTACAAACTACGTTGTAATATTTTTATGTCACCGATCACATAATAATAACTGCACAAATAATTGTTACCCAAAATGTTAAGAGCTGTTATTTATTAAGGAAGTTGAGTATTATTACGAAAACTGTAAACGTAATACGAACTCAATTACAGCAAATTAATTGTATCTGAAGTGTGCTACAGCTGTAACGGTAATTAGTTACTTATTTATTAGGCCGCCTACAAACGTTCGGTAGCCTGGTGCGCGAATAAAATATGATTAATTATCCATGACTGCCTACGCCGGTCCTGTTAATCCAGACCCCTCAACCCTTAGGTCGTACAAATTGAAGGCCCGATCTTGTTACTATGCTAATTTTATCACAGAAAACACAGCGACTTACCGGTGGTGGCTATCCTGGAGGTAAACGAAACTCGATCGGAACTCACTTAGTGGCACGCAAGCACTATGACATCACAAGTCACCATCCGTTCACTATAGGTCATTCCTCACCACGCATGTGCGTAGACGGCACTAGTCACGTCACTCACACTGATGGGTCACAGGTTGCGCGCAGTGGTCCGCACAAGCGTCCTCACGCTCGCCGCAGCCTCAACTGGCTGGGGCGACGCCAACGCGCCTGTCCCTAACCCCCCACCCCTCGCCCCGCTTACCTCGCTCTACGGGCAAATAGAAATAAAGTATGCGCTGTAAGGACAGAACGTGAAAGAAAAAACGGATCTAGATGCCTGGAGGCGAGTACTTAGATACCGACCGACGCCTCAAAGACGCACAACGAATCTTTTGATGAAGTTACGTGGCTCGATCAGTCGAAGACGATTGCCGATACTCACTTGCTTGGGCGCACACCGTTCCAACCGAGGTAATGGTGCAGTTTGTTTTTCTTTACCGCGACCTTTTGCGAGAACGCTATAAAATAATTAAGGCTGTAGAGCAAAGGGAACTTAAGAAAATATTGAAATCCGTTAAACCGTAGCTCTAACATTTGATTGAGGCGCAGAACTTCGCGTGTAAAGATTAATTAAACACGGAGATACCGAAATGTGTCTCAAATTAATGGAACTGGTATCCATTTCTCTCGTTATAAACTTAACGTGTGGATAAATGGCTTTGGCGCGCGACTCCTTTTGTGAATAAATTTGAAATTCCACGTTAGTTTGAAATGTTATTAGATTCATTTTCATATTACCGTTACAATGACGCGAAATGTTAACCTATTATTTCAGCGTTCGTCACGAAACTTTAAACCTTAAATAAGTAAGTCCAGGTTGATTTATGATAGCTTTGATTCCATTTTTAAGTCCAGTCTTAGTTAGTTATGTTACATTACAACAGTGATAATACACGTCTATTGTTTTAAATATACGTAATTCATTACATAAGTTAATAAGGAAAAGTTAAAGCTGGCTAAGTTTAACTTTTGCTTTTATAGATAGATAGATAGATAAATTGTTTATTTGTTGCAATACACATAGAAACATCTGGTAGGTACAAGAATAACATTATACGAAGAAGAAAAAACTTAACTAACAGTGGTGCGGATGTGCCTATGTGCAGCAGCAAACAGGGTCTAGGCTCGGTGTAATATTTTCGCCTGTGGGGTAGGCGAAACACCGATTTTCAGCCTTCACCCTAACTAACCTAACAGGTGGACGGGAAATATAAACGAAAAACACAAGGATACATATGAAAAGTTTGAATAAATAAAGTCAAAATATTAATGGAAGGGAAAAGGAATGCATTATAATATATATAAGTACCTTAATGAAATCAAAAACAAAATATATAAATAAAAAGGGGGATGTCGTTATCAGGATTGTCCTAACTTTTGGAGCTCTAGCAAATGAGAACGTAATTTACTTTTAAAGGTAACTATGGACTTTAGAGCTCTAAACGGTGGCGGTAAATCGTTCCAGCATTTGGTGGCCTGAAAACGAAAGCTGCCCCTAAAAGCCACAGTGCGGTGCAGGTGGTTGGCCAAGGGTATACGTGCGGATCTGATGCTGCCGTACCTTTCAAAAGCCGAGGAGAATTTTAACTTCTTGAATAGGTACTCAGGTTGCCTGTTCTTAATAATCTTGAAAATAAGACATGCCAAGTGCAACTTCCTACGCAGATCCGTTCTGAGCATTCCTGCCGAGTTCAAGTAAGGCGAAACATGAGCCCTGGGGGGTATATCAAAACAGAATCTACAGCAAGCGTTCTGTACACGCTGGAGCAAACGTTGGGTTCTGGACAATAAACGAGGGCCCATGACGACGTCGCCGTAATTTAGTCGGGAGAGAATCAATGACTCACACAATGTTATACGAGCTCTTTCACTAAGAAATTTACGGACTCTGTACAGAATTTTCAGGCGGTACATACAGCTCCTGACCACGTTCTGCACATGGGTTTCGAAACGCAGGCGACTATCGAAAGTCACTCCTAAGTTGCGGGCCTCTTCAACTCTTTCTATAGGCTGGTTACCAATGCGCACAATAGGATCAGAGTTAATTATTTTTAGAAACTGTGATTTTGTGCCGAGCACCATGAACTTGGTCTTTACTGGGTTAAGTAGAAGTCCATTTTCCTTTGACCAATCGGCGATCCGGTTCAAGTCAGAATTTAGTTTATGGACAGCCTCTTGAGTAGCGGCAGGACTCGTCGAGACATAAAGTTGCACGTCGTCTGCATAGCAATGGCACTTACAATCTTTGACTACATTTATGAGATCAGCTGTATAGACTATGAAAAGTAAAGGGCCAAGTATTGAGCCTTGCGGCACGCCACGCACTGTATGTCTAGGGGTCGACAATCACGCTGCAGAGCCGTCGTCGCGTCCCGATAATTTTACCGATTGCAGTCTACCAGTGAGGTAACTAGCAAACCATCTCACTGATACGTCGTCAAGGCCATAGTACTCAAGTTTGGCCAAGAGGAGAGGTACACTTATACTATCGAAAGCGCGGGAGAAATCGAGGAGAGCTAGAATAGTACCCTGCCCGTTATCTTGCTCAAACAGGATGTTGTCTACTACATCAAGGAGTGCCGTAGATGTGCTATGATTCCGGCGAAACCCAGACTGCAGTGAAGGAATGACCCGGTTGTCCTCAAGATATTTGTAAAGCTGTGCATAGACGGCCTTTTCCTAAGTAAGTAATTAATTTTAATTATACTATAAGGGGCATTTACACGAGTCGATTTTCCGGGCGACTTGCTAGGCGACTTTAGTCGGATAAGGCTTTTTATGGAAAATCGCTTGTAAAACCGAAAACCTAATTTAAATGAGGTGGCGATTTGATTTCACAAGCGATTGTCGATAAACATCCCTAGTTGACTAAAGTTGCCTAGCAAGTTGCCCGGAAAATCAACTGTGTAATGCCTCACTATAGTGTTTTGGAATGAGATCACGTAAAATTAGATACATAGAAAACAATCCTTACTCATAATAAT
Source organism: Agriphila geniculea (assembly GCA_943789525.1). Classification (NCBI taxonomy): domain Eukaryota; kingdom Metazoa; phylum Arthropoda; class Insecta; order Lepidoptera; family Crambidae; genus Agriphila; species Agriphila geniculea. The sequence continues at coordinate 21,587,738 of OX038878.1, forward strand.
ATTATAAATGCGAAAGTCCGTTTGTATGTTTATTTGTTACGCCTTCACGTCTTAGCTACTTAACCGATCATCATGAAATTTTGCATACATGTTCTCAGAGGTACAGAGAAGGACAGAGAGTACCTTTCATCTCCAAATAAAGTATTGTTTCCGAGGGATAGCAAAAAAACGCTCCACGCAGACGAAGTTGCGGGCGGGAGCTAGTATAATATACATAAACAATTTTATAAGTGATTAGGCGTGACAAACAAACGGCCTTTCGTATTTATAATATTAGTAAGGATTATAGTATAGTAGGCGTGTTGTCGTAGCACCGTAGCATGTTCGTAGCTATTCGTAGCTACGATATTATTATCGTGTTTGCTACGAACATAGTGCTGGCACTTAAAAGCTATTCTTGTTCGCATATATTTAAGTTATTAAACCAAACGAGAAGATTCACTTCAGTGAAGTGTAAAACAATAAAATATAAATATACAATTATAAGTGATTATAGTAGAGAAGAGGTGTTGTCGTAGCACCGTAGCATATTCGTAGCTATTATATTATTTTCAATACACTTGCTCGTAAAGTGAGCCCAAATACATCGCTTTTAGGGCCATAAACCGAGCTTTAACAAACGCGTGCAATAATATATAAAACACTAGGTTGTTATAGAATTATCCCTACAAAGTTAAATTAGTACCTTACTGCAAGTTCTATGCGAGTAAACATAGCATTCCCAATTTAACCGGGTAATACAGTTATTTTTATTTAGTAACAACAAAGAAGTTTTATGCCACTGAAATTTCAAATTCATTTTTGAAATAAATAAATGTGTAAGTTCTTAATTAAGGCAAACAAATATTTATTATTATAAAATTATTCATAATTCACAATATTTTGTTATAAAGTATTAAAACATTTGCATTTTATCACTTAAAATTATAATTTTGAAATAGGCTGTATGTTCTAATACCCCTTTGTTTGCAAAATATTCTTGCATTGGGCGTGTGAAAAACAACAAAAAAACCTATGCGCCTTTTCCCATAATTCTCATATTTTGTTTTTGTGGAATTTGTTGCTGTGTGGTAAATTACTTTGTATTTTCCTTGCAAATGTGTTGAAAAACGTCGTATAAAACTCGTGAGCTTTTGCTCATTGCACACTCGGCTGAGTTACGCCCTCGCCTGCGGCTCGGGCTGCAACCCACAATCTTATGCGCAATAAGCAACCTAAGCTAACTTGTCTCATAATGTACTATATCGTGTTCGCTACGAACATAGTACTGGCACTTTACCTCGCTATTCGTGTTCGCATATATTCGACTTATTTCTCCTAATGCGAAGATGTAAAGTGACGTGTAATTGCCTGAATTGTCTTATTTTTATAAACATAAAATAGGTACGCAAATACACGAACACCTGTAAAGTTAACACCGAAGAGCGACGTGAAGTGACTCCATAGTAATGAAGTTGTAGTAAGTTTGCAAGTAACATTTTAGTAGATGATAAATTATTTATGAAAAATAATACTCTTCGACAGAAATTCAAAGTATGTCTAGAATTTATTACAGAATTCTTAGTACGTCGAGGCAACAAATTTCCAGTAAGAAAACAGTCTATATAAAGTGAACTTAATATCACATTTTTCCTAAAGAATGTACTTACAAACCATTTAATATTTTGCTTGGGAATATTATTTAGTAAAATATTATAAAACTTTAAAGAAACTATTGACTTGTGCTATATTATTTATTCGTTGAATACTACAGCACGAAAAGCAATTAACAAAAAGTACTGATGAAGGGTAATGTGGCATTTTTACGGGTCGATTTTCCAGACGGGTTTCTAGGTGACTTTAGCCGACTACGGCTTTTTATAGAGAATTGCTTTTATCGAATCGCCACCTCATTGAAGGATACGCCTCATTGATAAATAGCAAGTTGCCTGGAAAATCGACACGTGTAAATGCCCCATTAAGGACAATGATAGAATAACAATATTGTTTGTTACTCATAATTATTTAAGCAGATAATAGAAGGTTGTACTTGACTATTTAGACGTAAACTGAAATTGACAGCAAGCTCTTTTTACCGATGCAAAATAGTCACTAAGAGAGATTTATACAATTGCAAACACCACATAAAAGTTTTTTTTTGCACAAACGTTTATATTTACGTTCTTCCGCACATAATCTTAGTCACAAACCGTTATTTTATGTACAAAAGTTGGTAAACTTACATCACATAAATGTTCTCAAAGTCAAAGTTAAATTATGTTTATTCAAATAAATTTATTAATTAAGCGCTTTCGAATCGTCTATATATTCCTTTTTTAACTGACAAGAAGAACGGTTGCAATAAAATAGGTAAGTAACAATATTTACAAACTGAAACAATATCGTTACCAAATACTGTCAGATTATTAACAACAAAGTACTTATACAAGTACGTTATGTGTCACATTATTTTCATGCCTACTTTATAATATATTTTACCTTCACCCATGAGCGTCTTTTGAACATGGGTTTTTCATTGCGAGAATGTCATGCTATTCTGTCTCACAAACGTACATCACTCAAAATGTTTATTGCAGTTTTGTCATTCCACCCTCAGTTATATAGCCACTCACTTTTTATATTATTTACAAACAACACTTGAGACTTTCCCATATTTATTTATGAGATAAAATGCAGCAATATTTCAAATCACCCGGTTACTGCACTCATGTTCCGACCAGGTAATTAGTACGTAACGATACGGGGCACGGTGCGAAAGCCTTTACACGCTTCTCTGCCGCCGCTTTGGGAACGGAGCGATCAAATATGAAACCTATCGCCTTGAAATACAGTATTAAATATATATTACAAGCTTGTTGAAGGCCTTTGAAGCAGAATTATTTTCCGTATTCTGGTGATGATATGTTAATACGAGTATTTTGTACCATGAGTGAATTTATTATATACCATAATACTAATAAAATATAACAAAAACAAATATTTTTTTTATATAAGATCTAAGGTAAAGCTTCGATTTAAAAAAAAAATTAAATCATTTTTATGAAATCCTCGAATCAGTACACAAAAATGAATTAGTAATAATGAAATTGTCTGTAGAGACGAGTCCTGAAAATCCTCCTCTAAAATATTCCTAGGTATTTAATTAAGTCTGATATAAGACAAATCGGGGAGCTCGGTGGCGCAGTGGTTTAGCGCCTGGCCCAGCGATTGCGGAGGTTAAGCAACGTTCGCAAGGGTCAGTCATGGGATGGGTGACCAAAAATTTATTATCTCGAGCTCCTCCGTGCTTCGGAAGGCACGTTAAGCCGTTGGTCCCGGCTGTATTTGCAGTCGTTAACACCCACCAATCCGCATTGGGCCCGCGTGGTGGGTTATGGCCCGCCCTCCTTATCCACCCATAAGGAAGGCCTGTGCCCCAGCAGTGGGGACATTAAAATGGCTGATGATGATGATGATAAGACAAATAGAACTGACAGCAGAAATAAAATAAATCAAGATCTCATCAAGATATATTATTAAGCAAGATATGTTAGTAATTGATTACTAAGCACGATTAATTGCATGATTATTTGTTATAAGTTTGTTTGCCTCTTAATAAGTGGTACGATTAAATAGCATGACATTCTCGCATTTAAATTCGAAATATTAAAGGCCAGATTAGCATGAATCGCTAAAACTTAAACGCTAGGTGTGACAACACTTTCAGCCGTCACAAATAGTATGTTTCGTCATGCAAAATAGCTTTTAGTCACAACAGGGAGTCTAAAAATACATTGATTGTATTTAACATAGTATTTTTCATAGTATATTTTACTTATGAATCTTAAAATCAACATTAATCATTAGCAATCCTATCCTATGCTATTCCATTATGAAATGAATTGCAGATGTTTTTTACCATTTATGGTTTTCAAAGGATTTCGAAGCGTACATAACACAGATCTCAGCACTTTCAGGCTACCTAAGCGTTTGTTGTAAGTATGCTTAGTTTATTCTGTAGGTGTTTCATATTTAATCTTGCCTTATTAGTCACCCAACACGGAGACCGTAATTTACTTAACAATAGTTTCATGACCTCAGAAACCTTTGGCATTACTCATGAAGGTGCTATGAATAATTATATCGATGATTCGATGACAAAATACTACTGATTGACTCAGCTATGCCAGTACTTGTGAGAATATCTGATAATTGATAAACTGCTTATTCACGTGTCACACTGAATAACTGACAAGCATTTATTATTATTTACATTTTATCATGCTTTTAATTCAACAACTAATTTCTCTACCTATATTAAATATAAATCAGAGTCCACTGCTTTGGATACTAATGCGAAACTATGAATCAGTCAGCCTGTGACCACGGCCGATGCAACTCAGACGAAACGTCGGGAAAAGGTAGGTGTTAAACACCTATGTTTAGTTTAAACGCGTTTAATACTTGCGTTCTTAATGTAATAAAATGTAACGCAAAAGTTTAACAGTGCACGAAACTACGAAGTTGTATAATTTCGTATTCTTTACACGGAAAATTTTCATTTACAGTATAGATCTTTTGAAGGTCGCAATAAAAAACCTCACTTTATTAATAGTAATAATAATAATATAAATTAATTTTTCGCACCACAAATCAAAATATATATTTACTTAATAAAAGCTCCTACTCCCAATGAGTGGAACTTATATTCAATCACGCAAGAACTAAACTAAAACTAAAGGTTAAGGTGAAATATGGCACACAGATAGTTTATAACCTGGGTGATATTGATGATGGAGGTACTTTGATCCTGGTCAAAAGTTCCCTAGAGATTTTTCGAATGTCCACGCGAAGGGAGTCGTGGTCAGAAGCTTCTATATACGTATATTAGCAGCATGTAAAAAGAAGCCTTCAGGTATTCTATTTTGTTTTTTCCAATCAAATGTAAAAATATCTCTGAAAAGAAAGAACACGGAACAACGAACATTAACGTAAAGTTAATCAGAAACTCGTTTACAGTTTGAGTGTTTCTGATCAAATTTAAAAGTTTACGAAAGTAGATGAATTCAGCTGATTTATTACAAGATATCTTGAATCAATTGCTTACTTAGTCCATTGCTTGGAGTTAAATGATTTCTTATTGAATTACTTGTAAGCACTTATTTACTAAGAAAATTAATAGTGACACAGGCCGTTTTTAAAGTCAACGTTCTTTATTTGATGCAGCTTAACAAGGTTGATTCAAATACATAATTAGATTTCAGAATCAAGCTCCTAACTAATTAGACAGCAGGCAAATTTTAATTCATGCAATTTAACTAAAAATAATCTATAAAAAAATCGAATGAACTGAGTGATAAAGTTCAGCCCTTTTTTATATTAATTTATCACCACTTTCTATGTGTTAGTTATTTAGATGTGGCAAGTACTAAATACAGATAAAACCTATAAGGGCGATAGCAATCCTAACAAAAACCTATACAAAACCACAAAGGAAAGGGTGATACTGAACAATGGGTATCATATTTAGCTTGTATACGGGCTAATATCTAGAATAGCTTATAATTCCAATTTCGAACCCTTTGCTGTAAGCACGTATTTTCCAATTTGTTTGTAGATTAAACACTATACGGGCTCGGGATTTATAAATTAAGTTGCCCAAGCTCCTTTGTGGAGTAAAAACTGATGTTAAAAGGTTTTTTATAACCAAAGTATTCAACAGGATTCCTAATTTGATAGAATCTAGAGACAAAGAAATAACCTTAACTTATATTACCGAATTATAATTATTTATAATAAATGTAGGTGTAGCAAAAAGCAATCAAACGCTATGAAAATGTATACTCATCATTCGATCGATAAATTGTTGTTTTGACCTAGAATGAATCTAGACAGATCGATGAATTACGACTTAGCCTATGATTAAGTAATTCAGTTCAGTTTGACAAAATAATTGCTTAGCTACAAAAAATAAGCCAAGAACTTGTTCTGTTATTATCTCTAGAAATTTCTTTAAGTTATCATATTTTTTCCAATATAAAACGATCTCGTATTCAGATAAATTTAGATTTGACGTTTTTTAACCAAGTATAGTGCGTGCCACACTGCTTAAACATATAGTGGAGTAGCTCGGCTACCCTACGCAGAAGTCAAGTAACTCAGTTTAAAAAAAAAATCATTTTCTGTTTAATAATCTATTTTTTTTTCAATAAAAACACTGAACAAAGTTTTTAAGCTCTCCTGTATAATTTCTCTGGAATGAGATACTTGAATTTGGTTTACGGCAGCCGAGTTTGGTTGTGTTAACAGCCCTGTCAATGAGAGGTGAGGTGCGGGGTGCGGGGCATGGTGGCGTCCCCTAACCGCTTTACTTTGTAGGCGAGCCGTACCTAACTTTTCCCTACTGAAAATGCGGTACCGTGTCTACATTCATCGCAGAAACAAAGGAGTTACCTCATTATAGGAATGGATATCAGGGAAATATAGGTTGGCAATGTGTAATGACATATTGTCGATATGTTGATAACACTAGGATAAATTTGTATTGAAATTGGAAAGCTGCATAGCGTATTTTATTGTACGATAACAGTTATTCAGTGTAGTATTGAACGCTTCATAATTAAAGAGTATAATATTGAATGTCCATTTTATTTCGTTTTATTTTGGAGTTATGTTGTATGTGTTTGGAATAGCTTGTTAACTTTGAAAATTGGATCAACGTTTTAGTTTGCTAAATTGTTTTAATATAATAAATCAACCGCTTGTAAAATATAATAAGTAACAAAGATATTCCTTCCAAGTAATTAGCGAAGATAAATCTGTTTCATACTGTTGTCTTTGTCTTTTTGAATTTGACGTCAACAACAGATAGATCCGAACAGATTGGCTCGACTTGTTTGATTGATTTATTTCTATTTTTGACAACTGTTAGCACGACTCGGCATCTCTTCTGACGGATTTATGTTACGAAACTCGAAAAATGTAACGTATTTTGAGTAGTTTTTGATTCATAAAGGCTTCAATCCCATTGCGAAAGTTAATTGGAAACTGCACACCCGTTATTTTTAACAGTTTTCTAAATCAGAGACCGATTTTTAGGGTTCCGTAGCCTAATGGCAAAAATAGAACCCTTATAGATTCGTCCTGTTTGTCTGTCTGTCTGTATGTCACATCCACTTTATTCCGAAACTATAAGGATTACACAGTTGAAATTTGGTAGGTAGATGTATTTTATAAACCGCTTTACGATTTTTATACAAAAAATAAACATAATAAAAGATTTTTGGGGGGGGGGGCTCCCCATACATGCAACTGAAACTGATGTTGTTTTCATCAGACCTAAAGGATAGGTATTTAAAAATGACATTGAGGTTCCTAAAACGAATTTTTCTCGAAGTCAACCGTTTGACAGATATACACTTCCAAAGTGGTAAAATGTGTGTCCCACCCCTCTAATTTTTAAAGTAAAAAAGTGAAATATGTACTAAAAAAATATGCTGTATATCTTTACAAACACTTTCAATGAAAATTGGTTTGTGTTGGCATGTTACCCAACACTATTATTATTGTACATCACTGCTTCTTTTGGAGGGGCGCTTCCCGCCTTCTCTTCATATCCGGACACCGTTGTGTGTGGTTCGTGTTCCATACTTTTATAAGTATTTTGAGTTAAAATATACAAGTTTGTATGTGCCTTTGCTTCCAAAATAAAACCCTGCCTTCAGTCAAGCATACCAGTGAGTTTTCATTAAATACAGCCCTACATCTACGTGCCACCCCACAGTTTGAACGAGATATATTTAGAAGTTTTATAGAAATAGCACATTTTCCAAAATCGCAAATATTACTTTGTCATTTATACAAACACTATGAAAAACAAAGTTATTTTTGCAAATAAAAATTATAATGGTATTAAATAAGGTATGGTACCTATACGGTAACTACGGAACCCTACTGTGCGTGGCCCGATACGCACTTGGCCGGTTTTTAACTCGGATATTCGATTACTGTAAATAATTGTTTAATACCACATATCTACATGGCTCTGATGCAAAAACATACAAAAATTAAGAATTTGTAGGAATCAATATTTTTTTATTACACCATTTTCACTTCCGGATTGTTTTGTAAATAATTACCAACAATTTATTTTGCATATCGACCAAAATCTTAACCATTATTTACACCAGACTTAATTCCTTTTGCTTCGTTTGTTTTAATCGTATTGGTCCAGAATCTCTTATCATAGTCATAAATAAGATGGATACTTACATCCAAAATACCGTAAACGGAATTTAAAGTAAGATTGATGTTTCCACAAAGGGATTTTAAACTTCTTGATCGCAGATCGCAACGCTTCGTGCGGTATGGTGCAAAGTAAAATGTATACACGCCGAAATTTTAATCATTTGGTTCCCGCTGTGGGGTGGTTCCACTCATGATTACAAGCAACTTTTACTATGGGGCCAACTCTCCTGCTCGCAAACAAAAATCAGCTGTTCCATACATTAAGGTCGAGTAGGTACTGCACTTTTGTATGGAACAGCAGATTTTTTTTGCGAGCAGGAGAGTTGGCCCCATAGTAAAAGTTGCTTGTAATCATGAGTGGAACCACCCCACGGCGGGAACAAAAAGATTAAAATTTCAGCGTGTATAACTTCCACTTTTTCTATTTCCGCGTGTCTTAAAAATTAAAATCAAAACTCAAAAGACACCTAAACTTTAGATCTATTTAATGATCAACATATTTAGTATTTCATTGTCATCTATACAATATTCAAGGGATGACTTTGTTGGTATAAGCAATCATCATTTTTAAACATACCTATTTCGTTTACAATCCGGTTTGATATTACTATATACAGTTATTTATAAAAAATACAGAAAAAATATTTATTTTTTACACCCAAGCTTTAAATCCTTTATAAATGTTCTGAAACGGTTAACTTACTGCCAACATTATAATATTCAAGCGAGAGGATGACGCGCTCCTTCTCACAGCCCACGCCCGACAAGTTACGTTATGAAATTCAGTACAAGATTATAACACTCGTTTGGATGATATAATGACGAGGAGGAGGATGAAAGTCAAAGTCAAAACCCTTTACTTATAGAGGATATATATCAAGGGTGTAGATAAAGATTAGGTATTAAAACACTCATGTAATACTATAATGTAATTCTCCTAACCCATATTCGTGTTTTAATACCCCTCATTATAAATAACTACAATTTTATTTCAAAATTCAAAATTAAAAAAAAAACAAAATTCAAAATAATTTATTCAGTCTAGGCTGTTACAAGCACTTGTGAATGTCATAGAAGCTACGCCATCGGTTCGCAAACCCTAAGCGGGAGACCTTGTAACGAGAAGAACCGGCAAGAAACTCGTCAAGGGCTGCTTTTTTCTCCCTGTATATTTCATACAGAGTCGTCAAGATTGAAAAATGAGCTCCACATTTAAAGTGAGGTCATTTTCCATCACAATAATTATCAAAAGGTTACACACAATGGGTAGGTAGGTTAAAATTAAATATCTACTACATTCAGATAGGTAATCGTGAGAGTAAATAACTTTCAACTAGTTTAGAAATCACTCCGTCTGCTACTCTAACCAAAAAACACTTGATACAAGACATAAAAATAAAAATGCAATTCTTACAATTCAATATGCGTTAAGATAGGTACTCAGAAGCAGACCCATTCCCACTGGCAGCACCCGTTCACGAGCATAACGCATGGACCAGCCATCGCTTCGCTCAACCATATTTGAGGGAACGTAATGACCCGCCGCAGAAATGATTAAAGAGAGCATGACATACTTAGGCTACCCATCCTAAGGCACTGAATTGAAAACTAATATCCAAAAGCTTTTCATAGGCCTTTACTTACAAAACTATGGACAAAAAAATACGAAAACATCGTGATAACGAAAGCCAAATAATCATTTTGGTCATTAGCAATAAAAAAGTGAGAAATCAAAACAAGGATTAGTAATTAATTCTATGTTTTGAGTAAGATGTGCCATACTGATTGATAATATTAAACAGAAAAAAATATATATATGCGACGCCCTTAGTACAAGCAGACAGAAGCAGACCCATTCCCACAGGCAGTACCCGTTCACGAGCATGACGCATGAACCAGCCATCGTTTCGCTCAACCATATTTGAGGGAACGTATCGACCCGCCTCACACATTTCGTTAGGAAACCTGCCGTGAGACATGAATTTTACAAAATAAGTAACTATGAGCCATTTACAAGTTTTCACTAAAACTAAAAGCTAAAAGGCATTGTCTCCCAGTCAACCAGTGGGGGTGTGAGAGTGCAACCGGCAAGAAAACAGATATAAAAAAATAATCAAATATTCAATTAAAATATACTTTATTATACTTTCAAGTGTCATAGGTCCCTTAGTTACTCAAGCACTTACCAATTGATATTCCAATAACATATTATTAACAAAAGTTATTCACAAAGCGATCATAATTAAAATAAGTTGTCCTACTGGCAAAGATAAATCGATATTTAATTATGGAGGAGTAAAGATGATCGAACAGACGTGTGTCTTATTTAACCTTCAACGAATGAGTTCGAAATATTTCTTCTTATCCAAGTTATTTTTAGTAATAACTGATAGATATATCTTACTAATCCTTCTTATGTTATAAATGTGAAAGTTTGGATGTTTGTTATTAAATCACTCAAAAACGGCTGAACGGATTTGGATGAAATTTGGCACATAGATGGTTTATATCCTGGATTAAAACAAAGGATACTTTTTATCCCGGTCAAAGGTTAGTGTTATAATAAATGTAGAACTTTTCACGAATCAGGATACTTTTGTTTTATCTTATATAATTTTTAAATATTCGTTATGAGATTTACAGGCGTGCATGTCAAAGTAATTACATAATTAATACAAATTTTATACAAGAAGTTTTATACAAATTGTTATTTTCTACTTAATAATTTTTATAACGTTAAAAACACGTGTCCCAAAGAACTGCCATTTTTTTAGATTTAAAATTAATTTCGAGGTACAATTCCTTCTGAACTTATATCGAGCTTATAACTTAAACTGTAGCTTACAAAAGTCAGGCCATGGCGGAAATAGATCTCGAAATAAAGATAAACGAAGTATCATAAATATTACTTTATATTTAACTTTGAAATTAAAATGATGCTTACATGATCCCAAAATTTTTCTCATTAGTGCAAATGAAGAGTCAAATATTCATATATAGGGTCATTTTGAACTTACCATCCAAATTTTAAAGATGTGTCCAGTCCATGAAACTAAACAACTTTGTCTAAGAAACGTGTCAAATTTCGCCAAAAATTTTGGTCATCCCATACTAAATTGATCACGTGATCTCTTTGATTTGTATGGAAAATCGATTTTATTTTTACATATTTGGCCATGTGTTCCTTAGAGAAAGTTGTTCAGTTTTATGGCCTGAACACATCCTCAAAATTTGGATAGTAAGTTCAAAATATATCATGTCATTCATACGAGTCAGTTTCACAGTTGCAACAAACAAACGCTAATAATAACATGGCGACAGAACATAAATTTGTTGAGGAGACGTTCAATGTTGTGACTAAACATCGGATAGACGTATGCAACTATGCAAGCACTACATTTAACATTGAGGCAGCGAACTAAAATCTATGGAAGTAATTACAAACAAATATTGCTTAAAAAATAGCACCAAAGGGGCTAAAAAATTACAACTCGCACAGCATTTAGTCGGGCCAGCCAAGCTTCTGGTAACAGACGTTTGCGTTTTTTCAGTAATTGCAGTTTTTATTTTAAAGAAAAGAGAGAATTTGTTAGAAATGACGTCCTGTGTAATCAAGTGGTGTTAAAGACACAAAGAAGGCAAAAAGATGCAGAGAAAACGTATCATAAGTATTAAATATTTTGTCGCTAACTTATGAAAAATATTATAACTATACAGATTATGGTTGCAATTATATAAGTACAACCAGTTTTCAGTTGTTTTGTGCTGCATAATTAAATGCCAACATCTTTAGCCCCACCTACTTGGTTGTAATTTTGTTTGGTGCTATTTTTTGATTGGAATGCTTATTTCATAGATTTTAGTTCGTTTTATTGAGGTGACAATAAATCGTGTAACTATGAGTAACTATGATACGGACGGACTCCCCACGACACGCTCACTGCTTGGCCTTACCATTTAAAATATTATAGTAAAAATAAGCAACCTTGACCTTACCATGCATGACCTTTCTTAGTTATAGACCTTTTCACGCATATAAATAGATATTTAGAGTTCTTTTAGTAAGTAGTATTTTTATTTATTGCAAGGCATATTATTAAAAACTGTATGGAATATCGATAATGTATGGAAATTCCGTACGGAAAAATACCGTATGTGTGTGGTAGGTCCATAGATTTGTATTCTTTCATTTCCTTTGAATTTTTGTAGAAAGATAAGTGTTTTGTCACCCTCTTCAAAGCCTCAAAGCATGTTCGTATTTAATTATCGCATTTAATTTAACTACCTAATTATAAGTACACATAGTTATACAGTCCGCTTGTTCTCATTTTCATCTCTGTAATTTTCAATAGGAAGAGAAAATATTAATTTTATGAACTTTATTTTGGAAGTACTAAAGGAAATAGTTTTTATTTTATTTATATATGTTAATCTCAAGGACCGATATCGGACTTTGAGCGAAAAAAAAAACGCTCACAATGCTTTCTGGTCACTGCCAAAATGTCACAACGCGAAATTTTGTTTCATGGCTCTTTCTTATAAAATGTCCAGTACGCGTTGTGGTAATCATTACCTAACATAATTTTGAAGATTCTGCTAAAATACTCACAACTGCATTTTATTGCAATAAGAAGATTTACCTGAGTTTTCTCAAAAGTTCCAGATGAAATGAATGGCCGGCGATAGAGTCTGATCGTTTTAAATGCGGATGAATAGAGTCTATTCGAACTCTTCGATTCAGTTCCAAGTGATTTTCTTTAGTCCTAAACTATTTAGGTACTTACTATAAACTAGTAGCTAATTGAAATGTTGGTGTATAAGGAACGCTTGGATGTATTTAGTTTATATTTATGGATATCTCTAAATGTGTCTATTATGTAACAAGTGTTTTCATGGTAATAGATTTTTATTAATGAAAAATAATTTTCAAATTTTGTAATTAACTCCTGATCCGATATAATGCGCTAATTTTAGGCGTTTGGTCTGGTCTGAAAACAGAGAAAAATAGAAGAGAAGAGAGAAGATTAGTAACTTAGACGATAAAATAATAACTTTATAATATAATAACTTTAATAACTTAATAATATAATAACTTTCAAGCTCATTACTTCCAAAAGGCGTCTCCGACGCTGTGTCGGTAGGTTTTTTTTTAACTAGAATTTTCACTAAAAATACGACACTCTGCCGTGATCGGCATTTGTTGCAATGTATAGCTGCATTCTTTACCTACTAATAAATACGCAAATCATTTGCGTAGGCGTGAAGCAGGAACCAGTGTGTGTTGCCAGTGATGACTTACGGCAGTGAAACGTGGTCGCTAACTATGGGTCTTATAAGGAGGCTCAAGGTCACCCAGCGTGCAATGGAGAGAGCCATGCTCGGCGTTTCCCTGCGTGATCGAATCAGAAATGAGGAGATCCGCAGGCGAACTAAAGTAACCGACTTCGCTCGAAGGATTGCTCAGCTAAAGTGGCAGTGGGCTGGACACATAGCGAGAAGAACCGATGGCCGCTGGGGCGGAAAGGTTCTTGAATGGCGACCGCGCACCGGACGACGCTCCGTGGGTAGGCCCCCGACAAGGTGGACCGACGATCTAGTGAAGGTTGCCGGAAGCCACTGTATGTGGGAAGCGCAGGACCGATCGTCGTGGAAATCCTTGGGGGAGGCCTATACCCAGCAGTGGGTGTCGTGCGGCTGATATGATGATGATGATGATGATGATGAAGCAGGGGCAAGGGTGACAAAATGTGTCGAGTCGGCCATGGCCGATCAACCGCGATAGTGCGTAGGTACCTACAACAGTATTATGTAAGAGTTTTTTTTTTGCCAAAAAGTGAATTTTGGATTGTTATTTTTTTATGTAGCACAAATATATTTCTTGTTTTATTTTTTATAATAAAAAAAAAATTGTTACTCTATCATATGCAAAAAGCTGCTGGCACCAGCTGGGGGGCCTCAGCCACAGTTCTGCGTACTTCAGCACTAGCCTTGGTTTAATCTGTTGCCGAATACTGTGCACCCGTGAGGTATCAAAGCGCGCACACCAACAAGGTTGATACCCAGCTTAACGAAACCAGAGAATCATCACCGGACTTATTAAAACGACCCCTCTACCATGGCTTTCTGCACTAGCGCACATACCACCACCAGAACTTCGTAGGTGTAACGCGGTGGCTTCTGAATGGGAAAAATGTCAGAGACAGAACATGCCAATCCGGGAAACACTAGACCATCTCCCATGCCAGCGCCTTCCGTCCAGATCTCCCATCTGGGCTGACGAACGTATCAGAGCCCCTTTCAATGTGAAAAAAGCAATGTCTTCTTTATGGGAGACATCTGACCACCCGCACAAATCTTAAATACCAAACCCAACAAACAAACCAGCAGGATTTGATACGCAACGGGCACTGTGGGTCAAACTTAACAGGTTCAGGTCAGGACACGGGCGATCAAATCACCATCTCCATAAATGGGGCCTGAAAGACTCACCAGCCTGTGAATTCGGGGCCTCAGACCAGACCTTACAACACGTCGCTGAGGACTGCATGCTGTACAGCTTCCCCGGTGGTTTAAGGGAGCTCCACCAACTGACGCCCGCAGCCGAAGAGTGGCTGAGAAACTTGAAACTGGAGGTTTAGGATGATGACGCAGTCGGCCATACGATATGATGATGATACAAAAAGATTAAAATGAATCACTATTATAGTTATTATTCTATAGAATTTATAATAATGACCAAAAAGGCTGGCCCACAGGGAGGTTAAAATGCCTGGCTGTCAAAGTTTAAAAGGTTATTAATATATTTTTATCAGAATGAAAACCAAAAGCGTGTCAAAGTCAAAGTCAAATAAGCTTTATTCAAATAAACTTAATTATTAAGTACTTTTGAATCGTCTATATTTTCCTACCACCCGTTCTAGACTTTTTTAGCTGACAAGAAGAACGGGCGCAAGAAACTTATCAGCTGTAACAGCCATAAGTAACGATATTTACAATCTTGAATATATCGTTACCAGATAATTACAACAGGGTGACAGGATTATTGGCAACAACATAGACTTATTATATTACTTCAACAAAGTACTTATAGTAGCAAGTTATGTGTTACATCATTTCCACGCATTTTGATCTTTAAGATAATCGTCTACTTTATAATAACCTTTACTCATGAGCGTTTTTTTAACATGGTTTTTAAATTCATGCAAAGGAAGATCAATCACTTGTTGTGGAACTTTATTAATAAAGGCTATGCCTTTCCCCATAAATGAACCTCTAGTTTTTGCAAGCCTAAATCTTGGAACGGCAAGTTTATCTTTATTTCTTGTATTTAACTGGTGAATATTGCTGTTCTTAGCAAATGAATCATAGTGTTTCCTTACATAAACTAAATTTTCATAAATGTATTGGCCTGCCAAAGTTAAAATATTTATTTCTTTGAACAATTATCTCAAGGTATCTCTCCGCCGTAGATTGTATATGGCGCGAACAGCTCTTTTTTGGAGTATAAAAATATTTTCAATACTGGCAGCTGAGCCCCACAATAGCAATCCATACGACATTACACTATGACAATAACTAAAGTATACTAACCTTGCCGTTTCAATATCAGTTAAAAGCCTTATTTTCTTAACAGCGAATGCCGCTGAACTAAGTCTACTTGACAAGGCTTCAATATGTGGATCCCATTGCAGTCGAGAATCTAGTGTGATACCTAGAAATTTAGTACTCTCAATAAACTCGACTTCATCGTCATTCAAATTAATATTTAATTTTGTCTGCTCAACATTAGGTAATGAAAATTTAACACATTTAGTTTTATTGGGGTTAAGTGCTAAATTATTGCTATTAAACCAGTATGAAACTTTAGAGAGGGCACTATTTACTTCGTCCGAACAGTTACTACCTCTGTTTACTTTAAAAACTAAAGAAGTATCATCCGCAAATAGTACTGTCTCACATAAATTATTCGCGTAGTTGGGAAGGTCATTTATATAAATTAGAAACAGCAATGGTCTCAATATTGATTCCTGTGGCACACCCATATTGATGGGGGCTCCAGTAGATTCAGTTCTATTAATCACTACTTTCTGAGTTCTATTGTACAAATACGATTTCATAAGACTAACTGATTTATCAGAGACACCATAATGTTCTAGCTTCCTTAATAGTGTTTGATGATCAACGCAATCGAATGCCTTAGAAAGGTCACAGAAAATGCCAATTACATCTTGCTTTTCTTCCCACGCGTCAAGAATATGTTTGAGAAGTGCAATTCCAGCATCAGTAGTACTTTTACCCTTGGAAAATCTAAACTGATTTTTATGAAGTATATTATTGTATGTGAAGTAATCTAGTAATTGGGAATATATAATTTTTTCAAATATTTTACTAAGTGCTGGTAGATAGATAGATAGATAGATAGATAGATAAATTGTTTATTTCCATCACACACAGTACACAGATCATAAATGACAAAATTATAAAGAAACATATAAAAAAAGAACTGAACTGTGTGCCGCATCGAGACAGAAAAAGGCAAAAACTCAGTGATGCCTTTGCTTTTAAATTAAAGCAAAGCACTGATTTTCAGTTTTTGCCCAGTAAGCGCGTGGTCGCCTGTGACGACACAGACGTGTATGTAGATATTAGAAATTAGAGAAAAAAAATGTAGAAAACAAAAATATAATATATATAAAAATCAGTAATTCCATTTAAATAAATCTGAAAACATTTACTTAGGTAGGTAGGTACTTATAATTTCAATTATACAAATTAAGTATATACATATAGTTATTTAAAATTATTATATTTATTTTTATTATTAGTATTAGTTCCTTTATATCATTACTATTATCATTATTTACGTTAATCAGTATTAAATTAGAATTAGAATATATTATGTAAGATATTTATTTATTTATAGGAGGCTGAATCAGAAACCGTTATCAAGCTATCACACGTGCTTATTCCCAACTTTTGCATTTCGAGTAGTGCTGATTTTAAATGCTTTTTAAATGTTTTTCGGGATATAATTTTTCTTAACGGAAGTGGAATATTATTCCAGCACTTAGTAGCTTGATAACGGAAACTGCCGGTGAACGCCTGTGTATTATGAGTTTGATACGACAAAGGCGGCTTTATCTGTCTTGGTTGCCTGTAATCACCCCCGCGATAGGGTGCCGTAGGGAAAAGCAGTTTTTCATACAGGTAACTTGGATTTTTAGACTTCATGAGATCAAACATTAAAATGGCTAGATGAAAGCGCCTACATGATTCCATATTCAGCATCGAGGCCTTGTTGATAAACGGTGATACATGAGTACGAGGCGGAATATCGAAACAAAAACGGCAGCAGGCATTCTGAATTCGCTGTACCAACGTCTTACTCCTACTCAAGAGGCGGGGGCCGTAAACAATATCACCATAATTAAGTCGTGACAGTATAAGGGATTCACAAAGGGTAACACGAGCTTTTTCTGATAGAAGACCACGTATCTTATAAAAAACTTTTAGGCGATAAAAGCAGCCCTTGACAAGACTCAAAATGTGTGACTCAAAGCGCAATTGGCTGTCCAAAATAACTCCAAGATTTCTAGCCTCATTGACGCGTTCTACAATTTCGCCACATATTTTTACACCAGTAGCACTGTCTGAGACTTTTGCAATCTGATTACTCGTACCAAGTACCATAAACTTGGACTTGTTAGGATTGAGCACTAAACCATTATCAGCAGACCAGGCGGATACAGCGTCCAAATCATCATTGATCTCCTTGATTATTTCTTTTATTTCATGCGGTGCTTTAGATATGTATAACTGCACATCGTCAGCGTAGCAATGATATTTACAGTGCTTAATTACAGATGGTAAATCAGCAACATATAAAATAAAAAGCAAAGGCCCGAGAATAGACCCCTGAGGCACCCCGCGTTTGACGAATTCAGCATTAGAAGTTAAATATGACCCGTCCTCCCTACGCAGCCGCACTGCTTGTTGTCGGTTGTTGAGGTAACTATCGAACCATTTGATCGTTTCGACATCACATCCATAATAAGCTAATTTTGATAACAGAAGCGGAATACTGAGACACTCAAATGCACGTGAAAAGTCGAGAAGCGTTAGTAATGTGATATTTCCCGCATCCTGTTCTACCAGTATATTATCTGTAATATCCAGTAACGCTGTCACAGTACCACGACCCTTCCGAAATCCGGATTGAAGTTTAGGGAGAACGTTGTTTTCTTCCACGTACCGAATAAACTGACTATAAACAGCCTTTTCTAAAATTTTGGACAAGAATGGCAAAATACTAATGGGCCTAAGATCTTTAAGCTCACCGGGTGGTTCAACTTTCGGCAGTGGTGTAATGAGTGATGTCTTCCACTGAGAAGGAACTGTACAGGTAGCAATAGACCTATTTATAATTTGAGTGATAACAGTAAGCGTGCGCGGCAATGTTAGCAGAACCATGTCCCTACTGATATTATCACGACCGGTAGCATTGGATTTCACAGACAGTATATATTTCGAGACGTAATTCTCAGTAACTGGTTGTAGCTTAAAAGGTGTTGAAGTAGAATGATGCCGGTGGTGTTCGTAATAGGAGAGTCGCGAAATGGGAACCGACCCCGAACCTGGTAAATCTAAAAAGTGTCTATTTATTACATTCGGGTCTCCAAAGCAATCGGGAAGGCACTCGTGCTTTCCATCATTTGGCAATATTTTTTGCTTTAAGTTCGTCCAAAAGAGTTTCGGGTTATCTGTGTTTGAATTGACACAGTGATTAAAGAAAGCGCGCTTTTCATTCCTAATGCCCTTCGCTACTGCATTTTTCATGTCTCTATAATACTGCTTGTGTACATCCGATTTCGTCTTGCGACATCTAGTATGGGCCTTTTCACGCATTACAGTCATCAACCTAATCGTATCTGTTATCCAAGGAAGGCTCTGGTTTGATCGTTCCTTAGTCCTAATAATAGGAGCGTGCCTATCCAAAACCGCTAATAAAACGCAATTAAATCTATCAACCATACTCTTCACAGATGGCAACTCAGACAGAGATTCCCAATCTATAGCATCAATGTCGGCATTGAAATTTTCAAGATTTATATTTTTTAATGGTCGATACGTATGAAATCTTGGCGGAACCTTTGACTTTTTTAATACAAGGCTAAAATTAATCATATCATGACCCAGGGCACCAGTAATGTTTGTATTCGATATTTCCCGAATTTCACAATTAGTGCAGACAAGATCGATAAGTGTATCAGAGTTATAGGAGTGATGGGTTGAATCCCGTACAACTTGCTTGAGATCGAGGCACAACAGAAAATCATTTACCTTTGATACACAACTATTTGGAATGTCAAGCATGTTCACATTGAAGTCACCCATAAGCACTATATAATCGTAGTTTGAAAACCCTGAGATAGTTTCCGTGAGTGCATCAAGATATAGGTCAACACTAAGCCATTGGGGTCTATAAGCTGTGCCCACGATCACGCGGTGGTTATTCGCCTGAAGCGATACCCACATTTGTTCTATATCCGTGCGTAAGTGTTTTATAAAACGAACTTTCAGATCCCGCTTCACGTAGAAACCAACACCACCACCTCTCCCCCCACACATATGTCGCGGTCGCGGTGCATTGCGCAGGCGATAGCCGGGCACAACGGGCGCACGCGCTTCTTGACCAGCCGCTATCCACGTTTCATTAATAGCCACTATATCAGCATCGAAACGATCCATAGCAATAAGAAAATCATCGTGACCAGTGTTCAGAGATCCCGCATTATATAGTGCTAATTTCAAAAACTTAGTTTTACGAGTCATTTAGAAAATAATTAAATAAATTTACTTTCAATGAAATAAATAAAACAACAATTATAAAAGAAAGTAAGCCAACATTATATAATACAGAATACTTATTGTTGCACAAAATTTCATGATAATATTGTAAGTTCATATTGTTATTAAGACAAAATACATTATAAAAATTGATAGTGTTAGTTAATAAAAATAATAATCCATGACAATTAGAGTAAAATAAATGAATAACATCCGGCCGGAGCTTAAAATGAAAAACGTGTAAATAATATTTTATGATTAAATTATAAAAAATAAAATAAAAATGGAATTGATTATATTGTGTCGATGAGGCACACGTAAACAGACAAGTTATATAAGATTTTGTTGTTAAAGACCAAAGTTTTGTAAAAACGACTAAATTTTGAAGGAAGTTCATAAATGCAAAAAAACAAATTGTACGGCGCCTTACTATAACATGCATAAAGTTTATAAGAATACAAATCACACTTAAACGAGCATAAACGTAGCTTTCATTTAAGTTAACAATTAAATTATTAATGAGAAGTTCAATAACAATATCAAAAGAAACAAAAACGGCGATAGCTACACTATGCATAAAAAACTCAAACAATCTTACCACTATAAAAAATATTATTTTTGTATGATTTGTGCGGGAGAAGAATATTATAATATAATTAAAATATTTATAAGTATCTAATATAATACAAAATATCAAATGAAAATTACACAACATGCAGTACTCTAAATGCATAACACAACGATAAATTTCGCACAAACTAATCGTTACTCGACTCAACGACGTCCCTACCAAAAACTCGGACGATATCAGAGTCTGTACGGAAACGATGACGTGGAGCTTCTTTGTCTTGATACTGACGAGCAAAAATACGTCCGTCTCGCGTCCAGACAAACCGCCAATTTAAGGTTCTTCCCATTTCACGCACTCGCCTGAACAATTGTCTATTCTCCTTTGTTAATCTTTCATTGATGTAGAATTTACATGGTTTGCCTGGAAGACCTGTTCCCTCTGTGGTGGCGCCACGACGCACTCGCGCAGCTTGTATTAGCTGATCTCGGACGACACGTCGCGCCAGCCGTACAATGATGGGACGCGGCCGCGAGATGATAGGCCCACCTGCTGCTGTAGCGTCGATGACACGTCCAACTCGCACCGAGCTCACGATGTCTTGTTCAGAGAGGTTCATTCCCAGTTTATTGCCTAGGGCAGTGACGATATGTACAGGATTTTCACCAGCTTGCTCCGGTATACAAGTTATCTTAACATCATTCAGCAAGAGGTCTTGGTCTCTTTCATTAATTTCAATCTTCAATTGGGCTATGGTGGCTGAGAGCGATGTCTCGTCCTGCTCTTCAAGTACACGCTGCTCTAAGCTATTAAGTCGCTCTTCAAATTTGTCCACGCGGTTCTCACATTCAACTATTCTACCGGTAAGCGAAAGCAAAGCCTCTTCCATCCTATGCATTTGCGCTCGATTTTCCTGCATTTCCCCACGCATCTCTTCCCTAAATGAGCGCATCTCCATCATAATTGTTTGCAAATCCGTCATATCCATTGTGATATTATGAGGTGTATCATTAAGTTCTTCGAGAGATAGAGGTTGTTCCACAAGCGACATATCCATAGGACTATTATTAACAGCAGCCCCTCCACGCTGTAACGTCACTCCACCAGTAGATGCTCGAACAGGTGTGTTTGTGTTGTCGTTTTTGGGCTGTCGATTGATACATAATGCACACCTCCAGGCGTCCCTGTGTTCACCCGTCAACGTATTATAAAATCGTTGTTCCGACACATTGGCGCATATTAAATCATAGTATTGATTACAGCCCTTGCAGTGCAAGTGCCGCCTGTCCTAAATAATATTCCGACAACCACCACATATAATTTTCCCAGCTGACATGTTTTCAGTTTATTTGTTTTAAAGACGGAAATAATAATAAAAAAATACAAAAAAATAAAATAAAAAAGTAAATCTGAAGGAGAGGTTCGAACTCGGATCGTCTACCGTTGACTCACGATGCGCCACACACCGTCTTGCACCACGCCGACTAATTTCAAAGCGACAAATGTTTGAGTCTATTGGTGACAATACGCAGTAGATGTTTGCAAGCGGCCAGTGAACCGGTTCGACGCATCCAAGGTCAACGACTCCGACACGCTCGGCCCGAACACAATTGCACTAGCCACTGTCACTGTTTAACAAAATTAGATGGATATTTTTTATGAAAAAACTAACACTTTTTTGCAGTTGTTTACTTTTTTAACACTCAACTTTCATACTAAGTTAGTTATATTATGCAATGAACATAAACATTTGAAGGAAACTGTGATTTTTACTCCGTTAAAGCATTCAAATTTGAGAGAGCTTATACAACACGTCTGCTATCGTTACCGCGCCCCGCGCGCCTGGTAGTATAGATATTGGCCTAAAGTTAGCTGGGTCACTTTTATCCCCAGATTTAAAAAGAGGAATCAATTTACTATTTTTCATTAGATCAGGAAAGACCCCTTCGTCAATACATTTGTTAAAAATAAAAGCGTGAAGATCAATATCCAAATCAATCTGACAAATGTGAACAAAACTCCACCACCGTGAAAATGTTTAATGTTGAAAGTGTACAACAAAGGAGTTTCTTCAAAGTTTCGTATTCTTCAAACATTTGAATCTAAAGGAAACAACATAACTCCTTGTTCGGTTGTATTCAAATACCCTCCCAGAAGACAACGGGCGGGACCACAGAACAATAAATAACCAGAATAAAAGCTTAGAACAAACGAAGAGCGCGGGGTACACACAGTTTATAAATCATTTTTCAACACGCACAGTTTTATAAATCGTGTCTCAAAAACCCTGTCAGATCCTGAAACAGGATAGTGTTGCTAAAACTGAACCACAGATATTCTCCAAGGAACATATAGATCAAAAAAACAAATTTTTTTCGCCTTTCCATAGTAAGTCAGTCGGTTACGTGGAAGTATGAAAAATTTTTTTCGTACTTCGACCTATGTTGCATGACAGAGTTTTTTGATACATGACGTATACAGGGTGTCCCAAAACTTTGCCACACCAAGGGAAAGTACCTCAAATATTATAGATTGGAATTTTATTGAAAGAAAACTTCATTTTGTTTTTAAAAATTCAAAGATTTTTTAAATTCGCATACGATACGATTCAATACAGTTCGTAATAAGTAATTAAAATTTAAATTTTGAATTCAATGGTCTTCCTTTTGTTTCAAATGGCGTGTCATTCGAGAAAAAATATTCCTATTGAGTAACCATTTCGATGGATATACCTAGTAAAAATAAAATAAAAGATTTTTTTCCAAATTTGGTGGGTTCCATTCTCTAAGACAGATGATTTTTCATAAATCTTTGAACGCACTTCCAATTATCTTTAAACTCAAAATGAAGTCTGCTTTCAGTAAAATTTCCCTATCTTCAATATTAAGGGTACTTTCTCGTCATGTGACAAAGTTTTGGGACACCCTGTATACATGCAGCACGTGCACAAGCGCCCACTGGGGTACGATTGACACGTTGGGTTTTACGAACTTCTTTAGAACGCTCTATGAAGCTTTTTCTCTGATTTCTCACAAGATTCTTGTTTACTCTGTGGCGGCACTGTTTCCCTCGTCTGTTATTTAATATTTCATCTGAGGGCCTTCGTATGTCAATATCACACCGTGGCCCGATCCGGGGGGGGGGGGGGGGGGGGGTGAAATGCGGAAATTTCTCGCATAACGACGAAATATGTGGACGAATTTTCATATTCCGGTACCTTTACGCGAGGTGTACCGAGCCATCGTATTTTGCTTAGATTTTAAACCTTTATAATCGCTTTTGGAAGAGACTTGATTAAAAGGGTTTTTAATTATTTTAATCCTTGTGCAGTAAAATGATAAAGGCCACTTATTTAGTAGGAAAAGTTTAACGAATACAGTCCGCAGGTTGGACAAACCCAATTGCACCTCAATATCATAAATAACACTTAAGGAATATTTAAAAATAATTCATGGGTTTCGAACCTGAAACTTATCAGGAAACAATCGGACTAAAGAAGTAGTAGCGATTGGTATGACATTTTTTTTATAAAGATGATATTTATGGTAATCTAAGATTTGTCTACGTCCCAGATTGGTTTCGTTTTTAATCGACTTCAAAAAAAGGAGGTTCTCTGTTTGACCCGTATGTATGTATGTTTCTCCGCGATTATGTCACGTTTGGCTGAACCGATTTTTCTTCCTAAATCAATCAATCAATCAATCATATCAGCCGCATGACACCCATTGCTGGGTATAGGCCTCCCCCAAGGATTTCCACGACGATCGGTCCTGCGCTTCCCACATCCAGTGGCTTCCGGCAACCTTCACCAGATCGTCGGTCCGCCTTGTCGGGGGCCTACCCACGGAGCGTCGTCCGGTGCGCGGTCGCCATTCAAGAACCTTTCCGCCCCAACGGCCATCGGTTCTTCTCGCTATGTGTCCAGCCCACTGCCACTTTAGCTGAGCAATTCTTCGAGCGGTGTCGGTTACTTTAGTTCGCCTGCGGATCTCCTCATTTCTGATTCGATCACGCAGGGAAACGCCGAGCATGGCTCTCTCCATTGCACGCTGGGTGACCTTGAGCCTCCTTATGAGACCCATAGTTAGCGACCACGTTTCACTGCCGTAAGTCATCACTGGCAACACACATTGGTCATAGACTTTCGTCTTGAGACACTGAGGTAAATCGGACATGAAGATTTTTCGGAGCTTCCCGAATGCTGCCCATCCGAGTTGGATTCGACGAGAGATCTCTTTCTCAAAGTTGAACCTACCTAACTGGACTGCCTGTCCTAGGTATACATAATGGTCAACAACTTCAAGTGTAGTGTTCCCAACATGAACTGAAGCCGATTTTTCTTCCTAAATAATATACCTAAACACTTAATACAAAAGGTACTTACACTAAAAATAAAAGAATAAACATTGTTAAAAAAAACAAAAAGCTAGAAATAATATTCAAATCACTAGATAATCATTGTAATAATTAAAACACGTCTATTGAAATCGGGTGGGGCTTTTAGAATAAAAAAAAAGAAAGTTGTACTCCAACCCCACCCGACTTCAATAGGCGTGTTTTTATTATCACAATGATAATGCGTATCTAGTGAATTGAATATTATTTCTTGCTTTTTAAAGGTAGGTTTTTTGAAGTCGGTTTTTATTAATGTCATCCACTCCAAATATACCAGTTGTTTTGGTACTTGTTGATAAAGTTTTAATCTCAAAAGGGGCTACTACGAAAAAAGAAGCGAACATCGGTAAGTTTCGACACGAACATTTCACCGAATAATATTTTTTTGCAACTAAAGTAGACCTGGGGGCCTATTACGAAAATAACGTACGCAATTGCGTAACGCAGTCACTTGGCCACGATATTCATCCGCAGTTCATTGGTTGTAATTATATCAAACATTTTAAATTTGGCTATCGTAATCCATAGACTACTAAACGAACGATTTCGGATACGCAGAGAGAAACTGTCAAACTCACGCAATCACTTCGTAATTTCGCATACGAAAGTGATTTGTAATAGGAAACAATGAAAACGAAGCATGGACGCAGCTGCGTGTATCGCATTAAACTTTTCGAAATAGACCCCCTGCAGCTTCGACAGTGATAAACCGAATCTAAAGTTTGTGGCTTAAATTGTCTACTGTCTTAAATTTTAACCAGGGATTCAAAAACATTTGATTTTGTTTCAATAAAAATAGCAATCACTACATAGTATAAAACAAAGTCGCTTCCCGCTGTCTGTCCCTATGTATGCTAAACTACGTAACGGATTTTGATGCGGTTTTTTTAATAGATAGAGTGATTCAAGAGAAAGGTTTATATGTACACATACGTTTATATGTACCATGTATTACAATACATGGTGTCAAATTCCACACTACACTGAAGCGAAGCGAGTAATATTATAAATGTTTATATTACTTTACAATTTTAGAACGCGTGTCATATAGTATACTCGTAGATTTTCTTGTTTTAGAGAAAATCCGATTCTTTAGGAATAAATCTCTTAATAAATAAATCTGATTATTAAATTCTGAAATTGAAATAGTTGTTCGAACTACAATAAATGTTAATTATATCAAATAAATAAAAGCATTTTTTCAGGTTTTGAGACTTATTTAATTTAATTAAGTTTTATTTTAAGAAGATGTAAGAAACAATACCAATTTTAAAGTTGTAAATAATAATCAGTAAATAAATGCTTGGACAATTTCACACAGCGCCATCTAGCCCCAAATTAAGCAAAGCTATGGGTGCTAGTAAACTGATACACTACTTATATACTTTTATACTTATTTATTATGCATAGTAACATCCAGACCCGTCACAGAAATTAAAACTCATAATTTTAATTTCCGCACGGCCAGGCATCGAATCCGGGGCCTCTTGAATGGAAGACTATGTTAACGATTGCGCTCTCAGGTCGTCGAAAGTACTCGTGATTGGTCTGCATAAAGAAATAAGTCTTCAGATACAATATTTCGTGCCTGATTTCGCTCTACAAATTTTGTTCTATACTATTATGTATTCTGTGACAAAGCTTTAACGGAGTCATCGAACTCTTAACATCTGAATAGCTAAATTGAGATATTCCTCAAACCAATCAATTACTGGTTGCTAAATTACTCTGCAAACTTTCTTTGTAGCTTCAAAATTACTAACTTTTCAGTATTTGTCTAATAGAAAGGTTTTTGTCGATCTACGAAGATAAATGATTTTATTGAAGCGCTAGTCGTGTACTAAATTAAGTTTTAATCATAATGCTTAAGACGTAAATGAATATCTTTTGAGCGAACAAGCTTCGTTGGAAACCTTTCAGTTCTTTTTGTATTCTATTAATTCAAGGTTGGATTTTCTGTCTTTGATAAGTTGGTTTTAGACATGAACTAAATGTATTATTATACGATTACTTGGTTGAAAAGTATTTTCTCAAAAACATTATAATATTATCAAACTCTGAGTTAGATATAATATTATCTAACTCTGAGTTAGATAATGTTTATTTTACTTTAGATTAAATTAACTACATATCGCAGAATATAATTATTTGGTTAAAAGGAGTTAAAAATCTTTTTCCTCATCCTTTCGACAATCCTTTTCTAAAATATATCTTTAAAGTTTTGGTAAAACAACGATTAAAATACAGATAATGTAGCATCTAAATTAGTTAAGTGGTCTTTGTTG
This sequence comes from Agriphila geniculea, assembly GCA_943789525.1. NCBI lineage: Eukaryota > Metazoa > Arthropoda > Insecta > Lepidoptera > Crambidae > Agriphila > Agriphila geniculea. The sequence goes on from OX038878.1 coordinate 21,615,059, forward strand.
TCTTTGACATAATTTGTAAATAATATGTTGCTATTTTTAAAACTAATAACTGTTTTCAACTCCATCGACTCTTTATGTCGCTCAATCATTATTGATTAAGATTCAAACTGTTCAATCTCCGTCGAAAGAGGATTGAATTTAGCTGACAGCTCAAAGACTCCCTATCATAAGGTTTCATCACCCAAAGATATTTGTTAAAACATTTGAGATAAAATAGCAATGTTGAAACATAAATTTTGTGAAAAATTTAAGCAACAATAGAGGTTTATTAGAGCCAGAGCAATTTATAAGGTAGCTATATGATGGCGTACGTCGAATTACATGTGATCTGAAACATCGGTGTCATTTCCTCAATATCCAACCAGTGCGGCCTATGAACGCCGCCTAAGGTAGAGGCTTCATAACTTAGTTAGAATATACTGTTTTCTTATTGTATAAAGACTTGAAGAATAATACACGCCTATATTAATTAAAGTTTCCTCTATCACTGAGTATAAGCACGCTCAAAGTTTTGCAAGATCACGATAATTCTAACTACCAATTTAATACAATGTAAACCGTACGAAAATATGTTACAAGTAAACGGCTCGTTAACATACCTTAGACAATTTGGCACAACAACTACGATAAGTATTCTGTGCTACAGATCCTCGTGAGTTGACCATTTTGCGTACCCCTAAATGTCAATGCAATAATATAGAATATGCCTGCATTTGACTGCAATATATGTAAAGTGTTTTCACTTGCAATGGAGCAAATAGAACAGCCACCTACCTCGTTGAATGTTTTTCAATATGCCGAGAACACACATAAAAACACAGCCATCAATAACCTCACTAACCGCTTCTCTTAACTCTACATCACCACCTAATGAATGTTATGTAACAGGTCGCAAACTGCTGGGAAGGCGCAATAATGCCGCCGCCGCCACGCTCGGCGATACAAGCCAGCGGAAATTAACAGCTCCTAGCTATGAGCGAGCCAAACGGAGCTGAAGCGGGGGCGGGAGCGGAACTGCAAATCGATTTATCAGTGGCTCCGTGTTTATCGCATTGCTGTGGTCGATGAATTTGGAGTAATCTAAAGCTGTATTGTATTGGGTGTGTAAATTAAAAGATCAATTGATTGCTTACTCGTTAACATAACCATATAATAACAAATATAATCTTAATATACAAAAACAACTGTAACCAGATTATTTTTGTGTAATTTTAGCTGAAAGAAAGAAAGAAAGAAAGAAAGAAAGAAAGAAAGAAAGAAAGAAAGAAAGAAAGAAAGAAAGAAAGAAAGAAAGAAAGAAAGAAAGAAAGAAAGAAAGAAAGAAAGAAAGAAAGAAAGAAAGAAAGAAAGAAAGAAAGAAAGAAAGAAAGAAAGAAATAAAGAAAGAAAGAAAGAAAGAAAGAAAAAAAGAAAGAAATAAGATTTATTTGGGACACAAAACAAATACAAAAGAAATAAAAACAGGCTTACACACATTGTCCCAAAACGGTCCCGACTCAGCATAATGCATGGTCTGCGACCAGCGCTGGTCTTCCGTCGGGACCGGTTTGTTGACGCTGTGATGATTACAGTAAAATAGACTTTCATAACTAACACATGAAAAAAATTAAACCGACATAACAAATACGATGCCTTTGCCCTGCCAAATGGGAAACAAAAACACAAAAAAAAAGTTAACTTGCTAATCTCTGCACTGTGGTTACAATAAATGTCAAATAGTTAGTACTCTGTGATTTTTATCTTTCAATTTTGAAAAGGTTTCAATTTTTTCTTGAAAATGTGTCGTCTCGTCGGAAAATGTAAAATCAAATAAAAACATCAAAAAACCTTAGTAGCAGTAAAATGATTTTATTTCATTACAAAATAAAACGTCTGCTATTAGTGTAAACGCAAAGACCCTCTTGAGTTACACAAGGTAACAAAACATTTTAAATGAGAATGTACCAAGTGAAAACACAGAACCGACACTTTTATCTCGTGTACAGAGGAGAAATTCCTATAAAATGTTTGTTGAACGTAACAGAGAACTAACAAGAGATGACAGAAACACCTGCTGCACAAGTTAATTCAGCCTATAATTTTCTTCGTATAAACCAGCGAATTAAAATCTATGGAAGTGTAATTGTAAACAAAAATTGCTTAAAAAATGGCACCACGATGCTAAAAAATTAGAACTCGCACATTTTAGTCGGGCCAGCCACGCGCCCGATGAAAGACGTTAGCGTTCTTTACAATAATAATAGTTTGTATTAAAATACAATCCTTTAAGGCGAGGTGGTAGTGAAAGTGGCGCCGCCACTACATTTATTTTTATTACTCGTAAACCAAGTCAATATTTAAAAAAAGCTCAAATAATAATCTCTTAAATTGTCTCTAATATTTTTTGAATCACTCTTCAACAGTTTTCATTCTTTCTGTAAGTTTTAAAATCCATTTTAGCTCAAAGTGGCCACTTTTGGCAATTATGGATTTTAAAACTTACAGAATAAATGATAACTGTTGAAGTTATTCAAAAAATATTAGAGACAATTTAAGAGATTATTACTTGAGCTTTTTTAAAATATTGACTTGGTTTACGAGTAATAAAAATAAATGTAGTGGCGGCGCCACTTTCACTACCACCTCGCCTTAAAAAGGAAAAAGAGAGTTTATTAAAAATGACGTCCTGTGTAGTAAAATGGTATAAAAGACACAAAGAAGGCGAAAAGATGCAAAGATAACGTAATAAATATCTGTAGTACACAGATTATGGTCGCTATTATACAAACAGTGTTTAGTACTTTGTGTTGCATATTTAAATGCCAGCATTTTTAGTCCCGCCCACTTGTTGTCATTATGGAGTGGTGCTATTTTTTGAGCGGAATGCTTGTTCCATAGATTTTAGTTCGCTAATATAAACAGAGGTGGATTCAGGCATTAGAAATGACGTCCTGTGTAGTCAAATGGTATAAAAGACACAAAAAAGGCGAAAAGATGCAGAGATAACGCAATAAATATCTGTTATACAGATTATGGTTGCTATTATGCAACCAGTGTTCAGTCGTTTTGTGCTGCATAACTAATACCAGCATTTTTAGCCTCGCCCACATGGTTGTCATTTTTGAGTGGTGCTATTTTTGAGCAAAATGCTTGTTCCATAGATTTTAGTTCGCTGGTATACTGTTTATACCAGCAGAGGTGGATTCAGGCAAAGTATGAATCTTAAGACAAACGTACGCAAAAACAGAATATTAGAACGTCACCATTTATTAAAAATTAAAAAAAAATTAAAAACCCGCCTGCCTAAAAAGACAAGTCAACTGAAAAGATGGAAACAAGATTAAATATTAAAGGCAACATTATAACATGCAGTCGGAGGCATGCCTAAAGAAAGTGACATTATGAAAGATTTGAGTTATATGCCTCCGACTGCATGTTATAATGTTGCCTTTAATATTTAATCTTGTTTCCATCTTTTCAGTTGACTTGTCTTTTTAGGCAGGCGGGTTTTTAATTTTTTTTAATTTATTTTTTTATTTATTTCTTTTTAGTTATTATTTATATGATATACCTTTTTGAAATCCTTATAATAAGCCCTTTAATTTGACACCCATATTGCAGTATTCTAAAAAATTTTTTTTTTTCTACTACGTATAATAGCACCGTACAGCCGCCATGTTGGTTTTTTTATAACGCCACCTTCTTAAGAACACTTGGGCTGACAAGACAAATCTAACGATATGTTAATCATGGAAATCTGTTCAGCCGTTTGAAAGATATGAGGTAATAAAGAATATTACATACAAACTTACATACTTACTTACAAGATACGCGCGAAAAACATAACCCTCTTGCAGTCGGGTAAAAAGAGCATTTGTGAACAAATTATTGTAAAAATCGTATGTCGTACGTAGGTTCTGTAAATTGTAACGGCTAGTTAAATATTTTGTTCTATCTAACAAGGGTTTATTGAGATCACACAATATTAGTATACTTGGTGTAGTGTAATAATATGACTCTGAATCAATATTCAAGGTATAGCATATAGGTACATATAGCATGTGGAGAGAGAGAAAGTAGTAGAGATATATCATGTACATGTAGCCTTACAAAAACACAAATAGACGACAACTTAAAATCTGAAACATAATTTATTAAAGTACTGTTATCATACCCGTGTTAATTTCAATTTACATTATTTTGATGAGTTGAAAAAACTCTTCTTTCAAATGAAAGATTTACTACTCTCGTTTTACATAAAAATATTCTGTTGAATACGTTGCCTCGATCCTTTGACATGCATAATGCATTTAAGCGTATAAAAGTCTTATCTCCCGAGTGAGACAAAAAGGTCAGAATGACCGTGTTTTACGAAATAAGGGTACGTCAATTCTTTCAACTAAATGTTGGACTTCGTTAGGGGTTTTATGGATACCCACGTTGGTATAATACGAATAATTCAGATAGGTAATGAATTGTGTTTTTTTTATAATTAATGGGTTTGCTCTTGCCCGAAAGCAAAGACAGTCTACGATGGAGCGAGCTTGCTCAGAAGGTGCTTATTCACTCTGGCCTTGAATAGAGTCAGGTTGTATACGCTCGGAAACACAGACGCCGGCAGGGGACTGGGGACTGTCAAAATTAAAAAAAAACTTAAGTTTACACTAAGTAATTTTATTAACTGTACCATTAAGATATTGATTTTACCAAAGTCCGGTTAACTGTATTAAGGTAAGAAATTTTAACGACGATCCAGTCAAAAGGACCATCCCAACTGTACTACGGGCAAGAACCGACTCACCAATGATTATGGCAAAACCCCCCAAAATGGAAGGCGCGGGAAGCCGCTGGATGCGGGCAGCGCTGGTCCTATCGTTGTGGAGATCCTTGGACTCCTCCAATACCCAGGTCAATAGGCCTCCGCCTATACCCGGTAGTGGGTGTCGTGCGGCTGATATGTTGATGATTAAGTACTACGTGCAAGAAAAGGTTAAAAGAAGAATGGGTGAATATGAATGCTATGAAACTCACTAAATTAATATTTAGAATATCTTGTACCGAATTAGCCCATTATCTTTTTTCGTATGTAGCTTTAAACTTTCCGATATTTATTATTTACTAATCCGCGTGAACTTTCCCGGTAATTAATATTTCTCGGGTAAAAAAAAAAAAAAAAATTCCACTCGGCCCTGGGCGTTTCGCATAACTTCATTATACACCTAGCGAGGCAATTACGTAGACGCGTAATATACTGACACTTGACCGGGTTGTTGCAACTCTGAGAAGTTGGCACCGATGAATTCATACTCACCTTTAGTTACTGTACCGTACTCGTATTGTTGCTTTAATTATAATTTATATTTGCTCGTAAAGGGTCTCTTATTACACCAATTTCAATATCGTATTGTATCTCATTACGAACTTGTGCGGTAATGTAAAGTAAAACGCACGGTTTCCTTGATAAACCGTGCGTTTTACTTTACATTACCGCACGGTTTATCTTACTTCGTCTAAAACGAACGGTTCTTTTTTAATTCTTAGCAAAGAGTTTTTATGTCAGAAAAGAGGTCAACATTTTATGGATAAAATTAACTTTGGGAGATAAAATATAATAAATTAACATTTAATTATTCAATTTAATTAATGTTGACAATAAATTACAACCATTTATCTGTAACAAAAACACAAAAATGTTAATTTACTTTATTAGTAATACTGGCTGTTTTTATGCCTTTGCCTTAAAAAAAGCGCTGATGAGCGCGCATTGCTAATTTAATTTTTTTTTGCTGTATTGTTTTTATTTGAAAATGTCGTCAAGTACTGATGAATTTATTAATTTAACACCGCCAGAAGTCTCAGAGGCAGCGAAAAAGGCTACTCTAAGCCTCTTGCCCGAAAAATTGAAACTTACAAGCGTATCAAAATTTAATCATATGGAAAACAAGCAAAGGTGCAAAGTCCGAGTTTTATTTATTTCCTCGCAAATATGTTATAAAACGTCGTATGACATACGTGCACTTTGATAATTACAGCCTCTGCTTTCTTGTAGCCCTCGCCTACGGCTCGGGCTAGCAATATCGCCTCGGCTGTAATTTTCAACGTACCGCACTTATATCATAATGTACTATTATAATACACAACGTGTTAGAAAATAACCCCTAATGCCGGATATGGTTGAAAGGGACCATCAAACTGAACAACTAATACTATGTGACCAACTTTGAAATCGCGATAAAAATCTGCTGTTTCAAACATTTTTATATTTTCGTTATAAATTTTTGAATGAAACAGCTGTTTTATTTTTTCGCAATTTCAGAGTTGGTCCCATTGTAAAAGTTGTTCAGTTTGATGGTCCTTATCTACCATATTCGGCATTAGGGGTACTTTTGTGACACGTTGTATAAGCCTAGATTTTAAGGATGGGTCTTGTGTTACTTTTTTAGGGTTTCGTACCCAAAGAGTAAAAATGGGACTTACTAAGACTCCACTGTCCGTCTGTCTGTCTGTTTATCACCAGGCTGTATGTATCTCGTGAACCGTGATAGCTAGACAGTTGAAATCACAGATGATATATTTCTGTTGCCGCTATAACAACAAATACTAAAAATAGAATAAAATAAATACTAAAGGGGGCTCCTATACAACAAACATGTTTTTTTTGACCGAACCCTTTATTGCTTGTGGCCGATTTTTACTATAGTTTATATCTTTGAAAATCTAAAATTTCTCGGTAGCTAAAACCTATTCAAGTTTATTCAGCCACTATTCAAGATTTTGCCATCAACAGAAATCTAAATTAAGCCATTGACGAATATAGATAAAGTTTAATTTTAAAATACACTACATTAATGAGAACAAAGGAAAAACTGATAATGTCACTTGTCCTTTAAACCTTCAAAACTGATTGTTCACTATTAACATAAATCTGATCATAATCTCACGGCCATGCTGTCATTAATTTGACAGTTTCATTTGTACCTAAGGTACTTACATTGTCCAGTGGTGTCATGGTGTGACAGGGGACGGATGTAGCATTCAGCAGAGTTGCAAGGGCATGTGATAATAATTATTTATGCAACTGTAGCATAATGAGAGGTATTGCCTAGTGTAATAATAGATATGAGTGTTTTAATACCTAATTATGTACAGTTGCGTACAAGACTTTATTCTACACCCATGATATGAATCCTCTTTAAGAGATTTTGAAACAGAAGCTTATAGCCAACATTACAACAACCAGTGTCGTGGTAGCCGAGCGAATGGTTGGTCACTCCTCTCCCGCCACGCGCGCTACCGTCATAATATTATCCAAACGAGTGTTTTAATGTTGTACTAAATTTCATAATGCAACTCCTTCGGCGCGGCCAGCCTTGACTCGTTAGAATATTATGATTACTACGATACTGGTTGTTTTATTGTTGGCTATAAGCGAACTGTTTCAGAACCTTTTATTGAGGATTTAAAGCACGGGAGTACATAAAAGGAGTTTATTTTATTTTCTAGTCCACTAATTTTGATATTAAATTTTATTACTTATTCGGCTTTAAAATCTCGACGTACCCAAAATACAAACAAAATACTTTTTCAGTAACAAATTGTTTTGCTTTTTTTACAAGAAAAGTCCGTTTCAGTGTCAAAGCTCTATTTAGCATATAAATGGTTCGGGGAAATCGTCACAGTGGAAGTCGTCCAATTCATTTGATATTTTATTGCCAATAACAGTTTTAAGATAAACTAAGCGATTGCATTATACAACAGTACCATAGAAATAGAATGTCAAAGAACAACAATGTCAATAAACAGGTGATCCGAAAATGAATGCATACATTTTATATGAGATACGTAAAATATGACTTAGATTCATAAAATATGACTATATATGGCAAAGAAAATTAATAAACTATGTTCCATACTGTTTTCTTCGTCGATAAACGAATAAATGTAGAGAAATTTGGTTTTAGAGAAATGAATGGCAATATCTTATTTACCTGTGAAAAGTGTGATTACTTGGATTATTTATTTTTGTCACATCACAATTACTTAGAGCACAAGACACCATGGCTCCACGATACCTTTATTTTAAATTATAATTAAGATTAACAAATATTTTAAGCAAACTGTGATTGCTCATTTGCTAGGTGGGACGCTAGGGGCTCTTACTGTAAAAAATGTTGGCACATGTCACTTGATCCTTTGTCTCTTTTTTACATAGACCGTGTCCGTATGATGTTAACTTCTCTTTTCCATGCTTTGTTGGTCTTCTTGAGCGCAGCGAAAATTTTTCTATGTCTATGGTCAGTACAATCACAGTAAAAATATCTATTGTCTTTAGGTTGGATACACGACCAGAAAATATTAAGCGGGTTTTGAACATAGCAAACAGGCTGACTTCTTACAAACATAGCATTTGAATTTCCTAAAAAATAATGTAATAACACATCATAACACAATTTTACTTTTCAAATGATCATCATTCATTTTTTTATTCTTTATAAATGACTAGCTTTTGCCCGCAACTTCGTTCGCGTGATTAAAGTAGATGTGCATTTATTTTGAAAGTCACGGATTACCAATATACCTAGGTATTTATCAGTAGACCTAATTTCAAACATTTAAATTTTCCCATAAAAAATATGCACAAACTGGAACACTCCGTAGCACTCTGTATAATGGGAATTTTCCAAAACCCTTTCTTAGTGCTCACCTACACCATGAAATGTATCTACCCTCGAAAAATGGTGTCTCTACCTTCTACATAATAATTATGTATGTTTTATCATAACTTCGTCAGTTGTTAACCGATTTATACAATTCTTTTTTTATCTTAAAGAACATAGTTTGTGTGTGGTCCCATAAAAAAATTACAGAGATTTGGCTGGTAGTTTTTTCATAATCCTGAAAAATGACAATTATTTAGCTTGCCATCACACGTGTTTTTACGGATTTTTGAACATAACATCTTTGTTTATGTACCGATTTAGATGATTCTTTTTTTGTTTGAAAGGGTATACTTCAAGAGTGGTCACATTTTAATTTCATTAGTATTGGACTTTGAGTTTCAAAGATACACAAGGGAACTCTTCAAATTCAAATAGTATATGTAAAGTGATTTGGATTTTGGTAGGTTTATGACAATCCAAAACAAACAAAACCATGGTCTGCAATGCAAGGTTCTGGACTAGACTTGGACTACGAAGACACAATGGAACTCCTCAAAAACAAACAGCGTAAATTGGGAATTTGAGTTGTGGGCGTTTTACCATTGAAAATATTTTATAAAGTTAAAAAATATTTACAAGCTTACATACCTGCCACTAAAAAGTTGAAAATAAAAAACTTTTTTAACAAAAAAGAAAAACCTCCTTCAAAAAACCTGAAACAAAAACAGCTTCGAAATTAAATACCTCTAAAAAAGCGAGAAATAATATTCAAATCATTAGTTACGCATAACATTATTAATAAAACACGTCTAATTAATAAAAACTGTAATATTGATAGTTTAAAGAGATTCTAACTACGGATTGAGATGAAATGAAAAGATATTTACGAGACACTCGGAAGCCATTTATTGCGCAGTAAAAAAGGTACATTGCAGGAAATAGACAAATCGTATTACAAGTGACAGATGTCATTACGGATGCATTCATCGATAAGTTAGTAGGAGAATCAATTTATTACTGCGTTCATATTTCAACATCCTCCCTATGAACGCAGACCCATATCCTTCAGGAACTTGGTATGCTTTATCTTTGGTAACGCCTTCGTGAAGCAATCTGCGACCATTGAGTTGGTATCGATGTATGTGATCGTAACATCTCCAGACGCCACTTTGTCTCGTACATAGTGATGACGTACGTCTATATGTTTGCTTCTTGCATGGTAGGCAGAGTTACCTGTAAGTTTAATGGCACTTTGATTATCACAATACAAAGTTATAGGTGTGACCTCAGTTGAAGGCCACAACTCATGGTGAAGTTGCTTTAGCCATAGCGCTTCTTGAGTGGCTGTAGACAGCGCCATGTACTCCGCTTCCGTTGTTGATAAAGCAACAGTATGTTGCCTTTTTGAATTCCAAGAAATGGCTGCACCCTGAAAAATAAAAGTGTATCCAGTGCAGGATTTTCTATTTTCTTTGCATGAAGCCCAATCTGAGTCGCAATATCCAACTATTTTTTCTTCAACATCTCTTATGAAGTGTAATCTCAGGTCTTTGGTACCTTGTAGATAACGAAGTATCCGTTTTGCAGAACTGTAGTGGTCTCGAGTAGGATTTTTATTGTATTGACTTAAATTGTTCACAGCATAACTGATATCAGGACGTGTTCCTTGGGAAATATACAATAAACAACCAATTAATTCTTGATATAATTTTTCTTCTATTTTTTCAGATGTGTCTGAAAATTTCAGGTCTGGCTCCATGGGCGTTCCCACTGGGTTGCAGTTTTCCATTCTAAATCGTTTTAATATGTTTTCTATATAATTGATCTGATCAATGGAAATACCTTCATCGGTGAATGTTATTTTATGCCCAATATAAAATTTCGCTGTTCCCAATTCCTTCATTTCAAATTTTTCTATTATTTTCTTCTTTATATTGCTTGCTAATTCTTCATTATTATAGATAAGTAGAAGGTCATCGACAAATACAGTAAGAAATAAGATGTTATTGTTCTCACAGTGAGCATAATAAACACAGGGGTCGAGCTCAGATTTTTTAAATCCAATATCATACCAATAACTATCCAATTTCTTGTTCCAGGCTCTGCTGGCTTGTTTCAAGCCGTAAATTGACTTGTTCAACTTACATACTTGTTCCGATCCATCTTCATAGTGTGGCGGCTGTGACATATATAACTCAACATCAATGTCACCTTGTAGGAAAGCACACACTGCATCTAGTTGCTGAATTTTGAGGTTATGTTTAGCAGCTATTCCAAATAAATATCTAATGGTAGTCAGTCTCACTACAGGTGCATACACTTCTGTGTAATCAACACCATATTTTTGTTCATAGCCTTTAATAACAAGTCTGGCCTTGTATTTTGACACATTGCCATCAGCGTCTAATTTGGTTTTGAAGACCCATTTACAAGGTATCATTTTCTTTCCAGTCGGGAGCTCGGTAAGAGTCCATGTATTGTTCTTCACTAAAGAACTGTATTCACTGTCCATTGCCGTTTGCCAATCCAGTTTATTATCATTCTCTAAGGCTTGCTTAACAGTCTGAGGGTCTCGTTCATGGTCTGACATGCAAATGTAGGTAGGGGTAGTCTTTACTTTTCTTGGTCTCAAATTTTTTGTGACTGGTGGCTCAGTACTCTGTGTGACTTTTTGATCAGGGACATAGTCTTCATCATCGGTGGCGCTTTCAATTTCTTTAGCGGTGCTTACACTTTCATATGAATTTGAACTGTCACTTAAACTTGCATTGGTATCTTCTTGTTTATCTTCTTTCATATTACTTTCTTCAGAGCAAGAAGTGATTGGCATTAAACTGAAGTTTTTATCTATATTTTCTTCCAAAAACACAACATCCCTGCTTCTAATAATTTTTCCTTGTTTTTCATCATATAATCTGTAACCTTTGGACTCGGGGCAATATCCCACAAATATCAGTTCATTTGCCTTACTGTCCCATTTCTGTCTCTTTTCTTTAGGGACGTGCACCAAAGCACGGCAACCAAATACTTTCATATTTTTAATGTTTGGTTTCACTCCTGTCCATTTCTCTTCTGGAGTTTTGTAATCGATGGACTTTGTTGGCGAACGGTTAATCACATAGGCAGCTGTGGAGACAGCTTCTGCCCAAAATTTCTTTGGCAACTTCGCATCAATCAACAGGCACTTGGCACGTTCAACAAGAGTCCTGTTCATCCTCTCGCTCATTCCATTTTGTTCTGGAGAATACGGTACAGTGAACTGTCGTCTAATACCAAACTCTTTACAAAATTTATCAAATGTTTCATTTACATATTCCTTGCCATTATCAGATCTTAGAGCTTTAATCTTGGTGTCCAGTTCATTTTCAACAAAGTTCTTAAATTCTTTAAATTTTTCAAGTACTTGTGACTTTGAGTGCATAAAATAAACAAATACCTTTCTTGAATAATCATCAATGAATGTTACATAGTATCGGGCACCGCCGAGGGACTTCTCTTCCATTGGACCGCATACGTCCGAGTGTATCACTTGAAGTAAACTGGAAGCCCTTGTGCCTTCATTCTTGAAAGGTTGTCTTGTCTGTTTACCCTGTAGACATGTATTACATATAAGTTTTTTATCTTGTTTAATTACCTCCATGTCTACACCGTCAGCGGACTCATTAAGTTTTTTGAGATTCTGATAGTTGAGGTGGCCAAGTCTTTGATGCCATAAGTGGACGGAAGTTAATAATGCATATGACTCATTGTATACAACATATAAATTATTTTGAGCATATCCAGTCATGATCAGCTTTGAATTATGATAAATATTACAGTAATCTTTACTGAATTTTACATCACAGTTATTCTTCGTTATCTGATGTATTGATAATAAATTCACTGCCAAATCAGGAACATACAATACATTTTTTACCTGTATAACACCAATTAATTCTTTACTCACATGGTCATAGCTTCTCAGATTAACTTTACCACATCCTTTAACTGCTAATGTCTTGTTGTCGGCTACTTTGATTGTACTTACAGGAGCGGGACCATAGTCATAGATCCAGTCCTTATTATTCGTCATGTGCATGGCAGCTCCAGAGTCCAGGTACCAGCATCCGCTGTTCAAGTCCGGGGACGCAGCAAAGGCAGCTACATAACTAGGAAAAGTTTTAGCTTTATCAGTATTACAATCATTTTTATTACTGTGATTCTGTTTTGAGTACTGACTTGAGCGACAATATTTTGCTACATGACCATATTTATTACATTTAAAGCAGCGAGGGCCTTTTCCTGAAGGCTTGTTATTATACTTATTGTATTTAAAATTTCCTTTATGATTTGAGTAAAAAGCTGCGGAGTCGCTAATATTTTTTACATCCTGCAAAATTTTTGTTTTAACAAGATCTGTACTTATTTTCACACCTGAGCTTTCCATCGCCATTATCATAGGCCTATAAGATTCCGGTAGTCCTGCTAGAAGAAGTGTCCCCAGCCACTCATCGTCGACTATGAACCCTATATTTCTGAGCTTGTGTGCACAAGTAATTACTTTGTTAACGTAGGTTTCTACATTCCCACAACCTTCTAGATCTGTGGTGATTAATTCTCTCAATAGACCTACCTTCCTTGTCAGACCAGAGTCGTCAAAAGCATTTCTCAAATTGGACCATACCTCCTTTGCAGTTTTTGCTTCCTGTATGTGGATAAAATTAATGGAATCCACCAATAATACAATTTTCGACCGGGCTTTAGTGTCCTCAATTTTCGTAAATCCTTCACCATCCACGCATTTCCATAAGTCCTCGTGCTCGAGGTAAGTTCGTACAGCAAAGCTCCACGTGGCATAGTTTTCACGGCCTTGCAGTTTTTCAATTTGTACCATAGCATTAGATGCCATTTTATTACGTATTTAGCTGAAATTGCTGAAAAAATAAGAAAACGTGGCCGGCAATGTTCGGCAACCTATCAACTTTTACTTTTACAATTTTACTTTCGCGATCAAAAAACTAATCGGGCGTCTGGGCCCATAACCTAATAAAAACTGTAATATTGATAGTTTAAAGAGATTCTAACTACGGATTGAGATGAAATGAAAAGATATTTACGAGACACTCGGAAGCCATTTATTGCGCAGTAAAAAAGGTACATTGCAGGAAATAGACAAATCGTATTACAAGTGACAGATGTCATTACGGATGCATTCATCGATAAGTTAGTAGGAGAATCAATTTATTACTGCGTTCATATTTCAACACTAATGAAGTCGGGTGGGGCTTTCAGAAATATAAAAAAAATTTACTTGTCTTCCAGAAAAAAAAATACCGTCTTTCCAAAAAAAAAAATACCGACGACTTGAGAACCTCCTCCTTTTTTTGAAGTCGGTTAAAAATGGTGTCTCTACCTTCAACCCTATACAAATTCTCATACAAACTTGAACAACCTGTAGCACCTGTATAACGGGAATTTCCTAAAATCCTTTCTTAGTGCTCATCTACATCATGAAAGGTATCTTACCCTCCAAAAATGGTGTCTCTACCTTCAGCCATTAGGGCTCTACACCTGTCCCAACAATCAATCAATCAACTTAGAGTTTTATATATATAGATATGACAAGTATTTTTTAACAATAATACGATTGAAATATCATCAGGATCCGTATCAAAGTCTGAAGATTACCGTTACAAACTCCCAAACTGTTGACTGACTCTATTGATTTAAGGTTATTTTTGGGATTCGGATACCCAGCAGTCAAAATATATATTGCTTTCTTTGAAATTGCAACTTTATACTTGCATAGTATGTCAATCCTAGTAAAACTTTAAGGAATAACCATAGGTCTAATGTAATATGTGAGCACGACACACAATGTAAGTTTAGAGACAAACGAAAACTCTCTCGAGTAAAATACCGCGTAATAATTTAATACAAGCAAAATATTTGTGTCCAAAGGAATATCTCTTCAACTGCCACTATAAAAGAATTCATTTTTCTTCGACACGAAAGCGTCTCATCACTTTCTAGAGAGCCTTTGTATGCGGTTCTTCACGCTAAGTACATTATGTAAATGTAATACTGAAGGCAGGACCGGTCCTTGTACGTTGTAGATAACCACACCCCTATTATTACACACAGAGTAGACAAACAGGTTAAGGCTGTGGCCACAAATCAGCAGTATCTAAAATTAGTCGTAAGGATTTTCTTGGCGTTGTTGTATCAGATCTGTGGTATGAGTATGCATGAAGGAAACGCAGCGGGTGGCACGATTGTACGAATGTTTGGCCTATTTGAAACGTTTGGTGACATTATTACGCATATGAATAATGTAACATCGTATAATTCGGTGATAGTGTTAATAAAAATGAGGATGAATTGAATAGAGGACCGTTTTCTGTCGTAACAGAGATATTTTGTTACGTAAAGATATAAATCATGTACGTACTTAGTTTTTTTTTTATATCAAACATAAATTCTAGATTCAATTTCAGCGATAACCTGATAATTACTACATCGACATTTTATTACAAAAATATGCCAAATGTCAGCCCTTAATTAAGTAAGTCAAATAGTAAGACTTCTAAATTAGTAAGAATATTGGATAGTAAACAAACCTTTAGATGTATAAAAAAAAGGCAGATATTCCTATTCAAACTTTGAATCAACGACTCAAACATTTAATATTAAAAAAAAAAACCGGACAAGTGCGAGTCGGGCTCGCCCACCGAGGGTTCCGTACAGACCTACATCTATACATAAAATAAAGCTATAGAAAAGTTGTGTCGGTACAAAGGAAATATTTTGAAAAAAAGTGGTTGGTAGTTATTAGTTTTTTATATGAAAACTGTACTACGGAGAGTTCAAGCTTTATCCCAGGTTCTACCTACCGGAATTATGTGAAAAATTGCTTAGTTTATAAGTTGGACTCCAAGCTACCAAACTGTAAAAAAATACCATCAAAATCCGTTCAGCAGACTGCTATATATAGATAACCATTTGAAATCCTTTGTCGCCACGTAGAAAATAACCCTTCCAGGGATTACGACAAAGAATTGACCACGGGCGAAGTTTGAAATGGAATAGTACATTACTGCAGCGGCACTCAAGACAGGCATTGAAGAACATACGTAAGTCCATCAATGCCTAGTTGCGGCCAAGGCTTGTGTAGTACTTTTAAACTTTTAACTTTTTAGTTTTAAAAGTTTTAAGCTTTTTATTTTAATTTTAAAATACTTACAGTAATTGAAAAAAGAAAATGGAAAGTGGAATGTGCACATAAAGGCCTTTCATTTGATACACATATTGAAAAAAAAATCCGGTTTTTTTCATTTATTTCCAGTTTTTCATTTTTTTTTCCAGTTTTTTGGAAAGTGCTCATCAAGGCCTTTCATTTGATACCCATATTGCAAAAAAAAATATTTTTTGTTTTTTTTTTCAGTTTTTTTGGAATGTGCTCATCAAGGCCTTTCATTTGATACCCATATTGCAAAAAAAAATTACCTTTCTTTTTTATTTTTTTTTTAGTTTTTTGGAATATGCTCCTTGATGAGCATATTCCAAAAAACTTTTCAAAAAACTTTCATTTGATACCCATAGGTATTGAAATTTTTTTCGTTTTTAATTTTTTTTATCTTATTGGAATGCGCTCATCAATGCCTTTCATTTGATACCCATATTGCACCAAAACAGTTTTTTTTCGTTTTTTTTTTTTTCAATTTTTTGGAATATGCTCATCAAGGCCTTTCACGTGATACCAGTATACCGAATATTAAAAAAAAAATTTTTGGAATGTGCTCGCTCATCAAGGCGACATTTGATACCTATATTTGTGTTTAATTGAAAAGTTCGCTCCATTTCTGAATTACACGTGTGTAATGAGTTTTAATAGAAACATTGCTGGACAGACGCCGGCAATTTTGTATGAAAATCCATTATAACACGTTAGTAATGGATTCTCATACAAATATTGACGGCGCGGTTTAGGTCTGTCCGTAAACTCTGATTTAGCACGAAGAAGGTTGTCAAAATAATGTTCGAATTTCCAAGCATTTTTGAGAAAAAATAAAATAATTACAAACCCACCGCACCTGTATAAAATACAAGTACTGTTGATTCAACAGATGGCGCTGTATATCAATAGTACACTGTATAATGTTCTGTGACAAGGGTCCTGTTGGAATACGTGTGGGGTGTATTCCAACAGGACCCTTTGGTTGTGTGAAGCCGAGACTTTTATTGTAGTGGTGGCTACCTCGGCTGACCTTACCGAGTAAACTGTCTTGATTATACTTGGTGCCAAATGCTCCAAGCAACATTGGAATGCGATGCACCCGCATTTTAATGTAAACTGAAACAATCTACCACTGAACTATTCAACACTTGACACTGGCAAAAATTACTTCCAAGAAGAAAGTAGATTGCCAAAACAAAAATAAGAAGAAGAAGACCCCCTGTCATACAGCGTGTCACACCGCCATGTTGCGAAAATATTTAGAGCCAAATTTATTACTTTTTAATTTTATTTTTAAAAGTAATTAACTATAACAATATTTGAAAGGATTTGAATAATTAATAATAATAAATATTGATATTTTTAAAAGAATTAGTGGCGCGATTAATCCATAAGTAATTAGAAGTTAAACTATGACCGCGCAATGCCGCGCATACCGTTGTTTCGCCAAGATGATTAATAATTACGTATTTTAATGACCATATTTTATTATGATTTAATTACAAATATACAGTTTTCAGATTTATTCCTGTAAGTGTAGTATAAGACGCTATTACCTGCCAAATTTCATAGTTCTAGGTCAACGGGAAGTACCCTATGAATTTTGATTCCTTTGAGAGTATCGAAAATGCGTTTTTTGCGCCCTAAACGGCAGTATCTTTTTTTTACGTTAACTTAGAAGTTTGATTTTTTTACAGCTTCAAGGGCCCGTAGACCTTAGTATATGGTTTAAATTTCAATTCGATACCTCCACGCGTTTCCGAGATAAAGGGTCTTGACAGACAGACGGACGGACAGACAGACAGACGGACAACAAAGTGATCCTATAAGGGTTCCGTTTTTTTCCTTTTGAGGTACGGAACCCTAAAAACAGTCAAGAGCGAGTCGGACTCGCGCACCGAGGGTTCCGCACCATCATAATTGCACCATCAAACCACACTGCAGAGTAGAATAATAAAATTAGTATTGAAGTTTTAGGTCAGCGCCATCTCTTGACCGATAGTGGAACTATTTTTCTTTTCTTAGGTTAGCATTCTTAGGACAGCACCATCTGTTGACTGGTAGTGAAACTAAAGAATTTTTGTTAGTTTTTTGAATTTCTAAAAAAGTGTGTTATATTGAGACATCGTTTTATTTTTCCTGTAATCTTTATATAAACTGCTGTGGCAACACTATAGTTTCCCTGCCGGCGCCGCTCGGCAGAGCAGCGCTGGCATCGCCACCGCGCATGCGCGAGACGCGCGGAGCGGGGCGACGGGGGATTGATCTACCATTATGGTCGAGAGCGTCGCTTGCGTCTGGGAAGTGTTTAGTCGTATTGTCAGTTTAATTATTATACCTAGAATCTAACGCTTTCTGTATTCAACTCGTGTGAGCATAAATATAATAATCAGTCATAAACAATAACTGGAGTCGTATCATTTTATTCAACGCACGCATCCACCAAAAACTGGTGACCACCGACGCTTACTCACACGCCGGCCAAATTGAAGACAGCGAGTTCCCACAAGACAATTTCCCACAAGGCAATTCTCCAACAAAAATACTCTGCAGCCAGGGGACACGGTCCCGCAGCACTTCAATCAAAGAGGACGAGCGGGCGCACATTTCCGTGCTCCCGGCGACGCCACGTGCGCCGAAGCAGACCGGACATCGCAGGGGGCGAAGCCCCGTGTCAGTCGCCGTGCTTCAGGCGCCGACGCAATAAGCGCTCTCTACCTACTAGTAAAATAGTGACCTTGTGCATATATCGGTGTACCGAGTCATAAGTGTTTCGTTCGGGTCCGCCATATTGCACCGTGCATCGGGCGATTTTCATATGCCATTGACGGTGGCGCCAAGACGGAAGCAGAGGAAACGGAGCGGCTAAACTCGGAAGTTCCAGAACGAGTGAATGAACTGTAATATTCCGGACGAACTAGTCACTGTGAACATTCATTCGAACTTCATTCCATTCGTTCGTGGCATAAAGCCATTCATTCAAATACGTCAAAATATCGTAAATTTTCAATCCTTGTTTTGTTTAATTTGTTTATTTGTTATCGTTCGCAAAATTTCCTCGATTGCTTGTGTATGTGCACGTATAAAACGTTATTAGAGGCAAGGTTTTATATGTTTTTGCCTAAATTTTATATAGTTCGCTCGTTTAAAAATATTTTTGTGACTAACAAAAATTGCATTTCTATTGTTTTGCCACAAACGCTTTATGTAAAAGGGAAGTACAGTGTACGTTTTATTTTTAACATTGTGTGCCATTATCTTTTACTAACACCATGTCCGATCATGAAAAATCGCTTATTGATTTGGAGGAAGGGTTTGTCGGAGGTGAAGGTTCACAGGTATGTAGAGTGTCCATCCGCACTCCCCCATTCTGCCCAGACAAGCCTTTGCTGTGGTTTGCCAGCCTGGAAGCACAATTTAAGATCAACAATATCACACAAGAGAGCACCAAATACAGCTATGCAGTGGCACACCTGGACATCAGCTGTACTCGTGAGGTCGAGGATATAATATGTGACCCTCCAAAGTCCGTGCCGTACACTACATTAAAAAATGCTATCGTTTCCCGTTTTTCAGTGTCCTATGAAGAGAAGATACGGATGCTTTTAGAAAAGGAGCAAATCGGTGACCGAAAGCCCTCTTCTTTCCTGAGACATCTGCGCTCCCTCGCCGGCCCAGCTTTTCCGGAGCAACTTCTCCGGAGCATCTGGTCCAGCAGACTGCCTCGACAGGTGCAACTTATGCTTACTACACTGAAGCAACAAGACCTCAGCGAGGTAGCCGACCACGCTGACCAACTTGTTGAAGTGGCTCGCTCTGAGGTATGCAATATTTCATCTGCAACTGACAACATCATGTTTTCCCTACAGTCCCAAGTGGCTGAGCTAACTAAGATGGTAGCATCACTCAGTACCAATCATGACACCAGCAGAAGTGGCCGTCCCCACGGTAGCTCGAACCGTAGCCGATCTCGAAGTCGCTCAAAACCACGCAATTCCCAGCTCTGCTGGTATCATGACCGTTTCGCTGCCAGAGCTACAAAGTGCACACCGCCTTGCAACTGGTCTGCTAGCACCCAGGGAAACTCGACGAGCGATCGGTAGTGGCGAGTACCGATCGCCCGGACATAAGTCGCCGCCTATTTGTACCCGACCAATCCACCAATCATAAATTTTCCTTGATACTGGGTCGGATATATGTTGTTTTCCCCGGCGTCTACTAAAAGGGAAGTACCATAAAAACAATTATGACCTAAGTGCAGCTAATGGCACTTGTATAAACACTTACGGGAGCATCCCACTCAACCTTAATTTAGGGTTGAGAAGAGATTTCCGGTGGAATTTCATAATAGCTGATGTCGACACACCGATTATCGGATCAGATTTCCTGGCGCATTTCCATTTACTTCCGGACTATAAGTAGGGTAAATTACATGATGGATCAACTGGTTTATCTGTGCCAGCCTCCGTCAGCAACGTTCGCCAGCCCAGCATCACAACCATTAAATGTGACGAAAACTCACCTTTTTCAAAAATACTCGCAGAGTTCCCGGAGGTAACGCGCCCGCCTACAGTCGACCGTGTCGTAAAACACAACACGGTGCACTACATCAAGACGACGGAGGGCCCGCCTGTTTTCGCACGACCGCGCCGCCTCGCGCCCGACAAGCTGCGAGCCGCAGAGAAAGAGTTCGCTGCAATGATGGCCGCCGGCACCGCGCGCCCATCCAAGAGCCCATGGGCCTCCCCCCTGCACCTCGCGCCCAAGAAGGACGCCACGTGGCGCCCTTGTGGCGACTATAGAGCGTTAAATGCACGTACCATCCCAGACCGCTATCCTGTCCGTCATGTTGGTGATTTCGGACATAATCTGGCTGGGGCTACCATATTTAGTACTTTAGATTTAGTTAAAGCATACCAACAGATCCCAGTAGCTCCAGACGACATCTGCAAGACGGCCATCACAACGCCTTTTGGCCTCTTTGAATTCACCTATATGGCCTTCGGACTCCGAAATGCAGGTCAATCGTTTCAGCGTTTCATGGACGAGATAGTACGAGGATTAGACTTTTGTTTCCCGTACATCGACGACGTATTGATATTTTCACGTGACGCTGAAGAACATGCTAATCACCTGCGCATTATTTTACAGAAGTTCGTCGACTACGGCGTCGTCATCAACGCCTCGAAGTGCGTGCTAGGGGCAAGGGAAGTCACTTTCCTCGGCCACAGGGTCTCCGAGGACGGCATCCAGCCGCCGGCGGACAAGATTGCCGCTCTCCGCGATTTCCCTCTTCCCAAAACGGCGCAGGGACTAAGAAGATTCCTCGGTATGATAAATTATTACCGTCATTTTCTCCCCAAAGCCGCAGAAGTCCAGGCCCCACTAGTCGATTTTCTAACCGCTACAAAATTAAAAGGTTCCAAGCTCATGCCCTGGACAGCCGAACTTGAGCAAGCCTTCCACTGTTGTCGAGACAGCCTCACACAGGCAGTCCAGCTTGTGCACCCAATACCTAACGCACGGTTGGGCCTCTACACGGACGCCTCCAGCACCCACGTAGGCGCCTGTCTCCAGCAGTGGACAGAGCAAGGGTGGCAACCGTTGGCATTCTTTAGTCGAAAGCTCAAGCCCAGCCAAACCACCTGGCCCGCATACTATAGAGAACTACTAGCTGTCTATTCTGCAGTCCAACATTTTCGGCATGTATTAGAGGCGCAAAACGTCACGATATATACCGACCACAAACCTTTGTTGTATGCGTTCGCACAACGACGAGAAAAATTGCCCCCTGCCCAGCTAAACCAGCTCACCTTTATTTCACAATTCACCACGGATATTCAATATATAAAAGGCGAAAACAACGTCGTCGCCGATACGATGTCACGCGTCGAAGCGATATCTTTCGATGACTATGCGTCCCTCGCTCGCGCTCAAGAGGCTGACGACGAACTCAAAACCCTTCGTGGGAATTCTTCTTTAAAATTAGAGCCAATTAAAATTCCAGGCACCGACGTCACCATCGTGTGCGACGTGTCGACGGGCACCGCGCGGCCGTACCTACCGGAGCCGCTGCAACGCGCCGCTTTTGCGCGCCTACACTCGCTCAGCCACCCCGGTGAACGCGCTTCAGCGCGCCTGGTTGCCCACCGCTACGTGTGGCCCGGCGTCGCGCGCGACTGTCGCGCCTGGGCACGCCAGTGTCTCGAATGCCAGCGTTGCAAGGTAACGCGCCACGTCAAGGCACCACTCGGCGATTTCCCCCTGCCTACTGGGAGATTCAATCACCTGAACCTCGACATAATCGGCCCCCTCCCTCACTCGGAAGGCCACACCTACTGTTTAACTGCAATAGACCGCTTTTCGAGATGGCCCGAAGCGTGGCCGATGAAATCCATTACGGCCGAAGAAGTAGCCGACACTTTCGTACGGGGCTGGATAGCGAGATTCGGCGTACCCACCACTATCACTGTGGACCAAGGCCGCCAGTTCGAGTCCGCGTTATTTAACCGACTCTTGGACCTTGGCGCTACCAAACGTATACGTACCACCAGCTACCACCCCCAGGCGAACGGTATGGTGGAACGTTTTCACCGCCATCTGAAAGCCGCACTTATGTGTCACCGCGAGACATGGCACCGAGCTCTGCCATTAGTACTGCTCGGCATCAGATCGGCTCTGAAAGAAGATCTTAAATATTCCGCCGCCGAACTTCTTTACGGAGAACCGCTTCGATTACCAGGCGAGCTTTTGGTACCCAGCGTTTCCCCTCAAACTATGAACGACGATTTTGTGGAACGATTACGAAAAATCATGGCCGACACGCGTCCTACTCCAGCGTCTCGTCACGGGCAAACTAAGTCGTTTGTTTTCAGGGACCTCGCGGACGCATCGCATGTTTTCCTCCGCGACGACACCGTGCGACGATCACTGCAACCGCCATACACTGGCCCTTATAAAATCGTGAGTCGCACGCCGAAAACGCTCACTTTAGATGTTTCAGGTAAAAAGATGCAAGTAAGCATCGATCGAACCAAGCCGGCATACATGGCAGCAGACACCGAGCAACGCACACCTTCAGCGACGGCAGCAGCGCCTTCGCCGGCGCCTAGCGCCCCAACCGCTGCGCGCACACCATTGCCGCCGCCCGCTACGCCACAAGCCGCGAGCCAGCTACCATGGATACCGGGAACATCGCGTCCCGCTACCCACACAGCACCTGCAAACCCTGCTCGCTTACCTGATCCTCCGACCGCCCAGCCCACACCGAATCCTCCCGTGATCACTAGATCGGGCCGTAAAGTTAGGTTTAAAGATATTCTAGACCTCTGATGATTTCATATTGTGATAAGTAAGGCGTACACTGTATTTTTCTCCGTGGGGGGGTGATGTGGCAACACTATAGTTTCCCTGCCGGCGCCGCTCGGCAGAGCAGCGCTGGCATCGCCACCGCGCATGCGCGAGACGCGCGGAGCGGGGCGAGGGGGGATTGATCTACCATTATGGTCGAGAGCGTCGCTTGCGTCTGGAAAGTGTTTAGTCGTATTGTCAGTTTAATTATTATACCTAGAATCTAACGCTTTCTGTATTCAACTCGTGTGAGCATAAATATAATAATCAGTCATAAACAATAACTGGAGTCGTATCATTTTATTCAACGCACGCATCCACCAAACTGCTATCACATAGAATTATTTCAGAATTTTCTCTTTGCAAACTTCGGAGATAAGGAGGGGGGGGGGGGGACGGTATTTTCTTTTACATTTTTCATCATAAGTCAAAAACTATGCGGCCTAAAACAAAAAGAAAAA
This sequence comes from Agriphila geniculea, assembly GCA_943789525.1. NCBI lineage: Eukaryota > Metazoa > Arthropoda > Insecta > Lepidoptera > Crambidae > Agriphila > Agriphila geniculea. The sequence continues at coordinate 21,638,725 of OX038878.1, forward strand.
ATGAATGAAAACGTGCAAACGGCGCTCTTTATATGATACCCCGCATGTCCTAGTAGCTCCACTTCAAATTTTTAAGACCCCTTTTCAGTCCCTGTTGTAAAAAAGATATTTTTTTTATATCTTTCTTATTTGCAAAATTGTTGGACAAATATCATCTTAAACTATTCCAAATTTGAAGTTGATATAATAGGTAGTTCTCGAGATATCCAGCTGTGACAGACAGACAGACAGACTGAGTCTCACTATAAGGGTTCCTTTTTTACCATTTTGGTACGGAACCCTAAAATACAGTAAATGCGTTATGTATTTGAATGCAAATTTGATATTAATGTATTTCGACATAATAATTGTTATAAATAAATATAAATATTTGGATATACATATACATTGATCCGATTCCAAAGTAGCTAAAGCACTTGTATTATGGAAATCAGAGTCAACGGTGGTATCACAAACACCCAGACCCGAGTCACTATAAAAAAAAAATCGTTTTATATATAACTCAGAGATGACGACACCTTGAAAACCGGTGTGCGAACCACTTGACTACGAATGTCGTCAATATTATTATGCAAATACGTTGATTTAAAAAATATTTTAGTAGAATTGAGTCCCAGATGCCTGTCCGGCCCGGTAATACTTGTTTTGAAACCAGAATAAATCTTTATAAAGTTAAAAGCTTAAAAATAAATTAACTTCCAATATTTCACAACTACGCAGTACGACCCAAAATTTACAACTCATTGATAAATTGAATTACTTTATGGACTAGTGCTCGATGGGATTGACTTTGTCGAGTAATTTCTACAACAAACTTTGGAATTAACTTTGTATCAATTCCGTGACCAATACTTCGAGTTACGCGGTCAAGCAAGCCATCTGCTAACTATTGACCAATGAAATCGTCCAGTTTTGTTTGAATTTCAGAAAATAATGAAAAACCGAATACAGCTAAGTTAAATTTTTATTGTGATCTGGTTGCGAATGAAAGCTAAATATATTTTTGTATTTTCCTTTGGGTATAAACTTGACCAATCCAAACAGCCCCCCTACTCAAATGGCCAACTTTCTATTCGTTTGAACGCTACGCTTATTTTTAATGTTTAAATATGAGCAATAGACGATTAAATCACATGTCGCAATCTTATGTAATTCATAGACTTCGATGTGTTGTATGGAATTGACAAGCTTATGGCACTTAATTTTATAGTTTTCTGCTTATAAAAGTTTAATAGTAAGCGTAGCGTTCAAACGACTAGCAAGTTGGCCATTTGAGTAGGGCCCCAGGTCCGCTATTTGGATTTAATTTTTCCAGTCAGGGGTTCAACTTAAACTTGCGAATAAAATTTTAGCCATAATAATTATGACTAAAATTTTATTCGCAGTTATTCGCAATACTAGATTTGTAACAAAATAGAATTGAACTGTGACCAAATAAAACGGAAGTTGATGACGATTTTAGATATTTAGCTGTGTCGACTTTTTGTGCCGAACAACTACCGCCGCAGTAGAAGGCACCGGTTGCTTGCCGTGCCATGGGGCCGTACTGTGGCACGTGCTAATTCACCTATACCGCGCTCCCTTTCCGCGCTCATCTCTCTCTTTGCCAACAACTCTGAATGTGACTTGTTTGCGGATGGATGGATGAAATTATTGTCAGAATGTTTGCGTTATTGTGAAAGTATGAATGAATAGTTGTTGTTGAAATTGTGTTAGAAAACTGTATTAATTATGTTCTTTAATTATTGTAATTGGTGTGTCCGTTATAATTAAAGTAAAAAAAAAATATGTTGGATGATTAACAGATTTAAGCAAAAAAGTTTAAAACCAACAAAATAAACATTATTGCTAAAACATCATCAAGTAGTTTTAGTTTTACGATAGCGCTGCGCTCGAGGATCGCTCTCTTAAGCTTCTGTCTAAATTAAAAACTGACTGCAACACGTTCTGATCCCAAGATTCTTCGAGCTATTCCACTGGAGATCTAATACCGTGGATAAATAAAGGAATTGATTTTAAAACGCAGTCTAGACGTCTCATTTTGTTGTTTGCGACGTGACTTTTATGCCAACAATGCATTCGTGGCTTACCTACTTTGCTTACGTTATGATGCTGTTGTGTTTGACATTATGTTTGTTTAATTAAATAAACTAGTGACATAATTGATAATATTAAAGTTCACTTAAAAGAAACAGTTTAGTAATTGATCGTTATTAATCTGTATTGATCGTTATTAAAATAGAAAATGGATTGACGATGGTTTTAAGCAGCTAGTGAATTTTACTAATGAACCAAGCAAATTATACTTTGATGTGGAAATAATTTGTTCTAGAGATATGCAAATTAAATATTAACCAAGTTATGTTTAGTTTGGGCACACCCCGGGCACTCCGTACAAGCGTCGCGTTTCAACTACCTATTACACAGACGCTACACAGTGACGTTTTTGTACACGTGCAACTGTGTGCGAGCTATTGAATGAGCACACGGATCGACACACGGAACTCGCGTGGCGGGCGCCGGTAGGGTGAGGTAATTGATTGTGGGGCGGGGCGGAGAGTTTCCTTTCTGTAAAGTAGTACTTATATCAATTCTGTGGTTTGGGGCTAAATATTTGTCATAAGAATTCGGGAATTAAAAAACTGTTTGGTTAACGTCAATATTACTTATTAGAGCTACATTGGCTTAGCGCAAACATTTTAAATTCAACTGATTTTATTTTATTTGTGTAAATATTAAATACTCACCATTAGTTTACAGTCAAAAGAATAAAAAGTGTTTCACTTACTTTTTAAAAAGGCTGAAACAGTTTTTTTTTTTCAAAAAATTTTGAATATAAATTGACAAAAAAGTATATAAAAATTATCAAACCTGCGCACAAAATTTCACGAGAATCGGTTGAGAAATGTGACCTATATGGGGAAGAGCCTCCTCTTCCCCATATAGGTCACATTTCTCAACCGATTCTCGTCAGACGGACAGCCGGATACTTGATAGCATTTTTGCCTAAGCTGAAACGGATACGCTTCGCTCACACTTCACTGAGTATCAATCAATATCCAATGACAAATATTGAAACTTGCCTTGAAGTTCACAGCATTTCAATGTGTCCAAAGACTAATTTCTGTTTCATCGCCCCAAAATCATAAAGTACATTAAAAGTAATCAATCTCGAACCCAAATTAATAAGTCTGGACGAACTAAAAAGTTTGCAACACCCTCTTTATTTACGTTTCTGTCTTTGATCTCAGGTAGCTTCCGAACATCAATCTGAGCAAGTTTAATCCTCGCCGCCATCGGCAATCGAGCGGTAAGTCGTTTTAAATTAAAACTTGTCGTCGAACAGATCCCAAGGATTTATAAGAAAGTTTCACCGAAAGAAAAAGTATCGATCCCTCCCCTCATACATATATAATTGATTACGCAAAACTTGGTTATTGTTTGGAACCACTTACTTCACTTTTAGACTTGGGTGCTTTGAAAAAGACACTGGCAGGTGAAGAACAAACTAAAGTTTTACAATGACAAAGGTATTTCGATTTTAGAGCGTTTTCAGACTACATGAGCTTAATACTGCCTAATTAAGGATTATAAGGCTTTCTAAATTGTATTAGAAATTTTGAAATCGCATCAATAGTTTCAAAGATTACCTCGCATATAAACTTAAAAACACTTTTTAATCTATCGATTAAAACTTCGACTGTTTTTTTATCGAAGCGAATGCTACAAAAAATTCAACTAGTCCTAAAAATAAAATAAAGAGATATTCACTTCTCAAGCTTACGCGCTCACTAGACATGTAATAAAACAATTTTTAACGGATACTAGCGCGGTTTTATTAAAAGTACTTTGGTAATTAGTTGGTATTTGGTTTGATTTTTGGTTTTCCCGACGTTTCGGCAACTTTGCAGCTGCCGTGGTCACGGGGCACTGAAGCTACCCGTGAGTCTACCCTCAAGCGAAACGTCGGGAAAACCAAAAATCAAACCAAATACCAACTAATTACCAAAGTACTTTTAATAAAACCGCGCTAATATCCGTTAAAAATTGTTTTATTTCATAAAAAGATATCTTTAACATTTTTTTAGTACAAACTAAGGGTTCAATAAACCTTCCTGCTCTATTTGGAACTGGTGACCAATTGCTACGAGGGAATATTTTCTAAATTTATCACCACAAACCTGCGGGCCAATTCAAAATTTATAGCCGCGATTTGTCACTACAGCGATCAATTTCCATTTTTATTGACAATTATTTGTGCAACAAGCTACTGTATTCTCTTTGTCACTGACTCTATATTTTTTGCTCTCTATTTATTCTTGCGTAGGCCACAAATTTTCCTCTTAATGAACTGAAGTAACCGAAGAAATTTATTATTTAAATTAAGCTGCTCAAATAAGTGGACCTATTTCAACATTGAAAATTACGCGCTGTGGAATCCTTGAAGGTTTATAATATATCTCACGGCTCTCTCGGCCTAAGTGCAAAATAACATAAGTATTATTAGTATATTATGTTATCTGAGAGTTTTGTCCAAATTTATAGAAATTCTATTAGGTAAATAAATATAGATTTTTGTTTGTATAATGTTATTGCCTAATTTAACATTACTTTACAGAACAGTGAAGCAATACATTAAGGTAATGGTAATACTAAAAAAAATTAAACAAAGGACAGTTGAAGAAAACACTTAAGTCAATAAGCTGCAAACAAAAAAAAAGGCTTTTTATTTTTATGTAAGAGAATAATTTTTCGTCACTTAATTTCTGATCATGCACAAAAGCCCTTAAACTTGAACGCAAGTTGTGTACACAACCTTAGCGGCGGGTGTCACTAACTGTAGTTATAAGAAAAGGTAAACATTGAAACTAATTACAAGATACTGAACCAGGCACTAAGGTAAACAGACCGCAGAATTTAACGTCGGCTCCACAATGTTTATACTTCTAAACTTAATTTATAACTAGGCCTTTGGAGTAACATTTCGTTTTCTTTAGTACAGGAGTTGTCTGAAAATGACTCAACGTTAATTAACTGCTGAGAATTCAAGATCAGTATTGGATAATAACTTTGTACACACTTACAATCAATACTTGCAATCTTTTAACTTTCTATATAGTCAGTAGCTTTGTAATTAAGGGCCTACGAAAAGCTTTTGGACATCAGTTTTCAATTCGGTGCCTTATCATGGGTAGCCTAAGTATGTCATGCTCTCTTCAATCATTTCTGTGGTGGTGTCGTGCGTGTGTTACGTCCATCGAATATGGTTGAGCGAACCAATGGCTGGTTCATGCGTCATGCTCGAGAACGGGGGCTGTCAGTAGGTCTGCTTCTGACTGTCTATCTTAACGCATATTGAACTGTTTTTTTTGTAACAGCCTAGACTGAATAATAAGTTTTGATGATTTAAATTTTGAATTTAGCTTGAACCCTGTAAATTGATTTATTAAGAAATGAGCTAATTAAATAATGTTATTTATTAGTTAATCTATGTTAATGTAATGTCAGAAAACGATATACATATATGTAACTATCGTTTCATTTGATAAAGTTGATAAGTTTTTTGCGCCCATTTTTTATATCAGCTAAAAGACGTCATAATGGGTGGTAGGGTAAAAGAATTGACGATTAAAAATGCTAATTATGTGAGCTTATTTGAATGAAGAATTTTCCATTTTCATTTTTCATTTAAAAATATTTTTAGAATGTCTCTCTTTTTCAATGAAAGTTAATAACGATGACAGCTTATCAACAAAATCATAAATCATTTTTTCCCCACGTTATTATTAATCCCACTCTGAGCATAGATAGATCAAGGTTTAATTCTTAGACGAGTAAATAATAAAAAAACTGATCTTCTCGGTAATGTTCGCAGTACAATGAGAAAAATAATATTGTTCCATATTATTTGTTATAAAATTACCTATTTCAAAACATAAAAGTTGTTCAAGTATTAACAGGTAATAATGCCTACCTACCCAAGCATTACAAATCGTTACAGCTGGTAAATTATTACATGGACCTTCATTAGATCTCAGATATCAACCTTTGCGCGACCTCTCTTCAAACTCCACAGTTGACCCACATTTTGGTTAACACACTTACAAACTTTATTTGTGCCATATGTGAAGTCACGAGCAATTAAATTTATACAAACATCAGTATGATATGTCCTAGAAGTAGTTAAAAATGTAATGTTACAAAGTTGGTGTATACATTTCATTGCTGCAAACGGCTTTAGAAGAAAGTAAATCAATAATATAGTAGCCGAGCGTTGTAACATAAGCGTAAATTTCTTGGTGTTTTGATTTGAGTTTTGCATTTTTTTGTTTCAGGATGGTTTGGCATCATTACAGCTGCCGTGGTCAAGGTTCACGGAAGAAAATAAAACAACGGAAAACATTTATTATAATTATGAATCATATCTGCAAAAGGAAGTATTGTTTTTTCGTAGAAGTTGTAAAAAATCAGTAGGTCTCTCTCTTTATATAAATATATATTATAAATATATTGGTCTTTCTGTCCCTTTGTCAATTTTTGTCTACCTGTCACGGACGGAAAAGGGATTATTAGTTCCCCGAGAACAGTTTTGGGACAGTTTAGTTTGTCACGTTTTTGGCAGATTAAATTATTATCTAACGAATAACTTTTAAACAATTATCTGATGAATAACTTTTGTGATACCTTTCTATTTATTTGCTAACCCAATATTAACTGGCAATTTTTATTCAGGAAAAGGTTGTGATATTATGAAATTGTTAGCTTATAAATTCTTATTGTCTGAACATTCATTTGCTATGTCTATAATTTTATAAGGCTTATGTTTTACTGATTACCATAGTATAACCTCCATCAAAATTAGTACAAATCACTTGGTGGTTTATGATTTGGTGATCATTTACTGGAGAACTAAATTATTTTTGTGTGTGCAAAGCGTAACCGCTGACGGGCGACTTTTTGTAGCTGCGATAATCGCGGCGATAATCTGCCGCGAAATGACACGACAAAGGTTTTACTTAGCCAGCGACAAAAAAGTGCCGCGATTATCGCCGCGATTAACGCCGCGTTTATCGCAGCTACAAAAAGTAGCTTGTGGGCGTTTACGTATAGAACTCCGTATGTTCTATTCTTAGCGACAAAAAATCGCTCAGCTATTAATCGCCCGTCAGCGGGGACGCTTAATCCCAAATTTTATAAAAATGATGGTTTAATTTAATCATGCAATACATTTGCACACAAAATGCAAAGACATTAAAGTAGAGAACGCTTTATTTACCAGAGAAGTAGGGATTTTCGTGTGCCTCTAATTTTAGCAGCATAAATTGTATTCAAAATTGCCCTCTTGTCTAATAGACAACCCAACGAAGTGCATTTTAACAGTTAATTATGAGCCGAGTCTGTTCAGAAGCCAACATTCCGAGCTACATTGGTTCTCTGAAGATTGTACGTCACTGGGAGCTTAAATTGTCTGTTGTTTGAATTAAGGAGCAACAGAAAAACTTCTTTAAAATACACTCATCAAAAGTTTCTAGGGATCAAGCTATTTTTCGTCATATTCTTGACTTAAGTCTTGACAGAAGATTTTTGTATTGCCACCGATATTAAAAAAAATACCCGTTTTAAATTATGAAATTGAAAATAATTACATAAGTTAAAAATATATAATTACAAAAACATATTTTTCTTGCATGACAGCTTGATTCCTGGACACTTTTGATGTATTTATGTTGAAATGCTTTATTGTTATATTTTTGGCTTTATTTATACTAAATTGAAATTAAATTTTAAATCATTAAGGAATTTATTATTAAATATTTCAGGTGTATCTAATTAAATGTTAACTACATAATCCATCAATCATACAGGAAAAAACAATTACGTTATCGAAACAAAAGGAATTCTCTTCTCGCAATGAATACCAATAGCCACATTCAACTATATATATATAATATTATAATAATCATATATATAATATTATAATAATCATGCGATTCCTTTACTAAACAAGTGATTGATTTTTCCGAGCTGTGGTAGCTTATAATAACATAAGTTTGAAGAAAATTAAATTAAAACCTACGAAATAGTATGATTTTTTCATTCTCAGTTGATTAATTCTTTATTTCCATTTATTTAAAATGTTTAATTTTATTGCATATATCAAATATCTCTAAGTTCGTTTGTTAAAATTATTTGCAGAGCAAAATTTAAAAAAAACCGTATTAATTGAATTCAGGTTGCCGCCAAGTTTTACAACAAGTATTCAAATCATTCGCCAGTGGTATTTTGTTAACAATTCACAAAATAATTACCAATTGACGTTTGTTTGCATTTCATTGCTGTAAAACTACTTCTAAGAAAATGATTCAACACTGCGCTCTCGTGATCAAATCGGAACACAAAGTCGAAATGGCACTTTGGAAAAGTTATATCCTTACTAATATTATAAATGCGAAAGTCGGTTTGTTTGTTTATTTGTTTGTTTGTTTGTTTGTTACGCCTTCACGTCTTAACTACTGAACCGATCATCATGAAATTTTGCATACACGCTGTCAGGGGTACAGAAAAGGACATAGGGTACCTTTCATCCAGAAAAAACGTATAGTTCCCGAGGGATGGTAAAAAAACTGTCCACGCGGACGAAGTCGCGGGCGGCCGCTAGTAACTATATAACTAATAGCATTTTGTATTATAATTGCTAATGAAAACCATGAAACCAAACTCAACTAAACCCAACCTCATAACGATGAATTGTTAAAACTAGCGTTTATCGAACGAAAAATACAACAATTCGAGCGAAGCTGACTGAACATGTAGTGTGACAAATTCAGTTAAAACTACGAGCGTAACGTGTAATCTAATTGCACTGTTCATTGTGCAAGCTAAATTTATTACTCGTACGTACTGACCTTTGTACGGAATCAAAATGAATTTTAATCGCAAAATTATTTTATGAGTACATAATATTATAGAACAATTTATCTTTTCATGTAGTGAGCGAACTCTTTTGTCTTGGCACAAAAGAAAACTAGTAACACAGTGGAAATAATTCACTACGTTTTAACTAGATACGGTACCTCAATTTCAGTAGGAAAAGTTAAAACTGTTTGGTTTCTTTGGTAGAACACTATCTTATGTTAATTAAAACGACTACAAAATGATGGTGTTCAAGTAATCAAAAATAGTCGATATATTAATCCCATTGTACGTTAACTCATTACTGAGTAAGTATCTGTACCAGCGTATATAATACTCGGCATGATCACCCCAATTCATCTTAAAATGTAGAACATAATTGTGACACGATCATAGCGGCGACAATAACTATTGGGATTAAATTCCGACAGAATAGCGACAAAGCTTCGTAAAGCCTGATCGATAGCCCTTGTGCCGTGCGCCACAAATTAACGTAGGTAACATTGCAAAGGTATCTAAATAAAATTTATTAGTAATATTGTCGTTTATAATTTTATTACTAGTGGCTCTGTGGGCCGTAGACTTCGCGTTGGTGACACGTTTTATACACACAGACAGATGTACACATAATATGTTTTTTTTTCGAAAATAAAAATCTGTTGGGAAACAAGAACTGTAGAGGAGAACAGTCGGACATTCATACGAAAGCTATTTTTAATTTAATAAATACAATTTGGATAAAATCAATAATAATTTTTGGACTACAGGACTATTCTTTGACTTGTCAAAAGCTTTTGACTATGTTCCACATAACCTACTGTTAAAAAAGTTGGAAAATATAGGTGTGAGATTATGAACAACATGCTAATATTGGTACCTTACGGCGTTGGCAATTGACACAGAGGATAGTTATGTAAATGTCCTTCAATGGTTATCATCTTACCTAACGGTAAACAATATGTTACCGTGGATAGAGTTATTTTATTTTATTTATTTATTTTAGGAAGACTATCGACTAATACATATTACTACATAACAAATTAACAACAAAGAGTCATTTATAAGTCTCCACTGATAGAAACAAAGTGTATAGATAATGATACAGTTAAGTTAAAACTTAAGTAGATTACAATTTATAGGCACAACACTGGAATGAGTTAACTGTTATTATGTAGGTTTTTGTGGACAACACAAATAGCATAAATGCACTAAAATGAAATGGAATGAAATCTGCTTAACATCTGCCGCAAGATAAATATCTAGTCATTACAATTTTGCACGTTTACATCTAAAATAATTTTAAAAGTAAGTTATTATTATTATTAATATAAATCAACACAACATTTCGAAGATCAGGCATGCCTCTCACAGAAAATGAATTACTGTCATATTTCTCCAGTTGTCGTGAAATTAAGACTGGTGTCCCACAAGGGAGTGTGTTGGGCCCTCTTTTATTTATATTATTCATAAATGACATATTTGATATTACCAACCATAAATGTATACTATACGCTGATGACATTTCTATAATTGTGACGACTGAGAAAAGAAATAATACATTGACTGATCATGAGACAGACATATAAACAACACTATTGACATATTAATTGAATGGCTGAAATCACACAATTTGAAAATTAATTTAGATAAATCCGTATTTATACAATTTAATCAATCTGAGTATAGCCATCATAATAATAATTTGAATAATATTAAAATTAACGAGGTATCAAATGTAAAATTTCTTGGAATTGTAATAGATAAATGTTTGAACTGGAAACTACAAATTGAAAATATATGTAACAAAATAAACAAATTTAGTTATGCACTGCGTCAAGTTACAAGAGTATCAAATAAAAGGACTGCGATTTTGTGATACCATGCATATGTAGAATCGATCTTGCGATACGGACTGATGGTATGAGGTAATAGCATGGATTGGAACAGAGTATTTGTAGCACACACAGAAGAAATGCATTAGAGCCATATATGGAATTCTACCTGATGAATCATGCAAACCTTTATATAAAAACCTAGGTCTTCTGCCCTTTCCGTCACTTTACTTATACGAGATGTGTAATTTTGTGCACCGAAATAGATATTTGCAAAAGCATCTGATGCCCGGAACACTAGAGTGTGAAGAGACAAACATACTTGTCATAAGAAATGTACCAAATACAAGAAAATATAGTAAAAGTTGTCTTGTAATGTGCGTTAGAATATACAATAAGATTCCCAATGATCTGAAAACATTAAACAACTTTAAATTTAAAAAAGGTCTCTTCAAATGGCTAAATGAAAATAATTTTTATAGCATTAAGGAATTTGTTGACAAAAAGTAAATTTATGACATTTATATTTAACTATTGACATGTATATCATTTGACATTTTGAGACCTTTTTTTTATAAAATGCGCTGTTTTTCTTTTTTATCTATTCCTGTGTATATTAATAATTTGCATGCTATTTTAATAGTGAAACATGAGCACCTTTATTAATTTAATGTAACCACCATTTCATACCATGTTTGATGTGAATAAATGATTATGATTATGATTTTTATGACGAAATTGTGAATTATCTCTCTGTAGTGCACTCCGAACAAACTTTCTGGAACTTTTAATCACATAAACAATATTTTCTAGCCTGTCGTTCAGTTTAATCGACTTTTATTGCGAAAAGTGGTCACCTTTTGTACCGTGTATGTATAGATATTACTCTCTAAAGTGTTTGCTAATTCCGCCCATTTTTTTACTTAAAAGCAATAAAATTACGAATATTCGCCATAATATTCCATTAAACTTTTGAAGAAAAGACCGAATCCCCAAAATTTTATCAAAAATGACAATTTTTTTAACCATAAATGATTCGTCCTATCATCGCAACGCTGACCGTGGTATTAATGAAGAAGCAAAATGAAATGGTGATGCAAACTATGTTGCTATCCGCAAAAAAATATCTCTTTACTTGCGGTAAATTTAATGCATCCGATCTTACGACACTCCAATCTTAGCTAAACCTACCTTTTTGCCTCAAAATATATTAATGATACTTTAAAATTCAATTTCAGCTTTCAATGTGATACAAGATTTATAACCATATTCCCTTACACACATGACTCAGATAAATTCACACAATATACAGTAACACATTCATCCACCCGTTGAAAACGTCGGGCTGGATGCGTTCGTCGACCTTTGAGCTCACGAGAGCAAAATCTCCCTATTTCTTTCAGATTTTGATTTCATTTCGTATAATAACAACATGCGAAGCTGAGATGTTGTCGTATTTTAAGATTTGTTGCCGAATTTAATTTAGCTGCTCAAGTGCGTTGCTTTTGCTTTATACGATGTCGGATAAAATGTATTTTTTATTTATGTGGGAATCGCAATTCTTTATTTGGAGGCTATACAAATATCCTTTGTAATTGTTTTAACTTTAAAAGTTTTACTTGATGTGTTTGGCGTGATGTGTATACATACCAAATGGCCTAATATTGTCTAGCCTTATTATGAATTTTAACATAAAATATAGTTGTTAAGATCTATTTTAAATACAAGTATCTCGATAAGATTTTTTTTTAAGTTAGAAACGGGAAATATACTTTGTTTTAGGGTAGATTTTGCAAACGGAAAAATATTCTTGAAACAAATTATTGGCTATATTTTCCGAATTAAACCGAATTTTAATAAAATAAAAAAATGGTAGATGCGACTTGCTTTGCTTAAGGAGAAAATGTTCTTTTTTTTTTGTAAACTGAGTTACTTGACTTCTGCGTAGGGCAGCCGACTTGTTACCAGTGCTTCTTTACCCGTGTTTCCGCTGTATATTTATAGGCAATTAAAAACTTATACTTATTGAACTTTTGCTCAATAAACATCGTACCACATTTTAAGATCTAAAAGATACCTAGTCACTACTCCTAACAATACCAAATTTGCTACTTTAAGTCCACATAAATCTCAGAAACGTGCAAGGTTCAATAAAACGAATGTTATACAAGTAATATTGCCCTCCCACACTTGTTACCAGTACTTCTTTGGCCGTGTTTTCGCTGCATATTTATAGGCTTTTGCTTTCCTATTCCCATATTCCCATATCAATGCATAGGTAAAGCGCAATAAATCTACAGGAAGTCAGTCGACCTTCAGATAAGGCTTTGGTTCTGTCACTGACAGTGAATTCATTTGTGAACATGAAGATGGCTCTTTCAATGGAAGGAAAATTGGAAGATTTATTCCTGTTTTATTATACTGGGTGGTGTTTTATTTTCATTACAACCTCTACCCAAGACGTTGTAATGAAAATTGTGCAATTTAATCATTACTGAAATATAAAAAATAGAAAACTTCGTGAACAATATAGGTAAGATATTATGATGCTGTATTTTTTTAGTGAAAATAAAAGCTTTGTCTTTTTAATAAAAAGTTGCGAAATATAACTCAACTATTCATCGTTCGTCGAATAAAAAAGCCGCAATTTTAACACAATATTTTTTTATTTAATTTTAGTTTTAATTTTGGTTGTAGCGTGCTGCCTGTCGCTCCTAAACTCTTAGTTTTTATCTAATTTAATTAGTTTAAGTTTTCTGGAGAATAAATATTTTTGGCCGAAACTTTCCAAATTCTTTGAAAATAAGCATTTGCTGGGCAGTAATATAATCATAGATTTGTAGTTTCATCCTCCCTCATACAATTTTACTGAATTTCATACATAAATTTCATATCTAGTAGAAAAGTTAGGTTATAATTTTCTATTTATTTTGACAGCTGCTTGCTTACATGTGACAGTTTAGTTTATTTGCTTTTTCTCAATTTTATTCACACTTCGCGTAGGTTGTCTATCTATTTATTGTTAATCCCGCTCTTTCGAATTGCTGCCGAGCGAATACACAAATTCCCATTTCGAAATAATATTTTTCTTCTACGTTTTTCTTTCGATTTTTAAAAATTTTCTGTGATTATAAAAAGATTTTCAAACGTGCTACGTGGCCCAGTCAGTCTTCGAAATCCACCGCAAAACGAGTAGTGGCCGTTCCCGGGCCTTAGGCAAGGCCCGGGACTCAAGAAAGCCCCGTGCCGCGAGTGACATCCAACGTCTGAAAAACTCCTTCCTCTGCGGGTGCTGCGAAGTGCATTCGACGGGTGCTGCGAGTCTCCCACTCCTTCTGGTCCACTTCAATTTTCCGGTTGCTGATACGCTCCATCTGCGGCCAGCCTCTGGACACCCACGCCTCATCTGTGAGCCGTCTCGAGCAGCGTAGACTGCTCATCAACGGTACAACTACGCCCCTTTCGCGTTCCCTCTCCAGGTGCAAGATTACGTTCCCCTGTCCCTCTGTAAACCCCTGAAGATTCGCCCTCTCCTTCCCCTATCCTCCGTTGTTCTTTAGTGTTTAAGTTCCTTAGCTCTCTATCCTTAGGTCTAATGTAAATGAATGTTTATAGTATTCTACTTCCATCTTTCTGCTCTACTCCTCACTTAGTTATATAAAATCCTCTCTCAGGTAGGCTTCCTTTCTCTTCCTTTCTTTGTAACGCTTCATAGTATTCCTATCTATGCCGAGCATTGCCCTTAATATTCCCTGCATCAATGTTTGTACGATATGACCAATTACAACTTTGGGATGACACATTTCTTATTAAATTAATTACTTGTCCATGTCCATCAGCCATTTTTGATGTCCCCACTGCTGGGGCACAGGCCTTCCTTATGGGTGGATAAGGAGGACGGGCCATAACCCACCACGCGGGCCCAATGCGGATTGGTGGGTATTAACGACTGCAAATGCAGCCGGGACCAACGGCTTAACGTGCCTTCCGAAGCACGGAGGAGTTCAAGATAGTAAATTTTTGGTCACCCATCCCATGACCGACCCTTGCGAACGTTATTGCTTAACTTACGCAATCGCTGGGCCAGGCGCTAAACCACTGCGCCACCGAGCTCCTCAATTAATTAATTAATTAATTACTTACTGAAAACTTATTTCTGACAAGGCATGAGGACTGTGAACATTTTTTACCGCGCGTCAACTACTTGACGCACTTTAATAAAAACGCGTGTCTCTTTGTTCTATCTCAACACCAAAGTAAAAAATACTCGCAAAGAATTATTGAAATAAGCCGAATTGTTTCATATCTCAAACTTTAACCCGAGCTAGCCAGCCGCAAGTAACCAAGAGTTTTATATCGTTGCTCCCTCAATTTTTTGCGTAGATACCATAAGAGTGAATTTACTTTACACGCTTTTTATAAGCTACCGCACGTAGTAAGCAAACCACGGGATATATTGCAGCTATTCGTTACAATTTATTGCTTCGAGTGGAAAAAGAGGAACGAACGATTTGAAATCTTATGTACGGACACCCTCTTGAGTTACGTCTGAAATATAGTGTTTCTAAGTTTTTTATGGGTTTGGACTTTTTTACGGCAGAAAATCTGGTTTTGTATAGGCTTATTGAATAATTATAGTAGTTAAAGGCTTGTATACAATGAGGGACATAGTTTTTTTCTAAATAAATCAGTATTTTTTTACCTTTATTTTTTGAACACGCTATAATTATTTTAATGGTATTATTTTAAAGTCCTTTAGTGGACATTTCAAATTATACTAAATAATGTATGAATCTCAATTTCTTTTTAAAAATATGTTGAAAGAAGGCTTTTAACCTATTTTTAGAATAGAAATTGAGTCCATATTTTATGCTCGTACCTACTTTGTAGTTTTCGAATAAGTTACTATTTCAGACTTAGTATTGATTGCCATTAACTGATACACTTTTATATCAACACCATTAATATGTTCAAAAAATACCATAAAAGCTGGTTACTTTGACCACATTGGAACAACACTGGCTGAAACTGAAAAATAAAAGATATTAGCATAAAACTAAGCCAGAATATAATAAATAGGGATAGATTAGTTCTTTAAAAAGTATTCAGAACTGTAAATTCTTAAAATATTTGTCACGTACGGCGTCGGTCAACGTAATGAGTAAAATCGTATTAAACTGAAACACAATTCGTATCAACGCTGAAAATCAACCTTTCCTCACCTACATAAAAACTCGTTAAGGCTTGTTAGATTTCTAAAGGCCTTAAAGCGTAGGACGAGAAACAGAAACAATTACGACGGGGTGAGAGATCAAAGATGGTTATTAATCTTGGGGCCAAAAGGTTTACCATCTGTTAGTCAAAATAAATGCGTACAGTTGGAAAATTTGTCGCGTCAGCGCGCACCGCCTGCGATACACCTTTCACTGATTCGGATTTTTCGTAGCGATAAATGCATATGACTTAATTTTTAGCTATTAAAATTTGGCATTCACTATTTATACTTAAACCTATTATTGTAAAGTTTATGAGTTTGAATGTAGGAGGTATGATCTCCAAAACTATTGTTCAACCTATTTCAAAAGTTCTTTAATAATTATGTAAACTAATCAATATTAATTAATGCAACTTTTACAGTACCAATTTATAATAGTTGTTTATTTTTAAATGTTTTCGCATCGCATGAATTTCTGTGTGTGCACGTGTTTGGATGTCAGTTTGGTTCAAAACATGTCTAGCTGTTATTGTGTGCTATTGTTGACTGTCATCTGTTGTGTATGCCATATGAATAAATGAAATGAAATGAAAAGATATTTGTACCAAAATCTAATAAATATGAGACACTTCTATAAAATAGTGTTATTCTTACTTTAGGACAAAATTAATTATCTATGTATCAATTTTGTTTTATTACTTACAGATAGATTTAGTTCACTTGACATTCAAACCTTTCGAAATGACACAATCAATAAAATTACAATCAACATTGATGTAACATCCGAACAACAAAGGACAAAACACATTGAAACGAAACATTTTTAAGCTCACAACTAATTGGATACATGGGAACAACACTAATTTATATCGACAGCAAAGTGAAACGGTTACAGTTTCCATTTTAGTTACCTTTCTCATATGTCAGAAAGGATAAGGGTCAGTGGGATAAGTTCTTTGTCAGTAGGCACGGATCACGTGATTTCATGTTTAACGTAGCTTAAAGCTCCTCCACACCGCACTTAAGTATTGTTACCGCCCACGTGACACTTTATTCAACCTTAGGATTAATTTCTGAATTTTTAGATTTTAGGCATTCACAATGCCTAATTAAAATAATTATCTTAGGATTAATTTAACCTTAGGTATTGGGTTTCCACTGGATTTTACCAGGTCTTGAATTCGTGTTACGAAAATCTAAGTAATGTGTGGCGTAATAGCTTTGGAGAGATTTAGGGCCACCAAGGTGAGAACTGAGAACAAAAAGTTAAATATTTTAAATTATATTTTTGAGAAATTTTTGCGACTCTTTTTTGTAAGAAAGAAAAAGCAAGAAAACATTGATTTATTTTTTGTACTTATATCATTTACAAAATTAATTGTAATAAAGAATATTTTATTTATGTGCATCTATATCTGTTGTCCTTCTAGTATTTTTGCACCCACTCCCCATCTGTCCTCTTCCCCTTAATATTTTTCTACTCAAGGTTGCCTGGAAGAGACTGCTACATAGCAGTAAGGCCGCCTTTTGTGTACTTGTCTATGTCTATTGTTTTCTTCTTTGTAATGTCTTTTTCTAGTGTGCAATGAAGTGTTTTATTATTAATAATAATATTCATGTTAGTTCTGAGAGAAGAAATAAACGAATAACATAGTTATGAAATATTTCTTGTGATTTGATTATTTTTAAAAGTGTGCAACACACTGAGCTATATAAAACTGTAACCCAATTTATAAGTAAATCAACATCGAAATAAAGTAATATTTCACAAACTGAAATCCACGTTCAAGGTGTGAGCGTTGGCCAACAATATTTTCGTATAGTTTATGAAGCGGTAAGTTGGCACTGTGTAATGGGGTCACCTACATAAAAAATATCGATAACCGACAAATATGTAGGTACACGTAGAACAATAAATACAAACGAATGGCGGCAAGTTATTATAACCTACATAATAAATAAGTAATCAGTATTGAATCTCGGCCAGTACACTTGAATTAATTACTGTTATATAATTACTTCCGCTACACGGACTAGGGTTGTCTATTATTAACAGCTGTTTATCTTGAGTCAAAAAAAATATACTGGTTTCCATATAGATGAAGTAGAAAATCAATACAACTGTGTATTATAGTCGTTAATTTTATGCCATAATTTACTTTCACCGTCTGCATTCGTACCTACGTTACTGCGTCGCACTCACGACTTATGTACCTTCCGAAGTATACCGAGATTCAATAAACCTCTGATAAATTAGGGGACAAAATGTCCCGTAATATGCAATCTTGGTGACGCTGAAACTTTGCACAATGTCCCGCTACAATAATATGTCCCGCAACATTTTGCGCGTTACGTGATATTTGTAAGGAAAAACAATGAACCGGCACATTTTACGCAGTTGTCAAGAGACCTGTTCCGCAACATGTCCCTTGTATTCGAGGTTTTAAGAACCAATACGTCCCAAATTTCTGCCGGTTTGAATAAAAGAATACTGTTTTTTACAATACTAAATAATATACTTACTAGAAAAAAATCGAATTGTTACCAAGATTGTCTGAGCCTGAGACAATCATGGTGACAGACGAATTATTTTTATTTAGGTATATTATTTAGTATTGTATAAAAATAACATTGTGAATGCTAAACTAACTAATTTAAAAATTAAAAAAGATACTGTTTACTCATTTATACTGTGTTATTATTACTTTACTGCGTCCGAGACCTCATTTGTTTAACTCGATGCCTTGACGAATTCGGTACATACGAGCTTTTGCCGTTGACTATTGCTATTGATTTTATAATGAGTTTTTCCTGTAACAAACCGAGGTATCTCTATAATTTTTAATAGTGAAAAGTATGGATTTGATAAGAGATCTAGTGATCTATATTTTTCTTTTTATTCAAACTGAATTAAACCTTAATTCAATAAACATTAATCTCTTTGTATCCTTGCCTCCTTTTGTGGTCAAAGTCAGTTATACAGAATTTATAACGGCTTTATATCCTGAGGGAATTTTGAATTAGTAAACTGAGAAGGCTACAAAATTGCGTCGGCAATGCGTGGGTGACGTCACACTGACTGCAGCCTGTTTAATAACAAACAGCAATGAACACAAGCATAATAAGAATTTAAATTATTCTTATTTTAATCTAGTCAATTTACGCCACTTATAAGTAAGAAAAATATACACAAAAAATAAGCAAAGCAAGAATAATTTCGTTTTAAAAATAGGTTTAATAAACGCGTCGTTTATTACTTTGGTCAATAACTTTTTGGCAAGCATTGAAATTTATTATTGGTAATGAACAGAGCGTACGCCAAATATAGAAACAATTTGTTCTGTCTCGGAAAAATAAATGAAAAAGTGTTTTTCTCCGTTCCAAATCAAACACTAAATATTGTGTACAAAGAAAGTTATTTATCGTTTAAGATTTGGAGGTTTGTATAGAACATTTTCCTTTTTATCAATAAACGAAGAGTTTACACCTAGTGTGATCAAAAAGTTTGCTTATGGGATATTTACATAGAGCGACTTAGCGAGTTTAGTAAATTGGCGCTTTTTATCAACAATCGCTTGTAAAATCTAATCGCAAACCTAATTTCAATGAGGTAGCGATTCGTTTTTACAAGTGATTGTCGATAAAAAGCGCTAATTGACTAATGTCGCCTGCCAAGGCGGCTCGTGTAAATACCCCGTTAGAAATATGACGCTTTGTGAGTTCAAACGTGGAATATATTGCTAAAAAATATTTTTGTTAAACCAGGTGTAAAGTTACTCTTCGATTAAGGACATTAAGGTCACACTTAACTGAGTAAACTACAATCCTACATGAAAACAATATATTCAGTGTAAAATTGACGCCTAACGACAGTACTACGATATTATAGGGGTAGAATCGGATAACAATAAATTCCCATTTTGGGTATTAAAAATACTGAATATAGCGTACTGAAAATAAGTGATCGACGGACTGAGGGCAAATACAAATTGAGTAACTTACTAGTTATTCAGAACGGGTGACCAAATTACTATTTGGGCGACAGATAACCTTAGGGCACACAAAACATTTAAAATTCGACATATATTTTATTTGAAAAGGTGACTATTATCCTAATCAAAATAACAAAAATACCACGTTGAGCAGCTTAAATCAGTTATATAGTTACCTAACTTGGTGTAATAGTTGATCACGCCGTATTTTTGTCACTAATTTATTTGTCTTCCACATGTAGTCGCCCGTTTTACGTATTTTTGTAATCCACAGTTTGTCGCCCGTTTAGTTATTTTGTCGACCATAAAATAAACCACTACCAGGTTTAGTATTTAAGTATTCCATTAACAGTCGCCTTCACTGACATGAAAAATTTTTTTTCTTATTAACTGGACTGGCGTCTGTATGATTTGACAGCAAAGTTCTTGTGCCTATTTGAAACGCCACTAGCGTGAGTCTAAAGAACTAATTTTGTCGTGTACAATGAAAATGGTTACCGTGATGGTCTCTCCAGACTTCAGACTTTAGTACCATGTCCCTCACGCTATGCTCACGCTACGTCCTACAGCGCCAAAATGGCGGAAATCAAATAGGCACAAGAGTAGTTTGACAGCAGCCAGTCCAGTGTAATAATATAGAGGTCAAAGGTCACCTTTAATTAATTCCCATATTAAAGTCACTCACATTCACATTTTTATACCGGTAGGTAAGTATTCCAATTTCTGGACTGTATTATTCGGTTTGTTCGATATTGTCTGAGGAATGTTTCAAATTGGCTCTGTGTGTGATGTGAACGTTTGATGTGGTTTGATCTCTATTTCGTGGCCTGTTTTGGATTCGGCACGGTCAGTCAAGAGTACACTGTATTTTTTCACTGTATTTTCTTTACAGATTTATTACTTTGATCTTTTTCTGAAAGGTGTTTTATCAGCTTTGGTGATATTCAAATCAAAACTGTACGTCAGTACCTATTTTATTGAAAATGGGAAGGTACTGTGATGTAGTGACATCATATTCGGGCTTTTCTGTAGTTTCATTGTCAATGTATGGTCTGTTGACCATACATACGGATTGTTACCGATGATAAATTGATAGATGATTCCGAAATGCCGGTCGCGGTCAATTTGGAGGAAAATGAAAAGATGTTGTTTTCACGAGTTATTTATTGCGACTGATTTACAAATTGATCGAGCGGCGCGCAGGCCACGTTCTGCTTACTTCGCCAAATTATGAAACATACGAAAATGTACGGGTTTGCTCGTACAGTCAAAATTCATAAAATAATAATATATTTTCTATTTTTTTTTGTTTTGAACGAAATACAAACCGTTCCCGATCGTTTTTCTTTTATGGCGCATTCTTGTTTCGGCGCCGAGCACATCTGGTCGTGTGACGGATTTGTATAAGTAACGAAATAAAAAGAATCATTTAAAGTGAAAATATCAAGTTTTATTGTAGTTAGAAGGGTACCTAGCCTACGTTGGTATGTTTGTATGTATACAATTTAGTAATAGAAATTTATTAAAGGAACGTGGCCAGCCTAATTTTATCATTAGGTACAATATTTTGCTTGTTTAAAACTCTCAGTTATTAAATTGTAGGCAGATGATGAGAATTAGAGTAAGAAAACACAAAAAAGAATGAGTTTATTATAATTTATAAAATTAAACAATTGACTCTACAAAATGCCTTGAAGCAAAGTTTCGGGTCGCACTGAAATTGTTCGTGCGACAAAGAAATCTGCAGGCGATAGACTCGATTTTCACTTGTTTTTGGATACGACCAAGAAAATTAGGGCCCGTTCAACTTTGAAATAAAAACCGGGCACCGAATTGGGACAAGAACTACCTTAAGAACTTTTCTTTCAGCGCTTTTAGGTGAGAACTTGGTTTTTTCTTTTAGCAGAGCTTATCAGGATTCAACGGTATTTATGATCTGAAACGGGGGTGAAGAGGGTTAGGTGGGGCATTAGCGGTAAGCCGGCGACTTTATCTTTGTTATATTTTATAATATATTCGGCCTGTGGAGATAGTGCCAAGTTATTGTCTTATATGGGCCCGCACAGTGAAACGGTTGGCAGGTGTTATGATTTAAGAATCCGACCGCCGGAATACTTGAAACCTTTTTACGCTTTGGCTTTATACTTACAGTTAATGTACCTTACCTTGCATAAAAGTTATACTTATTTTTAATATCGTTGATTACATTATCTCAGTTTTAAAGATTACTTTTCTGCGTTAAAGTCATTTTCTTGTCAACTTTGCACGTTCGATGTCAGTATAGCACAAATCAACAAATCAATATTTCGAATAAATTAAGTATAAAATATACAGGGTGTCCCAAAATCTTTTCCACATGGAGGGAGAGTACCTTAAGTATTAAAGATAGGAAATTTTACAAAAAGAAGATTTCATTTTGATTTTTAAATTAATTGGAACTGTATTCAAAGATTTTTGAAAAATCACATGCCTTAACCTGGAATCGATCCTACCAAATTAGAAAAAAAAAACAATCTTTTATTTTTATGATACCAATCGAAAGGGTCACTCATTAGGATTATTTTTTGTTGAGCAAAGCATCTTAAACAAAAGGCAGACCATGAAATAATAAAACATTTACGTATTGTATCAATTTGTATAGGAATGAATGCGATTTAAAAAAAAACTTTGAATGCAGTTCGCATTATTTTTTAAAACAAAACGAAGTCTTCTTTCAGTAAAATTTCCTATCTTCAATATTTAAGGTACTTTCCCTCCATGTGGCTAAGTTTTGGGACTTCCTGTATACTACTAAATCTGAAAGTATCCTGTTGTTTCGAAATAATAATAAGGTTAACGGCATTACCAAATTATGATATCTGTTTTTATGAGAGTTGTCCTTGAGCAAATAGGAAATGTAATCAAAAAATTTCATTAGGCTTCTTCGGGAGATGGTAGAGGGGATTGAGTGCTCGCGTATATAATAGCAATAAAACCGAATACTTTGTTATGCACACATGGGCTGCGTTGGAGTAAGCTACTGTTTGGAACGCACACAATCATACTAAAAGCAATAGCACACCATTATAAACATAACCGCATGCTATTTTTAATAGTATATGCGGACATTTGTTTCCTTCAATTATTGTTACCACCATTGTTTATGAAATAAGGTGGCTAGGCAATTAGTGATGAATTGTATGCGGAATGATATTAATGTGAAAGGGAGATGAGTAAAGATAAACTAAAGAAAAATATTATTGTTTATTATTTTTGCTATTTTCTATTAGGAATGGCGACCGCGAACCGGACAACCCTCCGATTAGCAGTGGACGACGTTCTGGTGAAGGTCACGGGAAGCCGCTGGATGCGGGCAGCGCAGGACCGATCGTTGTGGAGATCCTTGGGGGAGGCCTTTATGAGTAAAGAGGAAAAACATGTTGTTAGAAGAGAGATGTACATGAACGTGGATACCCATCAATATTCATCTCCACTATTGTACATAATGTTTGCGACTGTAGCTGCACTGCGCGCTTGGTGCCATTGCTATGCGACTGGTTGTGAAATTATAGAAGATTCCTTTCACTTCGCTACACCCTTGGTAACCATCTAGCCTCTAGGCGCTAAGTAACCCGCCTGTTAGTGCCTACGCGGCCTTATTAGTACAATAGCCCGTAGAACATTTAAATCACTAAAAAGGTTACCATTTTCCGTTGTGATATGGTTATTTATTCCGAAATCATAGATACTTTAACCCAAGTTTTATAGATCGCAACCCGCCGTAACCTATATCCAAAAATGATATTTATTTATTTTTCGAGGTTTACCACATGGTTTAGCTATTGTCGTGTTCTGCAGCTTTGTTTGATTGCCACAGATAAAAGTAAGACTATGAAAAGTAAGACTATGAAAAGTAGCTATACACAGATTTAAGACCTGATGAAAATGGTTGGACTTCATCTGGTCTTAAATCTGTGTATAGTCACTTTCCATAGTCTTACTATTATCAGTGGCAACCAAACAAAGCTGTAGAATACGACAATAGCTAAACCATGTGGTAAACCTCGAAAAATAAAAAAATATCATTTTTGGAGATATACAAATATAGGTTACGGCGGGTTGCAATCTGTAAAACTTGGGTTAAAGTATCTATAATTTCGTAATAAATAACCATATCACAACGGCAAACGGTAACCTTTTTAGTGATTTAAATGTTCTACGGGCTACTGTACTATATGGATTTGTGCGCACTGACATTAACGTGAAGATGTGACTGTAGGAGATAGTGGGAGGCAGGAAATTATAAAAAAAACTGGTGACACCTTCAAATAACAGTGGTATTTTAACAGTGGACAGTAGTAAATTGTTTAAAGTAGTGTATTCACAATTTTTATGAAGAAATAGTTGAAAACATCTTAGTAACATGAAGTTGGTTATAATTACATAATAGCTGAATATTTTGTAAAAGTAACCGTCAGAATATTTTATAATAACAATATACTTTTTTCTTCAGGATTAAAGTTTGATATGAAATCGCCCAATCACTTACCACCAAGCCACCCAAGTCTGTTCTGTTTCTAATTTACATAACACGCTAGCTGGATTCCTTTTGAAAGGTGCGTCTTTTGTCAGAATGAAAACAAAGGGAGTAGAAATGGGGGGTGGGGGACAAAAAGGTCGAATTGTGCTAAGTTAAGAGTAACAAGTGTAATGTGACTCATGTAGGTAGATAAGGCCCGCAGTTATATCAACTCGTGACATGTGTATGACATGCGAACTCACTCGGAGGCGCTGTGCATTAATGAAGACCCCTTTGTCCCCAAATTATATTTATTTTAATTTCCCGTTTGGTGGTATGTCAGACACAGAGTAAAGTCAGTAATACTTTGTTTTAAAGTGGTGTGAGATAAAATAATACAGCTTAGTTTTTTTTTAAATACTTATTAATATTCGTTTTTGATAAAAATTAATATCAGTCTCAACATATCTAATAGATAACACTATTTACTACAACATACTTTTTTGGTCTAGAGAAGTTCTATTCATAAACTACTATCCGTTTGACGATCTACTTACAAGTTTCACCTAAACTCTATTGATTTTCAGCCGAAATCGTTTTGTTGTCGATTAATAAATAACTGATAAAAGGTATCATGATCTTAAAAACCCTGTATGTTAATATAAGAATAGCATAAAAAGTTATCTTGGGTCAATTTTCATTGTATCCGTATTAACTTGATTTAAAATTAATCCTTCCTTTGACATTTCTACAGAGTTGAAAGAGGCTCAAAAATAATATTGTAGCCAGTTTCATCAATATTAAGAGAGTTATATTCAAGTAAAAAGTTCTTAGCTTAAACCTAAACTGAGATGGAAGTTCAATTATGAAGTGCTCAACTATTTATGAAAGCGAAGTATGGCTCTGAAAACTTAGTTAAAATATTGTTGGTTCTGTGATTCTCACGCACCCGACACGAGTTTCTATCCTGCTCACACTTAAAGTAAAGTTATAACCAGCAGAGTGGGACAGGTGTGGTTCTGAAAGGTTAAGTTTAGAGAATTGGACTGGAGCGAACTCGACAGAGGTACCGCTAAATGACTACGATTAACTGGAAAGCTATTTTACAAAGTTTAAATGGCGTCAACTTCAGCGATTGAAGTAGTAGTAGTAAATAGTGTTATCTAATAGATAACACTATTTACTACAACATACTTTTTTGGTCTAGAGAAGTTCTATTCATAAACTACTATCCGTTTGACGATCTACTTACAAGTTTCACCTAAACTCTATTGATTTTCAGCCGAAATCGTTTTGTTGTCGATTAATAAATAACTGATAAAAGGTATCATGATCTTAAAAACCCTGTATGTTAATATAAGAATAGCATAAAAAGTTATCTTGGGTCAATTTTCATTGTATCCGTATTAACTTGATTTAAAATTAATCCTTCCTTTGACATTTCTACAGAGTTGAAAGAGGCTCAAAAATAATATTGTAGCCAGTTTCATCAATATTAAGAGAGTTATATTCAAGTAAAAAGTTCTTAGCTTAAACCTAAACTGAGATGGAAGTTCAATTATGAAGTGCTCAACTATTTATGAAAGCGAAGTATGGCTCTGAAAACTTAGTTAAAATATTGTTGGTTCTGTGATTCTCACGCACCCGACACGAGTTTCTATCCTGCTCACACTTAAAGTAAAATTATAACCAGCAGAGTGGGACAGGTGTGGTTCTGAAAGGTTAAGTTTAGAGAATTGGACTGGAGCGAACTCGACAGAGGTACCGCTAAATGACTACGATTAACTGGAAAGCTATTTTACAAAGTTTAAATGGCGTCAACTTCAGCGATTGTACAAATTTCTCAGGTAATTAATAAAATAAAAAAGCTCTTTTATCCGTTTTCCTTGAGAGAGCATGGAGCAATCGTTTTAACGTCAAAGTTCACATCAGGATCTCTGTTATTTTGGTACATTGAAAACAGTTTTCATGGTTGTTCTCTCGACGACCCCCCTACTCAAATGGCCAATTGTCTATGCGTTCGCTAACTTCAAAATAAAAAATAAGCCATAAACTCTAAAATTACGTGTCATAGGCTTGTCAATTCCATACAATAAAACAATGTCTGTGCTTTACATAAACTTGCGACATGCGAATTGATCGTCTAGTTGCTTAATTTAAAGCTTTAAGTTAGCGAACGAATAGAAAATTGGATATTTGAATAGGGGATGGGATCGAGTTCACATCAGGATCGAATAAACATCAAAAATCTGTTATTTTTGTACATTGAAAACGGTTTCAATAGTTTCCATAGTAGGGACCGTTTTGACGGTTATATACTCGATTCAAACTCCATCTCGATTGCGTCAGGAGTAAACTGCTTGTCATTTCTCTGTATATAAAATAGCGATGGTAGATACCAAAAATTATGCTGTTATTAAGTAACTAGCTGATGCCCGCGACTTCGTACGCGTGGAAATTTATGACTCAGGCATGCATATATATATATGAACTAATGTAGTTGCATAAGAAAATACTTGTAGCACTGTTATAATGTTAAAAGTTAATAAATACATTTTAATTTTTTTTATATTTAATATTGTAGACATGGAAACATAGTTTAAGCCTCGTTCGCCCGCTGAAGCGCTCATGGCGAAGCTTGACAGACTGATCGTACTCACGTTTGTTAAGCAATGCTTGGTCCGGCCAGGTGTCGGATGTGTGACCGTTAAGTGGCATTACAACTGAGCGCTTCCGTGCTTCGGAGGGTACGTTAAACTGTCGGACCCGGCTGTTGTCATACTGTCACAGTAATGCTCAGCAGGCTGAACAACTTTTGCTAAGGTGTCATTTTTATATTTTGTATAGTTTAGCTGGACCATTATGGTTCTGCATCAGGTGTTCCAGATCTTTGATTTGTATACCTCCACAAAAAATGCTCATCAGGTTGAACAACCTTTGTTAAGGCGTCACTTATATATTCCTTATAGTTTAAATGGGCTATTATGGTTCTGCATCAGGTGTTCCATTTTCCAAAGTCAATTATACCCTATACTATGCCTAGGTTTAACAGCTATATAACAAAAGAAGTTTCATTCGAATCCGTTCAGTATTTCCGGAGATTAGCGTGAAACGGACAAACAGACAAACAAACAGACAGACACACTTTTTTTTTAATTCTTACTCTACTACTATGTCTCCATTGCCCCAGACATATATTTTTTTTAATATATGTAATGTACAGACACACTTTTTTTTACTGTTTTATACAGGGTCACTGGAAATATGACGTATTCCTGCTAAATGGTTATAGATGAGGTCAAAACAAACATTTTTTGTTATATTACTTTTTCTCAAAAAGTTCATAGTTTTTGAGTAAATTAAAATTAAGTATTTTTTTACCAAAAGTACGTTTTCAGATACAAAAAATTAACATAAAAGATAACTACTCGTTCGATTCCAGTTTTTTTATTATTTTGGTATAGAAAACAGTCTGAATGTTGATAATGAATAAAAAAAGTTACAAAAAGTACAGGTGTTTCTAAAAAAATCATTCCTCAAAAACATTTTTTATTTTTATTTTTTCAGATTTTTTAGAAAAGATAGCAAATATCTTTAAAAAATTCCTAGTAACTAAGCATGCACAATATTTTAAAAACATTACCATCTATTCAGCTTTCAGTTGAGGTATAAAACTTAATAATAACTTAAATAAAAAATGAGAAATTTAGACTTAACTAAATAGCAGTCCCATTTTATGTAGCAAAAATTTCCTACTTCAAGCGCTTCGAAGGTGGCCGTATTATCCTACTTATATCATAAATGTGAAAGTTTGCTTGTTTGGATGATTGTTAATCAATCACGCAAAACGACTGAACGGATTTGGATGAAATTTGGCACACAGACAGTTTATAAACAGGATTTAAACATAGGAGGATACTATTATCTTGGTTAAACGTTCCCTAGGGATTTTCTCGAGTGTAATTGCGGACAACGTCGCGGGCGGAAGCTAGTTTGCCATAAATGATCGTGCTTACTAAAAATACTTTCGTCCGAGTGAGTTTGAAATTTTTTTCCGCTGATGAGTCAAAATTTTATACAGACAGCATCAAAAATAACCATGCATATCAGCCATTTTTAATAACCCGCTGCTGGGGAACAGGCCTTCCTTTCCTTTTGGGATAAAGCGGACGGGCCATAACCCACCACATGGGCCCAATGCGGATTAGTCGGTGTTAACTCAATGTGCCTCACATTGAGCCCTTGGTTCTGGCTCCATTTACAGTTGTTAACACTGACCAATCCACATTGGGTCCACGTAGTGGGTATGGCCCGTCCGCTTTATCCATCCGAAAGCCAAAAGGTAGGCCAGTTCCCCAGCAGCGGGGCATTAAAAATAGCTGATATGCATGGTTATTTGTGACACAGTTTGTATAAAATTTTGACTCATCGGCGGAAAATAATCCTGTTGCAAACTCACTCGGACGAAAGTATTTTTAGTAAGTACGACCATTTATGGCAAACTAGTTTCCGCCCACGACTGCATTCGTATTTACGTTCGAGAAAATTCCTAGGGAACCCTTAACCAAGATAATAGTATCCTCATATGTTTTAATCCGGCTTATAAACTATCTGTGTGCAAAATTTCATCCAAATCCATTCAGCCGTTTTGCTTGATTGATTAACAATCATCCAAACAAGCAAACATTCACATTTATGGAATAAGTAGGATAATACGGCCACCTCCGAAGCGCTTGAAGTAGGAAACTTTTGCTACATGAAATGGGACTGCTATTTAGTTAAGTCTTAATTTCTCATTTTTTATTTAAGTTATTATTAAGTTTTATACCTCAACTGAAAGCTGAATAGATGGTGATGTTTTCAAAATATTATGCACGCTTAGTTACTTGGATTTTTTTAAAGATATTTGATGCTATTTCTAAAAAATCTGAAAAAAAATAAAAAATAAATGCATTTAAGGATTGATTTTTTTTATAAACACCTGTATTTAATGAAAAATTTTTTATTCATTATCAACACTCAGATTATTTTCTATCCCAAAATAGTAAAAAATCCTGAATCGAATGAGTAGTTATCTTTTATTTTAAATTTTTGTGTCTGAAAACGTACTTTTGGTAAAAATGTACTTAATTTCAATTAACTCAAAAACTATTAATTTTTTGAGAAAAAGTTATTTAACAAAAAATATTTGTTTTGACCTCATCTATAACCCCTTAGCAGGAATACGTCATATTTCCAGTGACCCTGTATATGCAAGAATAAGGATAATAAATTTATCCTTCTTTCTTCCTCTCAGACGTGTCTGCAAACATTCAAATAATATTTGCATTTTTGTTTGCGATGGCACTCGTGGTACAAGATTCCGATGCAGAAATTTCCATCTCTGAGCAAACATTGGCATGGTTTCCTTAATAGGAACTCCGTATTTGTGTTTTTCTACTTAACCACGTGCGCCTTATTTAAACGGAATAAAGTTGAAATCCGCCTGCGGCTAGTCGGCAGCTTTTAGTCTCAAGTTAGTTTGAAATAAGGCAGTAAGCTATTGTTTATTCAAGAGACCTTGCGGGGACTTTTAAAAGGATTGAATCAATTTTTCACAGTTATAACCGGATCATTTTCTATGTTAATAGGCATGATCATGGAAGTACCTTCGGTGAGTGAGCCCGCTTAGAACGAAGGCTTCATTTTATATTTATCAATGACAAAGGAAGCTACGTTCAGCTGTTTTACTGTGTTATATTTCCCTTTGGATTGAGTTGTAATTACTAAACATTAACTAGAAGTTATGATTGTATGAGTGTGGTGTACACATTCTGGTTAGGTACCAATGAGTAAATACTGGAATTTACCTCTTTGTAGTAGTTCTATGTATGCACATCAACTTTGTCTAGGGATACAGGTGTTATTTTCATACAAACGAGGTAACTTTGAAGCCTTGGTTTTTTGCCAGGGATGTACCGTGCTGTAATCTGATGATGGCCATCCAGGGAGTGAATGGAGTAGATTCAGATTGCTATTTACACCCAACTGATCTGATCAGGATTCTAAAAGATTAATGGGTTAGAGTTCTCAGTTTGAGGATATCCATACATTTTCATGCTATTTTCGCGGTTTTTTTAAATATGTCCATTACGTTTTTAGAATGCTGGTCAGATCGAAATTGTTTTTTTTTATATGTTCAAGTTTACTTCAATATTTTTTTTAATTTTTATTTTTATTGACAAGTCTAAAAAAAGGTAGTTAATGTTTGAAATAACAACGTATATTATCACCTAAACACCTCCATATTACAATTAATAGTAATAACCGAGCAAAGCTCGGTCGCCCAGATATTGTGAAATAATACTCCAGCAACAAAATATAATAATTCCGGTTTCTGGGATACTTATTGTTGTAGTATTTAATCTGTAAAAATCTGTAAAAACATTGTCTGTGTTTATTGACGTTTCCGTTTCCTCTTTCGCTTAGCAGCGTCCAGACGATCTTTTTGTAAGACATTTTATTAATTAATAAACGCCCATTTGCCTCAACCAACCTGCTTTTATTATTGGGTCACTATCAGCAGAATACCCACGTTGCTACTAGCTCATTCTGCTTTTATGTCGTCTGGCTGAGTTGACTCCCTGCTGACTGGGCACTCTGCTTTTAAGTCATGTAGCTGAATTGTCTTTAGGTTATCTAAGTACCTTGCTTTCATGTCATCCTACGTGAATTGTCTTTCAGCGAAAAGGTCATTCTGATAGAGAGTACTTTAAACTAGATGATGTGGAGTGTGGACCCCTCCGATAAAGACGTACCCCCGATAAAGTACTTCAGAAACCGGGGGTAAGAAAGCTGCGTTTCTTTGTTTCATAATGTACCGTACAAAACAAGTATGAAACTGAAAATACATATTCTGCTACAATGTCCATCGGAAGCTTGCTTTTATTACCATCGTTAACTCACTTAGCTGGATGTGCAACATAATAGCACGAATACACAAAATGCAACTGAAAAACGCACACAATAGAGAGTATTTTCACACTTCACCAATATTAGCTACTGTCTGAGGTTGCTTGGAATTCCTTTAAGAACGATAAGTGCTTTTGAAAAACGGGTAATACAGAGTTGAATGATTCAACTCTGTATTACTTGAATCAACTTTCATCATTGAGAGAAATGAGGCACTTAAGCTCATCTTCTGGCTTAAAAGGTTTATTTTTGCTTAATTTTCTGTGGCTTTACTTTTAGAAACTATACGCAAAATGTATTGTGAAGGAAAAATTTCATCAATAATGTTTATTAAACTTTTATTTCAACGGTGTTTTTCCTTAAGGCGCATAATATCAGAAACACAAAAATAGCCGATTGGTGAAAAATGAGATTTTCCATTTCCAATTTTATTTAGTGAATCTGAATCTCGTTTTATATTTGGAAAACGAGTGAAACAATAAGTGATATTACAATGGAATTAAAAAGGATTTTTAACCCGAAGTCATCTGGGTACAAAATAGGTACACGGACGTCAGGGATTGGTCATTATGACCCGAATACACCTTTGAAGATATTTCTGATTGTTTTAGAAAAATAATTTGATTTGCCTATCGTTGAACGTCCTATTTAATTACGAATTTAAAAAATAATTGAACAGAGAATACGTTATTAACTTAGAAATATAATTGGTATCTCCTCCCTAATCTCACTGAGAATGAATTAATTTATCAGTTCCTATGTTGTAAATGGCACTTAAAGGAGTTATGGGAACTTTACTCATTATTATTCAAAAAAAGTATTTATTACGAAATCTAGTAACTTTGTTTCACGATAAGTGAACATAGTCACATCTGTCAACCCCTTCCTTTAATACCGTCGATCTGGATCGATTTGCTCGGATCAGTCTCAGTGAATTTGGATGTATAACTCTGATGCGTGCGCAGGTGTGTGCATGCTGATGATTTGAAACTGTAGAGATAGTTAAGTTTTAGTATATCTTCTGCGTACACTATTACAATGAATTGGCGTAAGATTGGTCGTATGTTATGGAGACCTGACAATCACATCGCGAAAAAAAAGGCCCGGCCGCCGCCCTCGTACCACCTGGAGGCGATCAGGTTGAGAAAAAGGTTGTATCAATAGTAGGATAATTTTGTTGATTCACACATCGTCCACCAGTCGGCACTGCCGCTAACTTGGCGCTAGTGTAGGTGCAAACCTGTCATTCTGATGTTTTATATTGTTTGCTATAAATTTTTGTATGTTTTCTTCCAACACATTTTGGTTTTCTTCAATTTCTAATTCGTTTTTTGTCAAACTTCTATAATAATTATTAGTATCAACTATTTTTAGATATAAGGAGTAAATGCCCGTACAAAGGTCTCCAGCAGCAGTAGCGCCACCAAGCTGGATAAAGTTTGTGACATCCCGCCATTGGTCACGGCTGGATGGATCTGGAGATAAGTACAAGGACGGAAGAAGTGGGAGTTCCTTCTAAGAGTCCAATTTCGCTTCTTAAGGAATAAAAGGTCATCATCGTCATCATACAGTACGAGGCACGTATCTTGAAATTATTTCGACGGAAAGGGGATAAGTTCGCGCATGTGCTCTTGTGAGCGACCAATAGCGCGCGTCTTTCTCCCGCCGCCTGTACCGCTACGAATGCCCAAAATACGCATTCCGCGCAATCCCCACCCGATTTCAAGATATTTGCCTCGTACTGTACCATGTGCAGTATTAAATAAAAGAAGTACCTAATAATACAATACTAATTCGACCAACAAAATTAAGAACTAAATTTTTATATTGCAGTAAATTAATCAAAAATGAAGTTGTAAAACCGAAACTCAAGTTAGGGACGAAACAAATTAGATGTCCATCTTTTTTTCAAGTCGGTGCCTGCACTTAAGAAAAATATCAACCAATAATAAAATGAACTACAAAAATGTTTTCATAGTTGACTGTACACGTAGGTACATAAAAAATCTTTTAAGTTGAGGTCCCATCGGATAAATTTTTTGGAACCAATATTTATAGTTTTTCAAATAAATTAGTGCAACTTTCATAAATAAAAAAGTTTGTTAAGTTTTAATCAAAATTATGCAAATAATTTGTAAACCCAGAGTGAAATTCAAATTCTCAAAGGCAATTTAAAACAAATTGCAACTTTGATCTTCAAAGATTTAATTTCGAGATGACAGTTGAGATATAGGCGTCGGTCGTTTACTTTAATTGCGAATGCAAAATAACTTTATAAAGTTCGTAAACTGTTTTGCACCGGGCAATACTTAAATTCCTAAGATAAGTATAGTCTTGACTCGACGAATGGGAGCGAAGCAATAAAATTCTTACCTAAGAATTGCTTTCGGGTCATAAATTTGTTAAACGTTTGAGCTGGGGTATCAACACGTTGGAGTTGAAATAAGATTTTAAGCTTTAATAAAACTGGTGTTAGTTGAACTCTTATTTTAAATTTAATGTCGTAATTAATGAGGTGCCATTTCGTATTGAATTTCATTGTTTCATGACACTGATTATTTTTTTAATTTTTAACACGTTCCGTTAACGACGCTCCGTCGAAAAGCAGTACTGTAGTACCGTACCGCCTCTCAACGAAAACCGTAACGAAGCGTTCGTGAGTGTGTTAAAGTCCTTTTACTTATATTTCACAGTTGAAACTTGAATTCGCATATCAATATACCTACACACTTAAAAAAAGTTGACAATCATCTTCAACCAAAATCATAAATGCTAGAGCACAGGACTTCCAAATTCTTCGAACTACAGTAAAAAAACGATAGAGTTGAATTAAAGTAAGTTAGTTGGTTACGTAGGATTAGTTGAATTTTAGTGCTTCAAACTCATAACGTTATATGCAACTACAAATGTGTGGTTAATATATCCAAAGCTGTTCTCGCAGCCGTTTAGTTTTACCAAAAGTCGAATCTTCACCAGTTCAATTTTATGCCTCGTTATGCATCAAAATTGCCATATGATAAAACCTCACAGCCTTTTTGTGATTGTTGAGTTATAGCAGCAATACGTTTTTGAGGACGACGCGACTCCCATCATCGCAAAGTTTATCGCCAACGTTTTATATATTCATTTAACAGTGCCGTAAAAAGGTAAAATGTAAGCAAAACTCTTCTTTCACATTTTATTAGCTCATTTTGAGACAGATTCGGTAAATTATGTGATAGCGCTTATTATGGAAAAGCATGAAACACAAAAGTTTTAGAATCCATCTACTTAAAACATTGATTGCATTTATAATGTTGACTGAACATAATAATTTTAAACACTTAAAATAAACAACATAAAAGACATCGGGAAAAAAACTAATTTAATTAGTTCTTCTAGCGTGACTTTGGTAAGACATGATGGAAAATCGTTTGTTAAGTTAACTTTTTATTAAAAAGTAAGAAATTTCTTTTATTATATTCTTTGAATATCCAATCTTGGATTGAGACGTCGTATAATTAAGTTCATATTCTTATTACAAGGATGTAGATAGAAATTTAAACAAATTAAATTAACTAAATTTAGAAATTAAGTCTGTTAAACGTTGTTTTTGTTAATTATTTACGTAATCTGGGTCAAATAATTCGGGAGCGTTACTTGTCAACATTCATGATTACTACATCTGGCACATCGTTTGATTACAGACTTGAGCCCATTTCGAGCTAATTGACTTTGATTACAAGTCGCCGTTCCAATTAGGTCCCTTCGAAGAATCGCTAATACCTGCTCTAGATTTTAATTACACGTGCGAACAAATCAGTCAAATCTAATTACAACGAAATAAACACCTCTCAAGAGTGCCAACTTATTATACTTTATCCACATTAATTAATTATTTATGAACTTAATACGCAAGTTGGCTGTAATCAAAGATCATTAACATTTATTCACTTCTCAAGCTTACGCGTTCACTAGACATGAAATAAAACAATTTTTAACGGATTACTAGCGCGGTTTTATTGAAAGTACTTTGGTAATTAGTTGGTATTTGGTATGAATTTTAGTTTACAGCCAAACCAAATACCAACTAATTACCAAAGTACTTTCAATAAAAACGCGCTAGTATCCGTTAAAAATTGTTATATTTCATCATTAACATTTATGTTCATATAAAAGACCTCAAAAAATGCTGAACAATTTAGCGTCTCATACCAACCATTGTATTCATAGCTTGGATTATCATATTGAACAAAACATAAAATTGACGTGGAAACGTTCTTAGGTTTTAAATTGGTTTTAAAGCTAAATGTACAAAGCTGACAAACGAATGGCGTAGTATTC
This sequence comes from Agriphila geniculea, assembly GCA_943789525.1. Taxonomy (NCBI): domain Eukaryota; kingdom Metazoa; phylum Arthropoda; class Insecta; order Lepidoptera; family Crambidae; genus Agriphila; species Agriphila geniculea. Next base: position 21,674,449 of record OX038878.1, read on the forward strand.
TAATATAAACCTTGTACTAAAATACATAATACAATATAAAATCATTTTTTTTTTGATAATGTCACAGAATACGTAGGTTATCTGTTAATTATTAATGTCGTTTGTAACTTCTTTTAACTTTAGAACAAGCTTATTTATTACAGTCAGAACAATTATAGAAATAACCTTTTTGCTAAGAAATTCTATTAAAGTACCAGGCACGTATCAAGTGACCGAAATAGTGTTCTTTTGCGAAATACAGAGTGTAACTAAGGGAAGAAGTTCGGAAAATTTGCAAGTTTAACTTCCCCGAGCGCCTAGGATAGAAAGAAACTATCTGTCTCGAATATAAATTTTAATGGAGCTATTCATGTTCCTGCTTTCTTTCAGCAGTAAATTAAGGTAAAGTTACGCTGACTTTACATTCTTCAGATTTTTAAATGAGGTTTTTACACCTCATCTCGCTGCGTTTCTTACAAAGAAACTGCATTTTTGTTTTGCTTGTAATGTGAAAATTCACTAATAGAGTGTAATGTAAATAATATCTATTTTGTGTATTGTGAGCTAGATACACAATATTCCTAAAATTTGAAGTACGGAAGTAAAACTCGTACTAAAAATATAACGTATAACACGCTGAAATTTTAATCATTTGGTTCAACAAATAAACTTACTGTTTTTTTTTATTAAAATGAAATACTTAAATCTTAAGAAAATTTTGCATTTGTTTAAAATTTTATAGTTAAATTTCAGAAGTGTACTCTGCATTTACTCATACAGACTGCAATTTTAATCATTTGGTTCCCGCAGTGGAGTGGTTCTATTCATGATTACAAGCAACTTTTATCATGGGGCCAACTCTGATATCGCGAAAAAATCTGCTGTTCCATACACTAAGTTTGAGTAGGTATTACGCTTTTTTATGGAACAACTGATTTTTTTTTCGCGGTATTAGAGATTAGGCCCTACAGTAAAAATTGCTTGTAATTATGAGTGGACCTCCCACTGCGGAAACCAAATGAGTAAAATCTCAGATGAGAAACACTACACTCAACTATTCAACTCATTATTACAAGCAACTTTTACTATGGGGCCAACTCTGATACCGCGAAAAAAATCAGTTGTTCCATACAAAAGCCTAATACCTTCAACCTTAATGTATAGAATAGCTTATTTTTTACGATATGAGAGTTAAGTTGCTCGTAATCATGAGTGGAACCACCCTACTGCGGGAACCAAATGATTGAAATTTCACTCTATATGAGTAAATGCAGTGTATTACTGAAAGTTAACTATTAAATTTTAAACAAATGTAAAATTTTCTCGAGACTTATTTCTTGTAGGGAAAAAATTGTAAGTTTATTTTATCGTTTAAGCGTAGAAGAGCAAATGGCCAGTACCGTCGTAACCAATTTGCGCCTTGCACGTCGCACGCAAATGGATGGGGAGACAAAAATGCCGAATGACTTTTTCAAGGTACGCGGACTTTTCCGAGAAAATCCAATTGTCCCATAGCGTTTCGCGACCCTTGTCAAAAAATTACTAGAGGAGCAACGATAATTTGTCGGTGGAGAAATTAATTGCCCGGCTGCGAGAGTGATGGAAAAATAACTTGATTAACAGTATACATTAAGGGAGATAGGCGAGATGATTTCTTCTCTTACAATGAGTATCATATCTTTCTGTCAAGCAAATTGCTTATTATTTCCAGCAAAATTATTAGAACTGACAAACTACGACTTATGATTTTTTCTTGGCGAACAAAAAATGAAGGGTCTGTGAGAAAAACTTCTCTTTCTTTTTTCATTACGCTCTTGATAATGATCTTTCTAGCTAGTTTCGGTACAATTATATTATTTGACGCTAGTGTTGGCACTGGTTCTTTTTGCCTTTTTCTGAATATGTCAAGTCATTGCAAGTTTATTTTTCTAGCACATGGTGTTATTAACTCTAATTACTGACTATGATCCTTCTTTCCTCTTAATATTTGTGCTGGACAGAAAACGAAAAAATGGCCTTACACAAAAAATTAAAGACTCAAGCCAGGACAAGTTAGTGCCTTTTAATAATAATAATCATCATCACTTCTCACCTTGAATGTCATCACGCCTTCGTGTGTTTCATTATTTCATGAACAAACGTTGCGGCCTTCTTGATTGTAAATTTCCCACATCAAAGATATTTGCTGATATGTACAATTTCTATGTTGTATAATATGGGAAGTTAATCAAATATGAGTCTTGAACAAACACAAGCAGTACAAACCTTTGATGTCCCAACACAAATTAATCGCGGAAATCAGAACAATATCGAAATATTTATCTGTATTTTCCAGTTTATTACGGGCCATTTCTCCGAACACAGCGGAGCGACAGAGCGTAAGAGAGATATGAACGGCCTCCGTCGCTGTGAACAATGATTTGTAATAAAATTAAATAATGACGCTGATGTTTGCTTCCGAAAGTTGCCGAATGAATGCTATCAATCTGCAGGGTATGCCTTAATAATGTCATTGAGGAAAATAGATAAAAAATAAACACACTGACTAATCTTACACTGACAGTCTAACACATCTTACTAAACTGTTTAGCAGAGCGTTATTTTAGTACTATGTAGTATTTTAGCAAACAGAACATAAATTGGCACGAATGTGGGTGTTAATTTAAAAATATAGGTAGGTAATAAAAAACAATTTCGCAAGGCTATCTAACACTGAATTAACATTTTTCTTTACTTTGAGACAAGTAAATGAGCACCGCAAGATTTCATATCGGCGCCAATATGCTTTGATTTTTAATAGCTCATATTTTTAAAGTTAAATTTTTAATCATGCTTATTTTTAGTAGGCACCTAATATTCTTATTTTTATTTGTAATATGAATAAGGAAAATTATTGAGGAGCGTTTACTTTGCTACAGTAACAATAAAAAAATACATCTTATTTCCTTTGACTTATTTCATCATTACATATAGATATAAGCAGTTTATTTTTAATTTATTTAGTAATATTAACATTATTATAATTACAGCAATATTATATCTTTGCAAAAATATACATATATGTATGGCGACTGGTTAGTAGGAAGCAGTGGCGAGGGGTCGAAATATGGCGAAGGTAATCCGGACCAAAAAACACCACCGCGTGGTGCAAGCTTCACGCGTTTCTTCAGAAGTTAGGGCCTCAAATTCACCATGCAAAAAAGCACTGATAAAATAGTGACAGTCTAGCCCGCGCTACTCTATACTGAGTTGGAATCAGAAATATTAATCATGGAAAACAAAACATTTTATTGAGTTTGTAACTACTTGTCATCCTTATCGTAGAAAGATGTATTATATTGAAAATGTTTAAAAAACCCATCTTGCTAACGTAACCATAACTTCGTAACTAAGTTTGGAAAACAATGTTTCGCCGCGCTAGTCACTTAAACGACAATCCATATTAATTAAAGCCATTATGGCAAATAAAACTTACCGCAATAAACAAATACATGAGATAAACACATTAAAATAAACAAAAACCGGGATAAAGTATCGATTCTCACTCACTAATTCACTATTTTGATAAAAACTAATCACGTTCCAAACACTCACATAAACAAATTAAACAATGATAATGGCGGAAACGTACTATTATACTTCTAAATAAAAATATCTAATTTGCGATGTATTTTCTTCTATCGTTCTTATTTTGTTTATTTTGCATCTTAAAACTTATTCGTCTCTTCATAACAGAAAGAGAAAAGAAACGTTAACATCGCTTCAAATAGAAAGAGAGAGAAAACTTAAGCCACAGCCGGCCGGCTTGCCTTTCACCATTTTCAACCGAAAGGCACGCGACTGTGGTGCGTTGGTGAGAAAGAGACAGAGTAATAACAATCAACCGTTGCCCGTGGCAACCGCGCCAAGACACAGTGCAAAAAGGAAGCTAAAGGACGTCGGCTTGCCTCAAGGAGATTTTGTACAAAAATTGATTTGATATTCCTTGCACGCGGGGCGCGGCGCGCGCGCGAGCGTTTTTAAAGTAGACAATTAAATACTTAGAAATTCATAAAAAATAGTTGTAGCTATTATTAATTAATTTTACCGAAATGGCGAAAAAAATTAAGTAATGACATGTTATAATGGATCGATGGGGATGGGATTTTAAAAGGTAAGCCGATGGGAATCGGCTTGTATGGACCCTTCGCCACTGGTAGGAAGTCAAATATTATATAGTTACTTTCCATTATTTTATTACAGGAAATAGAACGATCTAAAAATACTGTCAAATATTACCATGGTTTTATACAGATGTTTTATGTTACACCAAAAACGGAAACAAAAGTGTTCACTTTACTTTTTAGAACCCAAAAACACCTTTTTTCATGCCTTTTTTCTACTATTTAATGCTTAGTCGCAATGAACAATATTTTGCTCAAACACATTTTGTCAGCAGATGGTTACGCATGAATGAGCGCGTTGTTAGTATGTAACCATTCGATAGCTGCTTGTGATAGATAATTCTGAGAAAAATCCCCTTTTGTTAACACAAACGATACTCTCTTCGCTCAACATACAATACAAGATTTTTTATTTACGTAAAAACCAAACGTCAAGTGAGTTTTATCTACAATTATTTAAAGAAGAAATAATTATTAATGAGTTACGAACAATTTCATTGCTATACATACAGCATATGTATCGGAAATGTGATTCGGAGGAGAATGATTTTTTTTTTCTTTAAATATCCACTTTTTACTTGTACCAAGCAACACGCGCACTGGCAATGAGTATCGCCCGCCCAAATGGAGTACGCTACGTATCTCTCGGAGCCCGCTACGTATCTCTCGGAGCACGCTACGTATCTCTCGTAGTACGCGCCTGTGCTACGACCGCGTGATGTTCATGTGAGCCGGTCCATTTTTATGGAGTTTTTCTTTTCGTGATAATACCATTCCTACTCGAGGTTATTTGCTTTTTTGAAGGGTTCTCTCTTCACTTTATTTTTATCTTTATTATCTTACATGTCATTCGATACATCCTAGCAAGCAAAAAGTAGAAAGAGTATTTCACATTTGGTAAACTTCAAGTTATTTTGAACAGTACTTGAAGCGGTAATTTTTATATCATATCATTTATTAGTTCATAAGCATGGGTATTACAAGATGTCATATAAAAAAGGTACAGCCATAAATCACCGTAAGGTATACGAACATTGAATATTAAAATTTTAATTATTATTATTACTTAGTCATTATAATTCATTAGATCATCCTTCATATTCAAAGTTAGGATGGCCAAATTTTGAAAAGCTGTGTCTCTGAAACTATCGATTGTATCAAAACCTTTACCCTCAAATTGTTGCAAATTTAACCTACTTTAAAACTTTCTTACACAATCTTGATGAAAAATAAGCCCTTCTGGGTCAAAACCGACAAAAACTGAAAAAAGGTAAATTTTTTTTTGAGAATGACCCGCGCCATACTTGGCTATTACTCTGCGTATTTTCATATGTCCAAACTCATCAACATTATCATGTTTTGAGGCATAATATACAAAGTTACATGCAGATTCCTAATACGTCCTGTTGCACTTTCTCATTTTCGGTTTTTCAATTAAAAAGTTTCACAAAGTCGAATGTTACCAAAATAGAAGCTTAAAGCCGGTATCTAGCCGCGATATGACCAGCCGGATATTCTGAGTCAATGGCCCGGTCAACCAAAATCACCGGAAAATGCACTTTATGCTAACATTAATTCATTTTCTTTCCCATTGTGCTGTTTAGGCGATTGAACTGTAAACAAAACCAACAGCGTGCTAATATATGAAAGCTGTGAATGTGCAATAATAGTCGATTCAGGGTAATTTAGATACAATAATAAACGCTTGAACAGCCTTAATCGCGTGTATACTTTGAATTAGAGCCAATATTTGTAATATTAATGTTCTGGTCTAATACATACGTGATGCGTAGTCATTGTCTATATCGGGTCATTTTGAACTTACCATCCGAATTTTAAGGATGTGTCCAGTCCATGAAACTAAACAATTTTCTCTAAGAAACATGTGTCAAATTTCACCAAAAAATTTTGGTGAACTGAATTGATCACGTGATCTCTTTGATTTGTATGGAAATTCGACTTTTATTTTACATATTTGACCATGTGTTCCTTAGAGAAAGTTGTTCTGTTTCATGGACTGAACACATCCTCAAAATTTGGATGGTAAGTTCAAAATGACCCTGTATATTTTCTATCACTCACAACAAGACATAACTTATTATATTTATGGGATTATTTTATATTTACCTGGGACGACTTGGCAGGCGCCTTTAGTCAATTAGCACTTTTATCGACAATCGCTTGTAAAATCTAGTTGCAAACCTAATTTCAATGAGGTGGCGATTCGATTTTACAAGCGATTGTCGATAATAAACGCTAATTGACTAAAGTCGCTTGCCAAGTTGTCTAATATATAATATAATAATCTAATGTGAGAACGTTCAAAAGACATAGATAACTAATCAAATTAATTATTAATTGATAATCAATCGTTCTGTTTATGAATCAGTTTCGTTTTAAAACAACACGAACTTGTACTGAAACATTTGATGATTTAATTATAGGACATTAACTACAAAATTAACTGGTACCTACTTAACATAGATTTAATAACACATAACTTTAATAGAACACTTATAATTATGCATAACGTGCTAGCGTTAACAAACTTTCCCATTTATAATGTCGAGATAGGATATAACTTCGACACGGTCTTGAGCATTTCGAGGAGCGCGCTAGGATCGACGTTTATTCATACAGGATTATCTTTGCTCTGTCCTTCGGGAATCCGGGAATCTCATAGCATCAGAGAAGCTGAGTTAATTGGTCCCGAGGCGCATCGCATCAGTTACAAGTACAACAAACGTTGCACGGATATTCCCTAGGGATTGAGACTTGTTTAGATAAAAACATTGTTAGAAAGGATACCCTTCTTTCCACATTGCTAAGCTTGCATCTACATTTTCAAGACTGTATATTTTATTTATAATAAAAAAAACAGTAATCCTTACTAATCCTTAATCCTTACAATATTATAAATGCGAAAGTCTTTTTGTTTGTTTGTTACGCCTTCACGTCTTAACTACTCAATCTATCATCATGAAATTTTGCATACAAGTTGTTAGGAGTACATGAAAGAACATAGCGTTTGTGAAGTTCTAACAGTGCGTAAGTCAAAAATTAGTATTTTACAGGAGAGCAAAATAACTGCGTAAAATTTAAGTTGTGTTGGCTCTTCAGATTTACTTACGCAGTGTGACTTTCATCGAAATACGCAGCGCTATTGGCTGGCTATCTCCATTCTGATTGGTCGGAAAAAAACGCGCGGGCTTTCTTCATCGTGGCGTCAGAATCACGGTAACTACCTATTATCTCGAAAAAAAGAACTGTTCCCGAAGGATAGAATAAAAACTGTTCGCAGACGAAGTCGCGGGCGGTCGCTAGTGGTAGTTATAAAACTGATCGCATTATTTGATGAAATACTAAGACGAAATCTTCGAAAGCAAAATCGGAATTGATTCTTTTGTGAGGGTATTATTTGTTTTGAAATAACTTATACCAATCCCTGAATGAATAAAAATGAAATTACGTTCTATAAATCCTTACGTACCAAGATTCTCAATCCTTTCAGTTTTAATGCCACCACAGCGATTTCAATTTTCAAAGCAATTTCATATATCACTTGAAAAAGAAAATTATTACTTTAGCAGTGATTTACTGTAGCGAGCAAGTTTAATCTATACGATTACGGTGCTTTTTAAGAAACATTGATTTACAAAAATGGTTACTTTTGTATGTGAAACGTAAATAAATTATATACAAAAACCAGTATAAAAAGTATTTTTTGTTTTAATTCAGATTATAAACTATCTGTCCGCCAAATATCCAAATCCGTCCAGCTTGTGCGTTGAGTATGCAAGCATACAGGCTTTCAGAGTTTACAATTTTAATATGCATTTTCTCTGTACCATGCATGGCTTAATTGCCCAATTCTACAACTAACAAAAAGCAACAATAATTCCAGACCAGCTAAAATAAACCATTTGTTGTGCAAATAAACACACAACTATTCGCAGTATTACGAACAGCCAATTATTCTTAAAGCATTATTTCACCCGTGAAAGTCGTACCAATTCTATTTCTAATTAAACAGGGCAGCACTGCGCAGTAATGCTTTGTCATTATTATACCACAGTTCTATTATTTGTTTTGGTATTCCTTACAATTAGCACAGGTATTTCTAGCTAAGTATTTGAGTGTTAGGTTTTGTAATTTCCATTTTGTTTGTTCCTATGTTTTTTTTTGTTTCTTAATTATTATTATAATTGACAACATAGTACAACACAGTGGGTTACATTAGCTAAGGAGCTCTTATAATATTAGAAATGGGTTTGACAGACAGACAGATGAACAAGATTTCTTGATGTCAATCTTTCTTGTGTTACGTGTAGTGGAATCAAGTTTATAGTAACAAATGACGACCCCTGAGAATTGAAAAAAAAACATGCTTCTAAATCAACGCTCTCAAAACAGAAGGTAGGTAATACAGCATTATCTTGCAAAGGAAAAAATCCTAATAGTAGTTTATGAAACTGATGCATAATGAGGGGTATAATAGTATCACACGAGTGCTTTAATACCTAGTTATGTGCAGTTTCATACACTACTTTATCTACTCTCATACAATTCGTGATTGAACCTATAAAATAAATTATCAATGATAAAAAGAGTAAGTAAGTAGTTTCTAGACTTGCTACGATTTGGTAGGTAGTATTTAGGTACTTACCTAGGTTAAGTAAGACGTTTTTCCGTCGCCGCATCTAAAATATCGGGTGGAGTCCACACTCACTACTATCAGACATTTTTAAGCAAAAGTAAAAATTAAAATCAAAACATGGCGCGTATTCTATTAGAAAAAATAATAATGAGGTAGTGCATTCCAGCAGACTAATCGTTACGCTAAGTCATCGATCACCATAGAGTACATTTTTATCATGGAAAGTATGTGGAAATATCATTGTTCTTTTTTAATATCGCGGCACTGCCTTCTTCTTGGATTTGCCCTGTATCGTAATGAGAAAAAAAGTTATTTTATAGCATACTTCAGTTAGCAAAGGTATGTTATAAAATAACTTTTTTTTTTTTTTTCGGTATTGCGTGTATAAAGTATGTTATAAATGCGCTTTGAAATTCATAATTCGAATTTTACGATATGAGAGTCGATAAAAAATATTATAATAGTTAAACTTTTTTTGCTAGTTTTTAAGTTCTATCTTTGCATTTTTATAGTTTCAAGAGATACACAAGGGAACTCCTTAAAATCAAATAGGAACTGTAGGTTTAGTGATTGAGATGTTTTTAGGGAAAACATCTCAATCACTCTGTCTGTTCTTTTTATAAATTTAAATTAATGAGCCTCACTATATCACACACATCTAATAGGGACTTTATCGTTTTCATTTTCCTAAGTGGTAATATTACTTATTTTATCCATGGTGACGTAATAGTGTATGACATTTTGCTAGTTAGTAGCTTTTTTAAATTAAAGTAGTAAGCTCTGAATACCAAACAATTACTTTAATGAGTTTATAAAACTTTCAATAAAACAAAATGATAATAGTAAGCTTAAAGATATGGCTCTATATTACGAGTATATCAGTACAGGATGACAAACGTTATTTTTTTTGGTTTGATATAACTACCAATATTGATATAAATTGCTTCGATGACGCAATTTACAGTCTTTTTAATAAACAATTTTCACAAAACAGAGGGCCTTTACAAAAAAACATCGCGATACGCGTACGATGTTCATTCCACTCATTGACATTATTGACTCAAGTATAAAGTTTAATCAAAATCAAGTGAATTTGTCAACGAACATCGTCCGCCTATCATAATTCTTTTTTGTAATAGGCCCTCTGAATAAGCTTATTGGGAATATTTGAATTTACTGTATAGCCTGTTAATACTCTATCATTAAGTAAAGATCAAATTTTAATGGGTATTTCGGAGGCTCTTTACTTAACGCAACGACAGCTTTTGCGCTCAAACGATTAATAATAAATAAAACTAAATTACGCTATAAACTAAGTTATTTTTTATTTATTTATTTGAACAGATAATAAACATCATTACTAACACTATGGTACAAATTTGCAAAAAAACAGGTAGACAGGTACAATTATAGGTGAAGACTGCATGCAATTTTATAAAAAAATATAAGTGATCAAAATGAAAAATGAATAGTTATTAAAATACAAAAAAATATTGATTTGATAAAATGAAATTCCATAAAATACTTATTAAAAATTAAATTAAATTAAATGTCAAAAAATAAAACGGCTTCTAAAAGTTAACAGAGGATAGTTTTTTATAGCTGCGAATGCCACCATTGAATAGATCCAAGTTTTTTGGATTTAGCTAGGCTATTGAACTCTCTTAGAAATCGACTTATAGGCGCATTTCGGCCAAGGTTAGACCTACAACATAAACTAGAACCCCATAAAATCTTGATGCTCGTGGGAGCTTTGAGGGAACAGTGAAAGAGATTGACTCTAGTAAATCAGGTACGCCAAGGATGCCATTCGCTAGTCTAAAGAGAAGTGAGAGGTCGTGCATGCGTCTTCGATCCGAAAGAGGGCATCCCATTTTAAAATAGGACAGACCATCTTTCAACATTATGTAACCACACTCTTGCCAAGGTTACATGAATATGTTAAGTGCCATAAGAATTAAACTGATATTGAAGAGAACTGGTGCCTGAACTAAGTAGGGTCAGACCCCCCTGTATGACAAGTCACCAGGCTCACTACACCCATTAAATTTTAACTCATTTATGGACGAAGACATTGTTTAACACTGGGTGTACAGATTATAGGAATAATAGAGATATTAAACTAGTTACAGGAAATAAAGTAATTGCTATTCTAAGTAAGGTAGCAGTTAAAAGGAAAATTCTATCGCCAACTCTTAAACTCTTACATGTGTATGTAAAACAGCTTTCTAAGGCTTGATATCGAATCCCGGGGATACTGAATTAACTAAGTTTATGCCAAGTTCAATTTGCATTCATTACAATCATTGTTTACCCTGTTTCAGAAACAAGTTTAGTTTTGTTAACTGTTTATCTATTGTGGTCGTTGGATGACAAGAAGTTTCATTTAATGCAATTTTATCTTTTATCGACCATTTGACATCTTAATCCTTACTAATCTTAACTACTGAACCGATAATCATGAAATTTTGCATACATGTTGTCAGAGAAGGATATAGGGTACATTTCATCCCGAAAAAATGTATTGTTCCCGAGGGATAACAAAAAACCTTTCCACGCAGATGAAATCGCGGGCGGCCGCTAGTTATACTATAAATCTATAAATACATATAATCTATTAATCGACATACCTCATCATCATCATCATGTCAGTCGCATGACACCCACTGCTGGGTAAGGTTAATTGACATTATCTATAAAGTGTGAAAATGTTTAGAAAATATTTATTCTGGCACTATGTACCTAGATTCAGCTTGTTGACCCAGGGTCAAACTAATAATATGATTATGATGATAGAGATCCGTGATGATATTCTGTAAGCCCAAAATAAATTGAACATTTGCAAGATTGATGATGATGAACTACAAATTATACGTACCCTGTGTAGACTCCTATACATTCATTCAAACAAAGAGTGTGAACATTTGTAAGAATACTATATTTCTAGTGAAATTCAATCAGAAAATACTGGGTAAATTAGAATTTCTATGCCAAAAGAATGGCGGTTAAAAATTTTTAAAGCAGTATACAAAAAATCCATTAAAATACTTAGTTTTGCCTTCACCTGCAATGCCTTTTTGATTCAATTAATGGTTTCAGCCTGTTTATAATAAAGACACAAAGTGTTTCTTTTTAAAATTATACTTACGTTCGTAATTTAATGGAACAAAAGAAGGCAAGTCTAAGGGCGAATAAGAGTTGTATTTCATTGCTAAAAATTCAGTTTAATTATAACGGTTTTGAGAGTATGAGCCGTTAAAACGTTCCGTTGGTGTAGTTTGAGCAGTCCTCATTTCTAGTAGGCTAATGTTTCCAGCCCTTCATCCAAACAAAGTGCTTAAACAAACCGTTGTTTTGTTAACTAGTGTTTTGAGTGCCTACTAACTTTTGCAATAAAGCGTAACGTTTGCTCTTTACGTCAAGGTTAGTGTGAGATCTGTTGCTTGTTAACCCTTGGTTAATTAACAGGCTTTGTGGAGCAATCAACTGCGTACCCACAAATATTATAGAGACATACGTTCTACATCGCAATATTATAGTCACAAAATAACATTTAACGATAGAGGCAATTAACTCATAATGTTTTAGTCAAATGTTTTAATTGTAATTAAAAGTTAACTAAATGTAATGTTGTTTACTTTGAATAAACTAACCAGAGCTGCTTCCAGAATCCAATGCATGCGAGAGTCAAGTGGGCAGTTTCCATTCCAGATTATTGTCATATAAAATAGCGGGGCCTAACTCCAAAATTCAGGATAGGGTCGGAGACTCGGAGTCCATTAGCGTAAAATGAGTCAAAAAGTAAATGATGCACGAGAAAAAACACACTCACTGCAAAACACTTCCAATACAAAACAAAACAACAAAACACAAACAAACGACAATCAAACGTTGTGACGTCGCCGTCGTCGTACTGTCACTATACTGTCAAACTGACAGTAGAAACCAGCCGAGTACACAGTGCTGCCATTTTTCTATTGGAATCGATTACTAAAACGATTTTAGTCTTGTTCGTTACTGTTATAATCTAAAAAATATTTTCTCATATTACTGGTTTTAATAAAAACTATATTTTTTTAAGTTATTTTCAGTCAAACAAGAATTGCCGTTACAAATAATGTAGTAGGTAATTAATAATATATTTTGTTGGTATCGAATTTTTATAATTTTTATATCGAATCGATTGTTTAAGAGATTTTTCCGTACCTATAGAGCAACGTCAATCGGATAAAAATCTTTGAATTGTTATTGAAATGGTTTTGGTGATGGCGATTTTATTACATAATAATTCCAATTGCAATATTCAAATTGAATTAAATAATGATTTTTAAATTTTATCGAAAGTTTGTACACGGTATTTTAAATTTGGGCCGTAGATGGGCGTAAGCCTTTCATTTAACTTCATTGTTTTTTGGATTAAAAACTGATTCAAAGCCAAACTTTCATTTTGAATTTCGTTGTCTTAATCAACAGCGTTGAACGAAATGTATGCAGACTACGTCCATTGTTTCGAATCACAAAACAACAGAATTTGTTTGTAGGTACCTCCGTTTTAATTCAAGTGCGAAATAAACTTTGTCGGCTGTAATGTGAATTTTAAACAATCATTTTAGTCCCTATTGTCTTAGTTCCTCGAACAACTCTCGCTGATATAGAAACTAACTGGAGTGGTAATTTTAACCGACTTCAAAAAAGGAGGAGTTTGTCGGGAAATTCTTTTTAGATATGTTACTCGATTACGCGAAGACCGATTTGGAAAAAACTTTTTCCAAATTTTTGTTTCGACTTCAGACATTGTAATAACCCACCACGAAGACCCAATGCGGTTTGGTGGGTGTTAACGACTGCAATGAAGTCGGTACCAGCGGCTTAATGTGCCTTTCAAAGCACGGAGGAACTCGAATTAATATATTTTGGTCACCCATCCCATGACCGACCCTTGCAAGAGTTGCTTAATCTTCGCAATCACAGGGCGCATGGCCTTAGCTAAACCAAGCTCCTCTTTTCTTTTTTAACTATGTATATTTTACTAGTTTTTTTTAGTACAATGGGGAACTTTCGACAGTTAAAAAACACCTGCAGACTTTCCATTGGGGCACTTATGCTTGATAATCTTTCCCCAGTAATAGATATCCTAACTTTTTTGCCATGATATTTTTGTTAAATTAAGGAAAGTAACTTAAATTAGCGATTTTTTGCGGGGTGCGCGGTGCCTTAATTGAAGTGAGGCACCCGGTTATGGGGTACACTGAATATAGTACTTTTTTATCGGAGTTTGATCCAAAACCCAGACTTAATAACAGTCCGGGTTTTACCCGGACTACAATCATATCCCCGCCCGGACGCTCCCCGGACGCCCTCCTAACTAGGACAAATCCAGGGAAACCCGGACGGATGGCAGCCCTATGTGGGACCAACTCTGAAATCGTGAAAAGCTGTTTCATACAAAAATTAATAACGTAAATACCTATCAAAATTTATGAAACGGCTGATTTTTAGGGTTCCGTACCAAAATGGTAAAAAAGGAACCCTTATGGTGTGACTCAGTCTGTCTGTCAGTCACAACTGGATATCTCGAGAACTACTAACGGTATCAACTTGAAATTTAGAATAGTTTGAGATGACATTTGCCCAACTATTTTACAAAAAAGAAATAAATAAAAAAATAAATATCTTTTTTACAACACGGACTGAAAAGGGGTCTTAAAAGTTTGAAGTGAAGCTACTAGGGCATGTGGGGTATCATATGAAAGAGCGCCGTTTGCACGTTTTTAATAATTTTTGTTTTAAGCCGCATAGTTTTCGATTTATAATGAAAAATGTAAAAAAAATACTGCCCCCCCCCCCCTATCTCCGAAGTTTGCAAAGAAAAAAATCTGAAATAATTCTATGTGATAGCAGTTTGTATAAAGATTACAGGAAAAATAAAACGATGTCTCAATATAGCACACTTTTTTAGAACTTATCAAATTTCTAAAAAAGTTAACATTAGTTCCACTATCGGTCAAGAGATGGCGCTGACCAAAAACTGCTATACTAATTTTATTATTCTACTCTGCAGTGTGGTTTAATGGTGCAATTATGATGGTACGGAACCCTCGGTGCGCGAGTCCGACTCGCTCTTGCCCGGTTATATTTTCCTTGTTCAGTTTTCTACCATATTCGGCTTTAGGGGATTTTTGTAACACGTTGTCTAACTACTACGCCACCGCGCTGCGACCATAGCAGGTATTTTTTAACACGCTTTTTCTATAATATAATACCTAGGTGTGCTACAACCATAGACATAGAAAAATTTTCGCTGCGCGCTACAACAGAAAACCAACTTTACCCATTTTTCAAATCCGAAACAGTTGAGTCGCGAAAATTTGCTTAATCTACGAGGTGGGACTAAATCTGGCGCTTACGTTCTCCCTCATTAGGCGACGAGTTTAACACCAATTATCTAGGACGGTACACTCAAGGGTCATATTTTCAAGAGCGTAAATTCATTTCGTATGCACAAAGTTGCATGAGTTTGCTGAGCATCCTACCTTATAAGCGTAAGACGAGAAGAGCGGGTGTTTTTAAGTACCTCTTACGTACTTTGGAGATTTATTATTTATCTTGAAGCTACATGAGGGTAGTGTTGGTAATAACATGGGTTTTCTTAGTAACCAGTAATATTGTAAGATGAAATTTCGCATAGTTAATATTTACCTATAAATTTTTTTAGTCTGATTTAAAATATTTACCGCGACAACTCATGTCCAAGATGTGATAATACCGAATAACAAAATCTTTTGACTTAGTATCGTGTGTCTTTTTTTTAGCAAGCACTAATTGTGATTGCTAATTAAAAGACGGAGTAGTTAGACGTAATATCAACGTCGTAGAAGTGTCCGAAGACAAACCAAACAATTTAAAAAGTGATTTTCACAATATAAAATATACCCGGAAATAATGATTGTCCGTAGTAATCAAATTAAATTTTACTTTGGAAACACCTAATAGAAATCTTTATGAGTAAGTACTTATTATATAAGTCCTGCAGGAAATGGGCTACTCTAGTTTCCGCATAATAATTTATAACGTAGAGAATTAGGGGATACGACCATTTGTCATCAAAGCCCGCGTTATGGAGATTTGCACGTTGTCGCTGTAATTGTGTTATCATAACATAAAAATGCAAAACGGTATTTAATAAGAGTTAAGAATGTAAAAACATCTCTGGAATTTTAGATGTTTTGATTCACGCTATTTTGTTTGTGATTATTATACCAAAAAGTCGTAGGCATAGTCGTAATATTCAAAATATTCATCCTAAAAGGTAAAACCGGTGGTAGGAAAATATAAACGATTCAAAAGTACTTAATATTTAAGGTTATTTGAATAAAGCTTCTTTGACTTTGTCTTTGACCGGTTATCTGCAAAAAACCAACTTTACAATTTGTATCGCAATTTGAAAGTTTGAGGTTAGATTTAGGCATTAAAATTAAATAATCTTTCTGGTTGTAGATATTATTATGAAGGACAAACTATATGTGTGAAGATCTAAATGATAAAAACTGTAAATTTTTGCTTCGAATGTATAAAAAAATTAAAATATCTTTGACAAGGGGAGACATTTGATTGGTTTTACCTGAAAAAAAAAAAAATAAGCAGCTGTATTTCCTAAAGTAATATTCGTATCGCTGTTAGAAATATTTAGCAAGACGTTCTAAACAATAGCTATCTTTTATAAAATTTTGAAACCTGTAAGTACTACAGAAACTGAATAAACAATTTTTATTGAAATATTTATAGTTGGTTTTACCTGTATAAAATATCGAAATATCAATGTGAAAACCTGTTATCTGTTAATCTTTACACTTTTCAGTGTGTTTTGACTAAAATAATTGCGTGAAGTACATTTTATAACTTTTAGTATAGAGCCAACTACGAAATATCTGTTCCATAGAAAAGTATAATTTTTATTCTAATTTCGGCATTTTTTCAGTTTTTTTTAGATAAAGTCTAAAGCTATGATTTTAGAGCAAAGGTGTCTTCAAAAAGAAATGACTAGACTAAATAAGCTACAACATGGTTTTTAAATCTTCCTTTTATAATTAATAGTTCTCAAGATATGACGCTTCGAAATATGGGCAGTTAGGACTAGTTTGACAAGGGGAAACATTTAATTGGTTTTACTTGAGAGAAAGTACATTTAATAGATATTACCTGATTCAATCCACGAAATTTTAGAATGCTAAAACTATGTTACTCTGTTTTAGTTGTAGTGATTATGAACATTTTTCATTAATTTTGACAACAAAAACTAACTAAAAACACGTTACTGGGTTTTACTCGAAATTAAAAAAGATATAACATTAACATAACATTAGTTAGTTTTACCTGTATATATTTATGAAATAAAATTCTGTATCTCCTAAACTAAGCGGAATTCGAGAAAACGGGTTCTACCTGTAGACGCAGCTTGAAATTTCCTGTCGATTGGTGTAAAAAACGAATTTTTGCAAAAAGTGCGGTTTTACCTTTAAGGGTGCGAAGTAGTGTTTCTCGTATTTTCTGAAACAGTCTAACTTTACATACGACTTAGCAACGACATTGAATAGGTGATATTGAGAGCAAATAAGCAAAGAAGGTAGCGAAAGATATGGCATAAACAATTTAATGACCTTATTGTGTTGTAAAGACAAAGTTGTGACTTGATAGTGCTAATTAAGTGTCGTTATGAAATGTAATTAAGGGGTAATTAAGGAACCCCTTTCCTTAGAGAGGTGATAACGTGTCGTATGCGCGGCACACTCGCTAACAGCGACATAATCAAGTCTCAAGGAGTACGTTATCGGCTCGCTTCCTTCGACCGTCAACTGATGGCGAACACACACAGATGTTGCGTTCGCGCTGAAAAAAACAGAAAGAATAACTGACATGTATGCTATAAAAAAAAATTTATAAGGAATGTATAAAATAAATATATTTAAATATAAGTACTTTCAAATTATAAGTTTTTAACCAATTTTTTGGGTTAAATCCATGTCCTGAAAGTATGTTTATTTCATGTACTATTTTGAATGATGAATAAAAAATCTTCCATTGATCTCGTTACGAAAAATGTAGGAAAAATCTTCAAGCCACCTCCTTCCCCAAGTTATTTGTACTGGATTGGTAGTGTTAATTAAGTGACGTAATGAAATTTAACTAAAGAGTGATTTTGGAGCGGTGATAACGTGTAGTGTGCGTGATACACTCGCTAACGGGTCGACCACAGCCAGCCGCGCCGGGCGGTGCGGCAAGCGCATTTGTTAATCACTGAGCGGTCGTGACGACAAGCAGAAAGACCGACATCGCAATAGCGCGCAGTGAATATTGAATTCGCTTGCCACGGCGCGCTTGCCGCGCCGCCCGCCGCGGCTGGCTGTGGCCAGGCCGTAACAGCGACATAAGTACTTTATCACTTCGCTTCCTTCGACAATCAACTGATGGCAAACACGCACAGAAGTGGCGTTCGTGCTGTAAAGATAGATAGAATAAGTAGATACTCTTTGAATACTTTTCTCTAATTGTTCTGAATAAATATATCCATAAATATAACCAATCAAATCTGTGCAATAGAATTAAACATTATTTTAGCGTCGTTATTAAAATGTTAAATAAGAAAGAAGAAATTCTCAAAGAGGTGATGACTTGGCTGTCCGCGCGTATACACGCAATTCAATGGAGTCGGTTGTGTACAATGAACGAGAGAGGCCATACTTAAGAAAAATACCAGTTTATTAGAATTTTTCACCCAGGGCCTCAAACTAACTACAGCGCGTTAGTAATTTGGTTCCCGCAGTAGAACTTATGATTACAAGGAACTTTTACTATGAGGCTCTATAACTCTGGATATCACGAAAAAATCAGCTATTCCATACAAAAGCGCAAGACCTACTCGACCTTAATGTGTGGAACAGCAGATTTTTTTCTCGATATCAAAGTTGGCCGCATAGTAAAAGTTGCTTGTAATCATGAGTGGAACCACCCCACTGCACGAACCCAGCGTGTACAGTTGAGTGCAGTGTGTCTCAAACACTGAAGTGTCACATAACGACGTAATCCGCTGGCCACGCCGCCCCCACCCCTACGTTAAACATTTCCTGTGTACAATAAACAAGAGATGTCGCGCTTATCTGTGCTGTAAATAGTTTGCCCACCAACTATTTAGCGAGGAATCTATTTAAACGTACCACTTAAACTTAGGACTGTGGGTATGGTTTTTGTGGCTTTGTTCTTATAAAAGCTTGCACTTTTCTTTGCGTATCTTCATTTAACAAGGACAATCTCATACGAAGGGCACACGGGAAGAAGGGGCTCATCGACATTTTTGAACAATTTAGTTCAAATTGATCAAAATTGTCTATGAGCCCCTTATTCTCTTACAATTTCATTCGATAGCCTTTGAATGGGTCTTTCAAATGACATATTTAAAACAAACTAAAAGGGGCCCATTTTTCGTTATATTGTCTCAGTAACAATAGGGTCGGTAAGTAACAAAATCTTTTATTAGCAATTTTCTTATATTTTGTTAATTGTTCATTTCAAACTAACAATTGCATTCGATAGCATTGTCATACTCAAAACAAACTAGAGTACAATTACATATTAAAAAAAACCAGTCAAGAGCGAGTCGGACTCGCGCACCGAGGGTTCCGTACCATCATAATTGCACCATTAAACCACACTGCAGTGCAGAGTACAATAATAAAATTAGTATTGCAGTTTTAGGTCAGCTCCATCTCTTGACCGATAGTGGAACTAATGTTAACTTTTTAGAAATTTGATAATTTCTAAAAAAGTGTGCCATATTGAGACATCATTTTATTTTTCCTGTAATCTTTATATAAACTGCTATCGCATAGAATTATTTCAGATTTTTCTCTTTGCAAACTTCGGAGATAAGGGGGGGGAACGGTATTTTTTTTTACATTTTTCATCATAAGTCGAAAACTATGCGGTCTAGAAAAAAAATGATTGAAAACGTGCAAACGGCGCTCTTTCATATGATACCCCACATGCCCTAGTAGCCCCACTTCAAATTTTTAAGACCCCTTTTCAGGCCCTGCTGTAAAAAATATATTTATTTTTTTATTTATTTCTTATTTGCAAAATAGTTGAGCAATAGTCATCTTAAACTATTCCAAATTTCAAGTTGATACCATTAGTAGTTCTCGAGATATCCAGCTGTGACAGACAGACAGACAGACAGACAGACTGAGTCACACCATAAGGGTTCCTTTTTTACCATTTTGGTACGGAACCCTAAAAAAGAGACCCATTTCTCGTTATATCGCCTTATTAAAAATAAACTATTCAACATTAATCGGCCATTTTCTAAAATTTTGTTAAATGCCGATGAGCCCCTTTTTCTCGTGTACCCTTCATACATCTTCCTTCTTAATTGCTTTAAATTCAGATGTAGCAAATGTATGACGACGACCAACCACGTCCACCGAAATTTAGAGAATCGGCGAAGATACAGAAACTTGGCAAATACGTACCTAATCCATATTTTTAATATATGTGCTATAATTATTATAAAAATATGAAAGTTACTCTGTGTGCGAGCCTTTAAAATGGCTTGTACACTCTGTATGTCAGTGTGTATGTTAAGTTTTCACGCCTAGACCGCTGGACTGATTTTGACGAAATTGGTACCTATAGATCTATACCTTGGAGAAGGACGTTGGCTACTTTTTATCCCAATGGTGGGCACGGGTCTTCGCTCGCACGATAACCTGTAGTCCACTCGGGCGTAGCTACGGGCGGAAAACTAGTCAAATAATATTTGTTCGTCTAAATAAATTACGAAAAAAAAATTAACATCTAAATTCAATTATTCAAATTTTCTTTACTAATCCTTTCATCGATCACCCTTTAAATCCACTACAAATTTATTTTTTTAAGATAAAAGAAAAAATATCGCCAAAACTTCGTTTAGTGTTTACGTATTCTACGCCTAGACAGGAGATTATTTGTTTTTGCGTACCTATATTGATGAATGGGTACTAAGAATACTGAGATGAAAAGCTGGGTTTAATCTTCATAAATTACTTTTCTTCTCGCTACATACTTTAATGAAATAGGTACAGAGAGAAACGTATAGAACCAGCCACGATGCTTATTATTATTATTTTCATTTAATAATTTTGAATTTTTTTTTGATTTTATTTATATTATTTTATGGTTGTACGTATGATAATATGGATTGATATCGAAATAAATGAATTATTATTTTTATTCTAACCCCCAAGGAGTGTTTGTCGGAAAGAAAACGGATCAACCGATATTGTTTGAAAGGCTAAAAGTATAGGTTGGTTAGGTACCGCACACCAAATTCGTAATCTGGCACTCCTCAACTAAGTTGTGACTTGTCGCTCGGCAGCTAGAGAACTGCCCCCCTAATTACCCTATTATCTTAGTTACCACAGCGCAAGATACGTGGCTGCGTACAAACTTCGTATTTATTTAAAGTGAGTAGGTTGAAATTCGTTAGTAAGGTTTATGATATGAGCGAGAGCAGTGCTGTGACAGCACTGTTACAGCGCTGTTTTTATTTCCTTTATGAATCACCCACTTGAGGTAGAAGAGGCTAATGATATCAAAACGAAGAGTCTTTCTTTTCAGTTCATTGTTGAAATTTTAGCTGCCTAACGTTGTATAACTATTTGGAATAGAGAGTTGGCTGGCCTTCACAAAAAAGTAATTCTTGATAATGATTATGCGTGCGCATTAAACGCGCCAACGAGGCTGTCATCGCGTGTTTCATTAAAACAACATTTAACCAATAACTCAAAGCTTATCTCAGATTCGAGTTAAATACCAGGTTACTAGATTTTCAAATCAAATTTAAAAATACTTTATAATAGGTATCCCAAACTGGTGCTATAATAGCCTCCTAAGATCATCAGTAAGTAAGTACAACACAAAAGATTTCGCATCCCCGGCCATTAAGTTGGTAAAGCGCACCAACCACCTAAGTCCCCGAAACCGTATAAATTCAAACTAATTCGGAGATAGACGAGAAGTGATACAACTTTTACGAGGCAGAAAATCAAGTCATTAGCGAATATACTAAGCCTCGGAGTACTCACTGAGATAAGGGCCCTCAGCTTAATGACAATTCTGTTTAGTCGATAGTAATGTTCCTTAACCGCTTTATGTATAGGTATGTAAGTCGTTGTACGGAGTATCTGTTCAAGTACGATGGTTATGTTTCAAGTTTATTTTGGAATATTTTATGTAGGTACCTAATATTAGGATTCCTTCAAAACTTTCTACTCGTAATTAAGAAGGGTTTGATAAGTTTTACTTAATAAAAAAATACTTAATAACTATATTTTTTCAAACCAAAAGCTCATTATCCCTATGAGATAGTCAAATCTTTTATTATTTAACTATTTATTTTGGTGCAATTTAAGATAATTAAATCGATAAAATTTTTGAAAATGTGAATTAATTAGCTTAGTTTTAAATCAAAGTGATAGTTTCAAAAGCTAAAAATGTATCTAAAATTTTTAAAGCGGCATTTACAAGCAACGTTCGAAGAAAGCACGGAAATGCTTACATTGTGATCTGTTGCTACTAAAACATAATTATGTGATCCCGCACTTGAATGCACAAACCTGATTGCGTTGCCTACAAGAAAATATCATTGGTAAGTTATCTGACTTGAAAAGTATAACGTGTGCAGTGAGCCGTTAGATGTGTATCTCTTTCAATATTTATTAGATAAATACACGTCAAAGGTTTATTTAGAATCAAATGGTGTAATAGAAGGCAACAAGTGTGAAAATACTTTTTATCGAAAATAATAATTTTACAATTTACTTATATAAATAAAGTATTTTTTTAACAAGAAGACTGTTTTTACAAGGAACTTAGTAATTTAAAAAGTTGCGTAAGAAATGTTGCCACCATTTTTTAATTGGAATGCCGCCGCCTTATCGGTTTGTTTATTTGGTTGATATTTGAAATTTTTTATCTAAACCCTCATAAACATGATAGTTTTTAAATAATATTTGTTTGCACATCCGCTGATTTTAATCACTTTTCCAATCCGGTGATTATGAATAATAAATTAATGATAATAATTACTATCAAACATTTTCCTGTCAAAGTTTTCAGAGGGGGAAATTAATTTTAATGTTTGACAGACGTTTTCATTAATTTCGACCAAGGGGAATACCAAAGCTATTATCGCTATTTCACTCTCCATCCCTTCACTAAACTTTATTTCGCAAACCGCTGGCTACCCGACATTTTATCAATTCATAACTCAAGTTTACGTTGTGGTCAGGGCAAATTTTATCCGGCCCCACCTTTTTGCGGTCGTAACTGAAACTGAAAAGTAATTCAGAGAACACTGAAAACGTTAAACCGCAAAACAACATTTGAAAAGTTCCCAAAAACCGCCACGGATCGTTCCCTCGGAATATTCGTGATTTTGCGACCGGCAAACAATTGGGTGGGCTTGTTTTACCTACGTTTTATTCTGAATTGTTGTGGGATAAAATTAATGTTCCGATTTCGATTTTCCATTTCTATGGGAATTGAACAGCCGTGTTTGTTATTGCGCACAGTAACAGAATCGGGCGTTGCCAAGCGAGACGATAATTGTGTGCGAAATCCGACATACACAGTGATTCCGACATTCGACAGTAATGATAGTGAAACACTATACCTGTTACTGCGAATTCTCTCGATAACAATACCTCCAATATTGTGCCCTATGCGGTAATGATAAGTGAAAACATACAGCTATATTTAGCATGTAACAAAAGATATGGTATGTTCTTCGTTTCGTTTCACAATAAGTAACTTTTCTGTGAAATCACAATTTGTTAATAGTAGTTTATGAAACTGAAACATACCTAGTTATGTGCAGTTTCATACACTACTTTATCTACACTCATACAATTTGGAATTGAACCTGTACTTTTTTTGTAGCTGCGATATCGCCGCGATTGACGCCGCGATTATCGCAGCTCAAAAAGTCGCCCGTGAGCGGTTACGCATAAACATGAATCGCGGCGTCGTTGTCATCTATTTACATGATGGCGTAACCTAGATAACAATATGTAATAACATGTAGTTCCAGTTTTGCCCACCAGACCAGCCAGATAAGTTTGTTCAGTGCGGCCTATGCCGAATTGTCATAATTACACAGCCAATTTTCGCCGTACGCCAAAAATCGAGCTGCTTTAGTCACTCGTGTAAATATCACATTACCTTTCAGTTCGTATGATGAAAAATAAAGTCCAAGCGAACTGTAATAAAGTTTATTTACTTTATTGTCACCAAGGCCAGGTACAAGGCTAGAACAAACGTTTTGGGCACGCTTGTAAACAATAAAAGAAACTCTAGATGCCAAATTGCCATTTATTTACTTTGTGAGGCCAAACCTTAATATCACCGCTGGCTAGGCAGAAAAAAATGGCTTTAGGTCTCTCGGGTGCCTAACTTACAAAATTTGTCACTATCAGACTTTCGCAAAGTCTTTATGCCGAATTGATTTCTTTAGGGTTTGAATGAAAAAAAATACGGAAATAAATTTTCAATGCGTGTTTTCGTATGCTGGCCTCAATAAAAATGTCAGGGAGATGATAATGGTGACTTTTCAAGCAAATGGTTAAAATCAAGCAGTAATTTAAACAGAAAACCAGGCCTCCTAGCATTATATCGTGTGATTAGAGTTTTATCGACACTAAACTGTCAAATTCTATTGTCTTTTTAACCGACTTTAAAAAAGGAGGAGGTTCTCAAGTCGACGGTATTTTTACTTTTTATTTTTTTATGTATGTTTTACCATAACTTCATCAGTTGTTATCCGATTTATACAATTCTTTCTTTATCTCAAAGAATATAGTTTGTGTGTAGTTTCATAAAAAAATTACAGAGATCTGGCTGGTAGTTTTTTCATAATCCTGAAAAATGACAATTATTTAGCTTGCCATCACACGTGTTTTCACGGATTTTCGAACATAACATCTTTGTTTATGTACCGATTTAGATGATTCTTTTTTGTTTGAAAGGATATACTTCAAGAGTGGTCACATTTTAATTTCATCGATATTGGACCTTGAACTTCCAAGAAACACAAGGGAACTCCTCATATTTAAATAGTATATGTAAAGTGATTTGGATTTTGGTAGTTTTATGACAATCCAAAACAAACTAAACCATGGTCTGCGATGCAACGTCGCTACGGACAACGGACTAAACTTGGACTACAAAGACACAACGGAACTCCTCAAAAACAAACAGCGTAAATTTGGAAATTAAGTTGTGGGCATTTTACCATTAAAAATATTTTATACAGTTAAAAAATATTTACTTGCTTACATACGAGTATACCTACCTACCACTAAAAAGTTGAAAATAAAAAAACTTTTGTAACAAAAAAACAAAAACCTCCTTCAAAAAACCTGAAACAAAAACAGCTTCACAATTTAATATCTCTAAAAAAGCGATAAATAATTTTCAAATCATTAGTTACGCATATCATCCTTACTAATATTATAAATGCGAAAGTCCGTTTGTTTGTTTATTTGTTTGTTTGTTTGTTACGCCTTCACGTCTTAACTACTAAACCGATCATCATGAAATTTTGCATACACGTTGTCAGGGGTACAGAGAAGGACATAGGGTACCTTTTATCCAGAAAAAAAGTATTGCTCCCGAGGGATAGCAAAAAAACTTTCCACGCAGACGAAGTCGCGGGCGGAAGCTAGTTATTAATAAAACACGTCTAATGAAGTCGGGTGGGGCTTGTAGAAATATAAAAAAAAATAAGTTATCTTCCAGCCCCATCCGACTTCAATAGACGTGTTTTATTAATAATGTTATGCGTAACTCTCTCTCAATCGTTCCCTCATAACTGAGGATCGTGATCACCGGCTGCTTTTACGATTTGTCTCCATCGGTCTCGGTCCATGGTTGCTCTCACGGCTTGATGGAATTTGCTTGAGGAGGTTGCTACTCTTACTTGGTCAGACCATCTGGTTGGCGAACGACTTCGGGCTCTCTTGCCTTCTATTCCACCAACCACGACCAGCTTTTCGAGACTTTCATCTCCTCTTCGCATTATGTGGCCAAAGTGAAAGTACGCGATGTAAGCAAATAGTGGACAGCCGAGTCTTAACATTTAATTGTGTTAGGATAGATACATTTGTGCGTTCGGTCGTCCAGGGTATCCCAAGCATTCGCCTCCAACACCACATCTCGAATGCATCTATTCTATGTCTCTCTCTGGCTAGTATGGTCCATGTTTCCACTCCATACATAAAGATGGGAAAGACCAGAGGGCCTATTACGAAAATAACGTACGCAATTGCGTAACGCAGTCACATGGCCACGATAATCGTCCGCAGTTCGCTGGTTGTAGTTATAACAAACACTTTGAATTTGGCTACCGTAGTTCATAGACTACTAAACGAACAATGTCGGATACACTAGAGAAAAACTGTCAAACTCACGCAATTACTTCGCAATACCGCATACGAAAGTGATTTGTAATAGGAAACAATCATAACGAAGCACGGACGCAGCTGCGTGTATCGCATTAAACTTTTCGTAATGGTTCCCTATGTATTTGCATAAAATTTTAAGGCATAATATGTCATGGCATAATATGATTTCGCCGAATGATGTTTACGCATAATATTATTTAGTCATAACAGCTTATGCATAATTTTTTTAAGCATAACTAATTTAAGCATAATTATGTTTAAGCATAATATTCTTTGGCATAAATTTAAACACGCATAATGTTATATACGCATATTATTATAAACAAAAAAATATCACGACGTTTAAAATCACGAAAGAACATTTTACCTAAAATACAAAATCCCGAAGCTTAAAAAACCGAAGGTTAATTGAGGGTTACATGCCATCATGTCGGTTCTGGCACTTCGCCGGCCGCTACTGCGGCACGCTCGCTTCGCTCGCTCGGCTCGTGCGTTGTTGGTCGCAATGGAACCTAACCTCCTCCTCGCTCGCTACGCTCGCTCGTCGTCGCACCTAATAGACTTAAACAGATTTTCGGGATTTTTAACTATCGGCATTTTAACTATCGGCATTTTATCTTTAACTGTCAGGGTCTATTGGATATCGACATTAAGGATTTTCGGTATTTTTAAAATAGGTGTTTTATGAGTCGATATTTAGGTCGTATGTGTTATGAGTTTTTGGCATTTTAATACAATACCTACCCCTTGTGTATGAAAATAAATAAGTGCGTAAAAATATTTATTCTTATTGTTTTTGACTTTTATGTCTAAATAATATTAGGCGAATAGACAATATGCCTAATAACATTATGCGAAAACAAATTAGTCTAAATGATAATTATGCTAATATAAATAGTATGCCAAAAAACAATTATGCGAAAGTATTATTATGACAAAAAAGATTATGCCAAATCCGTTATGCCAAATCAAATTAGGTATAAAACAGTTATGCGAAAACAAGGGATCCCTTTCGTAATAGACCCCCAGGGCTCTCACTAAGCGCGTTTTAGTACGAAAACCTAGGCTACGGTTTTTCCAGATGACTTGAAGGGTTGTCCCTATGTATTTGCATAAAATTTTAAGGCATAATATGTCATAGCATAATATGATTTCGCCGAATGATGTTAACGCATAATATTATTTAGTCATAACAGCTTATGCATAATTTTTTTAAGCATAACTACTTTAAGCATAATCATGTTTAAGCATAATATTCTTTAGCATAAATTTAAACACGCATAATGTTATTTACGCATATTTTTATAAACAAAGAAATCACGACGTTTAAAATCACGAAAGAACATTTTACCTAAAATACAAAATCCCGAAGCTTAAAAACCGAAGGTTAATTGAGGGTTACATGCCAGCAGGTCGATTCTGGCACTTCGCCGGCCACTGCCGCGGCACGCTCGCTTCGCTCACTCGGCTCGTGCGTTGTTGGTCGTAATGGAACCTTACCTCCTCCTCGCTCGCTACGCTCGCTCGTCGTCGCACCTAATAGACCTAAACGGACTTTCGGGATTTTTAACTATCGGCATTTTAACTTTCAGGGTCTCGAACTATCATCAGTCATTTAATAATCGATCTTTTAAGTTTCGGTCTATTGGATATCGACATTAAGGATTTTCGGTATTTTAAAAATAGGTGTTTTATGAGTCGATATTTAGGTCGTATGTGTTATGAGTTTTTGGCATTTTAATACAATACCTACCCCCTTTTGCATGAAAATAAATGAGTGCGTAAAAATATTTATTTTTATTGTTTTTGATTTTTATGTCTAAATAAAATTAGGCTAATAGACAGAATGCCTAATAACATTATGCGAAAACAAATTAGTCTAAAGGATAATTATGCTAATATAAATAGTATGCCAAAAACCAATTATGCGAAAGTATTATTATGACAAAAAAGATTATGCCAAATCCGTTATGCCAAATCAAATTAGGTATAAAACAATTATGCGAAAACAAGGGATCCCGACTTGAAGTCATCGCGTCTTTGGCCATAGCAATGCGGCGCTTGATCTCTGGAACACTGCTCCCATCACTGTTTATTTGAGCTCCCAAATAGATGAAATTGTCCACCTTGTCGATTCCCTGGATAGAATCATGGGCATCTGTCAATTTGTCAGCGCGACCTACCACCATTAGTTTGGTTTTCTGTTTCTATTCACTGCCAGCCCTAGTTCCTTACTCTTTATTTCTAGTCTGTGCAGAAGGTCCTTCATGTCATCAATAGATGTAGTGAGCAGTACCGTATCATCGGCATAGCGGAGATTAGAGATACGCTTTTCGCCAATCACAAACCCTTCCAGCCTTCAAGGGTTTTCCGCATGATGTACTCCCCATATATATTGAAGAGCATTGGTGATAGTATGCAACCTTGCCTCACTCCTCGTTTTGTCTGGAACACTTCTGAACAGTCGGTGTCAATTTTAACAAAGGAGCGGTTACTAACATAGATGTTTTTAATTAAATCTACTAGGTGTTTAGGTGTACCCATTTCTAAAAGAACCTTCCACAATCTCTCCCATTGAACACAATCAAAGGCTTTGGTGTAATCAATAAAGCATAAAACTACTGGGCTGTTAATTTCACGGCTTTTCTCAATGATTTGTCGGACATTTAGAATTTGTTCTCTCGTTCCTTTGCCTTTGACGAATCCTGCTTGTTCTTCTGGAATTTGAAAATTAAGAAAAGTTTTAAGCCTTTGGTTTATAATATAAAGGAGTATTTTACCGATGTGGGGTATGAGAGCCAGAGTTCTGTAGTTGCTACAATCCTTCTTAGAACCCTTTTTGTGTAAAGGTATAAACACAGATTCTGTCCATTCTACAGGCCACCTCCTGGACCTCCAAACAGCATTGCAGATGTTATGTATTTGTTGAGTACCTTTTGGCCCCAGATTTTTAAGCAGTTCTGCGCTAATGATTTGAATATTATTTCTCGCTTTTTTAGAGGTATATAATTTTGAAACTGTTTTTGTTTCAGGTTTTTTGAAGGAGGTTTTGAAAGTTAAACGTTATATAAATCGTTATAATCATATCGCGTTTTAGGGCTGGTGATATATTTTACTACTTTATTTCATCTCATTGCAACAAATTCAAAGTTTTCATCAGTCAGAGCTATGTTTTATTTATCCACATCGGGATAGTGCTTGGTCTTCACCTCACCTGATGTTAAGTGACGATAAGGACGAAAGTGTAATGCTAGGGTTTCCTAGGATGACGGTGCCGTCATATTACGGCCGTAATTTAGCGGCGTATAACGTTGTCTATGTAAACAGCACAGCGCGCCGGCGTAGAACAGCGACGCGCCCCGTATTGTTTACTTACATAGACAATGTTCTACGCCGCTAAATTACGGTCGTAATATGACGGCACCGTCATCCTAAGAAACCCATAGCTAAAGCGCACTAAGACCCGGAATCCTCACCACTGAGGAACTGGCTATCTTATCTCTAACTGGCTGAAGACAACTGGCAATCTTATCTCTAACAGGTGGACTTGAAATAAGCCCTACCACGCCAACACAGCTGCGTACATTGTACCCCCTCCTGGGAATCGAACCCTGGACCCTTGTGTCTTACATGGGTGGGTGAACCACTAGAACACAGAGTTTCTACGCTCCCCAGCCGTAATTCTGTTGCAACCTTTCATCATTTCCAAACAAGGTACTTCTTAGAATTGGGATGATATTTTTTTTAATACACAACAGAATAGTGCTTGGCCTTCATCTCACCTAATGTTAAATGACGATAAGGCAGAAAGTGGAAGCGCACTACACCCGGAATACTGGCTATCTTACCTCTAACTGCCGGAACACAACAATTTTTAAATTGTTGTTATGGCGTCAGACTTAGGTAAGATGGTGGTAGCTAGCCAGGCGGACTTGAAATAAGCCCTACCACCAACCAAACCGAGTACAAATTATACCTCCCCTGGGAATCGAACCCGGGACCTCTGCGTCTTACACGGGTGGGCGAACCACTAGACCACAGAGGCGGTTAAATGACTAATGAATAAAATAACAAAATACTAAAAAAAATCGTAAACATATTAAACTTTTAGAGTATCTTGTATACCTCTTAGTTTTATATATTGCGTATTATTTTTTTAAGACCCTTCAAAGTTGGGTGGACAAGTCCATTTAAAAAGTATTATATTTATCAAAATAAATGATACCTTTAATTAGTCCGTAAAATGTATAGCTGTCTAAGAAACCATTTTGATAAACAAAATTTATAATATACCTAGCCGCCGAACAAATTTCCTACGCGTTACATACAAACTACTCGAGTGTGACGTCATAATTGACTAGCCGTTAGTATTGAGCGTTTTTGGGTGAGTCCATTGGTGTGCATTTCAAACTGATATCTCGGGCAGTTTTCATGCTAGCGAAATAATTCTTTTACCAATGTTTCTTTTTTTAGAGGTAATTTATGTAACATAAAATAAAATAATAGTCATCATGCCAATTATTCTTTTTTCAAGGTTTTCTATTATTCTAATAGACTGTACGCGCGGAAGTTTTACAAGTGTATATCCAAACAAGGTAATTGAAAAAAAGTTGCTATAGGTTTTTTACAGTCAGCTTGAAGAATTCTAGACGACGAATAACTGAGTGAGATATATTTTAGGAATGATTTTTCATTGTTGTTTTCATTCTTACATTTTGTAGCTACTTATACTTGTTTTTACAATATTGTTATTATACTACATTATGAATAGAATAGAATAGAATAGAATTCATTTATTCATAAACATATTATACATATTATGGGAGCCGGGAAGGGCTGGGCTGGCAAGGGCTTATAAGTGTAAAAGTTTGTGGGTTTGGATGTTTGTTCCTAAATCACGCAAAAACGGCTGAACAGATTTGGATGAAATTTGACACACAGATAGTTTATAGCCTGGAAACATAGGATACTTTTTATCCCGGTCAAAGGTTCCCTAGGGGTTTTCCGAATGTCTACGCAGAAGAAGTCGCAGGCGGAAGCTAATTTTTTATACTTTCCATAATAAACTAGGTATGTTGATAAGCAGTATTGAGCTTCAATGTCACAGTTTTCCATACTTATCTTGCGCATTATCTAAACCACGTTTATAGCACACAACAATACCAAACTGTGACATTACTTTGTAAGTTTATAAACAACGATATGTGGTGCGGATATACCAAGTATTTAAAGTGACCCTAATTATATAAATAGTTACATACCTACCTGTACAATGTTGAAGAGACTCTCCATAAACGAGGATTAGATTTGCCTCCTTATTCAGATGAAAAAGAAAGAAATTCCAGCTACCCTAATTAGCTTCTTCAATGCGGCTTTGGGAGAAAAAACTTAATCTGCTCTCTCGTACAGGAAAAGGAAATAAGTTGGTAGAAAAATTGCACCTCGATATTATTGGCATATATTAAGATGATCGTTTCCTCCAATGATTTCCCTCTGGCGGAATCCGGGACTAACACATTATAAGTGTGCATATTTCGCACAAATATGATGGACGTTTTTCCAGCCGAACCGTTTCGCACTGTGATTTGTTCGGAGACGAATTTTTCTCGCGTCACATATCAAAGCTTGGACCATAACTCTTTAGCAAATGTAAGCCCTTGCGAACAGCACAGACGTATCGTTTATCATAGCACCTTTAGAAAAACCCTTTTTGGAGGTCAGCGGAATTTGCTTGGGTCCTGTTTATTTAGTTTCTAGAAGACTGTGTGACAAATTGGTGACGTAATGGCATCCCTGGTTTTGCACGCTTTTTATTAATGAACGAAAGTAGCGTTCGCTTAGATGGCGTTGACAGTAAGCTTATAAATTATTTTAGAAGCGCTTTCTCCGACTTCTATTCGTGTCTCGTTTATTTTGTTTGCGTTTGTAAAAGCATTCTTGGTTTGACATGCCTTTTCTTATAATGCTTACGCCAAACATTAATTCCAGAGTTGTGACGAAAAGAAAAATGATATTTTACTGAGATTTTGTATTAAAATAGATTAAAAACGCAAAGCAATTCAATATGTTCTGAGAAACAGAAAAAAATATATACAAATAATAACGTCATTAAAGCTGTTTTAGATTTTTTTGTCTCCATAATGTCTAGTCTCCACAATTCATAAAATCTAAAAGCCTTTGGGAAAATACATTTTCAAGATACATTAAGTGAATAAAATGTAAATTTTCAGGACAGAATATATAGACAACTAGCTTTAGCCTGCGACTTTACCTGCGTGTAATTGTGATTCCCTCGGAGCTTAAGTTTTACTCCCAGGTCTAATCTATCCCTTTACCAAAATTCCGGTTTAACGTAAAAAAGTACATTTATGTAAAAACATACTTAACAAGCGTTTGCTTTGTCTGTTTAGATAAAGCTAATTTTGGACTTAAAATATTGGTTTGGAGTATCAATATTACTGTATATACAATGAGTGACCGACTAGATTAGTGCCTAGTAATAGCCTACGATCAGCTCAGCTCAGCTGAAGTGGCAATGGGCAGGACACATAGCGAGAAGAACCGATGGCCGTTGGGGCGGAAAGGTTCTGGAATGGCGACCGCGCACCGGACGACGCCCCGACAAGCTGGACCGACGGCGACGATCTGGTGAAGGTTGCGGGAAGCCACTGGATGCGGGCAGCGTAGGACCGATCGTCGTGGAGATCCTTAGGGGTGGCCTATACCCAGCAGTGGGTGTCGTGCGGCTGATATGATGGATAGCCTACGATAAATTGTGCTGATTCTTGGCGAATATGTAGTGCCGGCATAGAATGTGTCAAAGGCGCGAGGCTTACAATTACAACCAAAGACTATGAAACCAAGACAACTATCCTAGCTCACCTAGCTCACCTAACAGTGCGGTCACCAAGTAACCTGCCCCCCTACTCAAATGGCCAACTTTCTATTCGTTTGAACGCCACGCTTACTTTTAAAGTTTAAATATGAGCAATAAATGATTAAATCACATGTCGCAATCTTATGTAAATCACAGAATTCGATGTATTGTATGGAATTGACAAGCTTACGGCACGTAATTTTGTAGTTTACGGCTTATTTTGCTTTAAAAGTAAGCGTAGCGTTTAAACGAATAGAAAGATGGCCATTTGAGTAGGAGGGCTGGATATATCTAGACATCAATCTATATAGGCACCTGTCGATGCACTCGCAGCCTAGACTAAAGTAAAGGTAACTTTACTAAGGTAACTAACTACACAGAAAACCAAGGCCTCAAAGTTACCTCGTTTGTATGAAAATAACACCTGTATCCCTAGACAAAGTTGATGTGTATATTAGCTATCAATTTTTTTTATTTGTATAATATATTTATGTATACATACCAGACGTGTAAGACATCGGTTTATCTGGAGGTATGGTATGTTCCCAAAGTTTTGTGTAATGTATTCCAAGGTTCCAATAAATCATCGTAGGGTCTGCATAGGCGGACATGTTACCGAAGAAAACATTTTGTATCTTATGCTTTGTAATATTTTACCGAAATATTTCACTTTTACGCCCAACAAGCAAATAGAGCGCGCATTATTTGGAGTATGATGGAGTGACTTTTTCGCACAACGATCAATTGCTATGTGGATATTATTACCTTTTTTATGAGAGCTATTTAGAAAATTACTGAAATAAAACAAATTGCTAGCTGTATGTAAGAATGATTCATATCTCAACTGCCTAAAACCTTACTAACAAGAATAAAATAAGTTGTTTATTGATCAACTCGAATAACTTTGTATAATCACGAATTACTTATTGAAAACTCTTTATTAAACTAACTTTGCAAAATAGTCGTTGAAAAGTTTTGCTACCGTGAAAAGGTTTTTACTTTAATGACATTTATTTATTTAGTTAACATGTTGTTTTTGAATAATATTCTAGTCAAATTATCTCTGACCTGCAAAGTACTTAAGAGGGTCCTACACTCGCGCCGCGAATCACGGGCGCGGCTTGCGCATGAAAACGGTGCGAAAAATATAGCCCTCCAGACTCGCGCGTGAACCGCGGCCGCGAATCACGGCAACATTAGTCCGGCACACAAGTTCTTTGACGCGGACCAAAAAACCGCCACCGGACGGGGAACGCCGCGAAGCGCGAACGCGAAGCCGCGAAGCTGCGAAGCCCATACGCGAAGCCGCGAAACCCTCCACACTCGCGGTTCGCGGCCTTTGCGGGCTTTCGCGGCGCAAGTGTGGAGCCCTCTGTAGGTAGGTTATAGAAAACTTTACTGTACTTTACGCACTTTGCAACGCATATTTATTTTATTTTTAATTGTTGATTGTTTTTTTTAACGTTTCTATTTTAAATGGTCATCCTTCTCATCAAATTTTTAAAAGTTGATTAAAGAAATTGCTTGTTTTCGCTTAAATTTATTAAGTAGGATATAACAGTGTAAATATTTTTCTCTAGATTAAGGCAAAGTTTGCAAACTGCGGAGTAAATACGTCCCAAGTAGTCGATAAATCATTGTTCCGAAGGCCCAGGGACGTAAGCCGGGCTTAAAATAATGTTGCCATGATATAAGCAAGCCTGATAAAGAGAAACATGCAAAACCGTACGCTGAATATTTTTTCTTAAGCTTTTGGAGGTCATTTAAATGTCACATTACCTTATTAATTTATACTCAAGACGTAATGAAGATACAGAAGTCTCGGTTCTTTTCACATTAAAGATATTGTCGTGCGGGGTCACAGTAAAGGCGCTTGAGACTTTAAGATGGCTTTTGGATTCAAGTCTGCCATTGTGTTACCTTGTGCACAATGCTGTTTTATCATTGTTAGTTAAGTAGGTAATAACTTTGTTAGTTTTTAGTGTAGATTTTCTCCGTGTTACATCCGTAGGTCTTGTTGCATTTGTGTAACCCACAAAATGATACCAAAGATGGTAACATTTCTGTTAGCTTTGTTGTGATGGCGTGTCGTCCTGTGTGATGATTTGTTTTTGTAGCTATTTTGTGTTTAAGGGTAATTAGATTTTCCACTCCTCACACTTTACTTTGGAAGTCACTGTTTTGCATACTTCAAAAAACGTGTAATTTACCCATGTTTGTAGTTTGGTAAATTACGTTCTGGTTATTGTTTAACCAACCTGCGTTTAGCACTGTTGTTCTATGTAGTTGTTCATACTATTCACATTATTAAATTATAAATTTTCTTTTGGTTAGTAGAAGTTCTGAACAGTGAAACTAATTTTCCGTGGATTCCCAATACATGAATTTTACCCTAACAATCAAATAAAAATCAGTAGATATGATTTTTCCTGTTAAAATCTGATTTAGCATGAAGTACAAACAACATAAAAGGAAAAACTGTGAATGTAAAATAAATAAGATAACTGTTGACAACTAGATCGTATCGAATATTGTATAACCTTTTGTATATCGGATGTAACTTGTACCGTTAATTATAAAGACTATCATTGTTGTTGAAACTATTGAGTACATGAATACGAGTAGGTATACTCGTACATTTATTCTTTTGATTTCTAGAAAAAAATACACATTAGAAATCAAAACTGTTTTGTATTTTGTTTCGGGAGTATTTATTATAATTATTTTATGTAATACCCGCTATTAAAGCATATGCCCCATATAATATTATCAGTGACAGTAATCTTCTAAATGTACCGTTCTATCTGGATTAAGGAAAGCGACGTGGGTAAACAAAATGTGAATGTTTATTTATTTCCACTGCCTCCGCGTTTCAATTAAGGGGCATTTGTGTCCTTTCATCGGATTTTTCTAGATTATCCCCTTTTACTGGATAAAAATTGACAACCATTCCCATTATACTGATATTCGCAACGACTAACACTTTGTTTTAAAATTAAAATATTAAACAGCGTAGATATCGACGGCAGCAAAATAATTAAAGTCATCTACAAAGGACAATGAGTAATAGCGTCCCCAACATTAAATTTAGCTGTAGGGATATGCACATTACCGATTTTTAGGGTTCCGTACCCAAAGGGTAAAAACGGGACCCTATTACTAAGACTCCGCTGTCCGTCTGTCTGTCTGTCTGTCTGTCTGTCACCAGGCTGTATCTCATGAACGGTGATAGCTAGTCAGTTGAAATTTTCACAGATGATGTACTTTTCTTGCCGCTATAATAACAAATACTAAAAACAGAATAAAATAAATATTTAAGGGGGGCTCTCATACAACAAACGTGATTTTTTTACCGTTTTTTGGTACGGAACCCTTCTTGCGCGAGTCCGAATCGCACTTGGCCGGTTTTTATTGTACTCATAAATATCTTCATTTTATTGTATGGTGACCTGCCAAAATTCCATGGGAGAAAAAAGAAATTCACGGTCAAAGATTTAAGTTTTCCTTCTATTTTAGTACTGGTACAAATCAATAGTTAATGATTAAACGAACTTACCTGTAAGTGAAGTTCTATCATAATTATACGAAGGATTCGTCCGAAGATATTAGTATATTAACACATGTAGTACCGCTTGCATGTATCACCACTTAGCACGTTATTTTAAAGCAATAACCTAAAAAACCTAAAAAGAGAAGGTTTTTGACTTAAAATTGACAGATATTTTGACATTACCGGTCCTAGTTCGCCCTGTCACTGCTACACGCCAACCACTTCATTTAGTTTAAAGTCCAAATCCTATGATATTTCCTCATTTTCTTCAGTGGGTAAACAGTTATTGTAATTTACAATAATGAGTAGGGAGGGTGGGATTCTATACTAATATCTTCGGACGAATCCTTCGTATAATTATGATAGAACTTCACTTACAGGTAAGTTCGTTTAATCATTAATTATACTTCAGATTCGTCCTCGATATTAGTATATTAACACATGTAGATGTTAAAAGCATTATAATAAGAAAATGGAAATATTATTTGTTGCGTATTAGTCTTTTAAAAAAAAAGGAAAGAATACCATTTAACATCATTCTGAACGTTTTACATGATTACATATACTAAAAACGGTACCTATAGATGGCTGGTACAATATAAATATATATATATAATATACAAGGTTGGTTTGGAAAACTCAGTTTGATTATCGGTGATAATATGTTTTAATATTTTGCAAATATAGTGGAATCATTGACCATTTCGCCGTGTTACCTGGAACATCTATAGTAACATTTTTTGTTAGGGCTAAAAAGGTATCGGCATACGTCGAGTACTAAAACTGGTTGGACACAACACAAGTCTACTTCATTTAATTAAATGTTTCATTTCAGCAATCTATTACTTACATTACATATAGAATTTAATTTCTTTCTAAATAAGAAGTGATTATGAACTGTTCATTTAATATAAATATGTATGATCCATTCTTGATTTTTTTTTTTATTGTTTGCATTATTTGTGCAATAGGCAAGGTAATCAAAGTTAAACTTTTAATATAGAAATAATGAAAAAAGAATAAAATTGGAAAATATGTAATAAAATGTCTTAAGTAATCTAAGATATCCATTGTATTTGTACAATGAAGTCTACGCAAAGGCGTACTTAGTTAAATTCTTTACCAAACCTTGAGATTAGCTCAATTTTGTCCATTCAATAATGAAATATTATTCAATATTATGTAATACTGATAATTGTGTTATACACATCTGTAAAAAATAATTTGTTTATTATGACTATATTAGTATTTTTTAAATAATCGAACCGTTTCTGTTACCAAACTCTGTACTTCCTGATAGTATTAACAGACAGCAGCTTCAATAATAACATGAATAAAATACGTGTAAAATAATACCACCTTGATAATGTTATGAAAACCAATTTATTTGTGCGATTAATTTCCGTCCCTGAAATTAAAAGTTATAGAATGTTAATACTTTATATTAGAATAAGATATACGAAGAAGTACCTTACATGTGAATAAGAGGTGCCAAACTGAGGCTCTAGATTGTGACGATTATGATGGCACAATCTTTACACCTTCGTTTAAAAAACTGGTGGAAAAGAATTAAAATAATAGCTATTATGTATCTTAGCGTCAAAATAGTCTTTGTATAATACTAAACCAAAATAGCATTGTGAATGCTATAATCTCAAATTAGAAAATAAATATTTTTGAAATCACATGCTAGAAATAGAGAAAAAGAAAATCTACTGCATTTTATCTCCACTGCTTAATTCGACTTGCATAGCATTTGAATTTACTCAATCTCATTTACTCAAACCAAAACTGGTGATTAGTTTTTGAATTTATGAATTGAATAATTTCTATTTAGCATTAGAATAATAATATCTAGAATACGTAACACCCTGCACTGAATACAATAAGAAGAATTGCAATGAAAGCATATTGAACTGCATGTTCTAGATAATTGATATGCAAATATTTTGCAATTTGTGATTCCTGATGTGACCACTAATGTCTCCTAGTCAGTCCTAGTCCACCCCGTTGTTGAAAGGCACAAAAGAAAATATGTCGTCTCTAATTAGTACTTACGCGGAATTCTGTGTAAGTATCGATGACATTCAACTAAGTGATTTCTGCAGTTTTGTGAAAGTTTGTCTTGTAAAGATCATAATTGCTAATACATCTGTAATATAATGGAAAGTTGCGACGGTAGCTGTATATAAAAAAAAAACATTGTATATAAAAAGATGAACTTCATATCTTTAAAAAATGTTCTGAGACCCTTATAAATAGTAAATATTGTCCAATAACAGGGAAATCATGCTATTTAAAAAACTTTATAGCCGACGGCGGTAGTTTTGTAATAAAAATATGGGCACTAAAATGCCCAAAATTTATGATTTTAAATTCGTATATTACTATCACTTTCCTTATCAATATATATATATAATAAGATGTCTAGACTGTTTTAAAAAAAAAAAGTTACATTTTTAATCGTGATAAAATTATTTTTAAGTACTTAGAGTACGTAATTTTTTATAAAAGCTAAATTAAATTTTAAACAGTTCTTAATTAAATCTGATATGACAACCTGTTATTTTTTTTTATATATATATATATATATATATATATATATATAAAAATTTTTACTCATGTCACCTTCTGTTGAACCTTCAAGAAATTGTAACAAAACTATTATTTGTATGTATTATAACTGTTATGCATTCTGCTCGACTGGAGATGATATACTATAGTATATATATATATATATTTAATAGAAAAATATAATAATAATCTGGGTGACCTGTGTAGCGCGGCTAAATGGTATATTCACACAGACAATTACCGGCGCAAACGATTAGTGGACCTTTGCGCCTGTAGTCAGTGACCACTGCCTGTATTCGCTGAATACAGACAGATGTCACACCAGCACGCACCCTCACGAATACATTATCTTAACGGGTGTCCTTACCTCACGTATGATGATTGAAGGCAAAAATTGATGATGCATCATCGGCAACTATTTGGATGGGCCGTAATGCCCGTCTGCGAGTCTGCTGTGACTGACGAAACAAACAGCTGATGGGGCTTCCTCGCCGCGTCTCGCTGTTCGCTTGCCGTCGGAGATGAAGCATGTGACATACCTGCCTACGTCTTTTGTTGTCGTTTTTAAGGCAAATAAATATATAAATCAGTTTTAAAATTGTTTTATTGAGTACTGCGCCCGATTTACTTACAGTTTTTTTTTTGTTGATGGATATCGTTCACATCAGGCCTGTGGCCAATGCATCATTCATATTCGACTGAACTGTCGGTGGCCTTTTAAGTGAGCAGCCTCAGCTACACTAGAGTTGAACGTGTACGGTATAATTGAACGTCGTAATGCCCCACATTATGTAAAAAATTACATAATGTAATTTTTTACATAATGTAAAAAATTACATTATGTAAGAAATACTGTCACAAAAAGGTGTATATAGTTTTGTATTGGAAAGCTGCCTAAAACTTCACTGACACTTGTAGCTAATAATTTTCCCACATCAGAAACATTATTTTGTACACACTCACACAAATTAAATTTGAAAAGTAATAGAGATAATTTGTACAAGGCCATAGCTTAGAAAGAAACATACTAAATAGTTAGTAATGAACAAGTTCAACATGTTAG
Source organism: Agriphila geniculea (assembly GCA_943789525.1). Lineage (NCBI taxonomy): Eukaryota > Metazoa > Arthropoda > Insecta > Lepidoptera > Crambidae > Agriphila > Agriphila geniculea. Next base: position 21,714,804 of record OX038878.1, read on the forward strand.
GTCTACCCGCCTGAAATACAAGGTTTCCTAGTTAAGGCAAATGATTAAATTTTTTACTGTATTCCAACAAACATAAATTGCATTTATGATTTACTAGCGGCCACCCGGGTTTTCACCCATGTGGTTCCCGTTCCCGTGGGAATATCAGGATTAAAAGCATTCTATGTTTTAATCTAGGCTACTTACCATTTGTGTGCCAAATTTCAACCAAATCCGTTCAGTAGTTTTGGCGTGATTGAGGAAAAAACATCCTAACCCACAAACTTTCACATTTATAATATTAGTAGGATATTTGCATTGCAATTATGATTCATTTATAGTTAATAAAATGTAAGGATTCTGTTATTCCATTTTTAGTTGAAATTTCTATCAGCATGCCAGCAGCTAGCTATTTCAGCAGCTAAGCTATTTCACATAATAGGTGTGTGAAGTATCAGGTATGAGCTATTTGCTCTGGTTCCATTAAGTTATTAAGTTTTAGCATTTATAGCTCTGTCAGTTTTGTAAACTATAAATTTATCTTAGTACCGATGGTACACTATAATACCGTTGAGATTAACTCAACACCTTGGTGTTGATATCCTTGGATATCATGATGTCAAAATTCATACCTGATGAACAACGCTGTTGTCAGGGCTGCTCTTGCAGCTCCAGCACAGCAGCCGCCTGCCTGGAAGGTGGATGGCGGCGATTCAGCGGACCACGGAGTCACCCGATTGGTGCTCGGCAGCGGTTCCAACAACGTGGCAACCTTTGAGGGTAGTCTGTTTTTTTTTTTACAATGTCGCGTCGTCAACGGCTCTTTGAGTTGCTGCAGTAGCGTTGTTTGACGTATCTATGCGGTGAAGTAGTCCAGTATGACTATCTCAAGTGCAATAGATATTTAATTGTGTCTTAAACACAATGCTTTGACAGAAAGTACCCATCACGGTAAATTCGCATCAGACAAATAAATAAACTGACAGAAAGTACCCAGTATGGTAAGTTCGCATCAGATAAATAAAAAACTGACAGAAAGTACCCAGTATGGTAAGTTCGCATCAGATAAATTAGCAGACAATTATGCTGTTTAACCAAGTAAACGGCATTTAAAAGTGTTCCTCCGTCTTGACTTCTTCTTCTTGTCCTCTTCCGTCTTGAAAACTTTTTTCTTTCTTCACGAAGTAAATGCTTAACTATAATTTAATTTTCACTGTAAAAATATAATTCTAAAGAAGTCTCACTTTGAGACTGTATACGTGCGTCCGTGGCGAAGCACGAAAAGCGAATGAAGTGGTTGGCGTGTAGCAGTGACAGGGCGAACTTGGACCGGTAATGTCAAAATATCTGTCAATTTTAAGTCAAAAACCTTCTCTTTTTAGGTTATTGCTTTAAAATAACGTGCTAAGTGGTGATACATGCAAGCGGTACTACATGTGTTAATATACTAATATCGAGGACGAATCTGAAGTATAATTGCTTTTAATTTAATAAAGTTCCAAAACAAGTAATTCATCTTCCTTTGCATGAATTTAAAAACCATGTTAAATAATCGCTCATGGGTAAAGGTTTATTATAAAGTAGACGATTATCTTAAAGATCAAAATGCGAGGAAATGATAACACATAACTTGCTACTACAAGTACTTTGTTGAAGTAATATAATAAGTCTATGTTGTTGCCAATAATCCTGTCACCCTGTTGTATTTATCTGGTAACGATATAATCAAGTTTGTAAATATCGTTACTTATGGCTGTTACAGCTGATAAGTTTCTTGCGCCCGTTCTTCTTGTCAGCTAAAACAGTCTGGAACGGGTGGTAGGAAAATATAGACGATTCAAAAGTACTTAATTATTAAGTTTATTTCAATAAAGCTTATTTGACTTTGACTTTGACTTTATATTATACTATTATACTGTATTATACTTTTATATTATTTTATACTTACTACCCGGTTGAGTTAACTCAGCACCTGAAGCACAATAGACCCCCTTCGTTTTCTCCTTTCCTCACGCCACCGTCGTTAATTTTTTTGAAAGTTTTCGATAGATTATCGATAAATTATCGCTAACAAATGTACTAACGCTTCTGGCATGACGACAGTGGCGTGAGGCAAGGAGAAAACGAAGAGGGTCTATCGCGCTTCAGGTGTCGAGTTAACTCGACCGGGATATAATCTTATATTTTCAGTATATATTATATTACATATAAATACTAGCTGCCGCCGGCGACTTCGTCAGCGTGGAAAGGTTTTTTTGCTATCCCTCGGGAAAAATAATTTTTTCTGGATGAAAGGTACCCTATGTCCTTCTCTGTGCCTCTGACAACATGTATGCAAAATTTCATGATGATCCGTTCAGTAGTTAGGACGTGAAGGCGTAACAAACAAACAAACGGACTTTCGCATTTAAAATATTAGGATAAAGTAAGGATTTCATGTATATTAGATATATTTATAAATATATTTTTATTTAATACTATCGTTTAAAGTATGAATAATAGAGGAAAACAAGTGGAATATAATACATAATCAATAATAGGTACGCGTAATGTTTTTAGGGTTCCGTAGCCTAAATGGCAAAAAACGGAACCCTTATAGATTCGTCATGTCTGTCTGTCTGTCTGTCCGTATGTCACAGCCATTTTATTCCGAAAGTATTAAGACTACACAGTTAAAACTTGGTAAGTAGATGTATTCTGTTAACCGCTTACTGAATTTAATACAAAAATAAGAAAAATAAAAGATTAAGGGGGTGCTCCCCATACATGGAACTAAAACTGAAAAAAAATTTTTTCTCCAAACCAACACGTGTTGGGTGTCTATAGATAGGTCTTTAAAAATGACATTGAGGTTTCTAAGACAACTTTTTCTCAAAGTTAACCGTTTGAAAGATATTCACCGCCAAAGTGGTAAAATGTGTGTCCCCTTCCCCTTTAACTTTTGAAATAAGAAAGTGAAAAATCAAAAAAAAAATATATGCTGTAGATCTTAATAAACACTTTCAACCAAAATTGGTTTGAACGAGATATAGTTATTAGTTTTCGAGATATAGCACATTTTCCAAAACCGCAAATATAACTTTGTCATTCATACCAACACTGTGAAGAACAAAGTTATTTTTGCAGACGAAAAATAATAGGTGGTATTAAATATGGTATGGTATAAGGTAACTACGGAACCCTATGGCGCGTGGCCCGACACGCACTTGGCCGGTTTTTTTCTATGCCCGTCTCACCCTGCATTCCGTCACTTTTGTTGTCTATTGTTTATTACATTTGTGAAATAAAACAATATTAATAATAACATCAGTTAACACTTAATTGCATACAAGGTATAAAAAAATTACAAAGAGGCCAAAATCAGACAGAAAGCACACGAAAGACGGCCTTATTGCTAAATATCAATCTCTTCCAGGCAACCTTGGTAGTAAAGAGACAAGAGGAATAGGATGTATGGGAGTGGGTGCAATTATGAGAAGAGATATTAGATATAGATAGATATACATAGATATAAAGAGATAAATTATTAATAGACTATGAAGTTGAAGAAAAAATGAGGACATACATACAATAGTGTATTAGCACAGTATTTGTGAAACTGTGGTATCAGGTAGAGAAAAGAAAATGTCTTCCGACTTGATCGCAAAACTATCTCAGAGTTTGAGCCCACACAGCCGTACAGTATGCACAGAGAAAGAATATGAGAGGAAATCAGTTGAATACTGAGGGATATCAACAGTAAGATAAGAAGAAGAGCGCAGTGAGGACACTGTGGAAGTGGAGCGAAAACAGAAACATTCTTTGAGATTGACTGGAGAAGTTGGATGGAATAAATAAGCGTAACGTTATAAGGATCATGCCTCCATGTGAGTATTTGTTATACGGATCGTAACTCCATATGTGTAATTGCTATAGGTATCCTGACTCCATGTGAGTATTTGCTATAGGTATCGTGACTCCATGTGAGTATTTGTTATAGGGATCATGACTCCACGTAAGTATTTGTTATAGGGATTGACTCCATGTGGGTATTAAACTCATATTAAGATAAATAAAAATAAAGACCTTGAAGAATGTATTGGTATTTACCCATCACATCAGTCAATCCTTAACTTGTTTAAATTGGATGGCGTTTATTAGTTAGATATAATTTTAAAACACCTTCAAAATAACCCTTTTTCTACATTTACCGTGCCTTTGAGGTATAACCTTTAGTGGAAAATCTTAGGATTTACCTTAGTTCGGTGTTTTAAAGTAACATATATACTTTCAATAACAATTTAGGTAATTTTATAACGAGCTTAAAAACTGGCAAGCATTAGCTATTCTGTAATTAAACAACCTCGGATTGTCGAAGTCATCAGGGAATGCCGCTACAAAATACGTTTTTTTTCCTTTTAAGAGGTATCGTAATCTCACTCAACTTTATTCATTTCTCTAATGGCTTTGTCAGTGATGTGATACCATCATTATTTTCTGAAGTATTGTAAAAATATTTCGATAAAATGCACACGAATTCTTTTAGGTATTCCTTTGTTATGTTAAGCGTGCTTCGCAGTTTACTTTATAGCTTTCAACTACATACGCAACATTTATATGAAATCCGCTGTTCCCAGTAGTCTTGAAAAATAGCACCTAAAAAAGTTTCCTACAAAGCGCACTGTCAAAAGTGAGGCAACTAAAACAGCCATAATGGCTCCCTTTTCAGATTTTTATTCTCCATTATTACCTAATCATACCTAATAAGTACAAAACAGTTTCAATTTTCCTACCTTTAAGAGATTAGTTACTATATTATTGGATTTTAGTTACGATTAGGTAACGTATGAAGGGTATAAATCTGAAAACTGAGTCATTTTGGCTCACTTTAAATACGAGGACACGGTTCCTAGGTGTTATTATTCTAAGCTTACCGAATAGTTCTACCAGTAGTACTGTCACGTGGAGCAATAAAACAACAGGGTTCCCAGTGTAATCCAATATATTTCCCAAAATAAAGAATCTGCAAGTGTTTTTTAACTGACTTCAAAAAACAAAAAAAGGAGGTTCTCAGTTTGACCTGTATGATGTATGTATGTATGTTTGTCCGCGATTATCTCGCGTTTGGCTATACTGATTTTGATGCGGTTTTCAGAAAAGTATTTGTTACACTTAGGAGAAAGTTTTAGTATTTTAACCGACTTCAAAAAAAAGAAGGTTCTGAGTTTCACTCGTATTATGTAGGTATGTTTGTCCGCGATTATCTCGCGTTTGGCTGAACCGATTTTGATGCGGTTTTCAGAAAAATATTTGTTACATATAGGACAAGATTTTGGTATTTTAACCGACTTCAAAAAAGGAGGTTCTCTTCTCAGTTTGACCCGTATGCATGGTTGTCTGCGATTATCTCACGTTTGGCCTAACCGATTTTTCTATCTACCTAGATAAATTATATCTAATACATAATACAGAAGGTACTTACACTAAAAAGAATAAAATAAAAAATTGTTTTACAAAACAAAAAACCGACTTCAAAACCCCACTCTGCCTCTAAAAAGCAATAAATAATATTGAAAACACTAGATACGCATTATCATTGTAATAAAACACGTCTATTGAAGTCGGGTGGGGCTGTTAGAATAAAAAAAAGTTGTCCTCCAGCCCTACCCGACTTCAATTAACGTGTTTTATTACAATGATAATGCGTATCTAGTGATTTTGAAGTCGGTTTTTTGTTTTGTAAAACAATTTTTGTTAAATAGTTTTAGCCTAAAGCTTACATCATTTATTAATATTGATTCGTCAATCACATTACTTCGAACTAGGACAAACTGATAAAAACTGTAGAAATACTGTTGATTTATGTAATTTTAATACAGTTTAATAATCACATTTCTTCGATCGAACGTCTCTTTTTTCTGGCCCCTATTTCACAGGGGGTATTTTTTACAAGTCGACAATTGTCACGAAAACTTGACTCAGCTCCAATCTCATATCAAGAATTACTGACAAATCTACAAATATGTCGTCTTGTAAAAAATATCGCTGTTTCACAACATACTTGTCCCTAATTAAAGTAATGACAATTGTAAAATTAACCGACATATGTCACTGACAAATGTCGACTTGGTGAAATAGGGCCGACTAACGTACAGAGAATAAAAACGTCTAAAGACAGCGAACGCTCATTTTTTGAATTATTATTTTTCGGAACAAAATAAAAATTGACATAGTTTCGAATTTAAAATTGAGAAATAAGTTTTTATTCCGGGGAAAGAGGTCGCACGGCCACGTTACAGTACTAATGAGATTTTCCTTCCCAATAGAGTTACCAATAGTAAGACTATTTCTTCCCATTTGTTTAACTGTGTCAAAATTTAAAAGTCATAGTCCTATTAATCGTTAGACAAGACAATGCATAATTTTTTTCGAAATTTTTTCATACTTTACTAAACGTCCGCTTGATATGCGCTTTTGACAACCAGTATTGTAAGGATCAACAAACCCTTATTGGAGTACGCTAATCTTGTTCAGCAAATAGCTATTCTTATTCAAGGGTGTGCACTTAAGTGTTAGAATTACGAGCATCTGTTGGAGTTTTATCACAGCCCCCAGATGCAAGAAGAGCTGCAACCTTTCTTAAATATTCACTTTGCATACTTAGGACGATAGGTGGTTTAAAGTTTGAACGCTGTGTTTAACATTCTCAGTGGTTGCAGACAGTGTTAAGTTTTAGGAGTGTTTTAGGGTTGAGTTGGATGCTAAACTTGAAAGTTTGAGTAAAAGGTGTTAGAATAGTAGTTAGGCTATGGTTAAACAATTTAAAAAAAAAAACACGAATGCCGAGTCAAAAACGAACTGAATTGAAAACTAAATAAAGTCGCCTTTTCTTAAAATATTTATTTTTAATTCATATCATTTTTGTATCAGTTTTGGTTTGAAATGTGTTCATAAATTTTCTTTAATTTGATAACCATATTGTAATAAATAATTAAATAAATAACAAGTGTCTTTACAGTTGGGATACCATTCTATGGGATTGCAATGACACTAATTATTATTAAACTTTTTATTAATTCGTTTTTGGCAGGGCACTCGTATTTAAAAGGGTTTATTTATGATTGTAGCGAGGCTTTTCTGTTTATTTGATGGTCACAATAAGTTGCATATGAAACGATATAAGTAAATTTCTTACCCCGATTCTCAGTCGTTTGCGACCCAAAACTCCGTCCAAGTTCATTATTCTACTTTTTCCTCAGATTTTCGAAAGTTTCCAAACTATGAGCGAACGAATAAGGCAGTGCACCAACTTAATCATTGCGGTGGTTAAAATTCCATTAACTGCGAAAAGTTCTCAAACCGAATTTTTAATAAGAAAACGGAGAGTAGTGAAACTCGTGCTGCGGATCAACGGTTGTTCATTTCCGCTTTGAACTATTCTTCGTCGACTGTCCAGAAGACTTGAAGATAAAATTAAAAGTTAGAGACATAATTTTAGCTATTTTCGTAATGTTGCAAAACTAAAAACTGTTATTAAACAACCTCACAAACTACTATAATAATCTAATAACTGAACAAACTTTTCATATCACAAATTGACACAAACTTAAACCCTTAAAGTGAGTATTATAAAGCGATAGAGTTGTAAAAGTATTTAGAACACAATCGATGGTTTACAAAGTCAAACAAAAAAAAAATTAACTTTCGTACACTAGATCTGTCGGCCTAAACAGAATACGGAATCTCGCAAATATAGCTGTTCCGCATAAATTTGAATAGAATATATTAAGTGGTAAACTACATAGAACGACAGGCGGGCACGCGAGGAATGCCCAACGCTAGGAATGCGCACTAAATCACCATACGTTGTTTTTCCGACTGCTGGGAATGTGAAAATTTCTTGGTGAAATTAAAACAACAATCCGCTTCATCATATAGAAGCTCTCAACTCTGTAACTTACGAATTTCCATGAGTATTTTTGTGATCAATTATTCTTATTTTAGTTCTCTTTTTATGAAATAAAAATATTTACATGTATACTGTTCAGGCTTTCGCGCGTACAGTTCATTAGAAATAAAACACTTCTTACGGATTACAGCGCGTATATTGGTTAATTCAGATGTTATTTTAGAGTTATTTAGTTTTGTTGGTTTTTTGGGTTTCCCGACATTTCGACACGTTTCCAGGGGCCGTGGTCACGGGACGTCTGTGTTAATCTCATCGGGACGTCTGAATTAACCAATATACGCACTGTAATCCGTAAAAAGAAGAGCTCAGTGGCGCAGTGGTTTAGCGCCTGGCCCAGCGATCGCGCAGGTTAAGCAACGTTCGCAAGGTTCGGTCATGGGATGGGTGACCAAAAATTTATTATCTCGAGCTCCTCCGTGCTTCGGAAGGCACGTTAAGCCATTGGTCCCAGCTGCATTTGCAGTCGTTAACACCCACCAATCCGCATTGGGCCCGCGTGGTGGGTTATGGCCCGTCTTCCTTATCCACCTATGAGGAAGGCCTGTGCCCCAGCAGTGGGGACATTAAAATGGCTGATGGACAATCCGTAAAAAGTGTTTTATTTCTAATAAAAATATTTGTCAAAAAACCAGCCAAGTGCGAGTCGGACTCGCGCACGAACGGTTCCGTACCAAAAACCGGCAAAAAAAATTACGTTTGTTGTATGGGAGCCCCCCTTAAATGTTAATTTTATTCTGTTTTTAGTATTTGTTGTTATAGCGGCAACAAAAATACATCATCTGTGAAAATTTCAACTATCTACCTGTTGTCGTTATTAATATCGAGCAAAAAACTGCAAAAAATCACGTTTGTTGTATGGAAGCCCCACTTATATATTAATTTTATTCTGTTTTCAGTATTTGTTGTTATAGCGGCAACAGAAATACATCATCTGTGAAAATTTTAACTTTTTAGCTATCACGGTTCATGAGATACAGCCTGGTGACACTGACAGACAGACAGTCAGACAGACAGACAGTCAGACAGACAGACAGTCAGACAGACAGACAAACGGACAGATAGACAGACAGACAGACGGACAGCGGAGTTTTAGTAATAGGGTCCCGTTTTTACCCTTTGGGTACGGAACCCTAAAAAACATACACTTCTGACAAGGCATTTTTATTTAAAAAAATGTTACCAACATTCGTATTCGAATATATATCAATTAGAGTTACCTATGGATCAGCTGAGCAGCGTCTGCGACGTATGACAGGGCTACTTTCTCGCAAAAGATAAATGTCAAAGATTAATTAATTAACATTCACGAAATTTAATTATTTCTACGTATTGCCTGTTTGTCATGTTTGATTTTACTTAAATATTTATTAATTTATAAGTAATAATGTTATGTAACATTTTAAAGGCTTTGTATATGCTAAATGGTATTTTTTACGCATTCAGTATTTTATCATAAAGTGTTGTGCAAACTTTTAAAACAGACAAAAGTGTCATTTGTGTCGGCGACACACTGTGTCTGAACACAGGTTTTTATTAACGTTTTATAATGGTGGGAAACTCATACATAATTGATAACATTATCATTGGCGACGCATAGCCTATTACGAAAGTCAGATTAGTTACTGGAGGTGGCTAAATTTGACAAATAACCTTATCGGATATTTTATTATATTTACGCTGTAAGTCTTAGGGCAGATTTTCAATTATCAGATAGCAGATATCAGTCTGTTAAATTATTAACTAAATAAAATAAAAGTAATTAAAAAAATTACCAGACAAACGAATGACAAACAGTTACTATTTGACGATATAATACGTTATCAAACGAATAAATTTTATTTGGGCATTGAACAATCAACCTTAGTTGGTAGTAAGTATATTTTAAGGCCAGTATATTCCAAAAACTCTGGCTCTGTCTTTTTCTTTACGTGTGAAGAGTAATGAAAATAACCTCACTTTTTCATTATTTCAATGTTTTTGTAGATATTTTGAGCATAAAGTCACTTTTTGAAAAAGTAACCTTTGAATATTCTTCTATTGATCATTACCTATTTTTAAATATATTTTTCGAGAATAAGGGATTAATAGACTTTAAGTATTATCCAAAAAATGAAAAATTAATGAAAATTATCTTAGTCTTTGCATATTCTTTTAGTCGAGTGAAGAAACGAATACTTATCGTATTTTTAACCGTAAATTAATCAAGATCGTTTATGAAACTTCAACATATATTTTTATCTGCTTTTGAGCAGATAAAAATATATGTTGAAGTTTCATATTTATTTTGATAAAGAATATTTGATTGTTTATTGTTGAATCAAAAATAGGCTAAATTAGATAATTTCGAATATACTGGCCTTAATCTATTTTTTAACCCACAATGGGTCGGATCTTGGCCTTCACCTCACCTGATGTTCACACACCCGAAAACCTCAACTATTGAGGAACTGGCTGTCTTACCTCTGACATCTAATCGCTGGAACAGTGATGAGTATTCCGGGAGTAGTGCGCTTCCACCTTCGGCCATATCATCACTTAACAATGAGGTGAGATGAAAGCAAAGCACTCTGTTGTGCTTAAAAAAAAGTTCAATTGTTGTTATGGCGTCAAACTTAGGTAAGATGTTGGTTGCTAGCCAGGCGGGCATAAAACAAGCTCCACCACCACCAATCTATCGGTAATACTAAACACTTCGTTTACTTTTAAAATCTGGTAACCAAACATAAAACCTAAACTCATAAAAGTGAATCGTGCCAGCATAAATTACCATCGAACTCGTTGTTCTGTATTCGAAAATATTTACATAATATCCACAAGGAAATGTTTCCGAAACCCGTACATACCATCCCAAATAATCCGATGCCAACTTTAAAATAGGCCTCTCAAAATGGACGCTGGATATTCGCAAGCATTCTTCACTAATTGCTAAGAGCCGTTCAATATGCAGCGACACGAAAAAACGAGACAAATTTAAAAAAAAGTATGAATATTGATGCCCAAGCACCCGCTCGCATTCCTTTCAGACACCTCTTTGCCATTGAAGAGGCAAATACGGTATTTCTGTGACATTAAAAGGCAACCATTTACATGAATATAAACCTTTAAATCTACTTTACTTTGATAAACGAAATTAATTTTTCCGATATCAGTTTCACAAAACGAATAAAAGGGCTATATTGTAAGGAATCATCCTAATAGAAAGCGTTTACGCGATCATCGCGCGAGTAAGCGACGCGACCATCGCGTGTTCGCGCGATGACAAGAAATGTGTGTCCTAATACAACGTAGAAAGATCATCGCGTGAATTAACGACGCGACCACAGCGTACCAATGACGCGACGTGATTATCGCGCGAATGCCAATTAGCACACCTATTCGACATCAGAATGTTTGATCGCGTATTCGTACGACTAAAATTCACGCGAACTTGCAATGATCGCGTAGTTGTGTTCTATTAGGACGATCCCTGAGTTTTGGATCTGTCTATTTCCGGGTATCATGTACTAACCATTTGATACGTTTTTATTCGCTCTATTTGTTGTTTAGATTAAAAATTAAAATGTAATTACGGAGTATTTTTTTAATATAGGCATTTCTGTGACGTCGCTCGTCACCGGTTAAATCGTTTTGCATGGAAACATTTAATAATAACACGCCAACGTAGCATTTATTACGATATCATACTAAAGGCTGTTAACATTTTAACATCTTGAATGTTATTAGAGACGCTACAAATCTATTTATTTACCTACTAATAAGTATTTGTCAGTGATATCTTATTTGATAGGCTATCTGAGCTGTCTTTCTGTGCATTTTTCTAAATAGCTGATTTTTTTTTCAGTTTTCAACCTCCGCCATTTTTATAAAATCGAAAAACTTCGTCAACAAAATGGCTCCGTGCACGATTTTAGCGCCACCTAGCGTGTTGCAACTTTGTTGGCTCTGACCTAACCGTTTTGACGTTTTAATATGTAATGGCGGCATTGTGACAAAATGTTAAAAAATACTATACATATTGTGTTAATAATATAAATTTCAAAATTACTGTGATTTGGGTAGACAAAGTGTTGTGAAATCATTTTTGGTCATTCAAATTAAATATGGCAAGTAAGATCTATTCAAAAAGAGTGTTTAATTTTGGTTATATTAGGGTTTGTTTACTTCTTTTTTAGTTGTAGATTTTGTAAAACAAGAGGATAAAGCTACTTTAATAATTTTATTAAGTGATAATAAACACATATAATTGTTTCCGTATCGCTAGTAATAAATTAAATATCGTTTTCAAACAAATTACAGAGCCTACATTATTTCTACTTTTCGCCACCATGAGCGCTGTGATCGATTATTATACCTTTGCACCCAGCGAAATTATGGAACAGCGGGGCTACCGGCTAAAAACAATGAAGTTAATGTTACTTGTAATTTGACAGATGTATGTGATACATTGCTGCTTCGTTTTGGGACAAATAAAAACCTACCAAAGAAAAGCAGCAATGTATTACATCCATCTGTCAAATTACAGTTAAAATGAACTTCATTGTTTTTAGCCGGTAGCCCCGCTGGTCTTCAAATCTGTTGAGAAATGCGACATATAGTGGAGTACAGCCAGACATGCGAAAGCATTTTCGTTCCAGATGAAACGAAGACGCTTCAATCACGCTTCGCGCTCGCTCGATCAATACGTTTAATTAATTTGGACACCTACTGCAATAGAGTATGACACATTATACAGGGTATCCTAAAACTTTGCCACATGGATGGAAAGTACCTTAAATATTGAAGATAGGAATTTTACTGAAAAAAGTTTTTGTTTTTAAAAAGAAACGGAACTGCATTCAAAGATTTTTTTTTTCAATCGCATAAGATTCGATGCAAATTGATAAATTTGTACAATCCTTAATAATTAAAATGTTAAATTTCATGATCTTCCTTTTATTTAGATGCTGTGTCACTCAAGAAAAAAATAATAAAACCTTTCGATTGGTATCTTAAAAATTTTTTTTTTTCGTTTTTGGTGGGTTTGATTCCTGGTTAAAAAATAAATAAAAAAACTTGTTAAACATTTTTGTTTAGTAACTGTGTTAAAAAAATATTTTGATTCACGCGGCAGAATTTTCTATATTTTTTTTTTCGAAAATCTTCTACACCGAAAAATGAGACCAAAACTATGAGGATTTGCGGAAAAAAATACTGGTAAATAGCCCAGTTATCCAAATATATAAAGTAATAAACTTGTCAAACATTTTTGTCTAGTAACTGTGTTAAAAAAATAATTAGTGTCGCGTGGCGGAATTTTCTCTCCTCGAGCCACATCTCATACTTCCGGTACCCGGACGGACTTCCGGTTATCAAAATTGAGTTCAGCAACCCCCAAAACCTATGCCAGGATGCCTCACATGACCAGAATCGAGTTCTAATAAGAAAAGGCTCCATTTGGGCCGCCCGCCATCTTGAATTTTGCATGGGCAAAGGAGCCAAAATAGGGCCTTGCAACATTCGGAACCGAATTCAGCAGGCTTTCTTACTTCGGAAAAGTCATGTTGCCAAAATGGCTTACAAAATGCCGTTGAACTTGAAAACTTTAATTCGAATTACTAGTCTACTAGCAGAAAGCGACGATGGCTCCACTTGTCTCAATTTAATTTATAAAAACGATTCCAAAATAATAAAATACTTCGCAAAATAAAATACGTTGATAATTATACAAGAAAGAATAAACTATACAGGGCCTATATAACTATATTCTGTGGCACAGAATAAATAATAGTACAGCCAGACTACAAAACCTGTTCACTCTTCATTGTTTATTTGAACGGTCCATTTATGTATTTTGAGTTAATCATTTGTCGACCGTTTTATCGAAGACACGGATAATTTAATACATGAAAATCCACTCAAGTTTTAATTGCAATCATCGGACACCTTTTGTTGCATTCATTGCATAATATTATGTATTGTAGCAAATGTGATTTATTATTTCTATTTTTTTAACGTTCCATTGGTTTTGTACTTGTAAGTATAGTTCGTGTATTTATTTCAATAGATGACGACACTAAAATTCCATTTAAAAAAAGTTAAAACAGTAAGTGTGCTTTAAAAGCACAAAATAAATGGATTAGTCTACTCTACACCCACGAATTCTAAGCTCAAAGGTACTGAAATAAATTATTCGGTAAGTGATGTTTTCTGTTTGCATCGTATCGAGTTAATGTGGGTTATAAAGCCAATTTGAAAATTCAAGCCTGTTCTATTTATTCTTATGCCTGTTACTTTTTCTCTATTTTAGGGTTGTGCCTCAAAATCATCTTTCTATATGAACAGCGCAAATCGAACGTAGGACGTTAGAAAGGGCGACGGATGCCGTCATTATGACTCACTACAGATAACTCACTGATTTAATGAATATTCAATTTTATATACACATCAACTTTGTCTAGGGATACAGGTGTTATTTTCATATAAACGAGGTAACTTTGAAGCCTAGGTTTTCTGCCAGGGATGTATCATGCTGTAATCTGATGATGGCCATCCAGGGACTGAATGGAGTAGATTCAGATCGCTATACACACCATACATTCCATACATTTTCATGCCATTTTCGCGGTTTTTTTAATCATGTCCATTACGTTTTTAGAATGCTGGTCAGATCAGTTGGATGTGTATAGCGATCTGAATCTCTTCCATTCACTCCTTGAATAGCCGTCATCAGATCACAGCACAGTACATCCCTGTCAGGAAACCAAGGCATCAAAGTTACCTCGTTTGTATGAAAATAATATCTGGTATCCCAAGACAAAGTTGATGTGTGTATTTGAATAAAATAAAGCATTTTACCACTTAAAGACACCATAACATTTTTATTATTAGACTCCAAAGGGTAAAAAAGATAGGTTAAGTTCCACCCGACTAATCGGCTATCTGAACAACGCCGCAATTAATTTTATTTGGGAGAAGTAACACGATAAGTGTCGCCGCACGTGCCACGACTCTGATATTGTCTCTCCTCTTGCCTTAGGGTGGGTACACACTGGGTCATCGAAGGCAAACAAATGTCATTCCCTTTTTCTACTTCCTTATGTTTTATTGAGAGAGATGTTCGATGGCGTTCGTTGGCCCGGTGTGTACCCAGGATAAGACGCGATACGGCTAATCTTCCCGGCTTCTTTGAGACACGTCTTATTCGATGCGTTGATTTACTAGTAGAACGGTTTATCGGTGCCTATCGTTTGTTTTATAAGAGCACACGCCACAGAACAGCGAATTTTTTGGCGCACGCTGTCTTCAAGGCATTTTCTTTAAGTACAATAGGGAACATGCATAAGTCACCGATTTTGATAAATTTGAGCTTAATCGCTGCGGACACGTATAAAAACATGATGGAACAGAAAGATAAAAAATAAAATGTATTACTTTAGTTTTATCACACAAGGGAAAATGACGAATTTTTTTTTACGTTTTCGGATATAATGCACTTAACAGTCGGATAGAACATCAAATAAGAAATAATATTTTGTATGACACATATGTACTAAAACGCAATATTTAGGGAGATATTTGAAAATTCTTGGCTAACTCCATACTAATGCACTGAAACGTGACATGAGTGACGTCACAAATGTTGACCTTTTTGTATAGAGCGTTTTCGGCGGGTGCTGCTGCGTGCTAACTTCAAGTAACTATATCACGAGAAAAAAACACAAGAGAAAAATTTTATTATTACAGTTGATTTTCACACGCATTATACTTTTGATTTTGATACAAAAAAAATGATGCATGTTCCCTATTACAAAAAAAATGTTTCCGAGTGTGACTGTAAAAAATGTGACACAAATTACAGAAAATTTTATTCCTTAACTCAAAATCCAAATAATAATCAATACCAGATAGTAATATCCAAATAATAATTAATACCACAGAGAGAACTTTCAATAGGCCTTTTTTAGTCATTAAACACTTAACTGAATTACTGTCTGGTAGGTATGTCCATCAGCCATTTCTGATGTCCCCACTGCTGGGGCACAGGCCTTCCTTATGGGTGGATAAGGAGGACGGGCCATAACCCACCACGCGGGCCCAATGCGGATTGGTGGGTATTAACGACTGCAAATGCAGCCGGGACCAACGGCTTAACGTGCCTTCCGAAGCACGGAGGAGTTCGCGATAGTAAATTTTTGGTCACCCATCCCATGACCGACCCTTGCGAACGTTGCTTAACTTACGCAATCGCTGGGCCAGGCGCTAAACCACTGCGCCACCGAGCTCCTCGACCTTAACTTAAAATCCAAATAATAATTAATACCACAGAGAGAACTTTCAATAGGCCCTTTTTAGTCATTAAACACTTAACTGAATTACTGTCTGGTAGGTATAGCAATCCTTACTAATATTATAAATGCGAAAGTCCGTTTGTTTGTTTGTTTGTTTGTTTGTTTGTTTGTTACGCCTTCACGTCTCAACTACTGAACCGATCGTCATGAAATTTTGCATACACGTTGTCAGGGGTACAGAGAAGGACATAGGGTACCTTTCATCCCGAAAAAAGTATAGTTCCCGAGGGATAGCAAAAATTTTTTTCACGCAGACGAAGTCGCGGGCGTCCGCTAGTATTTATATAAATAAACATCGGCACGTTAGCGCTATCGCACACGGGCAACTTAGTCTCCCAGCAACTGTTTTGTCTCTCACATCAAGTCCACGGGTTTATATGGAAGCGCGCACACGAAGCAACACGGTCGTCTGCAACTTTTCATACAAATCACGTGAGAGACAAAAAAGTTGCGGAGACAAAAGTTTCCCGTGTGCGATAGCGCTAAGTTTAGCGGTGAGAGAAATTGCAGGCGATTACTGCGCATGTTTGCGCATGTTTCCCACGCACATTTAAAACATAGAATAATATCTTCGAGCAGCGACGGCTACAGAAGCCCGTCTTACTGTAAGAATAATATATTTATTCTGGTTAATGGTTCCCTAAGGATTTTCTCGAATATCGGACGAAGTTGCAAACGGAAGCTAGTTACAACATATACCTATTATATTTTTGTATCTTTAACTGCAAATTGGATCATAAGTCAGATATGATATTTTTAAAATTATTTTTTAAAAGCAAATCGGTAATTTATTCCGATAGCCCAACAATGATGGACAGCAATACTCAAAGGGGCAAGTAGTCAGGTACCTGGACGGCCATATATTTTATTTGGGAGGAGTAACTCGGTGTAAGTGGCGAGGCGCGTGATCCGAGTTTATGATACGGCCTCCGCCCACTTGACCCACGCTAAGGCTGCGTTCAGACGACCGCTCACGCCTCGCGCCTATCCCGTTCCTTGAATTGCATCGCCTACATTAAGTCTTAGGATACATTTATACCTTAACTCTGACTTCAGCTGCTTGCAATTGTGCATCCGTGCGGGTTGAGAGCGGGGCGTACGCAAAAAAAGTTTTTTGTATGCAAAAAGGGATAGTGCTTGGCCCTCACCTCACCTAATGTTAAGTGACGATAAGACCGAAGGTGGAAGCGCACTACTCCTGGAATTCTCATCACTGAGGAACTGGCTATATTACCTCTAACTGCCGGAACACCGCAATTTTTAAAATGTTGTTATGTTGTCAGACATAGGTAAGATGGTGGTTGCTAGCCATGCGGACTTGAAATAAGCCCTACCACCAATCAAATTGGGTACAAATTGTACCCCCTTGAGAATCGAACCCGTGACCCCTGCGTCTTACACGGGTGGGCGAACCACAAGACCACAGATGCGGTTAAAGGCGGTTGCGGGGCCCGCGCACGCCACGCACGCTCCAACCCCGCACGCAGGTGCATCGGACAAAAATTTGGAGTATTACAAGACTCGCATTTCAGGCGCGGGCTCCACGCGGGGCGTATGCGTGTCTTTTAGCATCGCTGATCGACGATTAAACTTAAATTAAGTTGACAGTTGAAAACACGACTAAAAAATTACGACGCATTGCCTTGAATATTGTAATAAGTTGACGTTGACTAACACGACTAAACGAGCACACGATTCGGCACACGAACTCGCGGGCGGGATGAGGTAATTGATTCGGGGGCGGGGCGGAAATTTTCTTTTTTGTACAGTAGATCTATACTTTGGTTCTGCTTCATCAACCGAAATAAATCAATGTTAAGCACAAAAAACTTTTATCGAGATAAAAATATAAGCAACGACCTAAATAAAAAAAGTTGTATCAATTATGACAATTTCATCAAATATGAAAGAAAGTAGGAAAGTTACTTAATGCCACATGAATCCATTGATATAAAACTCTTTTCTAAAATATTACCTACTAGCTTTTGCCCGCGACTTCGTCCGCGTGGACATTCGGAAAAACGCTATGGAACCTTAGACCGAGATAAAAAGTATCCATGTTTTACCTCAGACTATAGTTATACTATCTGTGTGTTTTACGTGATTGAGTAACAAACATCCAAACATTAAACTTAACATTTATAATATTATTAGTTCCCGATCCCGTTTTCGTTCTCATCTGTAAATGAAAAAAAAGTACGGGTACGGAACCCGTATTATTATTCCATAAAAAAATTGAACCCCGTTTCAGGCAATAAACATCCCATAAAACCTCAATATCGACCTCTATATTGATTTGTTTGCTTATTTGTTTTTAGAAGTACTCATACGAAAATTCAAGTCGGAATGTCTATTGAATATTATTTTTCCATACAAAAAATGAAACCCATTTCACCCCTTTAGGCGTTGAATCATGGCACCGTGTTGGACTTTAAAATAAATGTCATTTTCACAATCAACATCCCATAGAACCTTTTAACGACATCTATATCGATGTTGGGCTTTTTTTAGCCCATTTACCCCCTAAAGAGTTGAGTTTCTGAAAACCACGAAACGCGTATTTGCTTATTTGTTTTTAAAAGTACTCTTATGAAGTTTCAAGTTGAAATGTCTATTTAATTTTTTTTTCCATACTAACTTTGTACCCCCATTTCAACCCTTTAGGGGTGAAATTTCCAAAAATCTCTTCTTAGTAGGTGTTTACATTGTATATAATATCTGTGTACAATATTTCAAGTCTCTAGGTTCAGTGGTTTGGGCTGGGGAATAGTCTGTCAGTCACCCCTTCACTTTTATATAAGAGATAACGGCATTTTTTAGGGTTCCGTAGCCTAAATGGCAAAAAACGGAACCCTTATAGATTCGTCATGTCTGTCTGTCTGTCTGTCTGTCTGTCTGTCTGTCTGTCTGTCTGTCCGTATGTCACAGCCACTATATTCCGAAAGTATTAAGACTACACAGTTGAAACTTGGTAGGTAGATGTATTCTGTTAACCGCTTAACGAATTTAATACAAAAATAAGAAAAATAAAAGATTAAGGGGGGGCTCCCCATACATGGAACTGAAACTGAAAAAATTTTTTTTCTTCAAACTAACACGTGTTGGGTGTCTATAGATAGGTCTAGAAAATGACATTGAGGTTTCTAAGACAACTTTTTCTCAAAGTCAACTGTTTGAAAGATATTCAGCGCCAAAGTGGTAAAATGTGTGTCCCCCCCCCTTTAACTTTTGAAATAAGAAAGTGAAAAATCTAAAAAAAATATATGCTGTAGATCTTAATAAACACTTTCAACCAAAATTAGTTTGAACGAGATATAGTAATTAGTTTTTGAGATATAGCACATTTTCCGAAACCGCAAATATAACTTTGTCATTCATACCAACACTGTGAAAAACAAAGTTATTTTTGCAAACGAAAAATGATAGGTGGTATTAAATATGGTATGGTATAAGGTAACTACGGAACCCTACGGCGCGTGGCCCGACACGCACTTGGCCGGTTTTTAAGTCAAAGTTCGTCTCCGCACTTAGTTGACCTCTCCTTGGTTTGATATTATTTAATGGATTGATCAAAGTGTATGGAGTTGGTGTAAACAAGGTCATCGCAAGTGAAAGAAATTACCTATAATTTCGATGCATTTAACATTTGATTTACGTTATGCGTGACAAATTATCTCTAATACCATCAGAGTAATTACAATAATAAAAACAGAAGCAGCAGAAATATGCTGGTTATGAACTTCGAAAGACAGAAACAAATTGTAAGACATCGTAAATCATACGAGCTCGAGAATCCATCAATCATTTGTTTGTGATTACATTTGAGGTACCTAATTGTACATTACACTACGTAAATAATAGTTAACAAATTGCTACGGTACGTACGTCACGGTAAATGGCAAGGTGCGTGTCGATACTTCGAACGAGCACTCGGGTGAGCCTCTTCACTTTGTATTCCCTAGAAAAGTAAATATTTTCACTCCCACCTTTAGGGATACTCAAACTTTTGTACCGACTGCTGTGCCGATCTTCATTTGTTCGATACTTGCGAAGAAGTAATTTACTTTTCATCGAACGTCAATTCCCACGATCACGTTACGTTGCGTAGATAATAATGTAAAATATGATAAAACGTTTACCTATGACGGCTATAATATGACGTTTGAATCCCAGTATTACAATTTTTAATATTTACGCTCACGCCTATATATTTTCAGCTTTGGGGATTTACACGAGTCGATTTTCAAGCGAGTCAATTTTAGTCGATTAACGCTTTTTATCGACTATCACTTGTAAAATCTAATCGCAATCCTAATTGAGTAAAGTGGACTAGCAATCCGTCTGGAAAATCAACCCGTGTAATTGCCCCATAACGTTAGCCCCTCTTATCAAATGGCCAACATTCTATACCATTGAACGCTAAGCTATTAATATTAAAACTTTAAAACTAGTGGCTCTGTGAGCTATAGACCTTGCATTTGTGACATTTTTGAACACTTATGTACGATTCAAACAGACCGGCCGGAATCGGGCCGCGCCGGAACGGATGCGTACGTATGCGCCGGCAGCCGAACGCAGCCGTCGGCATGCGTACGGATCCGTCCGCATCCGTCGGCTCGCGTTCGCATTCGTTAGTACGTTCTTATAGGAGGAGCGCATTGCAGTCTGTTAGTCATTGTCTGTTTGCAGACAGACATACGATAACATTTTTGCGCGAACTGATGCAGAGACGCTACGCTTATTTCAAAGTTTAATAGTTAGCGTAGCGTTCACACGCATAGAATTTTGGCCATTTCAGAAGGGGGGCAGATATTATCAACGGTTGTTAATGACGTTTTCAAAATACCTACCCGACATCGATGCACTTGCAACGACTAAGTAATTTCAGTATAAGTAGTAAGTATATAAGTATTTTTCAGACCTAGATATCTGTTCCCAAGATTGCTAGCTGATCTTTGAAGTCTGGAAGAGGGTTTTGATTTAGCACTCCCGAGGGCGAAGCGGAATAACACGGGACCAAGATAAGTAATAACGTTCCTATCGTATTTTTATAACGGTTTTTATATCAGTATTTCGTAAGGTATCTCGTAGTTATAACAAGAAATACGGTTATGAAGCATTTTTTTGGTTGGATTCATCTCATTCCATGATATCTTCATTCGATTTTGTAAGAGCCAAAATAGTGCTATTTCTATTAAGATCGTTGGTGGCACTTCTATTCCATCATCAGTGATTCATTACTTTGCTTGCCTCCGACAAAAAAAAAACTTTCTTTCTCCTGAGCTCGATATCTTTAAATCAGCCTTAAAGAGAGACTTTGCAGGCCAGTCTGGCAAGTAAGTACTGACTTGTTGTACTAGTGTGTCTTATGTACAGAGTATGTACCTACCTACATAAAGAAAATTGTTTAAAAAAACAAAAAACCGACTTCAAAAAACCTACCTCGAAAAAGCAATAATATTCGTTATAATAAAAACACGTCTATTGAAGTCGGGTGGGGCTGGAGTACAAATTCCTTTTTTTTAATTCTAAAAGGCCCCACCCGACTTCAATAGAGGTGTTTTTATTATTACGAAAATAATATTTTTTATCTTAACATTTTTTTTTTCTTAAGATCCCCCCCCCCACCTGACTTCATTAGACGTGTTTTATTACAATGATTTGCGTATCTAGTGATTTAGACATTATTTCTTGCTTTTCATAGAGGTATTTAATTTTGAAGCTGTTTTTGTTTTTATTTTCAGGTTTTTTGAAGTTTTTTTTATTTTTTTCCTTTTAGTGTAAGTATCTTCTGTATTAGGTAGTTCTACTTTTTATGGGTAGGTATGTATATTATGTAAAAGTAAGCGGTGATGTATTTTTTTTTATTTCACCGTTTCCCATGATATATTGCCACTAATAACTCAATTTCTACTCCACCACGGAGTTCCATTGCTCCTTTGCAGTTCAAGTCTAGTCCAAAACGTCTTTGACCATAGTAAGATACCGTAAAACCTCCTATCACTGGTCCAAAATTACCTATTTTTTAAGTTTCTGCCTGTAACTTTTAATATATTTTTTTAAAGGAAAATTCTAAAAGTTTTCTTAATAAATTATGATATGAACTTTCAATTCTGAAAAACTGGATTCGCTATTTTAGTTAGAAATGCATTTTTGTTAATTCAAACTTGGACTATAGTTGTTGTGAGGAGCTTGCAACTTTGGTCCAGCTGATAAAATGTCATATTTATCAGTCGAAAACTAGAAATTGGATTATATTTCGGGACTGGTTATGCAACTTTATAATACCGACATGTTATATAATGTAAAAATAAATAAGAAAACACGACAAGTTTTTAATATTTTTTAATTATTAGGTACAGACAGCCGGTAGGTTTTTAAATTTTGGAATACTTCACTACGTGCAAAAACTGTGACGAAGTTATCGTGAATGTGATTTGCAAAATAGCGGCGCCCGAATAACAATTACCACCTCACATGGTAGTAAGTAATCTAGAGAGCCACGTAATTCTGCGCCAGATCACTAGATAGCCCTTGGTTAAGAAAATACAATGTCTGACCGTCGTAGGAGAATTGGACTATAGTTGCCCCTTAGGATTATAGTTGGGAGGTTTTACGGTACCTAATTTGTTTAAGTTTGTCATAATCCTAGCTGTAATTCAATCACTACACAGTTTCTATTTGATTTTGAGGAGTTCCCTGGTGTATCTTTAAAATTCAAGGTCCAATAACAATGAAATCAAAATAATATCATCAATAAAGTATCTTCTTTCAAACAAAAAAAGAATCATCTAAATCGGTATATAAACAAAGAAGATATTGTCGATCATCCGTATTAGTTCATAAAATGGTAACGAAAACGACAGTATTTTCAGGTTTTCCTGAAAAATACGGAACCGATTTGAAAATTTCAAAAAATGGGACCAACTTGGGAATATACCTCATCTAATAATTTGAATTATTTCAATAGGTTTAGCCGTCTTCGAATAATCGGTGGACATACATGACAAAAAACATACATACAGCCGAACAGAGAACCTCCTCTTTGTTAGAAGTCGGTTAAAAATAAGCAATAAAACGATCAAGTTACACGTCGCAAGTTTATGTAAATCACAGACATTGTTGTATTATATGGAATTGACAAGCCTACGACACATAATTTTGGAGTTTATGGTTTATTTTGAATTTTTAAGTTAGCGAACGAATAGAAAAGTGGTTATTTGAGCAGCCCTCCAGTAGTTACATTATTAGGTTTTACCTTGGGTTTTACTAAGCGTTGACGATGCTCCCGCTTAGTAACCCCTTTGCGTAACACTGTGAAGAAATAATATTCTAAACAAAAATCTTTGTAACCTTTAGTTATTGAATTATAATTTCATATGTTTATGTATTCTGTTATAGAAATAACGACCGCTATAACATTCCTTAATAACGCTGAAAAAGGAAAAAACTCCGAGCAAATATCTGAATTAAGCACAGAGTCAACAAATCTTGATATAAAAAGTTAAAGAGGAATCTTGTGGAAGGGTAATAAAAGTCATTTCAGCTTGGTGCGGTTATTTATTCGTTGCGGTCGATTGTACACCGCAACTTCGGCCGTGGAGCCATTACTTCGTATTCCGCTATGAGCAGAGCGGATTTACTAAGAGCAGGAGGATATTATGCAGACTATTTATGTACCCAACTGCACCAGACACTTTGAAAGGGCCAGATGAAGGTATAGACTTGTGGTAGGTACTTACTTTCCTTTAGATGTCGGTTTTGTTCGCTATCTTATTTTGTTGCTACCCAAAACCGAAAAGCTTCCAGGTCAGACACACGTCTTTATATTTATGCGAATGTTGGAAAAGTGGATTAATTTATTCAAGATGGTAATGTAAATGCTTAATAATGGTACACAAAAAAGGCTCACCCTCAGCATATCAAAGTGTGCCCTGACACTGATCTTTCGTGCTCAAAGCTTGATAGTTTGAGTTCCAACTTAAAATCTAAGCTATGTTTTATCTAATTCGGGTTGGTAGAACCAGGGAAACAGCTTGAACCAGGGATTGAAATACCGTTAAAAAAATAACGTTAAATATAACGTTAAAACATTTTATCGGTAAATTTACCGGTAAAAATAACGTTAAAAATATTTTACCGGTAAAATTAACGTAAAATTTAGTACCGGTAAAAAATTAACGTTATTAATTGGAATAGCGTTAATTTTAAAGTAAAGGTAAAAAAAGAAAGAAATAACCTTAAAATTAACGTTATTTCAGTAAATAACGTTAAAATTAACGTTATTTCTCAAATTAACGTCAAAATTAACGTTATTTATTGACATAACGTTAATGTTAAAATTAACGATAAAAAAGTAAGAAATAACGTTATATTCAAAAATAACGTTAACATTCCCTGGCTTGAACTCTCCATAATCAAGTTTTCATATACACGAAGGAGGTCATTTAAACTGGCCGCTTTATTTTTCTACTGCCCACGCGGACGAAGTCGCGGCCGGAGGCTAGTAAATACTTTCCCTCTCACTTTCGAGCCGCATCTTAACAATCGTCATTATGTTTACGCACAATTTAAAACAGCGACCATAATGAACGTCGCTGTTGAGCCAAATGGATTCTGTGCCAATAGAGCGGGCTGAGTTATTGCCTACCTGCTGTTTGTACGTATGCTGCTCGGTTGTTTCCCTATTTTGTGATTGGGAAATCGGTTTTTAATAAAAAATATATCATAATAATATTATTATATGACAATAATACAGTACTTTGCTAAAATAAGTTTATTAAGAAAACTTTAATTATGATTTTCGAAATTATTACTTTTAAGAGGGCTCCACACTCGCGCCGCGAAAGCCCACGAAGGCCGCGAACCGCGAGTGTGGAGGGTTTCGTGGCTTCGCGTATGGGCTTCGTGTTCGCGCTTCGCGGCGTTCCCCGTCCGGTAGCGGTTTTTTGGTCCGCGTCGAAGGACTTGTGTGCTGAACTAAGGTTGCCGTGATTCGCGGCCGCGGTTCACGCGCGACTCTGGAGGGCTATATTTTTCGCACCGTTTTCATGCGCGAACCGCGCCCGTGATTCGCGGCCGCGGTTCGTGCGCGAGTGTGGAGCCGGCTTTACATTTGAGTAAACTATAAAAAGAAAAAAGAGAGAAAAATTTTTTTTCTGTAGGTACTTAAATAATATTGCAACAAAACCAATTTAGGTAACTTGCTGAAAGAGAACAAAATATTGAACCTCGGTTATAATATACTACAAGCCGAATTTGATGCTTATTTTCAGGAGGAGCCAGACAGAAATATAACACTAGTCAAATATTGAACTTTGCTAGTAAAGTAATTTATGTAAATTTAAATCAAACAATTTAACAACTTGAACATTACCGTCGACGTTCTGCATGTTCTAAAAAAGCCTGGAACGAGTGGTAAGAAAATATAGACCTACGATTCAAAAGCGCTAATATTTAAGTTTTTTTTTAAATAAATATATTTTGACTTTGACTTTGTTGGAACAAATCAAAGAAAAATTAATCCATATTGATAAGTATTTGATTGAATCAGGCATCACTTGGCGGAAGTCCCAAACCATTATGAAAAAAGAAATATATGTAGCTTACTTCCGCAAACAATATGTGCAAGATGCACCGCCCGCCCGCCCGCAAAAAAATGCACATGCACACAACAAAATATCAGTGCACAGTACCTGCATTTAGCCACACAGCAACACACCTTGCACCTTCACCAATTAGGCTACTCTACACGTGTTTTGCCCTAACCCGGAGCATCCTCAGGAGTTAGATTGTGCGTAAACCACACTTGGTTGACATAAATACGTTCATTGTTATTTATTTACATGATACTTAGTTCGAACAATATATTTAGTTGTATGTGCCAGTGCCAGTGTAGGGTGTTTTGAAGCTTATGTGTTTAGTTTGTTCGTTTAAAGACATCATTATGCTCAATATTTGGATAGACATAACCATTTGAGAGTCAATAACTAAGTAAGTTACTAAGTAAATAAATAAGTTTAAGCACAGAATTCTCAATGTGTGTAAATTTAAATTATAGTTAATACGCTCACTCTTCAAGTTCGTCCACATTTTGTGAATACATTTTTTATGTCCCCGAGCCAGCCTCCGTTTCACCGACGTTGCATACAATATTGATGATGTTTGCGTCAATTTTACTTCACCCTTAGCAAAGCCTTAAAAAGATGGCATACCTATTACACAAAGCATAAGGGTACCTGAAACAATTCTTGGAAGTTACTTAAAACATTAAGGCTACAATTTAAATCTATTATCTCTTAAATTAAATATTTGGATTACGACACAAAAAGCAGCTAATTAAAACCTTTGACACATTTTGTATAGCCCAACAGAAAAGCAAAACTAAAAGGTAAAGAAAAGTAAAAGAGGTCCAAAAAAAAGAATATTAATTTGTAAGGTTCTCGACCCTTCAAAGGAATAATTAACAAAAAAGTATCCTTGAAATTCGATCCGTCTTTATTTTAATTTAATAAACAAAAGTCTTTAACAATAACAGTCTCGAAGCTTCAAAAACGAAGCCACCTAGAAAGTTCGCCAAAGCTTTAACTAGCAAGTAGCAAAATACTCGAAACAAAATACTGCCGATACTCGACTTGGGGAATATTTAATTAAAGCCTTCCCATTCGAGTCTTATGAATCAAAGAGTCCGATATTTTAGGGTGAACGTAGCCTGTTTATCAAACTATTTTTTAAAGAATACAATAATTTTATGTAAGTAGATAAGAAGATAGAGGAACTTTTATAAATAGATGAACTTTCTAATTACAGATACTTTATACTTACAGAGAAATAAATGTCTAATTAAATGCTTATCGAAAAAAATATCCTGTCTGAAGTCCAGCAAAAAACTCTAGTTTATTTTCATTTACTAATCTTGTCTTAGGGACTAAGAGATTAAAGGTATACAATTTACAGAGCTCTGGATTTGGTATGGTATAGAAGCGAGCCAATCATGTATCTAAATCCAATATAAAATTGCCAGGAATTTTGACCGATGGAAAAGTAGTGCCAGGCGGCATCAAAATGTGCGAAAAGGTGGTAAAGTTTGATGCCGTCTGGCACTACTTTTCCACCAATCAAGATTGCTGGCAATGTTATATTCAATATAGATACATGATTGGCTTGCTATTATACCACACCAAATCCAGAGCTCTGTAAATTGTATACCTTCAATCGCTTTTCAGTCCCTTTGTTGATCAACCACTCCCACTCCCACCAATGGAAATCTGCAAGGTGCCTGGACCTGCTAATAATGATAAAAAAATATTGCTGGGTGCGAAGGTATAATAATCGATCACAGCGCTCATGGTGGCAAAAAGTAGAAATAACGTAGGCTCTGTAATATGTTTGAAAACGATATTTAATTTATTACTAGCGATACAGGAACAAATATATGTTCATTATCCCTTAATAAAATTATTAAAGTAGCTTTATCCTCTTGTTTTACAAAATCTTCAACTAAAAAAGAAGTAAACAAACCCTGATATAACAAAATTAAAACGCTCTTTTTGAATAGATTTTACTTGCCATATTTAATATTAATGACCAAAAATTATTTCACAACACTTTGTCCACCCAAATCACAGTTATTTTGAAATTTACATTAATAATACAAAATGTATAGTATTTTTAAACATTTTGTCACAATGCCGCAATTATACTTATCATAAAGTCAAAACGGTCAACTCAGAGCCAACAAAGTTGCGAACCGCTAGGTGGCGCTAAAAGCGTGCACATAGCCAAACCTGTAAATTGTCAACATATTTCCGGGGCCATCTCTTAAACGGCTGTTTCCAATTACATAACTATTATCAGATGAAAAAAAAATCTACTGGAAATCAGTCATTTGGTAACTGATGTTATTTACAGTCATATAAAATCTTTATAATAGCTGAATATTAAGCATATCGTCCTTATGCATAGTTATTTGCTACCAATGAAACTAAATTTTTTTGCCAAAGAAACATGGGTCAAAAAAGAACAAAAAATGTTGGTCCTTCCATACTAACTAGACAGCTTAGACATTGAATTTAGTTAATAATGTTAGGAAAGTAAGATAAAAATCTCATTTATCGACCATTGTTTCTTCGGCAAAAATGTTTGGTTTCATTGGTAGACACTCCCATAAGTTAATAAAAACAACTACGTGTGTATGCTTGATGCTCGAAATCGACTGCTCAAAACAATGCGGACCGTATTTTCTTTGTAACACTAACAACTGTGTAATGAAAGCTTTGCCAATCGAGACAAAGTCTGGCCTATAATTAAGCATACTGTTTTGAGCGTACTGTTTCGTCTGGTCGCCGGAATTGGAAGCTGACTTATTACAAAAAAATGGAAAAGCTTTTTTGGTGAAAAACTCTCGATGTTAGGAATAATAAATATGATGTTTCATGAGGCGTGCTCCGTCTACCAACCTTGAATATCTTTTGAATCTTATACTAAAATAGAATCAAACAGTATTAGTACTTCATTTTAATTAACTCTGAGAATCATTCCATCTTTTTAATTTTTTCAATTGATATTATTTAAATATTAGAGAAATTGACATTATTACAACACTAAACATAAAAACATGATAGCCGCTATTTTACTCGGTTTCTTTTTTCATCGAGTAAATTGTTACATAATTAAAAAGCAACTACTTCGAATTCAAGAAAGAAAAACTATGTAAGCAAGGAAGTTAACCATACATACGTATGAGAAGCACAAAGCTTAATATAACGTTGTTTGCTTTCGTCGAATTTAAATCAATTAGGGCTGTGATCCGTATTTACTCGGGTCTGTCCTTGACTCCGCTGAATGGGTAGAGTTTCACAACTGACTACCCGAAAATTAATTAAAAAAACAAATCTCAAATAAAAAACTTCGCAAATACAATGGAGATGAAAAGCTTAATAATTAAATTCAACTCAATTCCGTTCTTTAACTTTTTAAGTAATCCTGAAGCTACTAAGTAGAAAATAATACGGAGTGGCAAGTTACTTGTTAAATTCTTTTTTGGAGGCTTACCTTACAAATGTTTTATGCAAACTACACCTACGTCGTGGGACTTGGAGCTATTTTGAAGGAAAAGATACTAAGCTTGCGTCTTTTTTTATATGACAAAATGAATTATTTATAACTGTTAGGTTCCATAGGGTAATAGCTTAAAGCTAGCCACTGACGAACGTCCATTTGGCAGAAGTTCAGAAGGAAACTTTCAAATGGAAGTACCTAGTCTAGATTTAAGCCTTGGGGCATAGTTGACTATGCTTCCATTTGGACGTACCAAAACGCCGCGCCGTCACGTCCATAGCTTAAATCTGGACATACTTCCACTTGAAAGTATTCCATTTTAATTTTTGCCAAATAGTACAAACATCTTCAAATTACAATACCAGGCTTGTTGGATGATTTTTTTGTACGATAATTAATAATTTTGGTTGGTGAATATAAAAAAGTGTTAAAAAGCATACAACTAACCCTTTTTTGAATCATACAAACCTACAGTAAAGGTCAAAATGACAATGGCTAAATCAAGCATTGATTTGTCCCGTTCAAAAAGTATTAGTATCTTTGTCAATACATCCAATTTCCTCACAATCCAATAAGTTTCGACACGAGTATTGAAGTGGAAGTGTAAAGAAACATTTTATTGAATCAGAGCCAAGGCCTTAGTGCACCTTGAGCCATAGATTATTTCGCCTGAGGTGTTTCATACGATTCCCGGTGTTTCATAAGAAAGTTGTTGTACCGATATTGTGGCTTATTTATGGATGATTCTACTAAGCTGTCGCACAATGCCTTGTGTACGAACCAATGAAACTGAATGCTATTAATAGCTGTCGTTGTTTGTTATGGTTGAAATAAAGCTTCCGAACATAAATATGAGTTTTAAGAGTACTTTAGACATGACCCAATTTTGTTGTACCGTGTTTTGAAGTTTAATAGGCAACATGCATCAATTTTTTTTTTGTATCAAAATCAAAAGTATAATGCGTGAGAAAATCAACTGTAATATAAAAAAAAATCTCTTGTGTTTTTTTCTCGTGATATAGTTACTTGAAGTTAGCACGCAGTTAAGTACATATGTGTCTTACAAAATATTATTTCTTATTTGATGTTCTATCCGACTGTTAAGTGCATTATATCCGAAAACGAAAAAAAAATTCGTTATTTTCCCTTGTGTGATAAGACTAAAGTTATACATTTTATTTTTTATTTTTCTGTTCCATCATGTTTTTATACGTGTCCGCAGCGATCAAGCTCAAATTTATCAAAATCGGTGACTTATGCATGTTCCCTATTGTCTCTATACAATTTACAGAGCGACGAAATCTCTCTAGTCAGTGTGCCATACTTTCATTAGGGTTCCGTACCAAAATGGTAAAAAAGGAACCCTTATGGTGTGACTCAGTCTGTCTGTCTGTCTGTTACAGGCTGGATATCTCGAGAACTACTAATGGTGTCAACTTGAAATTTGGAATAGTGTAAGATGACATTTGCCCAACTATTTTGCAAATAAGAAATAAATAAAAAAATAAATACCTACCTTTTTTACAACAGGGACTGAAAAGGGGTCTTAAAAATTTGAAGTGGGGCTACTAGGGCATGTAGGATATCATATGAAATAGTGCCGTTTGCACGTTTTCAAACATTTTTTCTTTTTTCTTAGGCCGCATAGTTTTTGACTTATGGTAAAAAATGTAAAAAAATACCGTTCCCCCCCTTATCTCCGAAGTTTGAAAAGAGAAAATTCTGAAATAATTATATGTTATAGCAGTTTTTATAAAGATTACAGGAAGAATAAAACGAAAATTATCAAATTTCTAAAAAAATTTAACATTTAGTTCCACTATCGGTCCAGAGATGGCGCTGACCTAAAACTGCAATACTAATTTTATTATTCTACTCTGCAATGTGGTTTGATGGTGCAATTATGATGGTACGGAACCCTCGGTGCACGAGTCCGCCTCGCTATTGACCGGTTTTATTATTAACAGATCCGGGCTGATCCGGGGGATGGGAGTGGTTGGGCAACTAAAGGGCTGAAAAACCGATTGAAGGTATACCATTTACAGAGTTCTGGATTTGGTGTGGTATAATAGCAAGCCAATCATGTATTTAAATCGAATATAACATTTCCAGGCATTTTGGCTGGTGGAAAAATAGTGCCAGCCGGCATCAAGGGTGCGCAAAAAAGTGGAAAAGTTTGATGCCGCCTGGCACTACCGTAAATGAATAATTTTGTATACCTATTACCAGGGCTAGCTCTTAGTCCATCCGTTTCAGCTTGGGAAAAAATGTTTTCGTATGTCTGTTCGACTGTCCGTCTGTTTTCCCCTACAGTTCGCATTTCTCAACCGATTCTCTTGAAATTTTATGATCAGGTTTGCTAATAATATAGATTATTTATGTCAATTCAGTATTTCAAAATAAAAACAAAACATACTTCGGCCATTTCGAAAAATGTTAAATAATGTCACAAACGTGAGGTGTATTATTATGGCACTTGTTATAACTTATAAATTATAATACATAACGATAAATTATATACGGAATTTTAAACAACGGGGTTGGTTGACTCGTAAAAATATGTAACAGAATTATGTAACAATAACAGTAAAAGTGAGATCAAAGTCTTGATAAAACTAGAATTTTTATCTAGGAAAGTACTATATTAGTCAGCGAACTAAAATCTATGGAATAAGCATTCTGCTCAAAAAATGGCACCACATGAAAAGTACAACTAAGTAGACAGAGCTAAAAATGATGGCATTTAATTATGTAACACAAAGCGTCTGAACACTTGTTGCTTATTAGCGACCATAATTTGTATACTCATAGATATTTTCTATACTTAAACGAAAAAAAAAGATACGTTTTTTCTGCATCTTTTTACTGCCTTCTTTGCATCTTTTACACCATTTGACTATAAAGGACGTCATTTCTAATAAACTCTCTCTTTCTATCTTTTCTCTACAATACAAACTGTAATTTATTGAAAATAACACTTACTTGTTGTACTTTTTGGGCCCATTTTTTAAGCAATATTTGTTTGCAATTACACTACCATAGATTTTAGTTTGCTGACATTAGTTATAATTTTATTTCTAATCAAAATTCTCAATTATTATGCAACATTTAATACGGCATTTTATGAGAATTGAAAAGTCAAAGAAAATGCGAAGACGCTGAAAAGCGATAGATAGCTAACCAGATTTGTTTCTTCATTCGCACTGTAACTTCACCACAAGCATATCGACCGCAAAGCCGGTTTGCTGAGATGTGGTGGGTACACACAACAGCACGCCAGGTTATTCAAAACTGTCAAACTTCACCAACTTATTTTAAACTCTAACGTCATATGTTTTAGGCTTATAATCGGTTGAGGGAATTCAAGACTTTGTTGTAACCTGATGTTCTGCGGTCTGTACCATCCCGCTGGCATCCGATTTTGTTGAAGAGTGCTCGTATTGTGAGCGCTTTCCTTCAACTTTACCTAACACTCCGCTCCATCTTGAAGTTTCAATACTAAAGCCAATTGTGTGCTTGGTTAACGCCATACGACGTTATAAGTATTTCAAAATAAAAGGTTATTGTTGGGCTGTTTTCTCTCATTTTTTTACTTCATTCTCACAAAACGCGCATGCTACAATCAAATTATCTTATGTTTCTTTCTTTTTGCCGTTACAGATAGATAATTATGAATGCCTTGCATTGCTTTCAGTGTAAAAAAGATTCCGACGAACTTAGAACCTCCTCCTTTTTGAAGTTGGTTAAATTTTTTTTCTAAATCAATAACCATTATAGTATTAACCAATGTTCATTTAATGACTGTTATGTGCCGAAATAAACTAAAAAAATACATAAAAAGTCGGCTTTTCAGACGTTTTGATAAAGTTTCACAGCTTTTACACAGTTTTTACGAAACATCGTAAATGTTGAACTGTTACTTATTTTTATTGTTCACCTCTAGTTCCTACATCCAGAATAAATTATGCATCAACTCTAAAATAATTTAGCAAAGAAAGGTCGGTGACTTTTGTCTACATTTTTATAAGGTGTTGAGATTTATTAAGGCAAGAGGGCCGAAGTGAAATATTCACGGATCACGTCCCCAGTTGTCCCACACTCCCGGATGATTTATTTGGGTGGGGTCACGGCTAACACCTACCCACTTGGAGAATAAATAAATAGTGCTCTGTCAAGTGTGAAAGTAATAGCGAAAACTTTATGATGAACGCCTCTTTTAATAAATTGTCGACTGGAAATAAACGCGACGGAAATAAAACAATGAGAGTTTCATCTGTATGTTTTTATTTTTGTGCATAACGAAATAGTGCTTGGCCTTCACCTCACCTGATGTTATAAGTGACGATAAGGCCGAAGGTGAAAGCTCACTACACCTGAAATCCTCATCACTGAAGAATATCGTCATTCTTAGGTAAGATGGTGGTAGCTAGCCAGGCGGACTAGAAATAAGTCCTACCACCAACCAAACCGAGTACAAATTTTATTGTATCGATCCCGGGACCCTTGCGTCGTACATGGGTGAGCGAACCACTAAACCACAGAGGCGGTTAAGTGCAATAACTTGAACTTGAACAACTCTGAATGACTAAACTTATATGGGCATCCGATTGTCAATTATTTTTCTATTATTTAGAGAATACCGTTCGGCGATGAGAGCGGACGCAGAATATAGGACTGGATTTCTCGCTCTAGTGAACGATGTTTTCGCGTGATAGAAAGAGCTAGTAAAACGGATAAACATGGAGATAAGCGAACTAAACCGAGTCCACTCCATGATTAATACAATCATTTTTAAGGTGGTATGGTATGCTACCTATACAGGGTGGATTTTTGAGACGGTACATTAAGGGCAGGTACCTTAACCGTTATAGTTACTTACAGGAAAACGTTCCTAGGTTGCAAATGCAGTTCAGAATATCTTAAAAAGTTATGGATGGTCTCCTAGGAATATTTTCTGTAACTATAACGGTTAAGGTACCTGCCCTTAATGTACCTTCTCAAAAATCCACCCTGTATACGTCCGTCACCAAATATTTAAATCTTTTTCTGTCATTGCATTCTTTGAATTCTCGGGTTCTACTTTTATTTTATATCTAATTTATGTTAGGTAGTTATTATTAGTTAAGTTGATTGAATTTAGTACCAAATTTAATTTAATTATAAGAAGACATATACATACACCGTTAATTTTTAATTATATCTAAAAATGAAATGAGAATTTCAGACCACGTGAATTAACAACTTTTACTATGGGGAAAAAAACAGCTGTTCCATAGAAAAGTACTATAATGTATGGAGCAGCTGTTTTTTTTCGCGATTTCGTGGTTGGCCCCATAGTAAAAGTTGTTCGTTCACGTGGCTGAAATCCTTTTTTCATTTTTAGATATTCTTAAAAAAAATCTCTAGAGCTTTACAAACTAATTAATATAGTGTAGGAAATGAAGCGATCTTTTGTATGGAGACCCCAACCATTCTTATGCCCCAACACTAAATCCTCAGTCGATTAAACTTTGCAGGGATGTAATATAGTATAAACCAAAACCTATGTACAAATATCCAAAAACAAAAAAAAAACGATTTGGATAATTTAAAAATATGTTTAATTTATCATACTTTATCATACTGTAAAGTTTCGTCTACTGAGGATTTACTGTGGGGGTCTACTACCTCCCTTTCCTACACTAATAAGTACCTATGATTTAGGCTAACTCGGACTAATTTTTGTAGCTGCGATAATCGCGGCGATCTTTTTGGCTATACTTTTGTAAGCGATTTTGTGAGCGACTTTTTATACGTTGTGGGGTCGTGGGCGTTTAAGTATCGAACTCTGAATGTTCTATATTCGGCGACAAAAATTCGATGGTGGGCGTGAAGCCTTAATTAGGTTATTATAGCCTATGGATTCAAAATGTTCATGGCTAACAATATCTTTATTTAGGTAGGTATACACAGGATCAAAGGATCACTTAATTCTTGTTGTTCCTAAGGGTCCGATCACGCTAATTTTCAGTTTGGGTATTGTTAAAAGCATTGAAACCACAAAACAAAGGAATTTTTTTTCCACTCACTACTTCTATATTCTGTGATTGAAACTATGCCTAGGAAGCCTAGGATGCCAACCTAAGATAATTAAAATGAGAACTGGGATCTTTTCCCTAAGCATTTGGTCTTCTTGTTATCGAATGAGGATTAGTGGCCACCCCTGGTGCTAGAGTTTATCAAGCCGCCTGTAAGGCGGCTTAACAACTGGCTTAACGACTGTTATCAGATGACAACATCCGGGACCGACGGTTTAACGTGCCCTCCGAAGCACGGAAGCGCTCAGTTGTAATGCCTCTTTAACGGTCACCCATCCGACACCTGGCCGGAGCGAGCGTTGCTTAACAAACGTGATCGAGTACGATCAGTCTGTCAAGTTCCGCCATGAGCGCTTCAAGCATTTGGTTAAATGTTGTTAGTGCTGCATTTAGAAAAGTATTGCTTGATATTACAATTGTCATTTTTGAAACTGACGATTGACAGATATAGTTAGATGAACCTCTCTCAAAAAATAATAGGTTTGTTTGTTGATTCAATATATTTCTGATACTGAGAAGAATCAATTCTATGTTTATTTTCTATATTACAATGTTTACCTAAAGACTTTTTTAAGCAATAATAAATATTATAACATCGCGTTCTGGTTTTTATGAAAACAAAATATGATAACAAATGTTCTAACTCTTCTCCCACGATAACAAGAAAAACATTTGTTTCTTTAAACATTCTGATATTCTTTCGTACCTAGGTAACTAAAGAAAAGAATATTTGGAAAAATATAATTTAGTTGGTGGTTTACTGAACGAGGATCCCGATAGTGATTTACACAAGAACGAATTCAACCTCCATTTTTTCTGAAGATAAAATAAATCGCAAACTAAAGGATAAGCTATACAGGCCTTCCCCCGTTGTAATATTGTGGTAAAACGGATTTTTTTACAGAGTCATGATGAATTTAAAATAAGATCTTTCGATTAAAAACATGTTTTCAGGTATTAAAAACATAGACCTTCATTCAAATTGACACTGTTACTTTATAAATTCCAGAATCCTCAGTTTTATAAAAAACTGTATTTTATCAAATTGCTAGGAAACTTCTTTGAAACTCTTTTACGATTGCAGTTTTTGTTGACAAAAAAATACAGGGTGAACCAAAGTCCGTTTACATTTGAATCGGTCGCTGCATCTAGCAGCATCTAGGAGGCGTTACGAAATGCAGGAGCGGTCAATGGGAATTAAATGCCATGGAATGCCATAAAGCGGAAAACAATGTGCGTTCTACGTACACGAGCAATATCGAAACCAGAAATTCGATTTTTCAACGAAAATTTTGCGCCTATTACAACATACAGCTTAGAAATGAAGCTCCATCGATTCAATTCATTAGAAAATTGGTACAGATGTTCGAGGACACAGGTTCAACAATAAATCAACCACGATCCTACCGACCTAGAACCTCAAGAGATCCCGAAAACGTAGAGCATGTAAGAGTATCTGTTCGTGAACAACCTAGATTTTTTACAAAATTAAATCCCTGTTTGTGCACTTTAATAATAAACAAACAGTTTTTATCTCATATTACTAGATTTTTTTTCATCAATGTTTGAAATATGAACAGAGTTTTGGTCCATCCTGTTGTAGGTAATCAAATTGCAATGTGTTTACAATTTCGCTCGCAGCGATTTGTAACGTACAATTATCACTGTCTTTTTGATTACTATTACAGTTTTAACATTACTTTTTTAACTTAAGCTAGTACTTAGAAGTCGGTTCGAAGATTTAAACGAAATAGTCAGTTACTGGAGGATAAGATCTCTCTATTACAGACAGATAAGGGTGCTCTAAAATAAGTGGTGTAATTGCGCTGCAATGGGGCGTGGCTGTTGCACTTCTAGTATGAAAATTAGCAGCCAGTGCAATGCTTTTTCACGACACAAATATTGTTCGTAGAAAATTTAATAATTTAGAGACATTCTATATGTATATACTTCTCGTAGCCAATACAACACTAATACCATCTTACATAGAAACACGCGTAGTAGATTTAATCACTGTTTGCTGAAACATTTACCGAATTAATGAACCAACATAAGCGTAACAGTGCTGCTACTTACATGTGGATTACACATTCAGTAACCTAAATTGCAAATTTATACGCGTGTTTAAAAATGTTCGTCATAAATTCTCGGATTATGACTGACCGCTCTGTTAAAGTCCGGCAAATGATATACATAATACACGGACCCAGATTTTTTCTTTTAGTGACGAGAAATGTAGAAACATACATCATCGACCTATTTCATTGAAAAACTGATCATCTAAACAAGACGCATCTTTGATGATCAGCCCTAAAAAACTTAGGTAATTGGAACTAACCTTAATGAAAACATTTTAAAACCCCATGATATTTTTCCAATTTTTAATAGAAAAGTAATTATTACAAAGAGTAAAGCTTCCTCATTAATTTACAAAAGACCGGATTCATCGAACAACGTAATTGGATCCGAGCTATCCAAAACCCAGCAAACCATTTTGATACTTCCTGTAATAACCGTTGTGATGAGAATATAGAGCATTATTATTGTCTGCAAAATAAACATCAATATAGGCAAGAGAGGCGATTTTTCTTTGCAAAGGGAAACAAAACTACGTCATCTAATCCCGGGTAATCCTTTAGTCCCGATAGCTGCGTAAACAAGGGATAACACATTTGGATATAGTTAAATATATCCGATGGACGTATAAATATTTGACCCGACGGTAACTTGACATTGATAGTATTCTTTATACAGGGTAAAATAAAAGTCATTGACAATATTTTAAACTAAGAATCTTGCCGCGATATTGATTACTTTAGGACAAAAATTTTGGCATCAGTAATCTTTTACTACGATTTCTTGTGATTCTTTTAAGTTAATTTCATCTTGAATTTGTATCTCTGATTTAAGAAATTGTTCTAAAACTATCAATATCGCGGTTAGATTTTTAGTTCAAAAGATTGCCAAAGACTTTGGTTTGAGTGAAATCGATTTTAAAAATGCTAGCACCAAGGCTTTCAATTAATAATCTCAGGTATATTCTTATTACCTGAGAACTAGACTTTAAATATCTAACTTTATTTATATTTTATTGACGACTTAATCATTACAAAATATAAGTACTTAAGTAGTCCTAATTTCTTTCCGTATTATTGAAAAAATCTTTTACTACATAGTTTGAAATCGTGATTGTATAAAGTATTTAATTTAAACGTTTGAATCAGAGATTTATTGAAGTGAAGCCCTGATTTAAGACTAAAGTTAATTATCCAAACAAGTAAGTAGCGACAAGGTGTTTCGGTTTGGTAAGCCAATTTGTTTTGCTCCCATTTCGCTAATGACGAATTGGAGATATTTACCAGATTATAGGCTCTCAACATTTACTTGAAGGGCTTATGCAAATTGTTCCGAGTGGCACTCGTCAATGTCTACCCATCCGTTGCGGGACAATCCAAGTGGCTTTTTAGAAGTACATTTTCATAAATCTTTTCAAGTACAAATACATGAGGCATTTTTCCGTCCTGTATCTGTGTAATAATCGACAAAGGTGGCTCTATGCTTTGTAAGGTAAAGTGCTTCCGGATGACCAGCCCCCCTACTCAAATGGCCACTTTTCTATTCGTTCGCTAACTTAAGGCTTAAAAATAAGGAATTAAACGATCACGTCACACGTCGCAAGTTAATGTTAATCACAGGCAATGTTGTATTGTACGGAATTGATAAGCCTACGACACGTAATTTTGGAGTTTATGGCTTATTTTTAATTTTTAAGTTAGCGAACGAATAGAAAAGTGGCCATTTGAGTAGCCCCCCAGATTATCTATCACATTACATAAGAACCTACTATATTATAGTTTTATAGGAAGGGAATAATAATAATATGACAATATTTTTTTTCGCTCGTATCTATTATCTATCCAAAATGTTCACCTTTACTATCGAAAATATAAATAACAAGCAGCAACTATCAAGTTGATACACTATGATTATTGATTATAGAATTCCGAAAAACTTA
The DNA here is from genome assembly GCA_943789525.1 of Agriphila geniculea. Taxonomy (NCBI): domain Eukaryota; kingdom Metazoa; phylum Arthropoda; class Insecta; order Lepidoptera; family Crambidae; genus Agriphila; species Agriphila geniculea. Next base: position 21,754,209 of record OX038878.1, read on the forward strand.
TTTGGTTGATATTTTATAGTGCCACAATAGTTATTTGTTATACAAGTGACCAAAATCAATTTGTGCTGCGAGTGCCGACTTTAAATCATCATAGCGAGTGATTCTAATATAGACTACGGAGCACAGTGAGTGATTTATAGTCACGAGGCAGAACAAAATTTTAGTCTCGTGTAAAACATACAACTTTTCACCGTAGAGGTGAAAAAAAAATGGTCTAATTTCCAAAAGCTGTGTCTCCAAATCTATCGCTCGTATCAAAACCGTTCTACCCTCAAATTGTTTCATATTTAACCAACTTTAAAACCTTCTTACACAATTTGATGAACAACCAGTACTTCCAGGTCAAATCCCCTTTTGGGGTACACTTTTACCCCCCACCACTTAAGCACAACTCCGCCGGGGGGGGGGGGGGGGGGGGGGGAAACCTAGGATAGTCATATTAGGCAACAAAAGATGCTATTACAACAATAAAATCTTTTGTAGGAATTAAATCCGATTTGAAGTGTTTCTTGGTTTAATGCTACTGAACTATTGGTATATCCATGCATTTTATTTTTTACTTTTTAACCCATGTATGACACCATAAAGCACTCTATCTATCCTTTTCTCACATATTAATTTTATAAGTCTCATCCTTGTCACTTTATTTCTTTTTTCTTTATTATTATAAAAGTTGGTATTAGTAATTAAAAAAGCACTTTGCCTCACGCTCGCAGCAAAAATCGATTTTGCTGCGAGTTTTTACGTGCCAAAATCGCCCTTTTGGTGCTGGAGAGGTGAAAAACTTCATTTACCATGGCTACCACGTACAGTAGACTTCATTCATGTAAGCACTTTGACAGACGTTGACATTTATTACAATGGCATGGTTGGTCAATGCATACTAGACTGTACATCCATGACATGCCTTTGTAATAAATGTCAACGTTTATAGTCTCAAAATCTCATAATCTTAACAGAATTAACAAGAACATACAATGCAAAGACAACTCCCAGATCTTTGACAAGGTCTTACCAGGCGCCTCACCTGGCAGCTAGTAACGATAAGCCATAATTTCTGTCCACAATTTACGACTTTACATTGTCTTCAATGCAAAGTTTGTTATCCGACAAAAGGTCCATTTCACGCTTCTCATTACACGCTCCGTCTAACTGCATAAAAAGAAAAGGACAAATGCAGGAAAAAATAAACGAGGTCTCTACAAACACAGGAGATTGTACATTTTAGTCTTCAGCGTACAAATATGCTAATAAAAACCACCCACCAGAATTCTAACCAAGGAAATTTCTATGCTAGCTTTTATAAAATTAATGCTGTAATGCGAGGACGGTTAGGGACACACTGTGATGTTGTTACCTTCACATGCCTTCTAACGTTACGACAAACTATTAATTTTATTATATTACGAGCAAAATCTTCTTTTGAGCTCCGCCGTAAAACTGTAAGCCATTTTTAATGTATGTTTTATTTTTCTTGTCATATTTCAAGATTACAAGAACAGCTGGTGCATAATCAAGTAACCAAAAAATCTGTTAACAAAAGAATAAAAGCTTTTCACTATTTTCCAGTGAAATAAGTGGACGATAAAATATTCTGCATTCAGCAAAAACAAACTAGAGCGATATGAAATTAATAAAAATATTCCAATGAGCATTTTGAAAAGGAGGATGGTCATTCAGTTGAATCAATTCAGTGTCGCTTATCAGTATTTACATTCCGCGAGTGGCAGCCAACAGTTACGAAACAAAAACACATTGGAACAACATAAATGAGCTCGTGTTGTGCTTTTACTGTGATGTCCGCTTCTGTTTTTTTTTCTCCGCTGCACCGGCTGGGTTTACTTTACTTGCTTTCGCGAGTGTCGGATGTGAATTTTTGAATTATTCAACTAAGCGAGTGGCATAGCTCGACGTACATTTTGAGTGGAATTATTGCGGACACAATTATATCTGCTGTTTTCTTTCTTTGTAGTTTTTATGGCGTAATTTTCAGAGCCGGACGTTATTATGGCTCAGTTTTCGTGAGGATTAAGAATAATGTATTTGCAAATTCTTGTGATATACGAAACAAGGGTATAGTTGTTCTATCTCACGCACTGACATGAAAAAAATTTTTTTTATTTAACTGGACTGGCTGTCTGTATGATTTGACAGCTAAGTTTTTGTACCTATTTGAAACGCCACTAGCGTGCGTCTAAAAAACTAATTTTGACGTACAATATGAAAATGGCTGCCGTGATGGTCTCTCCAGACTTCAAACTTTAGTACCATGTCCCGCACGCTATGCTCACGCTACATCCTACAGCGCCAAAATGGCGGAAATCAAATAGGCACAAAAACAGTTTAACATAAGCCTGTCCAGTGTAAATATATGCAGGTCAGTGATCTCACGAAATCCGTTTAGCTACTCTCGCATTACGCACATTAAAATAATGTGCATGTGCACGCCTAACATCCATATAAATAGTATTTCATTTAATGTTAGCTATATTTTTTGATATAACATTATTGTTTCGCCGTAGGTCTGAATTTGTTTAAATGTTTGTTGAGTACGGTCAGACCTTTGTGGGCTGTTTGTCAAAAGTTACAAGCCTTCCTTGACATACAACTGTTTTGCTCAGAATTAGTTTATTTTTACAACAATTCATACATAATTATGATAGTATTGTTAACCAACTTTTCATAAGCCATTTCTGAAAGTTAAAACTGGGTTAGCAATCTGGTACAATGTCATGATACAGATACTTAAACCTTCACAGATACAAATATTATTTAGAGAGCAAAGCATTTTACTTTTAATTTTGACGTCACATTGAAAAAATCAGTCTACAAACTACAACAGACAAATCAATAACATATTGAAAGACATACATAAATCCCTAAGGGTTCCAAGTCCAACCAGCGTTCGATTTGGCCTAGTTCATAACGCCACTTGGGCAACTGTAAGCCGGCCGACCCACGTCGGCTGTAATCGAGTTTGTGGCCTAAAGCACATAACTTGCTAATACTTACGTTACTTCAAACTGAGGAACTACTTCCAACAACTATGTAAATGCTGATAATTAGATTTTACTCGGACTTATTATTGAAGTTAATAATATTTAGAGTAAAAAGACTTTTTGGTTTATCCTTACTAATTTAAGGTGGTTATACTACCGAAAGTGGTGCCCTCAAAGGTTTTTATTTAATAATTCGTTAATAGAAAATTATTATAATGAAACTTTATTTGGAATTTTTAGGGCCCATAATATTTTAAGAAGGTATCATTACATTCCCTCGTCGTCATTCGTAGAAGTAAATGTGTCAATGTATAATATTTTTAGCAGTTTTGCTATGTACTTCTAGCAGTGACTACGAAAGAATTTAATGATACCGTTTAAAAATACACGAGGTGATCCGACAGAGAACTAAAGTCATCAACATAGCCCACCGGATTAGCACGCTGAAGTGGCAGAGGGCCGGCCATATTAGCCGTAGAACCGATGGCCGCTGGGACAGACGAGTTCTTGAGTAGAGACCGCGTATGGGCAAACGTAGTGTGGGAGGGTGCCATTTCGGTCGCATAATCTTTTTAGTTATAATGTCGTTTGGCATAACAGTTTTGGCATAAAGTCTTTTCGCATAATTTATGATAAGCAGAGTTTTATGAACGCAGAAAGGTTTTATCGGCATAATTCTTACTTACTCTAATCTCCTTTAACATAATTTTGATTACCATAAAAGGAAAGGGCATAATTGTTATACGTCTAAAGGTAATTTACCATAAAATGCATAATGGATTTAACCATAAATATTCAAGTCAGAAACGATTTTTGGAAGGATCATTTTAATTCAGATTACCTAAAAAATATAAGATAAATACGTAACGTAACATTGTAAATAATTATCTTTTTTTATGGTTAATACAATTTTGCTTAACTATGTAATTAAAAATGTACATAAGTAGGTAGGTACTAACGTTTTAAAGCATAATATAAAAAGCATAACCAATTTAAGTAATTATTATTAATGAAGAAAAACTTTTAATGCTACCTTCTTGTCAGTTAAAAAAGTCTGAAACGAAGGAAAACGTATAAGCGCTTAGTTACTAAGTTTATTTGAATAAAGGTATTTTTATTTTATCTCTAACTTTGACTTTGACATTGGTGGGTTAGGTTAGGTTAGTGTTTTGACCACTCGTAGCGGAGCGCGTGGAGCTTAATAATGCTAGCTTGCATGTTGGGTGCTTGCTTGCAAAATGCTTGCCGGGGGGTGCAGGGGGGCTGGCCCCCCTGCTCGGGGGGGTCGGGGGGCCTGAGGCCCCCCGCTATAAAGAAAAAAATTAATGCACTATAGGTAGGTTAGGTTAGGTTAGTGTTTTGACCACTCGCAGCGGAGCGAGCGAAGCGAGCAGAGCTCCACAATGCTTGCATGCTGTTGCATGTTTGCATGTTTGCATGCATGCTGCATGCTTGCTTGCTTGCTGCATGCTTGCTTGCATGCTGCATGCTTGCTTGCATGTTGCATGCCTGATGGTCATGGTCAACTCTATACGCCTATGCTTCAATTATAGCAAAGTTTCTAAACTATAAAACATAAAGAAATTTTATTTACGGTGTTACTAATTTGTTAGTATAATTTCTACCCGTTAACATTATGATATTTGATAAATATGACTTGGAATATTTATGATAAAGATTGATATGCCAATAAATGGTATGATTAGTAATCGGTATAGCAAAAATATTTATGCAAAAAAGAAATGTGCCGATATATTATTTTTACAATAGAGGTTATGCGGAAAAAAAGTATGCGTTATGATTTATTCTGTATGAACGTTATGCGAAATGATGAGTATGCCAAAAAACGTTATGCAGTGCAAAAATATGCCTTTCTGTTTTATGCAACCGAATATGGACCCAGTGTGGGACGCCCTCAGAAAAGGTGGAGCGACGATCTTCGCAAGGTGGCTGGCATAAACTGGATGAGTATAGCCGCGGATCCTGCTCAGTGGCGTGCACTCGGAGAGGCCTATGTTCAGCAGTGGATGATTATAGGCTGATGATGATGATGATGTTTAAAAATACTAGACTATGGGGCCTAAAAATTCCACGTAAAGTTTTATAAATCACATAAAAGTGTGTATTACAATTACAAATATTACAATATTCAATAAAATTCACCGCGGCGCCACTTGTAAGTTTGTTTATTTGTTTGTAACGCTTTCACTTTTTAACTATTCGACCCATTATCATGAAATTTTGCATAATGTTGTCGGGCGACAGAAAAGGACATAGAGGGTACATTTTCTCAATAAAAAAGTAGTGTAAAAATAGTAGTATTTTCTTCAAAACAACGTGGGAAAGATAAAAGGAGGAGGTTTACCAGGAGATACATATTTAATCGAATATGTATCATTGTGAATTCCCTATGATATTTTACAAGTCGCTGCAACTTAAAGTTCATGCACAGCACCTTAAAGTTTAAATGACCTTACATTATTTACTTAACTTAATAATGTTTACTGTAAAAAGTTTTTAGGTACTCAAAGAATAAATTTCTTGTTGTTATTATTATTAAGGAAAAAATTGTATTACATCTCATTATGTTTATTTAGCTATATATATTTTGTAATTTAGTTTTTTTTTGCCGGGTACTTCCTATATTTTGTTTAAGCCTCATAAAATGTTATGAAACTCTGTAATTGGCTTAAGAGTTAAAATATCATAAGTTATATAAGATACGTTTATAAAAAAAGCTGTTGAGTTTCTGAATAAATACTTAAATACCTTACAAAATAATACAGAAACTAAATACCAAGATGAATATTAAATCAAAAAGTTGCTTAATATTTAATTTATAATAATAGTTGATTTACATTGTTTTCGTTATTGGTAACTTAATTCATGTAAGAAAGATATTACAAGTTATTTAAATGAGATGCCTTCAAAACGGCACAAAAGCGAAAATTACTCCTCAAAGCTTTATTAATTCAAATTGCCTTCAAAACAATTTAATTAACATCCCTTTAACCTAAAAACTGTCCGCCCAAAAGATCGTAATAAGTTCTGACATTGTCTGATATCTTTGTAGAACATTATTTTACGAACTGAATCGAAATACTTTCTGAATTCCTTTTTAAATGAACAAAGCTTGTAAATTTACTATCTCAGTCCTTTCTGATTGACTTCTGACGGTAAGAGGCTTTTTGTATATAGGTACCTTTTTGGACACTCAATGTTCTTAAGTCTAGACTGGAAGAAAAAGGTCTTAAAATTTAAACATGAAACTATGAACATAAAAGCTCCTTAAAAACTCGAGAACTAGGTAAAAGTATTTATTTATTTCCCTTTGTTATAGCATTTATTTCTCTTTGTTTACTGCTATTGTAAGTTATTGATATATTGGCTTCTGAGAAATACCATTAATTGGAAATATTTAAAGTGCCTACTTAGATGAGGTGTGTTCTTGGCATTTCGATCGTTGTAATAAAACCTAGTTCAGGCACTCTGTATTTTAGCCATTTGTACCTATGTATAGACTTTAATTGTTATATTTTTGATGTAAGATTATTTCAATAATGATTTATTTATTTATTTATTTTAATTAAAGCTTATAACGGATTTTGACTAAACTATTAGCCTATCAATTAGTGTGACTCCTAGGTAAAATACGCATAGTTCCGATGGCGACCAAAACTTTAACTAAAGAAACCCGTCTCTGTTTTTGTAAAAAAAAAAAACAATAAATAAATTACTTAAATTAATATTTTGACAACGTATTCACATAGGTACATTACATTGCTCTAATTACAAAGTATGTAGGTATGTAAAGCAAATTGTGTTATGGAAAACATAGACAACGGTGGTATCATAAACACCCAGACGAACCAAATTAGTCAAGTCAGAGAAAACCGACTTTCGGACCATCAGACTGAACAACAATGGGACCAACTCTGAAATCGCGGAAATAATCAGCTGTTTTATACATTTTGATATTTTAATTTTTAATACAAAAAAAAATATGAACAGTAGATTTTTTTCGCGATTTCAGAGTTGGTCCCATAGTAAAAGTTGTTCAGTTTGATAATCCGAAGAAAGTTTTCCTATTTTGGGTTCATTCATTAAGTATAGGTAGTAAAGTGTAGTCTTCAGGGAACAGTTGGTGCCTACATCAGAAACAATAGAATTACATGTCAACTTCGCATCCGTCCTGACAGGAGCGTTGGCTTTGACCGGCGATTCTTGTGACCTGTGGATCAAGGATTGAGCTTATGCGATAATTAATATTAATAAGGATAATTTTTGCCCTCACTATGGGGGCACAGTAGGCCTTGTATTTTTTTGATTCCAATAACCAATAAAAGGAGTACCTTTTAAGTATATAAGAAGAAGAACATAATATACTTGTTATTTTCTTCTTAGCCATTCAAAAGCACTGGGTTATTGCAGTCTTTTATATTATTTTCAGTTTAAATTTTGCCTTTGATAAAGAGTGATAAAGAGACAGATATTATTTATTGACATTACGATTACAATAAATTTCAAAAAAAGGAAATAAAATACCTAGAGCATAAACTCATGCCTGACTATGGCTTTACTTAACTTAAATGTCGGAGTTGAACTATAACCGTGTGAGTTCATGACACAGGTCAAACGACTAGGCTTATTTCACATAACGCGGCGCGATATCATAACATCACAATTATCGCGCTGTCACAGCCCTACCCTCATCACGCACATCTGTGGTCGGATTAATCGCGGCTTAACTTAATCTCAACCGAACAAATCTGCTTTGTGGAAATCACTCGTGACATTTTTATTCACGTTGTGTACGTACGCTTTACGTCCGATTGACGTCTGAGTGTCGTTAAGCCGTACGTAATTTGTGCGAGCCCCGATGGGGAAATTGCGAACGGTCTGTTGGACTCCATTGGTTTCATTAATTAATGAAATATATGTGTACAAAGAACAGTGCAAACCCGCGGTATAGGTTACAGTCAAAGTATGGAGACATTTTGTAATTAGCAATACTCATAAAAATGTCCACACAGAAATGCAATTTAATGAGGTTATTAAAGATCAGTCAAATAAAAGGTAAACAATTTTATTCTGCCTTTTATATTTATACATTTTCACAGGAAATTCATAAAAAGCCAGTTCGCGAAATAAAATTTCAGCAATCAAATCAAAGCATCGCTCTACCAAAGAAAAACAGTTACCTGAAATTGTTCCCATTTCACATACTCCGATCGACTCAGTAAAAACAACTACCTACAAAATGCATTTCAGAGCAAACGTATTGTGTAAAAACAATTCGACAATGCACAATAAACCCGTGTTGGCAACTACACAACGACTATTAGGAGGCCAGAATGCCGGGAAAGCTCAGCATGCACATTACTAAAAACTGGCCACCTCGAAAATATTTCCGGGGCAAGAGTCCCGTGGGATACAACTGTGGACACATAGCAGGTACGTGCAGAAAGTAAAGCCTTTCTACCCATAGCACGAAAAACTATTGATTGCAAATAAAATTGGATTCGTATTGAGTACAAAATACGTCAACATTATTGTTCTGCGCCAGCTAAAGCGATATTATTTCCAATACAAAATTTTGAAATATGTGAAAATCATAGTTTTCGTGCTAAGGTTACAGAAGGTCTCTTTTCTTTCTGCAAAACCCAATCAATTATTAGGGTTCGAGTTTGCTACCTAATTCAAATCACTCCCATGGTTTTTGTAGCTCATACGTTAGAGTGGAAGCATATACATTTAAAATAGATAATTCAAAAGCACTTAATATCTAAGTTTATAAGAATTTTTCATTTCATTTCATATACTAATTGCAAATAGAGCTTCTTTTACCAACCAGTAGAACTGGAACACTCGAAGAGACTACAAATTATCAGTTTTGATGAATTATTGAAAGGCTTTGATTCTCGTGACTTTTAGGAGTTTTTCTGTGGTGTGTCTGCACCCATCGATTCTTTGTTGCTGTTCAGCAGTGCAACACACTACGCGTCCGCAGCAGCAGCTTTTAGAATGTTCGCTCTTTTTATTTCGTCCCTGCATTTTTTTCGACAAAAGCTTTTAACTTTTAAAGGTGCTCATACAGCATTTTCGCGGTGAATATCATACGCCACTGTGCATCGGACGAGCGTTTTCTGAGCTGTCATGTATCGTCAGAATACATTTGCTAGATTTACCAACCGTTTAATATTTTGCTTCATTTTATCGATACGCGTTTGGTTTTATGCGTGCTAACTTTTACTGCAGCATTTTAGGCTATTCCAAAGCGCACACACTTATCCTGAAAAGTAAAATCTGATTATTTTTAATCAAGAGGGTTTATACAGCACACTAGCGCCGCCATTGGAAAAAAAACATAGTGCTTAATTAAATAAAGACGAAAATGTGAATTGTGTGAAATTGTGAAAAAAGCTTAGTGCTCTCCGAAGAAGTTTTTTTTTTCCGAATTTTGAATAACTAAAGTTAACTTTTAGCTTTATTGAAACTTCATTAAACTAAACTACAGTCTAGAAAATATTTTTAAGCGATACAAAGTACCACACAGCTTCTTTGGAGCGCACTGTAAGGAACAATTCACAATTTTGTCTTTATTTAAGCAATATGTTTTTTTTATGGTGGTGCTAATGTGCTGCATCAACCCTATTAATATATTTGAATCAAAAAACATGCGTTAAAAATTTTTGTCTAACAGACGACATTCACTTTCTAGCAGGGACGTATTTTAAAATTCGGCGCCCTGGGCCAATAGTATGCCGCCCCTAGGGTTACGTACGGGAGGAAGAGGATGCCTGTCTATACCAAAAAATATTCCGCGCAGCGCGATTTTTAATCATTTTCATTCAAAAACCCTGTAATTTTGTCAATCTTCAGTAAAAAAAACTAGCCGCGCAGCGCTATTTTTGTCAGTTCTATCCACTAATCTTGTAATTTTGCCTGACTATTAGTAATGAAAAAATCGGCCGCGCAGCTCAATTTTTTGTGAGTTCCATGCACTACTGTCCCCGTCAATTAGTAATGCGCCTGGCGGCCATGATTTTAACCTCAAAAACGAAAAACAATTGTAAAATTTTTATAAACCTAGACCCTATCTTATTGAAAATATTAATTCAATTATTAATATATTAGATTACCTATTAGAATTTTCTTGTTTCATGACATTTTTAATTGCGGATCACGTCAATGTGAATGTTAATGTGACAAGGTTCCAGCGCATTACCAATTGACGGGGATAATAATCTTGTAATTTTGCCTGACTATTGTGTATTATAAAATACACAATCGCGCAGCGCAATTTTTATCAGTTCTATCCACTAATCTTGTAATTTTGCCTGACTATAAGTAATAAAAAAATTGGCCGCGCAGCGCGATTTTTTGTCAGTTTCATCCACTAATCTTGTAATTTTGCCTAACTATGAGTACCTACTTAACAAAAAAAAATCGGCCGCACAATGCGATTTTTTTGTGAGTTCCATGCACTAATCTTGTAATTTTGCCTTACTATTAAGTATTGTGACGGCCGTGACGTCACATTACGTAGTTGAGATAGACAGCATCAAGCGATGAGCAATTTAGCCGCTGGCTGTCAAGTCACCGTGGCGTAGTGGTGTGGCTGCTCGCATTATACACGAGAGCCCGCGGTTCGAGCCTCTGACGGATCAAAGTGTTTTGATGGTTTTTACGATATTTCTAGAATATTTACATCTTTATACAGAGTTTATTTACATATTTGATAGAGAAATAGAACATTCTAGTATCGTCGGGAAATAATGGAAAAGATGAAAAAGGACGGGAAATGGTTACAAAAGACAAACGAAAAGAATAACGAAATGACTATCGAAATTAGAGTAACTAGAAGGTTCTATGGGGTATATAAGCAGCGGCGAAACGCACAATCGATGTAGTAGTTAAGAAGTGGTAGTTCAGTAAAGAAGGGAATGGAACAAGAAGAAGGAAGATGAAGAAGTTGTAAAGCGGTAGTGAAGAAGTAGAAGATGAAGAAGTGGTGAAGAAGAGAAGTTTGGAGGTGAGGTCTAGCAGTAGTTGGTGCTAGCACGGAGGAGTGTAGAAGTGGATGTCGGCGGGTTCAGCGCCGAGAGGCTACGTTGTTCGGGCGTGACGCTACTTGGAAGGGCGGACTGCGACATCGGAAGAGGAGTAGTGGGAATGTCATCGTGTAACAGCGCTGGGTGGCTACATCTTTCGCAAGAAGACTACTCCACACAGAAGAGCGGACCACGACATTCAGAGTATGTGGATGTGTTTTTTTTTGGTAATAAAGCGTCGTCTCTGCAACCGAGTCGTTTTCCTTCTAATCCCGTACCCCGCGTCCGTAACAGTATTATGAAATCGGCCGCACAGCGCGATTTTTGTCAGTTCTATCCACTAATCTTGTAATTTTGCCTGACTATAAGTAATAAAAAAATCGGCCGCGCAGCGCGATTTTTTGTGAGTTCCATGCACTACTGTCCCCGTCAATTGGTAATGCGCCTGGCGGCCATGATTTTAACCTCAAAAACGAAAAATAATTGTAAATTTTTTATATACCTAGACCCTATCTTATTTAAAATATTAATTCAATTATTAATATATTAGATTACCTATTAGAATTTTGTTATTTCATGACATTTTTAATTGCGGATCGCGTCAATGTGAATGTTAATGTGACAAGGTTCCAGCGCATTACCAATTGACGGGGATAATAATCTTGTAATTTTGCCTGACTATTGTGTATTATGAAATACACAATCACGCAGCGTGATTTTTATCAGTTCTATCCACTAATCTTGTAATTTTGCCTGACTATTAATATTATGAAATCGACCGCGCAGCGCGATTTTTGTCAGTACTATCCACTAATCTTGTAATTTTGCCTAACTATGAGTACCTACTTAACAAAAAAAAATCGGCCGCGCAATGCGATTTTTTGTGAGTTCCATGCACTAATCTTGTAATTTTGCCTGACTATTAAGTATTATGAAATCGGCCGCGCAGCGCGATTTTTGTCAGTTTTATCCACTAATCTTGTAATTTTGCCTGACTATAAGTAATAAAAAAACGGCCGCGCCGCGAGATTTTTAGTCAGTTTTATCTACTTATCTCACTAATCAATCATGTAACATCATGAACGGAATATGAACATTCTGGACTGCAGTTCGTCAATAAATGATGGTACCTATAACTAATTTATGAAAGGCGCCCTAAAGCTAAGCCCGAGGGGCGGCTGACGCTATCTATTGTAAAAAAACGGCCGCGCAGCGCGAATTTTTGTCAGTTTCATCCACTAATCATACAAAAGACTACAAAGTCTTGCTTCTCTATCTATAGTAAAAATGTTAAAAAAACGGCCGCGCAGCGTGATTTATAGTTAGTTTCATCTACTAAATTATTGTCTAATGTAAAAAAAAATTGTGAAAAAACTGTTGTAATTTAAATTAAAAGTAATTTAAATTGTTGTAAAAAAAAATTTAAAAAAAATTGTAACCCTTCTCACGAATAATTTCAAAAGGCGTCCCGAAGCTCGCGAGGGGCGGCTCGCGGCGCCCCTCGCCCCCTTGGACCCTAGGGTAAATACGTCCCTGCTTTCTAGACTGATGATAATATTTAGTGATGCCGATAAAATTGAATATTAATAAGACTTATGAAGGAATCAAACAACTTTATCTGTTAACGAGGCGAAACAATGTAAATTTATGTTAAAATTTTGCTGTTCCCTCGAAGTCTCGCTTTGACCTTCAAGAGGAGGGTCAAGTTTGCTAACAGTGTCCTTTGGGCCCGTTGTGATGTATGGGCTCTGTTGTCCCTTTGCCCTAAGCGTTGTTCCCTCGCCATACGTTATATTCATCGTTACCACAGAGTTATTTATCTTACGTAAATTTATAATGAAATCGTTGACAACCCTTACTGCAGCTAACGTGCTTTTAAACAATCTTATAACAGTTATTCCAGATAATACGAATCTTGAAGTAAAATAACACTATTGTGGCCTGTACCAACACCTGTCAATATTTCGATTACACTTTGTTGGCAATTAGTTGTGGGGACAGCCAAAGGAGTACCTATTGTAAGTATAAGTATCCTACTAATATTATAAATGTGAAAGTTTGTGGGTTTGGATGTTTGTTCCTCAATCACGCAAAAACTACCGAACGGATTTGGATGAAATTTGGCACACAGATAGTAGATAGCCTAGATTAAAACATACGATACTTTTTATCCCGTTATTTCCACGGGAACGAGAACCACGCGGGTGAAACCGCGGGTGGCCGCTAGTTATCTATAAATACACAATAAACATCAGTCATTTTTAATGTCCCCACTCCTGGGGCACAGGCCTTCCTTATGGGTGGATAAGGAAGATGAGCCATAACCCAACACGAGGCCAAATGCAGATTGGTGGGTGTTAACGACTGCAAAAGCAGCCGTTGGAGGAACTAGAGATAATACATTTTTGGCCACCCATCCCATGACCAACCGTTGCGAAAGTTGCTTGACTTCTGCAATCGCAGGGCCAGGCGCTAAAACACTGAGCCACCGATCTCCTCGTAATATACACAAGGTAAGTAAGTATCTATCTATTATGGTACTTATTCAAAAGACATCTTTTCTATTTAAGTATAAGTCATCCTGACCGACGTGACCTTAGGATACAGCTTTCAGATTCTGGAAGAACTATATTTAGGGCCATCATAATTTAATAAACTAATGTCAAAGGTACTCAAATATGAATGTTGCAAACAACATGAATAATCCTGAAATAAAACTGAGGAATATGTTATATCCATTAGCCCTGATTACAGCCGGTGTCTGTTTCAGCAAAATTAATTAATCTGATCCTGAAACATTGTGTATGTAACCAGCAAATTGGTTTTTGGTACGAAAACAAATATTTGCTACCATATGTATTGAGTACCTATAGCATTATTTTCGAGTTATTCAAACAGTGTTATTATAGAATTACAATCATTAATACATCATCCAAAACTCCGATATCAGTAAGTAGTAGCTGCGACTCTTTTGCTACTATACATATTGTGTTACAACTGATTCGAGATCAGTGATAATGTACCTGATTAGTGGAGCTACAATAGATAACCAGTATCACTTTATAATGATAAAAAACCTACCTCTAAAAAGCAAGAAATAATATTCGTAATAATAAAACACGTCTATTGAAGTCGGGTGGGGCTGGAGTACAAATCCCTTTTTTTATTCTAAAAGCCCCACCCGACTTCAATAGACGTGTTTTATTATTACGAATATTATTTCTTGCTTTTTAGAGGTAGGTTTTTTGAAGTCGGTTTTTTGTTTTTTTAAACATTTTTTTATTTTTTTATTTTTAGTGTAGGTACCTTTTGTATTAGGTAGTGTAGGTATATTATTTAGGTAGAAATTAAAATCGGCTCAGCCAAACGTGAGTTAATCGCGGAGAAACATACATACATGCGGGTCAAACTGAGAACCTCCTTTTTTAAGTCGGAACTACACTTAAGATATCCCTTTTCCAACAAAAAAATAATTATCTTATTCAGTTCATAAACAAAGAAGTTATACGACTGATCATCGAGGTAGTTCACACAAAATTATACTATTTTCGTATTTTTTTTCAAGATTACTTGAAAAGTACTGAACCAATTTTAAAATTTTAAAAAATGGGACCAACTTGGGAGTTTACTTAATGTAATAACGTTTGAATCATTTCAATCGGTCCAGCGGTCTTCGAGTAATCGGTGTACATACAAAAAACAAAAACAAAAAAAAAAACTGGTCAAATTGAGTACCTCCCTCCTTTTGAAGTCGGTAAAAAGTAGGGCCCTTTTCACATGATAGAAACGTTTCTATCACACATCTTGTCAAAATTTACAGACAATGTTAACAAACAACTAAATGCTAGAAAACATGTACTAGTACTATTTATAGACTTTTCGCGGGCTTTCGACACCCTTAATCACAAACACCTTATATCTAAGCTGGACCAATGTGGGATACGTGGGCCTCTATTGAAATGGTGCAACGACTACCTACAGCGCCGCTCCTATGTTGTCAAGGTTGAAGACACCTGTAGTAGCCCCATTACGTCCACAGAAGGCACAGCCCAGGGATCAGTGCTCGGACCACTGCATTTTTTATCATACGTAAATGATATGAGCAGTTGTGTTAAATACACAACCTGCTACCAATTCGCAGACGACACTTGTCTTGTGGCTGTCGATAAGGACCCTTTAAAGGCTCGTGAATTGCTTCAACGTGACTTTGACTCACTAACAAAATGGTGCCACGACGCTGGCTTAGTGCTGAACCCTGATAAAACAAACTTAGTACACATTAAGTCCCCATACATTCAGTTTGACCGATCTATTGAAATAAGAGCTCACAATCACACATGCCTACATAGTAAAAATTCTAGTACTTGCGGATGCCCACTGATAAAAAACGTCGAGTCACAAAAATACCTAGGCTTAAATATCGAAAGCAAGTTTCACTGGAACATACACATAGAACATGTCTGTAATAAATTACGCCAATTTCTAGCAAACGTTGTAATACTTAATAGACGCATTCCTTTTAAAGTTAAGCTCATGCTGTACAATTCATTGGCAGAATCCTACATTCAATATGGACTTTGTTGCTACGGACGAACTTATAATAGTTATATCCAACATATATATAAACTACAATTAAAAATTTTAAAGACTATAGTTTCACCAAAAATTAAGTCTAAATACCATAACAACGAAATGGGCCTCTTCAAGCATTGCGGAGTACTGCCAATTTATTCTCGCATAAAATTCACAATTCTTAATAAATATTTTTATGATAGTGATATCGTAAGGAAAAAGGAGCACTCCGTATACACGCGCGCCATTGCTAATAATAGACTTAAGATCGAGCGCGCCGATAACGCGTACGGCAAGCGGACGGCCAGTTACATTGTCCCTAGATTAATAAATGAACTACCTCCCGATTTGATTAAAAGCATTACACCCGACAATATAAAGATTAAACTAAAACAATATTTTTTGGAAAGTGGAATGCAATGTTCTTTTTCTCATATTTAATGTTGAAAGATTGAAACAATGTTAATATTGAATCATTATTACACAAGTTCTACAAAATGTACGAAATAATAATAATTTTGATAATCTCGTTGTAGAATCCTAACACATTATACAAACCTTAGTGGTTTCCTTTGTGTTAGCTATAGTGAATAAGTCTCATTGTAACATTTATGTGATAAATAAATAATAAAAAAAAAAAAAAAAAAAAAACATACACGACTGTTTATATCACCGATATACAGTTAAGTATGTACTGTGTCGTTTTGCTAGCTGGGTATTTTATAAGCTACTAGCATCCGCCCGCGATTTCGTCTGCGTGGACAGTTATTTATACATTCTCGGGAACTGTACATTTTTCTGGATGAATACCTATATCCTTTTTTGTACCCTGACAAAGTGTATGCAAATTTTATAAAATTATTTTATGAAGATCAGTTGAGTAGTCGACGTAAAGGCGTAACAAACAAACAAATTTACTTTCGCATTTTTAATATTTAAGTAAGAAAGAAGGAAAGAAAGAAAATCATTTATGGTCTCTGCATCTTTAACTTAACATACAAAGACTTCTTAAACTAAAAAGTAAGGATATGGATCGATTATTCATTTATTTACTTAGCAAGCAAAAGCATGCATGCATACAATCATGCAGCATGCAACATGCATACAAGCATTATGGATGTGTTCAAAACACTAACCTAACTTAACGTAATGGTGTTCGCATTAAAAGTTTTTCTTTATAGCGCAGGGCCTCAGGATTTGTTTCTGTCATTGACTTGTATGCAATACAATATTGTTATGCCAAAAGTTTTGTATGCAAGACAATATTAGGGTTAACAATACTTCGGCGTAGTCATTATTGTGTCAAAAGATATGTATGCTAATAAATTTTAGGACAATTAACATTAGTGGTTTTGATAATTAGAGACTTTAACGTATAGGCGAAACGACAAAAATGCGAAAAAATCTATTAGGCCAAACAATAATTGTACCTAAGGAGTTTAGGCCAAAGAAATTCGGCCAAATGAAATTAGGACCAATGAAATTAGGACCAATGACTTTAGGCGAGTCAAGGGACACCCTCCCAGATTAGATACCAATCATGCGGCAATTTTAAACATTATGGTAAATTATTGGATGATGGATTTTTCAAAAGAGAACTTTCTAAATACAGATTGCAATTTTTAATTTTCTGGACATTTTTGACTATTTATTCTGTAGCAGTTAAGCGTGATCATTCATAGAAAAGCGCATGCAAAGATTTTCCCTGAATCATGTGGGACAGGATGGAAAAAAAGACGGTAGTTGGTAGGGAAAATAGCCGAAACATTGATGAGAGCAAACTGTACTGAAAAGAAACATGCCTATAATATTAAAAAAAGTAAACTGTATTTTAAGATTTTTCGAAAAGTCGCTTATCTCAACCGTGAATAGAACGGGCTATAAACTATTATTATTTATTTTTCTTGGGTCCGCTTTTAATTTAACATACTATGATATTTAGAAGAAATTGATTCTTATCATTGACCCTATTGATTGGTATCATAAAACTACAGGATGTTACTTTTTTCGGATTTTAGCCCTTTCGATTCCTAACTGAGACCAAGCGATTTATTAAAAATCATTGAATGTAGTTTTACTTATTAGCTATTAAAAGTAAAGAAGTGTTTCCTTTGAGTAAAATTTTACATCATCGTATTTAGGGTATCTGCTCTCCAACTACGATCTTTTTAGGGTTCCGTACCAAAATGGTAAAAAAGGAACCCTTATGGTATGACTCAGTCTATCTGTCTGTCTGTCTGTCACAGCTGGATATTTCGAGAACTACTAATGGTATCAACTTGAAATTTGGAATTTTGGAATAAAAAAATAAATATATTTCATTCAACAGGGACTGAAAAGGGGTCTTAAAAATTTGAAGTGGGGCTACTAGGTCATGTGGGGTATCATATGAAGGAGCTTTATTTGCACGTTTTCAATATTTTTTTCTTTTTTTTTAACCCGCATAGTTTTCGACTTATGATGAAAAATGTAAAAAAATACAGTTCCCCCCCCCCCTTATCTTCGAAGATTGCAAAGAGAAAAATCTGAAATAATTCTATGTGATAGCAGTTTATATAAAGATTACAGGAAAAATAAAATGATGTCTCAATATAGCACACTTTTTTAGAAATTATCAAATTTCTAAATAAGTTAAAATTTTTAAGCGCGAAAGCGTTAAAGTCAGCGCCATCTCTTGACCGATAGTGGAACTAATGTTTAGTTCCAGTATTGGTCAAGAGATGGCGCTGACCTAAAACTGCAATAATAATTGTATTATTCTACTCTGCAGTGTATTTTTTATGATGGTATGAAACCCTCGGTGCGCGAGTCCGACTCGCTCTTGACCGGTTTTATTTCCAAGCTGTATATCCAATTATGCTGTGCTGTATCCAATTCAATTTAGTATATATGTCTTACCACCAACGAAGCTATTGTCACAAACGTATTGTAGCTTTCTAGGAATTGAAATCTGTGTCAGACTACAGAAATAGTGGCTTTGATGTATTTTAATAAACCAGTACGGTCCGCAACGAAAATCGCTTAGCATTTTAGTACTTTGTCATAGCAACTTTTTTGAGAAATGTTTCAAACTTTAAGACATCTGTCAAAAAGTTGCTATGACAAAGTTCTAAAGAGCTAAGCGACTGTCATTGCTGATTGTACCTACAATTATTTGAAGCTTTCGTTAGGTACTAAATATTGGAAATGTCCAATATGATATTGAACACTTAAACTAATTTTTTAAGTTTGTCTGACTGAAAGTTGCGTCTCTGGCTCAACTAACATGATATTATTAAAGTCCGTTATAGCAATCTGATAATCTACCACATACGAGTAACTTAATAGATGTAGAGATTATAGTATTGCATACTAGACTACTTCGTTAAGGTGGCACCATGACCGAAAGTGGCCCCGCCCGGCCTCAGTGAACTTTATTTTAAATTGTGATTCTATTAAGTACACAATAGGGAACATGCATCAATTTTTCTTTGTATCAAAATCAAAAGTATAATGCGTGAGAAAATCAACTGTAATATTAAAACTTTTCTCATGCATTTTTTTCTCGCCGAAAATGCTCTATACAAAAAGGTTAACATTTGTGACGTCACTCGTGTCACGTTCCAGGCGCATTATATGGAGTTAGCCAAGAATTTTCAAATATCACCCTAAATATTGCGTTTAAGTACATATGTGTCATACAAAAAAATATTTCTTATTCGATATTCTATCCGACTGTTAAGTGCATTATATCTGAAATAAAAAAAATCGTTGTTTTCCCCTGTGTGATAAAACTAAAATATTTTTTTTTTAATTTTTTTTTCTGTTCCATCATGTTTTTATACGTGTCCACAGCGACTAAGCTCAAATCGCTGACTTATGCATGTTCCCTATTTTAATAAAACTTTACGTGGAATTTTTAGGGCTCATAGTTTGATTTTAGAAGGTTTCAAGGTATCACTACATTCCCACGTAGTCATTCGTAGAAGTGGATAGCAAATGTGTCAAAGACGGCCACTTTTGGTAGTTTTGCTATCTACTTCTAGCAGCGACTAAGAGGGAATGTAATGATACCTTCTAAAAATACTTGACGACTATGGGCCCTAAAAATTCCACGTAAGTTGTATTAAAACCCTTTTCTATTAACAACTTATTAAATAAAAACCTCCGAGGGTGCCACTTTTGGTGGGGTATTCACCTTAATAGATGGGACTTGATGTAACTGACTGATTTTATGTGTAGTGTAGGTAATATCAAAAGTGAAAAAAGTCATTTTTAGTAACCGAGAAATACCTTCTTTAGTCATTTTAAGTAAAAGCCAGAATTTCGAGTTTTTAATAATGAATATGAATATAAGAAACTCGGTGGTTTAGCGCTTGGCCCTGCGATTGCGTTCACAAGGGTCGGTCATGGGATGGGTGACCCAAACATATATTATCTCGAGTTCCTACGTGCTTCGGAAATCACGTTAAGTCGTTGGTCCTGGCTGCATTTACAGTCATTAATACCCACCAATCCACATTAGGCCCACATGATAGATTATCCTCCTTATTAACCCATAAGGAAGCCCTTGTGCCCAGCAGTGGGGACAAAAAACGTCAGATTATAAAATCTTAAAAATAATTTTAAATGGTACACTGCTCAAAACTTAAACCGTTCAGTCCATTAGCGTTACCGAGATCATGTGTATGAGCAGAACTTACTCTTAAATCAAGCCACGCCCGACCTTCTAAGCTCGCCTGAGGGTAAACTTTGAACTTTATCCACTGAATATAAAGTCTGACAGCGGCAGCCAAACTTTCCTGATAATCTCCAACTTTATAATTGCCGAAACTTATCAATAGAGAACAGTATAAAACACATCAAGGCCGAGTAAGCATTTTAATGAAATTAGTTTCACGGGCAGTGGAGAACTAACGGATATACAACGTGTTAGGGAATAAAGGGCTAAAGCAGAATATGTTAGATACGGTACCATTAATACAGCCCTGGAAAATTATTATAAACCATGAAAACCACCATCTGAGAATTTTTTTTTTTACACGACTGCCCATAAGGAGTGTGTATGTGTTCAGGGTTTATGTATGTTTGTGGGTATGTGAGTTTCTTTATTCCACCATAACTTCTAAATGGCTCAACGGGTTTAGATGTATAGGGTATCGTTAGAATCCTTACATCATTCCAAGTGACACTGGCCAATTTTTTTTGAAAACAGGCAATATGGCGACATTACGACGCTATTTTCAAACGGTTTTTTTTTTTATTATTACCAAATGGGCATCAAATGAAAGGCCTTATGAGCACATTTCAAAAATATGTAATTTTTTACTAAAATGTGTAAAATAAAAATAAATAAATTAAAAAAAAATAAAAACACCACTGCTCTTCCAGAAACCGTTTTATGGCACAATTTTTGATCAAAGAGGTCCCCCGACTGCAAATTACACTTGTTATTTAACTTTTTAGTTCGTTTCTGGAAGGGTAGTGGTGTTTTTAATTTTTTTTAATTTTCTTATTTGTGTATTACGATCGTTTTTACATTACGTCATTATCGTAATTACGGCATTTTAAATTATACCTATCTACATATTTCGTAGAAGATTTAAAGACAAATTACGTCTATAAATGGCTAAAGTTTATAAAGTGAGGACAATGTTATTGATAAATCTTCAAAATTTTGATGACGAGGGACACATTCACATATCCAGTGTTTCTCGAGTCCATCAGCCATTTTTGATGTCCCCACTGCTGGGGCACAGGCCTTCCTTATGGGTGGATAAGGAGGACGGGCCATAACCCACCACGCGGGCCCAATGCGGATTGGTGGGTATATATTAACGACTGCAAATACAGCCGGGACCAACGGCTTAACGTGCCTTCCGAAGCACGGAGAAGTTCGCGATAGTAAATTTTTGGTCACCCATCCCATGACCGACCCTTGCGAACGTTGCTTAACTTACGCAATCGCTAGGCCAGGCGCTAAACCACTGCGCCACCGAGCTCCTCTCGAGTTTCTCGAGTAAGCTAACAGAATTATTGTTGTCTAATCGGATTCAAAATACGAAAGTTGTGTTCACTTCACAAGCTTACGCGCTCACTAGACATGAATTAAAACAATTTTTAACGGATACTAGCGCGGTTTTATTGAAAAATATAACAACATAAAATTAAATTATAAATCAACATAAAACAAATTTTTTTGTTAAATTTTAATTTCTGAACGTCTAAAAAATTCGTCGCTTGAGGGTAGACTCACGGGTAGCTTCAGTCCCCCGTGACCACGGCAGCTGCAAAGTTGCCGAAACGTCGGGAAAACCAAAAATCAAACCAAATACCAACTAATTACCAAAGTACTTACAATAAAACCGCGCTAGTATCCGTTAAAAATTGTTTTATTTCATAC
Organism: Agriphila geniculea; assembly: GCA_943789525.1. NCBI lineage: Eukaryota > Metazoa > Arthropoda > Insecta > Lepidoptera > Crambidae > Agriphila > Agriphila geniculea. Next base: position 21,776,216 of record OX038878.1, read on the forward strand.
GAAAATTGACTCTCGATTCATCGATACAAAAACTCCACATTTACTGGTAAATACCGAAGAACGCCATTAACTAAATAAAGGGTCGTCTTTAAGTCCGAGGGTAGAATAACTCACAAAAGAGATTTGTTTCTGGAGCGTTCTATTCATCACGACAAAGATCTCCAGTGGACTCTGGCTTTAGAGAAAATTGGATGTCTTACTCCGTCGTTGCCCGATTTATAGATGTTCATAGCGCGATGAGCGAATGTGAACGGATAATGGATGAGGTATGTTTGAAAAGAATCAAATCGGTTGAATATTTTTAATTTGTCTAAATATAGTCCCTAGAAAGAAGTTTCAAAATATTCCTTTTTTCGTTAAATGGCAGTTTCTGTAAACAGCAGATTCTAGAAATGACAGATTCTGCCAATGCCAGATTCTGTAAATGGCAGAAGTACAGTCCCAAAAAACATTCTATTTTTTTATTTATTTAACAAACTTTATTGTACATTTAAAATAAATGTTACAAAAGGCGAACTTAATGCTAAAAGCATTCTCTCCCAGTCAACCTTTAGGAAACAGATATCAATGAAGGCGGTACATAAAGTAAAATAGTAGGTGATAAATACAACATAACATATATAAAATATTAATAATATTAATACATATAATATATATAAAAACATAAATATAATCATCATCATCATCATCATATCAGCCGCACGACACCCACTGCTGGGTATAGGCCTCCCCTAAGGATCTCCACGACGATCGGTCCTGCGCTGTCCGCATCCAGTGGCTTCCCGCGACCTTCACCCTCACGTCGGTCCACCTTGTCGGGGGCCTACCCACGGAGCGTCGTCCGGTGCGCGGTCGCCATTCCAGAACCTTTCCGCCCCAACGGCCATCAGTTCTTCTCGCTATGTGTCCTGCCCATTGCCACTTCAGCTGAGCAATCCTTCGAGGGATGTCGGTTACTTTAGTTCTCCTGCGGATCTTCTAAATATAATAAATATAAATAATAATCTAATTCTATAGATATTTTTTTTATTAGGCTCTATCAAGGAAAATGACAACGGTAATAATGACACACGATAATGCCGACGGACTCGTGGTCACATCAACTAACCACACCAGTGTCACTAAGAGGATTTTTTTACCCATAGTCACACCGACTCACTTCCTTGACATGAAAAATTATAAAGAAAATTACTTATATTTTTTTTTTAATAGGTCACCATCATCAAAGTACCATGATGATTTCATAAATATGGCGGAAGTCAACTTTTATGATTTTAATAACTTTTTGTACTTATTTATTTTCTCCGTAATAGGTGACGTATTAAGAAGAAAATAAAGAAAAAAACAAGTGATTGAAAATTTACATCAGTCCCTCTAGTATGTATTGCCTGATATAACATTCCATCGACACTCAACTGTCAAAATCCATTGTTTTTGACAGATTAACAGTCAAAACTTTTTTAATATTAAAATAAATTCTGGTCAAAACCAATGTTCACAAAAAAAACTCATGTCTTAAAACTTTTGTTTTTAGCTGACTGACTGTACAATATCTGTCGTTTAAAGAATCTGCTATTTACAGAATCTGCCGTTTCCAGAATCTACCATTTACCGGAAATTTTTTGGTAGCGTTATTCTTTTGTTTAATTGAAATCACTTCGTGTTAGAAAATTTACGGTGATCATTCCTAATCGCCACACTCATTAATATAAAAAAATCGGTTGGCACTCCGGGAGTACCGGCAGAAGTGAAAACTTGAATACTAACGTTGTGCATTTTTGATATTTTGAAATTAGCGGCAAAGGATTTAAATTATTGCTTTCCTATTACTACACAGTCACACAATTCAATCAGTTTGTAATTAGAGAAAAATTCTAAAGATTTCGCGCCAGTGGCCTTTTTAATTTCTACATGCACGCATTCTACGATTTAAACTTATAGTCACAGAGTATAAATAAGTTTAAGATTTCACCGAAGAGATCGTGCTATTAGTTCCATTTTCAAAATTAGCGCGTTGCTGGTGACACAAGTGTTTACGTCTTAAAATGACTCGCCGCCATTTTCAACGCACCCCGTAGAAAGAGAGGGGGATACTTCCGCCGCCAGCTGTCTACTCTCCATCCGTCACATCCGTCTTACGCATTTTCGATCAGCCACGTGATTCTTACTGACGCGAGTTTAGCATTTTTTCCCCATACAAAAAGCGTACAACGCCACTAAAGAAGTTTTCGCTTCAAAAAGTAAATTAACAACTGCATTTTGTCAACCTGTACTTTGTTGACAAGGAGAAGAGGACAGAGAAGGATCACAAGCTAAAAACGTATAAGTAAAGTACTACTTTTGCATGATGGCTGATTTCAAATTAATGAAGTGTCATTTATTATACTCTTTATTGCACTTATAAAAACAGTTACACATAAATAAATTGAGATATGTACACAAAGGAGGACTTATCTCTAGAAGAGATCTCTTCCAGCCAACCTGAGACGTGTTTGTGATTTTAATATTAAGCGGGTGACATAAAGTGCGAAAATTAAATAAGAAAAACTGATAATAAAAGTCCAAAATATAGTAGGTATCTACAATATAGTAATAAATACATATACATACCTAACTTGTACATACATACACATACATACTTAAACATACATACATACATATTAAACCTATATTATAAATATACATACATATAAATAAATAAATGAGAGATGGTGTTAACTAAGTGTCTCATGAGTCCGATTGGGTTTAACGCATCCAAAAAGTGACAAGCACCGATTCTTGTAAAATAACAGGATGTACACTTGTCGTTGTCAGTTATAGCAGCAAGATGAATGTTTACTCTGGGCCAGCATCCAGAATATTTGTTCAGCAGACGCGAATTAATGGATATGAAAATTATTCAAAGTTTTCACGTAATTTTCAATTCAATGAAACCACTCGGTAAGATTGTTTTCGAAATAACAATGTTGATTTATTACCTACCAGCGTTGATTCGCGATCGTGACAAGAGATAAAGGAAATGAGTTTCTTGAAAAATCTGGATTATTTATTTTACCATTGCTACTTAAAATTAATAGGTATTTTTTTTGAGTACTAGTTGATTGGTCCGCCAATCGAAAAAAACATTACAACGAAATAACTATGGTTAATGAAATTATAAAAAATATAAAAACTAGTATTACAAAGTTTCAGTTATAACGCTAGTTATTTTTACATTCTCTTTGATTGTAACTACACAAATACATTTAAACCAGGAAAAAACGCATACAAAAATAGTTTATAACTAAAACCAGTTTTTATATATTTCAGAATTTTATTAATCAGAGTTATTTCGTTGTAATGATTTTTTCTTGATCGGCGGCGCTAGTGGGCGCCAAAAGGATTTTCATTATAATTTTGAACCATAGCTTAAAATCAAATTCGCAGGCATATATAGCATTTGATAAAGTCAAGTAAATAAATATTTGTGCAAAACCCAATACATTAGCGAGTCACCTCGTATAGGATACACGAAAGTGCTCATTTTACTTTATAATATTTTTAAGTAGGCTTACGGTACGCTTGCCTCCGGTAAGATATTAAAACACAGCCAAAATTAATATCAACAGCGATCTCCGTGCAGACACCGCCGAGCTACCTTGGATTTATGAAAACTTGGTTAAGTATGGAGTTTCGTCACAGTATATTTACTAGAGATCCGCCGAATGTTCAGCCGAATATTCATATTCGGTATATTTTTTAAATATTCGTATTGCGCGAGACTGATCGTACTCGATCACGTTTGTTAAGCAACGGTCAATTCGGCCAGGTGTCGGATGGGTGACCGTGAAGTGGCATTACAACAGGAGCGCTTCCGTGTTTCAGATGGCACGTTAAACCGTCGGTCGCGGCTGTTGTCATCTGAACAGTTGTTAACTCAATTTAAAGGCCTTACAGGCTTGATAAACTCTAACACCAGAGGTGGCCACTATTCCTCATTCAATAAGAAGAAGAAGAATGTTTCGTATTCGGTCGAATATTCAGTAATTTTAAATAAATATATAGCAATAATTTAAAAACTGAATTATTTAAAACATATGATTTTTAGATTTACATTGTGTAAAAGGGCTTTATTTAAAGCACCGTATTTGTTAATGAAACAGACACCTAGACTACCTACGTTAGGTTTTCATCAATTATTTAAAATGAAAAATTATGATAATTAGAGTTTTATATTTTTTAAGTATTATGTGATCACCATTATTTATTTGTTCGTGTCGTTAAATAAAAATCAACATAATTTATTAATAAAACTAAAATCAACGATAATTTCAAAACAAATAAGTAGTTAACTATATAATTTGGCCGAATATTCGGTTTGGTACATTTCTAACTGAATGTTCAGCTGAATATTCGTATTCAGTTGAAGCCATGTTCGGCGCATCTCTAATACTTACTTTCCTACTGTACATGCGAATTATAACATAATACACTCTTGGGTTTTGAAGAATATCGGTAATTATTCCTCTTTTCCAAGATCGCATTCTATATCTATTCCAAAATGTATCAAAATTGATTTAGTATTTTAGGCATGGAAATGTAACAAGCAAGACCTACAGTTTTTTTTTGCCTTTTATAATTTAATCATGATTAAATTAAGGCAAAAAAATGTTCTATGCGCTATACGAGTAATTATGTTTTAAGATATTACAATAGAGTTAATCGTTATGTAAATATTATTTCGTTATTTTTACATTTCACAGGTTTCAGATAGCACCTACCTCCTGGGTTAATTTAAAAAAAAAACCGTACAAGAACGAGTCGGACTCGCGCACCGAGGGTTCCGTACAATCATAAATATATTTGGATATGTTACTTTAGTACAGTCTTTAAAAAAAGTAGGATAAACGGCAGACAGGTGGAAGGGCGAACAGGCGGACAGTTAATTTACAAATCTTAACCACAGCTGCTTATGGTGACTGAAAAACGTTTCAGCCACTCCACATTGCAAACTGTTTATATTACTAAGTAGGAACTTATTCTTCGTTTATTCGTACGGCAAATAGTAGGTAATTATATTAGAACCAGCCACCAATTTATTATTGTAGTATTAGGTTGCGCCATCTCTTGACCGATAGTGGAACTATTTTTTTTCTTATGTTAGCATTCTTAGGACAGCGCCATCTGTTGACGGGTAAGTGAAGCAAAAGAATTTTTGTTTGTTTTTTTGAATTTCTAAAAAAGTGTGTTATATTGAGACATCGTTTTATTTTTTCTGTAATCTCTACATAAACTACTATCACATAGAATTATTTCAGATTTTTCTCTTCCCAAACTTCGGAGATAAGGGGGGGGAACGGTATTTTTTTACATTTTTCATCATAAGTCGAAAACTATGCGGCCTAAGAAAAAAGGAAAAAATGTTTTAAAATGTGCAAACAGCGTTCTTTCATATGATACCTTACATGCCCTAGTCACCTCACTTCAAATTTTTAAGACCCCTTTTCAGTCCCTGTTGTAAAAAAAAAAAAATTTTTATTTCTTTCTTAATTGCAAAATAGTTGGGCAAATGTCATCTTAAACTATTCCAAATTTCAAGTTGATAACATTAGTAGTTCTCGAGATATACAGCTGTGACACACAGACAGACTGTGATAGTTTTTTTTTTTTTTTTTTTTAATTTGACAACATCACATACATTGCTCCAATCCCAAAGTAAGTAGCTATAGCACTTGTGTTATGGAAATCAGAAACAACGGTGGTATGACACACACCCAGACCTGAGACAATATTGAAAAGTTCATTTTCTACATTGACCCAGCCGGGGATCGAACCCGGGACCTCAAGAGATGGTAACGCCTTGAAAACCGGCGTGCGAATCACTCGACCACGGAGGTCGTCATGTTGATATTATTACCATTCGAAAAGTATTTTTTTTTATAACTATAGGACTTTTAAATCCAGAGAAATTAATATTTTTCGGCAGGGCCATCTAAAATAGAAAGTCAAATTTAATATGCCCGTCATTCCAACAGGACAGGAGATAGACCCCAACATGTGGGGGGTTTTGTCGATAAAATTGATCATATTATCTGCCTTTAAAAGCTCCGACATCGCTTACCAATCATATTGTATAATTTCCTCAATGTAAAGAAACGAGGAGCTTGGTGGCGCAGTGGTATAGCGCCTGGCCCAGCGATTGCAGAGGATAAGCAACTTTCGCAAGGGTCGGTCATGGGATGGGTGACCAAAAATGTATTATTTCGAGCTCCTCTAGGCTTTGGAAGGTACGTTAAGCCGTTGGTCCCGGCTGCTTTTGCAGTCGTTAACACCCACCAATCCGCATTGGGCCCGCGTGGTGGGTTATGGCCCATCCTCCTTATCCACACATAAAGAAGGCCTGTGCCCCAGGGCATTAAAAATGCCTGATGGTCAAGAAAACTACCGCGAAAATTCTTTACACGTCGAAATCACTTAAAATAAGATGGCAATTACACTTATATGGGAAAATAAAGGCGATAGTTAGAAACTAAAACAGCTAATGGAATTAGCTGAATTCGTGGCACGGAGCGGACGCGCAGCAGCGAATTCAATTAGACTGATTACTTTCACCCTGCAACTGTGTTTTGTACTGGAAGTATCCAAGCTTTTTCCGATTGGACGTATTGCTTTATTACTCATGGAGTAAGAGTTATTTTAGCTCCTTCAGAAAAATATTGATAGTGATGCCAATCACGTGCTACTTAACTTTTGGATCCATTTGTATTTAGGGACTGGGTAAAGTTTAATAGGGAACGTATATCATATAAAACGTCTTAAAATATTAGTTTATCTATAATTAAAATGGCACATCGTACTTATATTAGAAATGTGAAAGTTTGTGGGTTTGGATGTTTGTTCCTCAATAGCCGCGTACTGACTGGGCCAGCAGCTCGCGAGGCAGCCTCGGACGTTTGCCACGCAATATTTGCCGCGCGAGGCAGCCTCGCTCTGTAAATTTATTGCATGTGGTTGCCGCGCGTGGCAAGGCGGAGCCACGGTGAGGTTGAGCCAGCATCGATCGTAACGTGAAGTCACACTGAGACCGCGCATGTTATGAGACCGTACATTTGGAAAGCTATTGTCACCACTGCCTTTATACGAATTAGTATAAAGGCAGTGGTGACGATAGCTTTCCGAATGTGCGGTCTCATTATGCATCTTTATTTTAAGTCAGCTATTGGAATATTTGGAATGTTCATTTCCCGGTTTATGTTACTCCACGCATCTTCTCTTAAATAGACCTCTATTATTATAATCAGAACTTTGCGCATCCCAAAGTAGTCTATATTCGCCGTATATTTGTATTAATTTAAGATACTGTTCTTTATCCATGACACATGAACTATCAAGCCAGGCGAAGCATAACAACCGTTTTGAGTGCGCGAGGCAAACCTACCAAGGCGCCTTTGAGCATCGTTGAAAGCCGCCACCGCTCGACTCGGGCCGCGGCACGCTAGGAAGAGGCAGATTTGCACATCCTGACTGACTGAGGATTTGCCTCGCGAGGCTGCTCGCCCAGTCGTACGCGGCTAGTCACACAAAAACTACTGAACGGATTTAGTTGAAATTTGGCACACAGATAGTAGAAAAAAACATACAATACTTTTTATCCCGATATTCCCACGGGAACGGGAACCACGCGGGTGAAACCGCTGGCGGCCGCTAGTATTAATTAAATGTAACTAATACTACTTATAAAATTATTGTTACGGGTGATTTCCGAACGACGACTTCCATAATCAGAACTTGGGTTTATTATAAAAAACTTTAAAACTGATGACCATTGCTTTTTTATGTACGAAGCGAAATGCCACTAGTAGCCGTCATTCAATTACAACGACATTCGGGATCAAAACAAGGTTTGCCCATTTAAAATTGGACCACCCAGAATTTAGCTCAACATCACGCCCAACGGTTTTAATTTAAAAAATATGTGAAAATATCGCCGTTGGAGCAAAGCGTCCAGAAAACAGACTACGTGACAAAATAAAAGGCAAATACTTGGCGCCCCCTGAAAGGGATTCCAACTCTGCAATGCAATCTAATTTGGGAGACACCATTATTCCTCGCGAACCGGTCTAAGTCACGTCCATTGCCACTCGAACGGGTAAGCTTTCACTTATCGCTGTTTCGGAATCGAATCCCACTGGAAAATTGACGTTTCGCGTTTGGGCGCAGCGCGTTCTGTTTGTCATTTGTTTCGATCAATTTACGTCTTCGGTTGGAGACGGATTAATTGATGATTAAACGAACTTACCTGAAGTGACGTTCTATCATAATTATACGAAGGCTTCGTCTGAAGAGATTAGAATACTTGTAGTACACGAACCGTGTGCCCTTCAATCACTATAGTTGAGAAATAATTAAAAATATTTTTTTTTTTTTTTTTCTTTCCTGGCAGCACTGCTTCCGTTGTCATTTTTCATTTAGTTCAGAGAAGGTAGGTACCTACCTAAGCCACTGAAAGTGCGCAATACTCCGTAGGTGCCTATAAAGGATTTTACACTTCACATTTTTTTTTTTTTTTGTTTTTTTTTTTTTTTACAAAATTTTCTAGTTTGGGTTTGTTAAACTGGGAGGGTGGGAGCTAATCTCTTCAGACGAAGCCTTCGTATAATTATGATAGAACGTCACTTCAGGTAAGTTCGTTTAATCATCAATTATACTTTGCTTCGTCTTCGAGATTAGAATACTTGTAGATCTTTAGAGTAAGAAAATTTGTAATACTTAAAGAAAAAATAAATAAAAAGAAGCTCAGGTATGATTTATGGATATTTATTGTTATCAATAATTTATGCAAACCAAAAATAGTCACTTCTAATAAATCAACAATAATTAAGTAATAACAATTATTTCTTGTTATGAATCATTTTGATCAAGAATAGACAAAGCAAAATCATTATTATTATCACTTATCAAAGATTTTTGATAATAACGAGCAAATGTGCAGGATGAATCTGACCATCCGGCAGTTTTTCGTATTAAGTCAATACTAACACCATGTCTATGAGCAGAAGATGTAGAGGCATGCCTTGTTGAGTGGGCAGAGAAAATAGAAGTGTCAATACCACTCTTATCCAAAACTTCTTTGACCCAACGACTAATAGATTGAGAACAGACTGGCTTATGCGGGCTTTTAAAACTAATAAATAATTGATCGTTCTTCCTTATAGAATTAGTTTTATTGATGTAAACCAATAATGCATTTGCTGGACATATCTGAGGCTTTTCTGTGAAAAAAGGCAAATTTAAACAAGGTTGAAACGAACCAGGTCGTGAAGTTTTTATAAGATGTGGTATTTTAATAAATATGTTTTGATTATTGATTTTAATATTTGACACTTCAATTTTACTTAATGTCTGCACTCTATGTGCGGTTACAAGTGCTAACAATGTTACAACTTTTTTGCTTAAGATTTCTAAGCTAATATTTTCATTTGGGTACCAGTTTTCTAAAAAACTCAAAACAGTAGAAGGATTCCAAGTAATATTATATTTTGGAAGTGGTGGACGGAGGCGGTAGAAACCCTTAAATAATCTTAGAACTCTGTCATCAGATCCTATTCTAGAGCTTACAATTAATGATAATGCGGATCTATAACTATTCAATGTACTATATTGAGCTCCGGAATGATACATTTCAGTTAAGAATGAAATTACATGTGGAATAGAGGCCTCATAAGTGTCAATATTGTGATTTTTGCAATATACGAACCATTTTTTGAAGGCTACGCCATATTGTTTAGTCGAATTGTCCGATAATGAAGCGGTCATGATTTCTAATGCGCTGGGAGGGATACCCCTTCTTGATAGTGCAGCGCGGATAACTTCGCGGCTACCAGCGTAACTTTGTGTTGCAGGCGTCTGTTAGGGACAGATTTCAAAGTGTTTGTATTTGTTCCAAGGACAATCATATCGCGACACAGTAATTTAAATATAGGGAACCACGGCTGGCTAGGCCAGAGCGGAACGACTACTATGCCTTCAGCATTATCCGTAATAATTTTACGGACCATTTTTAAAATAACGGAAATCGGAGGAAAAGCATAGAAATTTAATCCATGCCAATTTAAAGTGAATGAATTAATTGCAAAAGCACCTGGATCTCTGTGCCAAGAGACAAAAGTATTACATTTTGTATTTAATCTAGTGGCAAATAAGTCTATATCTGGTTTTCCAAAATGCTTAACGATATTGCTGAAGGCATGGTCGCTTAGTTCCCACTCGATGTCAGGATGCATTCGTCGCGATTCTGTGTCTGCCACTTCGTTGTCTTGGGAGCTAATGTAGGACGCATATATGAAAATATTTCTCTCTTCGCACCATTTCCAAATTTTTTTTGTTATATCTGTCAGGTGAGGAAACCGAACACCTCCCATTTTATTTATATATGAAACGGCGGTCGTATTGTCAACACGAAGAAGAATCTGACAATTACTAAAATTAATTGCAAAGACTTTAAGACCAAAATAGGCTGCTAATAACTCTAAATAGTTAATATGCATAGTTTTTTTCAGAATCACTCCATTTCCCGTTTGCTGTATCCATACCACATGCTGCCCCCCACCCTGTTTTGCTGGCATCAGAAAAAATTTCCAGATTATAAAAGTCGTGCCTAATAGGATTAATAGAAATATCAATATGTGTTCTCCACCAATCAAAATCACTTTGAAGGTATTCAGGAACAGTCATGATACTATCATAATCAACTGTTTTCTCTAAAGCAAGATACTTACAACGTTCAATGTTTTTAGTATAGACCCAACCATATTGGATAGCTGGGCAGGATGAGGCAAGGAGACCTGCTAATCGAGCAAACTGCCGTATGGTACATCTCTTTAATTTAATGAATTTTAAAATTTCTTGTTTTATCAAAAATCTTTTTTCATTAGTAAGACAGATATGGAATTGTTTTGTGTCAATAATAAATCCTAAATACTTACATACAGTACTAGGTATCAATTTACTTTTTTCATAATTTATAATGAAACCCAATGATTCCAGTATAGTAATTGTTTCAGATACATTTTTTCTGCAATTATTAAATGAGTTAGCAATCAAACATACATCGTCCAAATAAATAGATGATATATAACCTAAAGACCGCAGTAAAGATATTATAGGTTTCATAAGTTTTGTGAATACTAATGGTGCGGTGTTCATTCCAAAAGGTAGGACGTTGAACTCATAAAGTTTACCATTAAAAGTAAAGCGTAGGTACTTTTTGTGCTCATGATGTATTGGTAACATAAAAAATGCATCTTTTAAATCAATTGTACATAAAAATGAATTTTTTGAAATCAATTTTAGAGTTGTTCTTAAATCTTCCATCTTAAAATGGTTAGTGGATATGTATTTATTTAATGATTTAAGATTCAAAATAAATCGCATTTTGCCGTTTGGCTTAGGAACTAAGAAAGTGCTTGAAATATACTGCTCATTACAAGGCACACATTCTGATATTGCACCAGAATTTAATAGTTCATTGATGGCATTTTGGTATTCTTTAATTTCATCCACAGAGTATTTTTTAGAGGATGGTGTAAAAACTTGAACTGGATTTGTGTGAAATGGTATTTTATAACCATCTTTTATCCATGATAAAATAAAGCAATCATTCGTTACGAGTTGCCATCTGCTATGAAACAAAGCTAATCTACCAGCAGTATAATGTACCTCGTCTAACGGCGTGTCTGCGTGCGCCCGCGTGAGCGCTGCTGCGGCGCTGGCGGCGGCGGCGGCGGGGGCACTGGGTGCGCATACGGCGTCTGCGCATACGGCGCCGGCGCATATGCCGGTGGAGGGTATCTGCGAGGCTGTTGCGTTGCAGCTGCTGGTCTCCTCCCTACTCCCAGTTGCCTCGCAGGTGGAAGGGGAGGTCTCGCATTTAAAGACCGAGATTGATTAAATCTTGGCTGGGAAGTCGCTGTCTTGGCTTGTGGTATACTCTTCATTTCTGCTCCAGATTTGTTGATCGCCTTTGCTGCTTTTAAAGTATCAGCTAATTTCTCGCCAAATAAGTAGCTATCTATGTCAGTAGCATAAAGTTGATCCTTGATATCTTTCCTTATAGTAGAAGTAACAAAATTTCTGCGCGACATTGACTCAATGTATTGATAGTCACACAACAGTTTTCCTGCATCTAATAAAAGTTTTATGGTCTCGGTGTCTTTGTTTTGATTTATAAAAAGTTTTGTCAATGCTTGACTTATGCAATTTATGGCAGCAGCTTGCTGGTTTTGTTTTATCTGAATAGCCTTATCTTTTTTCACTAGCGTTTCTGACAACGCAGCTTTTATTTCTGGATTTAATTGTGGAGACCCAATCCGGAGGCAGTTTTCTGGAATTAAGTACTTATCTAAAATCTCTTTCTTTGCATCTTTTTGCAGGCCGGTGGTGGCAATGTGCTCCCAGCGGATAGCTAGTTCTTTTTGGATGGGTGGACTATATTTTTTATTCCGGGATGGAGTTTCACCCAGGAGCTCCAATATGGTTTCATCCAAAGGGTTCTCAGCGTCAGCATCGTTTGGATTTGGCTCTGCAGGAGTCAACGGTGTATCTGCAGGTTGCAAGTTAGAGTTGTCAGAAAGCAAGACCTCAGTCGGAGGGTCGTCTTCAGTTTCTGGTATTATTATTAATCCATTATCAGTGTCAGTGGGGATAGTATCATCCACTTGGAGTTGGTAATCTAAAAATAGAAAATAAAAAGAGCTTATTATAGCTCATAATAAAAGTAGGTCACAGGCTCAAAGCCTGTACTCACATTATTGTCGTGAAGGAATTATCCTCAACACTTGATGTCAAAGCATAGGGATAAACTCAACACTAGTATAAAGAAAAAACAAAGGTGATAGTTTTACTAACTAACCTCAATGTTATATTGATGTGAAGGTTACTCTCAGATGAAGTGAACTCAACACAAAAAGAAAAAACACTGAATATTGTGTTTGTGTAAAGGGACTGAATAAGAATCAAGTTTAATTTCATTACATACCTTCTTGTAACAACGTGTTTGTGTTGGAATTTTCTTCGTCAGATGAACTCGATGAGTTTTTACGTTTTTGTAACTTCTTCTCCAGTTTCCGAATCTTTCGCAAAATATATTCATCACTGCTGTGTTTATTTTTACGTTTTGGCATGTTTATTAGTTATTTGGAGTTAAACACAAAATTTTTCGTGTTGAAAGGCCGGGCACTAAGAACGCGAATGAAAAATGACAACGGAAGCAGTGCTGCCAGGAAAGAAAAAAAAAAAAAAATATATTTTTAATTATTTCTCAACTATAGTGATTGAAGGGCACACGGTTCGTGTACTACAAGTATTCTAATCTCGAAGACGAAGCAAAGTATAATTGGATGAGAGAGCCTTAATGATGTTTTGGTGCGGCTGATTAGGTGCAAACATCTGAGTGGTTAATTAATGTTCAAATCAATTTGTTTACTTAATCTTAGAACAAGCAGTCTATATTTCTTCTTATGTTGCTCTTCGAAATATAAGGCGACTAGCTTCTACTATGTTGTCTTTAGTCGCCGCGCCGGGTTAGAGACTCAACCATAAGAATAAGTTTTATTGATTCTCATGACTCAACCCATATTCACAAACATTACTATGAGGTTTATCACAGTGCTCGCGGACGCACTGCGTCTCACGAATCAATCACAAGTAATACGTAAAACAAACGAACCAATAACAGAGTTTTATTTCAATGTTCGCGTAGTCAAGGGTCGTTTGAGTGTTGTTTGTGAATACGAGTGTAAGAGGTTCTGGTGAGGAACAGGTGATCATCTGTAAACAACTGTACCGTTTATATGACGGATAGACAAATAGGGTGAAGTACGAAATAATTGACCGAGCGAGCGCGAAGCGTTTCCGTTTAAGCTTGATCAAAAATGCTTTCGTTTATCCGGCTGTCGCTCTTACAGGTCAAATATGTCAACTGATTTTCGAGAAAATTTGTGAGGAGGTTCGTTATGCACGCTAAAATTTTGATCATTTGGTTCCCGCAGTGGGGTCCCCATTGCGGGAGTCTAATGACTAAAATTTCACGCTGTACAGTTTTATTCTGTCAATTTAGTTTTTTGATATAAAAAAACGTATTTCAGCTATTTTGAAAAACGTTCAAAAATGTCACAAACGCGAAGTCTACAGCTCATAAACCTACTAGTTATATTCTTTAACTGTCAGTAATTTTTCCGTGCTAAAACTCTCAAAAATCTCTATGAGGTGGAGGTGCTTGACGTTTTCTGAAGTATATTAGTTCAATTTACCTATATTATTTTATATTTACTCACACAAATTATAACTATTTACTAAAAAAGAAAAAACCATACATGTAAAACTAAATACTTATATAAGTAATGTCTTAACTAGAATTCAATGACATACATTTTGTATCATTCTAAAAATGATGCTGTATTGCAGTGCAGTTATAGATCGGTAAATAGCAGTCTATGCGTAGCAGTGTTTCTCTCATTTATTTTTGGCATTTGCGGAAGACCAGCGTCGTGGCGTTCTTGAATGCTGCGACATTATGCTGAGTAAATGCCTTTTCGGTGCCATTTCTTTTAAATTTATTTTAATGTATCTTAATCACGTTGCTGAATAAAAATCATTCATTCATTCAAAAAAGCAACTGGACTCCCATATCACGATTCAAATTAACGGTCGCTGTCATGTTTTGTCGCGGTGTGACAACTGGAAAGTGCCAAAATTATTACTCTACAAGCCATATTTCATCGTAATTCCACCAATTACGAAGTTCGCCATCTTCGCGTTCATTCAATCCTCGGGAGCACATGAGTTCGTTAATTACAACATAATGTTACCCCCGACTTTTCATAATTTGCCTCGCGCAGTTATAACAATTAACTTTCGCAAACCGAAAGCATGTTTGCAAATTGTATTTCGTAAATATCATGCTTTAATATTCTGCCTTAAAATTCTCTCGGATTAAGGTCAAACGCTGAGGTCTCGTAAGTTGTCGTTGAAGGTTACTTTTAGTTACATTTTCATTATTATTAGCTCTAAAGTAAATAATAATAGGTAATTATTTTGTTGCTGTCTGAAACGTATTTTGTGTAACATCGAAAAATATTTGTATAATTAACCTACCTAATTCCTCTAGTTCTGGTGTCTAAGCATAATTACCAACGTTACAGCATTTTCATATTTATTTTTAAGCACAACGGGGTAGTGTAGTAGCCTTTACCTCATCTGATGTTAAGTGACGATAAGGCCGAAGATGGAAGCGCACTACAGCTGGAATCCTCCTCACTGAGGAACTGGCTATCTTACCTCTAACTGCCGGAACACAACATTTTTTTATTACTTTGTAGTTTTACCTACCCACTTTTATTTTTTTATTACTTTGTAGTTTTACCTACAAAGTAATAAAAAAATAAAAAAGTGTTGTGTTCCGGCAGCTAGAGGTAAGATAGCCAGTTCCTCAGTGAAGAGGATTCCGGGTGTAGTGCGCTTCCACCTTCGGCCTTATCGTCAGGTAGGTAAAAAATACTGTGAGAATTTTTTAAACAGAAAGTTACAGAAGCGTAACTTGTAAAATCAAGCGTAACTTGGTATCTTTGCCTAAAAACTTTTGCTTTCCTGACCCTACCTACAAACAGGTTGTAGGTAGGGTCAGGAAAGCAAAAGTTTAGTTTAGTTTAGTTCTTCTATATTAATGTTTACCGTCCAAGATATGAAGCTAAAATCAATACACTATTTAATACCTTCTATCCTCTCCTATAAATGTATCTAGAAAGCGGACTACAATACTCATGGAAGCTGCTGCATTGATAACCGCAGACGTGATTCCGTATGGTAATCCTGTCATTGCCGGCCTGCCAGCCAATCAACGGCGGTTTTAAACTACATAATTGACCTCCTTATTAACATAATGATCAGCTTATAGCACAAAATAGTTCTGTACGTTTAGACAGAAGGGCCGCTTGTCTATTTTGAAATCTTTAAGTTTTGTTTTTTATATCCTACTTAAATCTTTTATACCTATTACGTTATGATATGACTAAGCGCTATCGCACACGGGCAACTTAGTCGCCCAGCAACTGTTTTGTCTCTCACATCAAGTCCATGGGTTTATATGGAAGCGCGCACACGAAGCGACGTAGTCGTCGGCAACTTTTCATACAAACCATGTAAGAGACAAAACAGTTGCTGGGCGACTAAGTTGCCCGTGTGCGATAGCGCTAAGGTTTTCTATTGTAACTAAGTATAAGTAGGTAATTCATAATTATACACGTTACACGTATAATTGTAAATGTACTATCATTTAACACATGTTAATCAACGATGAATTGAACAATGTTTCTTGTAACCACAATTGATTGGTTGCACTTGCAAGTTCTGCCCTGTCTCAGGTATTCTATTCTAGCAAATGGTTGATGCTTCGTTGTAGTAAATTACTGCAACTAGGAATTTCGTAGAAATTTCAGTATTGAGTAGAGTTTGCTTCAATATATTATTTGTATTCCGAGAATATAAAGTAAATTCAAATTGATTTGATATGTTATGAAATATTACGACCGCTTAATAATTGGTAATGTGAAAGTCACATGAGCCAAAAGTAGGGTTGGTTGATTTTTGTCCTTTTTTGTATGTCGCAGAGAAAGAATTTATGCATACCCCCATTTATGTGGTTTGTTTAAAATAAAGTAAAATATTAGTTTGTGTGGAAAATGTTTATTATTTATAGATCAAATTAAAGAAATTAATTAAATAACCAAATATATTTTTCTCTTATAGTATCATACAACATGTTAATGAATTAACGCAAAATGAGAAAACTGTTTCTTCGGACCATCAAACTGAACAACTTTTACTACGGGACCAACTCGGAAATCGCGAAAAAAATCAGCTGTTTCATACAAAAACTAAAAATGAAAATATGAAAATGTATGAAGCAGCTGAATTTTTTTTCGCGATTTCAGAGTTGGTCCCATAGTAGAAGTTGTTCAGTTTGATGGTCCGAAGAAACGGTTTTCTCATTTAGTGTTAATTCATTCACACGTTGTATATACTGTGGTATAATATTTTGTAAGGCTTCCACTGTACGTCACGCCCACCTAATTTACGTCAGCTTGTGGCAATGAAAAATGTTAATAGTCCTCGGAAAGATAGGCGCCTTTTGAAACTGGTCAACTAAAACATTTCTTTACACGCTAAGTTCACCAAAAATATGGCCCGGCTATCATATTGTGATAAACCAATCAATCACTCCTACATGATTTACGTCAGCCTAGAAAATGACTGATGATTATACAATGTCTTAAATAATATTTCGATACCAAGCTACAAATAAATCGTTGAAGCAGTAAATTGTTTTGTTATTAGGGTTCCGTACCCAAAGGGTAAAAACGGGACCCTATTACTAAGACTTCGCTGTCCGTCTGTCTGTCTGTCTGTCTGTCTGTCTGTCTTCTGTCTGTCTGTCTGTCTGTCCGTCTGTCTGTCTGTCTGTATGTCTGTCTGTCTGTCTGTCTGTCTGTCTGTCACCAGGATGTATCTCATTAACCGTCATAGCTAGAAAGTTGAAATTTTCACAGATGATGTATTTCTGTTGCCGCTATAACAACAAATACTAAAACAGAATAAAATTAATATTTAAGGGGGCTCCCATACAACAAACATATTTTTTCCGGATTTTGGTACGGAACCCTACGTGCGCGAGTCCGACTCGCACTTGGCCGGTTTTTTTTTAGTTGAATTTTAATAACATTCATGTTTTCGATTCTCATCGGCTTCCTTTTTAGGATTCCCACTCCACCGATCCACTATGCAGATCATAACATTTTTAGGGTTCCGTACCCAAAGGGTAAAAACGGGACCCTATTATTAAGCCTCCGCTGTTCGTCTGTCTGTCTGTCGGTCTGTCTATCTGTCTGTCTGTCTGTCTGTCTATCACCAGGCTGTATCTCATGAACCGTGATAGCTAGATAGCCGAAATTTTCACAGATGATGTATTTCTGTTGCCGCTACAACAACAAATACTAAAAACAGAATAAAATAAATATTTAAGGGGGCTCCCATACAACAAACGTGTATTTTTTGCCGTTTTTTGCTCGATTTTAATAACGACAACAGACAGTTGGAATTTTCACAGATGATGTATTTTTGTTTCCGCTATAACAACAGATACTAAAAACAGAATAAAATTAATATTTAAGGGGGGCTCCCATACAACAAACGTATTTTTTGCCGTTTTTTGGTACGGAACCCTTCGTGCGTGAGTCCGACTCGCACTTGGCCAGTTTTTAGAATTCCCACTCCACCGATCCACTATGCAGATCATAAATTTTTTGTAGAACGGCTAACCTTCGCTATAATTTCACCCCTCGCTATTGTGGGATATCCTGGATATTAAGCATGGCTCTTTACGATTTAACCATTTTAAGTAGTTGGACTATTATACATGGGTTTTTCACGAAAAACTTAATTCCTTATATGACTGCGACATAAATGCTGTAGTATCTATTCCAAGGGTGGCCAACCCGCGGCCCGCGGGCCACATGCGGCCCGCCGTCTGTTACATTGTGGCCCGCGGATAGGGTTGCTAGACGGGCTGGACTTGGCTGGATTGTCCAGCTATTTCACACGTTATCCAGTATCCCGGTTTTAGGCAAAATGTCCAGCTAAAAATGAAACGCACGCATTGCCGCCTCTCACGCGCTTTATGCTTTGGGCTGGCCAGCTGATTTTTATTTTGCCCAGCCAAAAATCCTATTGTCCAGATATTTTATTATATTGTTCAGAAATTTTCATTTTTTGATCAGGGGCCGTACCGGCTAACGAATCGATTATCGAAAAGTCTGCTGGGTTTCAAATTAAAACAGATAAATCGAGCCCCAATTGGGCGAAAATGGCGAACCCCAATTCATGATGTCACACGAACATCGTTATCTTCCAAATTATGTCAACAGAAAGTACTAGACGAAATTCCTTACTTTGATTTTTCTGTTTTAAGTTGAAACCCAGCAGACTTTTCGATAATCGATTCGTTAGCCGGTACGGCCCCTGGCTACCCTACCCGCGGAGCCGAGTACTTTTTTTTATTGTCGGACTTATCTGGCGCGCATACAATTTAGTAGTGCGGCCCGGAGTAAATTCTACTTCTGAATTTTGGCCCAAGTGTCGAAAAGGTTGGCCACCCTTGATCTATTCTATACCAATGAGTGGTTGGAGTATCGATCAATTTCATTCGTCTGTTCGACGTCCACTTTATTAGAACGCTGTGACCACACAGCAGGCGACCAATCACAATTGAAACGTTTTCACGCAAAGTGATCATAGTGCTTACTAAAATATAAAATTTTAAATAAATAAGTGTATATGATTACCGAATGTAGACACCTTAATAAAATTATGAATTCGGACTTTCATGTCTGAAAGAACCAAGAAATGTCTGTATTAGGAACAAACTAGCAACCGCTCGCGACTTCACCCGCGTAGTCTTAGATCCAGTCCCTTTACGAACATTCATTCCCTATTTCACTCCCTTCGATAATCATCATAAATTAAGGTTATCTTTATTCTAAAATTTATCAAAATTGGTTCGGATATGATATGGTAATTGACAAAGTTACATTGAAATTTATAATTATTGTTAAGGATAGTAATGTTGGACACTGATTAACTAATAGAATCATATATTATTATGAAAAAGCAAAATAATTCCTAAGTTCCTTGTGGGATTCGACAGCAATCGCGATTTTCTCAGGCAAGATTGCTAACTGCTAGACGCCTGCCCATTTATTTCAACATATTCTATTCTAGTTTATATATAAACAGCTTTTTTCTGAAACACATTTCAACCGATGCTTCCAACTCTATAGTCAATATGGGGGAGTTCATTCTTCACTGTCGGTTTTACTGTAAATTGTGCATCCGTAAATCAACGTACATGGCTGATACAAAAAGTACGAAAATAAATGTGCCCGCGCGACGACAGAGGGCCAAGGAGAATATTTTAAAGATAGCTCCATTCTATTAGCAAAAGTGCTGGATAATTTATCTACAAGTTTAAGCTCTAGCCATTAGTTCTCTGTTATACTTGCGTTTTATTTTCTGCTACCTTTTTCTCACTTTCGTAACGTAAGAAATATAGGTTTTTATCCATTTTAATAAAGAAATAGGTAGAGGTTTTGTAAAATGTTTCAGTGAAAAGTAAGTAGGTCTATTTAATACCTACACACACCTTAAGGAGTCTATGGATATTTAATAGACTTACAGAATAGCATCTAAATAAATGTTACCTACCTATTCATTGTGGGAGGATCAGAGTGACCAGTCATTAGCTAGCCGCCAAAATAGCCTCTTGAATTTTTGAACTCGGAAAATATATACATACCTAGTTTAATCTAAATTAGGTGGGCGGTTTGTTACGTTTATAACAATCGCACATAGTTGAAACACGTACGGCGATATTACACGGTTCAATCAAATTGATTCACTTTCGTTGAAAGGTGCAGAAGTGAAAGTTAATAATACTTACGGACTGTCTCTGAAGTGAACTATTTATATCATTCACTTATCTCAAGAAATTTTTATTTTCTTCATACTGCGGCGATCAAGAGTAAATGGATCGGAAATCCTAGTGAATCGTTCTATAAAAAAATATTGTGTTTACTCAACTCTCATTTAACTCAAACGGCAAGTGACAATATTGAGCAATCTTGGTTCCTTAATCCCGGTAAACATAATTGAACATTGTTACTGCATTCACTTTTATGTTAAGTTGATTATTTGGTAGCTTCATCCAAATTGAAAGGCAGAAGTGAATCGTGTAATACTTCCATTACTTCCAAAAGTTAGTCAGCCGCAAACTTTAAAAAGCCCGCTGCACTATGGTCAATGTGAACCGAGTGAAAAAAAGAAAAAGTGTGAAGTCTGTGAAACTTGAAAGTTAAATGTTTCCGAGTTCAGGGTTTTTATCGTATTTCCTTTGCGATGTTTCTCTTTACAGCTACTTTCGTAGTTTCGCACTTCGAACAAAAGAGATATACGAAGGCCTGAAATTGTAATTAACACGAGTATTTATTACATACAACACTTAATTTCTGTACCGCGTCTTAAAATCTAAACTAAGTGAAGCACATATATTGTTAAATTAGTTTTCACGTCGAGCCAGATCTCAAAAGTCTATTGAAGTTGAGTTTAGCTTCACAATGCTACATCTACATAATAAATGCTTGGACAATTTCACACAGCGCCATCTAACAATCAAAGCTTGTAATATGGGTGCTAGACAACTATTAAACTACTTAGGTATATACTTTTTAAATATATACTTATTATACTTAGTAACACCCAGACCCGTCACAGAAATTAAAAGTCATCATTTCAATTTCTGCCCGGCCGGGAATCGAACCCGGGACCTCTTGCGTGGTAGGCGGCATGTTTACCACTGCACCACTCAGGTCGTCAACACAACATGCTTGCTACGTCTTACTCACATGCACTTGCCTGGGTAACTTGCATGCTTGCCTGGGTAAAGCAGGTTTTCCAGTTAAAGTGCATCCCATACCGAAAGTGGCGTGGTGCCCTCAGAGGTTTTTATTTAATAGTAGCGACCCACCCTCGCGTCGCTTCGATGTAGTGTGGAATTTAACACCATGTATTATACATACTTATAAACCTTCCTCTTGAACCACTCTCTCTATTAAAAAAATAGAGTTGCACTCCGGGAGTGCCGGCAGAAGTGAAAACTTGAATATTAACGTTTTTGAAATTTGGAAAGGGTTAGGGAATAATTTTGCACGAATTGCCGTCTTACGAATTTACTCTGCATTTGAATTTACGAATACAGAACAGTATTGTTCGAAAGTCTTATCCATAGCTTGACAGAAAATCTCATAGAAATAGAATGTCAAAGAACAACAATGTCAAAAAACAGGTGATCCGAAAACTAATACATACATTTTATATGAGATACGTAAAATATGACTTCGATACATAAAATATGACTATATATGGCAAAGGAAATTAATTAATTATGTTCCATACTGTTTTCTTCGTCGATGAACGCATAAATGTAGCGAAATTTGGTTTTAGAGAAATGTGTGGCAATATCTTATTTACCTGTGAAAAGTGTGATTACTTGGATTGTTTCTTTTTGTCACATCACAATTACTTAGAGCACAAGACACCATGGCTACACGATACCTTTATTTCAAATTCTAATTAAAATTAACAAATATTTTAAACAAACTGTGGTTGCTCATTTGCTAGACGGGACGCTAGGGGCTCTTACTGTAAAAAATGTTGGCACATGTCACTTGATCCTTTGTCTCTTTTTTACATAGACGTGTCCGTATGATGTTAACTTCTCTTTTCCACGCTTTGTTGGTCTTCTTGAGCGCAGCGAAAATTTTTCTATGTCTATGGAAAATCTAGAGATTTGACATTGAATTAAAAAATTAGCGCGTTGCTATGGTGACACTAGTGCTTACGTCTTGAAATGACGGGCCACCATTTTCACCGCACCCTGTAGAAAGAGAGGGGGATACTTCCGCCGCCGGCTGTCTACTCTCCATCCATCACATCCGTCTTACCAATTTTCGATCAGGGTTACGTGATTCTTACTGACGCGAGTTTAGCATTTTTTCCCCATTAAAAAAAGCATACAACGCCGCTAAAGAAGTTTTCACTTCAAAAATCGCATCAAAATCCGTTGCGTACTGTTTTAAAGATTTAAGCATATATAGGGATATAGGGACAGAGAAAGCGACCAGAAATAGATTTAAAAAAATCTTTACGTGAAATTTTTAAGACCCCTTATCTAGTATTTTTAGAAGGTATCGTTACATTCCCACCCCACGTAAACATTTGTGGAAGTAAAATGTGTTAAAAACGGCCATTTTTAGGTATGACAAATAAATACTTTTAGAAATAACTACGAGGGAATGTGATAATTACATAAAATTATAAAATTCTCACTCAGATACGTTTTGTCATACAGTATTTACCTAAATGGTTCAAAAATAGGCGTTATTTGTGACGCACGTAAAATTCAAATCACCCATGAAGGAATTTATGTTTTACAATGCTTCTTACTCTTTGGTAACTCGATATTTCCCATTGTGCTCGCAAAATTAGAAGGCACTCCAGGCAACTTGAACGATCGACCGCTACCTGAAACACCTAAAATTGTTGCCCTCTCTTCGTGTTTCACAAACTCTTTAACCTTTTCTCAAATAGCTATTGATCTTTGTCTCATTAAAACTAATAGTACAGTAGCCCGTAGAACATTTAAATCACGAAAAAGGTTACCGTTTGCCGTTGTGATATAGTTATTTATTACGAAATTATAGATACTTTCACCCAAGTTTTACAGATCGCAACCCACCGTAACCTATTATTTGCATATCTCCAAAATTGATTTTTTTTTATTTTTCGAGGTTTACCACATAGTTTAGCTATTGTCGTGTTCTACAGCTTAGTTTGATTGCCACAGATAAAAGTAAGACTATAAAAAGTAGCCATACACAGATTTAAGACCTGATGAAAATGGTTGGACTTTATCTGGTCTTAAATCTGTGTATGATCTCTTTCCATAGTCTTACTATTATCAGTGGCAATCAAACAAAGCTCTAGAACACGACAATAGCGACCATGTGGTAAACCTTGAAAAATAAAAAAAATATTATTTTTGCAGATATACAAATATAGGTTACGGCGGGTTGCGATCTGTAAAACTTGGGTTAAAGTATCTATAATTTCGTAATAAATAACTATATCACAACGGCAAACGGTAACCTTTTTGGTGATTTAAATGTTCTACGGGCTACTGTACTATAACGGTAATGCAGGTAACTACGGCTTAGCTGAACCTTTTACGCAAATGGCAAAAATTTCTCAACACTTTTCTCGGCTTAGCTTGTTGTCTATATATATCCTGCTCACATTGCATTGACGTGAGCGGGACAGACATCGCTAGATCTGCATCAGGACGTCCGAGAAAATATTGTAAAACTGAAGTAGTGTAACAATACCCATCAATACAAAATATCTAATTCACAAAAAGTTCACAATTGAAATATTGGATGCCCCAACAACTTCTGTTTGGACAGATAGTAATAAAAAAAACAATTTTATACCAGCTACAGAAGAAGTAGCGTCCTGGGGGCCAATCGCGCTAATGTTTAGATCAACTGGACCTCGACTGAACCGCGACCAATCATAACTTTTGACATATTTCGTATCGCGCTAACGTTTTGACAGCTAGTTGAGACAGATGTCATGCGGAACTGGGACCGTAACGGTGCGTCAAGACAAAGTTAAAAGGATGCTACTTTTTTTGGATTATTTCTCAACTATTTGCTGTTTACTCTCACAATTTTGTCATATTTATTCAGTCTAAATGCAAAAACATACAACACTTTTATGGTTATTGTAAGAAGATCTTTTATAAGAGTAGAACTAATCTAAATTTAATGGATGAACTGTGAAAAAGTGTATTCAAATGTCCAATCTGCAATTTGTAAAAAGCTACAGACTATCAAATCATTTAGTTTGTTTACTTATGAGATAATATGAACACCATAATTATGCCAATTCGGATGCCTTCGGTGTGGAAACAAGATAAAGGTAAGATAACCATACCTAACCTAAAAATTTTCACTGTGAATAAATTTCATTCTTTTTTTGTTTTTGTAATAATTACTTACTAGTAGGTATAGGTACCTAGATTTTGGTGGTATTAGCCATAAAATGCCACTGGAATATAAACTTCTCATTAAGTAAGTTAGGTAAAAGTACCTACCTACCTATTTTAAGGTTTTACAATTTTAATTTACTCACCCTTGTCCATACATACAACTTAAACATTTATGAGTACCTAGGTATACTGCCAGGCACGTAACTAGGCAAGATAAAAACGAGACAAGATGCGCAGTAGCCACAAACACTAAACTCGGCGCATCTTTTGTCTCGTCTTTCTCTTGCCAATTTATATGCCGGCATCTGAATAGGCTAAGAACAATGTTATTTATTTTAACACTAGCGGCCGCCCGCGACTTCGTCTGCGTGGAAAGTTTTTTACTATCCCTCGGGAACTATACTTTTTTCCGGGATGAAAGGTACCCTATGTCCTTCTCTGTACCCCTGACAACGTGTATGCAAAATTTCATGATGATCGGTTCAGTAGTTAGGACGTGAAGGCGTAACAAACAAACAAACAAACAAACAAACGGACTTTCGCATTTATAATATTAGTAAGGATTTATTGTTGAATCATCTATAGTCCTTTAACTTTTAACATGTTTTGCTTTAGGTGCCTTCGAAGATAACCAATGCATGCAGTGTGCTACATTAGACATATAGCACAAAGAGGCAACGCGTTATTCACTCTGTTGGTGGCAGAAGCCGTGGCTCTGAGCATAGACTGAGGGCTAGTGGAAGTGTAACATGCTAGCTAGGTGTGGTGCTCGTTGATGCTCTTGACAAAATTAGAGTTGTTTTCCTAACTCATCATCATCATCAGCCTATCATCGTCCACTGCTGAACATAGGCCTCTCCAAGTGCACGCCACTGAGCACGATCCGCAATACACTCATCCAGTTTATGCCAGCCACCTTGCGGAGATTGTCCCTCCACCTTGACTGAGGGCGTTCCACTATGTTTGCCGATATGTGGTCTCGTTTACCTAATTGTTTCGGGGTAATAGGACAACTGAATAATAATAATAAATTATTTTAGAAAACTTTATTAATGTTATTTTTTATTAATTATTAACTAAGCTGCTATCTCCTCCTCCTATTGCATCTCTTTGTTGGCAATACTAAAACAAAACATAAAAAAATTGTTAGTCACTTTTATAAAATAATTATTTTAATAATATTATTCCAAATCAGCAGTTAAGATATCAAAAACATAACTAGATGTAGATCCAAAGGCTGTGGGTTCGAGTCCCATCTGACGAGCTGGCTGGTGATGAGTTGTTTTGTTCTAGTATATGATTCAAAATAAATATTAATCACACTAGATGCAAAACCTCAACTCTAATGATAACTAGATGTTTTGTATCTTTAAAACATAGATTTAAGAATATTGGGGCATATTAATTTAGTTCATTAGCGGTCGCAGGCGACCGGACAACAATAGAAAAGCGATTGTGTTTCGTTTTATGGGCGTTGACGAGTTAATATCTAGATTAGATTAAAATAATAATACCTTTTTTATACATAAGGTCTCTGACTTCCGCCTTCTGCAAACATTTTAAATCTCTGCAAACTGCAATGTTGCTCCATTTTATCTATTGTAGAACCAATTTTTATCTATCTCAATTTTTGTAATGCTTATTATATTCTATATCCTGAAATTAATAAAAAATATTAGGGAAATTACATAAATAAATACTAAAATACTTATTGGAGTAGGAACTGATGTTATTAAATATTGTATGAAAAAGGGCACACTAATAATCAAAGGGCACAAAATATGAGTAGGACGTTGAACAGCAGAAATTCTAAATTCTATTATCACTACTACGTTCTAAAACAGAGAAGTAATAGGTTTTGAGAGTGATACCAACAAATAATTAATGATAAAAGTACCTATCTTACCGTTCATCAGTATACATAAATTGCCTCTTCATTCGGTAAAGAAGTAAAATTCCGCTAGTGCTGATAGGAAAGCTACCTACATCATGATGATGGCCGTATCTTCTGTCTCTTTGGTCAGCATTATGCTCAATTTTCATCTTGCTTTGCACTTCTGTAAACAAAATACACTTTCATTCATGTTGGCATGGCTATAAAAAGTTCACTGCTAATACATAAATACATACCTTTGATTATTGCCTATTACTGAGGTACCTTGTTGACTGGGCCTCGGCAACATTTTATTTATCTTAACACTTCAAAGAGTGGTGGGATTTTCGTTTGTTTTATGACTATGTGATCACAAAAATTAACAACTTAAACAATCGCTTCATTTGGCAGTACGACAATATTATTACAATTCAGATTCACAATATTAAATGATCTCGATAAAATCCACTCCCTGTTGAAATCACATTAAAAATGTTCATTAAATATTAATTCTATTTGTAATAATAACATAACATAACCTCTGTTTCTCAATCAAAACAAACGTTTAAAAAAAAGAAGCGTCAAATTACACTTAGTGATGTAGTAAAATTGTTAAGTCGACCGTCGATTGCTAAAAATATCGTATCACATCCCTAACGTTTCAACTCTGACAGCCGTTCAACAATGATAGCAGTTTTGTTGACGGTGGAACTTTATGGCGATACGGTTTTTCACTAAAGTTGGAACATTGACAGAACTGGAACTCGAGCAGCCTAATGTGAACCTTTCACGTTTTAAAATAGCGCGATCGGCCTCTTGCCTGGGAATACTCAGTACGGTCCGTTCGCTTGCTTTAGATAGAGTCGGTACACCCGCAAGCACTTGTGTTCAGAGACAGGAATACCGGTAACAAACACAACCTTTCACTACGGCACTTCTATGTAAACTGCCATAATCCAAATTGACTTGCGGGTGTACAGTCACGAGCAATAATATAGACACACTTTAGAACTATGTCACATTCAATTAATATATCTATCTCAGTGTGATAATGTTATACCTAGGTTATTCAAAACGTAATGTGATAAAGTTCTATGGTGTGTACATGTTATTGCTCGTGACTGTACGCCGCACGCGGTATCCTTTGTTTATGCGGCGGCATCCTTTGACAAGAAGCGGCACGTGTAAGGGCGGCGAGATAAAAGGGCGACACTATCTGAGCGAACGAACTTTACAGCTAATTAGTTGAATCTTAGTTACATTTTAATAAATCAGTGCAAGAAGCTACTAAAGTCTGAAACTGGTAAAACATA
Organism: Agriphila geniculea; assembly: GCA_943789525.1. Lineage (NCBI taxonomy): Eukaryota > Metazoa > Arthropoda > Insecta > Lepidoptera > Crambidae > Agriphila > Agriphila geniculea. The sequence continues at coordinate 21,804,093 of OX038878.1, forward strand.
AGTTGTATGGTAATTTAATATTATAATCTGAAGAAAAACAGTGATGAGTTTCATGCTAATTTTGTTGGAGAAGAAGTGTGAAAAAAGTCCCTTTTATGGACATGTATTAATTATTATTATTATACCTTATTCGATCTAATAAGCGTACCGTCATGAAAATTTATAAACATTTTGGGCGAGAGGGTTTAATGAAAAATAGACTAACAGATGAATATGGATTTTAAAATGCATTTATAAAAGCTGAAAATCGTTTTTAAACTACCATTTTTTATACTTTGAACATACTCTACAAACTTCTTCCATCTTAATAAAAAAGTAATAGAAGGTTTATTAATAAAGTACAAATGGCACAAACGTTAAAACAACGCAGTACGTTTTTTATATTAGCAGCTCGTACTAAACGTTAACAACTCGTCTGGAACAATCCTCTAGGGAATCTATCTTTATGCGGTGTAGTGATAAATTATAGCGTACCGACAAAGGTAAGAGAGTCTAAAAAAATCATGTAATTCAAGTTGTAAAAACGTCGTCGTTTCGATCAGTGGGTTGGGATGTTGGGAATCGTAATATTAGGAATATAAAATATTACAGGAAAACGCGTCTGACATAAACACACAAAAACTTTACTTATAAAGGAGAGACAGCAATCCTTTCTCGGCAAATGGTGTAAAAAAACCGGCCAAGTGCGAGTCGGGCTCGCGCACGAAGGGTTCCGTACCAAAAAACTGCAAAAAAATTACGTTTGTTGTATGAGAGCCCCCCTTAAATATTAATTTTATTTTGTTTTTAGTATTTTTTTGTTATAGCGGCAACAAAAATACATAATTTGTGAAAATTTCAACTGTCTACCTGTTGTCGTTATTAATATCGAGCAAAAACCTAAAAAAATACACGTTTGTTGTATGGAAGCCCCCCTTAAATATTAATTTTATTCTGTTTTCAGTATTTGTCGGCAACAGAAATACATCATCTGTAATTTCAACTGTCTAGCTATCACGGTTCATGAGATACAGCCTGGTGACAGACAGACAGACAGACGGACAGCGGAGTCTTAGTTATAGGGTACCGTTTTTACCCTTTGGGTACGGAACCCTAAAAACGGACAGAGAACAAACAAAATTTCAATGCTACATAGGTACAGTTCGAATCACGAAAGATGACCACAAATGGCGCCCATCTTCACATCATAACTCATGAAGAAAAGACTTAAGACAAAATAATATTTCATATATTTAAATAAAATATATGTATCCATATGAATATGACATATTATTTTGTCTTAAGTCTTTTCTTTTGTGGTCATCTTTCGTGATTCGAACTATACATTTATATGTTTACCTATATTTATATAGTAAGTAGTTTTGTAATTAAAGGTCTATGAAAAGCTTTTGGATATCAGTTTTCAATTCGGTGCCCTAACACGGGTAGCCTAAATATGTAAATTTCTGCCGTGGTGTCGTGGGAGGCGGGTCGTTACATTCCCTCAAATATGGTTGAGTGAAGTGCTGGCTGGTTTATGCGTCATGCTCGTGAACGGGTGCTGCCAGTGAGAATGGGTCTGCATCGGACTGCCAATCTTAAGGCATATTGAATTGTATGAAATGTTTTTTTTGTAACAGCCTAGACTGAATAATGAATATGCAGTGCCTTTGGTCTTGAACTAGCGATAATTTAAAGGCATGTAATACACCTAATTTTATCGATAAAAACACCCACATGTTGGGGTCTATCCCCACTCCTGTTGGAATGGCCGCCATTTTAAATTTGACTTTTTATTTTAGATGACCCTGCAGAAAAATATTAATTTCTCCGGATTTTCATATTTCGAGAGCTATTGATGTTTGAATATGACCCTTACAAGTACTAAATGGTTATTTTCGAAAATAAAAAAAAATAAAAATTCCTAAAAACTAGATTATATCATTTAATGAAATAAGTATTCAGATAATATCATCAACCTAATTTAAAATATGTTCAAAATGCTTGTAATTATGTCCATTTTCGAAAATAATCGTTTTTTGGTGACGTAAGGGTCATAGTTCAAACAAAAATAACTCTCAAAATATGCAACAAAGAGCAATAAATTTTAAAATAGTTTTGTAGATAATATTCTTGTGTATTTGAATAGTGCAAAAAAAGTGGACATTTATGTCCTAGTTTTTGAGAAATGTAATAAAAACTCAAAATAATCGCACAAATTTCGTATAAAATTTTATTTAAGTAATTTTTTATGACGTATTTTTAAACCAAAACTTTAAATATTTTATTTTTAAATTACTAGGTGATATTATTAGCTTTCAAATAATATTATTGTTATAACTGTAGGACTTCTAAATCCGGAGAAATTAATATTTTTCTGCAGGGTCATCTAAAATAAAAAGTCAAATTTAAAATGGCGGCCATTCCAACAGGAGTGGGGATAGACCCCAACATGTGGGTGTTTTTGTCGATAAAATTAGGTGTATTACACGCCTTTAAATTATCGCTAGTTCAAGACCAAAGGCACTGTATATTTTGAATTTAGCTCGAACCCTGTAAATTGATTCATTAAGAAATGCGCTAATTAAATAATATTTTATTTTATTCGTTAATCTACGAGTATGTTAATGTAATGCCTGGAAACGATATACATATTTGTAAATATAGTTTTATTTGATAAAGCTGATAAGTTTTTTGTGCCCTTTTTGTTGTCAGCTAAAAGACGTAATGGGTGGCAGGGTAAAAGAAAAGACGATTTAAAAATGTTTTATTTGAATATAAAAATATCATTTCATTTCACCGCAACTAAGGAGCAAATATTTCAATAACTAGCCCTTTTAACATTATCAACCTAAAAAGCTCTGTTTATGAGAAACCCATTACAGGGTTAAAGGTTAGTTAATAAAAAGATACAAGGTTGCCAGAAAAGTCAGAAAAAATATATTCTTCATTCAGTTACCCTTGTACGACCATCAAAGCATTAAACAGATCAATGTTGCATTATAAAGATATTATCTACGTCTTAAAATATCTTGTCCGTCCATTAGACGTTTTCTTTCAAAGTTTTTGCTATTTTCTCGAGACGGGGGAGCTACTGAGCTCTCCTTGCAAGGTTTTAAGGCAAAAGACGGAGCGCATTACTCACAAGCACTCTTAAAGACAGCTCTTATTTTCACAATGCAAATGTGAATAACTAGCGAGGGCGAGAAATTCTTTTGCTCACTTTTTTGCGAAGGTTACCATCTGTGGTCAATTGTTACTTTTGTTGGTCCGTTGAATTTGCTTGCTGGTCTCGGCAATAATGCATTTCTCTTTGCCACAATAGAAGACACGCCGCAATGGTTTTGATGTATAAAGAAAAGAGCTTATTCTCATTGAATTCGAGGCGGTTACTTCGGAGCACTTCTTAGATATTGAAGATGGATTAAAATCTTGAAGAGTTGTTGGAAACTGTGTGCTTCAATTTGATTTCTTACTATGATCTGGTGAGCAGTTTGAAAATAACAAACTGCTAACTCACTCAAATAGCAAGTTCTTACTATTTTTTGGCCATTTCAATTATCATATTGTGTGTCTCACATTGTATGATATAACTTTCTCAAAAAACCACGTTCAGTAGCAAAAAATAAAATAAACTAACAATTAATCTGCCTTTTATAGAATAGGTACCTAATAATGAAATCGTTCCCACAAGAATAGACATGACATGACCCACAAAATAAATATTGTGAAACACTAATAAATTTTGGAAAAAAACATTTCTTCCTGCAAAATTAGTTAATGCTCACCAAATTCTCAACCACCCAAAAAAATTTGATGAGCATTTACTAATTCTGGGTTAGGTTAGGTTAGTATGGTGATCATTTAAACATAAGCCATAAATATTCCATATCCTACTGTAGGAGCCTCGTATGATGAGTGTTACGGGAACAGTAATGAAACACCAGGCTCCAGTAATTACCATATACTTCCAAGAAAGGATTTCCAACATCGATTAAACGGCAAGCATTTTATTTGGTTGCGTTGACAATTATGCATTAAATTATGTACATAACATCAAATTGAGATTTTACATTACATTTTGATTTTACATTTATATCGAAAAGTCAAGTCTGCAAACAGCGAACAGTCAATTTTGAAGTCTGTCTTTCGGAACAAAAAAATAATAATTTGACATAATTTAAGTTGCAAAATAAGTTTTTATTCTGAAGAAGGAGGTCGGCACGGCCACGTTACATGAGTATTTAAAATACTTTATAGATCTAACGCACTTGAAACTTGGTAAAACAAACCAAATAACAACAGTAGTAAAAAAATATCTTAAAATTATTTTAAGGGCATCACTAGGCTTTTCCTGCTCTAAATATCCCGAATATAGAGAATGAAAATACAAAATGCTTTCATGCATCAATAAAACAACATGGACCATTTGAAACTGCCGACTCTAGTTGAATAGTCGATATAGCCATTCCACGGAACTAACAACCCTGGATGAGTTTGGAACAAACTTCAAGTAAACTCAATAAGTGAGTGAAAAAGCGACTTAAGTTTAGTAATCACCAGTGGCGAGGGGTCGAAATATGGCGAAGGTAATCCGGACCAAAAGACACCACCGCGTGATGCAAGCTTCAAGCGTTTCTTCAGAAGTTAGGGCCTCAATTTCAGCCATGCAAAAAGCACTGATAAAATAGTGACAGTCTAGCCCGCGCTACTCTATACTGAGTTGGAATCAGAAATAATAATCATGGAAAACAAAACATTTTATTGATTTTGTAACTGCTTGTCATCCTTATCGTAGAAAGATATATTATATTGAAAATGTTTAAAAAAACCCATCATGCTAACGTAACCATAACTTCGTAAAAAAAGTTTGGAAAACAATGTTTCGCCGCGCAGTCAGTTAAACGACAATCCATATTAATTAAAGCCATTATGGCAAATAAAACTTACCGCAATAAACAAATACATGAGATAAACACATTAAAATAAACAAAAACCGGGAAAAAGTATCGATTCTCACACACTAATTCACTATTTTGATAAAAACTAATCACGTTCCAAACACTCACTGATAATGGCAGAAACGTACTATTATACTTCTAAATAAAAATATCTAAGTTGCGATGTATTTTCTTCTATCGTTCTTATTTTGTTTATTTTGCATTTTAAAACTTATTCATCTCTTTATAACAGAAAGAGAAAAGAAACGTTAACATCGCTTCAAATAGAAAGAGAGAGAAAACTTAAGCCACAGCCGGCCGGCTTGCCTTTCACCATTTTCAACCGAAAGGCACGCGACTGTGGTGCGTTGGTGAGAAAGAGACAGAGTAATAACAATCAACCGTTGCCCGTGGCAACCGCGCCAAGACACAGTGCAAAAAGGAAGCCAAAGGACGTCGGCTTGCCTCAAGGAGATTTTGTACGAAAATTGATTTGATATTCCTTGCACGCGGGGCGCGGCGCGCGCGCGAGCGTTTTTAGAGTAGACAATTTACTTAGAAATTCATAAAAAATAATTGTAGCCATTATTAATTAATCTTACCGAAATGGCGAAAAAAATTAAGTAATGACATGTTATAATGGATCGATGGGGATGGGATTTTAAAAGGTAAGCCGATGGGAATCGGCTTGTATGGACCCTTCGCCACTGGTAATCACTAAATGCTATGAATTCAAAAAAAAAAAACAGTCAAAGCGAGTCGGACTTGCGCACTGAAGGTTCTGTACAATCATGTAATAATAACAGTGCGGTATAGAATTATTGCAGATTTAAGTCAGCGCCATCTCTTAACCGAAAATGGAACTAATGTAACTTTTGTTGAGTTATCTAAAAAAGTGCTATTTACAGGCATCGTTTTATTTTTCCTGTAATCTTTACATAAACTTCTATCACATAGAATAATTTCAGATTTTTCTTCATGCAAACTTCGGGGATAAGGAAAGGAGGGGAATATTTTATTTTGTTAAGGGATTTTTTTTACATTTTCCATCAAAAGTCTAAATCTGTACGGCTTAAAAAAGGAAAAATGTTTGAGAATTTGCAAACAGCGCTCTTATTTCATATGATAAGGTTTCATATTATAAGGGTTCCTTTTTATCATTTTGGTATGGAATCCTATAAAATGATACATGAAATGGTAAAAATATAGACGTGGATAACTCTAAATTTTAAAACATGTACATGTTTGTGACTGTGGTACGCGCCTGCGTAACTGATTACATACAAAATTACGAAACTCTTTAAACGACAGTTGTCATTGTATTAGGCGCATAATGGCAAACACGTGTCTTTATGGCACCCGAGGACAGACGTTAAACACCGTTTACATGCCACACACAATATTTCTTATTGCTGTTTATTACATTGTTACACTTTACAAGTTTTTTTACTTTGTTTTGTGTCGATATCATCCTTACTAAGTGAAATTATCCAACTCATATGGTCACATCTTTAGCAAAAAAATGGTAACCGTTTTTTTATTCCAAAAAATATTAGGTAAGTACTTAGTACTATTATATTATATTCTGTGTTAGTACCAAAAAATGGTATGGTCAAATCAATTTCACAATCACAATATTGGAAACGGAAGAAAAGTTTTTTTCATATTACCAAACCCCCAAAATTGAAAGCCCTTAAACTCAAATGGAAATGGGCGGGTCACCTATCAAGGTATAATGACAAAAGGTGGACCCTCAAGTCCACTGGATGGATAGGACCGAAAGGCAAAAGAAAAGTAGGCAGACCTAGAAAACGATGGTCCGACGACATTGTGTCCGTGGCAGGCAAGGGCTGGATGAAAAAGGGAAAAGATAGAGAAAAGTGGAAAGAAATGGAGGAGGCTTATACCCAGACGGGATCCATGTCTGAAACTTTACTAACAAATACTAATAATTAGCATAAGTTTATTAACAAACTAACACAAAAAAACTGTTAAGTACTTACTAAATATGGAAAAAAAAAAATATTTTATTTTTATTTTATTATACCAAACCCCCTTGTTCAATAATCAAAAAAATGTACGCTTTGAGACATCAAACGTAAGATACCTAAGCCAATTTTTTTGTTAAAACAGGTGTAAATTAACTCTTCGATTATTATTATTATTATTATTAATAAGGCCGAGAGTTTTAATAAAAAACGCCATATCGAACTTGTTTATGAATTGAAATTAACAAAACTTTACTGATCTGAAACCATCGCCACAAATATTATACTTCAGAATCGCCCTCGATATTAGTATATTAACACATGTAGTTAATATATGCTTGCATGTATCACCACTTAGCACGTTATTTTAAAGTAATAACCTAAAAAACCTAAAAAATGAAGGTTTTTGACTTAAAATTGACAGATATTTTGACATTTCCGGTCCAAGTTCGCCCTGTCACTGCTACACGCCAACCACTTCATTCGCTTTTCGTGCTTCGCCACGGACGCACGTATACAGTCTCAAAGTGAGACTTCTTTAGAATTATATTTTTACAGTGAAAATTAAATTATAGTTAGCATTTACTTCGTGAAGAAAGAAAAAAGTTTTCAAGACGGAAGAGGACAAGAAGAAGAAGTCAAGACGGAGGAACACTTTTAAATGCCGTTTACTTGGTTAAACAGCATAATTGTCTGCTATTTATCTGATGCGAACTTACCATACTGGGTATTTTCTGTCAGTTTTTTATTTATCTGATGCGAACTTACCATACTGGGTACTTTCTGTCAGTTTATTTATTTGTCTGATAGCAATTTACCATACTGGATACTTTCTGTCAAAGCATTGTGTTTAAAACACAATTAAATATCTATTGCACTCGAGATAGTCATAAGTGGTGATACATGCAAGCGGTACTACATGTGTTAATATACTAATATCTTCGGACGAATCCTTCGTATAATTATGATAGAACTTCACTTACAGTTAAGTTCGTTTAATCATTAATTATATTAGTTTTAGACATAACAGTGCCATCGCTCTTCTAACATTATTTCTAATTGCCTCTATGCTAATTGCAGTCATTTTTATTACAAACGTTTTGAGTTCAGTACTTCAGTTTCACAGTCAAAATGTTCAAAACTGTCTCTTCTAGAAATATAAGAGCACGCTTCGTTGGCTTTATATGTGTAGATGTAGATTTTATAACTGGCTGATATTGAAGAGCGTTTCATTTGGTCAATTAATTAAGAAATATATGCGGACATACCGTACCTACCTACTACGCTGGTGATGAAAATTATGGAGTGTAGAAACTCTTGGGCCGGCGGGCTGATTTATCTAATTAGATACCCCCTAGCGACCGGTCTCATTTGACAGATGAATGTGATACATTGCTACTTCTTTTTGGGGTAAAAAAAAACATACCAAAGAAAAGTAGCAATGTATATCAAATGAAAGCGGTCGCTAAATAGTTTCTATTTAGATAATCAGCCTGCCGATCACGTTATTTTCGATGGATAAAACGGGTTTAATTATTATTTTAATGTGTTTACTAAAAAATATTCACTTCGACATGGGAAATATCGTTGCAACGTCTACAAGGGCTTTATATAGTCTTTCCTTTTAGTCCCAGCTATCTTAAAATGTGTGCTGTAATGAAACCATAATTTCTTTTAATAGTTAATGCACGTTAAACGACATAATTTTTATTCAATTTTTCGATATTCAATACTCTGTCTAATTAGAATTCAGTTATTGTCAGTTTCATGGTATAATTCTGAATCTTTTTTTAAGTAAAAACGAAAACAAACTTTATTAAACAGTGAAACAACAGTCAACAATAACAATTTTCTCATTAAGCGTACTTAAGTAAGTACCTAATGAATATTGTGATGTAGGAATAACTGGTTATGACTAAATTGTTTATTTTAAAATTATCATTGTTTTAAGTAATTTGTGCATAGATAATTAAGTAGCTACATAAATGCTGTTTATCTAATAGTTTTACAAATATTTTTGAAGAGTTTCTGAAAATACAGATTAAAACTTATCTTTTCTGATTCTCAATGTTGCGAAAATTATAACGACTAATGTCATAAAGAACTCACGATTTAAAAATCTACAAATTCAAGTACCTAAACACTTGAAACCATCTTGTTGCCGAAAGAAATACTTTTGGCCAAATACTAAAGAAACGGAGCAACAGTAGCTGTTTTATTTTCAAATTCAAAGGGTTCAATATCACTTGATTTCCATAACCGTTCGCCGGCTGACGTCTAGGTTACATTTTAATATCATGAATAGGAAATTTTAGCATAACAGACGTTCCATTTCGAAAGTAGATCGGGAACATCGGAAAAAGAGATTTCTTCAATAAACCAAAATGCGTAATGAGAATAAAAGTTGTTTTACTCAACGATTTGGTTTTACTCTTCTTGGCTTTACGATTTGGTGATAAGTGATAATTGATCTTTTGGCATAAAACCATAGTATATTAAACTTCAAACGCTTCCAACACTGTTATTTTATTATTTACTAGCGTCCACCTGTGACTTCATCCGCGTAGACATTCGAGAAAATCCTTAGGAATCATTTAACCATGATAAAAGTATTTATGTTTTAATTTCATCAAAATCCGATAACCCCTTATGAGGTTGATTTTCAGAAAATTTTCAGAAAACAGCGTGGGCTTTTACGCCGTACACAAATAGTGTCATTGAAGATTGTCATTTTTACTTGTACCACCTCTGTTACCCCCATAGAATAGCTGTTTTACCCCTGCGGGGGTAATTACCCCCAGGTTAGGAACCAATGGCTTAGGTATATGATTTTAGTTTCCCATTACAAGCCTAATTAAAATATTGCGAGTTTTACTTTGTAAATAAATGACTTACGATTTACAATTTCATCTCTTCAGCTTGAACACTACATTTGAAGATCCTGACTTCATAACTGACTTATTTTTCATACAAATTTACATCCCCTATTTTACCCTGTTAGGGGTTGCATTTCTCAAAATCATTTCTTAGCGGATGTCTAAGTTCTGATGACTATTAGCGTGCCAAATTTCAGCTTGATCCGTCCAGGGGGCCGATCGCGCTAATTTACAACGTGAAAGGTTCACATTAGGCTGCTCTTGTTCCAGTTCTGTCAATGATCCAACTGTGGTGAAAAACCGTATCGCCATAAAGTTCACCGCCAACCAAACTACCATCATTGTTGAACGGCTGTCAGAGTTGAAATGTTAGGGATGTCATACGCTATTTATAGCAATCGACGGTCGACTTAACAATTTTACCAAATCACTAGGTGTAATTTGATGCTTCTTTTTTTTAAGTGTTTAGTGTTTGTTTTGAGTTGAGAAACAGAGGTTATGTTATTATTACAAATAGAATTAATATTTACTGTAATAATTTAATAACAGAGAGTGAATTTTATTGAGATCATTTAATATTGTGAAAATATTGTAGTGCTGCTAAACGAACAAATATCTTTGTAAACGAAGCGATTGTTTAAGTTGTTAGTATTTTGTGATTTATTTGTGATCAGATAAAGTCATAAAACAAATAAACATCCCACCACTCTTTGAAGTGTAACGATAAACAAAATACGACCGAGCCCCAGTCAACAAGGTACCTCAATAATCAAAGGTATGTAATTATGTATTAGCAGTGAACTTTTTATAGCTATGCCAAGATGTAGGAGTAATAATGAAAGTGAATTTTTTTACAGAAGTGCAAAGCAAGATCTAAATTGAGCATAATGCTGACCAAAGAGATAGAAAATACACAACCATCAAGATGCAGCTTTTATATATAACAGCATTAGAGGAATTTTGCTTCTTTATTACCGAATGAAGAGGAAATTTATGTATAATGATGAACGGTAAGATCAAAACCTATTACTTCTCTGTTTTAGAAAGGTAATAAGTACTAGTGAAACAATAAATAGAATTTAGAATTTCTTCCGTTCAACTTCCTACTAATATTTTGTGCCCTTTGATTATTAGTGTGCCCTTTTTCATTCAATATTTAAAAACATCAGTTCCCACTCCAATAAGTTTTTTTGTAATTTACCTAATATATTTTATTAATTTCAGGTTATAGAATATAATAAGCATTACAAAAATTAAGATAAATAAAAATTGGTTCTACAATAGATAAAATGAAGCAACATTGCAGTTTGCAGAGATTTAAAATGTTTGCAGAAGGCGGAAGTCAGAGACCTTATGTATAAAAAAGGTAATATTATTTAATCTAATCTAGATATTAACTCGTCAACACCCGTAAAACGAGACACAATCGATTTTCTTTTGTTGTCCGGTCGCCTGCGACCGCTAATGAATTAAAATAATATGCCCCAATATTATTAAATCTATCTTTAAAAGATACAAAACATCTAGTTATCATTAGTGTTGAGGTTTTGCATCTAGTGTGATTAATATTTATTTTAAATCATATACTAGAACAAAATGACTCGTCACCAGCTCGTCAGATGGGACTCGAACCCACAGCCTTTGTTATGTTTTTATTACTAAACTGCTGATTTGGAATCATATTATTAAAATAATTATGTTATAAAAGTGACTAACAATTTTTTTATGTTTTGTTTTAGTATTGCCAACAAGGATATGCAATTGGAGGAGAAGATAGCAGTTTAGTTAGTAATTAATAAGAAATAACATTAATAAAGTTTTCTAAAATAATTTATTATTATTATTCAGTTGTCCTATTACCCCGAAACAATTAGGTTAGACCACATTCGGCAAACATAGTGTGTGACTCCCTCAGACAAGGTGGAGCGACGATCTTCGCAAGGTGGCTGGCATAAACTGGATGAGTGTAGCCGCATATCGTGCTCAGTGGAGTGCACTCGGAGAGGCCTATGTTCAGCAGTGTACGATGATAGGCTGATGATGATGATGAATTAGGTAAACAACTCTAATTTTGTCAAGAGCATCAGCGAGCACCACACCTAGCTAGTATGTTACACTTCCACTAGTCCTCAGTCTGCTCAGACCCACGGATTCTGCCACCAACAGAGTGAATAATGCATTGCCTTTTTATGCTTTATGTCTAATGTAGCACACAGCATGCATTGGTTATCTTCATAGGCACCTAAAACAAAACATGTTAAAAGTTAAAGGACTATAGATGATTCAACAATAATGTTAAAATAAATAACATTGTTCTTATCTTAGCCTATTACAGATGCCGGCATATAAATTGGCAAGAGAAAGATGAGACAAAAGATGCGCCGAGTTTAGTGTTTGTGGCTATTGCGCATCTTTTGTCTCGTTTTTATGTTGCCAAGTTACGTGCCGGGCAGTATACCTAGGTACTCATAAATATTTTAGTTGTATGTATGGACAAGGGTGAGTAAATTAAAATTGTAATACCTAAATAGGTAGGTACTTTTACCTAACTTACTTAATGAGAAGTTTAGATTCCAGTGGCATTTTATGGCTAATACCACCAAAATCTAGGTACCTATACTAGTAAGTAATTAATACAAAAACAAAGAAAGAATGAAATTTATTCACAGTGAAAATTTTTAGGTTAGGTATGGTTATCTTACCTTTATCTTGTTTCCACACCGAAGGCATCCGAATAGGCATAATTATGGTGTTCATATCTCATAAGTAAACAAACTAAATAATTTTATAGTCTGTAGCTTTTTACAAATTGCAGATTGGACATTTGAATACACTTTTTCACGACTTTTTCACAGTTCATCCATTTAATTTAGATTATTTAGCACTCTTACAGAAGATCTTCTTACAATAAAGATAAAAGCATTGTATATTTTTGCATTTAGACTGAAAAAATATCACAAAATTGTGAGAGTAAACACCAAATAGTTGAGAAATAGTCCAAAAAAAGTAGCATCCTTTTAACTTTGTCTTGACGCACCGTTACGGTCCAGTTCCGCATGACATCTGTCTCAACTAGCTGTCAAAACGTTAGCGCGATACGGAATATGTCAAAAGTTATGATTGATCGCAGTTCAGTCGAGGTCCAGTTGATCTAAATATTAGCGCGATTGGCCCCCAGTAGTTCGAGCTGTGTTGATAGATCAGTCAGTCTCTTAGCCTTTTATATATTTAAACTACCTATCTATAGCTTTCACCCGCGACTTTGTCCGCGTAGAACTTGCGTCGACAGTCGTAAAATCCCTAGGGAACCTTTGACCGGGTTATATGTATACTGCCTGTGCCTTTCATCTAAATCCGTTCAGCTGTTTTTGCGTGACTGAGTAAGAAACAAACAAACATCCAAACTTACTTTACATTTATAATGTGTAAAATAAAGTACATTCGACTGTTCAGATTTTAAACTCCCTTATCAATGTAGTCTTATCTTCATTCAGTTTTTTTATACATATTGATAACAATGTCGCTTCAAGCGCGGCGCAGGCGCCGCTAGCAGGCATCGTCTCACGTACAATATGAGCCCAGTAGCTCTACCATGAGTTGGTATAGTAAACTACAATAGTTTACTATACTCGCTAGCGAGCATCGAGTAACGTTTTGGCCTTTTTCATAGCAATTCGGTACCATGAGTTACTAATTGACAGATGGTATCGAGAAATACCATAACGATAGTAGTAAAGTTACTCACTTGCGTTTTGAGGCGTGAAATCAATGAGTATACCTTTTACTATCCTCTATGGCATAGAGGAATGTAAAAAATAGGTACAACAAAAGAGAATGTAATCAAACCGCGGTACAACATAGTGATTGGCGTGAATACTTCTATTTTAATTTAATTTAGTATTTTTTGTGTCTAAAATAGTCTAAATAATGTCTTTCAGAGCTTATTTAGCATAAAATATGTGCGCCACAGCTGCATAATGCGACGAAATCAAGGGCAAATTATAAACCGATAAATATGAAAACCCGTGTTAGAAATCCTCTAGTCAGGGGGTGGGTCAGGTTGTGCCCAACGCTGAATAGTGGCCCTTCTAGGTGGGCCCTCCATTCAGTGGGCTTACTAAGGTCACCATTCAAATACGCCGTAACGTAATGCATTCCTTTACTTTGAAACTAATATAAAAAAGTTTAATTAAGTACTTTTCTATCAAGCATATTACAAAATTAGAAAATATTGTGTTAAATCTAAATAATAATCTACTTAGTTGCAAATATGTTAATTCCGTCCGTATCAAGGTAATAAGTACTTGATACAAATAAGGCCTATTTAATTATAAGTCTTCAAATATTATTTAATTTATTATTAACAGTAAGAATATAAGAAAACAGTTCTAACTAAATGTAATTTTCCGAAAACTTGACTTTGGCCGTAATAAATCGATTACACTTATTAAATTAAGGCCTATAACTTTTTTATGTTAAATTGAGGTTAAGTATGAAACCATATTAAATAAAAACATCTTATCAATAAATTTGAATATTTATTATAACAAAGTAAAGATTCATGTTATAATATATTCTAAAAAAGATCTCACTTTAACTCATAGATTTGTATCATTTTGGGCCTTATTTGTTTATTTAATATCATATTAGAATAAGGCACAAAAAAAACGTAGGTATCTGCCGCATGTCGCTCTGCCAGGTTGAATTTCGTCCAATTTGTACGTTTTTATTAATTTGGAAGGAAAATTTGATATTTTGTCGATTGTTGGATGATACACACATTATCTGTAATGAAATAAGTAAACCATAAGTTGTATAAGTTGCGGGATTCTCATTAAGCTCTACCGTGTTGAAATATGACCTAGGCTATTATCGTAATCACACTTTGTCCCCCTACTCAAATGGCCAACATTCTATGCGTTTGAACGCTACGTTATTACGTGCCGTAAGCTTGTCACACAATATCAAAGTCTGAGATTTACATAAGCTTGCGACACGTTATTTAATCGTCTAATGCTCATATTTTAAGCTTTAAAAGTAAGGTTGGCCATTGGAGCATGGGGGCAGGTCGTCTTTAAAAAAATGCAATAAATGCATCTATAGCCAATAGTAAAAACAAATCAAGGTCATGGATAGCTAATCATAAATATTAAGAAACAATTATTAAGAGAACCTTAAACTAAAACAGCGTAAGTTTTATAAAAACTTTCATAAATGTATTTTCCTGGTTGGATTTAATTTTATCTGAGTTTTCTAATGATTTGTACTTGGACGAATCGTCCAAGGATTTGTATCAAGTACCAACCTTTTATTTCACCTTTCCATAAACTCCTCTAATCGACTGCTTCTAATTTTATTCTTATCAATCTTAACACTAGCTATTGCACAACAAAATACGCAAAGAAAACACAAAATAAATAATTATTAAAACGTGAAAATTACATTTGACATCTTCGATTTGACATAAATAGTAACCATAGAGGAATGTAAAAAGATAGTAACCAACATAAATTCAAAATTCACTTACATTCGGTGTACACGCACTAACTAGTGTTTTTTTACTTAGTCGGATTATAATTGCAAACTAAGGTAAACGACCAATATTTCGTGTTAGTACGTTATTTCGTTTAGTTTTTTTTCTGTCGCAAATTATTAATTATTACACCTACATTAGTACAAAATCTATACCACATAAACTGTCTAAAAATCAAGTACCAACATTTTGGTAACCGAACTGAGACATGGTTACGGTATCTATCCATTACCGTGACTGAGGGCAATGCGACGTTCATAACTCTCAGTCGTCGGCACAGACAGCTTTATGGCGTGTATTCCTTGTCACCACCATAAGATTAGCGCTCGTATGCACCTACTTCTTAAGCCCACAGAAAGTCGATTTGAATAAAACTTTAAATAGTTCTTCCAAATAACTTCCAAGTAACTTCCAAACGAAAGGTTCGATTAGAATAATTTAAATAAGAATTGACATGTAAATAATCAACCTTGATCATTAAATTATATAGTTGGATAAGGATTAATATCATGAAACAAAATATGTAATCATTTTTCGATTCTACTCCAGTTTTGATTGACTAATTTGAACAAAAAGTGGTCATTGCGACTACACTATAAAAATTATATATACAGGGTGTCCCAAAACTTTGCCACATAGAGGGCTTACTTTAAATATTTAAGATAGGAAAATTTACTGAAAGAAGACTTTGAACAACCCTCGAGTAAGGGTTGCAGCCAAGGCCTGATTTCGAGGGTGTACTATTCAATAAAAATCTACTTAGTACACGACAGGAATATTGGAATAATTAATTTTAACAAAATTGTCTCATGCCTTATACTTCTAACAATACAACTCAATAGCACGATTAATCTAACAGTGCCACAGTAACTATCTTGCCATTTTGTTTTTTAAAAAAACCGAACTGCATTCAAAGATTTTTTTAAATCGCTTACGTTTCGATACAAATTGATACAAATTTGTAATAATGATAATTTAAATGTTAAATTTCATGGTCTTCCTTTTGTTTAAGATACTGTTTCACTTAAGAAAAAATAATCCTTATGAGTAACCCTTTTGATTGGTATAGTTAAAATAAATTAAAAAAAAATCGTTTTTGTTGGGTTCGATTCCTGTTTAAGGCAGGTGATTTTCCAAAAATCTTTGAACGCAGTTCCAATTATTTTTCAAAATAAAATGAAGTCTTCTTTTAGTAAAATTTCCCATCTTCAATATTTAACGTACTTTCCCTCCGTGTGGCAAAGTTTTGGGATACCCTGTATAGCCGCGCGGATTTTTTTGTTGGTAATAATAAAACTATATTGGGAAATTCTCGATCCAAGTCGGCGAAAAGAATTTGCAATTTTGGAAAATTTTGGAAAATCTCAAAAAGTTACTGACCTTTTTTAGGAATTCAAATTTCACTTTGAAGCCCTCTGGCAGACGTACAATTTGACATATAGCCCATCCGCGTACCTTTTATATAAGCGAAACTACAGGCAAATGTCACAATTTCATAAATCGGGGCACAATACTCGATCACGTAAACGTAAATCTAACCTAAGATGGCATTTTTTAAATCAAAAATTAATTCTAGGTCATTGATTTTTCCGAAAATGATACCAAACTTGGCTTAGTACTATACTTAGGCAGTTATTAACATCAGACTTCATTAAGGCTGAACTCTCCCCTCCCACCCACCTACATGAAAAATCCAGGTTGCTCCACTTCGTAAACCCATCTTAGGAACACAAAGATCAATCCTGGTGAAGGAAACCTTTGGTTAAGCAATAGCCGGAGTTTTATTATTTTTGTCGTGTACAGTCACTATTATAAAATTTGACACACCATAGCTTGGAAATTATAACTTGTATCAAAATGAATAGTAATACTTATTTGTAGGTAGTTTATTAATAAATAATTTAATAATTGACCATTTTGTCCTAGCTTGTATGGTTTTCCTGAAAATTTAGAAAATCTGTAAAACGGGTCACATTTCAAGGGGGGAGGGGTGACGTGGTAGAGGGGGAGGGGGAGAGTTATTTTTATAATGTACTCACCTAAAGGTATAACATAGCCGCATTAAAACTTAACTATTAATTTTGCCATCTTCCCCATACATTTACAATGAATAGCCCAAGTCTTGACATGCCGAAATATGGGACATTTACCCCATTTCGAGTTTACATTAGCGAAGATGGTAAACTCGTGGATGGTGAGCACATTTACTATAGATTTTAGTTCTTCGCGTATCCGCTAGAGGCTCTGCTTCAATTTCCCATACAAATTGCTAACGCGGTCGATATCGAGAATGGTTTTTGTAAACTCATGGTAGTGCTACAGTTTATATTACACCACAATCGAGGTTGTTTCCAAACAGTGAACGGCGAGAATTGACGTCACAATCACAAAACAATTGACAACCGGCTAACAGCGAATGCCTCTATTATAGCACCGGCCTCAAAGCAATTGACCAACCGGCAGGCTTATTAGCGAAATATAGCAACCGGTTGCTAATTGTACAATAGCAACGCGACTGAGACTAGTAGCGGTTGCTTTTTTGGTATTACGGAAACAAATCGCGAACTCATTGCTCGCCGAGTGCATTTGCGATTATTATGTATGGAAACTAGCGCCACTCGCAATTGAACGGCAACCAATGACAACTTTATGATTGCGTAGTTGCGATTGTCGAAAAACTTATTACAACTAATTCCAAATCAAACTTTATTCAAAACAAAGATATCTTTTATATAAATAAAAAATGTTTCTAATGAGAACGTAAGGGTGGGTACTCACTTAGGTTCGCGAACCTCCGCGCTCCGCGAACATGCACCGAAAAAATCGTTTATCCTCTGCTGGAACAGGGCGCCCAGGTGTGTACGTGAGCGAACACGTATGCGAACTTGGTTCGCACAGGTACACACTGTAGCCAAAGTAAAAATATTTGTTTTTGCTATGGATCACTGTTCGAGGTTCGCGGAGCGCGGAGGTTCGCGAACCTAAGTGGGTACCCACCCTAAGATGTTTAGAATGAAACTTAATCTGTAAAGTCGTTTAGGGTGATAGAAGTGGTTTCAAGTGGTACAAAGGAATTCTTGTGCAGTTTTTATTTCGTCGAAAGCTGATAGAGCGCAACTTATTGAAATGTGTAGTTAACAAAAAAGGTAGGTAGGTACCTACCTATTTTGTTAACTACACATATTGTTAAGTTAAGGAATATACAGTGTGTTTTTTTTGAACAGTGATCAAATTTTGTTGTATGGCTTAGACCATCAAACTGAACAACTTTGTCTATGGGAACAACTTAATCAGATCAAAAAAAATATTCAGCTGTTCCATAGAAAATATTAATGTCTACTCGACCAAAACGTATGGAACAGCTGATTTTTTTTGCTCTGATTAAGTCGGTCCCATAGACAAAGTTTGATGGTCTAAGCCACACCACAAAATTTGTTCACTGTTCAAAAAAACACACTGTATATTTTTTAATGGGTTTTGAAGATTCTACGAATTCGAGTGATACATTTTATGTTTAGTTTGGAAACATGGGAAAAAAGAAATAATAAGTATTTTTCGTAAAATAAAACTAATTTAATTCAGTATGAATGTTTACAATAATTTATTGTCTGTGCAGCTATGCCATTGCTTCGTAAATCCTACGATGGGAGACCTTGTACCAAGTAGAAGCAGCAATAAATTTGGCAAGGGCTAGTTTTTTCTCCCTTTTATTTTTTACCTATTTCTCCATGCCCTTTGACTTTGAGCAGCATTTAGCTCCGACTGAGAAAATTAGAAGATGAGAAGATTTGAAAATCTGAAATGAGACAAAACAATACCTAATTTACATAAATATTGTTTACAAATGTTCATAAAATTAATTACATTGTTCTATTTATACTTACTTATTGATTATTCCCATTCTTTCTGATACATTTTGTAGGAAAATTATGGAATATTAATATTCTAATGTATCTGTCATCTCTCTTATTATATTATAATACACTAGCAAGGCTGACTAATTCCATGTAAATAACTTAATGCTCACACAGGCTTTTGATAAGACCCAGTAGCATAAAAAGAGAGGGCAGTTAAAACCTGCAAAAAAATACTTTTGTAAGTTTAAAGGTAGGTATTTAAATTGTATTATTAATTAATCTTTCTTTCTATGTTTACCTTAAACTCCACAGAGATTTTATTCCTCCTTCGCCGTCTAGGCAACAAAAAAATAGTTCAGAACATAACCTTTTAAAAATATATTTGTATAATCTGTAGTGAGCTCTGAACTCGACATCTGAAATCTGTAGAAGAGAGTTTACAGCAGTTGTACGAACTCTTCTCCGCAGTCGGACAGCGTTAGCCCTTCTTTCACTGGTTTCTTGATGTAAATAGTCCATTAGCATCAAAGCTTTTGCCATAGTGAATTATTACTTCACGTAATTAAAATATAACCACACAATTTATTATTAACACTATTTAAACACAAACCACTGGTTGAACATAGTAAAAAGGCCGAAACTTATTAAATAAAGACTAAGCAATTGCTAACAATCACAATATCACTAGTTGTTAAATCTCAATCGCCATTGCTCTCGCGTCACTGTCGAAAAACGTTTCGTAATACCAAAACAAACAATCGGTTGCTGTGTTCTAGGCGAGGTCATGCATTTTTAGTTCGTCCATCGCTCGCATGTAGCGCTACTGTGGAGTGGTCGCTAACTTTGCGTTCCGTAATACGAATTTGCGATTTGTTAGCAATAATTGTACAATTAAGCGATTGCGACTGTCATTCGAAGAACGCTAATAAGCCTGCGGGAACCGACGCTCTGACGCGTGGCTGACCTTACTGAGTAACGCCTTGATAACGGTCGGTCGCTCAGTGTAAACCAAGTGCCCGCGCCTTCTACACGCCTCAAAAAACCATGTCAGAAACAGAACAAACCGCCACTTTCTGGGACGAGTTAACGAGTCCCCTAAATTTGGCATTGGTCGCGGTAATAGTGTACCTTGTTTACAAAATTATACGGTCGAAATTCGATCCGGAGGTGGAAGCGACCCCGCCGCCTCCACCGCTTCCTAAACTGCGAAAGGACCTAACAGTTGCAGAGTTGAAGAAATACGACGGCACTCAACCTGATGGGAGAGTTTTGCTGGCTGTAAACGGCGTGATTTTTGATGTCACCAGAGGGAAGAGGTTTTACGGTCCCGGTAAGTGCTGTTTGTATTTAGTAGAGCGGCAGGTATGAGTTTTGCGGTGTAAGCAATAAAATATAACGCGTATTTCTGAATATTTCCGGCGCATTTTAATGGCTGACAGACGCCGATAAATTTTTTCCTCGTAACTTTTGAGCGTATTTAGTTTTTTATATCTTTGTTGATATTGCTGGTTGTGTAATGTGTGTTGCGATAAGAGTATAGACTCAATATATTTGGTTTTTTGAAGTAATTTTGTGGGCATCGGCGTAATAAGTTTTAAGAATTAAAGAATATTACTACAACTACACGAGATGTTATTCATGAGTCTAGCGTAGGTAGGCATCTAATTATCATGGATCGGTAGATATAACGCAATATGTATCGTCGTCTCACTCACTCGTAGTATACTAGTTGAGAAGCGACAAAGACGAGCTATCAACTCGTTCTGGCTACTTGCGTATATTTAACGGAACTGGTTATTAAAACTAGTTGGCGCATGGCTTTACTCAATGTTATCTTCATGGATCCATCAATAAAAGAAAAACAAGTCATAAGAAAACATAAATTTGGCTAGTTAATCATATTATTTTAAATAAGCCTTTCGAAAAATTATTAAATTCTGTATTTTTTTTTAAAGAATTCCTTGAAGTAAAAAATTACACAAAATTTCACTGACTTAGTCTAAAGGACAATAAAAATAGGTCCAACGAGCGTCTCTACCCGTTAACGAAATGCTTAGCAATTTAAGCTTTATTTTCATTTAACATACGACTCAATGCAAGAGCTGATGGGCTATTCGAAGAATAAACAATATAATATTAGGTATTAATTACCTAATAGTGAGTAATATCTTGATTGAATATTTTTCTGTCACTTCATGCTGAATAAATAAGTAGGTACCTGTTATATGAGTAGGTGTTAATTCTCGAATAGAACAGATTTATTCATATGCCTTTATTGCATACGAATTATAAAGTTAGGTACTACTGGTACAAACATTATTAAATTAATTTTAATAAGATTATAAAGATTATAGTATAGTATAGTATACTTATTAAATAATATTATAAAGTTTATAAGATTATTTAATAAGATTTTTCCTTATTTTAAATTAATCGTAAATAACTAACCCCCGCTTTATTTGGTATTTTATCGGATGGTCAACATTATCTGGTATTATGTAAAAAAACAACTTAAAACCAGATAATGTAGACCCCTCCAATATAGTTAAAGCTCCAATAACCTCCAATTACCTCAGAAACCGGGAGTAAGACCCTTATTCACAAACAGCATTAAAACGACCCTTGACTATGCGAACGCACTGCGTTGAAATAAAGCTCTGTGATTGGTTTGTGGGACGCTGTGCGTGCGTCCACGGGCACTGTGAGACCTCATAGTAATGTTTGTGAATACAGGTGTAACCCCTTGTTTTCACCAAGGTATAATACAAGTATAATACATGTTTTATGCAATTGTTTTGATTTTTGTTCTCATTCATATACATGTAAAAAACATGTTGTGTACAAAACTTGGTACTTGTAATTGCCTACTTTCATTTCGTTCAAACACACACACGTTCGTAACAGTGTGAACGAAAAGAATGTTTGAGACTGTTGCAATACATGTATAAAACAAATACTTGTTTACAACAAGTTTACAACAAGTATTCTACAAATTTTGTATAAGACTAGTATTTAACATGTTTCTTGGTGAAAACGAGGGGTAAGAGAAATAAAAACAACACCATGCACTTAGTCTTGTGCGTGCATTACTAAAATGTTAACCTACCTTTATTGAATTTTATTACTTACATACTTTACATAAATCAGATGAGCATTTTAGCCATAGACATAGAAAAAATTGATTTTAGCTGTGTCACGATTTTTGTTATCGGCTTCAGTTGAAAACATTTGCTGTTTACAAAGTTACTACGTCATATTTTATCACTACATCTAGGTAACAGTCGGCAGCAAAAGTCACTTATCAGTTTAGAAATTTCTTATAGCAACTTTTTAGATTAATGTTTCAAATTGTGAGTCATACTCATATCATATTCTGCCAACGAAGTTCCAATACTTGCAATGACAAATAAAAATAATGACTTGTTAAGTGACTTTCGTGGCTAACCGTACCGTACCTGCAGACAAGAATTTTAATTACATTTGTTTTTTTATGAATATCACAATACGATGACATAATGACACTCGTCCTTTTCACAACAATGTTGGGAAAAAAATGCTGAATAATAACTAAAACTAATATTTTATTTGAATATTTAGTTTTTTTTTAATTTAAAATAAAATTATCAAAGTCAAATTCTGTAGCATAATGTTTTCCTTTTGATAAATACAGGTCAAAACTAAAACAAATTTTATTTTATTTTTTAACTTCATCAATATGTACTTTATTTCTGTGATCTGTGATCACTACTTATATTTAGATTTTTATTGTTTAATAAGTTTAAGATAACTTAAAAGGAAATTAACCAGTTATGATAATGCAAACTCAAAGTCCATAATAACAAAATTGGGTAGGTACTTGTTTAAAAGTCAATGAGCAAAGACATCACTATCGTTGATGCCAACTGATGCCATAATGCATAAAATAAATATTATTTATTCTGTGCCTATGCGCCAAAGTTAATGTCGCTACGTAAAACGTGTTTTTTCCCGGACGGAACGAAAGGGGGTGATTTCTTGACATCGTTGCATATAAAAATCGACTTTCATCAGCATCATCATCATCATATCAGCCCCACGACACCCTCTGCTGGGTATAGGCCTCCCCCAAGGATTTCCACGACGATTGGTCCTGCGCTTCCCACATCCAGTGGCTTCCGGCAACCTTCACCCAGATCGTCGGTCCACCTTGTCGGGGGCCTACCCACGGAGCGTCGAAAATCGACTTTATATAACCTGAAATTAAAACCAAAAACAGATTCAAAATTAAATACCTCTAAAAAGCAAGAAATAATAATCAAATCACTAAATACGCATATCATTGTAATAAAACACGTATTTTGTAAAAAAGTTTGCGATCGGTTTGAAAAATCGAAATCTTTTCAATACGATACAATATAACAAGATTTATTAAGATTTTTTTTTATAATAAAGTTAATTATAATAGGTTTCTTATTAAAATGTGTATTTTTATTTAAAAAGTTATTCCATAAAAACATTTTCTTGATAAAATTACATTATAATAATAAATAGAGAATTATTTAATTAATTGGGTGACTGGAAATAATTAAAGGCGACTGTTAATAGGATACTTAAATACTAAACCTGGCAGCGGTTTATATTTTGGGCGACAAACTGTGGATTACAAAAAATACGTAAATCGGGCGACTAGGTACATGTGGGAGATTAAATAATAATAATAAATTTTATTTGGCAATCATTACATGTGTTTGCAACAATCAAAGTACAACTTCATTCTTACCTAACATCCAGTTTGTCAGTTTTCTTATTCAAACAAACAACACAAAGTTAAGTTTACAATGTTTACTTATTTTCGATCTTCCAAAGGTATTACAATTCCAATATTGTAAAAATTTTTTGACAAAATTGTAAATTGAGGGTGTCACAACAAAAAGTGTTCTTTACCTTCCGTGCTAGTCGAGACTGTGTTACGGCAAGGTAAGATTCTCACTCCATGGTGAAAACATCTCTAATTCATAAGACATACGGACAAATAATTTAAGTTAGTAATGAAAATTCTAAATAAGTGACAAAAATACTGAGTGGGCAACTATTATACTAAGTAGGTAAGTATATAACTTTTTTAAGCTGCCCAACATGGTATTTTTGTCATCTCGATTGGAATAATAGTCACCTTTTTATGCCAAATTTTTTATGTTTAGTGTGCCCTAATTTTGTCGCCCAAATAGTGACTCATTTTTTTTTATTTGACGACCTGAGTGGTGCTGTGGTCAACATGCCGCCTAACACGCAAGAGGTCCCGGGTTCGATTCCCGGCCGGGCAGAACTTGAAATGATGAATTTTAATTTCTGTGACGGGTCTGGGTGTTACCACAGAATAGCTAGTAGTGGTGTTACTATGTATAATAAGTATACATTTAAAAAAGTATATAAATAGTATATCAGTTGTCTGGAACCCATATTACAAGCTTTGCTTAGTTTGGGGCTAGATGGCGCTGTGTGACATTTGTCCAAACTTTTTTTTTTATTTTAAAGTCACCCCTTTTTAACATTTGTACTCACCCTTAGTTCGTCGCCCACTTAGTAGGAATAGGCACGTTATATTCAGTATTTTTGATACCCGAAATGGGAATTTATTGTTACCCGATTAAATATTGCCCTAAAAATATATTTGCTTTTGCTAGCCACCGCAAACTTTTTTTTTATATGTGTAGCTAGAGTACAAAGGTAATATTATCATGCACACATTTGTTGTCCAAATAGTTTCCGGAACAACAATTTCTTAATTGTTGTTACATGGCGTCAGACTTATGTAAGATGGTGGTAGCTAGCCCAGGCGGACTTGAAATAAGCCCTACCACCAACCAAATCGAGTACAAATGTCCTCCGGGAATCGAACCCGGGACGTCTGTGTCTTACACGGGTGGGTGAACCACTAGATCACAGAGGCAGTCAAATATTATTTAGTACACAATTTTTATTTGATTTGTTACCTATATGACATGCAACTGGGTTTTATATTCACGGGCATTCTTTTAACCTTGGCCGCAGCTGCAATAATAACTTTATAATAAATGGAATAAAATGTTTGATATTAAATTACCATACAAACATTTCAATAACATTAGTTTTGTATAAATAAACTTCATCCACAGATCAACTCTATTTGGCCAACAAAATTGGTTTTCTTTTTCCTTGATCGGAATATTCTGAATATATTTAAGAGTTATGTATAGGTTTGCTTATTTATTTTTAAGGAATTAATATTAAATGATTAAAAATAATATCTTTTTTGATGCCTTTATATTAGGGTGGGTCCACTTAGTATAAAAAAGAGTTTTGCTTTTGACTTGTAATAGCTAAGCAATAACATAGGACTAAAAATAAACTAGCCCTCTTCCGGTCATCCGCGGGGTCCCGCAGGGGTCCATTTTGGGGCCGATCCTCTACATTTTGTTCAGCGCAGACATCACTAAAAGCATAACACATCGTCATCATCATTGCTGATGCTGATGACCTGCAGCAGTACATTTCCTTCCAGACATCGGAACATGCTGCAGTTGAGGCCAAATTAAGCAATAACAAATTCAATGTAAATTATTAAATGTAAATGGAAACTTTTTTGTCAAATGAGTTAGCATAAATTAAGCTATTACTATGTAATGTATAGGGCTGTCTTTTTCCCAATAAAAGATAAAACAAAATAAATAAATCAGTTGAGCTACTTTTTAATGCAACAACCACATGTTTTAGTAAAAATAATTTTACTCCTGTTTCATGATCTGGTCTACCGTTATCATGCCAATTTAGTAATTATTTCACTGTTGCCTATTCCAGGGGGACCTTACTCTGCGTTCGCTGGAAGGGATGCTACGAGGGGCCTCGGCTTAGGCCAAGTGAGCGGCTCTGACCAGGAATACGATGACACCAGCGACCTGACTCCAGACGAAATCTCCTCAGTCAACGAATGGGAAGCGCAGTTCAGAGGTTTGTACTGATTCAAGTATTATAAACCATTATGTCTCTACGACCAACGTGGTCGCTCGACCACGCAGTAGTTTGCACACTGGTTTTCAAGGTGTCGCCATTTCAGCCCCCTAGCATGAGCGATAAAACATGATATATAGTGGTGGATGGATATTTAGAAACACCAGTCGATTTTGATACAATCAAGGAGACTTTGAAGCCTTGGTTGACCTAGCTGTGATCTGATGATGGCCATCTAGGGAGTAAATAGATAAGATTCAGATCGCGATACACACCCAATTGATCTGATCAGCATTCTAAGAGCTATGGATATATGTTTTAAAAAACCACGAAAGTAGCATTAAAATGTATGGAAATGCTAAAACTAATAACTCTGATCCTTAGAGCTCTTAGAATGCTGATCAGATTAATTGGGTGTATACGGTGATCTGAATTTTCTTCATTCACTCTCTGGATGGTCATCATCAGATCACAGCTAAATCAATCCTTGGCTGAGAATCAAGGCTTTAAAGTTACCTTGTATCAAAATCGACTGGTGTTTCTAATTATTCGTCCACCACTAGAATTGTTAAAAAAACACCTTGTACAGTACTAGGCACGTATCTTGAAATTTTTTCGACCGAGTGGGGATAAGTTCGCGCATGTGTTCTTGTGAGCGACCAATAGCGCGCGCCCCTCTCCCGCCGCCCGCGCCCCTCACCGCTACGCATACCCAAAATACGCGTTTCGCGCAATCCCCACCCGATTTCAAGTTATATGCCTCGTACTGTATATCGCGTGTTAATGTGTTTTATCGATACTCAACTATCAAAATCCATTGTTTTTTGACAGTTAAACGTAATAAATCGCTATATCATATCGCGTTTCAGTGGTCATGCTAGGGGGGCTAAAGTCCGCCGGGTTCGATCTCCGGCTGGGTCAATTTAGAAAACAAACTTTTTAGGGTTCCGTACCAAAATGGTAAAAAAGGAACCCTTATGGTGTGACTCAGTCTGTCTGTCTGTCTGTCACAGCTGGATATCTCGAGAACTACTAATGGTATCAACTTGAAATCTTAGGCCGCATAGTTTTCGACTTATGAAGGAAAATGTAAAAAAATACCGTTCCCCCCCCCCCCCCCCCCCCTTATCTCCGAAGTTTGCAAAGAGAAAAATCTGAAATAATTCTATGTGATAGTAGTTTATGTAAAGATTACAGGAAAAATAAAACGATGTCTCAATATAACACACTTTTATAGAAATTAAAAAAAAAAAATTTAGTTTCACTACCAGTCAACAGATGGCGCTGTCCTAAGCATGCTAACCTAAGAAGAAAAATATAGTTCCACTATCGGTTAAGAGATGGCGCAACCTAACTCTACAATAATAAATTGGTGGCTGGTTCTAGTATAATTACAATTATAAAATGTGGTAATAGTAAAGTTGACTCCCTTAGTTATAGAAAAAAGTTGCAAAATTTTCGGTTGCGTAAAAATTGAAAAAAAAAAGTCTCTTCGACTTCACAAATGTACAAAAGTAACAGCAGAATGGAGATTATACCTTTGCCGCTGCCTGCCACAACTACAACACGTATTAAAAAAAAAGTTTTGACTTTTTGTGTTGAAACTTTTTTGAATACCATCTTGTGATTGTGGCAGGTGGTGGTGGCAAAGGTATAATCTCCATTCTGCTGTTACTTTTGTACATTTAAGAAGTAAAAGTGACTTTATTTTTTTTTATTTTCACGCAACCGAAAATTCTGATATATTTTTCTACTACTAAGGGAGCTTATTCTACCTATAAAAAAGATATTCCCTATTACTACCTTTACCTATAGAGTACTTTAACTCGTTTTTTGAAGTGAATACTTCTTCAGCGGCGTTATACTCCTTTTTTGTAATGGGAAAAAACACTGACATGAAAAAATTATTTTTTATTTAACTGGACTGGCTGTCTGTATGATTTGACAGCTAAGTTTTTGTGCCTATTTGAAACGCCACTAGCGTGCGTCTAAAGAACTAATTTTGACGTACAATATGAAAATAGTTGACGTGATGGTCTCACCAGACTTCAAACTTTAGTACCACGTACGCACGCTATGCTCACGCTACGTCCTACAGCGCCAAAATGGCGGAAATCAAATAGGCACAAAAACAGTTTGACATAAGCCTGTCCAGTGTAAATATATGCAGGTCAGTGGAAAAAAATGTTGAACTCGTGACAGTCAGGATCACGTGACCCTGATCGAAAATTCGTAAGAATATGTAAACACTTGTGTCACCATAGCAACGCGCTAATTTTTTAATTCAATGTATAAACTCTAGATTTTCTGTCAAGCTATGGATAAGACTTTCGTACAATACTTCGTTCTGTATTCGTAAATTCAAATGCAGAGTAAATTCGTAAGACGGCAATTCGTGCAAAAAGTTTTCACTTCTGCCGGCACTCCCGGAGTGCAATGTTTTTTTGTTGTCGATAGATGTTCATGCTACGGGCACAGAACTTAATAATTAAACAAAATACTTAATAATATAATCTTTATTTATTTGATTCAATTCTCGTCTAAGAATAATGTATAGGGATTCTCACAAAGTGAAACAAAGTTACCTATTGGAACAGTTTGAGCAAACCATTTGACTAAAAATACATTACAATTAAACAGAAAGAGACTTTCAAAATACTGTCGACATTAGCATATTGTAATTTACAATTGAAATAAGGCAGCCTTTTAACAATAGGCGGTACCGTCTGAGGTCTCAAAATTAATATTTAATTCTGGCCTAGACAGACATTACGCAGTGAAAGACTGATTTGTACCTACCGTTCGCCATAAACTTACAAACAAAATAAAATGTGAATCCAAAAAGTGAAAATCACAGCGCAATGAGAGACTTTCCAGGCAACGTTCCTCAAAAATCTACTAGATGGCGCTGTCCAATTCCCAACAACCTTACTTGATACTATGGTATATGAATGTGCTAATCTATAGTAATAAAGAGTACCGTCGTAAAAACAGAATATGATTTTGACAATTTGATTTCATTGTAATCTTTCTGTAATATTGTTGTGAATATTGAAAATTACTAATATTAATAATTAATAAATTATTTATTATAATATTATTCACTAGTACCTAAGTATATTTTGCTTAGAGGTACCTATCTATGTATTATTACTATGCGTGAAGACCTTGTAACTTTCTTGGACTCCGATAACCGTCGACCAATGAATCAAGACTAAGGTTCTTGGACTCTAGCAGCGCTATAATGTACCCCTTAAACGGTCAAGCATGGCTTTTAGCATGAACACGTAATTACCACCACCACTTCTATTTGGGGGCGTGGCCTACCTTTGATACAGTAGCCGGAAAACATCTTGAAATCGGGTAAGGGTTGCACGTATTTTGGGTATGCGTAGCGGTGAGGTACGCGGGCGGTGGGCGCGC
The DNA here is from genome assembly GCA_943789525.1 of Agriphila geniculea. Taxonomy (NCBI): domain Eukaryota; kingdom Metazoa; phylum Arthropoda; class Insecta; order Lepidoptera; family Crambidae; genus Agriphila; species Agriphila geniculea. The sequence goes on from OX038878.1 coordinate 21,833,655, forward strand.
GCGCGCTATGGGCCGTTCGTAAGTGCACATGCGCGAACTCATCCCCACTCCGTCGAAAGAGCGTCAAGATGTATGCCGGAATCTAGGCCACAGTAATCACGTGATACCTACGTGCTTGATGGCTAAAATTTTATTGAACTGCCGAAAAATTTACGTGCTTGACAAGCTATGCCTGATCGTCGCGTACATGCAGAAAGGAGGCTCCGTCGCAGAATGTCCCTTTTCGCAAAATGTCCCCTGGTCGCAGAACGTCCCTTTCGCAAATAGCCCCTTTCACAAAACGTCTCTTTCTCAAAATGTCCTTTTCGCAGAGTGTCCCCCTTGTACCCCTCCGAAAATCACATAAAAGACCCCTCCGAAAATCACATAAAAGACAACTTTTTGATGTGATATAGCGTTTTATCGACACCCAACTGTCAAAATCCATTGTCTTTTGACAGTTAAACGTGATACATCACTATATCATATCGTGTTTCGATGGTCATGCTAGGTAGGCTAGGCAGGGGGACATTCTGCGACAGGGACATTTTGCGAAAGGGACGTTTTGCGAAAGGGACGTTTTGCGAAAGGGACATTCTGCAAAAGGGACGTTTTGTGACCTGGGGACATTTAGCGAAAGGGACATTCTGCGATTTCTGCGACGGAAGGAGTTGAAGAAGCGCAACCATAGAAATTGAGCGCAGCGAAAATTTTTCTATGTCTATGAGCGCAACGAACTGGAAAACCCCGACTAACTGCATGTCGAGCCACGTATAGAGAATAAGGTTCCGAGGCGAATTCGCCGCGCGATGCGGCATTTTGACCACCGAACTCAAAGCGATAGCCATAGCTATTGCCAAAGCAATGCTCTAGCAATTGTTTTGGCTATGCCTATCGCTTTGAGTTAGGTGGTCGAAATGCGTCAAAATACCGCATCGCGCGCGGAATACGCCTCATCTGTACGAAGCTTTATAGGTAGGTAGGTACTGTTCATTAATACGTACTTATTAGGTTTATTGAGCTGTATTTTCCCTTATCCAATAAAATAGAATAAAGACAGACAGGGACTGACGGACGGACGGATGGACTGAACAATCTTATGGGTAATCGTATAAGTTACATGCGTTCCTTGTTTTACTAAAAGCGGTCATTCAAAGGCAAGTACAACTGCACAATACACTACACATAAGCTAAGCTAACCATATTACATTAATATTATCTTCAACATAATGTTTGTCGCCGCAAAACGATTAAAAAGAAAAAACACAGTTGATACTGTCAAAATCATATACGTATTTTTTTACGATGCTTCTCTTTGGTTAGACTATTTGCAACTATTTGTATTATTTGTTATTATTTGTATTGTACCACGTTCATTCATACTATACTCAACTGCCAGGAATTGGACAGCGCCATCTAGTAAATTTTTAAGGAACGTTGCCTGGAAAATCCCTCATTTCGTTGCGCGAAGTGTTTTTTTGCCATAATACCTACCTTCGTGTGATCGAATAATTATTTTTGTTAGTCATGACATTCTGTAGGTATTTGTATAAACGTTCGGTAATGGAGTATTTACATTGGTGACTAAAGCCGCACGCCGGCGAAAATCAACCGTGTAAATGACAATTCAGCCTATGCCGCAGGTGACTGAACAAAATTATCTGATCCGGTGGCCAAAACCGGAACTACGTTCTTATATGTTGTAACCTAGGTTACGCCTAGGGTTGCCAACTTTTTTGGATCAAATATATAATAGTAGTTTCAAGATTTTTAGTGTAAAAATATAGTAGATGGCGAAAAAGTCCAAAAAAATATAGTAGGTTGCCGTTTTGTATGGAAGATTTTAAAGAAGTTGCATTTTTCATACTTAAGTACTAACATTTTCATAATTTGTTCAGCAACCATAAAGCCAAATGTTTAATCACAAAAAAATATTATGTAATTACATAATTATGTGCATAATTATTTGTTGCTTTTGTTTAATTTTTTCACTTGAAAAAATATAGTAGTTTTGCCTACTATATATTTTTTCAAAAAATATAGTAGGCGAGCCTACAATATAGTAGGATACTATATTATATAGTAGGGTTGGCAACCCTAGTTACGCCATCAACTACATAGACGACGACGCCATCACCTGCGATTCAATTTTGGAAGCGACTTGCTAGGTGACTAAAGTTGACCGTTACAGGTGACTAAAATCGACCCAGTTAAATAGTCCATTAATACATAAAAAGCACCTCAGAATAAAACAATAATCAAATTTAAAATAAAATTACAATTTATTTTGAACGGGACGTTGAACGTTTACATGGGTCGATTTTAGTGAGACGGTCGACTTTAGTCACCCAGCAAGTCACTTGTAAAATTGAATCGCAGGTAACACATCGGTGACGGCGTCGTTGTCGTCTATGTAGTAACTTAAGTAACAATATGTAATAACAGTCGATTCCAGTTTTGGCCATCGGATCAGATAAGTTTGTTCAGTCACCTGCGGCCTAGGCCGAATTGACACAGTCGATTTTCACCGTGTGGCAAAAGTCGTGCAGCTTTAGTCACCCGTGTAACTCCCACATTACTTTTTGTGGCGATTGGACAATACTAAAATTAATTATAATTCATCTCCTTTTTAATAACAATCTCATTATGTTTCGCTATTATAACAGTAATGAGCCCATTAATAAAAATTACATCGCCGTAATTAGTTGCCTCTAAAATATAAGCGTAATAACCACGTAATAACCACTATTTAAATGTATTTTACTTGAAAAATATTAAGGCTGTATATTTGCATTTTAACGAAATTACTGTTTTTCCAATAAAGATTTCTAAAGAATGAAAGCATTATTATTGATGTAAACTTTAGTTTCAGGAAGCAAATTTCTTAAATTAGTGCCGTATAGAGAGAAAAACATAATAAATTGTCAGGTATTTTAAAACGAAGACAATCTGTTTAGGTGGAATTTCAAATTTGCTTGTCAGAGGTATTTTTCAAAAATGTTTCAGCTGTAGCAAATAAGTATACGACTCATATTTTTTTTTCACTTATTGTTTGTATTGTCAAGGAGTTTCCTATAGAGAGAAAATTTAAAAAATAATGCTTTTAATCACAGAGAAATAAAATATTAAAAAATGCTCAAATTGGTACACTTTGACATATTTTTAGGGTTCCGTACCCAAAGGGTAAAAACGGGACCCTATTACTAAGACTCCGCTGTCCGTCTGTCTGTCTGTCTGTTTGTCTGTCTGTCACCAGGCTGTATCTCATGAACCGCGATAGCTAGAAAGTTGAAATTTTCACAGATGATGTATTTCTGTTGCCGCTATAACAACAAATACTAAAAACAGAACAAAATTAATATTTAAGGGGGGCTCCCATACAACAAACGTGTTTTTTTTTTCGTTTTTTGCTCGATATTAATAATTACAACAGGTAGACAGTTGAAATTTTTACAGATGATGTATTTTTGTTGCCGCTACAACAACAAATACTAAAAACAGAATAAAATTCATATTTCAGGGGGGCTCCCATACAACAAACGTAATTTTTTGACGTTTTTTGGTACGGAACCCATCGTGCGCGAGTCCGACTCGCACTTGGCCGGTTTTTTTTTACTGGTATTTACAGAATCTTAAGTAATTTTTAATTTTTCTTAGGAATAATGAGGTATTTGTCTAATGTATTGCGTGTTTTGAATATACTTATATCTATTTAATAATTTAATAGGAATTTTCAAAGTTCGCCCTCATTACGGCTCGCGCAGAGTTGTTTTGATCATTTGTATTGAAAATTTAAAAATGGAACGTGATGCGAGTCTACAGCCTTAAACACTGTACCTAGTACTTAATTAGCATAAAAATATTCACAATGCTGTTATTTAAAACACACTGGCAAATGAACAACGAAATTCTTTTTTAGTTTTTGATGTTAAGAAGAGTTTTTCAAAAGTATGAAGCGTTTTTCAACTGTCCATTTCCATTATACCTCGACAGAATACTGACATAAATTTTTAACATAAAAATTATTATTTTTCCAGAAAAATATGACATCGTTGGCCGCCTACTAAAACCTGGAGAGACACCAAAAAATTATAGTGAAGACGAATCTGAAGATAAGAAAGATAAATAGACAGTAAATATTAGTGTTATTGTTGAAATGTGATATTTTCTAGGTGGGTTATTGTTTGAATATTATTACAATAAAAGATTTTATTATCACTTTTGTAAAGGCTTATTTTCTTATAGGAAATGAAATCCCTTTGCTGATGCAAAAATGGTGCATTATTTATTTTTCGCTGTCAATTTACCGAGTATTCTTACTTATATCAGGAATATCTTGTGAGGTCTGGCAAAGTAGTATGGGCTGTTCTGTCGTTATGATGACCTCTAAAGTGGATGGAGACAATAGCGAATTATATGCAACACTCCCGCAAATAAAAAATTACAGTGTAAATACACAATTTATTAAAATTCCAAGCTGATGGTCCCCTCGAAAAATATCAATTGTTATTTATAAACACATAAACTCAGTGACAAATTGTCTGCATTTTTGGTGGTTCGTCGAGAAAAACCACAATAAATTATCTGTCATTAAGTTCGTATGTTTATAAATAACTATTGATAATTTGCAAGGCGACCATAAGCTTGGATTTTTAATTAATAGTTTTTTTGCGGGAGTGGCGTTAGTCACCTTAAAAAGCAGGTTATTATCCACTCGCCTTCAAAACTTATAACTTTTAAAGTGCTTACACAATATATATTGTCGAAATAAAAAGGATTAGAAATTAAATTAAATTTAAAAGAAATTCGACACGAAAATTGATGAAGATTGCAATAAAACGCTTTTTATTTCAAAACTCTAACGTCTAAAGTTTAGGAGAAATTGAAATTTTAAATATGTGCTAAGTTCTACTAAGTTTTGAAGGCTAGCGTTTTATCAATTGTATGACTTAAAAAATTGTTAGATTGATAATTGTACAACTTCCGATAATACAAAATTTTACAAATAAACGGCATAACAGAGCACCTAGAAAGATAAGGTATTTTTAAATTCAAAGTGATGAGTTGATTTATTTAGTTAGTTCGACGGTTTTATGTTGCTTCTAGGCTAGAAGCACTTTTCATTACAAAAAAATGTAGAAATCATCTTTCATATGAATAACTTATACACGCTGAAATTTTAATCATTTGGTTCCCGCCGTGAGGTGGTTCCACTCAAGATTACAAGCAATTTTTACTATAGGGGCCAACTCTCCTGCTCGCAAAAAAAATCAGCTGTTCCATTAAGATTAAGGTCGAGTAGGTACTGCATTTTTGTATGGAACAGCTGATTTTTTTTACGAGCAGGAGAGTTGGCCCCATAGTAAAAGTTGTTTGTAATCATGAGTGAAACCACCCCACGGCGGGAACCAAATGATTAAAATTTCAGCGTGTATAATAATTACATAGCATTTAAATTTGTTTACTTAACCTATATGTTGTGCAGTAACATATGAATGCATCGCACCATTTCAATTGAGGCACAAACTGGTGGAGTTTGCGAGCACTGAGGCCGATGAAAAGTCACCTCCCACAAGTTTTAATGGCTCAGCCAACTCGGCGGTTAGTTGCAGAGTGTATTGTGTATGAACACACGGACGCTTCACTTTCAAAGTATTTTATCGGGAGGTACGGTACGAATAGTCATAACTTTGTCACTATTTTCTTTTTAATGTATACGCTGAAACTTTAATCATTTGGTTACCGCAGTGGTAGTTCCACTCGTGATTACAAGCGACTTTTACTATGGGGCCAACTTTGATATCGCGAAAAAAAATAGTTGTCCTATACAAAAGCTCAATACCTACTCAACCTTAATGTATGGAACAGCTAATCTTTATTTTCGCGATATCAGAGATGGTCCGACAGTAAAAGTTGCTTGTAATCATGAGTGGAACCACCCCAGGCTATGTGAACCCCCGTTTACTAGGCAAGGCAAGAGGCAAGGGTCCCGAGCGCCCGAGGGATCCGATTTACAAGGACAGCCAGCACCCGCCTAACTTAGGTGGTTGGAGAGAGGGGATGTCTGAATAATCGGCATCCCCGAAAACCCGGAAGTCAGTCGCTTCCAGCAAGGAGGCGCAGACCGCTGTATGGGGGGGTGAACATCTGCCCCCCGCGAGCAAACGGAAGTTCTGTCTTGCTGTGCCGTTGTGTTCCCCTCCACTCTGTTAATTAGAGTGGAGCGGGAGTCGCAGGGTTTGGGTCAGGGCGGCAGAACGGGGAATTCTGTCGTCCATTTAGGGCCTGGAGTTGGAAGAGCGCTCGTGTGTTCCGGAGTGTGACACCGTAGGAGACGCTTGGCGTCCTCAAGGAGAGGGAGTCCGAAGGGACCGGCGCAGGACGGGGACGCAGTGACTGCCACACCGATCTCGACTGTCCTCGTCCAATGCGCGGAAGGAACACCCCGGGGTTTTTAGTGGATGCACCACATAACCGCCCCCGTGTTCCCCGCGTGGGGGTGGTATGCGAAGGCATTTTCACGGGGCAAAAAAAAGTGGAACCACCCCATTGCGGGAACCAAATGATTAAAATTTCACGCTATATTGTGATTTGAAGTTGATAAAACCGTTGACCGTGTTTTCGAAACAGACTACGAGTAGCATTATCATCTACTCTGGGGCAATAAGTTAACTCGTATGTGACCAGCGAATGATACCCAGTAACGATATACGGCTCGCTCAAAATAACTTTACCCATATTTTAGTAGAACTTGACCTGCGCAGTAGCAATTTTAGGTACAAAATTGTTTGGTGCGCAAGTATCATTGTCTATGATTTGGTTCAAGTTATGTTGAGCGAGCTGTACCTTTGAGCCCTAGAGGAACAAGACAAGTATTACCGTGAATTCAAAGCTCTAAAAAACATAAGTATAAATAAATATAGCTTTATTCCAAGCTGCTTTATAATTACTAAAGATTTAAATATAGGACTTTCAACGTACCTAAATGAAAATTTTCTAGCAATCAGCACTGTCATTCTTAATTAAGACTGAAATTCGAATTCGTATAGGTAATATTTTCAATAAAATCAGGGTGGACACTTTATGAAATTAGCTTGGTTAATTTCGTATATTCGAGAACTAAATTAAAATTATACTGCAACTATGTCATACTAACTTCTGCAAGTTCTAAAAAAATGCTGATTGTACATTGTTATGTAACGCTACTACTTAAAATAGTGGAATGAGCTAAATGAAGGGGATGAGAGGGCGCATCCGAAACCGAGGTGCCCTCAGAGGTTTTTATTTAGTAAGTTGTTAAATAGAAAAGAAGTTCTCTAAAAAGTACGAAACAAGAAAATATTCGACTTTCGTACTTTTTAGAGCAGGATTTTTCCGTAGTCGGAATATGCCCTCATTTGTCAAATTATGATAAGTAGTTTAGAAGATATTATGTAACAGATGGACATACATACATACACACATACAGGTCAAAATCATATACCCTCCGTTTTGGCTTCGCCGTAGTCGGGTATAAAAGGATTTCAATGAAACTTTACGTGGAATTTTTAAAGACCCATACATAGCACAGAATAGATGTAAGTACTACCGTACAGAAAGGAAACTCTCCGCCCCGCCCCACAATCAATTACCTCACCCCACCGGCGCCCACCGCGCGAGTTCTGTGTGCCGATCCGTGTACTCATTCAATAGCTCGCACACAGTTACGCGTGTGCAAAAACGTCACTGTGTAGCGTCTGTGTAAAGTACGTTTGCTTAGATAGTGTCGGTACACCCGCAAGTACCTGTGTTCAGAGACAGGAATACCGGTAACAAACACAATCTTTCACAACGGCACTTCTATGTAAACTGCCAATATCCAAATTGACTTGCGGCTGGGTGTACACCGCACGCTGCGGCATCTTTTGACAAGAAGCGGCACGTGCAGGTGCAAAGGCGGTGCGATAAAAGGGCGACACTATCTAAGCGAACGGACTTTAATAGGTAGTTGAAACGCGACGCTTGTGTGGAGTGCCCGGGGTGTGCCCATAGTCCAGTATTTTAGAAAGTATCATTATATTCCCTCGTAGTCATTCGTAAAAGTAGACAGCAAAATGTGTCAAAAACTGATACAGTTTTGCTATCTACTTCTAGATATCACTACGAGGTAATGCAATGATACCGATGATGCCTACCTTCTAAAAATACTAGACTATGGATCTTAAAATTCTTTGTAAAGTTTTATTAAATTATGTTTTATAATTTTACAATCTAAGTATATAAATATATAAATAAAAATGATTCGCCGAAATCTATGTAATCGCATAACCTTAAAACGACAGAAACCAAATTAGATAATTGTTTTGTTGTGTTTGTTATTATCAGGATAAAATAAATGCATAAAAGAAAATTTTCAAAAATTGTACGGGCAGACGTAAAAAACATTTTTTCTATTTTCTATCTAACGAATAACCACCCATGCGAAGCCGTGGTGGTGCAGCTAGTAATATATAAAATTCACTGCGGCGCCGCCACTTTTGGTCTGGATACCGTCTTAAATTCTGACTTTTCCGCGAAGAATAAGGCTGCAAAGCCTAAGAAAACTATAGACTTAACTCACGATAAAGGTCAGACATAGTGCAATGCAGCTTAGTGACTATCTACTACATTTAACCGGTTAACACTGTAAACGCAAGGTTAATACTAATTTTTTGGGCACGATGTACTAAGACCAACACATCAAATACTTCATTTTCACATTATAAAGTAAAATTTTAAATTAACCTTCATATTCGATTCTAGTATTCCTGGTAATATTATCGCCATAATTGTCATTGTCAAGTATATAGTATTCTTCGTCTGAGATGTGTGCATAATATATAACACACAATCATACATGTATGTACGCTACATAGCGTCCAGCCGGTGCATTCTGGAACGTATTTCATTGTTGGAAACTTTAATCGCAGCGGCCGTAAATATCAATAGTGAAGTGCAGTTTGAATGGAACACTATACTACACTTGCGCTGTTCACTTTACACTGCTAATAGAGTTTTTTAGTTTGTCAATAATTTAAGACGAGTAGTTATTTTAAATAACTACTACCTATGAAGTTAAAATACTTACATATTCAAATCATTAATAAATGATTTATCTCATTATTACGTCATCATATATCACATCCCTATAAATTAAACAAACAAGTTGTACTCTAATTAAAATTCTCTCGACAAATTATTTTTCAACTACTGTCTCGACCTAAAAAGAACTCTCTTTAACATTTAATAAACAATAAAAAGTTTTTATTATTTTTCAGCCATAGTTCAAGGAGCTTTCAAGGAGTTCTGAAAGACAAAGGTTTAATAATAATTCATCCTTGAAATGCATCTCTCTATAGTGAAGCTAATTCATTTAGCGGAGATTCTACAATTCATATCTAGATATTTCTGTGGTACAGCGGGCGACGACGAGTGCTGGGCAATTTCCTAGTGATTTCCTCGCCGCGTCGGGGTCCCGACAAAAGGGTCTAATCTCTGGAAGGAACTCTATTTTGCGCTTCATTTCACTCAGAAATGTTTTATTAAGTCCCCAATATCTGTTAAGTACCTGTGTTTAAGTGTTTACCCGGAGCGGTTAAGGCTTAAGCTGTCGTCTCTGTATTTGACAGAAATGAGTTTCGTTTCATTAACATTGATTCGAAAGCGTCGCGAATCTAGGCCTCCGCAAGATAAATATTTATTCGTTTGTTGGGGACCAGAAGTGGAATGTTTCTCTAACAATATTGACTCTGAAACTAACCTTGAAAATGAGTCTACTATGTAGGTATGGTATAAAATAAACTTATATTCTTTGAAAATAAGGTTCGCAAGGATAAGTGCTATGAAATAAAATATTCATAACAATCCAAGTTATGCAGTTGATCTATAGACCAACAACAACTGAAAAAAGTATTCGTAGGTATATTTCCACCTTAAAAATATTTATGTGTAAGGAATAGAATGCTACACAGTAAGTATTCTCGCCAATTTCCGCTCAAGCTTATAGGTAGAGTTCACAAAATCGTATCAGTAGAAACGCTTCAAAGTTGGCTGCAGAACTTGCGACATAAGCAATATATTCTTATAAGAAGTGTTGGGAACCGGCCGTAAGTCTTCATTGGGAGTCGGAGCACTCTGCGAGTCTCACGACGTAATATCAACTTGCCGTATTGTCGGATACTCCCTTGTTTGCGCACAGAAGTTTCACCAACTTTTGACGGAGGAAGATTAATTAAGAATATTGATTTCCAAGTTAATTTGTGGAAGGATTGAATTGGTTCGACCCGCTTCTTCTCGATAAAAACATCAAGCCTGCTAAATTGCTAACTGATGTTACATTAGAATATCTAAGAGGAATACAAACAGTGAATAAGTTATGTCTACCAATGTGAAGAAGAAAATCAATTAATTTATAAACTTACAACGATCTGGGGCCCTATTTTCGAAAGATGGTGATGGCTCTTTACTACTCATTTTCATTTTATGCAGTGTTTATGCACTCAAACAGCACAAATATATCTGACTGAACTTAATTGATTAAACTTAAATACTTATATATATTTTAGCATTGAAATGGTTATCAGTTGTAAATCGCCTGAGACGTATTTTTAGCCATAGGTCCGATGATTTTGGGAGGATCGAGATGGGAATAGATACCAAGAGTTGAGGAATTTATCGAGACACGTGTGAGACTTTAAATTTTGAAAATCGGCTGGTAACTTTTTTGAAATTTTGAAAAATGTAAAAATGTCTGGTTTTTTGGGGGTTGTTTGTTTACTAAATTGTAAATATTTGGAAAATGAAAAAAAAGTCCTAGTAGGGTTTAGTTTAGCAACAAAATGGCGAAAATTTTTGAAAATCGGTTATTAATTGTAACCTGTTGTAGGTGGTCCCTTTTGATTTGGAATTGTAGAAAAACGGGTATTTCCGTATACTTATAAAAAGTTATGTAGCTTCTATGATTATTGACCGATATTGTCATGGTGTTAAAAGATGCGGAAGCAGACGAGAAGTGCATTCGTTGGAGTATTGCAAATAATTTTTTTAATAATAGGCCGCGTCAAGTCAATGAGCGGGCCCACTCAGCTTCGTCTCGTGTCACAATCATAAAAATAAAGAACCTTAGAAAAATAACAGTATTTTGCATTTGATTTGATTTTGTTTCTTTATTTCATTTTCAATACACCATGATATTTGCGTGGAGCGTGAAATCTGTACATTATTATGGCATGGCAAGTAAATAAATGAAGCTCAATTTAATGTTAAGCTTTCTAATACGTGATTTTTTTTAATTGTCTGCATTCGTTTTACCTGTGATTCAGGAACCACTTTGACTGTGATTGTACAAAGTGTAAGTTATATCTTGAGTATGCAATATTTTGCGAATAAATCATGATCATGATTATTAATATACACATCAACTTTGTGTAGGGATACATGTGTTATTTTCATACAAACGAGGTAACTTTGAAGCCTTGGTTTTCTGCCAGGGATGTATCGTACTGTAATCTGATGATGGCCATCCAGGGAGTGAATGGAGTAGATTCAGATCGCTATACACACCCAACTGATCTGATCAGCATTCTAAAAGATTAATAGAGTTCTCAGTTTGAGGATTTCCATACATTTTCATGCTATTTTCGCGGTTTTTTTAAACATGTCCATTACGTTTTTAGAATGCTGGTCAGATCAGTTGGGTGTGTATAGCGATCTGAATCTCCTCTATTTACTCCCTGGATAGCCATCATATCACAGCACAGTACATCCTTGGCAGGAAACCATGGCTTCAAAGTTACCTCGTTTGTATGAAAATAACACCTGTTATCCCTAGACAAAGTTGATGTGTGTATATCAATATTAATAAATGCTCATCGGTATCGGTACTCTTAATTATCACCACTTAGTTCGATCATGATCAATTAAGTATATAGAAATGAACATAAACTGAAATTATTTGGAAATACCGTTTCCCCGTAAAAGCATTTTCTGAATATTTCCCGGAATTGTTTTGTCCTACAAATAAGTAATATTTCCGCATTAATGTACTAATTTTCCGCCAATATAAGTTGCACAAATCACTAGCCCGAGGGTTCCGTAGACCCATCGCAATTGATACAAACGATTGTTGAGATAAATAGGCTAAAGGAAATAACATCGAAAATGGTTAGTTTATTTGGAAAGATAATAGATTTTTATACTAAAAGGAAAACGCATCTTATTATACGACTGCCCAAAAAAAGGAGTGTTATGTGTTCAGGGTTCATGTATGTATTATGTTTAAAATGCCGTTACATTTTAATCAGGATACAAACCTTTTATAAATTGTTATTTATAAAAGTTTTGTATGTATGTCTGTGAGTTTCCTTATTCCACCAACATCATCCCGAGAGACACAGGATATATAGATTAATGGAATATGATTTCTTATTGCAGCTGAATGACGCCATTTTTAATGAGAAAAAATCTTTATCTATTTTAGCATACTCTTTTTTCTTTAGTACTTAGTCGTATTGATCTTATAAAGCTAGGAAACTATAGGTCTATAATTAACATTTCATTTAAGTCAAATTCTTTGTATGATTGTTTGTTTCTTTACAATAATAAATAAAATAAAAAATCTATTCTATGTGGGTATCAAATTAAAGGGCACATTTTTTTAAAGTTTTTTTAGGGTCGCAATAATTCCAAAACCATATAATTTGTTTCTTAAAAAAAACAATATTATAAAACACGCCCGATGAGGGAGACCACCTATAGGTAGTAGAGGGAGTGTTCTACCGATGAAACTAAATATTTTTGCCAATAAATCATGGGTCTAAAAACGTAAGTCATATTTTTAATATGTTTTTTATGTCATTAAGAACTTTAACTATTCGATTCTCTCTACCAACAATATGTGAGAGTAATATACTGCATAAATAAATACTACCCACTTCGGCATCATTTAAAACATACCTTCACGTGCCTTTGCCGACCAAAAACATCCGCGTACCTACATTTTAAGTCCAAATGAACGGATTTTTTTTATTCCGCAACCTTTAGCGTAGTGGCCTACCGTCAAAAGCAGATATTCTCCTCAAAATGCTCTATTCGTAATGTAATTGCGACGCGAGAAATGAAATTCAAAAAACATATCTGGGTACAAAGGTTATAAACTGTTACCGACAATTATTATAACAGTTCAAGAGGAATAGGTTTAAAACAAAGTCGGGCAATTTGCACTCTTTATTACTCAAGAACTGCTGGATTCATTTGGATGATATCAAGTATAAAATTAACCCTAGCTATGTAAGTTAAGTGCATTTCACATTACTCTATAATAGTATGCTATCACCATTATCATCATCATATCAGCCGCACGACACCCACTGCTGGGTATAGGCCTCCCCTAAGCATCTCCACGACGATCGGTCCTGCGCTGCCCGCATCCAGTATGCTATAGTATTAGTCTATAAAGCTAAATAGTATAGCGGCTATACTATTTTGCTATATAGGCTAGTATAGCATTATTATACGTCCTAAATCAACACAAAATAGCATTGTATTATACTGTATTGTACACAATTTCACATTAGCTAAACTAATTCAGCTCAGCAAAGTGCTAACTCAGCTTAGCTTTTGGTCCGCAACTCTCAGGTTCGGGATATGTTCCAGTTATCACATCTTACAGATAATTTCATTCAATTATGTAATTATATAAAAAATGGTGTTATCTGGAACTATTAAAACTGGCTCTAGAGATTTTTGATGCGTGGTTGATAGAAATCAAGTTCGTGGCTATATTTTTAATATTTTTTAAATCTCGAGAAACTATCTGTTTACAATCGCGAAGATAATAACATAACTTTTTAACACACCACAATAGCTTGTGAAACAAATACTTAACTTAATCTCCTGTTTGAAATTTACCCACTTACGAAAACAAATTATCTGATTTTGGATGTTTAGCTTCGTAACTAGGTTAAACATATGTAATTTAACTTTGAACTCTTACCATTCTAATCTCAGAAAGTTTATATTGAAAATCACTGAAAGAAGTTACTAAAACTGGTTTTGGCAATCAGTTCTTTTAGTTTCATATTCTCTAAAACAACGATAAAATCCAGTGTAAGTCGCGGGCAAAAGCAAGTCACTACATATTATAAAACGAAGTCCCTTGCCGCATCTGTCTGTCTGTTCGCGATAAACTCAAAAACTACTGAACGGATTTTTATGCGGTTTTCATTAAATAATAGAATGATTACTGAGAAAGGTTTAAGTGTACAATAAGTTGAGGATTTTTGCAAATTGATAGAAATATGATCCTAATTGTGAAGAAGTCGGCAAAAATTAAGCCGACTGGGAGCTTGCATCGAAAACACTACATAAGCCTTTTGAGCTATAACAAAATAATGTATGATGGAATTATTTTTCTTTTATAGATCTACAAAAAAATCCGCGATGGTCTATCTTTTAATCTTCTTTTAAATATATATCTATCTTTTAAGATTAGCTTAATATACCCATTATGCACTTGTTTGTCCTGCCCTCTATGATGAGATTTCACTATTTGTAGTACCGCTCTTCGTACTTACTGGCGCCACATAAGTTAAAAGAATAATAAATGAAGCGTTTGGAAATGAATAAAATAACATTTCTGAACGCATCGAGTAACTGGAAGTACTGGAACGCATCCTTGTGCATCTGTTACTGCTGTCAATGCTCCCGCGCCGTCATTCGTTTCTTATGTCACTTCAAAGGCGCCACGAAATTCTCGCGTAATCCTAAAATAAGTGCAAAAAACCAGTTTTTATCAAGTTTAGAACATTCACAATGAACAAGAACAGAAATTTAGAAGATAAAACAGCGAAATTTGAAAGAAAATTACAAAAGTTACTCAAGCAAAAAGTTGAAAAAATTGGATTCCGACAAAAACTTCTATGTTTGCATTCTACACGATGATATTCAGTTCAGGGTATGTTTTACATGTTCCCTTGTTCTTTCAGCTATGAGTTTTGCTACTGATATAGGCCCATCTTCTGGATGACGCTATATTGTAAAGTATCAAAACCACTGAGGTACTTAACCTACCTATAATGTTTATGCAAAGTTCACACTATGAACAAAACGGATATAGGCCTGCCTTAGTGGTTCAGCTGTATCGTAACGTTCGTTTGCAATTATACAAAGATGTACCTATTAATGTTTATTAAACCTTAATGTCTAAAACATGAAACCAAGATTGTTGCTGTTGCTATACACAGTCAGTGCATACCCAATACCAAAGGTAAAGAGAAGGAAGCAGTACCTACCTACCTACATGAAACTCGACTTGTGTCCGAGATATGAAAGAGTTGGAACAGAATTATAATTGGCAATACTTAAATTCGGACCTGCCTGTGGGGTATGGAGGAATCAGTGATGTAGTTACTAAACTACACACTAGATCCTGGACTACAATACGTTATACCATGACTGCCATAAATGCCATATTTGCCTGCATATCGATTCCATAAAAAGGAAGCAATATAATCACCAGATTGTGGGACGGATGATAAACAGTTCATTGTTGAAGCAGGCTCAGTTCTGAAAGATATTTTATAGGTACCTATTTTGTTTTCCTGAATGGAAAGATTTTTTGTGCCTTGAGTTAAGATTGAAGAAAAAATGTGAACAGATGAAATTCAACAATTTTACCCACAATTAAGTCTATAACTCTGAACTATTAAAGAGACATAATTACCTATATGTAAGTTTTTTGGATATCATAATGTGACCAAAACTTAGTATCAAGCAGCAGTGTTAAAACAAGAACTTGCAGCAGCTGTTTATTATTATGGAAGAAATACAAAAATAATTGGGCACAACTTTAGCAGCAAAGAAATTGGTGAGTATAAAATAAATTGTTAGTATGGTGAATTTACACCTCTTCAACAATGGAAATAAATTTGACATTGTGTGCGATTTCAACAATGCTGCTAGAAAATTATGTGTTTTCACTACACCTGAATAATAAGATTATAAAAGCAGCATACTAAGATTTTCTTTTTGACATAATACTGATTTTTACTTATCATTTTTGTCAAAAGTTGTCAATATTATTTAATATTCAAACTATACAGTATAAAAGTATGTATAAAACCTTAATAATAATAGAAATTACTCAATCACTAAGGTTTCTAACTAACTGCAATCGGAGCTTTAAACTGAAGGGGTACTAGTCTTAAAGGTCCAGAGAGCAACAGTTGACAACGGGAAGAAGCTACATACAGATATCTAAGATACTTATTTCTTTTTTACCCAATGCCTATATGAGTTAAATTGGCCATTATAATCACTTACTAATTAATGAGTACCTATATACAATTAATTTAAATTGTATTTCTGATTTACCTTATTTTGCTTTTTTTATAGATAGGTACATAAATGCAATACTCGATGAAACTCAATGTTCATATTAAATGTTCATTTAATTCGGACAATAAACTTAGATTTATTCGAACAGTACCTATTGTGTGAGTTAAAATATTTAAAGATGCATATTATATTATATATTATGTGTAACATTATTCCATACATATTAGCACATACTATGTACCTATGTCTTACAATACATAGTGAGTACCTACTTATTAAAATCAAGTACTTAACTCCCCCTTATTTGGTCTTGTGTGTATGACAAAATGTCACATGTCTCAATGCTAATCATGTTAAAGTGAGTGACATTTTTTAAATTTATAATTATGTAATTGAAAAGAAATTATGTCATTTTGTTCCTTCTAAAATGAAAATTCCTTGGTTTGATATTTAATACATATAGGTAAATACAATGACGATACATACCTACATACATACAGATTCATACAAACTACTAATGAAACTAGATTTTTCTATAAGATTTCTTTGTCAGGACAACCTGCCTAGATCTACTCAAAATGAAAAAGGAATATACCTACCTATCATTTTTATAAATTTAAAGATAATTTAGTTGCTTAACAACTTACCAGACATGTTAATGTTGGTTAAATAAGTCAATCTATCAACAAATAATTTTAACCTGAAAACAGACAGATTTAAGAGTGCATCACTCTATCTAGAGAAGATAAATCACAGTTACATAAAAAATACTGTTATTATTATAATTTTTATCTTATAGCTAAAATCATTTAGACTTTAATTCAGTCTTAAAACTTTAAGTTTTAATCATATAATTTTTCAGAACATGATAATTCTTGTAAAAATTAATAATGCCAGTAGGTTATATTTACAGATGTGATAGAATACAGTATATAATTACCTGCACATTAATAAGATAGCAAAAACCATTCAGCAGTACCTATTTTGAAGATTTACATCAGATTAACACCTTCACATCAGGGTACAAAAAACCAAATTAGTAGCTTGATTGAAGATTTAGCTTCAAGAAATGTATTAGATTACACTGAATGGGAACTATATAATAATATAATTATATTATCTTGATTCTTAGTACCTGACCTATTAGTTTGTTTGCTTTAAGAAATTTACCTAAATATTATTCTTATATATTTTTTTTATAAATACCTACCTACACGTTACTTTATGCATTTTTAATGCATCAAATGTATTGAAAATTGTATAACTACCTGTTATAATCTTACTACCTATCACTACTTGAGGCTTTTTATAGTTACTCCACTCCACACCTCTACAGAGAAACAATGCATTGGTTTGCAAATTCAATTTATTTATTGAAGGCTGCAATTGTTTATACTATATTTTTTTTTGAAATCTACCTAAACTACTTAATATGTAGTTTCAATACATCACATCCTTTTCATTATGATCTCACCTTCACCAAATATCGTTCTAAAGACACATTTAACTACCTAACATAAAACAATTTTTAACAATTGTAGTTTTTTGTTTTTATCTGCTTTACCAAAAGAGCATCTACCCAACCTACTTATTATCACTCGCAAGCACTCACAAGTGTCGTTTAGTTATGCTGCACACGGAGTATATAATAATTTTTGATTTTGATGTTGCATGCATGCCTCTTAAGGTGCGTTCCCACGGCCTGTCTGTAGACGCACGAGAGAAGACCGACACGGCACAGTGGGAAACGACGCGTTCGCCGGTAACTTCAATCACAATGGATCGGTGCGTGCTCGCCCTCTCGTGCGGCTCGGTGCGGTGCGTGGTAGCGCCGATCGTGGGAACGCTGCTTTATTAGTGTTTTGATTATGGTGAATTACTTAGTTATATGTAAGTAAGTACTGTTACAGAATACACATACCTAATACTACTTATTTAGTAAACATTATTTTACCATGCCCATCAAAATTAATATATAAATATAACTTTAAATGGGAAGTTTCTATTTGAATGTTGTTAACTATTTTATAGAATCAATTTCATTATCTGAAGTAACATTGTCCATATGACGATCTCCGTGGTCGAGTGGTTAACACACACCGATTTTCGTGGTGTTGCCATCTCTGGGTTCCCGGTTCGACCTCTAACAAAGTCAATTTAGAAAAATTTACTTTTCTAGATTGGCTTAGTTTTGACTGTTTGAATCACAACTGTTATCTCTAATTTACTTTACACAAGTACTTCAGCTAGGTACTTTGAAATTGAGTTGGAGCAATATGTATGTGATGTTCAATATTTATATTTAAGTATCTATTTATTTATTGAAAAAGGCTCATTTTATTAACACTACATTTTTTTTCTGACTGTCAGCTGAATATACCTCGTCAGTTTCTCCACTGACTAGTAGTGTTTACATGATGATATTTTACTCTGCTACCTACCTTTTGTTTGCGAACTTGGTACTCTCGCAGAATAACGAGCCGACTTGATTCCTCTCACATCAACATTGTTTGATTGACACCACACCCAATACCCATACTTAGTAATGGGAGTGAAGTATTTTTTGGAATTAATACTAACCAACATTATCACTTATTTATAGTATACCTAATTGTATGAATAAAATTTTAATTATAAATTCTTCTAATTTTTTGGAAGAAACATTAATTTATTCAATACTAAGATTTTAATTGGTACTTAACCAAAATGTCAATAACTTATTGAATCGACACCAATTCTGAGGTACATAAATTTCATTTAGCATATTTTTTTTTTAATCTTTATTGTACAAAAGACTGACTTGCTGTTAATGGCATTCTCTACCAGTCAACCTACGGAAAAACGATATCTATTTATTAACGTGGTTCAAAATAAGTACATAATATAAATCTCTATTTTAGATGCTTATTTACACTTAAATATTTAATTTATAATGATTAGGTACCTCTACCTATTCAAAAAACTGATTCTGCAACTGAACTTTAAACATCTACAAATAGTGAAATCTCATCATAGAGGGCAGGACAAACAAGTGCGTAATTGTACAATCAAACAAACTTACCAAGTGATGTTCGATTGAGATTATGCACTTGTTTGTCCTGCCCGAAGATGATGAATCCCTCCCACCCTTACTGGTACATGTACCTATACCCTATAGTTGCAGAATCAGCATCAACTACCTACATCAGGGCGTGTGACCTAAACTTTAAACTTAATGACGGCGCGGGAGCATTGACAGCAGTAACAGATGCACAAGGATGCGTTCCAGTACTTCCAGTTACTCGATGCGTTCAGAAATGTTATTTTATTCATTTCCAAACGCTTCATTTATTATTCTTTTAACTTATGTGGCGCCAGTAAGTACGAAGAGCGGTACTACAAATAGTGAAATCTCATCATCTTCGGGCAGGACAAACAAGTGCATAATCTCAATCGAACATCACTTGGTAAGTTTGTTTGATTGTACAATTATATCTTTTAAAAAATTGGTCACATACAATTCGGTAATGGAGAATGTCACTGGGTCTGTTAAATCACTTGAAACTTTATGACCATGTAGCTAAATATCTAGCAATACACATGTTTTAGTTTCATTTAAATCAAGCGAGTAGTTTCGAACTTATAAGGGTTTGAAGGAAATACCAAGTGCACTTAAATATGTGCTTTATTACGCAAGACGTAAGGTTCACCTGTATGACCAATGATGTCATTCTACAACACAAAATAACAGTGTTCTAGGCCATATAACTTTTCTGTTTTAAGACTTATCGCGAAAATTTCTTTACAGTTGTGCATTTGGTCCTATAAGATATTAGACAAGTAACTAAATAAAATAAATAAAAATCATCGTTATTCTCCATTTGGAAAGCTATCTAGAAGGATAAAGTATTATTCCTTATCAACTTAAATACGTTAGTTACCTTGAGCATTTCTTGCACATTGTTTTAACCTTTTACATCATACAATTTAACTGAATATCTTAGATAGATGTCGCAAAAAAAAATAACATGCGCAAAAATAAATGCAAGTGCGTCTCTTACACCGATGATAGGACGGGACTCGAACGGGACGGAAACAGACTGTAAGGTATTTCTTTTCTTTA
Organism: Agriphila geniculea; assembly: GCA_943789525.1. Taxonomy (NCBI): domain Eukaryota; kingdom Metazoa; phylum Arthropoda; class Insecta; order Lepidoptera; family Crambidae; genus Agriphila; species Agriphila geniculea. Next base: position 21,854,089 of record OX038878.1, read on the forward strand.
GGAATTAATTAATTGGGTGACTGGGAATAATTAAAGGCGACTGTTAATGGGATACTCTACTTGAATACTAAACCATTACTATGACTAAACCGGGCAGCAATTAATTTTTTGGGCGACAAAATAACTAAACGGGCTACAAACAGTGGATTACAAAAATACTTAAAACTGGCGACTACATGTGGGTGAAAAATAATCTAAATGGGTGACTAAAATACTGAGTGGGCAACTATTATACCAAGTAGGTAACTATTATAACTGTGTTAAGCTACCCAACATGGTATTTTAACACGTTTTTATTAGGTTGCTTTCTTGTTTGTTTTTTGTCATCTCGATTAGGATAATAGTCACCTTTTTTATAAATAAAATATATGCCAAATTTTAAATGATTTGTGTGCTCTAAGGTTGACGCCCAAATAGTAATTTGGTCGCCCGTTCTGAATAACTAGTTACTCAATTTGTATTTTAAAGTCACCCATTTTCAATATCTCTAGTCGCCCTCGCTCCGTCGCCCACTTAGTATTTCAGTACGCTGTATACAGTATTTTTGATACCCAAAATGGGAATTTATTGTTACCCGATTAAATGCTACCCGTTTTATTTTTGGATGTTGTTGGAAGGTCGCATTTGGCAAAAAAAAGAAAAAAACCAAAGCGAAGCAAGGGCAGGTCACTAGTATTTTGAAATTTCAATAGTTTCATATGACATGGTTATTTCAAATCATAACGTTACATAAGTGAGATTTCTTAGGACACAAAAAAATGCGACTTTTCCAGAAACTGGACAAAAGTTTCATACAAAAGGTCGCATTGTCCGGAGGGACTGCCATAAAAACGAATGCGGACAGACGTCAACAACGAATGAATCAGCTACACGTTTCAACTGAAAGTGATAGTATGTTTTTAAATGTGCCAAGCTTTACTTCAACCAACTTACGGAAATAATGTTTGTAAACAAACCGCCCACACTTAATATGTATTTAAATTAGAGATGTACCGACTAGTCGGCAAACTAACCTTATTCATATTTATATGTCCATCGGCCATTTTTTTTTATGTCCCCACTGCTGGGGCACAGGCCTTCCTTATGGGTGGATAAGGAGGACGGGCCTTAACCCACCACGTGGGCCCAATGCGGATTGGTGGGTATTAACGACTGCAAATGCAGCCGGGACCAACGTCTTAACGTGCCTTCCGAAGCACGGAGGAGTTCGCGATAGTAAATTTTTGGTCACCCATCCCATGCGAACGACCCTTGCGAACGTTGCTTAACTTACGCAATCGCTGGGCCAGGCGCTAAACCACTGCGCCACCGAGCTCCTGTATACTTAAAAAAATAATATACTTATTTATAAACTTAAAAAAATTAAATGTAATAGTGGTGATTGAAATATAATCGTGACATTAGAGGTATTTTTAGGGTTCCGTAGCCAAAATGGCAAAAAACGGAACCCTTATAGATTCGTCATGTCTGTCTGTCTGTCTGTCTGTCTGTCTGTCTGTCTGTCTGTCTGTCTGTCTGTCTGTCTGTCTGTCTGTCTGTCTGTCTGTCTGTCCGTCCGTATGTCACAGCCACTTTATTCCAAAAGTATTAGGACTACATAGTTGAAACTTGGTAGGCAGGTGTATTCTATAAACCGCTTTACGATTTTTACACAAAAATAAAAAAATAAAAATATTAAGGGGGGCTCCCCATACATGGAACTGAAACTGAAAATATTTTTTTTCATCAAACCAATACTTGTGGGGTGTCTATAGATAGGTCTTTAAAAATGACATTGAGGTTTCTTAGACTATTTTTTTTCAAAGTCAACCGTTTGAAAGATATATGCCGCCAAAGTGGTAAAATGTGTGTCCCCCCCCCTTTAACTTTTAAAGTAAGAGGGTGAAAAATCTAAAAAAAATATAAGTTATAGATCTTAACAAACACTTTCAACGAAAATTGGTTTGAACGAGATACAGTAATTAGTTTTTGAGATATAGCACATTTTCCAAAACCGCAAATATAACTTTGTCATTCATACAAACACTGTGAAAAACAAAGTTATTTTTTCAGACGAAAAATGATAGCGGTTTTAAAATATGGTATGGTATAATGTACCTACGGAACCCTACTGCGCGTGGCCCGACACGCACTTGGCCGGTTTTTTATTTTAGTAAAATCAGTCTGCAAATTTTCAGTGCAATCCAGGAATTGGAACACTTCGTTTGGTAAATAATTGGAATCAAGAAGTCAAATTATAATTAACGCTTTTTTTTAACTTTGGAACAATTACGAAAAATTTTAAAAGTTTTGTTTACAAACATTATTTTCCTAAGTTGGATAAAACTGCATTTGAGATTTTACCATAGTACCTAATATTGTTTGAGTAAAGTTTTCTTTTAGGTGTAGAATCTGTACATACTTTATTTTTCTTAATATTCAATTAATTTTCAAAGTGTAACAATTATTTTAATTTCCACAGTTTCGACGCATTTATAATATAAGTTAATTTATGTTTCAATATGGAATTTAAAATTCAGATTTTTTAATAACATTTTCACATCAACATTTTCTTTCTTACTGTTTGTTATATAAAAGTCAGTTTACAAACGTCTTTCTGTAACGCGGAAAAAACCATTTCAAAATCAACATCTATCAGAAGTTATCTACATCTCAACACCTAACAAGCTTCCTGAAGACATCGCATTTCGTTCTTCAGCAGAAAAAATACACGGTGTCACATCTTGTTTTTCGGGACGAATAATCCCGGGCATAATTCTGGGACATTTGTCGTAGCGATTCCCTAATGAATACGCAAGAAAACGCTGCTCCCTCCCCCCAACCCTATCCTGAAGGATTATATAAGGTACCTATTACGACGGATGGATTTCTTTTCTCCTTCGTCCGTAGAAAAATTGTACTGATTAATACTTCCTTTGTCCACGATAATGATTGTTATTTGTGTGCCTGTAAATGTTTGGTCAAAAATGTGCCCAATGCTTTTTTCAGATTTATGGGCAGCAGTTTACGCTTCTTTTCTCTCTTACTTTCGCCAGGTATTTTATTCGTTAACCTGAAAAATTGTGTTTAAAATAAGGAAAAGTATGCATGAGCAGATTTTTCATTTTATCACAACAGATTATGTATCCATTTAAAAAAAAAATATTCGACAAGTGTCGTAATCATAGTTATAAAAAAAAATGAACGCATTATACCGGGTGTAACAAGACCCTCAACGAAGCCGAGGTCTCCGTATTCTGCCCATCATCAGGACCATTTCTGTTCAAAATTATCGCTGGGAAACGATTTCAATTTTTAAAAAAGCATTGTATACATTACCACGCAATGTAACGCGTACAACAAACCGCGCCTGCGAGTGTATGCTACACAGCTACGGGCGGCCGAGTTGAAAGGCAGCATTTATGTGCGTGCTCATGAGATACATTGAGTGATGACGTTTTGAAGCCATTGTTTGTTACGAAATTCTCAAAAATTTAATAATGTTTCTTTGGACAAAATTAGGAAATGTAGCGGCATTTACCGTACCGCCGCACATAGCGACACGGTTACAAGATTCAACCACCATGTTACTAGATGGCGCTAGTGTCGAATGAACACAAAGATTAGTAAGGAATAACACCTCGTAGTATGAAGAATATATGGAGAAACCTACATCTCGCTATCGGAGTTTTCTCAGCCATCAAACTATATATACAACTTCCAACCATCATCGGTTGGACCGCGGTCCCCGGGCTAAGATCACCCAGCCCGGAGGAAGATCTTCCACTTTGGCCTTCCTACCAGTGGCTACCCTCTCTCCATACTACCATACCCTACAACCTACTACATTTCCTACACTGGTGACCCCAGACGGAGCACAAGGTTCCATCGCAGCATCATTGACGACGCTTCCTGGACCTTCGGCAACTCTTGTCGGCATTATCCCGACCTGGTCTTCGCAGCCCACGACTGGAGCATCACTGGGCCCTTACTCCGGCGTGGCAGATCTGCGCATCTCACCAGCAGCTCGGACCTACCGTCATCTTCCACTGTCCCGACTCACCGTGGACAGGTCCCGACTCACCGTGGACACGGATTCTACCTGCAGCACTGGCGGACGCGCCTACCTTCCTTCACCCCACAACGTCTCGACTCACCGCAGACTGGGGCATCTCCTGCAGCACTCTACTCTGGCACTTGCATAGCTCTGACGCACTGACAGCTGAGCTTGGACAACCCTTGGACTATCGACCTCCGGTCTCAGGGGGGGAGTGATGTAGCGGCATCTACCGTACCGCCGCACATAGGGGAAGGGGGGGCATGATGGGGTATCTAAGGAAAATACCAAAAATACAGTATAATCATTGCGTTCATTGCCTTATTAATCTAACTACAATTTGGCATAGTCTTTGGAAGATGAACTTATAGCATTTTTTTTAAATAAATGATTTGATAGGAACTTTCGAAAAACCATCTTGCCCCTTACCATGGGGTAAGATGGGGTAATGAAAATGGGGCAAGATGGGGTAAGCTAATTATTATCACAATAAATACAAGTATGAATTTCTTCGGTGTTTTCATCATCCACACCAGAACAACCATTGTGAGCTCAACGTCCACAAAGCTGGCAGCCTACCCAACCTTCGGATGATTTCAGAAAACTATGATTAAACCCAATACCCCGTCTTACCCCAAAGGCTGATTTAGAAAAAAATAATTTCTCAATAAATAAATATTAACTGAACTTTTGTCTAACCATACCACAACAAAGTAAACAACACTAACAACCATATACGATAGAAGACATAAATTGGGTAGTCATAATTACCTCACAGTAAAGACGTTTTTAACTGCGTAAAATTAGATCGACGAGACACTCAACGTGATTTTCGTTTGTAAAAAAAAAACGCGTGCACTCCCACTCTCTGTTTCTGTCGCACAGACGGTTGATCGAGTATGGCTTCCTATTGGCTTATTGCTTTCTGTTCGCAAGAGTCTAGTTTCTTGTATATGTGCGTGACCCGTCTTACCTCGCGTCCCCATCATGCCCCCCCTTCCCCTAGCGACACGGTTACAAGATTCAACCACCATGTTACTAGATGGCGCTAGTGTCGAATGAACACAAAGATTAGTAAGGAATAACACCTCGTAGTATAAAGAATATATGGAGAAACCTACATCTCGCTATCGGAGTTTTCTCAGCCATCAAACTATATATACAACTTCCAACCATCATCGGTTGGACCGCGGTCCCCGGGCTAAGATCACCCAGCCCGGAGGAAGATCTAACACTTTGGCCTTCCTACCAGTGGCTACCCTCTCTCCATACTACCATACCCTACAACCTCCTACATTTCCTGCAGATATAACAAATAAAATAAGATTTCATAAAAAAATGAAAATATTTTTTTTACTTTAACATTCAATAACTTCGTAGCTATTAGTTTCCCGGGTATAGTCTAAAAGACAAAAATGATCCTGATGATGGGCGGAATGCGTGGACTTCAGCTTCGTTAAGGGTCTTGTTACACCCGTTATTATTTTTACCAAAAGACTATGTTCGAAAACACGTGATATCAGATACGGAGCACTATATAGCTACTATATATAATTTCATTTAAAAGAGAGTAAAGAAAGACTAATAACAAAATCAAATAAGAGTAAAAGCTTGAATGTCCTTATTTTCCGCGGGAAAATGATCTCACATAACTAGGACAAGGTTTTGCACTGAATCCATACAGGCTGATAGAAAGAAAAAGTTACCAGTTATAGCTGTAAGTCAGAACCGAGCAAACAACCTGTGACAAACACTGACATCGAACGGCCAATCTCGGTGTTTCCCGCGGGAAATTTACGGCTGACTTTGAACAGACGACGAATTTAATTAGGAAACAACATACGAGTACGAATGTGATGTATAAGAAATGTATAAGTAACGTCCCCTTGGGGTAGAGTTCGGAAATATGTAGGTGCCGCCGATTAATAAAGGATGTTTGACATCGTTACGTCAAAAAAAGAATGAAACGTATTTGAGCTTTCCATGGCTTTGTTAGTACAAATACCCGACCCAGTACTTCATCATCTTTAAAACAACGCAAATCTCTATACATTTTAGATTAAAATAACTGCATTTATAGATATGGCATTACTGTTTTAACTTCTTGTTGTTCGGGTCAATTATTTTAATTTCAAAGGCCTATAAAATATACTCGAACATATATTAATCTATTTCGATCTACTGAACTAGTAAAACCACAAGACACAATTTATATTCAACCCGTAAACTTGAAGATTTGATGTGTCACGTCCAAACAATAAGCACCCTTTCAATTAAACAACCCTCCCGCTCGCTAAACAGCTAACTGCTTAAGTAAGAAAAGGACAGCACACGACAAATAGTCAATGCCAAATGTCACTTGTTACGGCTGATCGCAGGGTATTGCGGGTCCGTCTATCAGTGTGTTATCTCTTTCGTACTTGCTAAATGCAAGATCAGGAAGGAGATGCAAGAGACATTAAAAACGTGCTTCGAAGCCCACGCACCAAACTAATTGCATTTGTGATTCCCTCTGAAGTAACTGTAATTAACTCGATTCCACTGAATATTGTGGCCACTAAATTGGGAACGAAGCGGCCTTTTTCAGTCCAAAATGAGAAAAAGAATGTTATGTTGAGTCAAGTTCAAGTGACTTTCAATTTATTCAAATTTAAAAATAATTACATTATGTAACGAAATAAGTAAGGTTTTACTTCTAATGTTATATTATAAATTATTATCATACGCTATAACCATGAAACGCGAGGACCGTTTATTTATAGTACAGTAGCCCATAGAACATTTAAATCCCCAAAAAGGCTACCGTTTGCCGTTATGATATAGTTATTTATTACGAAATTATAGATACTTTAGCCCAAGTTTTACAGATCGCAACCCGCCATAACCTATATTTGTATATCTCCAAAATTGATATTTTTTATTATTTTTCGAGGTTTACTACATAGTTTAGCTATTGTCGTGTTCTACAGCTTGGTTGGATTGCCACAGATAAAAGTAAGACTATAAAAAGTAGCCATACACAGATTTAAGACCTGATGAAAATGGTTGGACTTTATCTGGTCTTAAATCTGTGTATGATCACTTTCCAAAGTCTTACTATTATAAGTGGCAATCAAACAACGCTGTGGAACACGACAATAGCTAATCCATGTGGTAAACCTTGAAAAATAAAAAAATATCATGGTTGTAGATGAGGTCAAAACAAATATTTTTTGCTATATTACTTTTTCTCAAAAAGTTCATAGTTTTTGAGTAAATTAAAATTAAGTAAGTTTTTCCCAAAAGTACGTTTTCAGATACAAAAAATTAACATAAAAGATAACTACTCGTTTGATTCCGATTTTTTTATTATTTTGGTATAGAAAACAGTCTAAATGTTGATAATGAATAAAAAAAGTTACAAAAAAGTACATGTGTTTATAAAAAAATCAATCCTTAAAAACATTTATTATTTTTATTTTTTCAGACTTTTTAGAAAAGGCAGCAAATATCTTTAAAAAATTCCTAGTAACTAAGCGTGCATAATATTTTAAAAACATCGCCATCTATTCAGCTTTCAGTTGAGGTATAGAACTTAATAATATCTTAAACAAAAAATGAGAAATTAAGACTTAATTAAATTGCAGTCCCATTTCATGTAGCAAAAATTTCATACTTCTAGCGCTTCGGAGGTGGCCGTAATATCCAACTTATATCATAAATGTGAAAGTTTGCTTGTTTGGATGATTGTTAATCTATCACACAAAATGGCTGAACCAATTTGGATGAAATATGGCGCACAGATAGTTTAAAAGCCGGATTAAAACAGGAGGATTCTTTTATCTTGGTTAAAGGTTCCCTAGGGATGTAAATGTAAATGCCGATGAAGTCGCGGGCAGGGGCTAGTTTGCCATAAATGGTCATGCTTACTAAAAATAATAAAAAGAGTTTGGGGACAGGATTATTTTCCGCCGATGAGCCAAAATTTTTATGGATGGCATCAAAAATAACCATGCATATCAGCCATTTTAAATCCTTTATGCCAGGCCTTCCTTTTGGCTTGTGAATGGATAGAGCGGACGGGCCATAACCCACCACGTGGACCCAATGTGGATTGGTCAGTGTTAACGACTGTAAATGTAGCCAGGACCAACGGCTCTATGTAAGGTACATTGTGTTAACACCGACAAATCCGCATTGGGCCCATGTGGTGGGTTATGGCCCGTCCACTTTATCCATCCACAAGCTAAAAGAAAGGCCTAGCATAAAAGCATTAAAAATGGCTGATATGCATGGTTATTTTTGATGCCGTCTGTATAAAATTTTGACTCATTGGCGGAAAATAATCCTGTCTCGAAACTCACTCGGACGAAAGTATTTTTGGTAAACACGACCATTTATGGCAAACTAGCTTCCGCCCGCGACTTCATCCGCATTTACATTCGAGAAAATCCCTAGAGAACATTTAACCAAGATAATAGTATCCTTCTATGTTTTAATCCGGCTTTTAAACTATCTGTGCGCCATATTTCATCCAAATTGGTTCAGCCGTTTTGTGTGATTGATTAACAATCATCCAAACAAGCAAACTTTCACATTTATGATATAAGTAGGATAATACGGCCACCTCCGAAGCGCTCGAAGTAGGAAATTTTTGCTACATGAAATGGGACTGCAATTTACTTAAGTTTTAATTTCTCATTATTTATTTAAGACTAGCTTCCACCCGCGACTTCGTCCGCGTGGATATTAGAGAAAATCCTTAGGGAACCGTCAACCAGGATCCGACCAGCCGTTTTTACGCAATTAGGCGGGTCCCCACCAAGCGCGCCGCCTCACGAGGCAAGAAGTTTGCCGCGTGTGGTGAGCCTCGCACGAGGCTGCTTGCTTGGTGGGGATCCGCCTAATCGCGTAAAAACGGCTGGTCGGATCCTGGTTGAAGGTTCCCTAAGGATTTTCTCTAATATCCACGCGGACGAAGTCGCGGGCGGAAGCTAGTTTATTACAATAATCAGAACTGGGTCCAGAGATATTAGTATCCCGTTCCCGTTTCTTTACCCTTTCCCGTTCCCGTTCCCGCTCCCGCTCCCGCTCCCGCTCCCTTTCCCGTTCCCGTTCCCGTTCCCGTTCTCTTCCGCTCCGTCCAATTCCCTTTCCCTTTCTCCCCGTCCCCTGGAGCTGATCGCCATCCCATAAAACCTCAAGAACGTCATCCATATATAGTATTTTATGATTACTTACCCCATTTACTACATAAGGGGTTGATTTTCAAAATAAATAAATATATGTTTGCCTATTTATTTTAAGACGTGCTCCTACGAAGTTTAAAGTTATAATGTCTATTTTATATTCTTTTTCCATAAGTTTTCCATACAAAATTTGAACCCCATTTTCACCCTTTTAGGGGTTAAATCATGTATATCGTGTTGGACTTTAAAATAAATGTAATTTTCGCAATCGTCATACCAGAAAACCCCAATAACGACATCCATATCTATTTTTAGGTTTATTTACACATTTCACCACTATTTCATTGCCATAGGGGTTGAAGTACTAACAATATCAATATACGTTGCGTTAGATTTTCTTCCATAAGCCTTTACTATAAATTAAGTGATTAATTTTTGATCTTCAGCCTAAACACAAAATTTGAAAATCCTAGCTTCAAAACTGAGGGACTTTCATACAAACTTTCATCCCTTATTTCACCCCCTTAGGGATGGAATTTTCAAAAATCCTTCCTTAGTGGATGTTTACACTGTATGAGGTATCTGTGTGCAAAATTTCAAGTCTCTAGGTCCAGCGGTTTGGGCTGTGCGTTGATAGATCAGTCATTCAGTTTACGATTTTATATATTAAGATATTATTAAGTTCTATACCTCAACTGAAAGCTGAATAGATGGTGATGTTTTTAAAATATTATGCACGCTTAGTTACTAGAAATTTTTTAAAGATATTTGCTGCCTTTTCTAAAAAATCTGAAAAAACAAAAATAAAAAATGCCTTTAAGGATTGTTTTTTTTTATAAACACCTGTACTTTTTGTATTTTTTTTTATACATTATCAACATTTAGACTGTTTTTTATCCCAAAATAATAAAAAAAACCTGAATCGAACGATTAGTTATCTTTTATTTAAAATTTTTGTTTTTTAAAAACGTACTTTTGGTAAAAAATTACTTAATTTCAATTTACTCAAAAATTATGAACTTTTTGAGAAAAAGTAATATTACAAAAAATATTTGTTTTGACCTCATCTATAACCCTTTAGCAGGAATACGTCATATTTCCAGTGACCCTGTATAATTTCGTAATAAATCACTATATCACAACGGCAAACGGTAACCTTTTTGGTGATTTAAATGTTCTACGGGCTACTGTACTATTAGCTTAAACATACGCAATTTATTGCATAAGTTAATTATTCGAACTTATTTAAAATAACTTATTTATTTTGCAAGTTATTTCTTCTGCCCCTTTAATTTTTGTAGGTATTATTATTATTGTTTACTGTAATAATTCCTTTACATTGAAAAGTAATCATAAGTAGGTATAGATGGATAGTAAAAAAAATAGTTCCATTTGACGACAAAACTAGGTTCGTGCGCCCGTCCACATTTGTCGTTGTAGTTTGTAGTGAAGTTGTGTCTGTGGTTGTAGTTGGTGCACGTGTGTCTAGAGAATTGTCTCTACAGACTATTGAGTCTGTAACATAATTATATAGCATACATACAGGAATTATATATAATTAATATTGTAACATAATAAATCGTCGTGCTAATGGCCCAACATGTTATTTCAATAAATGCTCAAACGCAGAGAATTGAGAGTTCGAAAATGCATCAACCTTTTGAAATTAGAAGAGGAAGCAATACCTTAGCTCCGCTGTTTGTGCACTGTCCCCAAAACACGAAGGCGTACTAAGTGCTGTAACTAACTGTATCAGATCTTTTTTTAGGCACCCATCTGTCGTCCATGTCGAAAGGCAAACTTGGCAAAGTTTAAACAGGATTCGCTATGATTAAAGAGACTCGTGAAAGGCTCTTCGAAGCTCGGAATGTTTGCATCAATTTCAACCAAACAACGAAGCGTAATTGAGACAGCTAGAGGCTTGGAGAATACACTGCCAAAAAGAAACTGATTCCTTTGAAAGGTCAAGTAAATTTCATGCAAATCATTTGGGTTTTTATTAAGAAATATTTCAAACAGAATCAAAATCAAAGCATAAACGTCATCATATATATTAGAAAAAAATACTAGAAAACATCGACTCACCCGACCTCAGATGGGATTTGAACCTCTAATCCTTACATTAGCTTTATCCACTGTTTTTACGTTGATGTGTTAAAATAAGAGATGACGAAAATCTGCACGACACCACTGACTGACATGATAATAAAGGGATCCCTTGTTTTCGCATAATTGTTTTATACCTAATTTGATTTGGCATAACGGATTTGGCATAATCTTTTTTGTCATAATAATACTTTCGCATAATTGTTTTTTGGCATACTATTTATATTAGCATAATTATCATTTAGACTAATTTGTTTTCGCATAATTTTATTAGGCATATTGTCAATTCGCCTAATATTATTTAGACATAAAAATCAAAAACAATAAGAATAAATATTTTTACGCACTTACCTATTTATTTTCATGCAAAAGGGGTAGGTATTGTATTAAAATGCCAAAAACTCATAACACATACGACCTTAATATCGACTCATAAAACACCTATTTTTAAAATACCGAAAATCCCTAATGTCGATATCCAATAGACCGAAACTTAAAAGATCGATTATTAAATGACTGATGATAGTTCGAAACCCTGAAAGTTAAAATGCCGATAGTTAAAAATCCCGAAAGTCGGTCTATTAGGTGCGACGACGAGCGAGCGTAGCGAGCGAGGAGGAGGTAAGGTTCCATTGCGACCAACAACGCACGAGCCGAGCAAGTTAAGCGAGCGTGCCGCGGCAGCGGCCGGCGAAGTGCCAGAACTGATCTGCTGGCATGTAACCCTCAATTGACCTTCGGTTTTTTAAGCTTCGGGATTTTGTATTTTAGGTAAAATGTTCTTTCGTGATTTTAAACGTCGTGATTTTTTTGTTTATAAAAATATGCGTAAATAACATTATGCGTGTTTAAATTTATGCTAAAGAATATTATGCTTAAACATGATTATGCTTAAAGTAGTTATGCTTAAAAAAATTATGCATAAGCTGTTATGACTAAATAATATTATGCGTAAACATCATTCGGCGAAATCATATTATGCTATGACATATTATGCCTTAAAATTTTATGCGAATACATAGGGAACCGATAATAAAATTGTTGTCATTCAACATTTAGACATTAAGACTTTTTAGTGGCCTGTTAATAGAAATAATGTAACAAGTAATAGGCTCTTATGTAAAGTTTTTGTTGATGCCTGATTAAGTTTTGCAAAGGCTAGCATGATGCTAAAGTGAGATCTGAAGGTTTAATTTTTAACTTGTAGGTACTTTCTTTAAGTACCTAATAATAAACCTTTGGAAATAAAATACACAACAAATTTAAGCTTGCGCCATTTGAAACGTGTCTCGAGAAAAATTAGCTTCAATAAATTCAAAGACAATACTTTTCAACTATGTGCCTCGGTAATAGAGGCAAGCAACTGCCTCAGATTTCAATAAAATAAAAATGTAGTGACATTTCAATTATTGAGACAAACACGTACATGGCGAGAAAGAAAAATAATGAGCACTTGTACAGTCACGTCTTCGTCCCTCGAAGGGTGATAAATAAACATGTATGTTCAGTGGGGTGAACGCCCTCACGAGACATGCGTAATGAAGGCAATTACTGAAGCCACTCGAAAAAACCAACAAAAATGGATGAGAGTGAACATTTTAAATTACCTGACTAATCATGTCTGTGTTTTAAAAGCAATGGACACTCATTTACATATTTTTATATTTACATAAGTAATATATATTAACTAATTTAAATCACTAGACATGCTTTCGTTTTTCATATTTATTGAAACCGAAGTAAATATTGAATTATAAAGATTTACCAACATACATTTCTCTCTTTATAACGTTTCGCAAAAAACGAAATGTAACATCAATTACGTGCCATTAAAACCTTGGTGAAGCGTGCCTGACGCGTGCTACTAGCGCCCAGCTTGCGTCATTAGTGGCAGTAGCCCGTCTCTTCACCGATTGTTGCTAATGACACAAAATTTACCAACACACATTTCTCTCTTTATAACGTCTCGCAAAAAGTGAAATGTAACATCAACTACGTGCCATAAAACCTTGGAGGCGTGCGTGACGCATGCTAGGAGCGCCCAGCTCGCGCCATTGACGGCAATAGTCTGTTTCTTTACCGACTGTTGCTAATGACACAAACCAACACCCATTTCTCTCTTTTTAACGTCTCGCAAAAAGCGAAATGATCAATTACGTGCCATAAAACTTTATAGGCGTGCGTGACGCGTGCTAGGAGCGCCCAGCACGCGCTATTGGCAGCAGTAGCCCGTCTCTTTACCAATTGTTGCCAATGACACAAAATTTACCAACACACATTTCTATCTTTATAACGTCTCGCAAAAAGCGAAATGTAACATCAATTACGTGCCATAAAACCTTGGAGGCGTGCGTGACGCGTGCTAGGAGCACCCGGTTTGCGCCACTGACAGCAGTAGCCCGTCTATTCACCGATTGTTGCTAATGACACAAAATTTACCAACACACAGTTTAATAAAGTTACCAACACACATTTTAATAAATTTACCAACACACATTTCTCTCTTTATAACGTCTCGCAAAAAGCGAAATGATCAATTACGTGCCATAAAACCTTGGAGGCGTGCGTGACGCGTGCTAGGAGCGCCCAGCACGCGCTATTGGCAGCAGTAGCCCGTCTCTTCACCAATTGTTGCCAATGACACAAAATTTACCAACACACATTTCTATCTTTATAACGTCTCGCAAAAATCAATCACGTGCCATAAAACCTTGGAAGCGTGCGTGATGCGTGCTAGGAGCACCCGGTTTGCGCCACTGACGACAGTAGCTCGTCTATTCACCGATTGTTGCTAATGACACACAACTTACCAACACACATTTTAATAAATTTACCAACACACATTTATCTCTTTATAACGTCTAGTAAAAAGCGAAATGTAACATCAATTACGTGCCATAAAACCTTGGAGGCGTGCGTGACGCGTGCTAGGAGCGCCCGGTTTGCGCCACTGACGGCAGTAGCTCGTCTCTTCACGCGCCGTCTGCTACATTATTCAAAGAAACCCTACCATAAAACTCGCGCCGGCCGGCACTGAATCGTAACGCCGTGTCGGAATTACAATGAAATCGAACAGAGGCGCATTTTAGATTTTACAAGACATAATAAAATGTGCCTTGTACATATTATACAATATATTAAAAAACATAGCATGATAGTTCATTAGGAATAAAAGTGCAGTGAAGTATTTTGAGAAGTTGAATGCTTGTTGAATGTTTGGCGAAAAAATTTTACTGTGTTTAATGTAGTGTCATGTCATGACTAATTTTCTTTTTGGTTAGAAAAAACGTCAAGAAAATATACCAACTAATATTAAAGAATTACAATGCATTAGTTTAAAACGCCGCTTTTTCATTCAGTCCATGCTCACGTAGTTATCATATAAAATAAATATTGCAACTTTAGCGACAGTGGCCTCTACCGCCCATAATGAATGATCAAGTCATATTATGCCACAAGCAGCTGATAAGCATGTGCGAAGGTCTTTTACTGCATTAGTAAACACAGGTTTTAAACGCGTTTTTAACTAACCTTTTCCCGACGTTTCAACCGAGTTGCATCGGCCGTGGTCACGGGCTGACCGTCAACTCGGTTGAAACGTCGGAAAAAGGTTAGTTAAAAACGCGTTTAAAACCTGTGTTTACTAATGTAATAAAATGCAACGCGAAAGTTTAAAAGTGTATATGGTCTTTTACTGATTTCAAATCAGTAAACTCGCAAAACTCTCAATGACTCTCTTTTGGATCTCCAGTGTTTCACAATGAACGGAGAAAAAGCTTTCTATAATACTAGCGAGCCGCCCTCGCTTCGCTTCGGTGCAGTGTGGAATTTGACGCCATGTATATTCATATCAGCACATGTTATACATATAAACCTTCCTCTTGAATCACTCTATCCATTCAAAAACGCATCAAAATCCGTTTCGTATTTTTAAAGATTTAAGCATACATAGGTACAGACAGCGGGAAGTGACTTTGTTTTATACTACGAGTAATGTAGTGATTTAAAACAAATATATTTGAACACTAACTTTCACCTGCGACTATGTCTTCGTGGACATTAGGGAACCTTTAACTGGGATATAAAATAAAACTTTCCAATGAGTCCATAAAAATCCAAATGCATTCGACCATTTTTGCGTGATTCTTTCACATTAGGATATCCATCTCCCGATTTCTTTCACATTTATAATAATAGTACGATATCCATATCCCATTCCTGTCCCGTTCCCGTACCCGTTCCTGTTCCTGTTCCCGTTCCCGTATTATTTTACCATATTTCAGCCCAGGGATTGAATCATGTCCACCATGTAGGATTTCAAAACCAATGCCATTTTCGCAATCAACATTCCATTAAACCTCAACAACGACATCCATATCGATTTTTAGGTCTATATCTTTCACCACCTAAGAAGATAATTTTCGGAAAATTACGAAATAAGTGTTTGTTTATTGACTTCTACGAAGTTTCAAGTCGAAATTTTAGAATATATCTTCCTCTCTGTTCGATTCTCGACTGCTCTGGTTCTGGTAAGGGCGCGGCCACATCTGTCGCCCAATAAACGCTTAACAAGTTGCCGGAATAACGTGAGAACTTTTACCGCACTCAGAGACAAAAAGCTCCCTCCCATAAACCTTCGGCTGACTGCCTGTCAATCGTATTGCGATGAAGAAATCTTACTTTTTCCCTCTCGACCGACGTGGCGGCGCAGATTGACCAGAACATTCCGCATTCAACAAGATTTTTTTTGTTTCATCATACAATCAAATATAACTTTAGTACATGCACGTAGTAAAAGATTTTTCTGAACGATTTAAAACGTTATTCTTGTGCACATACTCTAACATTGTAGTTATTTTATTATTATCAAGAAGAAACAGTTTAATAAAATTTTTACGTTATCAAGCTAATTTTATGAAAAAAAAACCCTCAAGAGATTTCTTCAGGATTCCCATTTTGATTTCGCAGAATTTTACAAGCGCAAACAGATATCCTGAGAGGGAAACTTGCAGCAAATATGTAAGCGCAGCCTAAAAAGAGTGGAAACTAACGGGGTTGCTGGAAAACGAATGCAATTCAAAAGCGCACTTCACTATGTCCCACTTGATTTGAATATTTGTACACGGGGAAACTTTTTATATGAATTTAACGGCGCACAGATGAATTGAGCGGGCGTCGTCGTTAGTACGAAAAGCTGGCTTTATTGCGTTTTCACGCTACGCCCACCAGCAAACAGTTTTATCTAATTCCGTTTCATTGCTAGTATTTATTTTAACCGGGTTCAAAAACCATCGAATACGTAACTTAAAAAAAATAAACATGTTCATATTTTTTTTTTTCATAATGAACTTGGCTCGCAATTTTTTTAAAGCTTGCATTTTTGGTTTAAGTCAACAAATACCAAATTCTACAAAATGCCAACTTAGTTTAAAACGCCAGATTCTACAAATGCCAAATTCTACAAATGCCAACTTCTACAAATGCCCACTTCTACAAATGCCAACTTCAACAAATGCCCACTTCTACAAATGCCAAATTCTACAAATGCCAACTTCTACAAATGCCAGATTTTAGTTGATATGGAGAAACAATATTTTCAATCACTTTTTAATATATATATTTTTTTGTATATCACGCATAAAATTAAAACCTTACACACACAATGTAGCGATAAAACACAATATTTAACAGTAATCCTCTGTACCTAAACTTACTGAAACAAATTGGAAATACATCGTAACCCACTATAAGGGTAACTACTCACTGATTAGTAACTTCGAATCAACTGTAACTACAAATACAATCCGTACATCGAACATTAAACACTCATTAAGGCTCCTTGTTATCAAAGCCGCAGATAGGCTATTCAATCGAGCAAACACCCCACTCGAACAAAGTGGAAGGTAGGTATTTAGATTCCCATCTACCAAACAAAGAATAATGTAAGCAAACCCAAATCGAAATCTATCGGCATTGGTAAATACAGTGTATCTAAATGGAGCCCCGTGAATTATGAGCAGCCTCCCAGATTCCATCGTACCCTCGGCTGATTGATGGCATTATCTAATTCCTATCCAACAAATTACCTACAACTCTATTCTGGCTCTAATTGTTTTACTCCCGGTTACAATTTACGATTGTGGTCTCATCAACGGTCGGTTTAGTATCCACTACTTTAATTGTATTTTCTTTTGCTTTGTGGTGATTTTTATTATATTATAGTGTTTTAATAGTTTTCATTTTTATATCGAAGTTATTAAAAATTCGTTTAAAAACAAATTAATTCATGCATATAAGACTAGTAACAATATTAAAACAAAATCAGAGAAAAAAACTGAGTGCTGCATATAAAATAAAGTAACACAATTTTTCACGAAAACAGATGCGCAATAATGCTTATGTTATATTATAAGAATCATTTTCTAAAGTAACAATAGAAAGAAAAATAGCATTAAGTTCAAAGCAGTAAGTTCAGTTAAAATAAAGAGGGAATGTCTGTTGCAGCGATGAGCCAATTTCATATTCACAGCTTCGAAGCGGTTTCTTGTAAAAATCACTTTTGCCAAAGAATAAAATAAATACCTACATGTAAACAGAGAGTCAAAATTATTCCTACATTATTTCATGATGTTATTAATTATGTTGTATTTACGAGTATATCCATGAAAGATTATTATCCTTCAGTCTCCTATTAAGGCAAACGCAGGTATTACCGAGGTAATATCAAAGCTTTAAGGTTTAAACATTCGAAATATAAATTTCCGATCATAAAAACAGTTACAAGTATATATTTTCTAATATTTTGAGTTTAGGACTTTAGGAATCTATAAAGTGTGAGATAGGTTTTGAGTAAATATGTAAAGAAAAAAATTATTAAATATTAAAAGCCGGATGAAGCTAATTACCGAGGTATGCTAAAGTGATTGCAGCTAATACCGCGAATCATGATTCTATTACCGAGGGTACAACAATTTTTATCTATGAGAATAAGGAAAAAAAATAATCTAATTTTATTTTAAAAGAAAACAATAAAAAAAATCATCCTCAATATATTCTAAATAAATGCTGTTAACAGTCGGTATTAGATTTCTACGGTGAAGTTAAAACCGAGTAATAACACTCGGTAATAGCTTCTTATACAAGTTATTACCGAGTAATGGCTTGTTTTCACCATCGGTAATAGCTTCATCCGCGATATTGTAAATATTCTGATTCCGAGGGATAAAAATTGATTAATTTCAAACAGAACAAAAGCTTAATCGATAGCCAATGTAGTTACCTAAACATATAGATGACATTTGAATTAAGTACTGACGTTTAAAATACAGACCAAGGTTAGGTTTCATGTCGTATTCAATTTAGTGCTCTCATACAAGGTTATTTTTTATGGCTCAATTTAAGATAAAAAAATATGAGTTCTAGTGCAATTTTCATACCACGGAAATAGTTTTTTACATTAAATATAATTATCTAAACGAATTACCAAATCATTTGGGTTACTGCTATATACAATTTTCTTAAAAATTAAATAAAACTATTGGTACTGATTTACGCTATTACCGAGCACACCGCGGTTAATACATTCAAGAAGAAAATTATGAAGCTATCACCGCGGTATTTTATTTTTATTTACTGTCGAAAAATAGTGCAAGATAAACGAAAATTAGATAACTACAATAATGACTGAAACTATAATCCACCTTGTGACCTACTTCGCATCTGCATAAATGGTTTCTTTATGACACACTAGCGGCCGCCCGCGACTTCGTCTGCGTGGAAAGGTTTTTTGCTCTCACTCGGGAACAATACTTTTTTCTGGATAAAAGGTACCCTATGTCCTTCTCTGTACCCCTAAAAACGTGTATGCAAAATTTCATGACGATCGGTTCAGTAGTTAAGACGTGAAGGCGTAACAAACAAACAAACAAACAAACGGACTTTCGCATTTATAATATTAGTAAGGAAGTAAGGATTAACCTTAGCAAAATATTTAGTGTACTTACATTTAGCGACTCGCGTTTATATGGACGTCGTGCTCCGGCGCCGGCTTGAAGCAAACTAATCGTTGTTTTGTTTTTCTGCTTTGTTGTGCAGAGTGCGTCATGGATCCATTCACACGGAAATAAATTGATATTTCATAAATGTTTAGTTTTTGAGTAAAATATTCCTGTAATTGCTTAAAACTACAATTATATTACATACCTCGATGATACCTGCAGATTTTTGACTACCGCGGTAATACCTGCGTTTACTTTACCATGATTTATCAACATTATCGTTATAAGCACAGAACAATAATGTTCTGTGGATTATAAGTAATGTTTCAGACAGCCCAAAGATTATATTCCTGACACGAAAACATTAAATCCAAAATATGAAGTTTCATGTCATGAAACTTTTTTTTTCCTTCATATTTCAAAATATGAAAAATAATTTAGTCGTGGTCCAGCTTCTGAACAGAATATTTCTGAGAAGACTGGAGAATTTCTAATTTCTTAACTGCCATTTGCCAAGAAATGCCGCTTCTGCATAAAGTGACTGCACTAGATACTCTCTGGCGAAGAGCATTTTGAGCTCGAGCTCGAGTCGCGGTTCGAGAGCAAAGCAAATAGAGCGAGCGCCGAAGTTATTCTGAACTTGTGCAGCGGCATACGTAACGCTCGCAGCCGTAGAATACATACTTTATACACTTAGCGGCCAAATTAAGTGGGTCTTTGTGCCACATGCATATCGCTTTTTTATAGGAATTCTATACCGCTTGTTTTTCTTGATCGTGTTTCTAGTTAGTTTTAAAACTTTGTTCACATGGTAGAACACGATGATTACATTGCAGCATACAAATGGAAGGAATGTGGCCCCAAATTAATAATATCCTTACTAATATTATAAATGTGAAAGTCCGTTTATTTGTTTGTTTGTTACGCCTTCACGTCCTAACCACGTAATCATGAAATTTTGCATACACGTTGTCAGGGGTACAGAGAAGGACATAGGGTACCTTTCATCCCGAAAAAAAGTATAGTTCCCGAGGGATAGCAAAAAACCTTTTCACGCAGACGAAGTCGTGGGCGGCCGCTAGTCAATAATAAATAAGTAGTGGACACACCCTCCCGAATCGAGGAGCGTACAGGATATAAAACAAGGACACTAATAAATGCAACAATCCAATTAAAGTATCCGAGGAAAATGTCAAAAGCCTACTCACCAATGTTCAGCCACTGAAAGAATTTTACGCCGCCAGGCTCCGACAACTCAAATAGTACAAGAGTCCTTGCTACATTCACACAGTCACATTATGACGAACTGATTTTCTAAATGTCCGATATTCAGCTTATGGCGCGGTGCAACTGACATGTGTTGCTCGTTCTACTCCATTTCGATTAGTGACAACGACACCAGCAAGAAGTATCAACAAAAATTACTAAACTACCCTCACTGGATGTAATAATTTTAGCAATCATTCGCAAGCAACTACCTGCAAGAATTGTTACTGTGAGTAGGTTTCATTTATGCAAAAACAATCAAACTTAGAGCATCGCGGCTAGAAGCGCGTCTTACTCTAAAATGAAATGACAATAATGAAATTACAAACGAACTCAAACTAAATTAAAAGGAAGCCCACAAAAGTCAACTCAGCTAGATAGGTAGTGGCAGGGAATGTTTTATTCCCTTTTCTTGGCCATGATCTTTATTCATTGTCTATTAAAAAAGATCTCAAGTCTTCTTTTCTTATTACTTAGTACTATTATTTATTTTGTGGTGATTAATAATTTCGCTGTTCTCGAGCCAACTCGGCTGCCCTACGCAGAAGTCAAGTAACTCAGTATCCAATAAAAAATTATTTCATTTTCTGTTTAAGCAAAGCAAGTTGCATCTACCATTTTTTATTTTATTAAAATTCGGGAACTATAGCCAATAATTTGCTTCAAGAATATTTTTCCGTTTGCAAAATCTACGCTAAAACAAAGTATATTTCCCGTTTCTAACTTAATAACAAGCAAGTCTTATCAAGATACTTGTATTTAAAATAGATTAGCAGATGCTTGATTTCTATGTTTTTTTTTATAGTTGTAAGAACTATATTCTATGGCTCTATGCAAAGCTGAAAACAAGCATCTACTAAAAGTACAATAGATAATCTAAGTTACTTGTTTATAGCGTAGAATATTATTGACAAATCAATACATATTTCTACACAGAACACTATTTTCGTTCGTCAAAATGTAGGTACACGTGTTAGACACAGAGGTCCCGGTTTCAATTCCCAGGAGGAGGGTTCAATTTATACTCGGTTTGGTTAGTGACTTATTCCAAGTCCGCCTGGCAAGTTAGTCAATTAGTTACCTCCATCTTTGCACATGTTCTGATTGGCTAATGGCTACTTATAATCCTATAAGAAGTAATGTTTTAACCAATCAGACTGAAGATGTTATAAATAGACTCTTAACTAATCCAATCAGCATTCAAGTTTACAATTGTCCGAAACATACTGGGATTTTTACAAAGATCCTTAAAATTACTAGGACGATTGTGAAAATCTATCTAATGGACTATTTGCATGGGTCGATTTTAGTCACCTGTGACGGTCAACTTTAGTCACCTAGTACTAGTAAAACGCTTCCAAAATTAAATCATAGGTGATGGCCTCGCTGTCGTCTATGTAGTTAATGGCGTAACCTAGGTAATAATAATGTAATAACGTAGGTACATAGTTCCAGTTTTGGCCACCGGATTAGATAAGTTTGTTTAGCACCTGCGGCCTACACCGATTTGCCATTTACAAGGTTGATTTTCGCCGTGCAGCGAAAGTTGTGCGGCTTTAGTTACTCATGTAAATACCCCATTATATTCCAATTTATCTGGTCCTTTACAATTAGGGTTACCAGATGAAAAAATCAAAAGTCCGGAGAAAAGGCCCGACTTCCCTTTAAAAATCCTGAGATTTCTAGAATTTTGTGAATGGGGGGGGGGGGGGGGGGGCGACGGCGACTTATTTATCCTTTCTATTCGTACCTTTATTATTTTTGTGCAATTTATTACCAAAGTTAAAATATTATTTTTAGTTTTACTTTTTGTTCAAAAATTCTTTAAAATGCACTGTATTTTATTGAAAATTCTAAAAATCCTGAGATTTCCTGAGATATGCAAAATCCACCCACAATCCTGAGAAGAGTCCAAAAATCCTGAGATCTCAGGACAAATCCTGAGATATGGTAACCCTATTTACAATCGACCTAGGATTTTTGCAAAGATCCGGTTTAGGACCATTCTCCTACGACATATATAAAATTCTATGAGTCAAATACCTACACGCACACCTTCCTACAAAGAAATTAGCATTGCATAAGAAAAACCTTTCCCTTATAACCTGTATATACGTAAAACTACGTCAAATACCATAAAAGTAACTTGCTACAAAAACTCTATAAAAGTCATAACTTTACAGTTCAACATTAAAGTATTTTGGTCTTTAGTTTCTAGTGTTTTGAGTTTAATTTCGTTTGTGTGACAAACATGTTTTGCTGGCACACCATCTAAAAACAATATTTAGAGACGGCGCAGGCTGAGACAGAGAGTGATTGTGACGCATGGTCCTGCCGACCCTCATAACTCCAAAAGACGATCCAATTCAACTCTTGCGTACCTACCTCTTTATGTATTTCGAAAATTGCGCGTCCTAATGTGTCCGTTACAAAGGACGAATTCGAGTAGAAGTTTAATTTTATTGAGGATATGGGATTTGTCGTTTTCCGTATTTATTAATTTGAGTGTTAGGGGCTATGCAGCTCAGATAAAGCTGTAGTCACTGTGACCTAAAAGATCTATTGTGACTAGGGATGCAAATATCGAGAGCAAGTACATCGATATATCGATACATCGATGTTTCATAAAAAAACATCGAAGTACAAAAAACATCGCCCACAAACCATCGATGTATCGAAACGTCGATGTTTTTTTAATGATCAATTAAATAGTTAATTGTATATTATCTCATAACTCTATCAATATTATCTATTGAATAGGTAAGTCCTTAGATTAAGGAAGATGTAAAGTAGTGGAAAATTACATTTAACAGCATTTTTTTTGTGAAGTAAAGTTATTAGTGTTATTACAGTTATTTAGAAACAGAAATGCAAAATAACAGTTTGAATTGAACTGTCGTTTTCCTTTATTGAGTAATTTTAGCTCCGGCTTTTGAAAAAAGTCTGAAAGAAGTATAGATGGCAGGCAAAACATCGATGTGAAAACATCGTATAAAAAATTACATCGAGAGATCGATATTTTGCAATAGTGAACATCGATGGCAAACATCGATGTTTTTAAAACATCGATGTATCGTTTGCATCCCTAATTGTGACTCGCCACCTATCTAAAACTATAGTAATTCTTTAAGCCCTGCGGCTCCCAGGAAGTCAATAATCTACCTGGTTTAAAGAGTTTTCCGTAAGTTTGATGTTATGTGTTTTGTAAGTTTTTTTTGTATACTATACATACCCAATTTTTATTCAATACTTATTTATTAATACCCAAGCAAAACGTGAGGAAAACTGTGAGTAGTAATTTTTTATTTGCCCCAGCATTGGCCTTACTTTATGGATGGATACGGTGCAAAAGCACTAAACTTAAGAAACGCCAAGTCTTTTCTTATCTATAACTCGACCAAGATAACTAGGCGAATGACAGCTACATGATGGCTAAGTTTATGACACCATTTTAATTTGATCGTGTTATAGATGGGAAAAGATTTAGGCGATCCTTAAGTTTAGTACAATCGGGCGAAGAATAAACCCACCATTCGTGCCCTAAGTGGATTGATGGGTACCTATACCTATTTTATGAAAACACACCGATGCTGTTTGAATGAAATGAAGTTAATAAATTCACCCTTGCATAAATTAAAACCGCTGATTTTATCACAAAAAAAAAGCACGAAACACAACCAATTTAAACGGTTATCATTATCAAAAAATAATAATAATCGTATCATTTAGCTGAAGTGTTTGTTTTTGTGCAATAGTGTTGCATTAGTTTGGATGTTGCAATTGTTGGCGAACCTAAAAAATAAAAAAAGGGTTGCAATCCGGGAGTGCCGGCAGAAGTGAAAACTTAAATATTAACGTTGTGCACTTTTGTTATTTTGCAATGGTTAGGGAAAAATTTTGAACGAATTGCCGTCTTACGAATTTACTCTGCATTTGAATTTACGAATACAGAACAGTATTGTACGAAGGTCTTATCCATAGCTTGACAGAAAACCTAGAATTTTGACATTAAATAAAAAAAATTGCGCGTTGCTATGATGGATGACACAAGTGTTTACGTCTTGAAATGACGCGCTGCCATTTTCGCCGTGCCCCGTAGAAAGAGAGGGGGATACTTCCACCGCCAGCTGTCTACGCTACATCCATCTTACGAATTTTCGATCAGGGTCACGTGACCCTGACTGACGCAAGTTTAACATTTTTTCCCCATTACAACAAAAATGTACAACGGCGCTAAAGAAGTTTTCACTTCAAAATAGAACTTATATCGGAAATGTTTCTATCATAACGACCGGAACAATCCGTATCGAGATGGCTGCAGATTAACAAGTTCCTCTTCAGCGAAATGGCCGGTGGACGTGGATTGATGGTGATTTACGAGCTGCCCCTAATTAACACACCTGCAGTAACAACGCCAAATTGACACGCAATTTTTATGCGACGCCATTCGTCATCATTGCGCCGATTTGTTTGCAAATCTTTCAAAAAAACTAAGTTTGATAGTTGAAAAAGAAAGCTCTCTGTCAATCGATAAGCAATGAGAGCTTATTAAAATGACAAAAAACTGTAGGCTCGATACACAGACATGAAAATATTTTTTTCTTACTAACTGGACTGGCTGTCTGCATGATTTGACAGCAAAGTTCTTGTGCCTATTTGAAACGCCACTAGCGTGAGTCTAAAGAACTAATTTTGACGTGTACAACAAAAATGGTTGCCGTGATGGTCTCTCCAGACTTCAAACTTTAGTACCATGTACCATGTCCCTCACGCTATGCTCACGCTACGTCCTACAGCGCCAAAATGGCGGAAATCTAATAGGCACAAGAGCAGTTTGACAGCAGCCAGTCCAGTGTAATAATATTGAGGTCAATGGCTCGATATATGGCGTTGATAAAAATGTGTCAATGTGTTTTTTTTTTACTAAGCTTCGAAGAGTACTCAGATAGGCAGGCAGATGTAACCTGTAACCATAGAATGTTTCTCTTTGGCAGATGACAGCCAGCGGGCGCTTTCTTGCCTCTTTGGTACAGGCCGTTTATTTTAAAAGTCAATTTTGACACTTCTCTTTCCATCAACGCCATCTAGTGAGGCAAATAGTTACTATTTTATTTTTTAAATGTCACTTTGGAAAGCCCTCATTATGAGATACTTTGTCTATATATGAATAAAATATTTCTTCGTTACAACGAAATCAATTTAATCCTAACTTAATATTATAAATGCGCAAGTCCGTTTGTTTGTTTGTTACGCCTTCACGTCTTGACTACAAAACCGATCATCATGAAATTTTGCAAACACGTTGTCAGTAGTACAGAAAAGGACATAGGGCACTTTTCATCCAGAAAAAATATTCAGTTCCCGAGGGATAGCAAAAAAACTGTCGACGCAGAATAAGTCGCGGGCGGCCGTTAGTAAAGAATATTTTGTATTCTCTAAATCAATAGCTAAAAGATATCTTTTTGATCATCATCATCATCATATCAGCCGCACGACGCCCACTGCTGGGTATAGGCCTCCCCCAAGGATTTCCAAGACGATCGGTCCTGCGTTTCCCACATCCAGTGGCTTCCGGCAACCTTCACCAGATCTTCGGTCCACCTTGTCGGGGGCCTACCCACGGAGCGTCGTCCATCGCGCGGTCGCCATTCAAGAACCTTTCCGCCCCAACGGCCATCGATTCTTCTCGCTATGTGTCCAACCCACTGCCACTTCAGCTGAGCAATCCTTCGAGCGATGTCGGTTACTTTAGTTCGCATGCGGATCTCCTCATTTCTGATTCGATCACGCAGGGAAACGCCGAGCATGGCTCTCTCCATTGCACGCTGGGTGACCTTGAGCCTCCTTATGAGACCCATAATCAACGACCACGTTTCACTGCCGTATGTCATCACTGGCAATCTTTATGATAGCAGGAGACAAAATAAAACTTCCGTTAGCATTTAGAGAATTAGAAATTATTTGAAAAATAAAATTCCATGGTTTTCATGAATTTGAAAATCGGAATTGACATCTTGATTAGCAAGAGCGAATCAAAGCATTTCGAAATAACTTTTAACATTTAACAGTTGACCTGTTTGACATAAAAAAGCATTTATCACTGGTAAGCTTTGAACTTTGAATCGCTTCGAATAGTTCATGTGCAATCGTAGTAAACGATTATCTCCAAAGTTTTAGATTAAGCCAATAATTAAGAAGATAAATTGGGTTTTTATTTATTTTGGTTCACAAAATAAATTATTTTTCTTTCTTTCATTCTTTCTTTCAAAGTACCTATCATTAGATTAAATCAAGCTACGATAATGTACGTATTGTATTGTAGAGTGCAATATCTTGGTATTTCTATGTGTCTATTTATTGTGCTTGGAGGCTTTATAAATATTGAACATCATAATAATAAGTATTAATAATGACTTTCATAATAACTTATTACAAAACGTACTCGAGATATTCTACGAAATAGTATAGAAAATACGATATGTCTAGATTTATTTGGTACCTAAATCGATAAATTATTAACTAGAATTAGGGACACTAATTATAACATATTACAATTAGTATTAATGAATAGATCAATAAAATTACGGATCTAAATTGTTGTATGGCAATACGAATAAATACTTATGATTTTTAAGGGTACATATACGTATACATGTATTCGTCCCAGGTACTCCATATCATTTATCTTTCTTCTTCTTCTCTTCTTCTTCAGCGCATATCCGCCCACCGTTAAGCATACGCCTCTCCAATTGTCCTCCAAGCAGCCCTGTGTTCCTATGAGGTTTTACATACTTGTTATAAAGGTCTACGACTGAGCGTGTTGGAAAACCTAGAAATTATCAAACACAATGTTGATGGAGCCATACTTAACAATCAACTTGACGTCTCTTCCTCGCCATTACTGCGTATTTTCTCAAATAATAATAATTCTTAAAAATAAGTATATTATTAATAAAACACATTATTTAATGTATATCAATTTATTTGTACACAATTTAAATTAAAAATCATTTTTTCTTTCTTTTTTCTTTTTATTTTAAACTGGCAACATTCTTCAAACGTTGTCAGTCACTCGGTGCGGAGTGGGGAGGAAGGGACAACAAATACGGTGTCGGAGGCGTTAGGAGCTCATTCGGTGTTGGTTTACGCACGATCTATCTCCTGAGGATGCTCCGGGTTGGGGCGAAACACGTGTAGAGTAGCCTAATTGGTGAAGGTGTAAGGTGTGTTGCTGTCTTGCTAAATGCAGGTTTGTGCACTGATATTTTGTTGTGTGCATGTGCATATTTTTGCGGGCGGGCGGGCGCTGCATCTTGCATATATTGTTTGCGGAAGTAAGCTACATATATTTCTTTTTTCAAAATGGTTTGGGACTTCCGCCAAGTGACGCCTGATTCAATCAAATGCCCTGTTTTCTGTTTGTCTTAGCCATAGTGGTCCTGCAACTGTTGATATGTCGTCAGACCATCTGGCTGGTGGTCTTATGTTAACATATATCAATAGATCGGGTAAACTTAGGTATCAATAAGCTGCTGGACAACCACCGCATCAGGTGAGTCAAAAAACCTGAAAATAAAAACAAAAACAACTTCAAAATGAAATAGGTAGCTGGTTTTTAGAATCTATAAAAAGAGAGTTGTTCTCCAGCCCCACCCGACTGCAATAGACATTTATTTAAAATTGCTATAGAGTACAGGGCAAAATGGAGACAATCAGATCACGTGGCAGGTCACCACCCATGACATCTGGTTTTTTCCACTTTGCCCTGTACGTCCAGCCGCTCTATGGAGTCGTTACCCCGCCTAGAGTCATGGCCAAAGTACTGCAGTATGCGCGACCATACTACGGCTAATAAACGCTGCATGATGACGAGCTCCTAAAGTATGGACATGTTGGCGTGGAACTCCATCCACGATATCCCTAGCATCCTACCCCAGAACTACATCTAGAACATCTATTTTTTCCAACTCGCGCACTGGCCACGTCTCTGTCGCGTAAAGAAAAATGGGGAATACAAATGTTCGTCTTACTTTGGTGGCTTCGGTAATATTACAATTGCTCCACACTTTCCTTAACTTCTCCATCGCAGTTCTGGTTATGGCCATACGTCCTTCCTCTTCATCTACGCAGCCGCCGTTGTTTGAAATTAAAGCTCTAAGGTACGTAGGTCTCATCGCAGTTCACAATCTGTCTTATTTAGGGAGAGTTGTCGTTGACGCGATCTACGATCATGATTTTGATCGTAGATTGATTTATTTTTAACTCAAACATAAGGAACATGCGCTTCATTTTAAGAAGTAAGCAAATGGTTAACATAAAAACTACTGAACCGATTAAAAAAAATGGCACCATCTCGCCAAAAAACTCAATCAAATAAAAAAGAACCTCTTTCTTTGTTTCGAAGTCAGTTAATAAATAAAAAAAAACCGGTCACGAGCGAGTCGGACTCGCGCACCGAGGGTTCCGTACAATCATAAATATATTTGGATATGTTATTTTAGGACAGTCTTTAACCCTTAATTTGGCAATGTAAGTCCTGGCATACATTGAACTTCTCAAAAATACTTGTCAAATAAATAACAACTCTCTGTGTTATAATTAATTTTAATTTATGGAAACACTTATTATTGTTGTACAAAAAAATAAAACACACCTCTGGCAACACCAATTTTTGACATTATTTCAATAAAATGGATACTCGGCGGAATACAGTTCTACTGTCCAAGGTATTTTTATTATTTTCACTAATATTACATGTCTTATGATGGGTGTTATGAATATATGTTATGCATTATTGTGTAATAAAATGAGTTAGAAAGGTAATTGTGAATTCTGACTTCGTAATCCAGATTTATTTTGGTCAATAACCTGATGTATGCGGTGGCATACATTGCCAGTTTGCGGTAGCTTTTTACTTTGTGTTTGAGCTTGATTTTTTTCTTTATCGCCAGCAAAAGTTTTAAACTCGTGGTGGTAGAATTTTAGCTCTTGTGCCTTCTCAGAATGCAGCCTCTGACGATGTGAATTTTCGAATGTGGAAGAGGAATTTCGTTTACGCACCCCACTTTCTGTGTCAACTTCCCCAGCACCTCCTATTGATTCTTCTTTAGAAAGGCTTTATTTTTATTTATTTTTTATTTTAACATTTTAAGCGATGAGGAAGACTCCAGTAGCAAAACTTTGGGTTACTGTGACCACTGAAGGTCGAATTAGGCTGTGCTAAAAGCTAAAGAGTGTGTTATGCATGAAATTGTCATGTCTGATTCTGTTTTGTAACTGGCAAAAGTGCTAGAAATTGTCAACTAGATTATCACGTGCGAGCTTAGTTGAGTAGTTACTCCCAGATCTTTTAATAATTATTGTTGGTTTTTAATAATATTTTATAAATTTACTAAGATGAATACTCTGTACTTTAATTGGCAGTGTATACCCCCACATACATCCTTATTTTTCTGTCCACTTGGCAATGTATGCTGGGGCATACATGGTTTTTCAGGAGAACTGAAGTACCAATTTTTTTTTCTCCATTTTTCTGTAATATCTAATAATGTTCAAAATCTAATTTTAATAAAACATTTTGTTTTATATTGCATTTTTTTCTTTGCCAAATTAAGGGTTAAAAAAGTAAGATAAACGGCAGACAGGTGGAAGGGCGAACAGGCGGACAGTTAATTTACAAATGCTGCTTATGGTGACTGAAAAACGTTTCAGCCACTCCACATTGCAAAATGTTTATATTACTAGTCCATCAGCTATTTTAATGTCCCCACTGCTGGGGCACAGGCCTTCCTTATGGGTGAATAAGGAGGACGGGCCATAACCCACCACGCGGGCCCAATGCGGATTGGTGGGGGTTAACGACTGCAAATGCAGCCGGGACCAACGGCTTAACGTGCCTTTCGAAGCACGGAGGAGCTCGAGATAATAAATTTTTGGTCACCCATCCCATGACCGAACCTTGCGAACGTTGCTTAACCTCCGCAATCGCTGGTCCAGGCGCTAAACCACTGCGCCACCGAGCTTCTCGTTATTATTATATTACTATATTACTAAGTAGGAACTTATTCTTCGTTTATTCGTACGGCAAATAGTCGGTAATTATATTAGAACCAGCCACCAATTTATTATTGTAGTGTTAGGTTGCGCCATCTCTTGACCAATAGTGGAACTATTTTTGTCCCTTAGGTTAGCATGCTTAGGACAGCGCCATCTGTTGACTGGTAGTGAAACTAAAAAAAATTTGTTTGCTTTTTGAATTTCTAAAAAAGTGTGTTATATTGAGACATCGTTTTATTTTTCCTGTAATCTTTACATAAACTACTATCACATAGAATTATTTCAGATTTTTCTCTTTGCAAACTTCGGAGATAAGGGGGGGAACGGTATTTTTTTTTACATTTTTCATCATAAGTCGAAAACTATGCAGCCTAAGAAAAAAGGAAAAATTGTTTTAAAATGTGCAAACAGCGCTCTTTCATATGATACCCCACATGCCCTAGTCACCTCACTTACAATTTTTAAGACCCCTTTTCAGTCCCTGTTGTAAAAAAAATATTAATTTTATTATTTCTTTCTTATTTGCAAAATAGTTGGGCTAATGTCATCTTAAACTATCGCAAATTTCAAGTTGATACCATTAGTAGTTCTCGAGATATCCAGCTGTGACAGACAGACAGACTGAGTCACACCATAAGGGTTCCTTTTTTACCATTTTGGTACGGAACCCTAAAAACAATAATAACAGCAAAAAAAAGAAAAAAATATACTATCACAAAATCTGAAATAGAACCAAAAAAGCAACCTAATAAAAACGTGTAAAATAGTATATTCATTCATTCACAATTTTCTCACTCTCCTTTAAAGGTAACATGTTTTATTCAGTTTCAAGTCAAAACCATAAAGATGGTAATACAGCTATCACCACTAGGCATAAAACTTGGTCCCATTCCTATAATCCGGGAACTGTTTTTACATTCCACCAACTGCGATAAATCCGCCGGCACTCCGCAACTTGTGCTATAAATTCTGATCGGAACCTTGCAGCTGATACACCGAGAAGCTCTTCACCACAATGTTGAATATCGGTCTGTTATGTTACTTCAACCGATTATACTGATGAAATGTGCCAATAATAAACATAATAAAATTGTATCGTTAAGTTTTTGGAAATATCGTCTCCTGCCCCCTTTGAGCTTACCGCCAGGGTGGTGGTTGGCACTAGGGCATCCAATCCCGCATGTTAATTGTGATCTCGGTATAAGCGGGACCGATGATTTACGCTCCCGCGGGATCTCGGAATTTGCGGGATCCCGCAGGTGTTGAGCTGCCTGTTAAGTGTTGTGTAAAGGGGTGTTTTTAGTTAAAACTTTGCCGATAAACTATAAGAAAGTTCAAATTATACCGAAAAACTAATCAAAAGATGCACGATGCAAGTATTTACTTTTTACTGTTAACAAAATCAAGCAAACAAAACAAACATTGCGATATCAACAGAGCGGGACAAACGCGCGGTCGTTCGCCTATCAGTCATTCAGTATTCGCGCGCCAAGCAGCGCTTGCGAAAGGGCGTTTCTATGCTACTTTCCAGTCCCGCAAATCCCGCGGAACCCGCGCTAGTAATCTCGCTCCTTGCGGGACTAGAAAATGACGCGGGATCTCGGAATACCGGATTGGATGCCCTAGTTGGCACTAATAGGTGACGTTTACTACCGCGGTCCATCAAACCAGAGAGCCACTGTTTTAGGCAGCGGCACAAGCTGAGATGTGACCGTTTCAGCAAAAATGGTGTTCTCTAAAACATATGTTATTTCAATATTTTTGAAGTGAAAACTTCTTTAGCGGCGTGTACGCTTTTTTGTAATGGGGAAAAAAATTAAAACGTCAGTCAGGATCACGTGATCCTGATCGAAAATTCGTAAGACGGATGTCACGGATGGAGAGTAGACAACCGGCGGCGGAAGCATCCCCCTCTCTTTCTACAGGGTGCGGCGAAAATGGCGGCGCGTCATTTCAAGACGTAAACACTAGTGTCACCATAGCAACGCGCTAATATTTAAATTCAATGTCAAAACTTTAGATTTTCTGTCAAGCTATGGATAAGACTTTCGTACAATACTGTTCTGTATTCGTAAATTCAAATGCAGAGTAAATTCGTAAGACGGCAATTCGTGCAAAATTATTCCCTAACCATTCCAAAATATCAAAAATTCACAACGTTAATATTCAAGTTTTCACTTCTGCCGGCACTCCCGGAGTGCAACCCGAATTATTTTGTAACTGTTTTGTTGAATAAACATTTATTCGTTCTGTCTTTCTTTATCAATCGACCTCGTGAGTTTTTGATGCGAGTGTTAATTTGTAATAGGTACTAAATCATTCATTAAGATTATATATTTTGTTTACCTATCCCATGGGATATTCAGTCATCATGACTGAACGTTTCCATAGATCAAAGAAAAGAAAATATTGTGTTTATAACCGCAATCGAGCTCCTAAATTTTCTTCCTCCTGTTTCTAAAATTACCTTTGTTTTTATTTAGTTCTAATGAAATACATTTAAAAGGGAGTACAACTCAGGAATACAATATTAAATCCAGAACTTCACTATCTCATTACATACGAATCAGTTTATCATTCATATAAAAGTTTTTATAACAGTTTATATTGTTATCTAAAACAGTTTCCATCAAAAAATTATTACTGTACCGAAACGAAAATGTTTAAATCGTACATTTAATAATGGAAATTGCACAACAGTCAGTATCTGATAGCAAAGTGCAAAACTGCACATAACATTTAGTTTCAAACCAAAAGTTGGAACAAAGTGTAATAGCTACCAGTAATAGAAGAATTAGATTTTAACAGTAACTCCGAACGTAAGTAACATTTTAGTGGAAATCGTGGATACTGTGGTATTTAACAAATTGGTGACTAAAGCTGCACAGCGAAAATCGGCCGTATAAATGGCAATTCGGCCTAGGCCACAGGTGACTGAGCAAAATTATATTCTGATCCGATGGCCAAAACTTGATCTATCTCTTCGGAGAGTGTGCGAAGGAATTACACGAATTAATTCCTACAGCCCCATTCCACCATCGAAACATTAGACGCAGATTAGCGTACCACCCTTATGTTGTTGATATTCCAACCATCCGCACAAAGCATTTTTTTTTTAACACTTTTATAAGCATTTTGCTAACACTTTTATAATGCGAACAGGTAAGGAGTGGAACAGCCTGTCTACCGATGTGTTTCCTAATATGTAGTTATAACTTGGGCCTTTTCAAGGCTAGAGTAAATAGGCTTTACCTAAGTGAGCATGCTCCATCGTAGTCCGCATCATCACTTAACACCAGGTGTGATTGTGGACAAATGATCACTTATTTTCAATAAAATAAAAAAGTAATTGTTACCTAGGTTACACCATCACTACATATACGTCAGTGAGGCCATCGCCTGGATTCAATTTTGGAAGAGACTTGCTAAGTGACTAAAGTCGATCGTCACAGGTGACTAAAATCGACCTATGTGAATAGCCCTTAAGAGTGACTAAATATTGCTGTGATATGCTTTATTCAAGTCAACTCGCCCATGAGTTAAATCTACGAGACGGGATTTTTATGGTGAAATTTGATGAAACACATAACTCCTGATGACTCCACCCTGGACGGCCAACACAGGCGAGCCAGGGGCGAAGTCCGCATCAGGCCCTATTAAGTCCATCCCTGCGCGGGGACGAGAGAGAGAGAGAGGGGGGATCGACTCCCTGGAGCACTCGGATCCGTGGTGTCGCTACTCACAAACATCTCGCCACAAGCTGCATTGCGAGCTTATTATTATTATTACTACTGCCATGACTTTTTGTGTCAATATCGATTGAGACACTGTCAAAATTGTCAACAAATGTTTTTAAATATGTTATCAATGTCGCAAAGCGAAAACGAATAGAAACGCTTTTGTCTACAGATTTAGTGCACATTATGAGCATAGACAACATAGTACAGCGCGCAGCTCAATGTAAATGATTATTCAAGTCTCCTAGCTCCTGCATTGACCGCTTATATATTTATGTGCTCCTGGTACGTTAGCGATGCTTCAACGCCGTTCCAATCCTCGCTTACCTGTCCCATTTGGGAACGATACGAATTTATACATCTCGCTCAATAATTGAAAATATACACGCTGAAACTTTAATCATTTGGTTCCCGCAGTGGGGTGGTTCCACTCATGATTACAAGCAACTTTTACTATGGGGCCAACTCTGATATAGCGTATTTTTTTCGCTATATCAGAGTTGGGCCCATAGTAAAAGTCGCTTTTAATCATGAGTTGAATCACCCCTCTGTGGGAACCAAATGATTAAAATTTTACTATGTGTATTACAATATTCGATTCCATGTGTCTGGTAAAATCTTAAACTAAAAACTGAATTTCATAAATGTTCTGTGTAAAACGGTAAAATAACTAAATCAATGTCACTGAAACTTCATGCAAAATTAATTGATGTGAATACAGAAAGAATTATCCCTTTTTTAATTCATGTTTCCTTAAGTTCTAATGCAATCAATTGCTTCTTATAATTAAGTAAAAGTGTCTTACAAATCTATAGGCACATTTCCATGGTATGTTTACAATGAGGTTCGCATCCCAAACTACTGATACCGCACTAACTAAAGTAAGTTTGGCCATGTGGTCACTTAGGGTAGAATTAGGCGGTGACCGTATCATGGGCTTGAATACCAATCCATTAATTTACAATACAACATGTGTAACTGGACCTTACCCTACTAAATAGATGTCGGTTCTGTTGTTTGTTCGGAACACATTTTGTACATACTCTAGTTATTCAATGCTCTCATTTGAAATTAATTTGTTCCTTTCGACGCATAGTGCCAGAAACGCAAATTACCGTACACGCTAACGACCATGTTTCAAATTCGCAACTTACGAGATGTGCAAATGACCTGATACGCAAACGACCTGAAATGAATTCGCAATTGACCAGATACGCAAACGACCTGAAAAGAATTCGCAATTGACCAGATACGCAAACGACCTGAAATGAATTCGCAATTGACCAGGCACGTAAACGGGGAAAATGCTGACCAGATCTGATGAACAGGTACTGTGATTAGCTCCTTTACATTCATACTAGCATGGTACTTTTCATTTTAATCATAGTCCAAGATCCGCTATTATCAATACAGCATATGGCTTCATAAGTACATTCATTTTTTATTGTACTGACGATAAAGTGAACGCAGCGCAGACTGAGGAACCTTAGCGAAATAGTTTATTAGGTCACTTCACTTCAGTAAGAAAATAATTCTAAGTCCCAGGTGGTACTTTGCGTATCTGGCACTATGCGTATAAATTATATACTGGTCGTTTGCGGAAAAAAATCTGGTCATTTGCATATCTGGTAGTTTGCTGTTAAAAATATGGTCGTTAGCGTGTACGGTAATTTGCGTTTCTGGCACTATGTGTCGAAAGGAATTTGTTGCCTGAATGGTTGAAAATTGCAGTTCTTAGTACTTACCTTACTCTGTTAGATGTAGGTAGATAAGTTGAAAAGATCTGTGGTATACGTGTACATTGGCAATATTTTGTTTATTTAGGCATTAGCATGCTACTTACTTTAGTTAGACGAAAGCTTTAATTATCTCTTGGGAGATCCTCTTGAAATAACTTTCAAAACTGTATGAACATTGCATTATAAATATGTGCTGTTTTAACCTTACTAGCCAAATTGTGTATAATGTGGTATTTACACGGGTTGACTTGGCAGGCTTGCTGGTCTATTTTAATCAATTAGAGCTTTTTATCGACAATCGCTTGTAAAATAATATAGCAAACCTAATTTCAATGAGGTTCAAGATTCGATTGTACAAGCGATTGTCAATAAAAAGTACTAGTTGACTAAAGTTGACCAGCAAGTCGCCTGCCAAGTTAACTCGTGTAAATACCACATAAACCACCTGGTTTGCCTACCTATCAATAATTAAGGCCTTGTACTTGTTTACACTGCCGTCATAAGAAGAAAAGAGGTATCTAACATTTTTTTTTCGAATTGAGTTACACATATTCGCAATCAGTAAAAAAGGACGCATTTACTAGTATTTTTTTCATTTGATAATTGTGACAGCAACCCACAAATTCTCGCTTATAAAAAAGACGTATCTGCCTTAAAACAATGCTTATGAAGTAGAAATGACGCTTCTGCGTAGATGCGTGTCTATATTCTAGTATTATAAAAAATTGCCAGGCGCAAGTGGCAGTAGCGTCTTTTCTACTACGTATTCTTGATTGTGTGGAGTAAAAGAGGGGGTCGCATTAAGACTCTACCTTGAGTTGTGCCGTATAGTATTAATATTAATTACTGTTT
Source organism: Agriphila geniculea (assembly GCA_943789525.1). Lineage (NCBI taxonomy): Eukaryota > Metazoa > Arthropoda > Insecta > Lepidoptera > Crambidae > Agriphila > Agriphila geniculea. The sequence continues at coordinate 21,891,046 of OX038878.1, forward strand.
TAATTATTAATCAATATGAAAAATACGTCTCAGCCGTTCAAAAGTTCGTTGAAGTGAAACAAACTAAGGCAGCTAATAATTATAATTTTAAGTACAAATTAATGTATCCTAAGAGGTATTCAGAATTTAAATGTTTCAGAGAGGTTTTTACAATTATTTTTGTTATAATGGAATAATAATAATATAAAGTCTGATTCTTATATTTTGTTTTACTTTATAGTTAAAGGCATGCCTATTATAACTAAAATGTAAAAGAGTATCTGAGTTACAATAAAACGAAAAGATTGATAATAGAAAGAAAGGACGTTTCTGCGTAGATACGTCTTCTCATCGTAGTAATATCATGAATTTACTTTAATTTTTTTTTACTAAGAAGAAAAGGAAAATTACATTTATATAATATATAATACAAATATTATATAAATTTTAAAATGTCAAAAAATAGCTTAACCTATGACCTACATTCTTGCATACTTAAATTTAAAATTTTCACCTTTAGTCTGGGCCAGCAATTTTTTTTTCCAAAAAAATTCAAATGTTTTTTTTTGTTGGTTGGAAGGTAAAGGTAGATACGTCATTTTAGGGTTCCGTACCAAAATGGTAAAAAAGGAACCCTTATGGTGTGACTCAGTCTGTCTGTCTGTCACAACTGGATATCTCGAGAACTACTAATGGTATCAACTTGAAATTTAGAATAGTTTGAGATGACATTTGCCCAACTATTTTGCAAATAAGAAATAAATAAAAAAATAAATATCTTTTTTACCACAGGGACTGAAAAGGGGTCTTAAAAATTTGAAGTGGAGCTACTAGGGCATGTGGGGTATCATATGAAAGAACATTGTTTGCACGTTTTCAATCATTTTTTATTTTTGTTTTAGGCCGCACAGTTTTTGATTTATAATGAAAAATGTAATGTTCCTCCCCCCCCCCTTATCTCCGAAGTTTGCAAAGAGAAAAATCTGAAATAATTCTATGTGATAGCAGTTTATATAAAAATTACAGGAAAAATAAAACGATGTCTCAATATAGCACACTTTTTTAGAAAATATAAAATTTCTAAAAAAGTTAACATTAGTTCCACTATCGGTCAAGAGATGGCGCTGACCTAAAACTACAATACTAATTTTATTATTCTCTTCTGTAGTGTGGTTTAATGGTGCAATTATGATGGTACGGAACCCTCGGTGCGCGAGTCCGACTCACTCTTGACCGGTTTTATTTCAGTATAATATTATATACATTAATTTTACATACTTTTTGCAGTATAATTTTATTTACAAACAACTATGTTTTTAAGAAACTTGAAGCAAAAAATATGGAAACATTATGTACTAACATTTTTGAAATAACTACAGTATTATTAAAAATTGAAAGAATTGCCCGAATATTTTATTTAATACCTACCACTTAGATGCTCTGTAGTGTATCTGTAATTGGCGAATACATTTGTACTAAAACTCGTGTAACAAAATATAAACTTAATCTTATGTAAAGTGCCTTATGTACCCTACGAATAAAAAAATAAAATGATCTTTGACAAATTTTATTCCTAAACGTATTTTGTTTCATTTCTGTGACAAACTTAAACAATATCTCGAGTTTCAGATTTTACGTTCATTAGTAACGATAAGTTTACTAGAATAGACGTTTATTAATGAAATTCAAGAGACACTTAAAACTCGATAGTTTGCCTCAAAGAAAAGCTTTGTTTGCTGGTCGTTTATGACAGAATATTGTTGCTGGCTTTTCTCAATTAGTTAAAGTTTTAATTAGAATTTTAAGTGTACTGTTTTGTTTTAAGATAAGTTTGTAGAAGGTCAAAACCTTCATTTTGTTAAGTCCGAATACTCTAATTTATTATGTGGTCTGAATCACCAAAGCCACTCTATAAATTTTTTTTAGTCAAAACAGAAATTTAATTAAACTGAGGGGCTTTTAAAACAAAATATGAACATAAAAAATAAATTAAAAACGTCTGCGACAGCTGAAAATTTTAAAGTTTAATTTTAATAATATTTTTATCAAATCTAGAAATATAGATACATTTATTAGTATTCACCGTTTTAAAAAAACATTGCAAAGAAAAATACAGATCTAGAATAATTTGGCGGCCTTATCACTAAAAAGCAATTTCTTCCAGGCAACCATTTGTAAGACAGGAAGAAGAAAAATAAGAGTGCTTTAAATTTTATACATTAACAAAGATTATGTGATGGATTTATTATATAACTAGCGACCCGCCCTCGCTTCGCTTCGGTGTAGTGTGGAATTTGACACCATGTATTATATAGGTACATATAAAACTTTCCCTTGAATCACTCTATCCTTAGAACAACGCCGGCTTCCCTCAACGCCGGCTTCCAGAACCCGGCGTTGCTCTAAGACTCTATCTATTAAAAAAAACCGCATCAAAACCCGTTGCGTAGTTTTAAAGATCTAAACATACATAGGGACAGACAGCAGGAAGCTCAGAGCAACGCCGCGCCGGCTTCCTTACAGAAGCCGGCGTTGCTCTAAGGCGGAAAGCGACTTTGTTTTATGCCATGTAGTGATTTTTAACTACGAAATAATTGATGCTGTATTTCTTCGCATTTTTTTTTTATCGTAGGTACTGAAATGGCACGTAATTTAATTAAAACCATTTACGGTTTATGAAAAAGAGCAAATCTTAACAGTAATGATTTTTGATGTGTTAAAACAAACACTGAAACTGAAAACTTTGCAGTTTAGTTACTTAAATAAAATAAACAACGTTTGCAAATATTAACGATTTTGCACAATGAAAACTTTGATTATTTTATTTAAGTAACTCAACTGCATAGTCTATTGTGGTTATAAAACACCATCCTATTAAAATATTTCTATTTATTTAATTCTGGCCCGTTCATGTAAGCCATTTAAGTAACTTTTGTAAGTAAGAAACAAAGAAACGCAAAGCTTTCAGTGATCAATTTTCTACGCCTCAACACTTTAATTCACTTTAATCATATTATGTAGAAGTTATTATATTTTGATTGTTTTCTATTCTATTTTTCCCGCCAATATCTCAGTATTTACTCATCTATTGTCTTCAGGCTCTCGTGACGTACTCCGCACAAACAACCTCCGACTCAGAGCAAATAATCCGCTTACCTGTTCACAATTTCCGCATTGTCCAATTTCGTACACTATATTTTCGACTTATGTATTTCAAACGAGACATTTCACCTGTACTGCAAATGGTAATCCTTCTGTAACAGCTTCAACACACATAGACTAATGGGTATCAGCTTCATAGGTTGACATCAAGATTAAACGCACGATATTATTATATAAGTATATTTTGATATTTTCGTTATTACGTTTTGTACGAAAGAGCAGATTTTTTTCGCGATTTCGAATTTGGTCCCGTAGTAAAAGTTGTTCAGTTTGATGGTCCCTATCTACCATATTCGGCAATAGGGGGTATTTTTCTAACACGTTGTATATTAGTTTTATATTTTGTGATATTTATGTAGCGCATTTGTAGCCTGTGTTGTTCTGCGTAGCTTTATAGTCTTATTTATTTGTTTAAATATCAATTTCCGACCTCTCTTACCACAGTACATAGAAGTAGTAAGAAGTAGTATGAGCTCACTTTAGTATGAAAACCAGTGTAATCAAACTAACACATTAAAATCGAAGCCAAGCCCACCATTTAATAGTTACATGCTACGCACACACATGTTTTTAGGGTTCCGTAGCCCTTATAGATCCCAAATCCCAAAAACGGAACCCTTATAGATTCGTCATGTCTGTCTGTCTGTCTGTCCGTATGTCACAGCCACTTTATTCCGAAAGTATTAAGACTACACAGTTGAAACTTGGTAGGTAGATGTATTCTGTTAACCGCTTAACGAATTTAATACAAAAATAAGAAAAATAAAAGATTAAGGGGGGCTCCCCATACATGGAACGGAAACTGAAAAAAAAAATGTTTCTTCAAACCAACACGTGTTGGGTGTCTATAGATAGGTCTTTGAGAAAATGACATTGAGGTTTCTAAGACAACTTTTTCTCAAAGTCAACCGTTTGAAAGATATACACCGCCAAAGTGGTAAAATGTGTGTCCCCCTCCCCCTTTAATTTTTGAAATAAGAAAGTGAAAAATCTAAAAAAAAAAATATGCTGTAGATCTTAATAAAAACTTTCAACCAAAATTGGTTTGAACGAGATATAGTAATTAGTTTTCAAGATATAGCACATTTTCCAAAACCGCAAAAATAACTTTGTCATTCATACCAACACTGTGAAAAACAAAGTTATTTTTGCAGACGAAAAATGATAGGTGGTATTAAATATATTATAGTATAAGGTAACTACGGAACCCTATGGCGCGTGGCCCGACACGCACTTGGCCGGTTTTTTTGAAGATGTTTTTGTTTGGCGTTCGCTCACACGACTGACGTAGCAAAATTCAGAAGTATGCGGAGCTACGCTCACTTGAGGTTACACGGGTCCCGCCTTCTTGCGACTTCTACAGGGGGGAAATTTTTTTTTTGTTCTGTGTCTCTTACACACCAAAGCGTGCAGTACATTTTAATAAATAAAATAAATAAATAAAATAAATTTATTTTTCTTTTAAACCTGTTACAAAATGGATAAAGTTGGTGTCTCTCCATTTAAGCTGCAAGCCTGCGTTTGGGAGACACAAATTTTATACACACAATAATTCAAATAGACGAATAACTTAATTAACAAAGGACATGTCCCATCGCGCCTATGTCATTTGCCTCACCATTCTCAAAAAATGAAAGTCTATCGCGTCTTAATCAAAGTAGTATGTCAGAGTAGGTATTCTACTCAAGAATCAGATTAATAATTATTTTCTGCATTAAAAAGTGGGATTTTTAAGTTAAAACGCTTTTAAATCACAATTTTTTATCATGATAGTACTATTTACTTACATTTTTTTTTCACAAAATACTTCAGAAAACAACTTAATGTTTTTGTAATTGTTTTTCTAAATATAAAACAATTCTTGACTGATACTATATAAAATGTAATTAGCATTTTTTAATTATGAAAGTAATTAAATAAAATGGAACTGGGGCAACGCTGGGACATCTCTTTTATGTATAAAATATACAGACATATGAATGACTAGCGGCTGCCCACGACTTCGTTCGCTTAGACTTTGACTTTGAACCATAATTAATAGTCATATTTTAAATCAAGTAACAGCGCACGCATCCTTATTAATATTATAAATGCGAAAGTCCGTTTGTATGTTTGTTACGCCTTCACGTCTTAACTACTGAACTGATCATCATGAAATTTTTCATACACGTCCTCAGGGGTACCTACAGAAAAGGACATAGGGCACCTTTCATCGAGAAAAAAAAATGTTCCCGAGGGATAACAAAAAAGCTTTTCACGCAGACGAAGTCGTGGGCGGTCGCTAGTAGTTAAATATTTCAGAAACAATGCTGCAAATATTTTTTTCTGTTTTTACACTTATTTATACATAAACGAAGTTCCAATAAGAGCCATCTATCAACTCGTGATCAGTACAAAAAAACATTTATTAAGACTTAAGAAGTTTTCGCTTTTAACGACTCTAAGCCTTAATCAATCAAAGCCGCCTTTGACGTCCAACCTTCGCGAGGACAATCGGCACACGTCCCAATCAATTCCACTTGTATCTGTCGTAGGATATTATTACAAATCGGATCATTACAAAAATCCTAGTATGATTGCAAAAAACTGGTCAAGTGCGAGTCGGACTCGCGCACGTTAGTTCCGTACCAAAAAACGACAAAAAACTCACGTTTGTTGTATGGGAGCCCCCCTTAAATATTTATTTTATTCTGTTTTTAGTATTTGTTATTATAGCAGCAAGAGTAATACATCATCTTTGAAAATTTCAACTGTCTAGCTATTATATCACGGTTCATGAGATACAGCCTGGTGACAGACAGACAGATAGCGGAGTCTTAGTAATAGGGTCCCCGTTCTTACCCTTGCTTGGGTACGGAACCCTGAAAAACCGGATAATTAAAATCTGAGACATATTTTTGCAATCGTTCGAATAATATAGGTATTGTTTTAAATGTCTTTATGGTTATTAACTTTATTAGAATAAACTATATCGGGATTTGTTCTTCCGTGATCATAGCGCATGCAACTACGCCAAAATATCGGAGTCTCAAAAACAAACAGGTATATGGTGTAAATCCTGATATAGTTTATTCTAATAATGTCCGAGTAATGTTTATGATTTTTACAAAAATCCAGCGTATCTTCTAAAACGCGAATGATATTCATTTTGCCGATTGGCTAACATCAACGTTATGGACTGACGGAAGCTTTGATTAATTAACGGCTACCTATACTCCTGTAAGAATAATTATATTCTGACCAATCACACTGAATCGCCTCTTAGATCAACCAATCAGCATTCAAGTTTCCAATTTTCTGAAACATACTGGGATTTTCACAAAAAAATATTAAAAATTGCTCGGACGTTTGTGAAAACCTATCTTAGATTCCAATGTCCTTTACAATCGACCTAGGATTTTTGCAAAGATCCGGTTTATACGATTATCCTACGACATATCGATTGTTAGCTCAAAGCTGGCACAATGGCTGCCTATGACGTAATCGTTTTAGAAACCTGTATCGACTGTATAATCGTCCACAAATTAACCCCCAGAGACACACAGACCAGTGATGCGGGCCGTGTGCTATAATGGTTCCAATGATAAGCATTTTACTAACAGCCAATTAATATAGAATTTGATTGTAATGTTTGTCATTATGATTTATGTACTTGTCTTTGATGTAAATTACTAAGTTAATTTTTCCTTTTTTACCGACTTCAAAAGGAGGGAGGTACTCAATTCAACCAGTTTTTTTTTTTGTTTATTGTATGTACATCGATTACTCGAAGACGGCTAAACCGATTGAAATGATTCAAACGTTATTACATTAGGTAAACTCCCAAAACGTTCCCATTTTTTTTAATTTTGAAATCGGTTCAGTACTTTTCAAGTAATCTTGAAAAAAGTACGAAAATAGTATGATTTTGTGTGAACTACCTCGATGATCAGTCGTATAACTTCTTTGTTTATGAACTGAATAAGATAATTATTTTTTTGTTGGAAAAGGGATATCTTAAGTGTAGTTCTTTAACCGACTTAAAAAAAGGAGGTTCTCAGTTTGACCCGCATGTATGTATGTTTCTCCGCGATTAACTCACGTTTGGCTGAGCCGATTTTTCTACCTAAATAATATACCTACACTACCTAATACAAAAAGTACCTACACTAAAAATAAAAAAATAAAAAATTGTTTAAAAAAACAAAAAACCGACTTCAAAAAACCTACCTCTAAAAAGCAAGAAATAATATTCGTAATAATAAAAACGCGTCTATTGAAGTCGGGTGGGGCTTTTAGAATAAAAAAAAAGAAATTTGTACTCCAGCCCCACCCGACTTCAATAGACGTGTTTTTATTATTACGAATATTATTTCTTGCTTTTTAGAGGTAGGTTTTTTGAAGTCGGTTTTTTGTTTTTTTAAACAATTTTTATCTACACCCATGCTTTAAATCCTCTATAAAGGGTTCTGAAACGGTTAGCTTACTGCCAACATTATAATATCCGAGCGAGAGGATGTCGCGCTCCTTCCCGCGCCCACGAACGACGAATTACATTATGAAATTCAATACAACATTATAAAACTCGTTCGGATGATATAATGACGACGAGGAGGAGTAAAGTCAAAGTCAAAACCATTTATATAGAATACGTATCATGGGTGTAGATAAAGTATTGTAACTGTACACAATTAAATATTAAAACACTCATGTGATACTATTATCACACGCGGCAAAAAACCGTTCAAAAGGCCCTGTCCTGATTGGCATCGGTCGTGCGATCATGCGTTGCGATTTTATCGTGCGATGAAACTGACCAATAGACAATTTGGTCGCATCGCGTGATCGCGCGACCGTCAATTAGGACATTTAATAAATATTACTAGGCTTGATCGCACGGTCGCACGACCAGTTTCATCGGACGCACGCACCATCGCACGGCCAATGGCCAATTAGGACAGGGGCCTTTTAGTACAGTTGCATAAATAACTATTATCTACACCCATGCTTTAAATTCTCTGTAAGAGGTTCTGAAACAGCTTACTGCCATCATTACAATATCCCGAGCGAGAGCTGGTCCTGCAGCGCCGCGCGCCCACGCGCGAGCGTTGCATTATGAAATTCAGTACAACATTATAACACTCTTGCGGAAAACATAATGACGAGGAGGGAGAGGAAAGTCAAAGTCAAAGACAAAGTCAAAGTCAAAACCTTTATAGAGGTTACATATAATGGGTTTAGATAAATATCAGGGGTGTTTTTAATCCATATGTATTAAAATATTGTTTGTTTCCCTAATAAAAATAATAAAAAAATAAAAATGGGTGTAGATAAAGTCTTGTATGCAACTGTACATAATTAGGTATTAAAACACTCATGTGATATTATAATCACACTCGGCTTCGCCTCGTGTGATAAACCCACATTCGTGTTTTAATACCCCTCGTTATGGTACAGTTGCATAAATAACTATTAAAAGCCATGCGCAATAGCATCCACATGTGTATTTACTGACGTAGGATAAATAAGCTAATTATTAGTTTTCTAACGCTATTATTTTCATGATGATATACTAACAGCGTTCTTATTGCTATAAATTATGAAACAATCAGCAAATAATTTAGCATTTTCGTTTAATACACTAACAATAACTCCTCTGCTCATACAATCTCCGTTTGAATTCCCTAAAGTCTTCCCGGAACGTTGTCATGATTTCCTTAGAGTAAAAGACAGCTTAAATAATACATGACTATGCCAAAAATACCAGTAATCTGTTACTGATATCCGATTGCTACCAATTAGGGTTTCACTTAAATATGTTACTATTAATTTAATTTCACAGATTCAATTTAAATTTGAATTCGAATGAATTAAGGCGCTTACCTGACCGAAAGTGGCGCCGCGGTGAATTTTATATATCTAATACACAATTCTAATAAAACTTCTCGTGAAATTTGTAGGGCCCATAGTCTAGTATTTTTAGACGGTATCATTACATTCCCACGTAGTCACAGAAGTGACTTCTAGCAAAAAGTAGATAGCAAAACTGCTAAAGTGGCCGTTTTTGACACCTACTTTGATATCTACTCCTACGAATGAACTTCCCTCGTTGGGCATGTACCTTCTAAAAATATTAGACTATGAGCCCTAAAAATTCCACGAAAAGTTTTATTAAAATCTTTTTCTATTAACAACTTATTAGATAAAAACCTATGAAGGCACCACTTTCGGTCAGGGAATCGCCTTAATTTAAATTGTAATTCGAATGAATTAAATTCGCACGAACTTGTAGCAAATGTCTCGTTCAATTAGATCCTTTGTACAGTTTGCGTGAAAATTGTCTCGTTACCACTAACGTAAACTGGTTATTTATGAAGGAGCTAACAAGGCACCATAATAAGCCCCATCGTTGCCTCCCTTCAAAGGGACACAATCTTGATTTTCTATATTTTTCACACAATCTTGTATTCGTCAAAGGAATCTTGAAATTTCTCAAACATTGATGTAACAAGACAACTGTCAGTATAATTTTGAGATGTTTTTAAAAAAATGCTACGTTTTTTTTATTTTAGTCTCTGTTCTATTCAGGATCCGGGAAGCCCATGTTTTTATTTTATCAACATTGTAATTGTAATTCTATTTTATTTTATGTGTTATGCATACTTTATGAATATACAAGATTCTAAGAGTAATTTCATAGGTAAAAGAAGGATAAAAACCGGCCAAGTGCGAGTCGGACTCGCGCACGAAAGGTTCCGTACCAAAAAACGGCAAAATAAATCATGTTTGTTTTTTGAAAGCCCCACTAAAATATTTATTTTATTCTGTTTTTAACCCCGCGACGCAAAAAGAGAGGGGTATTTTAAGTTTAACGTGTCTGGGTATCTGTCTGTGGTATATATCGTAGCTCCTAAACGGATGAACCGATTTAAGTTCAGATTTTTTCGTGTCTTAGATAATTTTATCCCGAGTGTTCTTAGCCATGTTTCATGAAAATCTGTAGCACTACCATGAGTTTACAAAACCATTCTCGATATCGACCGCGTTAGCAATTTGTATGGGAAATTGAAGCAGAGCCTCTAGCGGATACGCGAAGAACTAAAATCTATAGTAAGAGTGCTCACCATCCATGTGAACTCGATAAGGTAAATGTCCCATATTTCGGCATGTTAAGACTCTTAATGACTTCAAGATTTTAAAATTGTAATATTTTAGGTTTTCATGATCGAGTATAGTGCCCCGATTTATGAAATTGTGTTGTGTCATTTGCCTGTAGTATCGCAGATATGATAGATGTGCGGATGGGCTATTAAAAGGTTTCATATTTAGAACCAAATAAAGATATTTTAGTATTGAAAATTCTGATTTTTTTTTGGGAAAATCGAAGTTGGCGGAAAAAACGCCAAAAATTCTTACCAGATGAAATAAGGATAAGGAGTAAGAATAGAAAGCTGCATAATCAGCGAGAAATATAGGCTATAGTTGTTTAAAAAATAGAAATATCTATAACCTCTATAGTAATTGCAATAGTGAAAACCTACCAAAAAAAATCCTATAAAATTATTTAGCGTGAACTGTGAAAACTATTGATAATAAATAAATAAATAAAAGATTTTAATATAGTCTTCTTTAAATTATTCTAATCGGACGTTTCGTTTGGAAGTTACTACGAGTATATGGAATCATTGTACTACTTAACTATTTAAAGTTTTATTCAAATTGACTTTCTGTGATCTTAAAAAGTAGGTACATACGAGCGCTAATCTTATGGTGGTGACAAGGAATACACGCCATAAAGCTGTCTGTGCCGACGACTGAGAGTTTTGAACGTAGCATTGCCCTCAGTCACGGTAACGGATAGATACCGTAACCGTGTCTTAGTTCAGTCACCAAAATGTTGGTACTTGATTTTTAGACAGTTTATGTGCTATATTTTGTACTAATGTAGGTGTAATAATTAATAATTTGTGACAGAAAAAAAAACTAAACGAAATAACTTACTAACACGAAATATTGGTCGTTTACCTTAGTTGCTGTAGTTTGCAATTATAATCCGACTAAGTAAAAAATCATTAGTTAGTGCGTGTATACCGAATGTAAGTGAATTTTGAATTTATGTTGGTTACTATCTTTTTACTTTCCTCTATGGTTACTATTTATGTCAAATCTTCCTGTGAGTATAAATGTTCCTTGTGTCAAATCGAAAATGTCAAATGTAATTTTCACGTTTTAATAATTATTTATTTTGTGTTTTCTTTGCGTATTTTGTTGTGTAAAAGCTAGCTTGTTAAGATTGATAAGAATAAAATTAGAAGCAGTCGATTAGAGGAGTTTATGGAAAGGTGAAATAAAAGGTTGGTACTTGATACAAATCCTCGGACGATTCGTCCAAGTACAAATCATTAGAAAACTCAGATAAACCTAAATCCAACCAGAAAAATACTTTCATGAAAGTTTTTATTAAACCTTACGCTGTTTTAGTTTAAGTTTCTCTTAATAATTGTTTCTTTATATTTATGATTAGCTATCCATGACCTTGATTTGTTTTTACTATCGGCCATAGATGCATTAATTGCAATTTTTTAAAGACGACCTGCCCCATGCTCCAATTGCCAACCTTACTTTTAAAGCTTAAAATATGAGCAATAGACGATTAAATAACGTGTCGTAAGCTTATGTAAATCTCAGACTTTGATATTGTGTGACAAGCTTACGACACGTAATAACGTAGCGTTCAAACGCATAGAATGTTGGCCATTTGAGTAGGGGGACAGCGTGATTACGATAATAGCCTAGGTCTTATTTTAACACGATAGAGCTTAATGAGAATCCCACAACTTATACAACTTATGGTTTACTTATTTCATTACAGATAATGTGTGTATCATCCCACAATCGACAAAAATATCCAGTTTCCTTCCAAATTAATAAAAACGTACAAGTTGGACGAAATACAACCTGGCAGAGCGACATGCGGCAGATACCTACGTTTTTTGTGCCTTATTCAAATATGATATTAAATAAACAAATAAGGCCCCAAATGATACAAATCTACGAGTTAAAGTGAGATCTTTTTTTAGGAATATATAACATAAATCTTTACTTTGTAATAATAAATATTCAAATTTATTGATAAGTTGTTTTTATTTAAAATGGTTTCATATTTAACCTCAATTTCAAATAAAAAAGTTATAGGCCTTAATTTAATAAGTGTAATCGATTTATTACGGCCAAAGTCAAGTTTTCGGAAAATTAGATTTAGTTAGAACTGTTTTCTTATATTCCTACTGTTCAATAATTAATTAAATAATATATAAAGACTTAAAATTAGATAGGCCTTATTTGTATCAAGTATTACGTTGATATGGACGGAATTAACATATTTGCAACTAAGTAGATTATTATTTAGATTTAACACAATATTTTCTAATTTTGTAACATGCTTGATAGGAAGGTACTTAATTATTTTTTTTTACATTAGTTTCAAAGTCGAGGAATGCGTTACGTTACGGCGTATTTGAATGGTGACCTTAGTAAGCCCACTGAATGGAGGGCCCACCTAGAAGGGCCACTATTCAGCGTTGGGCACAACCTGACCCACCCCCTGACTAGAGGATTTCTAACACGGGTTTTCATATTTATCGGTTTATAATTTGCCCTTGATTTCGTTGCATTATGCAGCTGTGGCGCACATATTTTATGCTAAATAAGCTCTGAAAGATATTATTTAGACTATTTTAGACACAAAAAATACTAAATTAAATTAAAATAGAAGTATTCACGCCAATGACTATGCTGTACCGCGGTTTGATTACATTCTTTTTTGTTATACCTATTTTTTACATTCCTCCATGCCATAGAGGATAGTAAAAGGTATACTCATTGATCTCACGCCTCAAAACGCAAGTGAGTAACTTTACTACTATCGTTATGGTATTTCTCGATACCATCTGTCAATTAGTAACTCATGGTACCGAATTGCTATGAAAAAGGCCAAAACGTTACTCGATGCTCGCTAGCGAGTATAGTAAACTATTGTAGTTTACTATACCAACTCATGGTAGAGCTACTGTTCAGCCGTTTGAAGATCATCAGCTCTTTTCTAGTTGATGAGGGAATCTGACTTCCTTCCATTATGTCCCATCGATTCGAAATTTGGTATCGTGTTACTTCAATGAATTTGAAAGTATATGGTAAGGTAACCATGACCTGATCAGCCGTTTGAAGATTGTCAGCTCTTTAATAGTCGAAGGGGATCTGACTACCTTCCATATTATGTAGTATCGATTCGAAATTTGGTACCGTGTTACTTCAATGATCCAATTGAAAGTATGTGGTAAGGTAACCATGACCGGACCCTTGATTACGTAAGTCTGTTGCTAACAATTCTCGATTGAAATCGATTGAAAGCGCAGTTACATTGCTGCTTTAAGTAAGATAGTTGTCACATTGGTTCTTACTAAAGCAGCGATGTAACTACGATTTCTGTCAGAGTTGATTGTAACAAAGTTACGTAATTAACCCCCGGGGTCGAGGGGTTTTTTATTTTTTTTATTTTGTACTTGTTAGTATTTGTTATTATAGCGGCAACAGAAACACATCATCTGTGAAAATTTCAACTGTCTAGCTATCACGGTTCATGAGATACTGTCTGGTGACAGACAGACGGACAGTGGAGTCTTAGTAAATAGGGTCCCGTTATTAGTCTTTGGGTACAGAACCCAAAAACACTTAAGTGTTCAAAGTTGGTTTCACAAAGCAAAATATCTTTACAAATTCATAAAGATACCAAATACTCATCTAAAATAATTAGTTAGTGGTTGAAATTCTCTGCATAATGCATTAAAATTCCGTTTTACTATTACTATGTAATGTACCATTTAATGGTATATGAAATAAATAAACAAATAAACGTTTTTGCCTTCCATTGAATGTTGTATTAGCAAAACAAATTATTATAATATTATTAATAGAGTGATCGCTTAATACTTTCCAGTTAAGGCGATTAATTCTGAATATTATTTACACATTCAAGTTTCATTTATATTTCGGTAAGATACCACAGCTCATGTAAATGCAAAAGGTCGTAAAACCCGCATATATATATCCCACAGAAATTTCAACCTAAGTACAATTCCAGGGTTGAATTCGACCGAGTAACATAATCCCTCAGAATTATTTTCTGTATCGTAAAAGCTTTAGGTTTAAATAATAATAACAACTGAATACACGTGACCTCATCTTCGTTTAATTCTCACAAATTCATATAGAAACGTACCTTGGGGAGCGAGGTTACGTAGCTCGATGGCTTTCGTATGAAAAAATCAACCATTTTCATTTGAAATTGCCTCTCGTAAAAGCGTTTGCTGCGAATGGGGAGAATGTATTACAAACAAGCGAAAGTGCCAAGTGTCTGTGGGTATGTGTTTAGTCGATGTGCTTTATAAAGTTTAATAGCGTTTCCTTTCCGAACGAGTGTGTCGACACGTAATATGTAAAGAGCGTTTAACACTCTCCGCCGTAGAGTGAAATCATCACGTACTGAAATTTAGGAAACAGGATTACTTTTATGTATCCTCAAAAGGTCACAAAAACAAAAGGGTTACGCTTTCTTTTGTTTTTTCTTATTTTATGTGGCTTTGTAAGGGCTTGGCAACAAAGCCTTGAAGCAACAAAGATCAGAATTTTAGTAAGTGACCTGGTAAAATCTTAAAGCTATATTAGACAGTTTTGCTCTAACTATTAATTAATTAGGTTTTATGACTTCTTTAAAAATAACGTCTGAAATAAAACAAGTAAAGTTTTCATGATATCTATTCATCTGGTTTTGAATTAAAACTTTGCCGACGGTATCGATATAGTTGGGCGGAACTTTTCTGAGTTCCATTTTTTCTAAGACAAAGGACGAGAGATCCGCGAGTGTCTCCGAATATATTTGTAAGTTGTTTTAGGACGGTGGTGTTGGCTCAAACTTGCGCATAATCTGTCACACTAATAAGATAACCAAACGTAAGAAAACCCCGTGTTACATTTGACGAGTACGACAGATTAAATTTCCATCATAAAGGTAAACAAAGGCAAGGTAACGCAGTGCCCGAGTTTTAAGAGTAACGCTAAAATTCTGCGCGACGTAAACGCGACAACAGGTGTTACGTGATAATGACTAAACAGCTTTTGAATTTGTGATGAGGGCACTGAGTAGAAGTAAGGGAGGAGGGGGTGACGTCACCCGAGCCGTTGCGAAGAGTTAAGCTTCGTGCGTGCTGCGCTCATCATTAATAATTTGCGTTCAGGAGCCATGCTGAAGTGAAAACGACTGTATATTTAATGTAGTACACTTAGAATAATTCCTCTCTGTACGTTTCTGACACTTTCTTTTGATTTATTGATTTGGGATAAGCTGGCGGTAAAGAGTTTGTTTTTGGTCGCAATAAAAGTAACAGATTCGTAAGCTTCGTTGGAAAAATGTTATTCCAACTCAAACTTAATTAAGAATTAAGTTGTAATTACTCGTAAATATTTCGGGAAACAAAGTGTACGCTATCCTTTTTTTACACGACTGCCCAAAAAGGAGTGTATATGTGTTCAGGATTCATGTATGTTTGTGGGTATGTGAGTTTCTTTATTCCACCATAACTTCTAAATGCCTGAACTGATTTGGATGAATGGGGTATCGTTGGAATCCTTGCAGTATCCCGAGTGACACTGGCTATATTTTTTTTTGAAAAAATTTAATGTGGCGACTGTACGACGCCACTTTAAAACGCGAAATTTTTTTTTCTTTTATTATACAATATGGGCATCAAATGAAAGGCCTTGATGTGCACATTCTAAAACTATATAATTTGTCACTAAAATGTGTAAAATAAAAATAAATAAAATTAAAAATATTAAAAACACGACTGCCCTACCAAAAAGGAACTAAAAAGTTGAAGAACAAGTGTAATTTGCAGTCAATCACCTCTTTGATAAAAAATTGTTCCATAAAACGGTCCCCCGACTGCAAATTACACTTGTTCTTTAACTTTTTAGTTCGTTTTTGGTAGGGCAGTCGTGTTATTAATATTTTTTAATTTTAATTTTGACAGAATCAAATGCTGACTACACCTAGTTGGGTGAAGACCTTAGTATATTTTATCTCAACATCTATATTTTGAAAATTAATTGGCTCAGTAACCTCAATACGTTTTACGTAATACGTAATTACCTACCTCTTTCGCAGCCTTTTACTTATTTGTTTTTATGCACAACGGTATAGTGCTCAGTCTTCACCTCACCATCAGGTGAGGTGAAGTGACTATAAGGCCGAAAGTGGAAGCGCACTACACCCAGAATCCTCATCAGTGAGGAACTGGCTATCATACCCGTAACTGCCGGAACACAACAATTTTTAAATTGGCGTCAAACTTAGGTAAAATGGTGGTAGCTAGCCAGCCTTACTCTAAATAAGCCCTATACCAACTAAACCGAGTGCAAATTGTATCCCCTCTGGGAATCGAACCCGGGACCCCTGCGTTTTAAACGGGTGGGCGAACCACTAGACCACAGAGGTGGCTGAAAATTAATTACAATTTGAACCAATGAGGAATAATAATAAACTCGCCCAACTAAACCAGGTGCAAGTGGCTCGCAAGAACTCATTTCGAATTCCTTGCCCGTACTTTCAAAATTAAATACCATTTAAGTAAGAAGATGTAATTAAATAACCACGACTTCTTTACCGTACAACAATAAATTATATTTCACAATTGGAAGAAAATTTATGTTATACGGACTTCTGAGAATTCCGTTAAAAAAGAAGCAATAAGTGCGGTCTGTTATTTTTCATGGAATATTAATTCATTAGTCGAAACAGGTAAGTAGGTACTAGTGAAATCAAATTAAGTAAAGAATAAATAAAACTGACTAGAACGGACACTCCCGCTCCGAACGGGCTCAAGGTCACGATATTAGCCTACACGTTAAACGGGATACTCAGTCGGGCTATCACAACTGGCGTCGCCGCACGCGCATTTGCCTGTTTTTGCGTTCCGTATTATTTTCTCTGTGCGTAAGATCTTAGAAACAAATTTTATTACAATGGCGCCAAGTTATGGTGCTGTGTTTGGTCGTGCAAACAATTCAAAACAATGCCACAAAATAAAGATTTTTTAAGTTTGCCCAAAGATGATATTATGAGGTAAATAACATTTTCTAAATATTTTTTTCGTTTTCGTGCTTAATTTATTAAAAGGTCATGTACAGATTGTTTAGCGCAAGGCACAATATGTACCTACCTAAATAAGCAATATTTAACAGTAAGCACCCCTGGCAACGCCTGGACGACAGCGGGGCGTAGCGACGTGAACGGGGAAGTAGTTATATAAATGGCGGCATTTGGGACTCGGTCAAAGAAGAGTCCGTTCTAGTCAGTTTTATTTATTCTTATGGCAATGCCTTAGTTTTTGAAAAATAGAAACCAATCAGAGAAACTAGTAGTTTAATTAAATGTAGTATAACCAGAGATGTGCAAAATACTTTATTAAAAGTATTTAAATATAAAATACAAATACTTGGCTATTTTTTGTATTTCAAATAAAAATACAAAATAGTTTTCAAAAAAAAGTATTTAAATACAAAATACGTATTTTCAAAATACTTTTTTCAAATAAAATACCTTTTTTCGTATTTTATTTTTTATCATTGTTATTATTTTTATGAACAGTTACAAGTGTACTACCACACTAGGTACTTACACTACACAGTCCATAATAATTAATTAGAAGACGTTATCTTTATCTTTTGCAATAAACAAAAAAACACAAAGTTTCAGAAAGCGTTATAAATGTTTGTACAGTGCCTTTGGTCTTGAACTAACGATAATTTAAAGACGTGAAATATACCTAATTTTATTGACAAAAACATCCACATGTTGGGGTCTATCCCCAATTCCCCACTCCTGTTGGAATGGCCGCCATTTTAAATTTGACTTTTTTTTAGATGACCTTCCGGAAAAATATAAATTTCTCCGGATTTAGAAGTCCTAGAGTTATAACAAAAATACTGTTCGAAAGCTAATAATACCACCTATCAACTTAAAAAAATAATGTGTGAACTTTCAACTCAAATATGACAAAAAATTACTGAAGTAAAATTTTATACGAAATTTGTGTACTTTTTTTGAGTTTTTATTACATTTCTCAAAAACTAGGACATTTGCATTATTCAAATACACAGGGATATTATCTACAAAACGACTTCAAAATTTATTGCTCTACGTTGCATTTTTTGAGAGTTATTTTTGTTTGAATTATGACCCTTAAAATGGCGGCCACTCCAACAGGAGTGGGGATAGACCCCAACATGTGGGTGTTTTTGTCGATAAAATTAGGTATATTGTTATGAAAACAACTGCCTCTCTCATGCCTAATACATAACATAAGAAAACAAAGAGCATGACCATGACCGACACTAGATCATTTCATGAACTTTCTTCTAAAGTAACAATAATTAACCGCAAAAAATACAGTTTCCAAAAAACAACGCAATTAGACAATGCAACTGTTCCACTCTGTTCCCTTGACCTGTGGCCCGATTTTTAATAAAGTATGATACAGAAATAATAATAATAATAATAATTAAATCATTTATTCAAGCGACCATGGGCATGGAAATGAAACTTGTTTCCAAATATAGATATTATCAATATCATTCGGGTTGTCTTTTTTCAACAGACTTCAAAAAAGGAGGAGGTTCTCAATTCGATTGTATTTTTTTATAGTTGTTCGCGCGTATCTTCGATATTTATAGACCGATTTTGGTGGTTATTTTTTGTTTGATTGAGTTTTCTTGCGAGATGGTCCCAATTTTGATTATTTTTTAAAACGTTCCAGTACTTTTCAAATAATCCTGAAAATACTATGATTTTGCGTTAACTACCTTGACGATTTGGTTATTATGAACCGATTTTTTGTTGGAAAAGGGATACCCTTAAGTGTCCTTTTAATTTGATTGACATTGGACCTTGGGCTTCGAAGATATTCGAGGGAACTCCTCAAACTCAAATAGTATATGTATAGTGATTGTGATATTGGTAGATTTGTGACAATCCTAAACAAATCAAGTTATTAACTCTTAAAATTAACTATTAACTTAACTAGTAATTAATTATTAACTCTTTAAAAACAAACAGCGTAAATTAAGAAATTGAGTTATGGGCATTTTGAAAATATATAAAATTAAAAAATATTACATGCTTAGACACTTACCACAAAAAAGTTAAAAATAAAAAAGCTTCTTTAAAAAAAAGAAATACCTTCAAAAACCTAAAAATAAAAACAATAACAGCTTCAAATAGCTCTAAAAGGCAAGAAGTAATATTAAAATTACCAATACGCATATCAATTTTAATAAAAAATAACGTCTAATGAAGTCGGGTGGGGATTTTAGAACAAAAAAAGTTTTCCTCCATCGAACCCCAACCGACTTCAATAGACGTTTTTTATTAAAATTTATATGCGTATCTGTGATTACAATATTATTTCATGGTTTTTAGAGCTATTTTTAACGATTTTTGTTTTTATTTTTAGGTTTTTGAAGGAGGTTATAACTTTTTTCACTGGGATACATTTTTTTGGTGCCATATTATAAGTCAACCCTAATGAAAATAAAATCTAGAGAAAGAAAATTTTAAATTTGTCGCGGGTTTGAGATGACACGACTCGTTGGCCAGACTTTATACTTGGAAACAAGTTTCGTTTCTGTACCATACTTTTTTTTAAATTGGGCCAATAACGGCAGACTAATTTTTACAAACACTCTAACTTGGGATCTTTGTAGCTTTAAAAAATATTAGTGTTAAAACTGGTCAAATAAATAAAATATGGTATAAAATAACTTCATATTATTTCACTGATTTGTTCAAAGAGATCATCCTTAATATTATACGCAGATCGGCATACGTGGCCCACGTCTGCCTAGTGTAGAATCTGCTGAAATGCACCCATTAGAACCCATTGGTATAGATAGAAATTAAACGAAGTGTCATGACAAATTACCGAGCTCTGTAATTGGTTGTTTTGTTTTGTTTGACATTGACATGACATACATATGACATACCACAGAATACATATACCAATACACAGAAAAAAGTAATTTGTATTTTAAAAATACTAAATACCTCATAAAAAGTATTTCAAATAAAATACAAAATACATTTTGAAAAAAAGTATTTTAAATACAAAATACAAATACGTATTTTGTATTTTGTATTTGTATTTTAAATACATGTATTTCAAATAATTCACATCTCTGAGTATAACTCAAAAGCTAACTTAAGCCCGCCGGTAACGATCAATTGCGATTGTCAATTTTTCCGTCAATTCCATTGTTGGAGCAATTGACAATCGCTTCAATTGCACGCGTAAACGATCAATTTTTCCGTCAATGGGCGTCAATTGCGGAAAAATTGACAATCGCAATTGATCGTTACCGGTGGGCTTTATAGTATTTTAATGTAGGTAGGTATGTATTTTTGTGTAATTGTAAACTTAAGAGGGCTCTACACTCGCGCCGCGAACCGCGGCCGCGAATCACGGGCGCGGTTTGCGCATGAAAACGGTACGAAAAATATAGCCCTACAGACTCGCGCGTGAACAGCGGCTGCGAATCACGGCAACATTAGTTCGGCACACAAGTTCTTTGACGCGGACCAAAAAACCGCCACCGGACGGGGAACGCCGCGAAGCGTGAACGCGAAGCCGCGAATCCCATACGCGAAGCCGCGAAACCCTCCACACTCGCGGTTCGCGGCGTTCGCGGGCTTTCGCGGCGCGGGTGTGGAGCCCTCTTTATATTTCAATTTTTCTGTTATGGAAGACTGAAACTAGGGAAAAATATTGTGACTCACAATGTAGCCGTCTTTAAACACTTTTACACCGAAAAGAAAAACATTTCATTACTCCATCATAAATAAAGCTACCCACTTCAGTAACGTAAAAGAGGAACAACAAAAGAATCAGTCTGCCACAAAATGCGTGCGTTATTTAATTTCTTAGGTCATAAAAAATAATTACCTCTCTCAAACCATACAACATTCTCCTCTGAACCTTTCCACAATATCACACAAAGCCCACATACCTTAATTTACATTCTTAATGCGATGAGGTGATTCGCGGATGCCTGTACTAACCCCTAACACCCACACATCAACGAAAAAAATTACACCATTACATAAGACGACAACTTTTTCCATTTCCCCTAACGATGTGCCCTGCTCATCCTGAATACACCTTTAAACTCTTATGGCACTAAACATAAAGATCTAAATCGAGCAGAAAATTTGAGACGACACCATAAACTTTCCCGGAGGAATTCAATAGAGAGAGCTACGCGCAAACGCTGATGGCGCAAAAAACATTCTCATAGTGTCCCTTAATATCGAATGTCCTATAAAACGCGATAGGAACGGCGTTGCTTATCTCCAATGTCCCATGGGTGAGCTAAGTTGACCTCCGACCACTCTGGACAAAGACAGATCGAAGTAGCAACAAAAAAAAAGATATTACCTGATTTACGACCTTCCTCTTGACCGTGTACCTCCTTACATAATAAATTTGCCCAGTCCTTTAAAACTCCGTGCCTACATCGATTCTACATGATCATACATAACATAACCTATCCATGCGTTAATAGTTATTTATGCAACTGTACTATAACGAGGGGTATTAAAACACTAATGTGATAATAGTATCACATGAGTGTTTTAATAGGTATTAAATATATATATATATTAATATAATTAGGTAATTATGAACAGTTGCATACAAGACTTTATCTACACCCATTTTTTTATTTTTTTATTTTTATTAGGGAAACAAACAATATTTTAATACATATGGATTAAAAACACCCATGATATTTATCTAAACCCATGATATGTATCCTCTATAAAGGTTTTGACTTTGACTTTGTCTTTGACTTTGACTTTCCTCTCCCTCCTCGTCGTTAAGTCTTCCGAAAGAGTGTTATAATGTTGTACTGAATTTCATAATGCACGCTGCAGGATCAGCTCTCGCTCGGGATATTGTAATGATGGCAGTAAGCTAACTGTTTCAGAACCCCTTAAAGTATGGGTGTAGATGAATTCGTTTAAAATATGCCATAGAGGTCTTTTACCGAACGTTACACTTGTGAAGATATCACGCCTATCATATCCATCACAAAGTCACAACTATAACAATAGGTATTTCTAATTAAAATAAAATTAACCATCCTGCGAAATAATTATGTTCTTAAATAAAACTGTTTTCATTATTGTAGTCTCTCATTATTTCGAGCTCGTAAACAGAGTACAGGAACGTGCACCCAAATGAGTGCCCCGAAATAAACGAGTAATTTTGCCCACCTGTAAACAGAAGGTCGGCAGTAACTCGGCGATGTCAGTGAAACATTTGATCCGCAGTTATCAGGAGTCTGATCACGCGCCGGAGCATTTATCGCGAGATGCGCTCGTAAAATGAAATAAATTGAGGCCGCGACTGACCGGGACCTCTCGTACGGAATTGGCCACCCATCAATGACGTGACGAATTGCCCATCACGTTTCCGAGGGGGACACTTTGGGGTTAATCTGAGGAAAATGCACGAAATTGGTGTGTTTATTTTAGAAACAGTATTAGAGTCAAATAACTCTTTTAAATATTATACACTAGGGCACTAAAATATTAAAATCATCTTTGCAATACAAGAAGTACTTATACAATTAAGGTTATATTTAACGGTTACATTTTCCCGATAGAGAACTTTGAATTACTTATAGAGCTGTTGGCCATCTCTTTATTAAGACTTGACTTTATTAAATTAAATTGAAATTCATTTATTTGCGAGAAACATATAAATACAGTTAAAAGTATAAAGGTTATGAAAGTAGTTAATTATCATCATTGTTTTTTATTGAAATCACCGCATTTCCCAAAAAAGATTGCTTTGTGGCACGTGACAAAAAACTTCTAGACGAATCGACTCGTTTGCTAGCAATCTAGATAGAAGTAGCAGAACAATTAAAATTGATTCAGCTAAGAATTCCAAACATGCTGCTATTCAGTGGAAATACGCAAAAGCGGCCTTTTTAACCCACTACAGCCCTAGTCAATATTGAGTGCGATGGAGACGGGCGGCGACGTCAAAGCGATTGGTCACGCGTCGCGACGCCGCATTCTGCCCGCACCGCGAAGCATTCTTCAACTCTTCGAGAATTTGCCCGCTTACTGGGTATTTTTCTATCTTTGTTTGATTTTATTCGGATATTGTTTTTTGTTGTGAATTTCGTATGGATCGGTTAAACGTTTTTATCTTTTAGCGTAGCAACAATTTATATCTTGACGTTAAACTTGTTATGGTTCGCAATACCTTAAGAGGATTAAGCAAAAGTATGTAGCAATAACAACAAGCATTATCAAATATGTGTATACTATAATTTTGAATGAAGTAAAAGAGGTCATGTTGGTTCCAGCTGCTTTTACAGTCATTAACACCCACCAATTCAGATTGGGCCTGCATTATGGCCTGATTATGGTCCATCTTCCTTTCCACTTAAGGAAGGCCTGTACATACAATACCGTACATAAGGGTCCCCCCAGACCTACCGGTTTCGTTTCTTTGCTTTGCTGTTCTACTTGCTGTTTAGAACGCCGGCCAACCAGGGTAATTTTCAATCTATCGCATATTTGGACCAGACCAAATTGGCAAGATAGCCATTAGCTTGGTGTTATCAAATATCATCGTCTGGGTTGCGAAGTAGGAAGCTTCTGGGAGATATGCCACCCTGAACATGGTCTCCGATTGCTAAAAATAAATCGATCGCATATTTATATAAATTGTGAACAGGGTTGTGGGTGTCATCATTACCTATCTGAACTATTTTTTGTGTTTTCATAACGATCGATAATTTTTAAGTTTTCATAACGATGTTGCATCGGTTTTGAGATACGGCATTCTATTGTGGGGTGCTTCTGCATCATGCTTCAAGATTTTTTTGATCCAAAAGAAGTGTATCAGGGCGATTTGTGGAGCAAAACCATTAGATAGCTGCAGACCTTTGTTCAAAATATTACAATTACTTACAGTCACAGGTTTATACATTTATGAAGTTGTATGTTTCGTTAGGAAACATTCACAATTGTTTGCACAATCTTGCACGACTAGTAGATATTCTCGCAGAGATCCTACTAAAATTCAAATACCTGGCTCTCGAAGCATTATGCACAGGAAAAATTGTAATTTCATGGCATCCTTCATATATAACCACATCCCTATGCACATTCGTGAGTTGCCATTTAATCAATTTATAATATGTTTAAAAAAATGGTTGATAGAAAAATGCTTCTACTCACTTGAAGAATATTTTAATTGTAAATGTTAATATTTAATTTACTAAATTTCTGATGTTGACATTAATGAATATTTTTTTCCTTTTTTTAATGCAATTCAATGTGTATGTACATAATCTATTTTGACATTTTTACTATCTTTTGACATTTTTGTGACATGTACTAATTTAAAAATAAAATGAACTGAAGATTTTATAATATCTTATTCAGTTATCTATTGTCAAGATAATTACTTTTAATAGAAAAATTGTTATTTTGTTATTTTAAATGTAATTTAAATGCAATTTCAAAAATTCTTATAATTTCCACATACTAGTTTTAGTGTAATATGTTGTGATCATTAAATATTTAAAACAGTTGTATTTTACCATGTTACAAGGTGGAATAAATGATTGATTGATTGATTGATCGTTTAAGGAACAAAGCTCACAAGAACATTCTTATATGTGAAATGTACTTAGATTTAAAATATGCGATAGATTGAAAATGAGCCTCTTGGCCGGCGGTCCATTGCCGAACAGCAAAGCAAAGAACGGAAACCGGTAGGTCTGGGGGGACCCTAAACCATCAGCCATATTTAATACCCCCACTGCTAGGGCACAGCACAGGCCTTCCTTATGGGTGGATAAGTAGGATGGGCCACAACCCACCACGCGGGCCCAATGCAGATTGGTTAAAAATACCGTAAATTAAAAGCAGTCGTGCCGTGTTAAAGTTATGCGTGATACCGTTAATGCTCATCAATGGTAAATGAAATTAGTTAATCGGCATGCCAATTAAACCATTCTGCGTATATAAAATTATGCAAACATACAATTAAATACGTGAAAGAGCTTTATGCTGTTCCTGTTATGTCAAACCATATTGATGACAAAAACTTGATGCGAGCGAAATAGCACCCCCATTTTAATCTCGAAATAATAATTTCCGGTAACATGATTAATTACAAACTTCGTCACAGTATAAATAGAGGAAACCAAAACTTCATTACTGCCAATGAATTGTTTTCCGACCAATTAGTGCGTTGAATGAACCAGAATTATTCGACCCACGCAGTCCCACAAAGTGGGCATTGGCCCGCTCTATCTTTTAATTATTCATGCATTTGCAATACTTTTCTGTGCTAAACTATTTTCATAACATAAAATATCGTATTAAAATAATGCTTCATTAAATTCAATAAAACTTTTTGAGATGCATAATGTATCCTTTTGAATTTTTGATATTTATTTCACGACAGCTTGCGTAAATTCAAATTAAAAATATTGCAGACCCGTAAGCAAAATTAGCTTTAATCAGTATATTTAATGAAAATTATAATTTAAAAATTTAAAATTATATAAAAAAAACTAAAAACATGTTATAGCTTTTACATTTTTTTCTTTTTGCTTTTATTTGTATTTTCAATACCTACTAAGATGTTAGACTAAGATTTTAAAACTGTTGTAAATTAACCTTTTGTACAAATGCTGTGCATATCTGTAATAGTCATATACACTAGCTATGTAATGTGAAAGGATATTCTGCAAATGTACTGTGTATATTATTATGATGTTGATGTGCCTCATTAAATATCCTACTAAAACTGAAACATAATTTTTAATTTACTACAAACGGAAGGTTCCGTTCCATCCCGGTACTCTGTGAAGACATTCACGCCTATTGTTTCCTTGACAAAGGGCAGGGTGTCGGTTCCAATTGATCACGCCCGCCCTGCGTTCGCGGTCCTATGTAGCCTTCATACATAAGTGTGGGTTTGTTTGTGATTTCTATATCCAGCTTTATAGCATTTATTTCAACTTTTGAACTCACTTTTTAACATAATTATTTGAATACTAGTGTAAGTAAATCAACCTCGAACTCCCGGTCCACATATCGCTGTAAATATTCCCGGTACATTTTTTTTTTATATAGAATGGGATAGTGCTTGGCCTTCATCTCACGTAATGTTAAATGACGATAAGGCCGAAGGTGGAAGCGCATTACACCCGGAATACTGGCTATCTTACCTCTAACTGCCGGAACACAACAATTTTTAAATTGTTGTTATGGCGTCAGACTTAGGTAAGATGGTGGTAGCTAGCCAGGCGGACTTGAAATAAGCCCTACCACCAACCAAACCGAGTACAAATTGTACCCCCCTGGGAATCGAACCCGGGACCTCTGCGTCTTACACGGGTGGGCGAACCACTAGACCACAGAGTTAACTATGTGAAGACATTCGCCATTTGCGCTTATTGTTTCCTTGACAAAGGGCAGGGTGTCGGTGCCAATTGATCTCGCCCGCCCTGCGTCAGCGGTCTTAAGGCTCCATAGCCCTTATGTGGCGCCCTCATCTTAGCGCTATCACAGTTTTAATACTACTAACTGTTGTCCGACTCATGTACTTGCGCGGGGCAACGATGGGGGGTACGCGGGGAAGTGAGCGGCAGAGTAGGCGAGCGTAATCTCCTCCAGTTTGCGCTCTCTAACTTGAAGGGGTGTACATTTTAAGGAGCGTAACGGAATTTCAAAACGTCATAATGGTTTACAGGATTTGTTCTGTTTTTAATTGTAAATTCACGTCAAGGTTTGATAGGGACCATCAAACTGAACAACTTTTACTATGGGACAAACTTTGAAATCGCGAAAAAACAATCAGTTGTTTCATGTTTGCTGTTTCTGTTTTGTGTGTTACGGTGTTATTTTTGAAAAGGCCCTGTTGACTATTTTTATTCTTTCGTTATTACAAATTCAAACTTTTATGTAATATATTTGAGTAGTTTTTGTAGTGACAACCCTGACCCTTGATGGAGTTTCTGTGCTTATACCTACACAGTGGCGGCATGCGTTTATCAACAAGGAAGTCGGTTTACTGGTAGTACTTCCTTATACTGTGGCGCTATCGCACACGGGCAACTTAGTCGCCCAGCAACAGTTTTGTCTCTCACATGGTTTGTATGAAAAGTTGCCGACGACCGTGTCGCTTCGTGTGCGCGCTTCCATATAAACCCGTGCACTTGATGTGAGAGACAAAACAGTTGCTGGGCAACTAAGTTGCCCGTGTGCGATAGCGCTTAATAGTATTTATTGCTCGCTAAGTACATAGTGCATCGTAAATTCACATGGACAAATTGAAGCTAAGGTTCTATAGTATATTTACAAATAATAACCTCAGTAAAATATAGTTCATTGTAGTATGTAGCAAAAGTGCTTAAAGTGGCCAGTTTTTGCTTTTTTGCCCACTAATACTACGAACTACTACTATGAATTTTCGATACATTATGTGCCAAGCAAGCAATACAATGATGGTGCCACTTTGACGTGTTAAGGCCCTTAATACAAAATTTGAGGGTTTGTCAGCGATTTCTATATTCATACTTTTAACTATTTTTCTTTTGAAACTAGTTTTTCAACATATTTAATGATGTTCTCGATCCACATAGCTGCAGTAGGTAAATGATCTTGGGAAGTCATAAATTAAAATTTAAATGTAGTCAAATAGCGTTTACACGGAAAATGTGGCTTTGTTTGTGGTTTTAATATTAATACATTTTATTATTTCTATCGCAATTTTTAAGTATTTTACATACTTAATATTTTTTAGAGCATTAAGAATCTAAGATAACTCTAGATATAAAGTTCATTCGCTTAGATAGTGTCGGTACACCCGCAAGCACTTGTGTTCAGAGACAGGAATACCGGTAACAAACACAACTTTTCATTATGGCACTTCTATGTAAACTGCCAAAATCCAAATTGACTTGCAGGTGTACGCCGCACGCGGTATCCTTTGTTTATGCGGTGGCATCTTTTGACAAGAAGCGGCACGTGCAAAGGCGGCGCGATAAAAGGGCGACACTATCTAAGCGAAAGGACTTTACTTATACTTATTGCACGTCTAAAGTAGAAGAAATTAGAAAAGAGAATCAATTGTTCTACAGGATTATTTGTTAAACACCAACAACTTAGACTAGATTACTAACATCATAAACAACAACGTTTGTTTTACGACTTTTCCGGAAAAGGCAATGTTTGGAAAATCTTTCCGTAAACGCTACCACGCTGTACAGTCATGAATTAATGAATGTGCTGGGAAATGTACAAATGTTATACAGGATGTTTGGTAAGAACTATTTTCACAGCCATGTGATAATTTTCAGGATATAATTTTCCAGTGTTGTACTACGAGTATATTCGACTTTATAGGTATATTACCAAACACCTTAGACCATAATAGATACATAGGTACACTAGAAATCTAGAACCCAAGGAATAATATTGTAAAATGAAGCAATTTTGAGATATTTTTTTTTTGTATCAGAACCCCACCCCGGACACTCCATACTTTATTTTTTACATTTAATGGGCTTACTCTTGGCCACATTCGAGAACTCTAAGGCTAAGAAGAGGCCGAAGATGAAGCGAGCTTGCCCAGAAGAAGCCTATTCACTAGTGCCTTAAATATCGCTGGGTTATATTCTATTCTTTCGGGAATACAAACGCAGGCAGGGAATTACACTCCTTGGCTGTGCGCATTAAGAAGGAAGATGAAAAACGCTTCGTGCGCATGCATGGAATGTCAACCAAATAGGGGTGAAACCCCGGCGTGCGTCTGGATGTCCGATGGTAGAACGGGGATGGCGGATTGAGCTCATGCAGCTCAAGAGCACACTCTCCAAAATATAGCCTGTAGAACACCGCCAGACAAGCCACTTCACGGCGATGGGAAAGACTGTGAAGCTTGGTTTTTAATAGCGCACTATCCCCTATGAGTTTTCTGGCTCTGCGTTCAACCGAGTCGAGTGCGGCTAGCTGGTACTTTGCGGACCCATCCCACAGGTGGCAGCAATTACAACCACGCTATTATTATAAACAGAAACAGATGACGTCAGATGACGTTTTTGTACACGCGCAAGTGTGTGTGTAAGTCTAGGGCTACCGTGCAGTTTATATTGTATGAGCGGCGTTAAATTTATAATTCTAATTTTTTGGTAAATAAAGTTACGACGCATTGCTTTGAATATCAAAATAAGTCAAATGAATTACTTAATTAGATTTTTACCGGACTTTGCGAACTAGGTCATAAGTATTAAGTATAACTAAAAACTTCTGTCTGTGTAAAAACGTTACACGCCATTAGTTTTAACTTGCGGGTACAGTTAGCCGCGCAGAAGTCGGCCGCTCTCAAGATAGGTCAATTATCCCCCAGAATGACGCGGCTTGATTAACGAACAGATTTCCCAGTAAAAGCATCGCATCCTCGGCTCTTTATTGCAGTACCTTTGTTAAAACGTTTCGTTTGAAAAACTTAAAGTAACGGTTAACAAACATTTTGTAGTGTTTATTTGTTGGTGTAGATGATTTTATGTTACAACTTATCATTACTTAAGCTGTGACGAAAAAAATTATAAATATAAACAAATTACTTAGGTTCGGTTACTTATCTTAGTACAAACTATAGTACGTTAGATTAGAGGACCGTCGGCCCAGAAGCTCATTTTCAATCTATCGCATATTCGTACCAGACCACATTGGCAAGATAGCCATTAATTTGGTGTTATCAAATATTGTCGTCTGGGTTGTGAAGTAGGAAGCTTCTGGGAGATATGCCACCCTGAACATATGGCCTCCTATACAATGATCTCCGATCGCAAAAAATAATCGATCACATATTGATATAAATGGTGAACAGGATGGTAAATGGCATCATTACAAACATGTTTGACATCGGCTTGGTTAGTTTTTAGGAAGCATGCGCGCGGCCAGGGTAGAAACATAGAGCCTTTTTTCCAAAAAAATAATCGACTGCATATTGGCATGTAATTACATTCAGGGGGTGGGGCAGGTCCCAAGCGAATATAAAACCCTAGTCTTTGCGTCGCTTTCAGGAAGCGTCTAGGAGGTCAGGGCAGGTAAGTATGTACATTTCACATATATGCTCTTGTGATCCTTATTCCTTATTCGATCGATATGAAAACACAAAAAAATAGTTCAGGTAATGGCATCATTACCTGAACTATTTTTTTGGACCCCAGGACCCTGTTCACCATTTACGTAAATATGCGATCGATATTTTTTTAGCGATGGGTGACCATGTTCAAGGTGGCATATCTCCCAGAAGATTCCTACTTCGCAACCCAGACAATGTTTTTTGTTAACACCAAGCTAATGGCTATCTTGTCAATTTGGTCTCGTTCCAATATGCGATAGATTGAAAATGACCCTGGTTGGCCTACGGTCTGGCTATAGTGCCTAAATTCACCTTTCGAGCTTACGCTGAAACAAAATACTTTTGACGGATACAAGCATGGTTTCATTGAAAGTATTTTCGTAATTTGATGCTATTTAGCTTGATTTTCCTGACGTTTTGGCACCTTTTCGTGAGCCTTCCCTCAAGATGATGTTACGAAGATGTTCAGATTTTTTTTCACAAGCAGCTTCAGTCCCTAGTGACCACGGCAGCTGCAAAGGTTCCGAAACGTCGGGAAAATCTAACTAAATAGCAACTAATAACCAAAATACATACAATAAAATTTCGCTAGTATACGTTTAAAATGTTTTGTGTCATGTATAGTACCTAAATGTGAACATGAGTTGGATCTGATGCGAAAATATATAGGTTTAAATATCATAATACACTGGTAATTATACTAGTGTGTAGGTATAAGTATTATGGAGTAGGCTCCATAATTAAACTTTCGTATAATAAAAGAAAATACTGCTAAACATTATTTGCGCCAAACAAATGGCGGCAGTTTGTGGGTACAGTTGATTCGACCAAGGTACAGAAACTACAAACCGATAAAAATGTAGTTAAAAAAATCTGGTGAGACAACCCTAAGATGCAAAACTTCACACTTCCTAATTTCAAAATAGTAATTTTATGAGATTTATTTGGCAGTATTTGTTCATACTACGCCCACACTACGAATGATATCTCCATTTACGGTCTGAGAGGAAACTAACAGTGTAAGCTCGTTAGTTTATTTTCTAACCATGTTTATCCGGAAGTGAATAAAAGGTTTCGCATTATCTGTTGTGAAGTTCAATTATCTGACGCGCAGAAATGACGCGGATCGGATTAGCGGCGAGATGAGCTGGGATATCCTTTCTGGAGCACTTTAACCGAGTACATTACAGTATATTTTATGTAAGGCAAATAAGTATACTTACCTATTAGATAGTGCTCAATTCATACTAAGATCGAATCCCTTTCCTCTTGACTAGATACTACCAGAATATGTAACGATGAAGTCGTTAATCCTACGATATAAGATCCATTTTAGATACGACATAGTTGACCTATAGTCACACGGTAAAGTTTCCCCCACAGAACAAAAAAAAATTTCCTCCCTTGTTTGTGGTTTCTCCGATCTCTAGATTTACATCACAATTGATCCATAATCAAACTTAAGGGAATATTCCCGGTGTACCCCATTTTTGTACCCCGCTGGGAGATATCGGGAGAATATCTGTTTCGTCAATAGTCGTTTGTTTGGCTATTAAATTAATTAATTAATTATAGTCTTTAGTATTCAATCTAAATGATTTTTCCAGACACTTTTTGATCTATTTTTAGAAAAATCATTTTTCCCTTTTTGTGGGAACTAATTTTGATAATAACGAGTGTAACAAGGACCTCAACGAAACCAAATTCCACGCATTCCGCCCATCATGAGGATCATTTTTGTCTTTTGGACTATACCTGGGAAACCAATAGCTACGAAGTTATTGAAGAATAAAGTAAAAAAAAAAAACATTTTTTTTATGAAATCTTATTTTATTCGTTATTTCTTATTTTATGTCCAAAGAAACATGATCAAAATTTTTGTAACAAACAATGCCTTCAAAACGTCATCACTCAATGTATCTCATGAGCACTCACATAAACGCTGTCTTTCAACTCGGCCGCATCTCGCAGGCGCGGTCTGTTGTACGCGTTACATTGCGTGGTAATAATTATTGTATATGATCATTAATGTATGCAATTTTTTACACCAAAAATTAAAATCGTTTCCCACCAATAATTTTGAACAGAAATGGTCCTGATGTTGGGCAGAATACGTAGGCCTAGTCTTTGTTAAAGGTCTTGTTACATCCGGTATACCCTACTGGCATCATTTAACTATGGCACACCTCAACCGTAGTTCAGTTTTCCACAATAGGTAGCGATATTTGCGGTCTGTGCGTCGTTGCGGCGAACCTATACACAAATCAGTAGCCTTTGTTACATGCTAAGCCTATTGCATAGAATGGAGCTTGTAAATCTCTCATAACTAATGCAGACGATAACCTGTGAGATATCTTACATTGAACGGGTTTGTAACGAACGTATAAGAAATGATCGCATTGTGTCTCTTTAGCAATCTTCAAATATTTTGGAGATCTTAAAGGTCCATGATAGGAAAACATGATTTGCGCGAGCCATATTTTTATATAGAATACGTAAAGTTATGGCCACAAAAAATAACATACGACAAGCTAAAGAGATATAGTAGCTACAAGTATTAAATTTAATTATTGCGTATAAACATCACAGATGATTGTAAAAAAACAGAATATCATCAAAAGCGCTTGACGCGGGCCATATTTTTGGGGTAAATAATAGCGAAAATGTATTGAATTAAACATCAAAATACACTGTAATGAGTACATTACACACAGTAGTGCAGTTTCTCCATTAACTTTTTTTCAAGAAACATAATTGTACTAAAGATAATGATGAAAAAACAACTAAAAACATCGAAAAAGTGCAGAAGTGAGGTTATTTTCAATACTCTTAACACGTAAAGAAAAAGACAGAGACAAGTTTTCGCATAAGCGGGCCTTAATTGAAGAATGAAATGCGTTGAACAGAAAGAAAATATTAAAGCCAGCACTTCAATTAATAAAATACTAACTAGGTGAAAACATTATTATAAATTCACGCACCACAAAATAAATCAAAATTGATATATCACCACTTATTTTCGAAGTGCTGTAACCATCAAACCTATAATGGGTGAATAAAGCCTACCACATCTGTTCTCTGGAGAGTAATTGCCGGCGAGTCCAGGGGCTAATGGCAATTTATTGACTATAAAACTTTTATTTGTTCACTTTCCCAAATATATTTGACAAAGGGCAAAAATGTTTCGTAATAAACACTAGTATAAAAGAAGTTGACGGGGTCTTTATTATTTATTTGTAGGTACTGTTTTTAGGATAGGTAAACAAAGGACATAACAAATAAAAAAAATCTAAGCAAAAATAGATGAAGGAACTCCATGGTGAATGTAGTCAAGTAATACCGTATTCCACCCTCAAGGGATGGAAAATCCTAAAAGCCATAAAATACGGAAGTCCACTATCATAAAAACTGTAATAGTTCTTTCACATGTAAAAGGTGAATCAACTCCTTCGCATATTGGTACAGGTATGTTCCCCCCAAGGGATATAAAATCTTCAGGATCATATAAATCACTAACGCAGAATGGAATAGCAAATCTTCATACATCATTCTACCACGAAATACAACCGAGGTTAAAGAGATTTTCTTTAAATCCGTTGAATGAAGAGTTATAGAACTTGATAAGCCCCCGTCAACACACGAGGCAATGAAATTATTCCCTTGTGTTATTATTTTCATATAATTTCAAAATCTTTTTACCTTAGAGCATCGCGGCAGAAGCGCGTCTTACTCTAAGCTTTTTACAATAGAACTACATTGAAGAATCATGATTGATGACTGTTAGTGACGTATTTGTTAAATAAAATGTCGGCCCATCCATTGACACACTTGTAGAATAAGTACACACTGTCATGCATATTTTAATTTGTATGAAAACAAACCATTCAAAATAGCTTCATACTATTGGCGGACTGATTCAGATGCTGTTGAGTGTATCTTCTAGCCGGAACGGAAAAAACCCGACAAGTGCGAGTCGGACTCGCCTACCGAGGCCTCCGTACAAAGTATGTACATATTTACTTACTTTAAATAAAGATTTATATAATTTAATAAATAATAATAAATAAATTTACATTTGTAATGTATAGTTTTCAGATTTTTTCCTGTACTTGTAGTACAAGACAATATTATTTGACAAAGGACATGTCCCATTGCGCCTATGTCATTTGCCCTACCATTCTCAAAAAATGAAAGTCTATCCCGTCTCAATCAAAGTAGTATGTCAGAGTAGGTATTTTACTCTAGAATCAGATTGATAATTATTTTCAGCATTAAAAAGTGGGATTTTTAAGTTAAAACGCTTTTAAATCACATTTTTTTATCATGATAGTACTATTTACTTACATTTTTTTCACAAAATACTTTAGAAAACAACTTAATGTTTTTGTAATTGTTTTTCTAAATATAAAACAATTCTTGACTGATACTATACCTAAATAAAATGTAATTAGCATTTTTTAATTATGAAAGTAATTAAATAAAATGGAACTGGGGCAACGCTGGGACATCTCCTTTCATAGTTCTAGGTCATCGGAAAGTACCCTATAAATTTTGATCCTTATATTATGGTTTTGCACACCCATTGTGGGTAAAATAATATATGACGAACACAATATTGTACCTCTTATGACCTTTTATGTACTCATATTTATGTAAAAATAAATGAATTGAATTGATTCCCTTGAGAGTGTCAAAATATGCGTTTTTTGCAGCATAAACGGCCGTATCTTTTTTTCACAGCTTCAAGGGACTGTGGACTTGAGTATATCAATTTAATTTCAACTCGATATCTTAACGCGTTCCCGAGATATAGGGTCTTGACAGACAGACGCTCATGGGTAAAGGTTATTATAAAGTAGACGATTATCTTAAAGATCAAAATGCGTGGAAATGATGTAACACATAACTACTATAAGTACTTTGTTGCAAATGATAGTAATATAATGAGTCTATGTTTGTTGCCAATAATCCAGTCACCCTGTTGTAATTATCTGGTAACGATATATTTAAGTTTGTAAATATCGTTACTTATTGCTATTAAAGCTGATAAGTTTCTTGCGCCCGTTCTTCTTG
Source organism: Agriphila geniculea (assembly GCA_943789525.1). NCBI lineage: Eukaryota > Metazoa > Arthropoda > Insecta > Lepidoptera > Crambidae > Agriphila > Agriphila geniculea. Next base: position 21,926,538 of record OX038878.1, read on the forward strand.
TCAGTTGAAAAAGTCTTGAACACTGGTAGGAAAATATAGACGATTCAAAAGTACTTGATAATTAAGTTTATTTGAATAAAGCTATTTTTGACTTTGACTTTGAGACAGATGGAAAATAAAGTTTTCCTATAAAGGTTCCGTCTTTTCCTTTTGAAGTACGGAACCCTAAAAATATTAAATTAAGCTCTCAACTTTTTCTAAGTTCAGTTTAGTAAACTGCTCTTCTTTTAACAAAGATTATATTAAATGCCATTATATTTTACGTAGGTATTTCGTGGTTCTTGCAACTTTTTCCTTGATTTTGGATTAGATTCTGGCTAAACGCGAGCTTATGTCGAGTTTATATGTATGAGGTTGGTTTGCTGAACATATGAGAAACTTTGGCCGTTTCTCACAGCAGACGGAATAAGCCCGTGATAGTTTAGATATAAAAGGCAGCGTTTTAAAGTTTTCAGTTAAATTTTAAAACTGTCAGGATTTTTTCAAAATCTACTTCCTGGAATTATTGACCCACAATTTGCATTAACTGTAGCACCAAAATGTCTCATCCTTACTAATATTGCTTACGTCATTAGCATTTTCATAACCTAACCTCTAATAAAGTTAAGGACACGCCCTATTTGATTTGTTTCACTTATGAAATAATGTTATCACCAAAGGGCATTTTCATAACTTAACAGTTAAAAACTAAAGCGTTAAGTACATTTAGTGCTTGCTGAGTTAATAAACTGAAAAAGTGCAAATTCGCTAGCGCATATGAATTGCCCCTCGAGATATTTATTACATACGGCAGTGCATGCTTGAGCACATCGGATCGGACTTATGATATTTTGCTAGTCTAGCTAGCTCTGAGCCTCTAAATTTTACGAACTTTAACGAACTATCAAGAAAGGGTACTAAAGCGGATTTAATCTTAAATTTCATTTTTGTAATACAAATAAATAAAATTGGGAAAGTGAATGTTTTGCTGACTGTCGTCTAGTTCTTATCTAGTAAATTATTGCAACAAAAATCGGACTAAAAACATTAAAACGGACTAGTAAAAACAGACTAAAAAGTAAAAAAAGTTCTTCTGTAAATATTTATAACCCTATAATATTTATACCAACAGAAAATTTAAACTTAAAAACGTGGGGCGCATGCTAAAAACAATATGGATAATTCACAAAATGAGCCCCACGTTTTTAGGTTTAAAAGCATTCAACCAATAGGGTTATAAATATTTACAGAAGAATTTATTTTTTGCTTTTTAGTTTGTTTTTACTAATTCGTTTAATGTTTTTAGTCCGATTTTTTGTTGTAATGATTTAGTCCGTTTTAAAAACTTGTTTTAAAAAATGTTTTTTTCAGTAAATTATTATTTTCTGCTTATTGGTTAACGAGCTTAGAGCAAAAATATAACATCTCCTATTGGAGCACTCGTCGAACGAGCCCAAACCCGATGGGGTTGTATGGTTTTATTATGGAGTTCCAGTGGTCTTTTTACAGCTCCATCATCAGACCCTGGACACTATTTCCCAACAAAGTACTCGTCAAGACGATTCAAACGAGCCCAAACTTTTTCAAAAGTTTCAAGTCTCTAACTTATCGGAAAGTTAGTTTGAAATCGTTCGCAAACTTTGCGGACAAAAAAACAAACAAACAACCAAACAAACGAGAAAGCAACCTAATAAAAACGTGTTAAAATACGCACGTAAGATAGATTTTTTTAAATTATTTATTGTACATAGGTTTTGGTTCATACTATATTACATCCCTGCAAAGTTTCATTGGCTGAGGATTTAATGTTGGGGTTTCCATACTTTTGTATGACTTTGTGGTGGGACCTTTTGGTCACTTCATTTCCTACATGTGTTGGACCATTTTTATCGGAAATCACCACTGCCACAGCGGTAACACCGCCCCTGTACGTGAGCTCTGGCGCCGGTTATCTTGAGCTGCGTCGAGGACTAGTTTTGTCTCTCTCTATTTTGTGATTTCGTGTATGTCTTTCTCATCACGCGTGACTTTGCGGAGTCAATTCCTCGCTCCGATGACTTTGCTGCAACCCAATGCTCGCCCACACCACTCATACATAGCCACGAGCACTTTTACAACACACATGCGTAAGTGTCGGACGTTTATTTACTCATGCGGTTCTATTCGCGTAGCGTAGCGTATATCTTTGCCCTGCCCATTGTTGATCCACTGAGATGTTGAAGACCTCTAAAGTTATTAGTCCCTTATGATACCTTTAGATGTAAAGAGTTGGCTTTTTTACTCTGCAGGACACCAGCACCTACAAGGCTACAAGATTTTTATGAAATGGATATTTGGCAGTGGCAACATATCCCACTGAGAAAATTAAAAATGGATTCAAATGATAGGTAAATATACTCGTATAATAGTGGTGGCCACATAATTAAGAGTCCCTACACAATTTTCGCCGTCATTGTTGCTCTCTCGCTCGCACATTTCATAATGTCTCAAGATTTCTTAAATCTGAGTGCGTAATTGAAATATGTGTCTCGGCCACTTTCCGCAATATAAGATTACGAACATTTTAAAATATATTTTAGGTTTGTGTTGCTGAAGTATAAAATGTTATCTGACAGTTCAAATTACTGTTGGGAACGATAACTTTTTATATTTCAGCAACACAAACCTGAAATATATTTCAAAATGTCCTATTCAGGAAAGTGGCCAAGATACATTTTTAATTACGCACTCAGATTTAAAAAATCTTAAGAAAACATGATATGTGCGAGCGAGAGTGCGGCAAAACGTGTACGGCGTCTTAAGGACGCCAGTCGATTTTCATACATACGGGGTAATTTGAAGCGTTGGGTCTCCGCTCCGCCAGAGATTGGCCTAGCTGTGATCTAAAGATGGCCATCCACCCAAGTAGGGAGTATAGGGAGTATTACAACTTTTAGAATGCTGATCAGATCAGTTGGGTGTGTTCAGCGCTCTGGATATCCTCAATTCACTCCCTGGATAGCCATCATCAGATCACAGCTCGATCAATCCCTTGCGGTGAACTAACGCTTCAAAGTTTCTATTAAAATCGACTAGGCGTCCTTTTTATACAAGGTTATTTTTAGTTTATACAAAACCTCTCGTGGGGTTGATCAGACCATCAAACTGAATAACTTTCAGTATGGGACCAACCTCGAAATCACGAAAAAAGCTGTTCCATACAAAATTACAATCCTACTCCATCGAAATGTATGAAACAGCAGATTTTTTTTCGCGATTTCAAGGTTGGTCCCATAATGAAAGTTGTTCAGTTTGATGGTCTGATCAACCCCACGAGAGGTTTTGTATGAACTAAAAATAATTATGTGGCTACTCTAAAAGTCTACTGTTAATAGGTCACAAAATTGTCCGATCTTATTATCGACAAAACCAGTAAAACTTTTGTATGGTAAGTATAATATATCAGGACATTGAAGTATTTTTTTTTGGAGTTCCATTTTCCACCTCCTATTATAAATGTCAGGTAGCAATCATAAAACAAACGGGACTAAATTAATATAAGTAGAGTAGGTATTACACAAGCTCCCAAACGAAAATCTCTGGAAGGATATTAATTTCTCAACTTAGACGATGGAGGGCAATTAAAAGTTCTGGTTAGAAATGTGGATCGGGAGAAACTCGCAACTCTTAATTCTTTCTCGTTTAATTTCATCTCTGAATCGCAAAATATAAATCTTCGATGAACGCGTTCGGATCTTCGCAAGTTAGTGGTGCCATCTATCGAATAATTGAATTAACTGATATTCGTGACCGCGCTGGCGACTAGGTACCGAGTTTGCAGTATTTTAATTTTATATGATGTAAGGTAATAATTTTATTTTTTTGAATTGAGGTTAGCAATTAAAAAATTCAATTTCCTATTCATAATTTAACTTATCTATACTTATAATTTAATAGTAATTTTATGAATTGCACATATTTTTTAACTTAGTGTGTTGTTTTCGTTTGAGACATCCAGCTGTCAAAAACAAAAAGGTGCCAATTGAAAATCAGCTTCGGTTCTCATCAGCCCGACACATGCTGAATTAGCTTCCGAGTTTGGCGCAGCCGTGAGATCCGTTTTTACTTAATATTTTATGTTTTAGATTTATTCTTGAATTATTTTTTCCTTCACTAATGTACCTGCAACATGTATCTTATTTTTCTCATGCCTGTGTCAAATGAATGTATTTTCTTTCTTTCTTTCAATATCTATGTTTTAAGACTAACGATATTTCAGTTGATTGAAGATTGTTACGAATGTTGATTGAAAATAAATATATGGCAGTTGCAAATGCAGGACTAAACTCAAATAGGTTCTGTTCAGGTTTATATGGTACCATAATTTTTAATTTACGAATAAGCAAACCTTTAAATCGTTGGTTTTGCGAAAATCGTGGATTATTAAATGCGTAAAGTTTTCTACGACTTATCCATATAGATAATAGGTATGACACAAACATAATAAACCGTCTCTGGGGCGCTTTAATACGACACTAGGTACATTTTACATTAATACGGTACAAGTATGCCAGTACGTTTACCAGCCGCACTGTAAACATGTCTATGTCAGACTGAATATTAACTAAAGAAAGGCATAGAACAGTGATTAAAAAAAAATTATCAAAGAAAATTCAGTCTCTCGCAGTCTCACGAAGTCTCGATCTCGCCCATAAACTTTTATTCAAAGGCGCTTAATCTTAGCAAAGGGCAATTGAATAATTTCCAGTTTAACCGAACGACGTTAGGAAATTGTTTCAATTTAAAGAGGACTCTACATCTAATATAATATAGTCCATTGTAAATCTTCCGCCTTTTTTTCGCCGGTCATTATCATTAGTCAAACCGAAAAGGAACGATTTACTAAAAAGAAAGAAGACACTTGGAAAAACGGTCTTAAAATCACACGGTAGCAACCGGCCCAATAACAAACGAATTGCTTATAAATATTAATATATTGAAATCCGTTCCATTATGCAGTCGAAACCGGCAACAACAAAATATCCGGACTTTGCTTGCCACGATAAAGTGGTTAAAATCCGTTTAATACGTTCGCAGCCGTATAAAAAGGGCCTTTGCAAAATTAATCCCCGATCCATTAAAGGCTTCCAATTCTTACTATTGTTGTCAACACAAAGAGTGTTGAGGTTTCAGTTTTTATACAATTTAAACAGTTTATTCGGGCTTTATCTTTTTGTTAGATTAGACATCGGTTTTTGTGTAACGCCCGTTCCTTTTTATGCTTAAAATAACGAATGATATCGAGGGGTAAATTATTGATTTGTCTGAGATATTAAGGTTTTAAGAAAAGGTAAATAAATGTAATGTTTCAGTATATAAGTAAAGTTTCCATTTTTACAAATTTGCAACATAAATAAGTAATAATCAGATATACCGTATAAGTGACTTTTTTAACTACAAAACTACAAAAAGTCCTTTTGCTATTACTTTTGTAAGTTGAGAAAACTAAGTAATTTTTAACTTTCAAATTTTTTCCACGCCACCTAAATTTCTGAAACTTTTTCTATCAATAAGCGAGATCTACTTAAAAAAATTTTCAGCCAAATTGATATTTTTCAGACATTTCCCATTCATTAAATGTAACTATAACAGCTTATATTTTGCCCAGTGAACGTGTGATTGTCGGCAAGAGTTAATTATGTCGTTATTACCTTGTGATACAGAAATGTAAATTAACGGTGGCTCACAGAATTTATAGTACGAAACTGAACGTTAAATTAAAGGCAAAATGGTTATTTTCCAATTTGAATCTGTCGCCAAAACTATTTTGTAAATTAGAAATTTGTGAGTAAAGGGGAAAGTTTACAATGAACGTGGAATGACTTTTGAATAATTTGTCATCATTATTATGTTAATGTTCTTTTCGTTCTCTAATATAATTTTAAAGTTCAAAATATTTAGTCGAAGAGCAAGTTATTTCTCCAAAATCTAATTCTGTTTTTATATTTATCTGATGGTTCGTACACTTTAGGGCTGATTTTTCTATCCTCAGATAACAGATATCAGTCAGTTAAATTATAATCCGAATAACATAAAAGTAATTCAAAATATTTGCCAAACAAACATGTGACAATAATTTTCAATTTGGCGGCATAATACGTTATCAAACGAATCAAGCTTTGTCTGGGCATTGAAACCTGGAAAATCAGCCCTTAGTATAGCATTAAAGTCTAAACTAATTAATAATCACATGTTTGTGAGGGCCCAGTAATTATAACAGCATCATAAAAGCGACCTGCTTTACAAACAGGGTAGTGAGGAAACGACGGTATATATTATCTTTTAATTTATTCAGGGACATAATGAAACCGCCATTTTGTACCTGTACTTAATGGCTGCACATTTTGGGACGTAACTTCCGAAAATAAAAATTACATGCATACAAAGCGTTTGGTAAAATTGGTAAATTAAAAATAAATAAGTCGTAGTCGAGTACTTTGTAAACAAAAAAGAACTTAATCTAGTAACATGCACTCACCTGCTCTTAAATATTCTTTTGATAGGTAGCTATCTTTTTTCGCATAAATTCAGACCCTCAGCACCGTGTTTTAGTAATTGAAATTAAGGCTGCGCAGTCGGCACACTATCGCCGCCATTAGAAAAAAAATCATAGTGCTTAAATAAAGACAAATTTGTAAATTATCTCTCTGGAGTGCACTCCGAACAAGCTTTGTGGTACTTTTTATCACTTAAGCAATATTTTCCAGCTATTGGAAATAAAATCTTGGATTTTATTTCCAATTGCGTCGCTAGTGTGCAGACTGCACGTAGCTGACTCACTCTACCTCTCTTTTTCTCAATTTTTTTTTCTAGATATTTTCAAAGCTCTCAAGTCCCAACTACAAAATAAGATCTCCACTTACCTTTTATCAGGCTTTGTGAAAAGATACCAGGGGCAAATCGCGCTTATTTTCAACGATAAAACCAAAGCTAAATCGTTACTGTTTCAGTTTCGTTTATGGAAAAATACTTGCTCTAGTTTTGTTTAAATTGGATAATTTAAATGAGATAATTCTCATTTAAAATGTCTAAGCTTAGCATCCTAGGCCTCTAGCCTAAAGTTTAAGCAAATATTTTAGGTAATATAACCTAAATGGCAACGCAACGGTTTTGCTAGGTAATTGCGTAAAGTCGATCTTATTCATTTGACAGTTCATATTGTATCATAATATATTATGTCAGCCAGCCCATACAAATTGCAGCCGATGGAATACGATATGAACTGTCAAATGAATACGATTAACTTACGCAATCGCACCCTTGGTTTTATCATTCAGAATTAGCGCAATTGGGCCCCAGGTACCACTAACTTTAAGAATAACTTCCTTTTACTGCCACGCCTTTCAGCATTACCACCGGAAACCAACAGATGAAAACAACAGAAACTTAGAACTTAAAAGCCTAATGTTACTTTGGAACTCACAGCAAATGTCCCAATAACATTGTTAATAACTTCCGCTGGCATCAGGCTTGGCCAGACCTTAGCCTTAGCTCTCATACGTTCAAGTTTGAGACCGACGTATGAAACTTAGGCGTTGCTAGCTACTAGACTGAAGTAAATGGTACTGGCATTAGAGCGGTTTACTCTGTAAACATTCGCCTGTATTTTCCCACACTGCCGCTTGCGAGATAATGTTTAGTTAGACTACTCCAAAGTTAAGAACTGCAATGTGTTTAATATTATTTTGAAGTAATAATCCCTTATTCCTCAGAGTTAACCATGGCCAGATAACTGGTTATTTGTGAAGATTTTTTTCCCTTTAGTTTATTTTTCAATCATTGATGACATTGGGAGTTTTAATGTTAAACTAAGGAGCGTACTTACACATTCGTACGATAACGGTCGCATTGTACAACTCTATCTTTAATTAACTAAGAAATCTCTTCTATTCGAATTTTGTAAAAAAGAGAAAATATTGTAAATATTGCCACTGCTGCTAATTTGCTGATTCGCGCTTGCTTCAACAAGAATAATAATGAGGAAGCTCACCTTTTTTGCTGTTTTTCTCTTGTGGTATTTACACGAGTTGACTTGGAAAAGTGCCAATTGACTAAAATCGAAGGTCTGATGGTCGATTTTAGTCAATTAGCACTTTTTATCGACAATCGTTTATAAAATCTAATCACAAACCTAATTTAAATGAGGTAGCGATTCGAAAAATCTACTAAAAAAAATCGAATAGTCGAGTAAAGTAGCCATAAATTAGTAATTCCATATTTTTTTTAATTTTGAGGCATTAATTACCTGACTTAGAGGTCACCACCGCAATAATTTAGCTACAGAACAAACATGCAGAAAAGTTAACCGTTAGACCGTGCGAGTATACTTGAAAAATCTCCCTAATAACCTAATAAGTAAATTAAGTTATAATGTAGTTTTCAAGCAAAAAAAAAAAATAACTGAATTATAAAACTACGCAGATGAAATTTAAATAATGTTTGGTAGACCGAAAAGATACGGCTGTTTTTTTTTTTTTTTTTTTTTTTTTTTAATTTATTTGATCTTAAGAAAGCCAACAGCGTTTACAATATATTATTACATCAAGTATTATCTATATGTATGGCCAATTACAGGTTTCCCTATATTATTGTTATTATTATATGCATAGGCAAAATATAAAAGAAACAGAAGTCCATTTTTACATGGTTTTTTTTAAATTGGAGTATAAAGTAAGAATTGCTACTTATCGTGTTTTGTGTGTGTGTGTGTTAGAGTAAATAATATTTGTTTATTAAAATTATTAAATAAATATATACGAACAAATACATACGTAAGAATACATTATACATATACGTAATCTAAAAAATAATAATAGTAAGGGCCTGATTCACAAAGTCCTATTAAATTAATTTCAATTTAATATTCCTACTTGACGGGTAGTTTCGTACAAATTCTATTAGTACCTTATCAATAGATTATGAAACAGGCGCTAAATCATTATCTGCCATTTATCGACAATTAATTGAATAGATTGTGATGTTTGTAATTTTTTAATAATATGTTTTTTAAAAGTATTTTTGGAGTAAGCGAAAATATCAATATCTTTGAAACTCTTGTTATATGTACAGGAAATTCGAGATAAAACACTGTTTTTAGCGTACTTAGTGTGTGAGTGAGGCACGCTGAGCAACTACAATTCTATAGATCAATATAAAAATAGCATTTATTTAGATTTGTTGATAAATCCTGATAAGCTATTTTTGATAACAAAGTGTCAATTTGGAATAAACTGTAATTTAGTAGGTACTTCTAATAAGTTCATACAAAGCAGAAGTAGCCGTTAACTAGACTCGCGCACCTGTTTTTGCTCATACTAATTGTTCGTTTGAAAAGCAATGGAATTTATGGTCTAACTTGGCGGTATTGCAATTTCAGTTAACCTGCATGCAAGTTGTAGCTTCAAAACTATTAATTGCGACGGCAGAAACTTCGACTCGGTTATTATTGTAATAGATACCTGCTGTTACTAAACTTAGTTATTGATGTTGGATGTGATAAATAGCTTTTGCTTTGTTTCTGTTGGCTAATAACAGCAATATAGTTGGTGATTAAATTTTATTTCTTGAGTAACTTAAAAAGTGCCAGCGAGTAATTAATATTTTTTTCGTTACTAAAAATTTGTGCGTACGTAAATAAACGTAAATTACGTAATAATATACTAAATAATATTCTAGAAAAAATACGACTCGCACCAAATCAATTCTCGGACGGGAATCGAACCGAATCGATCGAGTCGAAGCTATTTCATCTTAATCAACTGTCAAAATATCTGGAAGGATATTTCAATTGAATTTCGAGGTAATTCCATAAGAATAAATAAAACTTACTAGAACGGATACTCCCGCTCCGAACGGGCTCAAAGTCACGATATTAGCCTACACGTTAAACGGGAAACTCAGTCGGGCTGTTACGGCCAGCGTCGCCACACGCGCGTTTGCGTGTTTGGGCGTTCCGTACGATCTTAGAAACAAATAACAATGGCGTCAAGTTATTGTGGTGTGTTTGCTCATACAACCGCCTTAAAGTATAATAGAGCATCAGTCATACCCAGCTTTATACTTTACTATTTCGTATCTATTCTGTGATTTCGTTACGTGATGAAACACAACGAAACAGTAAGCGGATCAAAACCTAAAAATTCTTTTGGAAGTACATTTTGTTCAAAATTTAATTTAATTTCGATACTAAATGTTTAGGTATTTACTTTATTTATAAAAATTCAGAAGTAGGTAAGTACTTACCCAGAAAACGTGATTATTTTATTTTTGTATCTACTAACTAGAATAAAATAATGATTTCAAACAAAAGAAAAACTCATATTTTAGCGATATGATCTTTAAACGTAAGCCATATTTAACAGTAAGCAACCCTGGCAACACGCCTGGACGACAGTGGGGCGTAGCGACGTGAAGGGGGAAGTAGTTATATAAATGGCGGCATTTGGGACTCGGACAAAGAAGAGTCCGTTCTAGTAAGTTTCATTTATTCTTATGGTGAGCGTAAGAGTAGGATATACTAGAAGAAATTCGACGATGTCACTAGTGACTCGGTAGCTCAGCGGTCAGAGCATTGGACCGGATATCCAAAGGTCGCGGGTTCGATTCCCGTCCGAGAATTGGTCTTGTGCGAGTCGTATTTTTTCTAGTATATTATTTAGTATTGTATGAAAATAGCATTGTGAACGCAAAAATCTCAAAATTGTAAATAACGTAATTTTTATCAAAGAGGTGATTGCAACATTGCCGAATTTAATACTAAGACAATTAATTACTGTTACAAAAATGTTAAACGTTAGAATACTATTCAACGTCCATTTTAGCCGAAAGCAAAATGAGAAAGTTTTTTGGTCTCACATTGAAATTAAAACGTTGTTTAAGTAACATCTGTTTCAACGGAAACAAAAAGAAACTCCGGAAATTAGAATTTCAAGACAAAATCTTGTCCATCTCGAATGGAATATAAATTATATTTCAGATAGTTAAGCATTGTGACGACCCACGCAGAAATGAGAAATTTTCAATAAAGAAAGCTTGTATTCAATGTCGTAAAACGCTGATATATTTTTTTATTATTTTATATTCTCATATCTGTTATAAAAAATTATCTCGGGTCTACTCCAAAATCTAAATTGGAAAAAATCGGACGTTAAACTGAAGTGCTGATAGTATTTCACATAGTAAAAATTACAATGAGACAGACTTTTGTAATTCTTCAAGTGCTCGTGTATTATGTAAAACTATTGAGCACGTTACATTTTTAAACTCATGAAAATACTTTAATTTTATCTTCATTTTTCCATCGCATTTGGCTATAATGCTATAGTCAATGTACTACGGGCAACAGCGTCGCTTAACCAGTTTGCAACAAAATTCGCGTGCGCGCGTATCGCTCCTGCACGAACTAAACGTATGTGACAGCGGGCGCGGCGTGCAAGCGATTTTAACATTAGCAGTGGTTAAGCGACGCTGTTGCCCATGGTACTTACAATATATCTAACCATAATGTTAAACTATGAATTCATGCATTATTTAAGTAATGTAACACTTTCTATTCCATACTAGTTTAATTACTAAGGACATTTTCCATGATTCTTCGACATCAGCCTTTTTTTTTATTATTTATTCCATGGAAAACCAGCAGCTATACAAATAGGTGTAGAAAAAACGTAGGAAACAATAAGCTAATTAAAGGTTTTTGCTTATAGTAACAATATAGTATTTTACAAAACAATAATTTTATGTAGCTACCTAAACAAATTAAAAGTACTTAATGCTATGTGTTTGATGCTTACCATACCAGCAAGAGCTTTTATTCAGTAAATAGATGTTCAATAAGTTTTCGCTTAAAAGAATCTAAACTGCAATTAAATACGTCGATATCAAGCTCACTCCCACCCAACACCGCGTTTAGGCTTTTGATAGACCTAGGAATAAAACTATTTTGCCTATAGTTGGTCGACGCTAATGGAACTACAATGGGCCAGTAATGCCTCATAGACCTTGATGGCACGGAAAACGATAATTTTGCTAGAAGATCAGGACAGTCGATGGCGCCATTTATTATCTTGAGAATGTACATAATATCGGCTACTTTTCTTCGCGTTACTAAAGGTAGGATGTGTTGATTTTTGCAGAGACTATAGTATTCGGCTGAATTGTAAGGTATCCTCATTTTAAAGCATAGGAATTTCATAAACTTCTTTTGGACTCCTTCAATTCTATCTATGTAGATTTGATATCTGGGATTCCAGATCTGGGAGGCATATTCAAGTTGGCTTCGTACGTATGCACAGTATAATATTTTTAAAGTTTTAAGTTGTGTGAAGCACTTTGAGATACGCATTATAAATCCGAGTGACTTAGTGGTTTTAGTGATAATTGCATCAATGTGTGAGTCGAACATAAGCTTAGAGTCGTGGATCACTCCCAAATCACGCATCACATTCAATCTCTGAAGGCTGTGGCTAGACAAAGTATAGGTTGTATTAATAACGTTGGTCTTTCGTTTTAATGTACCCACTGTTGGGACACAGACCTTCCTTATAAGTAGATAAGATGGGCCATAACCCACGCAAGCCCAATGCGGATTGATGGGTGTTTACGACTACAGATGCAGCTAGGACCAACTGCTTAATGTGCCTTGTGGCTTAAGTGCCTTCCGAAGCACGGAGGAACTCAAGATAAAAAATTTTTGGTCACCCATCCCACGACCGACCCTTACAAAAGTTGCTTTACCTCCGCAATTGCAGGGCCAGGCGCTTAACCACTGCGCCACCCTAGCTTCTAAAGTAATTCTGAATAGAGATTATGTTTGCATCGTGTACCTTGCGTTCTAGATATAAAATGTGCTGACTGCATTTTGTGCGATGACAGCTCAAAACACAAGACAACACGATTATTACAACGATTAAGAAAGGATTAAAAAAATATATCGGAAAGTGGAATTCCACGGACGAAGTCGCGTAAAGATGCTAAGTACAAGCTAATCGCAAGAATTAACCGGCTCGTAATGGGACTTCAAAACAAATTCATATTGTTTCATGTTACTGGTTAACTTTCCGTTTGCAGCGCCGTTTAAAGAAGCTTAACCACGCCGTTCCGATTGCGATTAAAGTGTCATAACTTTTCGAAGTAGGGGTGTCACTGAGCCTTCGTAGATATAATGTTGTTTATGTTTTTGCTAATGCCCTTACATCTCATGTAAAGTCCATTCGCTTAGATAGTGTCGGTACACCCGCAAGCACTTGTGTTCAGAGACAGGAATACCGGTAACAAACACAACCTTTTACTAGGCATTTCTATGTAAACTGCCAAAATCCAAATTGACTTGCGGGTGTACGCCGCACGCGGTATCCTTTGTTTATGCGGCGGCATCCTTTGACAAGAAGCGGCACGTGCAAAGGCGGCGCTATAAAAGGGCGACACTGTATAAGCGAATGGACTTTACTTTAAAAGTGGAGTGTAGATACCCATTTTCTATATTTGTCGTTTTGCATTTAATTTTGTATCCTAGTCACATAATTATCTGAAATAACATTGTAACTAAGAAGTTTTTGGGAGATTTTGTATGTTTATATGGAATATACTAAAAAAACAACACTTGTTTAAAATAATAACTCAGGTGGTATCGATAAGCAGTCCTATCATGTTCACAACGAATCATATCAAATAATTATTTTTATTACAAAAATTATCAGCAGTAACCAAAATCTGTCACATATCCTTCCTTCTTATAACTGTGAATCAGTGCCGAAATTATATTATAAAGTAGAGACCTTCGCTTGATCGAAGGTAGAGACGCATAAAAATACAATTTCAGATGAAAATTGGAAATTAAATGACGATATAAACGCAAGCAGGTATATTTTTCAATTTTGACAGCCCTATACATATACGCCATTGTAATAACATTATGTAAATACTGAACACTACCTCCTACGCACTTCCATACAGTTACATAAAAACAAATTGATGCGGCAATTTGAATTCATGTTCAAAAATGTACTTTATTTAACAATTATTTTAGACCTTACTAGTTACTCAGTTTGAAACTCTATCATTAACTTCTTAATTGATTATGTACAATTGACTGCAAAACAGGAATCACGGTACGAAGTTAGCGTGAATGCTTTCACTAGCTAAAACAAGCAAGTACAAGTGGGTAAAGCTGTATTATCAGAACAGAGACAAAGTTTGCTAGAACAATAAGGTTCAATGGGTTTGATTGAGACAACAAATCAAATTAGGTTCCATATTAAGCCCACCGGTAACGATCAATTGCGATTGTCAATTTTTCCGCAATTGACGCCCATTGACTGAAAAATTGATCGTTTACGCGTGCAATTGAAGCGATTGTCAATTGCTCCAACAATGGCATTGACGGAAAAATTGACAATCGCAATTGATCGTTACCGGCGGGCTTAATATGTAGTATTATATTAATAAGTATTTCGTAAAGTTTGTAAATATTGTTACTTATGGCTGTTACAGCTGATAAGTTTCTTGCGCCCGTTCTTCTTGTCAGTTAAAAAAGTCTGGAACGGGTGGTAGGGTCAGTTAAAAAAGTCTGGAACGGGTGGTAGGAAAATATAGACGATTCAAAAGTACTTAATAATTAAGTTTATTTGAATAAAGCTTATTTGACTTTGACTTTGACTATGATACATGGCACGGATCTTGAGCGGTGAGATTTAATGCGCAGTCACAGAATATCTAATATGTACAGTAGTCATTTTTATGTCTCACTGAGAACGTGGTGCGGGGCGTCTGCAAACATGCGCAGTGACATCACCGATTTTAATGTTATTACTTAAGCCTCTCCCAGATTGGGGCGGTAAGCGGTGGCGGTGACGGTGGCGGACAGTTATATACTATGGTAGCCCTTGGAATGATTTAAATTGACGCGGTATCGACGCGGTCGGAGTGCGGTAATCCGCAACCGCAAACCCCGCCCACTTCGCCACCGCACGTATGTGGGCGAGCTCGCGATCTAGCAGCGGGCACCGCACGGTCAGTTGCAAATTTGTATATCTTCCCGCAGGATGCCGCCGCTAAAAATAGAACAATTATTGCAATTAGTGCAAAAGTATCCAACTTCATATAATATCCAAAATTAATTTCTCATCTAATTTCCTTTATTTTATCACTACATAGTATAAAATAAAACAAAGTCGCTTCCCGCTGTCTGTTCCTATGTATTCTTATATCTTTAAAACTACGCAACGGATTTTGATGCGGTTTTTTTTAACACATAGAGTGATTCAAGAGGAAGATTTATATGTATGGTGTCAAATCCCACACTACACCGAAGCGAAGCGAGGGCGGGTCGCTAGTAATATAATTAATGCGAAAGTTTGGATGTTCTTTGTGCCAATCAGGATTAAATTTAGCACACGGGTAGGTAATGATGTGGATGTGGAACAACATCTACGATACTTTTATCCCAAAACTTGGACATGGGTTCTAGGGAGCCCGATATAACCGAAATCCATGTGGGCGAAGCCACAGGCGAAAGCTTAGAATCGAATAGATATTATAATCAAAGTAAATAATTACGGCTTTTTTTCATCATCTGAAAGCGCTAACAAAAGTAATAATGCTTTTTCTCGGTTAGCCACGTTGACTGACATCCAATCGTAGTGTAGACGCAACCAACAATGGTGCCGTAGACCGCCACCGCCGCCACCGTGACAGTATGCTGTTATCACGGTCAGTCAAACGGGCGACGGTACACCGCCACCGCTTACCGCCCCAATCTGGGAGAGGCTTATGGGTGGATAAGGGTGATGGGCCATAACCCACCACGCAGGCCCAATACGGATCAGTGGGTGTTAACGTCTGCAAATGCATACGGAACCAAAGGCTTAACGTGCTTTTCGAAGCATGGAATAACTTGAAATAATACAAGTTTGGTCACCCATCCAATGACTGACCTTTGCGAAAGTTGCTTAATGCCAGACGCTAAACCACTGTGCCACCGAGTTCCTCAACATGCGCAGTAATCCCCTCCAATTTCTCTCACCACTCACGATTGGTACTGGCACCTATTTTTATACTACACTTACATTAAACATTTTGAATATTATTAAAAACTGATACTTTTAATGGATACCTTATTAATCCCTTTCCGTGTCTTATTTTCACCGATCAGTTAAAAAAATATATTAAAAGATAATATCTGGCAGTTGTGTCTACCTCGCCCATAGATGACAGTTTCTGTATAGTCAGTGTTAACAAAGACTGTTTCGATCATTGTTTCTGTTCTTCAGGCTTATCCTTTGTTAAGTCCACAACACACAATTGGCTACTCCTAGTCAAAGTCAACACTGTTGGCCATTATCAAGCACTAAGACCTGATACTGCATCAGCATCTGAATTAGATGTCATGAGAGATCATGTCCTAAGTTTATTTGCACAGGAGTTTGACTTAGCATAGGTTGCATTGCATAGGGAACTGGGAAACTATTCCGAACTTCATTTGAATATTATCATGGTTGGAATCAGCGAACTAAAGCTATGGAATAAGCATTCCGCTCAAAAAATGGCACCAAACGAAAAGTACAACTAAGTGGATAGAGCTAAAAATGCTGGCATTTTATTATGCAGCACAAAGCGTCTGAACACTGGTTGCTTATTAGCGACCATAATTTGTATACTTTAGATCTTTTCTGCACTTAAACGAAAAAATAAGATACGTTATTTCTGCATCTTTTTACTGCCTTCTTTGCATCTTTTACACCATTTGACTATAAAGGATGTCATTTCTAATAAACTCTCCCTTTCTATCTTTTCTCTACAATATAAACTGCAATTTATTGAAAAAAACACTAACATCAGTCACCGGGTGCGTGGCTGGCCCGACTAAAGCTGAGCGGGTTGTACTTTTTCGGCCCCGTGGTGCCATTTTTAAGCAATATTTGTTTGCAATTACGCTTCCATAGATTTTAGTTCGCTGGTTGGAATATTTGAAATAACAACTTGTTAATTTTGGCTAAAGTATTTATCTAACTAAAATTAAAGAATCCAACTATCATTTATTTTAACGTACAGCCTCTGTGGTCTAGTAGTTCGCCCACCCGTGTAAGACGCAGGGGTACCGGGCTCGATTCCCAGGAGAGTACAATTTGTACTCGGTTTGGTTGGTGGTGGGGCTTATTTCAAGTCTTCTTGTCTAGCTACCACCATCTTGCCTAAGTCTGACGCCTTGAAAAACTTTCTAAAAATTGTTGTGTTCCTGCAATTAGAAGTAAAATAGCCAGTTCCTCAGGGATGAGGATTCCGAGTTTAGTGCGCTTTCACCTTCGGCCTTAGAAGCGATACACACCGGATGCGTAAGCGTAAGCGTGCACGTACGCGTAGACGTACCATGACGTTGTAATGTCTGAAACTTTATGAGACATGGCACACCGCTTGCGTAACGTACGCGTGCACGTAGACCGATGCTTAACCCTACGCATTGCAGCTCCCATGAGACAAACAGGCTGCGTTCCTACACAGAGCGGAACGCATTGATGACGTTGTAGTCAATGGCATTCCCTATTGGACGTCACACCGAACAAATTCGAACACGCACGTATCTTCGCTGCGCGTCACTACGCGCGTAACCACGCGCATGACTACGCATTCAGTTGTATTTATTTACAAATAGTACTGGTAGTAAGTGGTATTTTATTTTGTTTTTAAATAATGAATAACGACATTAAAGAAAAACTAATTGAATTAGTGCGAAAAAATTAGTCCATTTACTCAATCTTCGTCTGACATCGCGCACTAGAGTCGCAAAGATGGCTGCCGCAGCGGCTGGGTACGCAAGGGACAGGTTGCGTTGCGTGCCGCGTAGACGTATGCGTAACCCGTTGTGTCAGGGGTTTCGTGCGTAACTACGCGCGTATCTACGCGGTGTCTACGCAGCCGGTGTGCCCTGGCCTTTATCGCCACTTAACATCAGGTGAGGTGAGGCGAAGGTCAAGCTCTATCCCGTGGTGCATAAAAAATATATCGGCTAAAGTATGTAAAACCAAAGAATACTGACTATTATTATAAATGATGCGCTAACAATGTTGTTACAGTACGAGGCATATAACTTGAAATCGGGTGGGGATTGCGCGAAACGCGTATTTTGGGTATGCGTAGCGGTGAGGGGCGCGGGCGGCGGGAGAGGGGCGCGCGCTATTGGTCGCTCACAAGAGCACATGCGCGAACTTATCCCCACTCCGTCGAAAAAATTTCAAGATACGTGCCTAGTACTGTACAATGATGTAACATAAAACTGTTAGTGCTTATTTTTTATCAATTTCGATATTTTTTTTTTTGATTCTTCGTTTATTACCGGACAGTTTTGCAATGCAATTCATAAAATCAAACGCATTTAGTAGCATTTTCGGCTCTTTATTTTGATAACAAATAAATTCAGTAACGCATAGGCAAACGATTAGATATGCATTTTCAGTTCTAATTCTGTAATTTTTTTATATTATCATAACATCCATTGCTTTTTTACCATTATGAAAAATAATAAAATTAGGTATGTGATAGAATATCCAATGGTTTTATTAGATCCACGTGGTCTCTATAAAATATGAATCTTTCCGCACAACTTTTACTAGGCACATGCGTCATCAGGATATTAAATTTTGTGATTAACGCTCTTGTGTACAAAACAGTGGGTGGTGTTTATATTTACATTCACTCTTGGTATTAAATTTAATATTTAAAATCATGTATCTACAGGATGAAATCCTAGTCATTGGCAATCTTTTGAACTAAGAATCTAACCGGGATATTGATTGACAATCTAAGTTACCTATCAAAAATCAAGGTGAAAATAAACATAAAATACCGGCCAAGTGCGAGTTGGACTCGCGCACGTAGGGTTCCGTACCAAAATCCGGAAAAAATATGTTTGTTGTATGGGAGCCCCCCTTAAATATTATTTTTATTCTGTTTTTAGTATTTGTTGTTATAGCGGCAACAAAAATACATCATCTGTGAAAATTTCAACTGTCTACCTATTGTCGTTATTAATATCGAGCAAAAAACGGCAAAAATATCACGTTTGTTGTATGGGAGCCCCCCTTAAATATTTATTTTATTCTGTTTTTAGTATTTGTTGTTATAGCAGCAATAGAAATACATCATCTGTGAAAATTTTAACTTTCTAGCTATCACGGTTCATGAGATACAGCCTGGTGACAGACAGACGGACAGAAAGACAGAAAGACAGAAAGACAGAAAGACAGAAAGACAGAAAGACAGAAAGACAGACAGACAGACAGACTGACAGCGGAGTCTTAGTAATAGGGTCCCGTTTTTACCCTTTGGGTACGGAACCCTAAAAATCACAAGAAGTCATAAGTAAAAGATTACTAATGATCTTTGATAGCGTCCGGGCATTCTTTATAGTAGGTGTGTTTATTCGACTTGTGATTTGTTTGATTAAAAAAAATGCCCTAAAGTTATCGTCAATATCGCAGTTAGATTTTAATTTAAAATATTGCTAATGACTTCTATAACCTAGTCGAGTTAACTTGGCACCTGAAGCGAAAGCGACCCCTCTCCTTTACTCCGTTCCACATGGCACCTTCGTAATTTTTTTGAAAGTTTTCGATAGATTATGGATAAATAATCGCTAACAAGTGTACTAACGCTACTGGAATGACGACACTGGCGTGAGGAAAGGAGAAAACGAGGGTCTCGCGCGCTTCAGGTACCGAGTTAACTCGACCGGGTTGTATTTCACCCTGTAGAGCAGGGTTTCTCAACCCATTGGTTGAGAAACCCTCTGTTGAGAGAGAGCGCAAAGCATTTGATAATTTACAAAAATAAATTACAAGACTCATAAAATAGACTGAACTAGAGAGCTAAATTACCAAAATTTTATTAGGGGAGGCGTGAGGATTTTCTTAAGTTAGGGAGGCGCGACTTCAAAAGGTTGAGAAACCCTGCTGTAGAGGTAGTATCTTCGTAATAAATACTTCCACTTAGTATGGGTAAATCAAGCAATATTTATTGTTAAGAAATAAAACAGCTGCTTAGGCAACATTAACGTTCTACCCCGTTCTACCATCGGACATCCAGACGCACGGCGGGGTTTCACCCCTATTTGGTTGACATTCCGTGCATGCGCACGAAGCGTTTTTCATCTTCCTTCTTAATGCGCACAGCCAAGGAGTGGAATTCCCTGCCTGCGTCTGTATTCCCGAAAGAATATAACCCAGCGATATTTAAGGCACGAGTGAATAG
Organism: Agriphila geniculea; assembly: GCA_943789525.1. Classification (NCBI taxonomy): domain Eukaryota; kingdom Metazoa; phylum Arthropoda; class Insecta; order Lepidoptera; family Crambidae; genus Agriphila; species Agriphila geniculea. The sequence goes on from OX038878.1 coordinate 21,946,797, forward strand.
GCTTCTTCTGGGCAAGCTCGCTTCATCTTCGGCCTCTTCTTAGCCTTATGGTTCTCGAATGTGGCCAAGAGTAAGCCCATTTAATGGAAAAAAAAATTAAAATGTAATTATTAAAGTGACTTCCTAATGGCATCTAAATTTGAATAATTCATAACATTTTTCTTATCTTAAACTAACTTATTTAAAAACCAACTCATTTCTATTAAAAACCATTTTGTACTGCATTTAACATCAGTAAGCAGGCCAATTGAGCCGGTTTATTGCTTAGATCTCGTAAAATGTACCGACTTCGGTTTCCGATCCTGAACAGAGACATAAAATTCCGATAAACATTTACCATAAAATCTAGATCTAATTCTAGCTAGCCCGTGAAATATTTGAAGGTCCTATTTGATTCCAAAAAAAACGGACTGGCCATGTTATTGAAATAAAGTCATCATTATATTTAATACGGTATAGATTCAAATCCAACGAGCCGGGGGTCTATTACTTAAAGTTTAATGCGATACACGCAGCTGCGTTTGTGCTTCGTTTTGATTGTTTCCTATTACAAATCACTTTCGTAAGCGATATTGCGGAGTGATTGCGTGAGTTTGACAGTTTCTCTCTAGCGTATCCGACATCGTTCGTTTAGTAGTCTATGGACTACGATATCCAAATTCAAAATGTTTGTTATAATTACAACCAACGAACTGCGGACGACTATCGTGGCCAAGTGACTGCGTTACGCAATTGCGTACGTTATTTTCGTAATAGGCCCCCCGCTCTGTATGCGATTAAAACACAATATCAGCACCTTTTCTAACCAAAATTAAAGCCGTGATTTTGTTATACTCTGTTTATACTAACCTTAGAGCATTTAACCAATTATTAAATGCTCTAAGATACTAACATATAATAAAACTATTTTCTTTGAATTCGTTTAATACCAACAATGAAGCAGCATTCCCTCAAATACTTAATAATAGGGGGGTAAAAGGCTGGTATTAAAGAAAATGCTGTAATTAGGGATACCTATCCGCCTAGCTACATAGTATTCACATCAACTTTGTCTGTCTAGGGATACAGGTGTTATTTTCATACAAACGAGGTAACTTTGAAGCCTTGGTTTTCTGCCAGGGATGTACCGTGCTGTAATCTGACGATGGCCACCTAGGAACTGAATGGAGTAGATTCAGATCGCTATACACACCCAACTGATCTGATCAGCATTCTAAAAGATGAATGGGTCAGAGTTCTCAGTTTAAGGATTTCCATACATTTTCATGCTATTTTCGCGGTTTTTTTTAAACATGTCCATTACGTTTTTAGAATGCTGGTCAGATCAGTTGGGTGTATAAACAATCCGAATCTCCTCCATGCACTCCCTGGATAGCCATCATCAGATCACAGCACAGTACATCCCTGGCAGGAAACCAAGGCTTCAAAGTTACCTCGTTTGTACGAAAATAACACCTGGTATCCCTAGACAAAGTTGATGTGTGTATTTCATAGTACTGTAGGTAAACTGTTTTCTTTTCTGTGGCCGTTGTGCGCGATCATTCCGCGATACGTGTAAGCTCAAGGCATCTCAAGGGCGTTCAACATGGTCATTGTTAACCATTTAAGCCTTAAATTATAAAATTGCCGATTGTTTTCTCACACACAGAGGCTCTCATATCTTCTATAATGATAAAGATGCTTCAATTACTTGTTAATATTTCTAATTATGATCATGACGGCCGTAAAATATTTCCGATTATCTTTCCTGAACATTAAAAAAAGATCTTAAAATTATTCTTTTTTCGTTAGCTGAAATGAACACATACCTACCGGGTGTATGGGACAGCTTGGCCAAAACTGAAACAGTAGCTTCAGATCATGATTTATGATTGAAAATATCTGGAATTTTCCTCAGGAAAATTTTCTGATTTTCCGACTTTTTTTCCACTTAATCTGTGATGTGTTGATAACTTTGGAAAAAAGTCGGGAAATTAGAAAAAAATTCTGAGGAGAATTCCAACTATTTTCAATCATAAATCATGGTCTAAAGCTACTGTTTCAGTTTTGGCCAAGCTGTCCCATACACCCGGTATATCGTTGTAGCTTAGCTGATACTTATTTTTAGGGTTCCGTACCAAAATGGTAAAAAAGGAACCCTTATGGTGTGACTCAGTCTGTCTGTCTGTCACAGCTGGATATCTTGAGAACTACTAATGGTATCAACTTGAAATTTGGAATAGTTTAAGATGACATTTGCCCAACTATTTTGCAAATAAGAAATTTTTTTTACAACAGGTACTGAAAAAGGTTTTAAAAATTTGAAGTGAGGTGACTAGGGCATGTGGGGTATCATATGAAAGAGCGCTATTTGCACATTTTAAAACATTTTTTTCTTTTTTCTTAGGCCGCATAGTTTTCGACTTATGATGAAAAATGTAAAAATAAAATACCGTTCCCCCCCCCCTTATCTCCGAAGTTTGCAAAGAGAAAAATCTGAAATAATTCTATGTGATAGTAGTTTATGTAAAGATTACAGGAAAAATAAAACGATGTCTCAATATAACACACTTTTTTAGAAATTCAAAAAAACAAACAAAAATTCTTTAGTTTCACTACCAGTCAACAGATGGCGCTGTCCTAAGCATGCTAACCTAAGAAACATAAAATAGTTCCACTATCGGTCAAGAGATGGCGCGCCCTAATAATACTACAATAATAAATTGGTGGCTGGTTCTAATATAATTACCTACTATTTGCCGTACGAATAAACGAAGAATAAGTTCCTACCACAAAGTAAGTAGTGGCGGCGCTCCGCCAGACAGAGAGCCCACTCGGAAGAAAGCGCGATTTCGCACGCACATATTGACATTACGAGTTTATAGAGATTCTCAGGCAGTTTTAAACATTGCTCAGTCTCGACTGTCGCGAGTGCTAGCGCGGGCGTTTGTCACGTATTTACGTAAGCTGCGGCGAATTTGCAGTCAAGTGTTTGTGTTAACAAAATGAATAATCGTTGTTATTATGTCTGCAGTGTATTTGGTTGCTTAAACACAACAAAAAACAGTGCACCAAACGATATAGAAATGTTAGTGAGAAAAATTTGGTTTTCTTGAGTTTGTGGGCATCGGAAGGTACTTTTGGGAACTAACTTGTAACGCGATCTATCATTTATTTTTTAGGTACATATTCAAACAACAAGTACGTAGCGGCAGAAATTGGCTTTTATTTTTTATTTAACTTATCGTACGCTGGTAAAAGCCCCAATTAAAATAAGGTTTTCTTGAGTTTGTAGGCATCGGTAGATACTTTTTGGAACTTGCTTGTAACGATCAATCATTCATTTCATTAGGTACATATTCAAACAATAAGTACCTACCTAGCGGCAGAAATGGGATTTAGTTTTTCCTTTAACTTATCGTTCGCTGGTAAAAACACAAAGTAGGTAGGTATCTACGTAGCGGCGCAGCGGCGCGGCGGCGCGTGGTAATGGTAACTACCTACGTACTTTGTGTAAAACGCCATCGTTTAGGTACCTCCTGTAGTCCAAGTATTTCTCTTTGTCGGCGTGCGGCCTCAAATACCAGATAGGTACCTACTTACATTTTAGTTTTAGTTCCTGTGGCTTTCTTCCGGCTTCATCATCAGGCCATTGACCTTGCCTCCCATCAGAGTATTTGTCAAGACGATTCTAACGAGCCCAAACTCGATGGGTTTGTATGGTTTTATTACAGAGCTCTTGTGACCTTCTTCTGGCTCCATCATCAGACCCTGGAAATTATTTCCCAACAGAGTACTCGTCAAGACGACTCAAACGAGCCCAAACTCGATGGGATTGCATGATTTCAATACCGAGTTCTTGTGGCCTTTTTCCGGTTTCATTATCAGACCCTTGACCTCGTCTCCCGTCGGAGTACTTGTCAAGAAGATTCTAACGAGCTCAAACTCGATGGGGTTGTTTGGTTTTATTTTATAGTTCCTGTGGCTTTCTTCAGGCACCATTATCAGATCAGCTCAGTGACACCATAACATTGTATATTTTTCCAGTTCTGACCTTTGTGCAAAGTTTCAAGTCTCTAGCTCATCGGAAAGCTAGTATTAAAATCTTTTACTAAATTTGTGGTTAAACAAACAAGAAAGCGAACTAATTAAAACGCGTTAAAATACACTTTATTGTTTTAAAAATAGTAACGAATATTTTAATTACTTAATTTACATTTTGAGGTACAAAGGGCCTCACTCATTCAGAATCAATTTATGTAGTAGCAACCCTAGTGAGTCCGGAAACTTTAGGTAACAATTTTCGAGGACGGCGGGAGTGGTCCTTCTGTAAATTCTATATTTTGTGTTCCTACTTAGTAATATAAACAGTTTGCAATGTGGAGTGGCTGAAACGTTTTTCAGTCACATAAGCAGCTGTGGCTAAGATTTGTAAATTAACTGTCCACCTGTTCGCCCATCCACCTGTCTGCCGTTTATCCTACTTTTTTAAAGACTACTAAAGTAACATATCCAAATATATTTATGATTGTACGGAACCCTCGGTGCGCGAGTCCGACTCGCTCTTGACCGGTTTTTTTTTCATTTAAAACATGTGGCATTAGTTAGCTGAGTGTTTGATTTATTCGTTTATGGTTGTTAAATAAATTAAGACAATGTTAGTATGGAAAATGCAAATTCTTTAAATATCTTCATACAAAACGGCAATTTCATACTTTAGCCCCTAATATCTTCTATTTATCAAATGAGTGCAGGGTATAATAAAAGACATACTTATCAAGGTCAAGCCAAATAGTGAAAATAGTTTTATCTAGAATATGTAAGAAAATTATTTAAAAAGCATGTTATACATGTATTTATTTACAAAGAGCTGTTACACTTATTTCTCCTAACAATAAAAAGACCTTCATTAATTTATTTTATAACTTTATTTAGAACGCTATGTAGGAAATGTAGTATAGTAGGTAGTATGAAGAAAGGGGTGGCCACTGATAGGCCAAAGTGGAAGATCTTCCTCCGGGCTGGGTGATCTTAGCCCGGGGGACCGCGGTCCAACCGATGATGGTTGGAAGTTGTATATATAGTTTGGTGGCTGAGAAAACTCCGATAGCGAGATGTAGGTTTCTCCATATATTCTCCAACTACAAGGTGTTGTTCCTTACTAATCTTTTGTGTTCATTCGACACTAGCGCCATCTAGTAACATGGTGGTTGAATCTTGTTGTAACCGTGTTGCTATGTGCGGCGGTACGGTAGATACCGCTACATCACTCCCCCCCTGAGACCGGAGGTCGATAGTCCAAGGGTTGTCCAAGCTCAGCTGTCAGTGCGTCAGAGCTATGCAAGTGCCAGAGTAGAGTGCTGCAGAAGATGCCCCAGTCTACGGTGAGTCGAGACAGTCTACGGTGAGTCGAGACGTAGTGGGGTAGGAAGGTAGGCGCGTCCGCCAGTGCTGCAGGTAGAATCCGTGTCCACGGTGAGTCGGGACCTGTCCACGGTGAGTCGGGACATTGGAAGGTGACGGTAGGTCCGAGCTGCTAGTGGGGTGCGCAGAGCTGCCACGCCGGAGTAAGGGCCCAGTGATGCTCCAGTCGTGGGCTGCGAAGACCAGGATGCCGTCGAGAGTTGCCGAAGGTCCAGGAAGCGTCGTCTATGATGCTGCGATGGAACCTTGAGGGCTGGTGCTGGCATCTGTGCGTCTGGTTGCGGTGTGACTGCTGCGGATGCTGGATAAGGTGTGAGGAGTGATGGCTGCGCTGCGTTGCTGAAGGTGCTTGATGTGCTCCGTCGGGGGTCACCAGTGTAGGAATTGAAGGAAGGTAGTATGGAGAGAAGGTAGCCACCGATAGGAAGGCCAAAGTGGAAGATCTTCCTCCGGGCTGGGTGATCTTAGCCCGGGGACCGCGGTCCAACCGATGATGGTTGGAAGTTGTATATATAGTTTGGTGGCTGAGAAAACTCCGATAGCGAGATGTAGGTTTCTCCATATATTCTCCAACTACAAGGTGTTGTTCCTTACTAATCTTTTGTGTTCATTCGACACTAGCGCCATCTAGTAACATGGTGGTTGAATCTTGTTGCTATGTGCGGCGGTACGGTAGATGCCGCTACACGCTATACATTGCGTTCCTAATTACGTTAACAAAACAGTTAAATAACTTTTATTTTTAACTAGCTTCCGCCCGCGACTTCGTCCGCGTGGATATTAGAGAAAATCTTTAGGGAACCTTCAACCAGGATCCGACCAGCTGTTTTTACGCGATTAGGCGGGTCACCACCAAGCGCGCTGCCTCGCGAGGCAAGACGTTTGCCAAGACGCAAGACGCAAGGCGTTTGTCGCACGAGGCTCACTCGCTCGGTGGGGACCCGCCTAATCGCGTAAAAAACGACTGGTCGTTCCCATTTCCGTTCCCGTTTCGTCCCGCTCCCTTTCTCGTTCCCGTTACCGTCCCGTTCCGTTTCGTCCCATCCCGTTGCCATCCCGTCCCGTTGCCGTCCCGTCCCGTTCCCGTCCCGACCCGTCCCGTTCCCGTTCCCATCCTCGTCCCGTCCCGTTCCCGTCCCGTCCCATTCCGTTTCGTTCTCGTCCCCGCTCTCATTCCGTTCCCGTCCCATCCCATCCCGTTCCCGCTCTGTTCTCGCTCCCGTTGCCGTCCCGTCCCGTCCCATTTCCATCCCGTCCCCGTTCCCGTTCCCATCCCCGTCCCGTCCCGTTCCCGTCCCGTCCGGTTCCCGTCCCGCTCCCGTTCCCGTTCCTGTTCCCGCCCCGTCCCATTCCCGTTCCCATTCTCTTCCGCTCCGTCCAGTTCCCGTTCCCGTTCCCTTTCTCCCCATCCCGTGGGGCTGAATCATGCATGTCCACCGAGTTGGACTTCAAAATGTATGTCATTTTCGATTGCGAAAATGACATACATTTTGAAGTCCATCCCGTAAAAGCTTAAGAACGTCATCCATATATAGTATTTTATGATTACTTACCCCATTTACTACATAAGGGGTTGATTTTCAAAATCACAAAATATATGTTTGCCTATTTATTTTAAGACGTGCTCCTACAAAGTTTAAAGTTATAATGTCTATTTTATATTATTTTTCCATAAGTTTTCCATACAAAATTTGAACCCCATTTTCACCCTTTTAGGGGTTAAATCATGTACATCGTGTTGGACTTTAAAATAAATGTCATTTTTGAAATCACCATCCCATAAAACCTCAAGAACGATATCCATATCGATTTTTATGTTTACATACCCCATTTACCCTCTAAGGGGTTGATTTCCAAAATTACCAAATATATGTTTGCCAATTTATTTTAGACGTGCTCCTACGAAGTTTAAAGTTGTAATGTCTATTTTATATTCTTTTTCCATACAAAATTTGAAACCCATTTTCACCCCTTTAGAGGGTTAAATCATGTCTACCGTGTTGGACTTCAAAATAAGTGTCATTTTCGCAATCGTCATACCAGAAAACCCCAATAACGACATCCATCTCTATTTTTAGGTTTATTTACACATTTCACCCCTATTTCATCGCCATAGGGGTTGAAGTACTAACAATATCAATATACGTTGCGTTAGATTTTCTTCCATAAGCCTTTACTATAAATTAAGTGATTTTTACTTCGAAAATGAAGGATTTTTTTCTATACACAACTTCATACCCCTTTTCACCCCTTCGGGGGTAGAATATTGAAAAACGCTGAGACCCATATTTATTAATTTTCAATCTTCAGCCTAAACACAAAATTTGAAAATCCTAGCTTCAAAACTGAGGGACTTTCATACAAACTTTCATCCCTTATTTCACCCCCTTAGGGATGGAATTTTCAAAAATCCTTCCTTAGTGGATGCTTACACTATATGAGTTATCTGTGTGCAAAATTTCAAGTCTCTAGGTCCAGCGGTTTGGGCTGTGCATTGATAGATCAGTCAGTCAGTCAGTCATTCAGTTTACGATTTTATATATTAAGATAATTATTATTTTGAAACAATCTACTTAAGTAGGTAGGTACGCAAAACCATAATTATTTATTTATTTATTTATTATTATAGGTCTGCCAACATTTTTACACTTTAGCATACAATACAATTCCTTAAAATAATAAATTTAAAAGTACAGTGAAAAACAGTTATAGGCAAACACAGCATGACTTTTTATAAATAAGTTATTAACTAGCAACTAACACATAAAATTTTGACACAATGCGTTAAGAGAAAATAAATGTACTACTACTAATCTACAATTTGTTTTTATGTTATGGTTTAATTAATATTAAATTAATAATTAAATCATTTATTTATTGATATTAGTTAATGTAGACAAAGCCTTCTTGAAACTAATCAGTGATAGGGAAAAAATGTCAATGGAGTTGCAAATAGTGTTGTGTTCGTCGCACAGTCTATTAATAACACTCTGTCGGCCCAAGTTAGTTTTAGAACACCTCAAGTTAAATAGTTTATAATTTGCAATTCTGGAGTTCTGTCGTGGTATTTTGAATTTTATCTCACTTAGTAACTGGGGACAATTAATGTTACCCCTCAAGATCTTATACAACAATACCTGATTGGCCACCCACCTACGATCTTCCAGGGAACTGAATCCAAAGTATTCGAGTCTGTCTTTATAAGAAAGTAATTCGTATTTTTTATTTTGATGTACCGTCAGAAAGAATAGAAGTTTTCTTTGAATTTTTTCAAGCCGAGCTATGTGGCATTTATATTTTGGGTTCCAAACAGAAGAGCAGTATTCCAAAGAACTGCGCACTAATGCAAAGTAAGTAAACTTGAGAACATGATGATTTTTAAAGTTTTTACAACAACGCCAAATAAATCCGAGTAATCTGAGAGATTTTGCTATGATGTGATCGAAGTGTAGGATAAATGTAAGTTTACGGTCAAGAATGATTCCCAGATCAAGTATTGAGGTTACTTCATCGATAGCACGAGAATTGATAGAGTATGACGAATCATGGGGAATACGTTTTTTAGTAAATTTAATGTGTTTACATTTATCAGGGTTAATAGGAAGCCTGTTTACCAGAGACCAGGCTGCTATTCGATTAAGGTCCATTTGAAGTAATAAAGAGTCATTTGAGGTATGAACTGTTTTGTAAACCTTTAAGTCATCAGCAAACAATAGGCACTGGGAATGATGTATAACTTTAACCAGATCATTAATAAATACTAAAAAGAAGATTGGTCCCAAATGCGAGCCTTGGGGAACTCCCGATGGAACATGAAAGGGACTGGACTCATATCCACAAGTAACCACCTTCTGAGTTCGCTGACATAGATAGGAACGGCACCAACTCAAGAGGGGACCATGTACGCCAGCCAACTGGAGTTTATGAAGCAATATTGAATGGTTAACTTTGTCGAATGCTTTGCTTATATCTGTGTACACAGCATCAACCTGACGACCTTGATCCACTTCATAGGATACGTCGTTGATAAAACATGAAAGATTTGTAACGGTGGACATTGATTGACGAAAGCCATGTTGTTGTGGGACGAGAATAGATTTGAAAAGACTGGTGAAGTGCGGGCAAACAAGCGACTCAAAAAGCTTTGCAAAAACAGATAACAGTGAAATGGGTCGATAGTTTCGTATATTTTTTGGATCGCCAGCCTTAGGGATTGGCAGAACATTAGCTGTCTTCCAACGCGTCGGGAAAGTTCCAGTAGATAAAGAATGGCCGAATATAATACTAAGTGGGTATGATAAACTCGGTGCGCAGCAGCGAAGAAATATTGAGGGAATACCATCTGGTCCAGAACCCTTCTTTGGATCCAGTCTTTTTAGTGCTTTTTCGATACAGTCTACCGATATGGAGATGTTATTAAGTATTTGGTTGGAAGAGGGTCCAAAGCCGCCGTCATCGTCAGTCGTTGGATGAACATCTGAATCATCACTTTCATACACAGACGAGAAATGTTTAGCAAAGGCATTACAAATTGAAAGTGGTTCGACAAGCTTATCCTCGTCCAAATGCATTTCACTAGGCAGTGACTCGGAATTTTTACGTTTTCCCCTGACATAACTCCAGAAAGCTTTTATGTTATGGTCACAAATAGCCTCTTCAATCTTATCAATATAGTTCGCATAACATTTCCTAATCAAATTATGACAGCGAGACCTGGCTTCGGCATACTCAAAGTTATCAATTGGATTATTGTATGATTTTACCTTTACCCGAAGTTTTTCTTTCTCACTGATTAATTTAATAAGATTTTTCGAATACCACGCAGGGTACTTTTTAGAGCCACGAGATGCTTTGGGTACGTGTTTCTCAATGATTGAGTTGATTAAAGAGTAGAATATTGCAACCATCTCATCCACCGAGTCAATGTTTTTAAGTTTATTATCCCAGTTAATACTAAGCAGGTCGTTATTAATTTCAGAATAATTAGCTGCGTGAAAATTAAATTGAGAAGTAACGTTCCTTTTCAAAAATCGGACAGGTGAAAAATCTATAGTGATGCTCAAAGCTGGATGGTGTGTATTGGGAGGAACCAGTGGGTCATTAACACTTTTAGTAATAACAGACTTGCTAGATGACAGTACCAAGTCAAGCATCTTATGATTATTATTAGCGATATTATTGAATTGCGTCAAATTGTGCAATGCCATGAAGTCGGTAAGTATCTGAATCACAGAACAATTCATTGGCTTCAGAGACATTGCTGAAGAAGACGTTGATTGATTTGTACTAGGAACCCAATCGATGCTACTCAGATTAAAATCACCGACTATGAATACGTCACCCGTGTGGTTTAAAGAAGATAAACCATTAGAAATGCTGTCGAGTGAACAGTTAAGATTATCTAAAGACACGGGGGGTGGTAAATACAAAGAGCATATTATCAATGACTCATTAGAATAGTTTGGATCTGAGATAGAAACCCATAAGTCTTCGTTTGAACTTTCTAATCGCGATAGTCTACGAGAACGAATGTGATTGGCGACTGCTATAAGGACACCACCACCATCTTTCTTGGTAGACGATGCACTGTCACGGTCTCTCCGGTAAATGCAATAACTATTGTTGAGAACTTCTGCATCGAATACACCGCTATTCAACCATGTCTCTGTCATAACAATAATATCAAAATCACAATTAAGACTCGATAGATACAGATTCTGCAACTTACCGCGAATACTTTGAACATTTTGATAATAGATGTTCAATTGACTTAACATTATGTTGGATAAAGAAAAAGGGATCGTACATAAAAAAATGAATAAAATAAGTTTAAGGTTTTAGTTCTTGAAGCACCTCTTCGTTCTTAATCCATATCACAGGAGACTCGTCGTTTTTTCTCATTAAAATCCGACCATTACGGACCCAAAGGTATTTGTAATTTCCATCTTTCCTTAATATACGGGCCTGTGCGTGTAAAGAGCGATTGCTTGGAGAAAGATGTTCACCTAGATATATTTGCACCTTTTCACCTCCTAAGCCGAGGACGGAGCTGTTTAATTTATCCTTTGGGTGATTTTTGTTATACTTTAAACAGGAGGCGAGTACATAGTCGCGCATCCGCGGTGAAGGCATTTTTACGATAACGTTTCTAGGTCTAGATGATTTAGGGTTTGTTTTAGCGACTCTTGTGCATGACAGTATATCTTTTTCTTCCACTGGACAAGATAGGACTCTACCGAGTTGCACAACAGTATTCACGAGGTTTTCTCTGGGATGTTCAGGTAGACATTGGATCTCGAGATTACATTCACGCGCATGTTGTTCAATTGTATTCACTTTATAAGACAGTTCTTTGACATTTATAGTGAGTTTAGCATTCTCTTCACAAAGTGTAGATGATTCTTTTTTTAATATTGATAGTTCTGTATTCACTTCATCATACCGGCTCGACAAAAACTCAACGGTTTTTATCAGTTCGGGGATTAACTTGACGTCTTTTTTGAGAGCCTCCATTTCAGAATGGAGGATGGATTGCATTTTGGTTAGTAGTGAAGTCTCGAGCTGCCTGAGCTTCATATCGAGCTGCGTGTTCGGTTGAAGGTGTTCATCAGAGACAGTTGCGTCCACCTTAACAGGAGTGATAGTATTATCTACTTTTTTACGCGTCGTTTTACATTCCAAACATTTCCAAATGCTCTTGGCCCTAGCCGCCAGCTTGTTGAAATTTTCTTTTGTAATGTTCGTACACCCAAAATGATAAATTTTTGAACATGCTGAACATGTAAGTTTCTCGGAGTCGTCGACGTCATGGTGACATCCATTGCATAATGACATGTTTGATGTTTTTATTTCCAAAGTTCCGTTATGTTGACAATTACCAACTTTGGGGGAAATTTCGTTGATGTGGCAACACTTTGCAAATTGTCAAGTTCGAAAAAGGATCCGTCAATTGAAATTGACAACTTCAAAATCGAATATGACACTGTCACTTGAATTTGACACTAAGATTTGTAGAAAAATGAGGGTACTGGAGCCACTTTGCGTCGGATAGTTATTTTGAAGGTAATTGAATACAACTTATCTGGTGGTATTTAAGAGATCCAGGGTGAACGAAAAACACTGATAACAATTTCACTGGATAAACAGGATGCGTTATACACGATGATATAGGTATGGAAAACTTTTTGCCTTGATTTAAGAAAATTAGATTAAATAAAATAGCGGGAGCGTAGCGCACACTTGGCGGTGTTGCCAGATGATGATTACTTTATTTATTACACCTAATTCTAATTACTCATTTTCGTTCGTTCACCAAATCTTATTATTACAAAAACAAAGCCGTAGGTTATTAAAAAATGGCACAGCGAAATTCGTTAGCGGAAAATGGGCGAGCTTAGTAAATTCCCACTGTAAAAACCGAGCGTCACTAAATGAGGTCACCGCTGAATAGAAGCAACAAAAAGGGCCACCCTTCTGCCAGACACATGCTATGAATAGTGATGTGCTGATGTCAATATTTATGAGGGAAGTTTGACGTGGACGCTGACCGACTGATTTTGTGCCCCGAAAGGGTTCAAGTACTTCATGGACACATGTTAGATGAAGTTTGCTGTGGATTGGGAGTGGATAAATGGCTTTTGGCATCTGTATCAAAATAGTTAGTGAATTTTATCGTTAGAATTCTGAAAGCAGATTTGAATTACGCTCATCAAAACTATAACGATGCTCCAATGGTCCAACGAGCGACATGACTAGAATGATTCTATTATTATTGTGACCTTAGCCGATAACTATGCACTTGCAACATTAGTGTATATTTGGCAGCTTTACTTTAGTTTAATAGGGTAGCTGCTACAGAACATGCGCTTAGCATGGATGATAAAATGTGTAACAAAGAGCTTTTACAACACTAGATACGTAAATATTATACCAACTCTTTGAAAAGACGGCTGGTTATATGCACGAAAATGACAGAAGCGTACGCAAATAATAGACTAGTTAAACCTCTTGAATTCATCTCTTTAGACATTTTGGACAGCTCTCAGTATGATAGAGGGCAGAAGATAGAGCTAGCTTGGTACTAGCTTACCATCATGAGAGAAATGTGCATGTTTTATAAGATAGATGTGTATTGTAAACAAATGAATGAGTAAATAAAGGTAGACCATAGTTATAGAAAAATTTTCGCTGCGCTCAAGAAGACCAACAGAGCGTGGAAAAGAGAAGTTAACATCATACGGACACGGTCTATGTAAAAAAGAGACAAATAGGATCAAGTGACATGTGCCAATATTTTTTACAGTAAGAGGCCCTAGCGGCCCGCCTTGCAAAGGAGCAATCACGATTTGCTTAAAATATTTGATAATCTTAATTAGAACTTAAAATAAAGGTATCGTGGAGCCATGGTGTTTTGTGCTCTTAGTAATTGTGATGTGACAAAAAGAAACAATCCAAGTAATCACACTTTTCACAGGTAAATAAGATATTGCCAGACATTTTTCTAAAACCGAATTTCGCTACATTTATTCGTTTATCGACAAAGAAAACAGTATGGAACATAGTTTATTAATTTTTTTGCCATATATAGCCATATTTTATGTATCTAAGTCATAATTTACGTATCTCATATAAAATGTGTGCATTCGTTTTTCGGATCACCTGTTTATTGACATTGTTGTTCTTTGACATTCTATTTCTATGAGGTAGACGCTACATTTATAGACAAGGAGGCTTCTGCATAATAGTCAACACCATAGGCACACATTCTAGTCTACCTAATAAGCCACAGTATTCATTTGAATTTCTTTATGCCAAGCTAGCAATTCATGTATAAACGCACAAAAAAGGGCCTCTACACTGTGGAGATGGACACGTAATAAATCACAAAGGGCTGAAGCATATCAGTGAAATATTTATAAGACATTGCTATGTATGAACTGTGATATTAAATACAACAATTAATGGAAATATCGCTGAAGTATAAATAAATCATCTCCTAAGACTCGAGCATAATATTGGTAAGATTATTTATCTATTTGTGCCAAAATACACAACACGTTATGACTGCTGAACGTAATCAGACATGATATGGCACCAGAGTGATATATAATAGATAATATTAAATGTGCCACTAATACAATTATTTTAGGTGTTTTACTATTCGTTATTGGAGACCTTAGAATAATAACACCTAGAACGATAGTTCTCTACAAAGCGCACTGTCAAAAGTGAGGCAACTAAAACAGCCAAAATGGCTCCGTTTTCAGATTGTTATTCTACATTATTACCTAATTATACCGATTAAGTACAAAACAGTTTCAATTTTCCCACATTAATAAGACTAACTACTATTATTGGGTTTCAGTTACGATTAGTTAACGTATGAAGGATATAAATTTGAAAACTAAGCCATTCTGGCTTGGTATAAGTTGCCTCACTTTGCATACGCAGACACGGCTTCTAGGTGTTATTATTCTAAGTTGGAGAGGTTAAATTCGTGCAAAATTCTATTGAGATTTCATTGCTGATCCTAAATACTATTTGTATTCAGTTATATTATTTGTAAACTGTAAATCAAAGACAGAGCGTGCAATTCGGATAATTTATCGATTGCAAGGATATAATGAATATAATGCAATCGATTTTTTCTGTTTATCATAAAGGCCAATTATTATTATTATGAGGAGGCGCAGTGGTTTGGCGCCTGACACATCGATTGTGAAGGTTAACCAACTTTCGCAAGGGTCGGTCATGGGATAGGTAACCAAAAATTATTATCTTGAGCTCCTCCGTGTTTGAAAGGCACATGAAGCCGTTGGACCCGGCTGCATTTGCAGTTGTTAACACCCACCAATCCGTATTGGACCTGCGTGGTGGGTATTATGGCCCATCTTCTTTATCTACCCATAAGGCCTGTGCCCCAGTAGTGGGGACTTTAACAATGGCTGATGGTCATTATTAATAATAATGATTTTTTTTTATATACACAATGGGATAGTGCTTGGCCTTCATCTCATCTAATGTTAAATGACGATAAGGCCGAAGGTGGAAGCGCACTACGCCCGGAATACTGGCTATCTTACCTCTAACTGCCGGAACACAACAATTTTTAAATTGTTGTAATGGTGTCAGACTTAGGTAAGATGGTGGTAGCTAGACAGGCGGACTTGAAATAAGCCCTACCACCAACCAAACCGAGTACAAGTTGTACCCCCCCTGGGAATCGAATCCGGGACCTCTGCGTCTTACACAGGTGGGCGAACCACTAGACCACAGAGGCGGTTGAAATGATGACCATCAGCCATTGTTAAAGTAATTTATTATTAAATATTGCAAGGCATCTAATTGTCTATTAATATACTAAGATATTATACCTTATATTCAACCGTAAGATTTGTCCACGTTTCTTTGAAACCACTCAAATATCGGGACTGACTGGGACTATAAAATGTGCGGCAAATTGTAGGTCGGGGAGTGTCTGTCGTAAGTGCCAATGAATCAAATTGACTTGCAAATACTCGTCGGAAAGATTTCACAGCTTATTGATGTCCAATATTCTACAGCTTCCAATTTATTGCACAAAAAATGTTTTACACTTACAAGCATTTAGTTACATTTTGTTTCGCTGAATTTAAATAAATTATGATTGATTGAACAAAATAGAAAAGAATAGAATAGAATTGAGACAAGTTTTAAAACTGAATGTAGGTATTAAAATTCTGCCCTGTGAGGCACAATTAGTGTATCTTGAGATACACTAATGAAGCTTAACAGGTCTTATTGAGATCGTCTAGCCCTCTTCTATATGGGGCACTTTAAAAAAATTGGACTTTGTTCCTGAAATTTTTCAGGAACAGGCCTGCCACATTAGTGTAACTCTGAAATTTTAAGCGCGTGTTACGCGATCGCCGTGTAATTGAGTTACCACAGATAGGCATAACAGGCGCGGGCGCCAGCTGAATAGAGTAATTATAGATACACGATATAGGCGAAACAAACAAACAAACTAAGTCATTACTTAGCTATTATTTTATTTTGATATTTTTTTGTTCAAAATGGGCTGAAAGTGAAAACAGCTGAAAAATATATATAGTCTACCATAGATATAACTATAGAAGACTATAGATTTTTTTGTAGCCAAATATTCTGTTCTTTGTTGGGATTGAAGTCAATTTTTGTTATGTAGGCAGAGGAAGATTTATTAATTGTAGTAAAACTGATTATTTTCAACTTTTACTATTATATTTTTTTACTGGACTGAGTAGACTTATAAAAAATAAAAACCTAGTATTGGTTTTTTTTTTATTTTTAGAAAATATAATAAATATACATTTTTAATATTACAATTTAAAATTTATATTTATTCTATTTTCTAGAACTTAGGATGACTTAGGACTTATAAAAGATGGCGGTTTACTGTAATACCTGCCTGGTTTCAACTTACATAAATAATTATAAAACTTGGGAAAGATTTTTTTTTATTTTCAGAAACTTTACTGGCCTTTTACTTCTTTACTGGGCTGGCTGGATTTTTATAAAAATTAAAAAACAGGATTTTTAAATATTATTAAAAAATAGTAATATAACTTTACCATTATAAATATTTGGGTGTACTCTGTGTATGAACTTTTATAAAAATAATTTTTGCATACACGTTGTCAGGGGTACAGAGAAGAACATAGGGTACCTGTCATCTCAAAAAAAGTATTGTTCCCGAGGGATAGCAAAAAACTTTCCACACAAACGAAGTCGCGGGCGGTCGAAGTAATACAAAAATTTAAAAAATTTGATTAAGTAATATTCCTTTTTTACTGGGCTGGGTGGACTTTTATGAAAATTAAAAAACTGGGATCGTTTTATTTAACTAAATATTTAGAAAATATAACAAACAAATATAATTTTTTATGTTGCTATTATTTTAATATTACTATTTATATTGTTATATTGTTGGTTTAATATTTCTATTTATGTTGTTATGTTTTATAAAAAATATAAATAAAACGATTCAAAGTGTTTTGATTTTTATAAAAGTCCACCCAGCCCAATAAAGAAGTGAATGTAAAGCCCACAAAATTTTCTAATTAAAATAAATAATAAATTTTCTATTATAATAATAAAAGTTGCATCTTTTTATTACTTAAATATAGTGTTTTCTTTAATATTTCATATATTTTTTAATACCATTTCTATTTTGCCTACACCGTGTAACTCCTATTACAACTAATTGATTTGTTTCAGAAGACATACAACTTATTGCACGGATCGCGTGTAACTTAGATACACGCCCTCGCGTAACACGATTTGTATGGAATTTGAATTAAGCTATAATTTGAAATCGCTGTAAACAATTATTTAATTAACATATTGTAAAAAAAACGATATGGCCTTATTTCGTGTATCTATGTTTTATTTTTTGGAAATTTTTATTACTTAAATTTATAAATAGTTTAGAAAAAAGAACAAAAAAACGATTTTTACGTTTAAACGCGTTTTTCTCAAAACATGATGCAAAAAGTTACACGGAATGCGCCTCACAGGGCAGAATTGTCGAAAATAGCACTTCCGCCACTTTTCTTCTTTTTCGTAGATTTGTAGCACAGAATTGCTCCGTTTTACTAAATCTCGTAGCTTTTTGTTTTGTAACCAGAACAGAACAAAAAAAAAATTGTAACCAACTTTTTTTTTAATATAAGGTGTAGCCGGGAATATGAAGGTGTTGCCTTTGAATTGGACAATACGGGATTGGACATGATACCGTATTAATATTACTAGTGGCTCCGTGAGCTGTAGACCTCGCGATAAAATAAAATAAAATGTCGCCATGAAGTTTTCAAAGAACACAGTAGGTACGTGAGTATTCGCAGCTAGGTGGTGCTTCTAATTTTGATAATTTTTCAAAATGGGTGAACATTTTTTATAAATTTGGAAAAATTGGCTTGACTAAACAGTTATATATAATTATCGAATCTACTCACAAAATTTCACCAGAATCGGTTGAGAAATGCGACCTGTAATAAAGGACATCAAATAACCGGAAAGCTGGACTGAAATATGTATTTTTACATATCTCCGTCATTTAATTAAATTTTAGAAAAATTGCCTCGACAAAAAAAAAATTTTTGAATGTTTGTTTGTTACTTCTTCACGAACTCAACCGATCATCATAAATCATTAGAAAAGGGTATAGAGTTCTTTTCATCCAGAAAAAAAATGTGTTCCCAAGGGATTGCAAAAAACATTCCAATCAGACGATGTCGCGGGCGGCCCCTAGTTGTTCAATAAAAAATAGTACAGCCATATTTCAACAATTAATATTGAATTAAATGATGTTTAATCGGTATAAAGGATTGCGTAGTTGTATCAAATTGCCGACGAATATTATATTAAGCCTAAACGCTTGCATAAACTAACCCGTTTAATATATGGCACAAATTATACGGTATCCATTAAATTGCTACCGTTATTCGTGATATTTAGTTAAAACACGAATTTCATTCCCCACTGCGGTTAAAATAAATGCGTATTGCTGCCAGTCCGAAGTTTGTATTTCTTTTTTTTTGTAAATTTACAAACTGTTTTATCCCGTGTCTATTAATTAATAGACACGGGATAAAACAGTTTTGGTATAAAATATTCTTATGTGACAATATTTTTTCCATATATTACAAACCGATGGCCTATTTCTGGATTTCTCCATTAGCTTAATCATTTGAAGTTTGGTATCGATTTTTACTAGGCTACTATAAATCTAATTATTGGTGGAGATTGTTTCCAGAGTTATCTAAATCAATAATATTAAGCAAAGTTATTAAATATTTTTTGTATGAAGGTAACAGGTACCAAGAAACTTCGTCAAGCTTGTTCAAAGTTTCGTCTGAATTATGATTTACATGTGTGGATACAGGGTTGATAGATGGCGCCAGTTCCGCGGTCCCGGGGTCCGCGGTTGTTATTTATGACAAGAGTTGAAAAACCCCCCCGGGCTTTTGTAGGCTGATCAATGCGTTGGGAATGTTGTTGTTGATTTTGATTTTAATTTAGCCTGCGTAAAAAAAGATAAAGTTTAGTTAAACATTATTAGTATTTGAAATAAAACTATTTTTAACGGATACTAGCGCGGTTTTATTGACAGTACTTTAGTAATCGCTTGAGGGTAGACTCACGGGTAGCTTCAGTGCCCCGTGACCACGGCAGCTGCAAAGTTGCCGAAACGTCGGGAAAACCAAAAATCAAACCAAATACCAACTAATTACTAAAGTACTTTCAATAAAACCGCGCTAGTATCCGTTAAACATTGTTTTATTTCATGTCTAGTGAGCGCGTAAGCTTGAGAAGTGAATATTATTAGTATTTGATTGAATCAGGCGTCACTTGGCGGAAAACCCAAAACATTGTGAAAAAAGGAATATTATAAATAAATAAAAAAAACAAAATACTAACCCAATATAAAATAAATGCCTTTTTTGTTTGGTGTAATGGGTTTTTTATTTTGTAGAACCCTAGACAATTACTGTCTTAATCCGAATGACATCACAAGAAGAGTTAATTATTATCAAATTGCAAATCATCTTGGTATTATGTTTGTATGGAAAGCTCACTGTTCGCCGGACTCTTAATATTGTGTGATACGAGATACCAATACCAAAGGGGACACATTTCATCATTTGCTGTAAGCTTTTCCTAAAAATCCCTTTCAAGCGTTGTGCTTTTTCCTGATTAGTCGAAATATGTGGTTGTGGTTTAACTCAATAAAAACACATGGATTTAATATTCTTAGTTTTCTTTTTCTCTGAGCTATAGATACAAAGTTAAGTAACTTGCAAAGAGGAGTTATTTAACTTTTGCGCGGGGTTCCTTGCGTTCTTTTGTTTGGAATTCTTCCGTGACTGAGTTTCAGGCGTATTTTGTAAGCGGATTGCATTACTGGATGACGTCACACTACCCGACCAAGATACTTTTAAGATCGGATGTTTCGTATACTATTCCTACACGAAACAAACGGGATAAAGTATATTTTACCTTGTTCACTTAATGCACATATTTATTAAGTCTACATGCATTGGTGACACCGTCAATTAATATGATTTTCTTTCACATATGTGCTAGAAGATACCAAGCAGAAGATAATTACTACAGTAATTTCAAAATATTCTTGCTCCTTAAATATAGCTGTTAATTATGATTTCTCCATTATATCGTTGTTGCAATTAGATTATTTACATTTATTATAGGATATTGGGTTATTTACATAGTCAATTATAGTTACCCGTAACGGTCGACTTAGCAAGTCGTCTATGTAGTTGATGGCGTTCCCTAGGTAACGATATTTAATAATGTAGTTTCAGTTTTGGCCAACGGATCAGATAATTTTGTTCAGTCATCTGCAGCCTAGGCCAAAGTGCCATTTACACGGTCGATTTTTGCCGTGCTGCAAAAGTTGTGCGGTGCGGTGACTAAATAGTCACTCATGTAAATACCTCATTAGGAACTATCCTAAAAGCTGACAGAATTCTCCACAAAATAAATAATGTTATTCATTTTTCTTAAAACATATACGCATTTTATATTTCAGTAAAGTGCTCTAATGCGTAAAGCAGTAGCCATGGTATTAAAAAAGGTGGATCATCACACGCTAATTGGAATTTATCATCACGTGCCATCACCTTTGGAATACTGTAACATAATAAACGGTTTTAAAACCGCAGTCTTTTTTGTTAAAAGTAACATAAATCGGAGAATAAAAAAGGTTGCCATATTAATCATGCAACCTCAGTCATTATACGAAAAAGCTTTAAATCCTTTTTTTCAAAACTTTTCGGGTTTGAAATTCATTAAGCAAAATACATGTGCATTTTTCAAATTAGTTACAAAATATGCAAATGAAATACTATGACCTATCATCAAAATCTCTTTGATCTTTCAATGCATATTAAACAGTTATTTAAAAACAGCGCCGCCGGCGTTATTTAGCTTGAAAAACTTTGAAAAATTTATTTTGTTTTCAATATTGATGTCTGGATACTTTATTGGTTTTAACTAATTTATTTTTGACTTTTACATCATCTATTTTTTAAATATAAGACCGAAACAAACATTTAATAATTATGTGGTTATGTTAAAATTATTTATATCGGGTCATTCTGAACTTACCATCCAAATTTCAAGAATGTATCCAGTACATGAAACTAAACAACTTTCTCTAAAAAACATGTGTCGAATTTCGCCACAAAATTATTTTGGTCATCCCATACTAAATTGATCACATGATCTCTTTGATTTGTATGGATAGTCGATTTTTAGGGTTCCGTATCCTTAATGGCAAAAAACGGAACCCTTATTAGATTCGTCATGTCTGTCTGTCCGTATGTCACAGCCATTTTATTCCGAAAGTATTAAAGAAACAGTTGAAACTTGGTAGGTAGATGTATTCTGTAAGCCGCTTAACTAATTAAATACAAAAATAAAAAAAAGATACATGGAACATATATACATGGAACTGAAACTGAAAAAATATTTTTTCTTCAAACCGTGTTGGGTGTTTATAGATAGGTCTTTAAAATGAAATGGAGGTTCCTAAGACAACTTTTTCTCAAATTCAACTGTTTGAAAGATATACACCGCCAAAGTGGTAAAATGTGTGTCCCCCCCCCCCCCCCCTTTAACTTTTGAAATAAGAGAGTGAAAATACTAAAAAGAATATATGCTGCAGATCTTAATAAACACTTTCAACAAAAATTAGTTTGAACGAGATATAGTAATTAGTTTTCGAGATATAGCACATTTTCCAAAACCGCAAATATAACTTTGTCATTCATACCAACACTGTGAAAAACAAAGTTATTTTTGCAGCCGAAAAATGATAGGTGATATTAAATATGGTATAGTATAAGGTAACTACGGAACCCTACGGCGCGTGGCCCGACACGCACTTGGCCGGTTTTTTTACATATTTGGCCATGTGTTCCTTAGAGAAAGCTGTTCAATTTTATGGACCAACATTTGGATGGTGAATACAAAATGATCCGGTATATTGAACATTTTTGAAGTCTATTAATATAATTTCCGTAATGATGAATTATGACACCATTATCATTAAAATAAAAAAAAAACATTTGTTTTTTGTTTCAGTGTTATTATTTTTTATTTTTAAAAACAATTTCTTGCAGAGGACTTAAAGCAAGGATAATGACTATAATTTATCGGCTACATTGGCAAAATTTTATCAAAATTAACTACAATTTTTTATAATTATTTAATAGAGATTTTAATATAAGTATATGAATCTTCTGTGGCGTACTAACACGACTCTATTAACCTATACCGGGAATAGAAATTTGCAAAATTAATAGAGGCAAAGATTAAATTTTGGAGCAAGCGTCATATCATATCGCTCAGCCCAGACAGGGTGAGCACTCCGTTAAATTAATGTGAGCCACATCTTCATACATAACTTGCCGGTATTAAAGCATATGAGATGTCAAAGACTATGACGTTATATATAAATAGATGTTCACTTTGTCCGGGAGAAAAAAATAAGTTAATATAAACAAGTTATATTTATATTAATTATATATTATATTATGTTAGCGCCTAAATCTTATCTGTGTAAAATTCTTTTTTTTTTTTTTGTTAATCTGGTCACACTAGTTACGTCACTTCTCTCTCGCTCGATGTGCGTTCGATCATGGCATGGATTGCCGGCTTGTAATTTTGAGAAACTATCTACGACATTATAGAAGATTTCAGCAATTTCATGGTTTTATTGAAGAAACTCCATTCTTGTGCCAAAACAAGAATTTGGCGCCCTGTGGGGGCACGATTTGCAGAGTCGCCTACGCCGATTACTCAAGTTAAGTGCCATCCTTTTCGTCCAACCAATAACCTAAATCCAACTAAATCCATATCCATCTTGCATAATTATCACAATTTTGCAATTAAAACACACCATTATCCATTATTCTCCCTAGTAAAGCCACCGCTTGTGCTATTTTTGTGTATTTTTCGAAAATTTGTAACCTTCAAATCGTAAACACATTTTTCCAACATTGTGCTAAAAATTGTTTTTTCTTACAAAAGTGTAAATTGTTCTCGAGTTTTATGCACAATAATCAATATCGCACCAGTGAATAACGTGACCTTGATCCGATTTTGCCGATAATTCCAGGTTTCCAATACAGTGTTACAAGAAACACTTTACAACAAAAAGTTGTTGGAAAATCAAATCATTTGATACAAATTGCATGGTGAGCTGTTTGGTACCTGCTACTACTGGACCTGCAGGGAGAGGAGCGTGAGATTTTTCCTTTTTTTATACTTTCCATAAGCAAAATTAAGTTTTCTTTTGTGATTTTACATTGTCTTTGCAATTGCAATAAGAACTTAATTTCTTCAATTTCATTGTCAAAAATACAGTGTTTACATGTCAACTGAAGATAATACCACCAGCAGTAGTACAATTTCTCAAAAATCTTCCACTTCAAAACTCAAAATGTCATTAAAAGATCTTATTGCAAAAAGAAGTTCTCTAAAGGGTCAAGTAACAAAATTTAAAAACTATTTAGACAGAATTAGTAAAATAACTGATATAAGCAGTGTAGAAATTACCGAATTAACTTTAAGGCTTAGCAAAATTGAGTTTATTTCGACGAAATTTGATAACCTCCAAACAGAGATCGAGACCTTGAATGATGCATCTATGGATGTGGAGCTAAATGAACGGGAGCGCGTTGAAGATGAAATTATTCAGTGCATAGCTTTGGCAAAGACCTTATTGCAAGAATATAATAACAATAGTTTTGTCAATAACGAGGGACAACGTCGACAATCTACCATCAATGCTGCTTCCATTGATCGAGTTCCTGACTTTAAGCTACCTCAAATACAAATAGCAAAATTTGATGGCTCTCTGTTTCGATGGTTGGAGTTTCGTGACACCTTTACAAGTTTAGTCCATAAGAACGAACGCATTGCAGACGTTCATAAGTTTCACTATTTAATATCGTATCTCGAGGGAGACGCGGCTCGGATTTTGTCTAACCTTGAAATATCCTCAACCAATTACAACGATGCTTGGAATTTATTATGCGAGCGATATGACAATAAGAGAATCCTCATAAATAACCACTTAGATTCTTTATTTAACGTTGAACCAATAACCCGTGAGTCAGAAAGGTCGTTACGTTTCCTAGTCGATCATGTCACTAAAAATCTACGTGCACTGGCCAGCCTTGGTCAGCCCACTGACCACTGGGATTTGTTAATTATTTATATGCTATCTTCCAAGTTAGACAATCACACTATTATAAAGTGGGAAGAATACAGAAACACTTTAGAGGATATTCCAAGTCTTGAACAATTTAACAAATTCCTGATTGATCGAGCTGATGTCTTGGAATCTGTTAATAGAAACAAATCCGTAAATACAAATAACAATAGTTATCCTAA
Organism: Agriphila geniculea; assembly: GCA_943789525.1. Taxonomy (NCBI): domain Eukaryota; kingdom Metazoa; phylum Arthropoda; class Insecta; order Lepidoptera; family Crambidae; genus Agriphila; species Agriphila geniculea. The sequence goes on from OX038878.1 coordinate 21,971,643, forward strand.
TTCAAAATCACGAATTGCACCGCGTCCCTCACAATTTAACAATCAATTCAACAATTCTAATAAACAATTTAGCCATCAAACTAAGCCCATTAGAACAAGTCAAACAAACAGTTTTCCAATCACAACACAAAATCCCATACAATCCAGGGCATTGTTGTGCATTATTTGTAATAACAATCATAGAATTTATGATTGTTCTGTTTTCAAATCTAAATCCATCAAAGAACGGCTAGCCTATGTAGCTCAATATAAATTATGTCAAAATTGTCTTCGACAAGGTCACCCTGTTTCAGAATGCCGCATGGGGTCATGTCGGCAATGCAATCAGCGACACAACACGCTCCTGCACGACCCCAGCGACTCAGTAAAGTCCAATGTAGTTCAAAATAACAGTGATACTTTGGTGGCTTTCTCACAGCAAAATTCCAATCAGGTACTTTTATCTACAGCTTTAGTTGAAATTCATAATCCTCAAAATGACAAAATAGAGCAGGTTCGTGCGCTTCTAGACAGCGGCAGCCAGTCATCATTCATTTCCAAATCTTTACAAACAAGACTAAATCTTAAATGCAATTCATTAGATAGTGTCAATGTCTTTGGAATTGGGAACACATGTTCAAACAAGGCAGTCGAAAGTTGTGTTACTCATCTAAAGTCCATACATTCCGCTTATCAACTCACCACTCGTTGTTACGTTCTCGATGAACTAACTGGGGACTTACCAAAGGCTCCAGTTGAAATACAAAATTTAAACATTCCTAAAGAGCTTTTACTTGCTGACCCCCAATTTAATCAACCTGCACCTATTGAGATATTAATTGGGGCCGATATATTTTGGGATATCCTTGGAAGTGAACAACGCTCCCTGGGACCCAATAAACCAAAATTACATAATTCAAAGTTGGGTTGGATCATAGCTGGTCCAATCAATTCTAAATATTCATACAACCATATACAATGCAATCATGCAACAGTTTCTAAATCCAGTGTCGATGAGCTACTTAGCAAATTTTGGGAAATTGAAGAAGTTCCCCAAACTAAATTTCATAATTCAAAAGATACAGAATGTGAAAAACATTTTCTTAAAAATACCACACGATTGAGCAATGGTAGATTTTGCGTGAGATTGCCACTAAAGGATTCCCCAGACTGCCTCGGAGACTCATATTGTGTAGCCAAAAAACGTTTTCTTAATCTAGAAAAACGATTTCGGAAAAATCCAAATTTAAAATCAGAATATTCAGAATTTATATGTGAATATGCTCAGTTGGGCCATCTGTCCGAGATAAATCACATTCCTAATGTTTCATACTTTTTGTGTCATCACGCAGTCTTCAAGCATGATAGTGAATCCACAAAGATCCGAGTAGTGTTTGATGGTTCAGTTCCTTCTTCATCCGGCTATTTACTCAATGATATTTTAACGGTAGGCCCAAACGTGCAAGACTCACTTTTCTCCATTTTAATTAGAGCACGTCAATATAAATTTATTTTAACAGGTGACATTGCTAAAATGTACCGTCAAGTTGCAGTTCACCAAAGTGACTGCAACCTACAATTGATTTTATGGAGAGAAGAAGAGTCGCAGCCTATCAAAATTCTGCAATTAGGTACTGTAACTTACGGTACTGCAAGTGCCAGTTACCTCAGCACTAGATGTCTTTGGCAGGTGGGTGAAGAATGTACTGATCCCTTAATCAAAAATATTATTCAAAAGGACCATTATGTCGACGATTTAATCACTGGGGCCGATCAAGAAGCCGAGTTGGAATACATAAAAGAATCCGTATGTGATGCGCTTCAGTCTGCCTGTTTTCAGCTGAGAAAATTCAAAACTAACTCATCAAATCTATTCAAAAATTCCAGTATAGACTCTAAAGAAAAACTTACCTTCAGCGAATCCTCGAACACTCTCGGACTGGGATGGGATCCATCATCAGACACTTTTCATTTTCCTGTAAAGGAGCTAGGTCAAAATGAAATTATTACCAAAAGAACGATTATGGCCAATGCCTTTCGTATATTCGATCCACTGGGTCTACTAAGTCCTTTCATAATTAAATCTAAAATGTTACTTCAAAGCTTATGGTTAAAGGGACTCGACTGGGACCAACCTGTATCAGACGACATAAAAGAAAAATGGCAAAAAATTTATAATAACTTACCTTTGCTTGCAGATATCCAAATACCTCGTTTAGTTTTATGCGATTCACCGAAGTCCATAGAGCTGCATTCGTTCAGTGACGCATCCCAGTGTGCGTACGGTGCTTGCGTCTACTTGCGCTCGGTAGGGGTGGATGATAAGGTAACGGTGAGGTTACTATGTTCAAAATCCAAAGTGGCAACTCTAAAGCCCACTACGATTCCACGCCTCGAGCTGTGTGCCGCTTTGCTTTCAGCCAGGCTGTGCAAGGCCACAACTGATTCCTTAAGGTACACACCCACTCGTAGCGTTCATTGGAGTGACTCCAATATCGTGCTTTGCTGGATTAATAATGAACCTAGTAAACTCAAAACTTTCGTAGCCAATCGTGTAGGTGAAATATTAGATCTTACTTTACCCAAGTCCTGGCGTTACGTACCTACCGATGTTAATCCGGCTGACTTAATTTCCAGAGGTGTCGATGTTAACCACTTAATCACCAACAGTCTATGGTGGAACGGCCCATCCTTTCTTTATAACAAAGAGGAACGGTGGCCCGTGTTAAATAATAATCAAAATGTCAATTTGCCCGAGATCAAAGTAAATGTTTCCGTTACAGTTCCACTACCATTATTTGACTTCACTAAGTATTCCAATTTCAATAAAGTTCAAAGAGTATTTGCTTATATATTACGATTTTTACATAATGCTAATCCAAAAAACAAAAATTGCAAGAAAATAGGTATTTTAAATGTAGACGAGTTGACTAATTCCTTCAACTTTATTTGTCAAATCTCACAAAAACAGTCGTTCGCTTCAGATTATAAACAATTAGTTCAGAACAAAGAATTAAAAGGTAAATCAAAATTATTAAATTTATCTCCATTTTTTGATACAAATACCAATTTGATAAGAGTAGGTGGTAGATTAGCAACGTCTGATTATCCATATGAAAAGCGTCATCCCATTGTACTTGATGCTTCTCATCATTTAACAAAAATCTATTTTGAACGTGAACATGTGTCAAACTTGCATGCAGGTCCACAATTATTGCTTTCCTCTATTAGAGAAACCGTTTGGCCTATTAACGGTAGGAAGCTTGCAAGACGCGTCGTAAAGCAATATATAGTTTGTACTCGCATTCGTGGTCAGACAATTACCCCAAAAATGGGTAATTTACCCTCATGCCGTGTGTCACTTGATTTTCCCTTTACCTCCGTAGGAGTTGATCTAGCTGGCCCATATTTTATTCTTAACCGTAAGGGACGGGGTGCAAAATTAACCAAATGTTATTTGTGTTTATTTGTTTGTCTTCGTTTTAAATGTGTTCATCTGGAACCTGTTAGCGATTTATCAAAAGAAGCTTTTTTAATGACATTGCGAAGATTTATATCACGTCGTGGAAAACCACGTGAAATGTTTTCAGATAATGGTCGAAATTTCGTTGCAGCTGCAAAGGACATAAGTAATTTTCTTAAACTTAATCACAAATCTGTTTCTGAATTTGCAATTATGGAAGGTATAACCTTTAATTTTATACCTGCTTACGCTCCCCACTTTGGAGGTATCTGGGAGGCGGGTGTCAAATCAGCAAAATACCACATAAAGCGCGTAATGGGAAATACCCATCTAACCTTTGAAGAAATCAGTACTTTGTTTGCACAAGTGGAGGCAATACTAAACAGCCGCCCTTTGTGTCCTATGTCCTCATCTCCCACTGATTTCCTCCCTCTATCCCCAGGGCACTTCATTATTGGACGGCCACTGACTGCATTGCCAGCACTAGACCTCACAAACCAAAAGGAGGGCAGCCTTCACCGATATTCCCGCCTGGAGCAGATCAGGCAGCACTTTTGGAGCAGATGGCAGAAGGAGTATGTATCAGAGCTGCAGCAGCGTTCGAAGTGGAAGATCAACAGTACTAAATTAAACATCGGAGACATGGTCTTATTACAAGAAGACAACACGCCGCCACTATGCTGGAGACTGGGCCGCGTTGCTCGCCTATTTCCCGGACCAGACGGAATCTCCCGAGTTGCTGATGTCGACACTGTCAGAGGCTGCGTGCGCCGAGCTTTGGTTCGCCTCTGCCCTCTACCTACAGCCGAGGACCTACGACAAGATTGAAAGACTTCGCCTTTCAATGGGGGGGAGGATATGTTAGCGCCTAAATCTTATCTGTGTAAAATTCTTTTTTTTTTTGTTAATCTGGTCACACTAGTTACGTCACTTCTCTCTCGCTCGATGTGCGTTCGATCATGGCATGGATTGCCGGCTTGTAATTTTGAGAAACTATCTACGACATTATAGAAGATTTCAGCAATTTCATGGTTTTATTGAAGAAACTCCATTCTTGTGCCAAAACATATTAATATTAAATGTTGTTACGCAAACCTGCATCGCTTATAATAATCTTTCGACCTTCAATTACACAATTTGAAAATCATTCAGTATACTGTCCATTCATGCACATCAGCTATTTTTAATGTCTCTACTGCTGTGGTACAGGCCTTACTTTACTTAAAGGTGAATAAGACGGATGGGCAATGGCCATTGTAATGACATAACCCACCATGCAGACTCCATGCAATGTGGTGTGTATTAACGACTGTTAATACAGCCACGACCAACGGCTCTACGTGCCTTCTGAAGCACAGAGGATCTTGGGATGATCCACTTTTGGTCACCACGCCATGACCAATCCTTGTGACATCGTATGGTGATGCGCTAACCTACTGCACAATCAAACTCCTCAATAAAGAAAAACTTCGTAAACACAATAACAATAAACCCTCTCAGAGACGCCGACAGCTAGGGCATACAACTCAACAACCGCTTACCACAATCTATGGCGGCGTTAAAACGGCGAAGTGTGGGCAAACCAGTTGGCACCGCGCCCGCCCACCGCGGCCATTACTAGATTCTTTAATATTTTAATACTCTGCATAATGCATCGCATTTCAACGCAAACCCCCAGACATTGTGACAGACGGATTTTAATCCTGTCGGAATCAAAGGATTTTAGATTTAATTACGAACTCCGAGGCCGCTTCCAGTTTTCACGTAATGTTTTGAAATGTTAATATCGTGCACATACATTTTCAAATGATTTTAGTTCTGCTTTCATTTAATCTACTTGCACATTGTATTTTTATATAAAAAAGCAATTTTGAATGATGGTTTGAATTGCAAAATGATTATTCTATTCTTAGCTTGATATTAATATTGAAGATTATGTAGGAATATCGTAATACAGAAATACTAAATAAACCCACACAAAAATATGATTATATTTCTTGGAAACTCGCGATCCCCTTTGCCTTGCGTTTAATTTTCTAGGTACAGCTCATACCTACTTAGTCTTGAAAAGTAAGTCCTAGTATAAATAAACAAATAAAATCAAACGATGAGCAAATGTGAATTATCGTTTAACAATATAATCATGTAAGGATATTAGAAAAACTGTGAAGAGACTTTAAAAAAATATAAATTACAAATGACGCGCGTAAGAAAGTAAGCCGCTCACACTCTAAGGCTGCGTTCAAATGATAACGCACGACTCGCCCTCAACCCAAACTCAACTCAAACTCAACTCGAACTCAACTCAACCAGAGCCCACTCCTTGAAATACAGCGCTTACAATTTTGAGTTTTATAACACATTAATAAGCTCCGTTATATTTCGTCGATGCAACTGCACACGGCTCGCCAGTCGCCCTCAACCCGAACTCAACTCAAACTCAACCCGAACACAACCCGAACTCAACTCAAACTCAACCCGAACTCACCTCAAACTCACCTGAACATTACACAAGATCTTATTAATGTGTCATAAGACTCAAAATTGTAAGCGATGTATTTCAAGGTGGGCTGCGGTTGAGGTGAGTTTGAGTTGAGTTCGGGTTGAGGTCGGGTCGTGTGTTATCGTTTGAACGCAGCCTTAGGCAGTGTTTCTCAATTAATTAGTGGTACGCTTAGAGCAACGCGGCTTCCGTCCGGAAGAGGACAGCCTTAGAGCAACGGCACGGAAGCCGCGTTTGCTGTAAGGTGGTACGCGTACTCAGGGCACGCAAGGTACGAGTAGTATGCGGAACGATCTCTTACTTAAGTAAGGTCATCAGTAACCATTTTTATATATTATTCCTGCGGGGGAAGAGGAGTGCAATAAAGGGTACACGAGTTTGAGGTCTTTCTTGGAGAGGTACGTAAAAAATATTAATTTATTTACCACTACTAAAAGGTAGGAGGTAGGTATACCGATTGAAGCTTTTTTGAGTCTCGCTTAGAGTTTTTAAGTAAAGTTATGACATAGTAAGCAAGATTTTCGTGCATCCTGTAGGGTTACGTCAGCCAGAAGCTCAAAACGTCACAAAACCTCCTCGAGCAAGACTAACGCATCATATGAAGAAGGGTTCTAAGATAAATGTGAGGATTTGAGTGAAAAACAATATTCTATACATAGCAAACAGGAAAAAGGCATGTTTAAATAGGATGTTTGCAGAACTCATTTTTATCTCAAACGTAATACTTATTGGTTTGGCACGAGATGAGGATGTTCCCTGTTATATTTTAAAAAGGTTTTCTCTCGTTCCCCATCGCTACCCTTGTATATTTTTGGTATATTTTCCTAATGACATGGGTGGAATTCTTCAAGATCATTTTATTTATAGATGTAAAAAATAAAAATGGTGGATCTTCAAACATTGTTATCATTAAAAAACTTAAAATATAAATTACTGGATATAATTTTACGCGTAGATACTTTTTACTGAAATAAAAACTTTTTCAAAGTCTTTAATTTAACTGTAGTTCAAACTTTGCGCTGAAAATTGATATCTTTCATACTGATACTAACTAACAGCAATCTAATTTAGTGGCATTTCCACACGACATAAAAGTGCAACATACAGCGTTTTTTGATCGAGGGATATCCTTTGGCAGGGTGAACCTTCTGAACTCTTAGATCATTTTAAGAAGGGGAGCCATCTTGGATTTTTGTATGAGAGGGAGTTATAACTTATAACACAATCTTTTTTGTGGGTGCTTTGGCTTTTTTGCCTACTACATACATACAACGAACTTTATTTTATACTGAGGTTGTTTGTAAATAAACTATAGAAACTTTAGCTTCAATCTGTATATGTGAATTTTCGATATAATATGTACTTGTCAGTAATAAATTTAATTAAAGATGAGGGCGCTTCTTTGAGGGCTATTGAACCCTTAAGATGACACCCTGACTGAAAGTGGCCCCGCGGTGAATTTTATTTAATATTGTAATTCTAATACAAAATTTTAATAAAACTTTAGGTGGAATTTTTTGGGCCCATAGTCTAGTATTTTTAGACAGCCCATAGTCTAGTATTTTTAGAAACGCCTAAAAGTGGCCGCTTTAGACACATTTGCTATCGACTTCTACAAATGACTACGAGGGAATGAAGTAATAGGTACTTTAAAAATACTAAAAATTCCACGAAAACTTTTATTAAAATATTTTTCTATTAACAACTTATTAAAGTAAAACCTCTGAGGGCGCCACTTTTGGTGGGGTATTCACCTTAAGACACCATAAACAGTTACAGAAAAAATAACACCGTGCACTCTAAGCGAGAGCGAAGGACCTCCGAAGACATTTTTCTTTGAACAAAGCCGTGTTTTTTTGACGTTAAATAGCAGGCACCGACGAACGGTGTATAAATTTTGAACAAAAATACAAAAGGTGCGTTTTTCAGCAAGTTTTGTTTCTTAAGAGAAAGCGCGACCCTCGCAGGCAGGTGGGACAAGAATTTATTATCTCCACTCACCGAGTGACCGGAATACGCGAGGACATAAAGTTATGCTAGATAAGAATTTCTAAACTTATCTCAACTAGCGGGATACTCGTATATTTCAGTATACTTTAAGACTCGCTTATATCTTAATATGCGCGAGACTTAATGTGCACCTAAACCATATCGGACAGAACGCATTACTACGTAAAATGCCACCTACATCACATTAATTTGTACATTTTGTATGAACTATCGCACTTTAAAGCAGGCCGCAGCGCAACGCACTGGCTGCGATTTTATAATGTGCGGACGCTATTGTGTGTGGTCGCTGCGATTATAGTTTTATAACATAGGTACGTAAAATATTTTGGTTTTAATGTTAATATTAAAAATAATCACAAGTTTGTAATAATAATGAACCTACCTAGTTAAGTGTCTACACAAATTGATATTTAACATAGCCTGTTAAATACACGCGTTAATCAACCTCAACCGTTTACAAAATAATTTACGAATATTTTAGAGTACCTACCTAGATCTTTTCGAACCTGTCCGAATGTTAATTAAATACAAATTCTGGAAATTCAGCGAACCTGTTTTCAGTACACGACGAAACTCAGCTCTCACTCTCCCATTGAAAGTTAAATGAAACCTACCTACGTAGCCTAATAAACAGTTGTTTCGAAATCTGAAAACACATAGACACATGAAGTATCAGAAACAAATACGTTTAATTAACGACATTAAACCAGAACAAAACGATAAACGATAGTAAATAATTTTTAAACTACTTCTGAAGTGAAAACTTCTTTAGCGGCGTTGTACACTTTTTTTTTAATGGGGAAAAAATGTTAAACTCGCGTCAGTCAGGGTCACGTGACCCTGATCAAAAATTCGTAAGACGGATGTAGCGTAGACAGCCGGCGGCGGAAGTATCCCCCTCTTTTTCTACGGAGCGCGGCGAAAATGGCGGTGCGTCATTTTGGCGTTCGGCGGGTTGATTTTTCTGAGAGATAAACTTTTTAATGTAATATAAATTATCATGTTTATGTACGAAAGCGCAATAAATAAATATTGTATTCTACCTCATAAATAATAGTACTTTTATACTGATAATTAAAGCAATTCGAGCAAAATTATTCCCTAACCATTCCAAAATATCAAAAATGCACAACGTTAATATTCAAGTTTTCACTTCTGCCGGCACTCCCAGGAGCAACCCGATTATTTTATTTCTTAAAATGACGAGTCGCAGTACAGTTCAATACAAACTAAATTGCGCTCCGAACATCACGCAAGACGATGCGCAGAAAACAAAGATGTTAGAGGGTGGGAGAGGGAGAGGCACGGCTACGCGCTTTACAACTTTACAACCACCATTAAGTTTGCATTGAACTTTATCAAGTTATCATAATGCAGACTGTAAATCTTAACTTTTTTTACGTTACAGATCGAAAAAATTATAGCAAAATAAGTTATAGATAAATTAACGACACAAGTTATTATGTTATATTTACAGCCTAGGTCCTAATACATACAGCGTGAAATTTTAATCATTTGGTTCCCGCCGTGGGGTGGTTCCACTCATGGTTACAAGCAACTTTTATTATGGGGCCAACTCTCCTCCTCGCAAAAAAAAACAGCTGTTCTATACAAAAATGCAGTACCTAGTCGACCTTAATGTATGGAACAGCTGATTTCTTTTTGCTGAGGAGAGTTGGCCCCATAGTAAAAGTTGCTTGTAATCATGAGTGGACGTCCCCAAGGCGGGAACCAAATGATTAAAAATTCAGCGTGTATATTCACCTAATCAGCTTTGAAGACTAAAGGTTTGGAGATAGACCAACGAATCTATACCACAAAATACATAATGTTCTGTACGTATGTATCTTTATGTCACTTCCAGAAAATTTATCCATCAAAAGGGCCTTTGCGAATTTGTTATACAAAGTCTCTGATGTAACGTTGCCATTATTTTTAGAATACGAGAGCAAAATGTTTATTATAATGTTTTTGGTGTATAGGTAAAACAAAATTCAGTTTTCATATCCTGTATGTTGGACATGCTAATAATTTACTTTAATATTTATAAAATTATTGTGTATAATCAAGGACAAACTATTAAAAAATAGAAAAATCGTTACCAAAATTTGTGGACAAACAACGAAACATATTTGTTTCTTTTTTGTTCACAAATTGTTATCAACAAGAATGAAACCTAATTAAAAACACGGTAATTTCACAAAACAGTTCCTTTGTAACTTTGTAAATAGTCTTCAATGAGTCGAGAAGATCTCAATTATCTTTAACTCAGATACCAAAGCTATTCTCAAGCATTGTATAAACAACAACAAACAGTAGAACATCTTGTTTATTATTTTTTCCTATAAAAATTGTAACAATTAAGGACAGGCCTTTCTATTGTGTAACTTCAAAATCTATCGCAATCGCCTTCAGGATGTAATCCATTGAAGTTTCTTTTTGGCACAAATAAAAACTTACCAAACAAATGCAGCAATGTGTCACATCCATCTGTCAAACGAAAGCGATTGCGATAGATTTTTAAAATTAGACAATTAGCCCCCGGGTCACTTTTGAGCAACAAATTTCAAAGCGTATATACCTACTTACAATAAAATCATAATTCATTTATGTCCATCATCATTAGGAATCTGGCCCAATGCCTAACAAATTTGTTAATTGGACTTGGTGGCATAATTTTATGCTACAAGTAGCAAGTAGGTTAATCGAAATTACCTAGTACATTTTACTTTTCCGCTACAGGTACCATGGGCAACAGCGTCGCTTAACCACTCCTAAGGTTAAAATCCCTTGCACGCCGCGCCCGCTGTCACATACGTTTAGTTCGTGCAGGGGCGATACGCGCGCACACGAATTTTGTTGCAAACTGGTTAAGCGACGCTGTTGCCCATAGTACTTAGTTGGTAAATTAACTAGGTACTATGCAGGGAATGATAACGTTATTTTTAAATGGAACGTTATTTCTTACTTTTTTTACCGTTAATTTTAACATTAACGTTATGTCAATGTCCATCAGCCATTTTAATGTCCCCACTGCTGGGGCACAGGCCTTCCTTATGGGTGGATAAGGAGGATAAATATGTCAATAAATAACGTAAATTTTAACGTTATTTTAACGAAATTAACGCTATTCCAATTAATAACGGTAATTGTACCGATACAATATTTTTAACGTTATTTTTACCGGTAAATTTACCGATAAAATGTTTTAACGGTATTTTTAACGTTATTTTTTTGTGTCGTTATTTTTTTAACGGTATGTCAATCCCTGGTATGCGCAACACATTAAACTTATTTACGTAAATATGTACCGATTATATAAAAATGATAATATTGAAATAGACAAAAGCTTGAAGAATCTACAGCATTTCAATAACTCCAATAGGACAATTTACTTCCACTACACCGGTAACTAACCTGAACTATGCTTCAGCTTCAATCTTTAGATGAAGTGAAATATTTGTAGAATGAACTATTCAAATACCCGGTCCGATATTCCACCCGTATTCAACGTTGCATTCCAGACGCGAGACGTTACATTGCAAATTGAATTTTATATTGATACCGACATGCCATCTCTTTGTTATTCTTGCTTCTAATAATGTTTTGTTCACGATGAATAGTGTCTGTGACTGAAACAGTATCAGTATATTCAGAAAATTAAAATAAAGAGGGTAATCTTTATAAATTTTAAATACTAAACTAAATATAGTAGTTCTAAATCTATTTTGAACTAAACCAATTTGAGTTCTTAAATGTGGTCCGGCCACAGAGGATCACGCAGATTGGCAGCGTGAATTTTACGGGTTTCCTACGTAAAATCGAAACACAAATAATATCGATTTTCATTTCAACGAAAACCATTGATCGATGCCTTATTAGTACCAAGCTTTAATTCCCCGATGTAACAATTCACCGAAAACCAACTAACCAATGTTTATTTCAACTACACTACACATAACCGACTAATTATTTTATCGAATGTAACATTTCACCGAAAAATCGAGTAAAGCTTTACAGTACTTAAAGATTAGCAAACATGTTGGAATGATTACAAATATCTATAATTATTTTGACTAAGCGTCCGTTATACAGTGTTTTTGGGGGTACTTTGAAATATTTAGTTATCTTAGCTTGTTCAGGATTGTAAGATAGTTTATATCGAAAATCATCCTATAAGGGGGTAAATAGAGAGGTGGAAATTTATATGGGGAATCTATTTAGTCGCGAGCAAAAGCTAGTATTTTTATATAGGTACACTTAATTCCACAGACCGTTTTGTATGTGGAGCTCTTTAATATAGGTATGTACTAAGGCAAATGTTTTAATAATAAAATAATTAAAAGTACAGTGATATTTAAGTACTGTAAAGCTTTACTCGATTTTTCGGTGAAATGTTACATTCGACAGATAATTAGTCCGTCATGTGTAGTCTAGTTGAAATAAACATCGGTAAGTTGGTTTTCGGTGAATTGTTACATCGGAGAATTAAAGTTTGGTACTAATAAGGCATCGATCAATGAGTCAATCGATCAATAGTTTTCGTTGAAATGAAAATCGATAATTTGTGTTTCGATTTTACGTAGGAAACCCGAACTAGGATACATACCTACAGATACAAGATAACAACATGGTGACACTGTTTTTACGTCAACCAAGGAAATTATAAGTACTTGTTGTACGAAGTACTTACAATTTCCTTGACGTCAACATAATTAAAAGGGTAAAAAAGTGCGTAGGGATGTATCAAAATAAGAAATACAAACTTATTAACAATTGCAGTTTAATGTCCACTGCTACATTCCCAATAATATTGCTATTAAAAAGCGAAATAACGATTTATTGCCGAACATTGAATTCGAGCTTTATCGGTATGGAGCTCGCTCGATCGTCGAACGATTCAAGCACGTAATCCTTACACCGGCTGGCTATTGGACTATTGACGATTGGAGCCAATATAGGCTTAAAATATACAAGAGAGACTAAAAATTATTTTACTTTTCACTCACATTGAGAGAATATTATTAAGGGTTTTTCGAATAACGAGAAGTGGGCTACTGTAGCAGAAAGTCGGCAATGGAAAGATTTTGTGTCCTTAAATTGTTGTAAATATTTATAAAGATTCCGACGAACTGAGAACTTTTTTTAAGTCGGTTAAAAATCAGGCGACACAATACATAATGCATAATATTTATTTTCTATAAGAATACACGCTGGAATTTTGATCATTTGGTTCCCACAGTGGGGTGGTTCCACTCATGATTACAAGCATCTTTTACTATGGGACCAACTCAGATATCACGAAAAAAATCAGCTGCCTGGTGACAGACAGTCAGACAGACAGACGGACAGCGGAGTCTTAGTAATAGGGTCCTGTTTTTACCCTTTGGGTAAGGAACCCTAAAAGTGCACATTTCTATATTGACCCAAACGGGGATCGAACCCGGGACTTTAGAGATGGCAACACCTTGAAAACCGGTGTACAAACCACACCATGGAGGTCATCAACCTTACCGTATACCAAAATAATTACTTTGATTTTAATGGACGTGTGGGTTAGTTACCTAGTATACGAGATGCAAATGGTATCCTACTATCCTACTAATATTATAAATGTGAAAGTTTGTGGGTTTGGATGTTTGTTCCTCGATCACGCAAAAAACTACTGAACGGATTTGGTTGAAATTTGGCACACAGATAGTAGATAGCCTAGATTAAAACATAGAATACTTTTTATTCCGATATTCCCACGGGAACGGGAACCACGCGGGTGAAACCGCGGGCGGTCGCTAGTTTATAGCTAGATATATTCAAGTTTGTAAATATCATTACGTATGGCTGTACAACTTATAAGTTTCTTGCGCCCGTTCTTCTTGTCAGCTAAAAAAGTCTGGAACGGGGGAACGAGTGGTAGGAAAATATAGACGATTCAAAAGTACTTAATAATTAAGTTTATTTGAATAAAGCTTATTTGACTTTGACTTTATATTATAATAACCAAAAAATCATTTAATTCAAATAGTTTTCACAGAACATAAGTAGGTTTTTTGTATTGTGTTCCCAATCAGCCTTTCTACTGTCTAATTTTAAAATCTATCGCAATCGCTTTCAGGATGTAACACATTGAAGCTTCTTTTTGGCACAAATAAAAACTTACCAAAGTAATGCAGCAATGTGACACATCCATCTGTCAAACGAAAGCGATTGCGATAGATTTTTTGAATTAGACAATTAGCCCCCGGGTCGGATTTCACATTATCGTAGAAAATCCAAAGCCTGTGTAATTTTCTACTTTGGAATAATTGTATAATGTTCACAGAACATAATATTGGATTCCCGTATTTTATATTACCGTAGAAATTCTAAACAATCTATTTCTATTAATATTATAATATTTCGTGCAATAAATAAAATGTATTTGGAAATATACCGAGGCACGAAAAATTTCACAGGCTTATTAATTTATAGTGATATAGCTTTCAGATATTACCTATATTGAAAATTTCTTATTCACCGCCTATAGATTTTAGATTACATTATAGTATGTACTTAGTGTTAAAGGACATGGTAAAAATATTTTTTTTGTCTCTGGTATAATTTTTTCCAATTAGTAAAGATAATGATAACATTATTAGAAACTTCTTAGTAATATTCTATGTTTTTAACTAACGCTTAGCTAAATTCCAATAAAATCAGACTGCAAACACGTAGGTGGTACCACACAATAAACAGCTAAAGCAGTAACATAACTACATACAAATGCTCGAATCAGGGAGTTCAAGAAAGGTTTTGTCTACGTCGAAATGTCAGAAGTGACATCCCGACTTGCAAAACGTTTGTTTATCTGTCAAAAGTTAAATATAGGGGTGAACAAAATCTTTTCGGGTTCGTCATGCTACTGCAGGTTCGCAATGCGACACAGTAGCCCACGAGTGTCAACGTTCGTCTCAGTACAGTATAAGGCAAACATCTTGAAATCGGGTGGGGATTGCGTAGAACGCGTATTTTGGGTATGCGTACGCGGGCGGCTTGAGAGGAGCGCGCTATTGGTCGCTCACAACGTGCATTTGCACATGCGCGAACTTATCCCCGCTCCGTCGAAAAAGTATCAAGATTTAGTATTGAATGTATAAGTGTCAAGATGTTCGCCTCGTACTGTAATGGTAGTGTCGCGCTCGCTCCACCCGGGCCGCCACGCCCGCCGACGCGCCGCCCCGTGGCCGTGCACTGAGGCCAAGCATCGCTTCTAGTGATGTGTCGTTTTTTTCGAAACCGGTTTCAGCAACAGGTTGCGTTGAAATAAAAAATGTAACCTGTTACGAGAAATCGTGCAATAGGTTGTTTCAGTAACGACACGCAACAAAGTAGCGCGTACGAATGAATTCTAATGAAATTACTAACAGTGAACCCTGTCGTAACGAGACGAAAGCTGTTGCGCCCGCTGTTTGTTTTGTATTTGGCGTCGCATTTTTAATTTTTATTTCATTTTCACTATCTAAAAATACCTATAACACGTTTTATTTCAATTAAATATGCGAAACTATATCTATTATTCTTGATAATAACAATTAATGACACAAAATCATCAGCAATTCATAGTTGCTAATTCGTTTCTCAAATAACGGAGCTGAGCAGTTCCAAATATAACATTATGTATTGTTAGTAATTAAGGTTTTGTAAATCAATTGTTTTTCAATCCTAATATTTGTGGGCTGTTTTCTTCTTGAGTGTCACATGTCAACTTGATATTACTTGACAGTGTATTAGTGTTGCCATAGTCCATGCAGTTGTCGGCAATCACTCACAGACAAAACATCCTTCTGACGTTTAATGCTAGTCTGTGAAAAGTGGAGCAAAGACTGACAGATTGATTGACGTGCCGTGGCGCGACGCGGCACGGCAAAATGGTGTGTTTCCGGTTTAAGTCTATGCTCCACGTGCGTTTATGCTTGACAGTTGCAAGTCTATGGACAATTCGATGATAGTTATGGTAAAGCGTATAAAAGCGTTGGTTTTTGTAATTTGTGCTCTCTTTCGCTCGATCTGTCGTCTGAACTGGTCGTGAAATAAAATATTACTTCTGTTAACATGGTGTTTGATTTATAATCAACTCTAACAATTCAGAAGTGCGCGTTTTTTTTTTTACCACGTGTCACGTTGAACAATCGACGCATACGGCATCCTACTTCGAGAGACGATGAAGAAGAACCGAAGAGAGCTCCGAGGCGACTGATAATAATACCGACCGAATTATGCGGCTGGACTCACTGCTGGAACAAATTATCAGACTACAGCCACAGCAACATCCAGCGCCCCAAGTCTCCAATGAGGAATGTATTATGCCAGGTACGTCCACTGATATTAATAATTTTACCAATCAATGTTTCCGCCTTAAAACCACAACCTTCTGTTGAAATTAACGTGCCTGCCGTACAAAATCAGCAAATTTAAATGAGTCTACCTTCTACCCACCTTATTATATCACTGATCAATTTATCTCACCCAGTTAATACCAGTGCAAGTCACAACCCTGTTGTGAGACAAGCAGATTTAAGGCTCAGTTATGCGGAAACATTTGTCTCTTTTACATTTGAACAGTATGGAAAATAACCTCACTTCTACACTTTTTTATGTTTTTCCTTTTTTTAATCATTATCACAACTTTCTTTCTTGAAGAAAAAAGTTATTTGAGCAAATTCACAGTACGTTAAAGTGTATTTTGATGTAGAGTTCAATACATTTACGCCAAAAACATGATGCGTTTTTCATGATATTCAGATTTTTTTTTTTCTCTCATACAATTATCTGTTAGGTTTATATGCAATGTAATACTTGTAACTACTAGATAAACTCTTTAGCTTGTTGCATTTATGTTTTTTTTTTTGTGTTGCTACAACTTTACGTTTTCTATAAAAAAAAATATATGGCCCGCGCAAACCATGTTTTCGTATCATGGACCCTTAAATACATATTTGTTACATAATTTGAGAAATAATATAAGTAATTTATGATTTCTCGGAAAACCTGAACACGTGCCTGAATTCGTAGGAAATTCTAATGCAATTTTCTGTTCACGCATGTTTGCATCGATTGGAGTCATTGGCGAAGATCTACGGCTGGGACGAGAAAACACCCACCTACCACTACACGACCCGGGTGGCCTGGAAAGCAACGCGTTCGTGGTTTGGACACCAACAAGACATCAGACATGACGTGGGACGAGTGGAAGAAACGTCTTCAAGTCTATTCTATTCGTGTCTCCTACATAACTGCGTACCGTGTTGAGTGGGTAAATAGACTTTTATTGTAAGAAACTGGCGGCGGCGCTAGGTTAATCTTGTGTGCTTAATGACATTTGTGTTTTTTATAATTTATACATTACCCATTGGTTGAGGCAGGGGTTCATGGTCTCATGGTGCAGGTTGTAAGGATACACAATATGTTTTATTGAATTATCTTACCGACGCGGCAATCGATTCTTATTTACCCCAAAAAAAAAACAAGTGAACCCTGAAAATGTATAATATTTGATTGAAAATGAAATTGATTCATCGAAAATAGAGTACAGTCAACGGCACATCAACTTATGGTGCTGTCGTGTGTACAATTCAGTTGTTACATTCGTAGTCCATCTATTTTGCCAATATAGGTCATGTGAATAAAAAAAAAACAATTTAATAGTGTTAATGTCAAAATTAATATTAGTTAATATTAGATGTACAATTAGAAAAACAACTTACACATCATGTAAAATATTTTTCAAATAAGTAAAAATATTTTGTTTTAGGCCATTCAAACAGTTTTTGTCTATATATGGTCAGGACATGTGTAAGTTAAGTAAGGAATGTAGCAATTTATTAATGATCCTAACACATCTTATGTAACAGTTCCTCTTGTAGAGGACGGTCCGCATTCTGGGTAATAATAGTATTTTTCTTAATGATGCCTAATACTTCTCATTATATAAAATGTATCCCTATGCACAATGAAATATAGATGGGTTTTGACGATTATGCAGCACTCGAAGATATATAATGAAGGAAGAGTAAATAGGTTTAGGTTTGCTTACACGACGTCATAGGTGAAACATATTGGTGTTACATATTGCTTTGAACATTATAATTGGATATAAATGTTTTGAAATGTTTTGTTTAAGTTATAAGACCCCAAAATAGTAAAGTAAACCGTATTTAAGATTTGAAGCTTATTTCAAGCTACGTTGTCATGATATGCCATCAAAGAGGACTTTTGGTTTATTTGAATCGTTAGTCTTACAACACATAAGCAAATCTATTTATTTTACCGCATATTTTCCTTGACACGTTCTTATTTTTTTTATTACGATTCCAATACGAGGTCATTATTATGAGGTATTGTCAGAACATGGTCCATAGGATCTCTATTATAAAAACGTATATTTTTTTTAATGTTTATATTCTATTTATTTATTTTTGGCCATTCTTTGGTTTTACTACAAATTTTATCGTCAGAGAATAAATTACACTGATGAGTGAGTAGTCACATGAAGGAGGTCGTTAATTATAAATAATAGTGGCCTTGTTAGTTTAGTTCCTTGTGGAACAACTACCTACATTGTTTCTAACAAGTGATATTTTACTGAAACTTATTTCTTATTTTAATTGATGTGATTAATTTCAATACATTGAAAACGATTATGAAGGATTTTTGTGGCCGTTTTAGCGATTTCTCACAATTTATCATGTGAGACAAAGCCAAAAGCTTTGTTAATGTCGAAAAATTACATTATTGCATCAATATTCTTGAAAGTGTTCTCAATAACATTTTGGTTAAATAAAACGCTGCTAAGAAAGCTGACTTGCTATCCCAAAAGCAATTTTGATCTTTAGACAGTAGATTAAATTTTTCTAGGAATTTATAAATAATGTTATGCGTTGTCTTTTCAAAAATAGCCAGTACTGAAATTATAGCAATGGGTCTGTAATAAACCATCTCATCCATTTCATTATTGATATTTAAGGGCTTCCGAGAATATGGCTTTAGTCATTGACAGGTTGACTAATGTCAGATTGAGTTAGTGAACTATACTTAATAAATAAATTTTGTGGGTATTTTATCAACCTGACCGATGTTGTGTTATTGAGAGATCTTATCATTTTAAGTATTTCGTCGGCCGGATCTAAAAAGATACAAGCTTGCGTCCAACATGGTTTTATATTATTGTCAGATTTTAAATTATTTTGATATGACTGTCATGTTAGCATTAGATGATTAATTTGTAATATTATACTAAAAAAAAAATGCAAATGTCAATGGAATTTGTAATAATTTTACTGTCTATCTTTATTTTTATGCAATTATTTATTCCAATCTGGTTGCTCATATGATTTAATTCGATTCCATGGCGTTTTACAAACATTTTTACTCTATTGTAAACGTGCTTCATTGTCAAGATTAATTAAGATGATTATCAAGATGCATCCTTTAAGAACGGAAGAATACTTACGATATTTAGTTATTACTGGACTGATTTGACGATAATAGTTATAATATTTCTAAAAAGTTGATAATTTGCCATTCCAAAGTCAGCTTGCTGCTGAGTTAATAAGATTACATCAACACCACATTAAAAAGTACTACACGAAAACTAAGCTTCAGACTAGTTTATAGATTTAAATCTACATTTTGACATTAACCCAGTAACCAACAAATGCACTTTATTTCCATGAATAACGAGCCCAAGCCTAAAATAAGAAAGATACTAAAATATTTATAATAGGAAATAGACTAGCGGAACTACCTCACGTTAGTTTTAATTTAATTGCCAATAAAATTAAAGGCATGTATTTTTTTTTTAAATCAAAACCAAAACAACCATACTGTTTATTTACATAATTTTGGTAATTATCTCAATATTATCTTAACTCAATATTATGGTATTATACAATTATACAAAAAAATATATATAAATCATAGTAATATACTGATAAGTAATCTAATGATTATCAATAAAACTAAACACAATAGTTAATTAAAAAAAAATTATTATAGTTCTGTGTGATACTTAATTGTAACAATATAAAAGAAATTCTGGATACTTAGTAATCACTTAGTTGAATTAGATTGATTCTAAAATATAATCATAAATTGTTGTTTTTATTAAGAATATAATATTTTATTACAGGAATATAAGATTTATTCGCGGATTATCTATTTGACATAAATAAGAGTAATGCAATATCACAATATATACATGAATGCTCTGTACATTATACTAAACACTAATTAATAAAAACTTACAGTTATTCTAATATTAGAAGCATTATTGCTGATTTTGCTTCATATGAGTGCTACTTTGGTGTGTCCAGTAGCTTCAATCCACCCTGGTGTGTCCGGTGGTTAAATATGGTTATAAATGCGTTAACTGCTTTGGTGTGTCCAGCAGTATAAAAAGCTGCTTTGGTGTGCCCAGTAGCTTCAATCCACCCTGGTGTGTCCAGTGGTTAAATATAGTTCAAATGTGGTTATAGTTAAATTGACAACTAAATGCGAGTCAAACCAACCAATAATTATTTGGCATTTGTTGTTACCAGCCATAATTCTTTATCTACTTTTTTTTTTATTATTAAATTATGTGCGGCTAGCAGCACAGAACTGATAAACAATGCAAATTATTTTTGAATTAATATCTTGGCATTATACTGTAGTTGAATATTGTTTGGAACTTATTACCCTGTTGTGGTGGCTTAGCAACCTTAGCGTGCCGTTGTCTGTACCATTAATACCATCTTATCGGAAGTTCTGTTTGTAAACAAACAATTTAAATGCCTATAATGTTGTTATGTGTTAATTTCCTACCTACTATTACTTATTACTATTGACACTTTAATATATATTTATAACACACCTTAAGTGTGATTTATTTCGCCGTGGATTGATTATTGATAGAAGTTTTGCTGCTATTTAACTACTTTTTTTCTTTGTATACTTTAATGGAACTATAGGTCTTTTTTTGATCCATTTAACATTGCAAAATTATTGTATTATGTATGACCGTTTCTTTCCTTAATAATTAAAAGAAAAATAAAAAAATTGTTATAAATGCGTTAACTGCTTTGGTGTGTCCAGCAGTATAAAAAAGCTGCTTTGGTGTGTCCAGTAGCGTCAATCCACCCTGGTGTGTCCGGTGGTTAAGTAATAGAGGTCTGAGCGAGTTTTTTTCACATATTTGTAATCACCTTAATACCCATGTTCGGTGAAAAAAAAAAAAAGTTGAACGCGATCTTACTTTATAAGATTGCTAAGCACAAATCTCGAGATCAGCTGAACCGATTTCGCTAATTCTTTTTTTTTGTTGTGTTTGTTATTATCAGGAGAAGGTTCTTATGAAAAAAAAAATTTTAGTTTTTCTACATAGATGCTATTAAAATTACGAGGACGTAATTGTTTATCAGGACGGCCGAATCTATGACATACAATGACAGAAATTCGATCGTGAATAATAATTGTGATGAAAAGAAAAATGTCTTACCTTTAACTTAAATGAGTTTATTTTTGTTTTTATAATTTCAATATCATTAATGCATGGAATTTATAAACGTCTGATATTACGAGGACGTAATAATAATTTGTCAGGAAAGGCCGACTGTTAGTAATTAAGGTTTTGTAAATCAATTGTTTTTCAATCCTAATATTTGTGGGCTGTTTTCTTCTTGAGTGTCACATGTCAACTTGATATTACTTGACAGTGTATTAGTGTTGCCATAGTCCATGCAGTTGTCGGCAATCACTCACAGACAAAACATCCTTCTGACGTTTAATGCTAGTCCGTGAAAAGTGGAGCAAAGACTGACAGATTGATTGACGTGCCGTGGCGCGACGCGGCACGGCAAAATGGTGTGTTTCCGGTTTAAGTCTATGCTCCACGTGCGTTTATGCTTGACAGTTGCAAGTCTATGGACAATTCGATGATAGTTATGGTAAAGCGTATAAAAGCGTTGGTTTTTGTAATTTGTGCTCTCTTTCGCTCGATCTGTCGTCTGAACTGGTCGTGAAATAAAATATTACTTCTGTTAACATGGTGTTTGATTTATAATCAACTCTAACAGTTTCTATTAGAAACCTGTTGCAAAAGCAACCTATTGTCGCAACTGGTTTTATTAAAAAAATGTAACAAACAGGTTGCAACATTGCGACAAAACAACGATAACGCCCATCTCTAATCGCTTCAAGACTGCGGGCGGCGCGGCGCGGGGAGGCGCGCGGCAGGCTGCGTTCAAACGATAACACACGACCCGACCTCAACCCGAACTCAACTCAAACTCACCTCAACCACAACTCACCTTGAAATACATCGCTTACAAATTTAATTTTGAGTCTTATGACACATAATAAGCCCCTTATTAATGTGTCATAAGACTCAAATTTGTAAGCGATGTATTTCAAGGTGAATTGTGGTTGAGGTGAGTTTGAGTTGAGTTCGGGTTAAGTTTGAGTTAAGTTTGGGTTGTGTTCGGGTTGAGTTTGAGTTGAGGTCGGGTTGAGCGCGGGACGTGTGCAGTTGCATAGACAAAATATAACGGAGCTTAATAATGTGTCATAAAACTCAAAATTGTAAGCGCTGTATTTCAAGAAGTGAGCTCCAGTTGAGTTCGAGTTGAGTTTGAGTTGAGTTCGGGTTGAGGTCGGGTCGTGCGTTATCGTCTGAACGCAGCCGCAGCGGTGTTTGAGAATTGTCATACTGGTTTAGCTACATGTACTGTGTCTGTACTGTACGCAGCTTCAGTGGATTAAATATTAACCAGGCGCCTCCCACGCGTTACGATCTCGGCTTTCAGAACAATAATTACTCGTTTTACGTTTTCTTTGTGAGCAACATGAAAAGCGGATTCATTAAATATTACACGAGCCATTAATCTACATCTTGTACTGAGGTATTTAATGGTTGCGTAAGATTTTCTAATACAAAAAGAATTTGCTTTTTAACCTTTTTAAGTATAAAGACGTTGTTAATAGATATTGTAACAAGCTACACACTACAGTTATCTAAACTTTCTCTCTCAAATCTGTTCAAAATTCTGCCTAGTTATAAACTACAATTTGAAGAGAAAATTATAAAGTTATTATTTTATTATTTTTATATCTCTAACTATCATCATATCAGCTGCACGACATTTACTGCTGGATATGCTTAACTAAGTATACAAGTAAATAAAACCTTGTTCAATGCTTTGTGAATACAGTTAGGTATTATTAATAATCTTCTTAGTCTGTTAAAAAAATACTGTTGGTCGTATACTTGTCTGCCTAGCTGCTGTTTTTAGATTGTTAATCTTAATTGCTAATTTTTAGGGTTCCGTAACCAAAAGGTAAGAAAACAGGACCCTATTACTAAGACTTCGCTGTCCGTCTGTCTGTCTGTCTGTCTGTCACCAGCCCCAGCATGACCATCAAAATACGATATATATCGCATGATATAGCGTTTTATCACGTTTAACGGCCCAGCCACGACAGCGCGGCAGGAGGCGAGGCAGGCGGCGCGGCAAGCGAATTCAATAATCACTGCGCGCTATCCCGATGGCGGCCTCTCAGCTCGTCGTCACGACCGCAGTGGTTACAGAATTCGCTTGCCGCGCCGCCTGCCTCACCTCCTGCCGCGCTGTCCGTGGCCGCGGGCCGTAACTGTCAGAAAGACAATGGATTTTGACAGTTGAGTGTCGATAAAATGCTATATCACGCGATATATATCGTGTTTCGTCGGTCATGCTAGGGGAGCTGGCTGTATCTCATGAACCGTGATAGCTACACAGTTGAAATTTACAGAAGATGTATTGCTGTTGCCATTACAGATGATGTATTTCTGTTGCCGCTATAACATCAAATACTTAAAACATAATAAAATTAATATTAAAGGGGGGCTCCCATACAACAAACTTGAATATTTTTTTTGCCGTTTTTTGGTACGGAACCCTTCGTGCGCGAGTCCGACTCGCACTTGGCCGGTTTTTAGGGTTCCGTACCCAAAGGGTAAAAACGGGACCCTATTACTAAGACTCCGCTGTCTATCTGTCTGTCTGTCACCAGGCTGTATCTCATGAACCGTGATAGCTTGAAAGTTAAAATTTTCACAGATGATGTATTTCTATTGCCGCTATAACAACAAATACTAAAAACAGAATAAAATTAATATTTGAGGGGGGCTCCCATACAACAAACGTGATTTCTTGCCGTTTTTTTGTTCGAAATTAATAACGACAACAGGTAGACAGTTGGAATTTTCACAGATGATGTATTTTTGTTGCCTCTATAACAACAAATACTAAAAACAGAATAAAATTAATATTTAAGGGGGGCTCCCATACAACAAACGTAATTTTTTTGACGTTTTTTGGTACGGAACCCTTCGTGCGCGAGTCCGAATCGCACTTGGCTGGTTTTTTCTTAAATCACGCACGACAGCCTCTCTAACACATGAGTAACTTCTAACACGATCATCAAAACGTGATATGTTATTATAGCGATTTACCACTTTTAACTGTCAAAAGACAATGTATGTTAAAACATTCGAGTGTCGATAGAACTATCATACTATATTACCTAGTTATATCGTGTTTTCGTGGTCATAGGGAGGCGGGACACTTTATATGCAGCAGCAGAATACATTTACATGTGCTAGATGATAATAAAAGGGTATAATTTTATCAATTACCTAATAATTGCCTTTTCAGTGACCTAATAAATAATATTTGTTCCTAAAATAGTAGATCTGTCACCTAAACTGACCAACTAATATTAAAACGCTTACCTAAATATTTATTAAGAATTACTTGGAAATAATATCAATCATCAAATAATTATATTGGGTTTCAAAATAATAAAAGTGTCACTAAAATTGAATCGCCAAACAATATAAAAAAGTTTACCAAAAAAATATTTTTAATCTTTAAATAATTTTATTACTGCACTATTTGTGTTGGTTTTGATTAGTGATGGGACTCGAATAAAAAAAAAGTATTCGAATCACCCGTAAGTGGTTCGAATCGTCGATTCGAAATTTGACGATGATTCGAATCGATGTGATGATTCGAATAAATGTGATGATTCGCATCAACTAGCCAATTCGAATCAGGTGATGAGTCGAATGATTCGAATCGGGTGTTCACTATTCGTTCAAATTCTAGCTTTCTACCTTTCAGTGAAATCGAATATTCAACATTCAAATATTCCCGCCGCCTATGTGAGTGGTTGTTTGTTGCAACAGCAAAGCAAGGCGTCTCATAGGAGCATATCCACCGGTCCGTCCGCTGATTGGCTGGCAAAAGATACTAGAAAATTCGCCGGCTTCCGCGTACATCGCGGCGTTGATAATTATCAAAAACCATTAAAATTCGGAGTGTGTATGTGCTAGCATCTATATAATCGTTTGCAAAACAATCAAGTGTGTGAGAGTGCCAGCTGGACTTCTGTTCGTGAACCACTACGGTGGGGTCCACCATCATCTCTCACCCTGAAGGAATACAACTGTTGTGAGCTGAAGGATACGTAGAAAGACTCAAGGTAGGTGGATAACTACTTACTTTGGTGTTAGCTCAAACGAACCTATCGCTTTTCTGAACGGCGGGAATATTCTATCAATATTCGTATCTTCCCGAACCAGATGATATCTAAGGACCCATTTGCTTATACAATAATCGTTCGGCTGGGTCGCGTTGTCACATCGGGTGATGAGTCGAATGATTCGAATCAGGTGATGATTCGAATCAATAACAATATCGTAAAATTAATTATTAACCTAAGGAAAATAAATTCACGTGTGCGAAAATACTAAATAATGGTTAAAGAACTTAATGAAACGAATATTAAACTACCTTCTCAGTCCCTTAGGTAAGCTTGTTACGCTATCAAAGATTCGAATACAAAAAACTGATTCGAATTCCAACGGTGATTCGAATCAGCCTACCGATTCGAATCAGGTGATGATTCGAATCAGCATAAATACTCATTCGAATCGAGCTTGGATTGACTTGATTCGAATCATTTGAATCAATTGTGATTTGAGTCCCATCACTAGTTTTGATTTAGAGCAGGGGTTCCCAACCTTATACTCTATGCCCCCCCCCCCCCTCCCCGAAGCTACCTTCCAAAACTGAATTTCGTATTCGTTGAAGTCGGTCCAAGGATTGTCAAAGTGCACAACCTGCCAATTTGACTCCGCCCCTGTTAGGTAATTTTTCTTTGACTTAAGGAACTGATCTATTTAATAAGTGACAGACCTATTATTTTGATAATTGAACGAATTAAATGATACCAATAGTTTGTTGATTAGATTTTAGAGGACGGATCTTATATTCAGGCTATAGAAAAAAGTGATCAAACTATTATTTAAGATACATATTTATATTAATCTGATGATTTATACTTAGGGACAGTTTTGATAAATAGATAACTAATATATTTCTTTGGGGATAGAAATTATTATTAGGGTATTGCAGATTAGTGACACATCTAAACTTAGGTGACAGAAAATATTGTTCCCATAATAAAATATACTCATACTAATATAAAATGTGAAAGTTTGGATGTTCAGATGTTTATTACTCAGTCACTCAGAAGTGGCTGAAGTTTAGCACACAGAAGTTTATAACCTGGTTTAATATATAGGATGCTTTATATCATGGTTAAAGGTTCCTTTGGGATTTTTTCGAATTTCTTCGTAAACAAAGTTAGCGAGAAAAGGCTAATATTAATAACAACATAATAGCAACATAATTCTACTTAAATACCAAAAGTAGCGCCCTCAGAGGTTTTTGTTAATTGAAAAGGATTTTAATAAAACTTTAAGATTTTTTTTTAAATCAATTATTTTTAGGTCGTAGTCATTGAGATAGCAATTGTGTCAAAAACGGCCAGTTTTAGCAGTTTTGCTATCAATTTTTAGTCTAGAAATGACGACGAGGAAATGTAATGATACCTTCTAAAATAGGTACTAGACTACTAGACTATAGGTCTTAAAAATTCCACGTAAAAATTTATTAAAATTGTGTATTCAAATCATAATATAAATCAGAGAACTCTAATCTATTAAAATGAAACCTCATTTTCTTTCATAAACTTAATAATGTATCTATTTTATTAATGGCGGCAATAGATAAAGTTTTCTTAGTGTATTTTTGAAGGTTGTTTCGGTATCACATTAAATCTGCGCATCTGAGTATCAAACGTAAAGGCTATTAATTAAGCAACTCCACCGAGTAATCTGATAGCGGGTGACCCGAGTTGCTCTCCGTCCTGGATTTCGAATATAGGTTATGAACTTCGCCCTTTGCTACCTTCGAATTACTAATTAAACGTGTAACGTTCAGGGTAATTTTTAGTAACCATGAAATGAAAATATAAAAACCGGCCAAGTGCGAGCCGGACTCGCGAACGAAGGGTTCCGTAACAAAAAACGGCAAAAAAAATCACGTTTGTTGTATGGGAGCCCCCCTAAAATATTTATTTTATTCTGTTTTTAGTATTTGTTGTTAAAGGGGCAACAGAAATACCTCATCTGTGAACATTTCAACTGTCTACCTGTTGTCGTTATTAAGATCGGGCAAAAAACGGCAAAAAATTCACGTTTGTTGTATGGGAGCTCCTCTTAAATATTTATTTTATTCTGTTTTTAGTACTTGTTGTTATAGCGGTAACAGTAATACACCATCTGTGAAAATTTCAACTGTCTAGCTATCACGGTTCATGAGATACAGCCTGGTGACAGACAGACAGACAGACGGAGACGACAGCGGAGTCTTAGTAATAGGGTTCCGTTTTTACCCTTTGGGGACGGAACCCTAAAAAAGAGCAGAAAAATCAGCATCTTTGGCTGAGCCGATTTTTCTAACTAAATAATATAAGTACCTATACTATCTAATACCACAGAATAAATTGCTAATACAGAAGGTACTTACACTAAAAATAATAAAATAAAATAAAATGTTTAAAAAACAAAAACCCGACTTCAAAAAAACTACCTCTAAAAAGCAAGAAATAGTAATCAAATCACTAAATATGCATTAACATTGTGATATAAAAACACGTCTATTGAAGTCGGGTGGGTCTTTTAGAATAAAAAAACCGGCCAAGTGCGAGTCGGACTCGCGCACGAAGGGTTCCGTACCAAAAAACGGCAAAAAAATTACGTTTGTTGTATGGGAGCCCCCCTTAAATATTAATTTTATTCTGTTTTTAGTATTTGTTGTTATAGCGGCAATAAAAATACATCATCTGTGAAAATTTCAACTGTCTACCTGTTGTCGTTATTAATATCCAGCAAAAAACGGCAAAAAAATCACGTTTGTTGTATGGGAGCCCCCCTTAAATATTAATTTTATTCTGTTTTTAGTATTTGTTGTTATAGCGGCAACAAAAATACATCATCTGTGAAAATTTCAACTTTCTAGCTATCACGGTTCATGAGATACAGCCTGGTGACAGACAGACAGACAGACGGACAGACAGACGGACAGCGGAGTCTTAGTAATAGGGTCCCGTTTTTACCCTTTGGGTACGGAATCCTGAAAAGGAAGTTGTAGGTACTCCAGCCACATGATTACGTTTATTTAGTCATGTGCTCCAGCTCCAACCGACTTCAATAGACTTGTTTTTATTATTACAATGACAATGCATATCTTGTGATTTGAATATTATTTCTTGTAGTACAGTAGCCCGTAGAACATTTAAATCACTAAAAAGGTTACCGTTTGCCGTTGTGATATGGTTATTTATTACGAAATAATAGATACTTTAACCGAAGTTTTACAGATCGCAACCCGCCGTAACCTATATTTGTATATCTCCAAAAATGTTTTTTTTTTATTTTTCGAGGTTTACCACATGGTTTAGCTATTGTCGTGTTCTACAGCTTTGTTTGATTGCCACTGATAAAAGTAAGACTATGAAAAGTAGCCATACACAGATTTAAGACCTGGTGAAAAGGGTTGGACTTTATCTGATCTTAAATCTGTGTATAGTCACTTTCCATAGTCTTACTATTATCAGTGGTAATCAAACAAAGCTGTAGAACACGACAATAGCTAATAAACCTCGAAAAATAAAAATTTTAATTCATTCATATCGTTTTACACCACCACATGAGTAAAAAAGGATATTACAGTACCTGGCTCGAGTGACCAAAGCTGCGTTTTACTGAGAATAGGAATACCAACGATATTTTAGAAAATTATTTTTAGCGCTTTATCAAACGGAGCACAAGAGCTTGTTACAAACCGTCAAAACGACACACAAATTTTTCAAACTTCGCAGGTATATTTTCACAATCGACTCCAATACACCTCAAATCACTTTAAATGCAATCGTGAATTAACAGCCAAGCATTTTGCATTGGTTTTGTAAAGAAGTTGTAATAAAATGCTTAGGAACAATTTTTAGCGGGATCAGCCTCCGTATTACAAGCTCTCAAAACTTGCCAGGTTTCACCAGCAAGTCGCCTGAAAAATCAACCCCTGTAAATGCCCTAGGCAGCAAAGTTAAAGTATTTACTTGTAGCTTTTAAGTCGCTTAGAATGTGCTTTTCTCTTCGTTATTCATTTCATTAACATTCCCAACTGAACACTTGAAACAATAAATTATTATACGTAACATAAAACCATCTAATGTCAACAAATCCGACACAATAGGCAATACCATTGATTGTACTCACCTTTCCAAGTAAACACTGTTGTTCCATAATGTGGTATTTACACAGGTTAACTTGACAGGCGACTTGCTGGTCGATTTTAGTAAATTAACGCTTTCTATCGACAATCGCTTGTAAAATCTAATCGCAAATCTAATTCCAATGAGTTGGCGATTCGATTTTACAATCGATTGTCGATAAAAAGTGCTAGTCAACTAAAATCGACCAGCAAGTTGCCTGGAAAATTGGGCCGTGGAAATGCCCCAGGCAAATTCGTCCAAGCCCAGGCAGCAAATTAAAGTGTCCTTTCAGTACTCTAGTACTAATATCTATTCTGTGGCTAGAGGCAAGATACTCAGTACCTCCGGTGGTGAGGATTCCTAGTGCATTGTGCTTGCACCATTGGCCTTATCGTCAACTTAACATCAGATGTGATGACGGCCGAGTTAACCCGTTGTGAATATTAATGTTCTCCAAATTCTAGGTAAATAATAGGTCTTTACCTATGAAATTGCCGATTGGTATGGAGATTTTTCAAGAAGTTGCATTTTTCATAATAGCATTTTCTTTGTTCATTTAACAACCATGAACACTCATGTAACAAAACTTTTATGTACTAATGTTTGAACACTATGCTAACTTATTTCCATTTAAGATAAGCGAAAAAATATGTTTTGGTTAAGTTACAACCCCTTCGGTCACCCTTTTTTTTGCTCACAAAAAAAGAGTCACTTTCAAGATCTTTTTTTTAATGTCACGAAAGCTAAAATGTGGACTTTATTTTTACTGATAGTTAACTATCATGATCATAATTCGATGTAATATTCACGATTTTGTTAAAATTTTAAATTATAGAAGTTATTATTTTCTCTGTATGTGACAAAATATCGGCAACTTCATAGGTAAAGACCATAATAAAAAACCTGTAAAAAACAGTGGAGCTGCTATACAATCATCATTTACATACCACAAAGTGTTTCAGTTGCCACAAATTGACACGTCGCGGCTTTGTCATTTCGCGGTACGTAACTTCAGTTAAATGCTTGCGTATACACAATATACAGGGTGGAATGAAATGAAAGACCTTCACGCAAAAGTTGTGTTCTGCTGTTTAAATACTATATTTTTCTCCAAGAAACTATGTTTACATTTGCTACCGTTTTAAAGTTGTAGCCTGTTATTTTTTTATGCAAGAAAGATTATTTTTGTAAAATTGAGCTTATTATTATTATATCACGGAAATAAAGATTAATATTTCAATTAGAATCTAATTCATAGTTTTTTTATTGTTAAGCTTTATAAACGATTGTACATTTAATAATATTTATTTATTTTCCATACCCAAAGCGTAAAAACGGGACCCTATTACTAAGACTCCACTGTCCGTCTGTCTGTCTGTCACTGGGCTGTATCCCATGAACCGTGATAGCTCGACAGTTGAAATTTTCACAGATGATGTATATCTGTTGCCACTACAACAAAAAATACTAAAAACAGAATAAAATAATACGGAACCCTTCGTGCTCGAGTCCTACTCGCCCTTGTACGGTTTATTTATAATTTATTACACTACTGTAGGTAAGTCATTTATTTTGACTTTTATTATATGTGCGGGAATCTCCCACTTCATCCCACCCGGTATTTGCCGTAACTGTCGGTATTAACACCGTATGCGAATATCCTTGAATGACGGACGGCACTCGTGCGAGACGCAATATCGGATGCCTGGAAAGATGGCTTCATCTAACTGGAGACAAATATTTGTCGAAGAAACTTTTCTGTATTTGCATATTTTTTCTTGGCGTTATTCAATATGGGGGAAAGTAAGTTCTTTGGAGTTAGGAGACGTATGTTGTTTCATTTTGGTTTCGACGTACCTAACCATTATCTCGATTGGGGAAAATATATAAAGGATATAGAAAGGATATGGATCACCAAAATATGTAGGTACTATAACAATTTCACTTTAAAAAAATCGATTTTCTCTTACACTTCAAGGGAACAGACCCCAAGCATGCTTTAAACTCCATGATTTGTTGCGTTGTTTTGGTACTTCCTTTGCCCAAAGCATCCTAGTACTAAATGTTAATAAAACGTAATACTAAGTAAAAAAAATCCATTCTACAGTAAAAAGAAAATTGTTTGACTGCATGCAATTTGGTACAGCGCCTCTGGCGGTAACTATAAGTAACTAAAAGTTGTCGTACAAATGTCAAATACAGTCGCCGCTATCGAGTAAACTCACAGTCTTATTACACCGAAACTCAACTGGAAATAGAAATAAAGGTGACCTAAATAACAAATCACGTCATCAAAACTTGACCCTACCACCAACTGAATAACGTTGGTTATTAAATCAAAGTGTCATAAATGTTGAGTGGCAGACTGTACGCAAAGTGCCGGTTTGATTAATGACAATGGCAGATGCGACAAAAACGGCAACTTTCCTCAAAGTCGGAAGTTTTAAGTGAACTATCGCGATGTACGCGCGTCGCTGCCATCAATCAGTGGAGACGAACATTTTTGGCTTCCATTGTTTGGCGATGAAGTTAAACGTGTTTAATTTTGAAAAAAATATATACGCGGTATATCGAAGTCATTAGTAATCTTTTGAAATAAGAATCTAACCGCGATATTGATAATTTTAGAACATTTGATTTATCAAATTTTAGGACATTTGATTTATCGAATGTCCTAAAATTATGAATATCGCGGTTGATGAATGACCATTAGGTCATTGGGCATATTTGACCTATTTGATAAAGATCGCGCACAGAGAACAAACCAGTATTAAATTGAAGAATTCAATCCCACTTTTCAAAATATGTATTGCTAGCGGCCGCCCGCGACTTCGTCTGCGTGGAAAGGTCTTTTGCTATCCCTCGGGAACAATACTTTTTTTCTGGATGAAAGGTACCCTATGTCCTTCTCTGTACCCCTGACAACGTGTATGCAAAATTTCATGATGATCGGTTCAGTAGTTTAGACGTGAAGGCGTAACAAACAAACAAACAAACGGACTTTCGCATTTATAATATTAGTAGATTAGTTAGACAGACAAAAGTTATTTTACAGTATGTGAGTGAGTATATGTTTAATTTTATTAAACTTTAGAAAATAAATACTGATTTATTTACCACACATTACCACACATTTTCACAAAGCTGAAAGTATAAACTACTGAGTTTATACTTTCAGCTTTGTGAAAATGTGTGGTACAAGCATAATAAACGTTCGTATTGTCTTTTTTTATTATTATTATATTCTATGATAAATGAAACATGGCATGCAAGAATGCAACCCATACCACTGAGAAGTAAATACATTATCTACACACCTAGCCCTATTTCGTTTATGCAGTGTGACCAGATTAAATTTTACGAAAATACCGAAGCACCTCAAAAAAATACTGAAATATACCAACTTGCATATGCAAAATATACCGATAAAAATACTGATGCTCAAAACAGATTTTACATTAATTTATGATCACATAAATGTAAGTAATTGTATATTAACATTCGATTCGAAGGCAAAACTAGACATCATTTCCGGATGGACGCGTCAAGTAAAATAAAACCGAAGAAAAAAAACACGCTCTACTTAAACGACGACAAAAAGGTACTATTTTGGGGAAATTCCCGAATAATGGAAAGAAAAACCTCAAAGATTAAGTGAAGTGCAGAACAGAAAATAATTTTGTTTTAACGTAGACGATGTTTTGATACTATTTCTAATTCTACTACGGTGGCTGCCTGTCATGTCCTATCTGTAAGTTACTGATCTTTGCTTCTGAATGAAATATAGACTAAATCCGGGAAATTCAATGTTCGCGGGGATGGAACACCGTAGTTACCATAACTTTATAACCAAAATATACTGAAAATACTAACTTCCGCCAATATACCTATAAAAATACTGATGCTCGGAAAAGTCGATAAAATATACCGAAAAAGTATTAAAATACTGAATCTGGTCACACTGCGTTTATGTACGCCATAGGTCAAATGTCCGAACAAAATGCCCAATAACCTTTAAAACAAAAATTTCTTAAATCAAAGTAATCCTTACTAATATTATAAATGCGAAAGTCCGTTTGTTTGTTTATTAGTTTGTTTGTTTGTTACGCCTTCACGTCTTAACTACTGAACCGATCATCATGAAATTTTGCATACACGTTGTCAGGGGTACAGAAAAGGACATAGGGTACCTTTCATCCAGAAAAAAACGTATAGTTCCCGAGGGATAGCAAAAAAACTGTCCATGCGGACGAAGTCGCGGGCGGCCGCTAGTCAAAACTAAAGATGAAATAAACATAAAAAATCATAAGAAGCAAAAGATTACTGATGCTCAAAAACTTGAGAGTAACGATTACTATGCTACTATGCTAAAACCATGAAAATCGGTTTTTCGTTACTCATTACTTATGACAACTTCTTGTGATTTTTTAATGTTTATTTCACCTTGAATTTTTATCACATCAAACCCGCACCCTGATTATCTAAAAAGAAACTATTTAGCGACCGGTTTCATTCCACATACATTGCTACTTTTCTTTGGTATGTTTTTTTTAATCCAAAAAGAAGTAGCAATGGATCACTATCATCTATGAACTGCAATCGGTCGCTAGGTGATTTCTAATTAGATAATCAGCCCGCCGGTTAGATTGTTTAGTTTAGAAGATTTTTAATGACTTCGATTTCATCTTGTAGACCAGTAATTAATTATATCAAGCATTTTATTAAAGGAATCAATTGGTATACCTATAGGGCTCAACGACTGATTTTACTTTGTCCTGAAAATCATCATTGAACGTATGGTTAAAGACTTCATCACCACGGTCTCCGAACACAATAGGGTATTTGACAACATTCAAAATATACTACAAATTGTGGTCATCCTAACAGATATTGGCGTAAAAAGACATATTTAACTATTATATAGACTAAATTAAGTCTATTAATTGATTAATTTTACCTAGAAAAATGCAATAATTTTTGAATTTTTTTCTATGGTGAAAACGCTCTAAGATGACTGTGACATCACTTGCCTCTATGGCTTCAGGCGTTTGACACGACCATAGACTAAGGATCCGCGATTAATGGCTGTCAATGGCTAAGGATATTAATATTACAATCAAGAATCTTATATTCATATTCTATTGATTACAATATTTACAGGCTTGTGACGTCAACAAGTCACGTGTCCAGCGCCATAGCGTTTTTGGAGCGGTTTTAAAATTTTAAACTTTAACACTGTTGTTTTGATGACATACATTGATTTTTCCTGAAATATCAATTTGGTGCGCTTATTACGTAAAGGAATAATTTAAAATGGTTTTCCAAAATTAGTCAAATAGCCTATTGATTACATTGCACCAGAATGCAGAACAATAAATTGTATCAAATTAGAAACGCCATATTTATGCCCACTACAAATTCACCTGCGACTTTCTAAGCCCCGCACAAAAAACTATGAGGAATAGTTTTGTCCCAGAGACACAGAATTTATTGCTTCGAGCGCATTGTTTGTATACGCTGCGCGTTGGAAGCTCTCCAAGCAATAGCTGAATCTTCCAAAAGCCTGTCGGGCACAAGGAGTAATGTTTCCACAAATGTTTGTATGTATTTTAGTCATTGTACATAAGAAGAAACTGATGGACATAATCAGAGCACAGACTAAATAGAACTCAACAAAATTTTGCATAATTCCCTTTTGCATGAAAGAATTTTTGGAAATTCTTACATGCATCGGATTTTTAAGAATGAATACCTAATGAAAAGGAAAAACCATGTTGCTAGAAGAGTGATAAGAGGGCTCCACACTCGAGCCGCAACAGCCCGCGGAGGCCGCGAACCGCGAGTGTGGAGGGTTTCGCGGCTTCGCGTATGGGCTTCGCGGCTTCGCATTCGCGCTTCGCGGCGTTCCCTGTCCGGTGGCGATTTTTTGGTCCGTGTCAAAGAACTTGTGTGCCGAACTAATGTTGCCGTGATTCGCGGCCGCGGTTCACGCGCGAGTCTGGAGGGCTATATTTTTCGCACCGTTTTCATGCGCAAACCGCGCCCGTGATTCGCGGCCGCGGTTCGCGGCGCGAGTGTAGAAGCCCTCTATAGAAGAAGAGAACAACCACAGATAAAATGGATAAATTGCGTACGAAATGGTTATGAATGTGAAAAGAGTGAATGACGAGATGTCGTGAGAGGGGAAATAATTTATAAAAACGATGTACAGCGCCGCAGAAATAAAATGAGATAAGGGCAAGGAGACGACGAAAAGTTTTGAATGAAAACTGAAATTAAAAGAAGTCAATAATGTTCTATTAAAAAT
Organism: Agriphila geniculea; assembly: GCA_943789525.1. Classification (NCBI taxonomy): domain Eukaryota; kingdom Metazoa; phylum Arthropoda; class Insecta; order Lepidoptera; family Crambidae; genus Agriphila; species Agriphila geniculea. The sequence continues at coordinate 22,007,580 of OX038878.1, forward strand.
AAGTAAAGTGAAAGCTATAACTTTTTTTTAATATTGTTGACATCAGCCATTTTTAATGTCACCACTGCTGGGGCACAGGTCTTCCTAATGGGTGGATAAGGAGGACGGGCCATAGCCCACCACAGAGGCCAATTGCCGTTTGGTGGGTGTTAAAGAGTGCAAAAGGAACTCGAGATAATAAATTGGGAATTAATTAATTGGGTGACTGGAAATAATTAAAGGCGACTGTTAAGGCGGTTGTATAACCGAAAGTGGCGCCCTCAGAGGTTTTATTTAATAAGTTATTAATAGAAAAAGATTTTAATAATGTTTATCGTGGAGATTTTAGGGCCTATGGTCTAGTATTTTTAGAAGGTATCTCTACATGCCCTCGTAGTCATTCGTAGAAGTAGATAGCAAATGTGTCAAAAACGGCCACTTTTAGCAGTTTTTCTATCTACTTCTAGCAGTGACTACTAAAGAATGTAACGATACCGTCTAAAAATACTAGACTGTAGGCCCTAAAATCTCCACGATAAACATTATTAAATTGTGTATTAGAATTATAATATTAAATAAAATTCACCGCGGCGCCACTTTCGCTCAGGGTTATTACCTTAAAGGGATACTTAAATACTAAACCTGGCAGCGGTTTATTTTTTGGGCGACACAATAACTTAACGGGCGACGAACTGTGGATAACAAAAAATACGTAAAACGGGCGACTACACACCACAGGAGATAAATAATTTAAGTTAGCAGTGAAAATTCTAAATGAGTGACAAAAATACTGTGTGAGCAACTATTATACCAAGTAGATGACTATATAACTGATTTAAGCTGCCCAAAATGGTATTTTTGTCTATGCCAAATTTAAAATGTTTTGTGTGCCCTAAGGTAGTCGCCTAAATAGTAATTTGGTCACCAGCTCATTCTGAATAACTAGTTACTCAATTTGTATTTTAAAGTCACCCATTTTAAACATTTGTAGTCGCCCTCAGTCCGTCGCCCTCTTAGTATTTCAGTACGCTATATTCAGTATTTTTGATACCCAAAATGGGAATTTATTGTTACCTGATTAAATACTACCCTAATAAATTTTGGTCACCCCCTTGCAAAAGTTTGCGAAGGGCCAGGGGCTAAAGCACTGCGCCACCGAGCTCCAAATATTGACGTATTAGGAACTAGCTTCGCTTCAGCCCGCGACTTCGTTCGCGTGGACATTCGAGACAATCCTTATAGGGAACCTTTAACCAGGATAAAAAATATTCTATGTTTAGTTACTTACTTAGTTAGTTACCGCCTCTGTGGTCTAGTGGTTTGCCCACCCGTGTAAGACGTAGGGGTCCCGGGTTCGATTCCCAGGGGGATGTACAATTTGTACTCGGTTTGGTTGGGCTTATTTCAAGTCCGCCTGGCTAGCTACCACCATCTTACCTAAGTATGACGCCATAACAACAATTTCAAAATTGTTGTGTTCCGGCAGTAAGAGGTAAGATAGCCAGTTCCTCAGTGATGAGGATTCCGGGAGTAGTACGCTTCCACCTTCGGCCTTATCATCACTTAACATCAGTGAGATGAAGGCCAAGCACTATCCCGTAGTACATAAAAAAAACATCCTGCCTTGCTAGGCAGTACGCTAATAGAAAGCGGGCGTTGACTTCTGCAATCTGCATGCACGTGCATTTTGTTTTTGAGAAATTACAAAAGAAAGACCCAAAACTCGACACGTTTTTGTTTACTTTTAGCCATTCACGAGATGTGAATACACCAGCTGGTTGGTCGTTCTAACAGTATAATTCCTGTATCGTAATATTTTCTTAAAAACTTAAAATTCGTATATCTTTTAACCGATTGCAATAATATATAAATTTTATTATTTTGCAAAGTACACAGTATATTTGTATGTAAACTTCATCATTGTGGGGTTAGCGCTTTTTCGTTATTAGCGCACAAACATACAGACAAACAGATACACAGACAAAAATTCAAAAAATGGTAAAAATGGGTTCTACTGGTTATTATTAAACACCCCAATCACTTTTCTCCAAAATATTTCTTTTGTACAGACATAACTTTTCTACGGCTTTATTATATGTATAGATTTTCCAGGATTCGAAACGTGCTTCCTGACAAACACGCGGTCGAGTACCTACCTACTTTATCATTCGATTACGGCGTTTACAAATTTATTATTATTTAATTTTTTTTTTTCTATTGTTGCACGTCTGCTTTTAATATATCTGTAAATATTAATATTGCTTTTAATAAATATCTGTAAAGAAACCAAATATTAAATAATATCATCCACCGAAAATATTTTTGCTTTTTTTGATCGTTCATTCTTTTCATCAACTTTCGTACCCTTTCTGATACAAGAAATGAGAGCGTAATATGAGAACCCAAGGACTGCTGTTAATAAATCAAACCAATCGTAAAAAAACATCTGTCATTCGAAACCTCCGACCAATATTGGATTTCCTAAAACTCAGTTTTAACAAGGACCAAACAATAAACAGAGCGGTATTACGGTAAAAAAAATATCATCGTAGACTTTAAATAGGAGCTTACTTCGTTAACTTTTTTTTAAACGACCGAGATGAGCCAGGGATTTAAATACCGTTAAAAAAATAACGATATTAAAAAAATAACGTTAAAAATACCGTTAAAACATTTTATCGGTAAATTTACCGGTAAAAATAACGTTAAAAATATTTTAACAGTAAAATTAACGTTAAATATAGCGTTAAATTTAGTACCGGTAAAATTATCGTTAAATAATTAACGTTATTAATTGGAATAGCGTTAATTTTAAAGTAACGGTAAAAAAAGGAAGAAATAACGTTAAAATTAACGTTATTTCAGTAAATAACGTTAAAGTTAACGTTATTTCTTAAATTAACGTTAAAATTAACGTTAAATATTGACATAACGTTAATGTTAAAATTAACGGTATAAAAAGTAAGAAATAACGTAATATTCAAAAATAACCTTAACATTCCCTGAGACGAAATCGCCTACTTCAGCAACTAAATCCACATCAAAAAGTCGATTATCCTTCACGAAGTAACCAGAATGTGAGCGTACATAAAAAAGTTACGAGGGACTTTGAATTAAAGGATATTTACATAATTTAAGCAACGCAGGTGCTGTAGCATGCCCGCTTCTTTAAAAGGGTAAAAAAGACCCCCCCACATCAGTTTACCTTCCCCCCAAGTGATTTGGGTAACAAGCTTACTACAAGGTAGTAAACAACATGTTTCAAATTATGATTACGTAGTACTTTTACTTTACGCTTTGCTGTCTTTAGATAATAAATAAAAAGTTTTTGCTACTTATCCATTTTCAGTAGGTTTACTAACTATTTATACTATTGCAATTATTGTAATGACATTTATTTATGAAAAAGTTTAAAACATACTTAAATGGCACACGTCTAATAAACACTAGATATGTCTGAAATCGTAATAATAGATTTTAACTTTGACTTTAGAAATACATCATATTATACCGGTTTCGGATATTATTTATTATTTATTTCGGGTTACGAATATTAGATTTTAATTATAAAAGTATAAAACTACTGTGTCGGCTTGGCCGAGCAGAAAAACCTGTCGGAACGTGTCACTATCCGAAATTATTCGAAACCTTTATACGGTCACGGATAGATTTTTATTTTGGATGTCCGATACTTTCGGTTACGGCTATGGAGCAGCCCCTTAACATCCCTTCTAAACATTGACTTACACAATTTTTACTTAATTTGTAAGTCTCTTGGTAAGTCCTTACTTACAAATGGAAAAAAAGGAAAAATTGCATTATCAAATAGATCGAAAAAATAAAGAGAGTCTCAATCAACTAATGACCTCAAAGCATGATTTTGTACGTCAATATTTTTTAGTTGGTAATTTAAACAATCTATAACTTACATTAACATTTTTACTGATTTACGAAGTCAAGAGAATGTTGTAATACTATCTTGACTTCGTAAATCAGTCATCAAAGGGTCGTCAAAGTTATCAGCAAACAAAAGGAAGTAGTGATTTTAATTTAACAAATGGCTATTCTGTAAGTTGTGACTAAAGCAACTGCAAATAAACAAGACAGCGTGGCTGTTTATACAAAAGATAAAAGATACGGGAACTTGTAAGCCTGTTGTTTGGTCGCGATAAGATTTTACGCGGTGCTCTCGCTCAACCCAATATAAGTTTCCTGCCCTATCTCTGTCCAAGTCTTGGAGTCGTTGTCCAATTTTGAGTCGCTCGACTTTCCTGTTTTAAAAATTTTAGCCTATTAATTTTAAAATATATTATTTCATTTTATCAGTACTACCACTTAATGTGACTGTTTAAAAGATACGGGAAAACTTGTAAGGTTGTTGCTTGTCCACGATAAGATTTTACGCGCTGCTCTCGCTCAACCCAAATATAAGTTTCCTGCTCTATCTCTATCCAAGTGGCGTCATTGTCCAATTTAGACTTTACTTTTTAGCTTATTAGTTTTAGAATCTATTTATTTACCTAGTATACCACTTAATGTGGCTGTGTACAAAAGATAAAAGATACAAGAACTTGTAAGCCTATTGTTTGTCCACGATAAGATTTTACGCGGTGCTCATGCTCAACCTATAAATTTCCTGCCCTAACTCTGTCCAAGTCTTGGCGTCATTATCCAATTTCGAATTTTTGTTCAGCCTTAGCTTTAGAATCCATTTATTTATTTAGTACCTCCACTTAATGTGGCTGTATACAAAAGATAAAAGATACGGGAACTTGTAGGCCTATTGTTTGTCTACAATATCATCCTTTTTCCATTCCGATCATTTTACGCTGTGCTCTCGCTCAACCCATATAAATTTCCTGCCCTATCTATGTCCAAGTCATGGCGTCGTTATTCATTTTGAGTCGATCGACTTCAATTTTTGAATCTATTAATTTGTTTATTTAATTACACAATCATTGTAAAAGCTTGGTTATTCGTCACCAAAGAGTGCTGAATGGATCGGGATGAGAAGACATAGGATTTCAAATGTCCGCGCGGACGAACTCGCAGGCAGAAGTTAGTTTATTAATAATTAAAAGTTTATTTATCATTCAAAATCAACTGATATCTGAACAGCTAGTAAAATATTACCCACAAACGGAACAAAATACGAACACAAACGCTCCCTAAAGAAATAAGAGCGTTTCATTATTTTCACCCTCTGTTGTTTACCCCTCGTTTTGTTTACGCTGCGTACTCACGTATGCTTATATATTATATGCCATAGCGATTCCTTATAGCTGTTTTATGATACTTAGCTTTCGCTTACGTAATTATCAATGTAAATCTTTATAAATGGTTTACTAGTGACAAGTAATATTTGGTAATAATAAAAGGTGTCTTTTGAAGCATTTCACAAGTTTTATGCTAGTAGATACCAGAAAAAAAGAAGTTTTAAAACTAAAACCCGACTACGGAAAAATCGTGCTCTAAAAAGTAAGAAACAAGAAAATATTCGAGTCCAAAATTCAATAAAAAGGATAACCGTAGTCGCATGCCACCTCCAGCCTGTTGTTCGTGACGTGCGTGTCTAGAACAAAGTGGCATGCGACTACGGTTATTCATGTTATTGAATTTTGGACTCGAATATTTTCTTGTTTCTTACTTTTTAGAGCACGATTTTTCCGTAGTCGGGTTTTAGTTTTAAAACTTCTTTTTTATTTTAAATATTTTGGAGTTGTCAAAAGGGTGAAAGCAAGCAAAGCCACGGGCAAAAGCTAACAATATATACATATTTGAAAAGTGCTCATTAAGCCCTTTCATTTGGTACCCAACACGGCATTATTAAAAAAATAAATGTTTTTTAGTTCATGTCTTTAACTCCTCTAGAGGGCGCCACATTCAATTTAATGTGACGTCATATAGCCTATGTTCATTGGACGATTAAGACGCTTCTAACGATACCTCATTTGTCAAATTATAACAAGTAGTTTAGAAGTTATGACGGAACAGATGAATTTACAAACATACATACATACATACAGGTCAAAATCATATACCCTCCGTTTTGGCTTCGCCGTAGTCGGGTAAAAAACTACTACACACAACACTAAAATCACTTACTTATTTACTACAGTATCCGACTTCAAAATTTGGAAAAGAGGAGATTCCTTCTCAATTTCGAATGTATATTTTTTAACGTTGTTCGACTAACTAACTTAACAACTAATAACTAAACATGTACTTTCGACATTTATTGACCAATTTTCATGATTCTCTTTTTTTTTCATTGAGTTTTCTTGCGAGATGATCCCATGGATGGGCAAATGGGTTTTTGAAATCCCCTCGGGAAGCAAAATTTCGTCGGGCCATTAGTAATATATGAAACTAGCGGCCGCCCGCGACTTCGTCTGCGTGGAAAGGTTTTTTGCTATCCCTTGGGAACAGTACTTTTTTTTTGGATGAAAAGTACCCTATGTCCTTCTCTGTACCCCTGACAACGTGGATGCAAAATTTAATGATGATCGGTTCAGTAGTTAAGACGTGAAGGCGTAATAAACAAACAAACGGACTTTCGCATTTATAATAACTAGCGGCCGCCCGCGACTTCGTCTGCGTGGAAAGGTTTTTTGCTATCCCTCGGGAACAGTACTTTTTTCTGGATGAAAGGTACTCTATGTCCTTTTCTGTACCCCTGACAATGTGGATGCAAAATTTCATGATGATCGGTTCAGTAATTAAGACGTGAAGGCGTAACAAACAAACAAACGGATTTTCGCATTTATAATATTAGTAAGGATTGTTCTTACCCTAGTGTTAAATAGAAAAGCCATCAAGTAAATCGAATCCAAGTAGCCCTACCCAATAATACAAGGCATGTAAGACCTTGTATAGCAAGTGTAACGGTCCGTACCGGCCATTTATCTCTACGCCCTGTCTCACATTGTATCGCCATGACCTAACCACCCCGTACAATGTAGTGAGAATGCATTCACAAGATAAATGAATAGGCAGGGTTTCTTGTTATTAACTCAGACTAAATAAAAAAGTAAAGACGGAGTCTTCCGACAAAGCGGTGAGGCCAGTAAAACTACGCCTTGGCTATGTACATACACAGTTTACGCACACATATGTAACGAAACTACGCGTTGGATTTCGTTCGTCATTGGGCGTTCCATATCGAACCCTGCCGCCCGGCCCCCTCCCGCCCCCTAGTACGCACACATGTACCATCAAAAACCGGCTTCACTTAGTTGTTCGCAACCACTGCGCAACGCTCCGTCTTCATTTTTTATTTGATCTGAGGTTATTAATAGTTTTTTTACATTCTCTTTGGTTATTAACGTTAGATAATAAGTCAGGTATGTTAACTTTTTCAACCCTCGTGCGTTTAATATTATTTCTGTGACCATAGCCATGACCATTCATATTCTTGCAAGAAGATAACACAATTGTAGGGTAAAACATTTACTTTTATATATATATTGTTAGGAATATGAGCCGTGACGTCATGCAGGAAGACAACGGGGCGCTGGGAGCGTCCACGACAGTTTAGTTCCCGGAGCTTGCTATAAGTGACAGACGTGTACTAATTAGTGAAAATATTAATTAAATATGTATTTCGAAGTGTCTAGATTATTTTATTGTTGTTAACAATAAAATTGTTGTTAACAGCGGTGGGATACTTCTCATTAACCGCCTAAAGTGGACTTATTGTGAAGTTTCCTGATAATTAATTGAAAATAAAACTTAATTTTGAAAGTGGATAAAGACAAAGCCGTGGATTACGGACAGAAGTATATCCAGTGATTCTTCGGAGTCATCCGAGTCGACAAGGGTGGGCCATCATACCCCATCCCGGAAGGTGCGTAAGCGATATCGCTCACATCACGCTCACGAACTCCCGACCTGGGGTTTGTACTTGGATTTGATCCTAGCAAGGAAGGCAGGTATGTTGAAAAGTGGTTACAGCAAGTGGAAAATGTTGCTATTGCTAATGCCTGTAACTGGAACGAACGGCGACAACTATTTCGTGAAACCCAGGCGTTACAAGGGAAAGGAAAAGCTTGATTAGATCTCTGGTTACCAAAAAAGAGGATTGTTGGACACGATCCCAGAAGGACTTATTCGTCACAAATATCCAAGGCTAGCAAACTTTTTAGTGCTATGGAAAACATAAGTTAGAAAAATGACCAAGCAGATTCCTTAGTTTTTATATGCCGGAAGTATGACTGCTAAGTGTGAACTTAACGGAAAGGCAGAAGATGGATATTATGCTAGGCGGAATCACAGTTAGAATTGTTAGCGTGGTTTTTGAGAGCTATGAAACCTTGACAGGTATGGTAGCACGTTCAATTATTTCAAAAATACTAAAAACTATAATGAAAAAAGTTTTTCACAATCTAAAAATAAATACGAGTACAAATCTCGCTCGCGTCACTTGGGCGATTATAAAACAAAGGTGTCTTGTTTTAAATGCGGCGAGCCGGGACATAGGCGTTTGAATGTAAGTCGAAACTAACGATTACGCGACAGGTCATTCCGACCAAACGAAACTATCAGAAAGAGGCCGCCTTTAATCTCGACTCTAACATAAACAATGGGCCGATAATGTAAACATTGCCATCGCTACGGACATACAGTCGAATAAATTATAACCGGTGTACTTATGCACTGATAAGGTGGTACAGATGTTGACTACGAGCACATGTTATATGAATAATATGCCTATTCAAAGTTTAATTGACACAGGAAGCTCTGTAACTTTAATTCGAAATAAAGTAGCGCAAAGACTTGACTTGCACTGAAGACCAACTACAGCTCTTTTGACCGGAATAAATCGAAGCATTGTAGCAGCAGTTGGAGAAACAGATTGTAGATTAATTAGTGTAGGGTGTAGTTGTGATGTTGTTTGACAAAGCAGAGCCTCAGTGGTGTCCGCCTTAGGACACAGTCTTGGAGAATGAAATAGCTTTCGAGAAAATTGATTAAAATATAGCACATTTAAATCACAGTTTTATTTTCGGATCGAGACAAGTGACATGACAGACATTAAGCATATCTGACATATATCCTTTTTTCAAAGAGACATGTGACAAGTAAAGTAGTTTGAATACCTAATAGCATAAAACTCCTTTAACACTTTCCCTTATTCAATACTATTTCAATTCTTCACTGTCGTCACGATTCATTGCATCAGCGAAATTCGACTTCTACGTCTCTGTAATACATACGTAGTCACTAGTCATTAAGTCTTTCTGGTCGTCCTATTTCGTTGCGATTGCGCAAATTGTAACGCGGCTGTTCGGCGTCATAGTCGACTGCTTCAGAATCATCGTGATGTGGTTCGAGTTCGGGTTCATGTCTATGGTCTTCTTGGACCGGTTCGGGTTCATGTACTTGATCTTCTTGGACTGGTTCGGGTTCCAAAGTTTCTCCCTCAAGGTCAAGTTCATGATCACTAAAGACATTATCTTCAGCATCTTCGAAGTCTCCCTCATATTCATCTGGTAATGGATCTTGATGTACTTCAGGAAGTGAAGCCGGTTCCTCGTTGCTGTTGGGGTTATCCATCGGCAGCTGTATTATGTACTCCCTCGTATTTGCGTCGTTGTTTACACAAGCTGGGTGAACATCTTTGTTAGGAAGCGGTCTTTCATCGAAAGTGACATCACGTGAGCGGACGAGCTTGTTACTTTTTCCGTCAGTAATCCATACCCGGTAGCCATCTTCATCGTAACCGACAAGTCGTCCTTTTATGGCTTTTTTGTTCATTTTTTTCCGTTTCTGCTTTGGAACGTGGACGTAGGCATTGCATCCTATGATACGCAGATGTTTGATGGTCGGATTTTTTCCAGTCCAAAGTTCGTACGGTGACTTGTCTTTGTTGTTTGTCGGACCTGTTCTGTTGAGAATGTATGCGGCGGTATTTATCAGTTCTGCCCAAAGTTCTTGTGGCATAGGTTCGTGCGCGTACATCATAGATCTTGCTGTTTCAACCAAGGTGCGATTTTCACGTTCGCTTACACCGTTCTGCTCTGGTGTGTAAGGCATTACCAGTCTTTGTCGAATTCCATGAGAGTCTAGTATATTTCTAATGGACTTGTTGTCAAACTCGCCACCGTTGTCGCTTAGCAGACATTTTACAGCATATCCTTGATTCTTCGTCTGAGCTAGCATTAAGGCGAGCTTATCCTTAACCTCTGACTTGTATCTTAGGAAGTATACCATACGATAGCCTGTATAGTCATCTTTGAACAACACGTAGTACTGGAATTTTGAAAAACTTGGTTGAAATGGTCCACAAACGTCGGTGTGAACGAGTTCTCCTGGCGCGGTAGCTTGAGTCCTCGTACCGAATTTGAGTCTATGAGCTTTTCCATATATGCAGCCTTCGCATAGCTCCTTATCAAGAGGAAGATCTAAGTCCAGTTCGCGTTTAACTGTAGCTTTCACGTGCCTCTTGTTCTGGTGTGCGAACCTCTCATGGTATAGTTGCATAGTATTGAACGTTGCAAAGACTTCAGCGGGATTCTCAGGATGTACAACTTTTAAGTCTAATTTGTACAATCCACCTTCTTTCTTACGTCTTCCTATTAAGCACGCTTCTTCATTGACATAGACGTTGCATTCTTTTGTCGTTGATACGAATTTGCTGTTCGGAATCCTGTCGTGAAGTGCTAGTACTGAGAATAAATTCTTCGAAATGGCTGGAACGTACCAAACATCTTGAAGGGTCGCTCGTTGTAGCTTTCCTCTTACATTTGCTTCGATAATTACCGAACCTTTGCCCTTAGCACGAATCGGTTTTCCATCAGCCGTTGTTACAGTATGGATATAGTCAAAGCATTTGAAAGTTTGGAATAAATCAGCCCGGTTTGTCACGTGGCTCGTGGCGCCGTTATCCACGTACCAGTTTTCGATGTCAGGAACGACTGAAAATACTTCTGTGCTATCGATAGACAACAGGATCATGTTTGCAGATTTAGAAGTAGAAGGTGTTGCTCGCGGATTGCTGCTTTTCGGTGGCTTGCCGTCTTTGATCCACTTCTGACAGTTTCTCACTCGATGGCCGATAGCTTGGCAGTAATTGCATTTCAACTTTCTATCTTTCTTCTCTGCAGTAGACGTAGTGCCGGAATTTGAAACGAGAGCTTCCTGTTGAAGTACGTTATTACTCTGCAGAGCTCGTTCAAATGCACATAAATGGCTTGTAAGGCTTTCAATGGTTCGTTCAGATTTAGGTAATAATAGCCAGCTGCTTCTGAAGGAAAAGTAGGTTTCGTCGAGCGTATCGAGAATCTTGCAAAGGAGTAGCAGTTCTGGTAGCTCACCGGTTTTGTCTTTACTTAACTCCTGATTAAGCTGCGTCCAAATATTTTTCAATTTTGACATGTTTGTGGCTATGTCATCTGCCGGATCTTTTCTAAAGCCAAAGAAGCTCATACATAGATTGTAGGACTTATCTTCGTCCGTGCCGTCGAATAGTCTATGTAGCTCAAGCCATACGTCTCTTGCATTCGTGTATCTCATGACCTTTCGAAGTGTCTCTTCTTTCATATTGGTGGTTACGATAAGCAGGGCAGTTGCGTCAGCTTTTACAAAACGGTCTAGTTCTGTCTTGTACGTGGTCACTGCAGCTGTATCTGTTAGAAGAACGGGTTCTGTGGGTTTTTTGAACGAGCCTTCCACTACTTCCAGCGCGTGCGGGACGGTGCGTAGCAGACTGGTGGCCTTATATTTCCAAGTATCCCAATTCGATTTTCCTTCCAACAACCCAATTTGTAGTTTAGCAATATTCTCCATATTTGTAGGTGGGACCGATAACCTGATGTTGTTTGACAAAGCAGAGCCTCAGTGGTGTCCGCCTTAGGACACAGTCTTGGAGAATGAAATAGCTTTCGAGAAAATTGATTAAAATATAGCACATTTAAATCACAGTTTTATTTTCGGATCGAGACAAGTGACATGACAGACATTAAGCATATCTGACATATATCCTTTTTTCAAAGAGACATGTGACAAGTAAAGTAGTTTGAATACCTAATAGCATAAAACTCCTTTAACATGTAGTTGACCGGGACATATTAAAATATCCAGGTGTTCAGATAGAAGCTTACAAGGACGGCGTCTACATCAAGTATGAACAATCTAACCATGTGAATTATATCGTGTTACCGGTTCAGTTGAATGACATTGAAACTGGTGACTTATCCAAGGACGGTGTAAAAGATTTTTAAGAACTGATGCACTGATATTGAGATCGCGTTTCAACATCATTAAAAGACATTGGATGTTCAACAGTGTCTTAGCTAGAAATAAAACTTAGTTCTTAATAAAAACTAGTATTTACTAGTCCTCGCAGATTGCCTCAAATTAAGAGATAAATTGTGAAGAAATATCACTGAAGAAATTAGAAGAAGTGCTGTTGCGTCTGCGCGAAGCTGAACTAACACTATCTAAACATTGGAAAATAGCTATTCTTCAAGACAAGCGTAGAATACTTGGGAAGGGAGATAATGGCTGGAACTGTGAAGCCTAGTAACCATAAAATTGATTGTTTGACAAGGGCTTTACCGCCAAAGACGACAAACCAGCTAAGACAGTTTTTGGGTCTAGCAATTTACTTCAGGCGATTTGTTTATAACTTTGCAAAAAAAGTCAATCCACTGTACAACCTGTTGAAGGAGGACGTTAATTTTGACTGGAATTCAGATTGTCAGAAAGCATTCCAATGAATAACAGATATCCTTACCCAAAGGCCGGTTCTAAAGATTTATGATCCTGCGGCGCAAACTGAAGTTCACACTGATGCCTCAAAAAGATGAAGATAGCAAGTTACATCCGGTAGCTTACTACAGTCGGCGAACGTCACCGGATGAGAGCAAGTATCATTCTTAATGATCTAGAAACTCTAGCAGTCGTACAAGCACTTAAACATTTCCGAGTGTACTTGATTAGGATTCAATTCAAATTGGTAACAGACTGTAGCGCTGTCAGGGCTACTATGACTAAGAAGGAAATAAATCCACGAGTGGCTCGATGGTGGATATTTATTACGAACTGCAAGACTACAATTTTGATATTGAATATCGTCCGGGTAAACGAGTGCCACACGTTGATTATTTGAGCCGTAATCCTGTTTGTCTGATTTATGAATTTACAACGGCAGAAAATTTACTTGAATGTCAGATGGCTGATGAAGAATTGTAAAGAATCGTCAGTGTACTGAAAGAAGGAAATGACGAAGGAGATTGTAATCAATATTTTAATGATTACGAGATTAAAGAAGGACATCTCTACAGGAAAACGCCGGAAGAATCCAAATGGGCTGTACCACGGAATGCAAAATGAGGGTGTGTTAAGAATTATGCACGATGAAAGCGGGCATCAAGGTGTCGATAGAACACTGGCTGCCATTCGGGGTAAATACTGGTTTCCCGGATGAGGAAGTTTGTAACAAAATACGACCGCAATTGTTTTAAAGGTTTGATTGGCAAGAGTGATACTGGCCGTAAGCCAGGGCTGTTACATCCGATACCAAAGGGTGAAACTCCATTTATAGTGGTACATGCTGATCATCTTGGTCCGTTTGTAAAAAGCAAGGAAGGATTCCAGTGCATAATCGCTTTACAAGATGGTTTTACTAAATACTGCTTTTTGGAAGCCATGGTTGAAACGAGCACTAAAGTCGTGAATGTCGTGATGAAAGCCTTAAAGGCTATGGCGTATTTGTTCGGAGTACCTTGTAGACCCATTTGCGATCGAGGAACAGCATTTACCTCGAGGGCCATTAAAAGCTTCTGTAATGAAAATGAGATTCAGTTAGTAATAAATTCACTAATCTGCCTATGGCAAATTGGCAGGTAGAGCGTCTCAACAGGACGATGATGTTGAACGCTGTTATCAAAGTTCAACCAGAATAAAACTGGTGTGAAGCCGCCGTGTATGTGCCGGCCTAGAATAGCACTACCCCCTATCATCCCGTGGGTGTCGTAAGTGTGTCGACCAGGGTGGCGTACCTTATACTCAGAATATCCAAACGGTATTCGTTGAATGTCATACAGGTTTACGCACCGACCTCGACGCACCAAGATGACGAAGTGGAGGCTATGTATGAGGAGATCTCTAAAGCCATGCATAGCTACAAAACCCACTACACTGTTGTGATGGGGGACTTCAATGCAAAGTTGGGGAAACGATGCGGTGATGAGCTGAGAGTGGGGCAATTTGGAGTTGGGCAACGGAATGCCAGAGGCCAGATGCTGGCCGACTTTATGGAGAAGGAGAACCTCTTTATGATGAACTCCTTCTTCAGGAAGCCGGAAAGCCGGAAGTGGACCTGGATGAGCCCAGACGGTAAAGTCAGAAATGAGATAGATTTTATCATGTCGACGAAAAAGCAAATATTAAATGATGTCACTGTGATCAACGCCGTCAAGACGGGGAGCGATCACCGATTGGTACGTGGCACATTGAATATCAACCCAAAGCTGGAAAGAAGTCGACTGATAAAATCTACGCTCCGACCATTACCGGCCCATACTCAAAACCCCGAAAGCTTTCAACTCGAACTCCAAAACCGCTTCGAAGCCCTTGAGAACAGCATAGATGTGGTGTGGACGATCTAAACAACATGGTGGTGGATACTGTCCGTACGGTAGGGTCCAAGCTCTTTAAGACCCGCCGTCCCAAGCTAAAGAAACTCTCCGACCACACACTCCTACTCATGGATCAGAGACGAGAAATGAGGCTCCAGAGTTCAGCGGATGCTCATCGTTATCGGCAGCTTAATAGACAGATATCTAAGTCTTTGACGAGCGACCTTCGCCAATTTAATACGAACCGTATTAAAGAGGCCATCGAGCGGAATAAAGGCTCCAAAGTGTTCGCGAGAGATCTGTCTATTGGGCAAAGCCAGATGACGAAGCTGAAAACTGACGACGGACGCATCATCTCATCGAAACCTGAAATCCTGAGGGAGATCGAGAGTTTCTATGGGCAGTTATATTCCACGCAGACACCTGTTGAAAGCAAGGCTAAAGACCCCAGAGCCAAGCTTACCCGACACTATACCCAAGATATCCCGGACGTCAGCATGTACGAGATTAGTATGGCTCTCAAACAGCTGAAAAACAACAAGGCGGCGGGTGACGACGGAATCACTACAGAACTTCTGAGAGCGGGCGGTAAGCCGATACTTAAAGTCCTCCAGAAGCTTTTCAATTCCGTCATCGTCGAGGGTAGAACGCCGAAGGCATGGAACATAAGTGAGGTGATTTTGTTCTTTAAAAAGGGTGATAAGTCCCTCCTAAAGAACTACAGACCCATCTCACTTCTGAGCCATGTCTATAAGTTGTTTTCGAGAGTCCTTACGAATTGTCTCGCTCGCAAGTTCGACGACTTCCAACCTTCCGAACAAGCCGGATTTCGAAAAGGCTTTAGCACCATAGACCACATCCATACGCTGCGGCAGGTTATACAGAAGACCGAAGAGTATAATCTGCCACTTTGCTTGGCGTTCGTGGATTATGAGAAAGCCTTTGATTCGATTGAAACCTGGGCGGTGCTGCAGTCTCTCCAAAGTTGCCAAGTGGACTACAGGTATATCGAGGTGTTGAGGTATTTATACAAAAATGCCACCATGTCGGTCCGAGTACAGAACCAGAGAACAAATCCTATCCAACTGCAGCGAGGTGTGAGACAGGGAGATGTTATTTCTCCGAAACTGTTCACAGCTGCGTTGGAGGATATCTTTAAACTCTTAGACTGGAAAGGGCTCGGCATCAACATTAATG
Organism: Agriphila geniculea; assembly: GCA_943789525.1. NCBI lineage: Eukaryota > Metazoa > Arthropoda > Insecta > Lepidoptera > Crambidae > Agriphila > Agriphila geniculea. The sequence continues at coordinate 22,023,338 of OX038878.1, forward strand.
GCCAGTACCTAACACACCTTCGTTTTGCCGATGATATAGTCCTTATGGCTGAGACCATGGAAGACCTGAACACAATGCTCGAAGATCTCCGTAGTGCTTCCAAAAGAGTGGGTCTCAAGATGAACATGGATAAGACGAAAATTATGTCAAATGGCCATGTTGTACCCTCTCCAGTTCATGTTGGGAACACTACACTTGAAGTTGTTGACCACTACGTATACCTAGGACAGGCAGTCCAGTTAGGTAAGTCCAACTTTGAGAAAGAGATCTCTCGTCGAATCCAACTCGGGTGGGCAGCATTCGGGAAGCTTCGAAAAATCTTCGCGTCCGAATTACCTCAGTGTCTCAAGACGAAAGTCTATGAACAGTGTGTGTTGCCAGTGATGACTTACGGCAGTGAAACGTGGTCGCTAACTATGGGTCTCATAAGGAGGCTCAAGGTCAGCCAGCGTGCAATGGAGAGAGCCATGCTCGGCGTTTCCCTGCGTGATCGAATCAGAAACGAGGAGATCCGCAGGAGAACTAAAGTAACCGACATCGCTCGAAGGATTGCTCAGCTGAAGTGGCAATGGGCAGGACACATAGCGAGAAGAACTGATGGCCATTGGGGCGGAAAGGTTCTGGAATGGCGACCGCGCACCGGACGACGCTCCGTGGGTAGGCCCCCGACAAGGTGGACCGACGATCTGGTGAAGGTCGCGGGAAGCCACTGGATGCGGACAGCGCAGGACCAATCGTCGTGGAGATCCTTAGGGGAGGCCTATACCCAGCAGTGGGTGTCGTGCGGCTGATATGATGATGATGATGATGATGAAGCTCTGGCTGCCATACAGCAGGTGTTGAATAACGCAGTGAATATGGTCACTGAGGCAGAACTCCGAATGTTTGTTTGGCTATAAGCCAACTGCGCTGTGTGAGGCTTTATGGGTGAATATTCTCACGCAGGCTGGTGAGAGGCAGGACCTGAGGGTCACACGTGCGATAGCACGGGAGCTTTTAACTGCAGGTTGAATAATTCGGTGAACAGGGTCACTGGCAGAACTCGAAACGAGTTGCTGTTCGGCTATAAGCCGGCAGCGGTGTGTGAGGCGCTTTTGATAAATAATCTCACAGAGGCAGGTGAGAGGCTGGACCTGAGAGTCACAAGAGCAAAAGCTCGCGAGCTTTTGGATGAGGATCAAAAGCGGCAGATGCGGCGGTTTAATGCCAAACGCTATGTGAAATCTCCTTATAAAACTGGGGATATAGTGTTGATTCGAATTAGTTCGAAGGGAATCCGGAATACAAAAAGTTAAAAGGCAGATTTAGGAGCATTCCGTACAAAGTGACGAAAGTTTTAAAGAACGATCGAATTGAAGTGTTGGGAACGAAACCCAATGGCAGCACTCACAGAGTGACGGTCACTTTTGAAAATATGAAAAGTTGGCCGGCAGAACTGTAATGTATGTGGGTAATTAATAATATAGTAATAAGTGGGTAGAAAGACAGTTGTTCTCTCTCTCTGCAATAGATACGTATAGCGAACGGTTGTGTTTTATTGTGCTCCTATTTATCATCAGCTGCACCCTCGGGATCCTGCCAGCCAGGGATATTTCAGTGGCGACGAGGATTATTTGAAGCTACGCGTAAAAGCACAAGAAAAAAAAAACGATAAGAAAGCTTAGAAATAACAAGAATATTTTTCATTAATGGCGGGCGGCAAGATCGGCGAGTTCGACGTGGGCAAGGACAACTGGGAATTATACGTTGACCGGCTAGACCAATATTTTATCATGAATGATGTGAAACCGCCGGTGCAAGTGGCAACGTTAATCACAGTGATGGGAAGTGACGCGTATGAACTTTTGGTAAATTTGTGTACGCCGGATAAACCATCGGGTAAGAGTTATGTCGACTTGGTGAATATTATGAAATTACATCTACAACCACAGCCTAGTTTGTTGTCGGAACGCTACAAATTTAGACAACGGGTTCAAGGAGAAGGAGAAAGTGTAGCAGAATATGTAACAGAACTAAAAAAGTTAACAAAATATTGTAAATTTACGCCGATAACTTTAAAGGAAAATTTAAGAGATCAGTTTGTTTGCGGCTTGAAAAATGAATATGTGAGACAACGATTATTCACAGAGGAAAACATAACGTTCGATTCGGCATTTAAGCTTGCCGTATCCATGGAGGCAGCGGAGGCGAACGCGGCTGCGGTAGATGGCGGTGCTCGCGGGAGGGGTGCCAGCACTCAGGCGCAACCGGTCAATCAGCTGTTGGCGGACACTAGGAGGGAGCGAGACGGGCTACGACAAAGAGGGCGGCAGTCTACGGCACAACCCGATGTTCGCCGAGTGCAGAGTGTAAACAACAGAGGAGGAAGTAGGAACTACAAAAACGAAAAGGGTAGTTTTAGACTTAATGAAACGTTTTTATGTTCAGTTTGTGGAGGCCAACACGATAGTGGCAGATGCAAATTTAAGTTATATGTGTGTCGTATATGTAACCAAGAAGGACATTTAAAAAAAATGTGCCCAAAGATACGAAAAGATGTGATGTTTAACATGGAGGAAAATGAGGATTACATGTCAGACTCGGAAGATAGTTATAGTGACGAGGTAAATAATTTTTCTATTAAGTCAGTGTTAAAACGAAATGAACCTTATACCATAGATGTTTACATCGAGAATACGTGTTTGTCGATGGAAGTAGACACGGGAAGTACCATATCGTGCATTAATCATGACTGCTATTTAAAAAACTTTAATAATTGTGAGCTTACAAATAGTAATTTAGTCTTAAGATATTATACAGGAGAAATAATGAAACCTCTAGGGAAAATTAAAGTCTCAGTGAAATATCGGGATCGATGCCGAGTGTTGGATTTGTATGTTGTAGATCGCGGAAGTACTAGTCTTATAGGTAGGCAATGGCTATGTGAGCTAGGTATACATGTGATGCTAACGAGTTGTAATAGTATTTCAAATACAAATGTTGCATTTGATGTTTCGGCATTCAGTTCCAGATATGCTAACGTGTTCGCTGAGGGCTTGGGAAGATACACCGGTGGCACAGTGGGTTTTCGCTTACGGGAAGGCGCCAGCCCCGTGTTTATGCGGGCGTGGCCGCTGGCGTACGCGCTGCGCGAGCCGGTGGAGCGCGCTTTGGACCAGTTGGTGCGCGACGGCGTCATTACGCCGGTCACTACCTCCGATTGGGCGACCCCCATTGTACCGGTGATGAAAAAAGATGGTTCCATACGGGTATGTGGAGATTTTAAATTAACGTTAAATAAATGCCTAGAGGTGGATCGTTTTCCATTACCACGGGTTGAAGATTTATTAACTAAATTACACGGGGGTAAGAAATTTACAAAGTTAGACCTCTCACAAGCATATGCACAATTTGAATTAGATTCATCCAAAAGGTATACAGTGATTAACACGCATAAGGGCCTATTTATGTATAATAGGTTAATATATGGATTAGCTTCCAGTCCAGGGATTTTTCAAAGGAAACTAGAACAATTATTTGCGGACATGCCTCGAGTGGGTGTATTTCTTGATGATTTGATTATTACGGGAATAGATGATGAGTCTCACATGCGCACGCTACACGAGGTATTTGACAGATTATCAAAGTACGGTTTGAAGATAAGGAAGGATAAATGTACATTTTTTGCAGAATCGGTTACTTATTTAGGGTATGTTATAAGTAGCAAGGGAGTTCACACTTCACCAGATAAAATTAAGGCAATCCGAGAAGCACCAGAACCAAATAACGTCTCCGAATTGCGTTCTTTTATTGGAAGGGTCATGTATTATGCCAAATTTGTTCCTAATATGAGTACAATAATGGAACCTTTGTATAATTTATAATATACTAGAAAAAATACGACTCGCACCAGATCAATACTCAGACGGGAATCGAACCCGCGACCTTTGGATATCCGGTCCAATGCTCTGACCGCTGAGCTACCGAGTCACTAGTGACATCGTCGAATTTTTCCTAGTATATCCTAAACTCTTACGCTGTAAGCCAGCGTTATTTCACCAATGTGAGGAATTACCTCGACATTCAATTGAAATATCTTTTCAGATATTTTAACAATTGATTAAGATGAAATAGCTATATAATTTTTAAATTTGAGATTTTTGCATTTACAATGCTATTTTTAAACAATACTAAATTTTTTTTTTTTTTTTTTTTTTTTTTTTTTTTTTATATGCCGAGGAAAAACGCATTTACGCGCTTCCCTTCCCGTTGGTGACCGGGAAGGGGGTATGTGGGACTCGCCAGGAGGGGACCGCAACATTCAACGTTGCGGCTCCCTCCACGACTGCCTCCCGTAATTCCACCAAGTCAAAGCTCGGTGGAATCCCAGGAGGAGGAATTATATAGCTATTTCATCTTAATCAATTGTTAAAATATCTGAAAAGATATTTCAATTGAATGTCGAGGTAATTCCTCACATTGGTGAAATAACGCTGGCTTACAGCGTAAGAGTTTAGGATATACTAGGAAAAATTCGACGATGTCACTAGTGACTCGGTAGCTCAGCGGTCAGAGCATTGGACCGGATATCCAAAGGTCGCGGGTTCGATTCCCGTCTGAGTATTGATCTGGTGCGAGTCGTATTTTTTCTAGTATATTATTTAGTATTGTTTAAAAATAGCATTGTAAATGCAAAAATCTCAAATTTAAAAACTTTGTATAATTTGTTAAAAAAAGATGTCAAATTTGAATGGAACATACATCATAGAAACTGTTTTAAAAAAATAAAAAATCTTTTAATATCTAGTGAGGTATTAGCGCATTACTCTAATGATATACCGTTAGTGTTGACCACAGACGCCAGCGCGGTAGGGGTAGGGGCAGTTATTTCGCACCTCACGCCAGAGGGCGAGCGGCCGGTGGCGTACGCTTCCAGATCACTCAATACGGCGGAAAAAGGCTATTCTCAAATTGAAAGGGAAGCTTTAGCAATTATATATGGTGTGAGGAAATTTCATCAATATCTGTATGGAAGACAATTTATTTTAAGAACCGACCACAAACCCTTAGTAACAATATTTGGTAATAAGGTAGGAATTCCAATAATGGCAGCCAGTAGAATGCAGCGGTGGGCAGTAATCTTGGCGGGATATAATTATGACATTGAATATGTTCGCAGCGCAGATAATGCAGCGGATGCATTATCGCGATTACCAGTAGCAGATCAGAGTAGGAGAAATGTGAACGAAATAACGTATACACATTTTGTTCAAAATTTTTTACCAATTACACGGAAAACAGTTCAAGAAAATATGAGTAAAGATGAGGTATTGACTCGCGTGTATAGATATGTTTCGACGGGTTGGCCTAATCATTGTAACGACGAAACGATTAAGCCATATTTTAACAAAAGACATGAACTTTATATAGATGCAGGTTGTGTCGTTTGGGGATATCGATTAGTTATACCTAATACTTTAAGAGAATTTTTATTGAAAGAATTGCATACGGGACATTTAGGTATGGTTAAGATGAAAAGCCTGGCTCGTAGTGCAATGTGGTGGCCCGGTGTGGACGCGGACATCGAGCGCACGTGTCACGAGTGCGACGTGTGCGCGGCTGAGAGTCCGGCGCCGCCCCGCGCGCCGCCGCAACCCTGGCCATATTATACGGAGCCGTGGTCGCGACTCCACGTTGACTTTTTGGGCCCCTTTCATGGAAAAACGTTTTTAGTAATCATAGATTCCACTTCGAAATGGATTGAGTTATTTCAGATGTCACGCACTACAGCGACATGTGTAATTAAAGTTTTGCGCGAGATTTTTGCTCGTTTCGGTTTACCTAAGGAAGTAGTATCGGACAATGGGCCACCATTTTCAAGTAAGGAATATGCAGATTTTTTACAAAATAATGGAATTCGTTTAACCCTGACGGCGGTCTACCACCCGTCCTCAAATGGAGCAGCGGAGGGTGCGGTCAAACTATGCAAACGCGCAATAAAAAAATCATTAAGAGATGGTTGTGACCTGGATGCCGCACTGCAAGCATATTTAATGGCGTATAGAAATGTAGAACAAAGTACTACCGGTACTTCTCCGGCATTGTTATTACAACGGCGATCACTTAGGTCCAGGTTAGATTTACTGAAGAGCGATAGGATGTTAGAGGATAAAGTAAGAGAGGTCCAATCTAAGCAAAAGGATTATGCAGGAGGAAGGAATAGGTCAGTAGAAGTAGGAGCGGAAGTATTAGCTAGAGATTTTGGGGGAAAAAATAAATGGGTGAGAGGAAAGATTGAGAGTAAATTAGGATCTAGACATTATTTAGTAGGTACAGGAATCGGTCCACCACTAAAAAGGCACATTGATCAAATAAAAAAGAAAGGCGTTAATACAATGGTTTTTCCATCATCCTCTGGTACTATGGAGGAAACTCAGGAGAGCTCGGAAACGAGCTTACAAGAATTGCCAACTGAGAGCACTAGTATTTCACCCAGTGTACAAACCCCAACCGACGTTGGGCCACCGGTGGACCTACCCAAGCGAGTTAAGAAACCGGTACAACGATACGGTTTAGACATAGATTAAGATTAGATTAAGAACCATTTCATATTGTATGGTAATAGATAAGGGTGAGGGTGTAATGTATGTGGGTAATTAATAATATAGTAATAAGTGGGTAGAAAGACAGTTGTTCTCTCTCTCTGCAATAGATACGTATAGCGAACGGTTGTGTTTTATTGTGCTCCTATTTATCATCAGCTGCACCCTCGGGATCCTGCCAGCCAGGGATATTTCAAGAACAAATATCTGACAAAAGTCAGGCAGAACAAATATCTGACTAAAGTCAGGCAGAACAAAAGTCAGGCAGAACAAATATCTGACTAAAGTCAGGCAGAAGGCAGATGGTGAGAGGATCATAACCCCCTCTCCTGTATTTCATTTTATTTTAGCTAGAGCTCCGAGGGCGAAGCAGTCGTCAGTATGGCCGTGTTAGGAATATGAGCCGTGACGTCATGCAGGAAGACAACGGGGCGCTGGGAGCGTCCACGAAAGTTTAGTTCCCGGAGCTTGCTATAAGTGACAGACGTGTACTAATTTGTGAAAATATTAATTAAATATGTATTTCGAAGTGTCTAGATTATTTTATTGTTAACAATATATTAGCTAGTGTCACTCAGGGATTCCAACGATACCTTAGGTGGTACACATCCAAATCTGTTCAGGCATTTAGAAGTTATGGGGGAATAAAGAAACTCACATACATACTAAACTAACATACATGAATTCTGAACACAATACACCCTTTTTCTTTTGGACTTGTAACTTAAATCTATGAAAATAAAATACTGCAAAACACTTGCTAGATAAATTTCTTAGGGGTAAATTACAGATTGAATAAAAGATGATATTTATTAAAATAAAAAACAATTTATTTACATTTCCCTACTTACAATACAATATTTACAATTAAATACCTATATTGAGCACTAAATCTAAATGATAAAACACAAAAGATATACAATTTCCACTTTTCACTATAAATGCTGTAAAGAAATAAACAAAACGAAATATTTTTGGCACAATAAAAACGTATATTTTTTCTACCCGTGATAAATTATTAAAAAAACAATAAATAGTCCGGAAAGGCTCTTTTTAATAAGAGAATGCATTCCTTATTTCAAAGATCTTTCAAAAACTCAACTTAAATAATAACGTGTTGGACTATTTCGTAATAAATAAATACGTAGGTAGGTACGTTCGAGTCGATCATGTATCTTAGGTTATCCCCTCCGCACACGGCGCAGCGTCGCGTACGACACGCGTATTACGATACGCTTACGCTACGACGCGTCGTAGCGTAAGCGTAAGCGTCGAGAGCAATACGAGCACGTACATGTTCAAAGAAGTCCCCACACGGCGTCGTAGCGTAAGCGTATCGTATGAGATTTTATTGTCAATACGATAGTCGTAGCGTACTGGCGTAAAAAAGCAAGCATAGAAAATACTTTCTATATGTTTGGTGATGAATTTCCGTAAACGTAAGGCTCTAGTTTATAAATTGAATTGAAATTGAAAAATTCTTTATTACTTTAATTTAGGCCCAAATGGCTCGTAAGCGTACTCGTCAAGATGCAACGAGTACGAGACGAGCAGAATTCTACACACAAATCGTCGCGGAGAGTAGATTGTTCCAGAATATAAACTAGGGCTTCACGTTGACGGAAATTCAGCACCAAACGTATAGAAAGTATTTTCTACGCTTGCTTTTTTACGCCAGGACTATCGTAATGACAATAAAAATCTCATACGATACGCTGCAACACCGATTCGTGAGCGGACTTCTTTGAACATGTGTGCTCGTATTGCTTTCGTTCGACGCGCGTATTACGATACGCTTACGCTACAACCGATGACACCGTGTGTGGAGGGGCTAATTTTGTATTGGTTGTACAAATTTCCCACCATCTGCCGCCATCTGCAGCCGAAAACCAAAATAAAATTTCCCATACTCTAAAGAGTACTTTTACGCGCGTTTTTTTTTTCTCAATTAATGTTAGCGCTAGGTATACTGATAAAATTGCTCGGCATCTGTCACGATCGCTTTCAACACAGTGTAATCCATCACTGAATCATAAATATAGTCGTCGAAATACAGTGTATGTCAAACTGAAAAGGAATTGCGAAAAATGCTAGAGTTGGCACCAGATAAGCTATGAAATATCGCTAATTACAAACATATTATAATTTATTTTGGTAAAAACATTGAAAACGTAAGACTGCCTATCCATTGACGTGGAGCGGAAAAACGAAGAAATATTAACCAATAGAACTGCATAAGATCTGCGCTCCGCTTTCCTATTGGTTAATATTTCGTTGTTTTTCCGCTTCGCTGCCTCGCTCCGCGTCATTGGACGGGCAGCCTAAAGGCCGCCGGTAACGATCAATTGCGATACTAAATTTTTTCGTCAATGCTATTGTTGGAGGAATTGACAATCGCTTCAATTGCACGTGTAATTAAACGATCAATTTTCGCATCAATGAGCGTCAATTACGTAAAAATTGACAATCACAAATTATCGTTACCGGAGCGCTTAAAAGCGATTTTCTTTAAATGTGTGAGAGACAATTAAAGAAAAATAAATAATTATTTATATTTCTGAAAGGCAGAGGTGATCGTTTCAGCGGCTTACCTCTTTTGATATAATATTTTAACAATGAACAAGCATTTTTAAGCATTTTTGACTTATGCATAAATTCCATTACCCGGTATAAATAAACTAAAGACTTAAAATAAAACGCAATGCACTGTAATAATGCAAGTAGGTATGTTAACAACTTGAACAAAGCCATAGGTAGAAATAATTTGAACGCTCGTTAAATAACGTCCTTTCTTATTTTATATAATTTTTAACAATGTTTAATTAATAGATGTTTATATTTCAAAAATAAATTACACATATATAATACCTATCTAAATACCAACATATCAACACACTCGCGATTTAAAATCTTCTACATATTTACAAACTAAACATTATGGAATACTTAGCATTTATTTTTTCCCACTAATTCATTCTCTTCATAATTTTTTGCTTTGGTTCAACATCCACAAAGTTTCAAGTTGACTTGCCTCGATATTTATAATTTGAAAAAAAAAACGTTTTGTTGTAACGGGAACAAAAAAATATTTGAGAAACCAAAAAAGTTATTTATCTTTTCTTTCTCTTTGACACCATTGTCTTTTATCACTTTTTATATCAATTCTCACAATGCCATTGTGTATGATTAAATTAATACCAAATTGGTTTTCATTTCCGTCTTCTATAAAACACTGCTACTTAGTATTTACTAGCCAACGTCATAAATGACCCAGTATTTTACTGGACTAGATGGAAATGTTCATATGAACAATAAATTCACAGTGTTCAGAATCTATCCTTAAATTATGCTATGAATCAAGTCTGGATTGACTAGTGTTCCGTGACGATTCTCCGGATTTGTTCTTGATAGCATTATCACTTAGAACTGGCTGAGCTGCAAAGAAAAGGAAATAAAAAATATTAAATGTCGGTAGCCTAAGGCTGCTGTCCATTGACTCGGAGCGAAGTGGCGGAGCGGAGAAACGAGGAAATATTAACCAATAAGATTGCATAAAATCTCCGCTCCGCAATATTTTCTCGTTTCTCTGCACCGCCGCTCAATGAACAGGCAGCCTAAGGCACCCATTGACGCACCGACGCCAGTAGCTGCGAGTCAATTTAGAATATGGTAGGCCAACTAATTACCATATCAATGTTTTGAACCATAAACAACAAAAAAGTTGATGTTAAAGAAAAGAAGCATACATTACGCTCTAATTTTTAACTTAGAATTTCCAAATCTTTACAGATTTTGGAAAGTCTAGTCAGTCAGTGAGTGGCTATAATTAAAGCAGGAATCCTGCCTGGTTCTATAGTTGCCATGTAAACCATGCTTGTGGGTTCATTGACACTGCTTTAGCACAATATAATAGGGACCGGAAAACCCCTTTTTTTGGTTAGCCCAATTGATAGGGAAACCCTATTAAAAAGCTTACCAAATGATAGGGTTTCCCTTTCGTTAGGGTTAGTCAACGTCATGCTTACCGTATTGATAGGGTTTTTGAAAATAAGTCTATGAAATACCAAATCAAGAACCCTTTTAACGGTTAGCGGTTCATGAAATACGCAATGTAAACCCCTTTAACGGTAAGCGGTTCTGGTCCTTCGGCACAGGTGGAACTAGGTATAAATTGCTTGAATACGTTTTAAAACCCCTTCATAATGCTTTCATAGGGTTTCCCCGATAGGGTTTTCGTATTCGGTAAGTCTTTACTTGGGTTACCCTTTCGATAGGGTTACCGTATTGATAGGGTTTTTGAAAACAAGTCTATGAAATACCCAATCAAAAACCCCTTTAACGGTAAGCGGTTCCGGTCCTTGATAATAAATAATAATGTAATTGTAGTGTAATGGACACATACGACAGTCATGTTACTCAGCTGTAATCTTGAGATTATAATATTTTGTTTCTTACCGAACATTCTCAGTAGAACTTTCTCAATGCCGTGTATTGGAGACTCGAATGTTATACAAAGTAATGTTCCCAGTGCGAAAGTGACAAAAATATGTGCTATCGATGTGAAGGTCTGCAAGAATAAAAATATACAATTAGGAAAAGAAGAAACATTACAAATTATATTCTAACTGATAAGTTCAATTCAATATAGTAGACCGCTTATGGATCAAATAATTAGGAAACTATAAACTATTGATAGTTATTTTTCCGCTATCGGTTTTGAATAGTACATTATTGCAAAGGCAGCGAAATAGGCAATTGCAGGTCGAGTATGAGTTTGAAGGCCGAGCCGCAGGCGAGGACTTCAATAATACGAGACAGGCAATTGGCTTTGATAACTTTTTGAACATGACTGGAAATCTCAAAACCATTTCGAGGAATAAGCTTTCGGTACAGTGTCTACTAATTAAATTTAAAAATAAGTCTATATTTTTAAAGATATTTATAATATTCAATAAAAAGCTTTAACCTTCAAATGACCTTCATATGACGTCATCACATACAGATCTCCCAGCCATAAAAAAAAAAAGAAAAAGTGCAAAGACAATTTTGACAATGAACTTGGCATTAGGGATGGTGGAAGGTGGAAGTGAAAAAATATCGATATAGGTAATATTTCATGATCGTCATCTCGTGTGTGCCTTACTCCTTCTGGCTTGTGAGCTATAAAATCCTTCAGTGACGGATAAACAATTTCTTATTTTGGTATTCAGAACAAACGTAACGCAAGACTTTATGAATGATTGACGTCTGAACGTGGCACTCACGAGATGACACTGAAGATTATGGATGCTGGAAATAAAAAAAACTAGCTAACGAAAGTCCAGTTTTACTCCCTAGATGCTCAGTGACGCAAAAATAAATAAGATATAACACTCGAACATCATACAAAACAGAACAGATCTCATAAAATCGAAGTTTAAACGTGGCACACACGGAACCGTGTGTGCCAGTTTTCATTCGTCAAAATATCGACAACCAATCCGTTCGGAGCCAAATGAAGCAGTCTAGCAGCGTTACGTTTGATAAGTGACAGCATATAACACTTCAAATCAGTTCGCGTAACAACACATCAATAGAAAAAGCAAAAACAATATTTCGACCCATCAGACTGTGTGGCCCACAATTAATACTGTCACGTTACGTGAATTTTGCGCTACTTAAGTTGTAAAGCAGTTAATAGTAATAAGAATTTCCGGTACTAAGGATCTAGCTTTATTTGGAACCAATCACTGCAGTACTTACGATGTAATTTGAGGTTAAAGTTAGTATGTAAATAAGCTAGGGTGACCATGAAGTATATTTTTTGCGGACATCGTATTGAAGTTTACTGAGACTGTATGACTGTGCGTATCGTAGCACATTAGTTTTAGGACTTTTAACTCTAAATTGGTTCCTAACGAGGATGCTAGATCGCGATATGTTATCGCGGTTTTAGAACAGCTAACAAGAACATACACCAAAGATAAGGCAATGATACATTTGAAGCAATTTTGAGCACAGTGCCTAAAATGCAACATGCCATCGCTGGCACAATGCCTAATACGGTCAATTGACTAAGAAGCAGATTGCCTAAAATTAAAGATGCCACTACTGCAATAATACCTAAAACGATAATTGACTTAGAAGCAAACTGCCTACAATGTTGGTCAGCCACTTTCAATTTGTAATCTTTAAATTAAAATGCTTATTTTATTTTTAAAATAAATAAAATCTATTCCTTAAAAATAAAAATAAAAATACCTATAAACTCTCCTTACATAAAATAAAAAACAAATGACAATGCCATTAAAATTTGCTTCCATGTGATGCTTATAATTTGCCATTTAATTTTATGTATAAGTACGTTTAAGTAATGGAGTTATTGTTTGTTCGTTCAACATAATAAGTTCCTATACAATACTAAATAATATACAAAAAAAAAATACGACTCGCACCAGATCAATTCTCGGATATTTACTCTTATTTAATCTTCTATAATATTTAATAAAGATGACAAATCTTTCGAGCCCATTATTCGATCAAACTTGCGTCTTACGCATTGGAGAGACATAGTGCTGTTTAGACATTTCGATTTGTAAACGAAATAACATATGTTGCATTTCAGGCACTGTGCTCATAACCCATTCGATGGACTTACATGCTACAGTGTTGTCTTTTTTACAAGCTGCCACGACATGCATTATATTCAACTATTTAATATATTATTATAAGTATATCTATGTATCTTGTTTTTATATTTATTTATATTAAATACTAGCGGCCGCCCGCGACTTCGTCTGCGTGGGAACGGTTTTTTCCTATCCCTCAGGAACTATACATTTTTTCGGGATGAAAGGTACCCTATGTCCTTCTCTGTACCCCTGACAACGTGTATGCAAAATTTCATGATGATCGGTTCAGTAGTTAGGACGTGAAGGCGTAACAAACAAACAAACAAACGGACTCTCGCATTTATAATATTAGTAAGGATTCAGGGTCTGTCTCACAAATCTCGACTATGCTCAAACTTAACTTAATAACTTAACTAAAGGTTGTATGATAAACAGTAGGGACCAACCGAACCCACTTTTCTGCCGAGAACCGAGACCGAGAATAAAAAGCAGTCTCGGCCGAGACCGAGCTGGCAACGATGTTTAAGCTATGTTTACATTACGCCAGCAGCTCAGCCCAGCAAACATTCCAGTAGAAGTACATTACGTGGTGTGTTTGACGTTCTTTTAAAATCGATGAATATGCCAGGCAATGTACTTCTACTCGCTACTTGACTCGGTCGTCTACTTAGCGTATGTAAACATAGCCTTAGGTTCGTTGAAAAAATACCGATATATCGATATTTTTAATTCGATATATCCATATTTTTAGCCGATAAAATATTTTCATTCGATATATCAATGCAAAATTATATCTAATATCGAAAATCGTGTCAAAATGGCATATTTTTTTAAATTAAACATGCATTACATAAATATCTAGGTAACTAAAGTCACTAGAATGCAAAGCCGTAAAACAACTATCTAGTCCGTGGTAAAGCTAACCAACAGGACGATTATAGCCTTTCTGTCCATCAATGTACGTACATTGTTGTCACCCTATTTTAAAAATCTCATGCAAATTTTAACATTGATTATATTGTAACTACTGCAGGGATTGGTTCCAAATAAAGCTAGATCCTTAGTACCGGAAATTCTTATTACTATTAACTGCTTTACAACTTAAGTAACGCAAAATTCACGTAACGTGACAGTATTAATTGTGGGCCACACAGTCTGATGGGTCGAAATATTGTTTTTGCTTTTTCTATTGATGTGTTGTTACGCGAACTGATTTGAAGTGTTATATGCTGTCACTTATCAAACGTAACGCTGCTAGACTGCTTCATTTGCCTCCAAACGGTTTAGTTGACGATATTTTGACAAATGAAAACTGGTACACACGGTTCCGTGTGTGCCACGTTTAAACAACGATATTATGAGATCTGTTCTGTTTTGTATGATGTTCGAGTGTTAAATCTTATTTATTTTTGCGTCACTGAGCATCTAGGGAGTAAAACTGGACTTTCGTTAGCTAGTTTTTGTTATTTCCAGCATCCATAATCTTCAGTGTCATCTCGTGAGTGCCACGTTCAGACGTCAATCATTCATAAAGTCTTGCGTTACGTTTGTTCTGAATACCAAAATAAGAAATTGTTTATCCGTCACTGAAGGATTTTATAGCTCACAAGCCAGAAGGAGTAAGGCACACACGAGATGACGATCATAATATTTCTCAGAAAAAAATTGGATGAAATGGGACGGTGACTAAGTAATGGATTCTAATTTTAAGGTATTGTTAAACATAAAAAATAGCAAAATAAACCCCTACGCAAAATTTTGGCTCGATTTGACGAATTTTACGATGATTTTTAAGACTCAAAGTTGGAAAAAATCAAAATGCTCCAGTAACAAAATAATGTCGACTATTAGAATCCATACGTAATTACAAAAAAATTTTTTGGAAAAATTATTGTAAAAACATCTATCGATATATCAGAGTATTTAATATCGCCCGAAAAATATCGATGAACTTATCTCGTAATTTTTTCCACATCCCTACTATTAAATGTTTGTAAATAGAAATAAAGTATGCACATATTTTCACAATGTTTATTATGTTATCCTGCAAATTTATCAGTCCACAAGCAATCGTTACAATTTCATCCATGTAGCCTACATCCAAAATAGACACAATACATACAATACATTTCGCAATTTGGGTAGATTGGGCGTGTCAGTTTTTACAAAGTTTTTCAGGAGAGTTTCCACTGGTAAGCATTTTTATTATAATTTTACCACCTCAAAAATTATTGCGGCAAATTAAGAAGGTAGGCTAGAACCGTCACAACTGGATTAAATGAATAAAATAGAAGAAATATTAACTATAACTTATTTGTTTACAAACAACCATAAAGTCATTATGACAGTTAATGACACTTGGCCTTTCTTTTTCTATAAGTAGATGGCAAAGGTTTTCTTCTTAAACTTTCATGCCACTAATGACGTCATTCCGGTTGACCATATCCGCTCGACAAATATATTTATAAAAAAATAAATACGGGACCAAATGTTAAAATATTCAAATTAGTTTCTTAAATTGGCCTAATCTGTAGTAAAAAAATATAAAAAAAATACCTTTTATTTTTTAACCAAAGCCAATTGCCATTTCGGCCGAGGGATATATAGTGCTTTTCTTAAAAAAATGCAAGGAAATAAAAAAGGGCCTTTACATAATAAATTTAATTAATATTAAAAGTTATATTGCTCATGTTAGGTTTTAATATGAACTGTACATTTCAGCATAGAATACATCGCCCATAATGTAGACGGCTTTTTAGTTTTAGCAATTTCATTGAAATACGCCAAAAACACTGTTTCGGAGAACAATTTTGTATTTTTCTCGTTTTTCCAGAACATGAAATTTTCATACACTTTCATATATTTTTCTTTTGATTTCGCTGGTAGCAGGTTTTCCATCGCTAATTTAGCTTCCGATCTTAAATATGGTGGAGTGCAGTCAATGTTCATTTCATTTTCACTTTCACAATCATCGGACCTCATTTTAATTATTTTTTATTAACAAAATAACAGCGAACTCCGCTTTACCGCCAATTTTTTATTTTATTTTACAGTTTGTGCCGAAAGGTAAATGCATCTGTGGCTATACAGCCACGAGAACGCAATGTGTACGATAGATGAAAGAGTTCTAAATTCAAACAGCACGCCGTTTCATACAACATTGCCGGCGCGCTCTTCGTTCCAAATTCAAAGAATGCGCCGGGAAGTGATTTAGGTTTTTCAGTCTACGTAAATATGATACTTCGCGTGTTCTTTATTCAAAAGTAACGACAATATTTCGGCGCATGTTTAAGAAAAATAAATTTCATTCATCTTTAATTGAACTGTTTCGTTTGCTATATAAGAGAAACAAATCAAAATGAAAATGCACTATAATATTTTGTAATGAGTGTGACAGAAAAAAATTATCTAGTCTGCTTGTTACTTTAAAGTTGCGCAATTGGATAGTGACGTAAGCCTGTATTACTCTCGAAATGCCAGACATGGGTCCCTCGTTTTCATCAAGAAACATGTTAAATACTAGTTTTATACAAAACTTGTAGAATACTTGTTGTAAACAAGTATTTGTTTTATACGTGTATTGCGGGTAGGTACTGTAAAGACCCCTAGCAGGTCTTTACTCAAACTAGTAATTAAAGAAGGTGTTGTTTGAATCTATATTTTTATTTAAGCTGAACTTATTTCATAACAATTATTTCAATATGATCTCGGACAACCGGGTACGTCGCCAGTTGGAAACCGTCCCTGTCAAGACCAAACGTCGTAAACCTCTTTTTTATTTACTTTTCGTTTCCACGATTTGAAACAACTAACCGTTCTAAAAAGGCTTACATACCCACAGAGTAGACACTTACTACTAGCTTTACAGCCTATAAATATACCATCCCTACAGTACTAATACAGCATCTTCACTTTTCATTGCCAACAGCAGTTAATTTTTGAGTAGATAGTGACTAGACTTTGTTGTGTCGTATTCAAGTTGGTACAACAAGTATAAAACATGAGATCATGAACATGTAGGCAACTAGAAGTTTGAAACATGTAAGCAATTACAAGTATATAACAAGTTTTGTGTACAACATGTTTTATACATGTATATGAATGAGAACAAAAATCAAAACAATTGCATAAAACTTGTATTATACTTGTATTATACGTTGGTGAAAACGAGGGGTTAGACCGTGCTCGATACAAACTCGATTTTCATGCTAAAGCTACCAAATGGATGAATATTTTACTTACAGTATTGGCAATGTCCACATGTAATGGATGCCTCAGCTGCCCCACAGCAAACAGCTCGACGATTCCGTTCACCAGGTACGCACAGTAAGTCAACCTTGAGAATGGAACCAGGAACTTCCACGTAAGGAGTTTTGTCAAAACACCTGCAAATAGAATTAACTTCTTTAGAGTACCATTAACATGACTCGAAATGTTCTTACAAAAAAAGGTGTTAACTGATGACTTGTATTCAAATACCCATCTTGTATGTCAAAGTTTTGCTAATGAAGTTTTGTGCATTAAAACACCTCTCTAGGAAAGAATCAGTTCAACCGTTTAACATATCATATCAGTTTTATATCTATCTGTAGACTTTAAAGAGTATGGCTAGATAGTTTTGCGCAAGTCTCATGATCATGCCAAAATGAAAATGGAAATTTTGATTTTTCCTAAAAATGCAATAGTAATAAACACTAAACTTAAGTTAACCAATCTAATAAGGATAACATAAAAATATTTCTTACCACCATTCCCAGTTGCGCAGATGATAATAAGCCACCCATTAGCAATACCCCAAGCAAGTCTAGGCAGTGATGTGTAAGCTGCCGACTCTACATTGTTGTAAGTGTACCAATCCTGGTAGAATATACTGATGGTGAACACTGTCACTGAGCCCAGGACTATGGATATGAACCAGCCGAAGATCTTGACTGTTCGAGATAGTTCATATCTGGAAGATAAATATTATTAACAATCAAAAGTACCTCACTGATAAAATGTGTGACTGACTGAATTGTGGTGATGACTAATTAATAAAATAACGAAATACTAATAAAAATCGTAAACATATTAAACTTTTAGAGTAGCTTGTAAACCACTTCGTTTTATATATTGCGTATTATTTGCTTTATGACCCTTCAAAGTTGTGAGTGGACAAGTCCATTTAAGAAATATAAAATTTACTAAAATAAATAATACCTTTAATTAGTCCATAACATTTATAGCAAATTTATCTAAGCAACCATTTTGATAAACACAATATTTAATGTAGCTGCCGTTTCCTACGCGTTGCATATAAACTAATAACTAAGTTGCCGTTAGTATGGAGCGTTTTTAGGCGAGTCCAATTTTATGCATTTCAAACTGTGATATCTCGGCCTGTTTTCATTCTAGCGAAACAATTCTTTTACCAATGTTTCTTTTTTTTTTGAGAGGTAATTTATGTAACATAAAATAAAAATATTACATTATGCCTATTATCAACGCACAACTTAAAGTACTGGATAAATCAGCCTCAAAAGCATAAAGATAGATATTAGATATTATGACGTAAGCAACCGCTAAGATAGAAATTTTTACTACATATTCCCACGGGAATGGAAGTCTTCGCAGATTGATTCGGAAGCTTAAGATATCCAAACGGATATAGTTTAGAAAAGCTAATGCTCATACAACAAATAATATTCAAACATAGAGATTATAGATAATGGTATTTGTCACAATGAATGAAATAAGGTAATTGGGATGTTGACAACTTTTTTTATTTTATATTACATAAATTACCTCTCAAAAAATAAACATTGGTAAAATAATTATTTCGCTAGCTTGAAAACTGCCCGAGATATCACAGTGTGAAATGCACACAAATGGACTCGCCCAAAAACGCTCCATACTAACGGCTACTGAATTATGACGTCACGCCTCAGTAGTTTGTATGCAACGCGTTCGTTCGTTGTTCGGCAGCTATATTAAATATTGTGTTTATCAAAATGGTTTCTTAGACAAATTTGCTATACATTTTACGAACTAATTAAAGGTATCATTTATTTTAATAAATTTTATACTTTTTAAATGGACTTGTCCACCCAACTTTGAAGGGTCATAAAACAAATAATATGCAATATATAAAACCAAGAGGTATACAAGCTACTCTAAAAGTTTAATATGTTTACGATTTTTATTAGTATTTCGTTATTTTATTCATTAGTCAACATCCCAATTTACTTACTTTTCCGTCTGGATTCGATGTAAAATATATCCAGTCAATAGCCCCATGAAGTAAGAAGTCATTTTCATGTGTGTTTTTATATACGCCGCGTTGAAGTATTGGTTTGAAATTATATCAGACAGTTCCCTGAAAAAATTTATGATGTATTTGGATCATTTTTATATTTTGCTTAGGTTTATTTGATACTCTACCAACAACTCTACTTTCAATTTCGAAGTGTATAAAAATACAATAAATTTGGCTCTATTTACAACATACCTACCGATGTACAACATTGATAACTGAAAAATATGTCATTTTAGAATATTATATTCACCTACCAAGCTTTTTATGAAATAAAACACTATTTAACGGATAAGAGCGTGGTTTAATTGAAAGTATTTTGGTAATTCGGGAACTTCGTAAACGTCAGAAAAATAAAAATCAAAGCAAATACCAACTAATTATCAAAATACTTTTTATAAAACCGCACTGGTATCCGTTATTTTTTTTATTTAATGTTTATAATATTATATTTCACTACTGGTAGTCATCGATCAAGAATAGCCTAGATGTCCGGTCAGAGTCTCAAAAATGGCACCTCAAAATAGCATCCCACTTACAAACTGGGTGCTTATTTTGCACAGAGTAAGAGATAAAAAATGAGATTTTGTACAAAATAAGCTTATTTTATACAAAACTAGCGGCCGCCCGCGTGTTCATCCGCGTGGTTCCCGTTCCTGTAGGAATATCGGAATAAAAAGTATTTTATGTTTTAATCTAGGCTATCTACTATCTGTGTGATAAATTTCATTCAAATCCGTTCAGTAGTTTTTGCGTGATTGAGGAACAAACATCCAAACCTACAAACTTTCACATTTATAATATTTGTAAGGATAAGTGATATTAAATGTGAGTTTGTACATAATAAGAGGTGATCATGTACAAAATAGGCGCCAAGTTTGTAAGTGGGTCGAAGTGCCATTTTTGCGTGCTGTTTTAATGGGGATGGAAACTGAGGAACTAATGACGCCACAAGCGGTTGTACCAATACATTTGATTGGTTGTTTCAAATATCAAATGTCATTTGTGGCGTATTTTAACCAATCAATGTATTGATAGCGGTTAGATCGCCGCTGGCGCCATCTGCGATTAGCTTTGCGTTGCCAACCCCAAAGCGTTATCTAGGATATTCTTGATCGAAGCTGGTAGTTCCCATTTAATGAGATTCAATATTTCTTAACATCTCTTCAGTATTCAGTTAATAGAAGTAAAGCGAGAACCTACTTGGCATAAACCAGAAAAGTGGGGTCCAAGTTGTCCACATAAGTGATGATTGCTGGCACTAATGTAGCTACGAGTAGGGCAACTCCTAGGATACTAGGGCCCACTCGCCGCCACCTCCAGAGACTGTATATGAATATGGGGGCGATGAAGAAAAGCTGGGTGTCCACTGACAGGTACCAAGATTGAAACATGCACTGTGGAAGAATAAACAAATATTGGTTTACATCATATAGCCACATTGCTCCGATTGTATCTAAATAGTTAAATCACTTATGTTAAGGCCTACTCAAATCTGACCGGTATCCTGTACCGGTGGCGGCGGTAACGATATCCCAGTGGGTATGCGGATAACGCGCTGTTCAAACCATAACGGAACTTTGCCGCTACCGGAGGCGGTAACGGTACTGGCGCGCGACGCGAGCACTGCAGGCGGGCGGCGCGAGGTGCGTCCGCGGGGTGAAAGAAAAGTTTCGGCTGAACACGCGGTATGTACCGCGTACCCATCCGGTTTGCAGTTCCGATTTCGAAATAGCTGCGGTAATGCCATACAAAATACCGGTCAGGGTATCGGTCGGGTATATCGTTACCCACTGCGATGGCGGATACCGGTCAGGTTTGAGTATGCGTTTAATCAGAAACATCGACAACGGCACAAGAAAAAAAAAATTCTAAAACCAGAGAACATACAGTCCCATTTTTGACGCCTTCTTTTAGATAAAAATATCAGTGCCAGAAAAAACCACTCCTTCATAATATACTTAAGTAATTTCCGCGGTATCACATTATACTAACAGTTTTATTTTATTCAGGCAACTTATTATTTAATGCAAAACTAATAGTGTTATAAAACACAAAGGTGTTTTATAACACTATTCTATAAACAAGAGAACATCACGTTCAGAACTGATTCCAACCGTAAAAATTAAGTGATGATTATAGCAAGATTTTAAAGATGTAGCAAGGTTATGTCAAGTCCAAAACTCACCATATTTTTCGTATCCACGTAGTTATTGACGTACAGTATGTTTGTCCACCAAGTCTTTTCGCATCTTTCCTTCTCTAGCAGAATCTTATCTTTCCACAGAGGACCTTCGCCAATTTTAGGAAACCATGTCATATAAAAGAATAGCACAGCCAAATATGCTGGAGTCAATCTAAAAATTCAAACGTCACTTTTAATGTGCACATGTTAAATACTGGTGTAAATAAATTAGAACTTGCAATAGGAAATTTTATGATGACGCACAATCATTTTTTGAAATATGACACTTCTATGTTACTATTGAAATAGGATTTGTTTTTTTTTCTCTGTCT
Source organism: Agriphila geniculea (assembly GCA_943789525.1). Taxonomy (NCBI): domain Eukaryota; kingdom Metazoa; phylum Arthropoda; class Insecta; order Lepidoptera; family Crambidae; genus Agriphila; species Agriphila geniculea. The sequence goes on from OX038878.1 coordinate 22,045,339, forward strand.
ATTAGCAACATTTTTTTAAGCAATCAATCTTTTATCTTTAAAAAATTTTACATATGTGTTGCCGTTTTCCAGTGGACATTTTTTTTTTAAATATACCTAAAACAGATGAATATATGAACCGTTCCTTTGTTTTTATTTTATTAATCATTAATTCTATCATTTCATAAGCAATAGCTCCCTTCATCCCATCATCACCAATAAACATTCTGACTTGGAAACAAATGCTCAAAGTCATCACACAAACATATATGTACTTATATATTTCTTCCAGGGTTCGAACCCAAAGCGCAATAATCAGGAGCCATTGCACCAAACGGCCATCACATTTCCCGGGTTACTTCAATAACACAGGAGTACAATTGTAATAATTTGTCAATAAGTACTAATTCTATTAATGTTTACTCCATAGGACGTGTTTCAGAATAGACAGCGTTAGTTAATTAAGTAAACATACAATTAACACGTAATAAGACCTACTCGCCTACTCCTAACAGTGAGAATGTCACTTCAAAGAGACGACCTTGATTACCCCTTGATTGGAAGCGAGAAATTGAATTTGATTGCGTAACCAACCATTTGCTAATATACATACTAATTGGGAGACTGTAGCTGAAAACGTTGACGATTCTTGTTGGTAACAGAAAACCAACAAATGGAACGATATGTCTCGATTCCCGCGATCATACAACCCACATATTGAAAAGCTTCAGTACAATAGGCTTCTTCTTCTGGACAAGCTGGCTCCATCTCTTGACTATATACGAGTAGCTTTAATTTTTTATGTGGCCAAGAATACGCCCATCACTACATAGTATAAAACAAAGTCGCTTTCTCTGTCCCTATATCACTATGTTATGTATGCTTAAATCTTTAAAATTCGCAACGGATTTTGATGCGGTTTTTTTAATAGATTGAGTGATTCAAGAGGAAGGTATATGTATAATACACACATCAACTTTGTCTAGGGATACCAGGTACTATTTTCATACAAACGAGGTAACTTTGAAGCCTTGGTTTCCTGCCAGGGATGTACTGCGCTGTGATCTGATGACGGTTATCCAGGGAGTGAATGGAGGAGATTCAGTTGTCAGATTCACTTGTTTGTATGAAAATAACACCTGTATCCCTAGACAAAGTTGATGTGTATACATGGTGTCAAATTCCACACTACACCAAAGCGAAGCGAGGGCGGGTCGCTAGTTTAATATAAAACATATTCTAATCTTGTCCATATGCCTTGAATTTTTAACGCACGGGTTGAGGCTTAAACTATTTTCTGTTTGAAGTTTTTACTTACCGAATATATCGGAATAGCAGAATAGGAAAGACGTTAATCTTCCCTCTCTTTTTGTCCAGTTCTATCAAAAGAAGACGGGAGAAGAGAAAGGCGCTGATCAGTAGGAAAGTATCCACCAACAGCATGCTGTTCGTAACGAGACTCAAGAAAGGGCTCTTCAGAAGCTGTAAGAAAAAAACCTTTATTATAATCGGCATGACTAAAGTTAAACGTCAAAAACCACGCTAGGTAAGCTAGATTATATTTGTGACAAAGATATATAACATAACAATGCAAACTAGATTAATACCTTTACACAATGTCTACTCATATCGGCATTTAGAAAATTTCCATACAAAATATTATGCGGGTTATTTTCTCCTGATGTCATTCAACTGAGTACAAACAAACTCAAAGAGAAGCCTTCTTGAGTTTATGGTTTGTAGAAGACATTTCTGTGATCAGTAAAGTGATATCGACAATAAAATTAAATATTTCAATTTTTTATACTACACTCGACGTCAGAAAAATCGTACCTCTTCGAAAATAAGTTTAAACTTAGCCACCTGCTATTCAATCATAATCATCTTAAGTTAGAACACTTTCCATCACAACTTATTATCTAGCGCTGAGTGCCACCTTGAGTGATCTTTAGATCACTAGAAGCGATCGAAGCTCCTTATTTTTTCAGGCAAATGTCACTTAGTACAGTTACAGTAAAGGTATGATTCCGATGTCGGCAGTGCTGTGTGCTCCAAATTGAAACCTAATGTTACGTTTGAAAGGCTCAATTTGATGTGAGCGGAGAAGCGTCGCGGCACTGCTGCGCAACACTGCTGCGCGACACTGCTGCGCAGCAGTGCTGCGCGTCACTACTGCCGCAACACCACTGGTCCCCATACATTCTCTATAGGTTTATATGAGACTACATTTCGAGCTCGGCAGCAGTGCTGCGCAGCACTGCTGCGCAGCAGAGTCGCGCAGCAGTGCTTTAGACATCGGAATCATACCTTAACTAGTTTAGTGCAAAAATGTCAGGTGTGGAGCTTAGCAATAATGTGTATTCGCAAAGAATGTCACCGTTTCACAATCGCAGTCACTTTGATTTGCCCACTCAACAAGAATAAGAAAAAATAAATTCACTTACATTATCCCAGCCCGAAGCGTCCATTACAGGGCCAGTGCCGACAAACAAGCTGGAATGACCAGCCAAGATGAAGGACATGGCCAGAGTCTTAATCCCCGAGATACATTCAAGGCCGAGGCTGGTATTTTGCTTAGTGGAGAGGATCTTCTTCATGTTATGAATGGCGGAGAAGGAGACGATCAGCTCGTGAGTAATGGTATTCTTGTTGTTGCCACAGCTGAGAGTGAAGATCTCGTAGAGAGTGCTTATCAGAACGATGGTAATGAAGAACAGAATTACTGATCTGAAACAAAAAGTAACTTAACTTAAGACGCTGTTACACAAGGAAAGTTTCTTGCACGCAAGTGGCAATTTTTTCTTGGCAATAATTGTGTTGCCTAGTGTAAACAGAAGCTTCAAGCCTCGCCTCTTGAATACAATTATCGCTACTTAAACTTTTCTAAACCGCGTGACTGTGTAAACAAACCATACAAGTTTTTGTCATAATGTAAACACAAGAATTGAAAGGCGATTTTTGCCATGCGATAATCGCATTTAATTTTTTGCCACTGATGTGGCATGTGATGTGATGAGAAATTTTCCTTGTGTAACAGCGTCTTAAGTCATATTTTAACAAATCTCTAAATGTATAAGATAGTCAAATGAAAAATAAAGAAAACTCCACATTTATGTTATGTCCATCTTCAAGGAGCCATTGTTATTAGTAAAATTTCTTTGAAATCTGAATTTTTAACGTTCTATACACCGACAACATAGTAGAGACACACTATTAAGACTGGGTAGAGAAATGGGCTAGTTTGAATACATTTTGTAAGTAAATACTTTTTTCGTAAATACAAAAGAGCGGGCACGTTTTTACAGCATCTATAGGTACTAAGTAAATGCCCGATTACTTTGACGATGGCCTTCACAGTAATTCTTGTTTGCTCAGCAAAATTCAATCAACCAATAAATAAGGTCACGTCTTAAAATATATTATGAGCACACTATTCATATAGAGCAAAATCAACAGAGATTATCAACAAAAATCGACTTGTAATGCTTATTGTAATAGAGCTGCTCTAATACATTGACGTTAAAGTAATGTGGGCGAGTCAATATTTATTTTAATCTCAAAGGTTTTTTTTTTGGCAATGTCAATGCTATCGGCACAGAATAAATGATAGGCTTCTAGTACAGTAGCCCGTAGAACATTTCAATTACGAAAAAGGTGTTAAATAGTTATTTATTACGAAATTATAGATACTTTATCCCAAGTTTTACAGATCGCAACCCGCCATAACCTATATTTGTATATCTCCAAAAATTTTTTTTTTTTAATTTTCGAGATTTACCTCATGGTTTAGCTATTGTCGTATTCTACAGCTTTGTACGATAAACACACCACAGATAAAAGTAAGACTATGAAAAGTAGCCATACACAGATTTAAGACCTGATGAAAATGGTTGGACTTTATCTGGTCTTAAACCTGTGTATGTATTATCACTTTACATAGTCTCACTATTATCAGTGCCAATCAAACAAAGCTGTAGAGCACGACAATAGCTAAACCATGTGATAAATCTCGAAAAATAAAAAAATAAACATTTTATTATGGAATATTATTATTAAAACAATCACCCTCTAATTTTTACAAAAACATCCGTTTTGATGGTTAACTTAACTTTCAACATAAATGTAGCTAATTATGTGGACAAATATTAACCATTCGTTCTCAAAATTAACCACTTTTTACCTTAATTTTACATCAGCGCAAGAGCGCATACTCTTTACAATTTGTTGCCTATAACTTCAGCATAATCTTAGGATTTGAAATAGTTATCCCAATATCGAATATCTAATTGCGAACTAATTAGAGAACTGCCCCCTTACTCAAATGGCCATTCTACTAAAATTAGGTATTATAGAAATACAATGTATAGGAATGACATAAGCTAGCGCTTAGCTCCTGTCAATCCCATACATTGTCATTCTATTCTACCAGCGTTAATTTCTGTAGAATAGAATGGCCATTAACCATTTAAGTAGGCCCTCTGCTAGATTACTTCAATACTTGGATGAGATTAGGTGATTCTTTACTCATGTGGGTGATAGGTAATAATAATAATATTTATAGTTATTGTAAAAGCCATATTGTATCATAGTCATAAAACTTCCCAATACGTTTTTACCCACTGAATAAATACTACATGATTTTTTTGTCGAGTTGCTAATTATTACACAAAATGAAGGTGTAAATTCAATCAAAAGAGCTTTTTTGGATCAAACAAATTTATTTAATGGCACTTAGCAAGTAGGTAGCAATGAATGTCTATAAATAAAAGCTTCGGTAACGGTATAAAAAAATAACCACTAAGTTGTTTCAATATGACCCGGAACTTTGTAAAAACATAAGTTGTATTGCTAATTTTTATCGTTTCGAAAATTCAAGTATGACGTGAGATACTTGACGAAAAAGTTCACAAGACTACTAAATAAACACACTCATAAGTAAAGACTAGCTTAAGTACTCTAGTCTAAAGTATACATGTAAGTATCTGTTTTTAGACAATCTTGAACTATATTGACGTCATGGAGTGATTTTTTTTTACTAAATACTTGATCACCCTATTTATTTTATGTTATTGCGGATGTATAGATATACAGTGGTGACTCTCTTCTGTTTGACATTAAAAAGAAAAAGACAAAAGACTGTGTAACTAATCACTGGCTATAGAATGGAGAATATTTTTAAGAATTTTTTCTAGGTGGATTCACCACGACTATACAAAAAAAACCTTAGCAAAATGAGCTATTCTTGAATTTTTAAGAAACATGTGACTCTTGGATGCATATCAGCCACCCACCAATACGCATTGGGCCTCCTTCATTCACCTATAAGGAAGGGCTGTGTCTTAACACTCTCGTATTACATGTCTTAAAATAATAAAACCGGTCAAGAGCGAGTCGGACTCGCGCACCGAGGAGGGTTCCGTACAATCATAAATATATTTGGATATGTTACTTTAGTACAGTCTTTAAAAACGTAGGATAAACGGCAGACAGGTGGAAGGGCGAACAGGCGGACAGTTAATTTACAAATCTTAACCACAGCTGCTTATGGTGACTGAAAAACGTTTCAGCCACTCCACATTGCAAACTGTTTATATTACTAAGTAGGAACTTATTCTTCGTTTATTCGTACAGCAAATAGTAGGTAATGATATTAGAACCAGCCACCAATTATTATTGTAGTATTAGGTTGCGCCATCTCTTGACCGATAGTGGAACTATTTTTTTTTTCTTAGGTCAGTATTCTTAGGTCAGCGCCATCTGTTGACTGGTAGTGAAACTAAAGAATTTTTGTTTGTTTTAAGCATTTCTAAAAAAATGTGTTATATTGAGACATCGTTTTATTTTTCTTGTAATCTTTACATAAACTAGTATCACATAGAATTATTTCAGATTCTGTTGTAAAAAAATATTATTTTTTTTATTTCTTTTTTATTTGCAAAATAGTTGGGCAAATGTCATCTTAAACTCTTCCAAATTTCAAGTTGATACCATTAGTAGTTCTCGAGATATCCAGACTGACAGACTGAGTCACACCATAAGGGTTCCTTTTTTACCATTTTGGTACGGAACCCTAAAAAACTATCTCTAATTATACTTACAAATACACAACATCTTTGGTCGATACAGACAGCGGCTCCCTCGCATAACAGTCCCTGCTGGAGACTTCAACTGTAGTGTTGGAGACAGTCCTCGATATGACGTCAGTCACGAAGTCCTGGACTGCTTGCGCATCGCACGCGTTGGGGACACATACCGCCCAGCGGAGGATCTCCCCACGGCCAGTTCGCATCTGAAAAAAGAAGTTGAAAGATATATTATATTTTTAGATTTTCTTTATTTATCCAGTTCGAAAGACCAAGTATTGAAAATCATTTTTTGTTTCATTTTTACCGAGTATTTTCAATTACACCACTGGACGACACCACTGAGGTGTTGATTGAGGTATTGATTGATGTCGCTGACATAAACATAGACAATCACGACGATATCTCAATTTCATACACCTAATAATACTACTTTTCTATTTGAATAATCGAAAGCCATATTGTGTTTCCCACATGTCTCAGCCCTCGGGCCTCAGGTAAGAAGATTGAATGAAGATTTCATAACACACGCTGAAATTTTAATCATTTAGTTCCCGCAGTGGGTTGGTTCCACTCATGATAACAAGCAACTTTCTGATATCGCGAAAAAAATTTGCTGTACCATACAAAAGCGCAATAGCCACTCTACCTTTATGTATGGAACAGCAGATTTTTTTTCGCGATATCAGAGTTAGCCCCATAGTAAAAGTTGCCTGTAATCATGAGTGGAACCACCCCTCTGCGGGAACTAAATGTTTAAAGTTTCACGCTGTATTAATATTTTGATTTTAGAGACTTTCATGAGCGTTGTTCTAGTCATAATTTTATTTTATTTTTTTATTTATTTCATGGAAAACCAGCAGCTATACAAATAGTTGTAGAAAAAACGTAGGAAACAATAAGCTAATTAAAGGTTTTCGCTTATTGGGAGGGTGCGAGGTATAATAATCGATCGCAGCGCTCATGGTGGCAAAAAGTAGAAATAAAGAAGGCTCTGTAATCTGTTTGAAAACGATATTTAATTTATTACTAGCGATACAGGAATAATTAGGTATATATGTTTATTGTCACTTAGTAAAATTATTAAAGTAGCTTTATCCTCTTGTTTTACAAAATCTACAACTAAAAAAGAAGTAAACAAACCCTGATATAACCAAAATAAAACACTCTTTTTGAATAGATCTTACTTGCCATATTTAATTTAAATTACCAAAAATGATTTCATAACACTTTGTCCACCCAAATCACAGTAATTTTGAAATTTACATTAATAACACAATATGTATAGTATTTTTTAACATTTTGTCACAATGCCGCCATTACATATCAAAACGTCAAAACGGTCAGGTCAGAGCCAACAAAGTTGCAACACGCTAGGTGGCGCTAAAAGCGTGCACGGAGCCAATAGTAACAATATAGTATTTTACAAAACAATAATTTTATGTAGCTACCTAAACAAATTAAAAGTACTTAATGCTATGTGTGTGATGCTCACCATACCAGCATGAGCTTTTATTCAATAAATAGATGTTCAATACGTTTTCGCTTAAAAGAATCTAAACTGCAATTAAATACGTCGATATCGAGCTCACTCCCACCCAACACCGCGTTTAGGCTTTTGGTGGACTTAGGAATAAAACTATTTTGCCTATAGTTGGTCGACGCTAATGGAACTGCAATGGGCCAGTAATGCCTCATAGACCTTGATGGCACGGAAAACGATAATTTCGCTAGAAGATCGGGACAGTCGATGGCGCCATTTATTATCTTGAGAATATACATAATATCGGCTACTTTTCTTCGCGTTACCTACTAAAAGTAGAATGTGTTGATTTTTCCAAAGATTATTTATAGTATAGTATAATATTATTTAATAATATAGTATTTATAGTATTCGGCTGAATTGTAAGGTATCCTTATTTTAAAGCATAAGAATTGCATAAACTTCTTTTGTACTCCTTCAATTCTATCTGTGTAGATTTGATATCTGGGATTCCAGATCTGGAAGGCATATTCAACTTGGCTTCGTACTACCTACGTATGCACAGTATAATATTTTTAAAGTTTTAAGTTGCGTGAAGCACTTTGAGATAAGCATTATAAATCCGAGTGACTTATGGCCGAATACTCAAACGCTACTTAACTTTGAGCGGCTCTCAAACAGCATGCTGTCTGTCATATCTTTGACATTTAATGCGACAGGACGACATTTGAGAGCCCCTCAAAGTTAATTAGCGTTTGAGTATTCGGCCATTAGTGGCTTTAGTGATAATTGCATCAATGTGTGAGTCGAACATGAGCCTAGAGTCGTGGTTCACTCCTAAATCACGCATCACATTCAATCTCTGAGGGCTGTGGCATAATTTGTGAATGTTGCTGAATCTAACCTTTTTGCTTTCTTCCGACTGTGGCCATTTGATGGTCGCCAAGCAATATTGACCAGCGATTTCTACTCCATCTTCCGTGGCCGTGGTCCCAACGCACTCATCAAAATTCCCGAGATGGAACGACGACCCGAACAGCAAGCCTTGGGGAGATTTCGAAGAGGCGTCGAAAACTGGAAGACAAATAAACATCATTAATTAATGTTAAAAAATATATAAGTATGTACAGTCAGCAGCATATCAAGCTATAAAAAACTGTCAAAAATCTACAATGAATTTTGAACCTTAAACTGCTCTACTTAAAGTTTAAAAATGATTGAAAAAATTTGACAGATTGTGGAAGCCCAGCGTGCCGTCAACCGTACAATCGAATTGAGAACATCCTCATTTTAAAGTTTTGAAGTTGATTAATAAAACGACAGCTTCAGCTTCTCACGTGGGACTCGAACCCACGACCTTGGGGGTCAAATGTCTTCCAATGAGCCACCAATGCGATAGTCACTCGTCTGTAATTTCGTTGTTTTATTTTCTGTACCAAAATAACATTGGAGGATACTACTAACATTCGATTTCAAAGACAAAAAAGAAAAAAAATCGACATATAGGGTCATTTTTTATTCACCATCCAAATTTTAATGATGTGTTAGAGTATACAAATCAAAGAGATCATGTAATCAGTCTAACAGTTAGACATGATCTCTTTGATTTGTATGGATAGTAGATTATTTTTTTACATATTTGTTCGTATGTTTTTCTACGTCTTTTCCGAAAAAAAGAAAAAAATCGACTTTCCATACTGTGTCCGAAAATAGCAGCTGATCGAGTTTTATACAGGGTCATTTTGTATTCACCATCCAAATTTTAAGGATGTGTTTAGTCCATGAAACTGAACAACTTTCTCTATAGAACATGTTCCCAACTGTTAGACTGAACTGACAAACGGGAACATGTTCCATAGAGAAAGTTGTTCAGATTCATGGACTGTGGCTCTACCATGAGTTGATGCAAACTGTTTACGTTACCGTAAACTATCGGATATACTGCTCACAGTCAAAACGAGTGAAAGAGAGAAAACGATAGTTTACGGTAGCGTAAACAGTTTGCGTCAACTCATGGTAGGGCCACTGAACACATCCGTAAAATTTGGATGGTGAATACAAAATTACCCTGTATAAAACTCGATCAGCTGCTATTTTCGGACATAGTACGGAAAGTCGATTTTTTTTTTTTCGGAAAAGACGTAGAGAAAACGTTGTTGTTTATGATGTTAGCGATTTATAACTCCTGCGAGGTTGTTGGTGTTTTACAAATAACTCTATATAGGCTAGTTTTATTCATACACTTAGAAAATTTTTCGCTGTGAGTGGAATATTAAGTTTATGGTTTTATCTTCCTAAAATATTATTTGACAGGATTCCGTGGAGTTTTTTTAAATTCTGAAAGTGTCCCGTGACCACAGAATAGATATAAGTACCCGAAACTGCAAAATGTTTTAGAAACACTAATTTAGAGGTTCAAAATAGCAACCTTTTATAAACATAAAATGTAAATATTTTAGTTATTTTATTTATCAAATTCCTTAATATTCAAACATAACTTATAAATACCGGATGTTTTTACTCCAAACCAAAATATTAACTCTTCAATATATTTCCTTGATTATTAATATATACCAATACTACATAGTAATATCCAAACTTAAATAAATCACTTAAATAAATCAAATATTTACTCTGACTGAGCCCATCATCATAAAGGCATTGAATATCTCTAACAACGGTACCACTAACAACATTATAATATTAAAATAATGGTATTTTCAAAAGCTCCAACAAATACAATTTAAATCTCTAGTTTGTAACGTTACAAGGAAAGGAAGAGAAAGGGAGCCTACCTAAGAGGAAGAGTCAGGAGCGACAGGCAGCACGCTACAAGTTATAAAACAAATAAAACTGTTTTTCTAGAAGTTATGGTGGGATAAAGGAACTCTCATTTACAAGGTGTTACAAAAATACCCCTAATGCCGAATACGGTAAAGAGAGACCAACAAACTGAACAACTTTTATTATGGGACCAAATCTGAAATCGCGAAAAAAACTGCTGTTTCATAACGAAAACTAATAACTAAAATATCAAAGTCTACAGAAGTTAAACTTAGTTCTGTTTACTTACCCCCTTACTAATAAAGATTGTATAGCAGCTGCATAGTTACACAGTGTTTTGTCACTTTCTTTTTAATGTCAAATTCAAATAGTTTGACAGAGAGTAACCATTGTGTAACTAAACATCTGCTATTCAATCTTTATTAGTAAGGGGGTTAGTCATTATCTATTTTCCTTCGTATCTCTTTACTATTTTCCTTTGCCAGTATAAGAATAAAAACTAAAACTGTATGTTTTATGCACCACTACCGCAAATAACAATAAATTTAAATTAGTAGGAACCGCAGTTTCCGAAACTAATTAAAAACAAAACACTTGTTTATATTTCTTCATTAGCGTTTCTCAAGGATATCGTAGAGTTTTAATTTTCTTTTTTTGTAAATTATTGTATATGAGTCTTTATATTGTCTACAGGGTGTTTGAAAATAGTCTTATTAAGCCGAATATGGTAGATAGGGATCATCAAACAACTTTTACTAAGGGTCCAAATCTGAAATCGCAAAAAAAAAAATCAGCTGTTTCATTCATTTTGATATTTTCGTTATTAATGTTTGTATGAAACAGCAGATTTTTCTTCGCAATTTCAGAGTTGGTCCCATAGTAAAAATTTATTATTTTGATAGTCTCTACTTACTATATTCGGCTTTTAAGACTATTTCCAAACACCTTGTATATAATACTAAATAATATTCTAGAAAAAATCGATTCGCACCAGTTCAATTCTCGGACGGGAATCGAACCTTGTGTAGAATTAATTATAAATTAGGTAGGTGTACTTGTTTATTAATCATTAGGCATGAAGAGCACTTAATTACACTACACTGACTAATAGAGTTTTCTTGGGATGCAGCGATGGATCTTTGCTGCTGCCAAAACACGGCTATCGATTTTCTGCTCCAGGGACGTGTGAGATAATCAACCTATCAGTACTTATTCGTTTAACAAGTGGCACATGCTTGACTTATGTCACTTCTATTCTATTCGAATAATCGAAAAGCCAAGCGTTTGCCACTTGTTTAGGCCTTCTGTGCGGAAAATCGGTGTGAGGCTCTGTCCACATGACCACGTCACGACGTAGTCAACGTGAAACGGTGCATTGTCGCGGCGCGGTGCGTTGTCGCGTCGTCGTGCTAATGCACGGTACACGTCTGACGTCGCGTCGGAAGCTAGTGGTCAGCGTACGAGCTCAAAATCAATGAAAAACCGCAAATCGATCGTAAAAAACAAGACTATATCCATATTTAAAAAGAGACTGCTATTTCTCTGTACGTGAGTGAAGAATGTATCGGAATTTGTACATCACGTCAACGCACCGCGTTGCGACACCGCACCGTTCCACGTTGACGACGTCGTGACGTGGTCATGTGGACAGGCTCTTATACTCTGCTATCAAACGCTTTACCTCCCAGATGCATAACAATGTATAGTGAAAACTCCTTTTGCCCACAGTCATTTTTGTTAATCCACTTTTAAAGTTTTGCATTTGCATTGTACGGGAAATGAACGCGTACGTTCGAGAAAATAGGTAGGTGTGAAAATACTTATCAGAGTTACGTACGCGTATAATTTTTGTAAAAAGTTTTTTAGTAGTTTATGATACAAGGTTGGTAAGGAGGTTTTTAAAACGAGTTGACGTTTTATAAGCCCGAGCCGCAGGCGAGGGTTTATAATCGTCACGAGTTTTAAAAAACCTTAACAACCGTGTGCCATACTACGTTTTTCAATACATTTGCGAGAAAAGATTTTAAGTACTACTGAAAATGTAATCTATACATATAATAAAACTGTAAATTCTAAATATTTGTGCGCGTATTACGCAAAAACCACTAAAATAATTTTGATGGGCTTTTCATAGTTTAGTAGATTAAGGTCCACCTTAAAATCTAAGCTATGTTTCATTAAATTCAGGTGGGTGGAACCAGGGAAACAGCTTGAACTCTCCTTAGTACTAGCTTTCATACACTAAAGAGGTCATTTTAAACTGGTCGCTATATTTTTCTACTGTCCACGCGGACGAAGTCGCGGGTGGAAGCTAGTAGAATTAAAAAAAAACGTACGTAAACAAAAACGCACGGCACGGGCGTGCGGTAAAATCAACTTACCGCACGCTGTACTAAACCGTAAACAAAAACGCACGGCGTGCGGTAAAATCAACTTACTGCACGCTGGCCTGTCAGCGTAAGCTCACATTTTCGAGCAACTGTATTGAAAACAATATTATAACATTGCAAAGTTCAATGACTCATACAACCGGCAACGCACGTTACCGTATTTCCTACAATGATAAAATGTTTAATATTACGCTACACTCTGAATTATGCAGGCCCGTACCTACTTAATTGACAATTTAAATTTCTCACGAAGATGAAGACAAAAGAATCTGAGGCGGAAAATCTGTCAGTCCTTGCGTTCGTCCTCGCAGCGTCACGTCGATTTCCCTGTACTCGGTATTAAAATTCGATGATCGGTAACATTTTGCATTTACAAAAGTGCATTTTTGTTATGGTTTGGAGCACAGAACAAGCTATATTCCTATATTTTTCGTGGTTACGAGCGCACTTTATTCCTAAATTCAAATTTGAATTCAAAACCATTTAAGAATAAAAATAGCAAATCTGATTTGCTATTAGAAGCACTTGTGAATATCAAAGAAACTACGCCATAGTCAGCTTGCAACCAACACGAGCAAAGAAAATATACATTACACGAGTGCATTCTGAATACACACGTGTAAGGGATTACTTCAGTACTTTAAACAAGGAAAATTCCTGTAACAATGTTTTCATTTCATTTAAAAAATAAAATCTATATAGGTATATAAAATTTAAGGTCCTGACTGACTCACTGACTGAGATATCAACGCACAGTCCAATCCGCTTAACCTAGAGACTTGAAGTTTTGCACATAGATAACTTATACAGTTTAGGCATCCAATAAGAAAGGATTTTTGGAAATTCCACCTCTAAGGGGGTAAAATAGGGGGTGAAAGTTTTTATGAAAGTCCTTCAGTTTTGAAGTAAGGATCTTCAGATTTTGTATTTAGGCTGACATTTAAAAATTAATATTTACGTGTTTCAGCGTTTTTCACAATTCCACCGAAGGGGTGAAAAGGGGGATAAAATGCTGTATCTGGAAAGTCCTTCATTTTCAAAGTAAAACTCACTAAATTTATTATTTAAGGTTATGGTGGGAAGGTAAAACAAAAAAACAAACACATATTTCGTAATTTTTCGAAAATCAACCTCTTTGAGATTAAATGAGATAAATAAACTTAAAAATCGATATGGATGTGGTTATTGAGATTTTATGGGATGGCGATTGCAAAAATGGCATTTATTTTGATGTTCAACACGTTGAACATGGTTCAACCCCTAAAAAGTTGAAATAGGGCTGAAATTTTGAATGTAAAAACAGCTTATCGGATTTTTATGAAATTTAAACATAGAATACATTTAGCCTGGTTAAAGGACCCCTAAGGTTTTTTCGAATGTCCACGCAGACAAAGTCGCGGGCGGAAGCTAGTTGTGAATATGAGGCTATTATTTGTAGCAAACAAATACACAAATGAAATGACAGAATATGTTTTTATGGCTTTTTCCTATGCCGAGCTCATCATTTCCTAAACAACAGAACAGTTATTTACAAATTAAGATTAAAATCATAGTTTATTTTTATTTTGTTATGATGACTCGCTCGCCACAAGCAATTAAGTTCAATTTAGTATATTCTATTTATGTTACGTTAGTATCTAAGAAGAGGCTCTGCATAATTATGTATGTTATGATATGAATCACTAGTTACTCGAACCAAAGATACCTTAATATGTGTCTATTAACAAGGCGTTAAAAACAGGGTTTTTTACTAAATGGTTTTAGGTTATTTATATTAAACGATGAATTTCATGAAAGCACCTTCCTATAATTAATTGCTTTCAACAATTTGATGACAACAACAGTTGGCTACAGCCGCAATTGACTTGGGCTAAATTCAATTACCTCCAGCAAGGGATAGGTCCCTACATTTATTTGCTCAAATATTTCTGATGCTTTCCTACTAAACTGAAGTAACCCTATCATTTACGGACATTAAAATTTTATTCATTTATGGGGCATTAACACGGGTAGATTTTCTGGGTGGGCTTTTTATTGACAATCGCAAACCAAATTTCAATGAGGAGGCGATTCGATTTTACAAGCGATTGTCCATAAAATCCCTAGTCGACTAAAGTCGTCTAGCAAGTCACCTAGAGAATCGATCCTTGTATGTGCCCCTATACGTTTTAATTTTAGTTTTTTGTAGGTGTACCTCTTTTTCTTACTTAGAAAACTTTAAAAGTAGAAATGGCGTTCAAATTTCAAAGGGAACAACCGAAAAATCAGAACAAATGTATTATGTTTTTGTAGATACGGCCTCCTATAAAGTCGCTATATTATGTACTAGCTTTTGCCCGCGACTTCGTTCACGTGGGCATTTTAGAAAATCTTTAGTGATTTTTACTTCGAAAATGAAGGATTTTCTATAAATAACTTCATCCCCATTTTCACTCCTTTGGGGGTAGAATTATCAGAAAAGTTGAAACCATTTTTCTCAACCTATTCTCGTGAAAATTTGTGCGAGCAGTTTAGATAATTATACAACTTGTTACAAAAATACCCCTAATGCCGAATGTGGAAGATAAGGGCCATCATATTGAACAATTTTTACTATGGGACCAACTCCGATATCGCGAAAAAAAACAGCTGTTTCATACAAAAATCAATAACGAAAATATCAAAATGTATCAAACACCTGATTTTTAATTTTTACGATTTCAGAATTTTGTCGAGCTAGTTTTTCGAAATTTTTCGAAAGAAAAATTCCTGCCTGCTGCCTAATTCGAAATTGTGCGAATGTTCAAAATTGGAAGCGCCATCTAGCCTCGAATAGATAAAATAAAAGAATACCTACCAAACAGCACTCTTAGTACTGCTTTTGAAAATCTCGTGGTGACATCTATTAGATGAATTTTTAAAAACACAATTTGAGCTTTTTAACGCACCATTGCGAGGTCTACTACAGCTCACTGAGCCACTAGTAATATTAGTAGGATAACAAGATTTTTGAGCAGATAGACATTGTTGCAGCTTAGAATCAATATCCTCATCCTTTTTTCCTTCCACGACCACTTTCCGAACGGACCCATAACGTCTGCTGTCATGTGGCTGTCAAATTGACATTGACAGTCGGTGTGTGTCTGAGAACTCTTGTCCATCAGCCATTTTTGATGTCCCCACTGCTGGGGCACAGGCCTTCCTTATGGGTGGATAAGGAGGACGGGCCATAACCCACCACGCGGGCCCAATGCGGATTGGTGGGTATTAACGACTGCAAATGCAGCCGGGACCAACGGCTTAACGTGCCTTCCGAAGCACGGAGGAGTTCGCAATAGTAAATTTTTGGTCACCCATCCCATGACCGACCCTTGCGAACGTTGCTTAACTTACGCAATCGCTGGGCCAGGCGGTAAACCACTGCGCCACGAGCTCCTCTCTGAGAGTCCTCCTCTCTCGAGTCTGAGAACTCTTAACGTGTTTAAAAATCAAAAATACAGCAGTGTAAATCGACAGGCAGATTCCCAGTAAATACCTTTTCCCTTGATTTTAAACTTGTTTCATCGAGCCTTGCTGATAAAGAGACGTTTGGTAGGTTATACTTGAACACAAATACAAATAGTTTATTGAATAATCCTAAATCCTCGACAATCATTGCACTAAGCATTCAAAGCAATTGCACATCTAAGACATAATTATGACAATGTGACGTAAGCCTAACATATTATTGTAAGGCTATATAAGCGCCCAGACAGCTTGACAGCTGTCAGGGGAAAGCGTAATAATGAAAGTACATCTGTATTCTGTACGTCACATCACAATAATAAGTTGCACTGGGATTTGTTTGCTCCTTTAAGTCTTAATTTTTAGGGTTCCGTATACTAAAATGGTAAAAAGGAACCCTTATGGTGTGACTCAGTCTGTCTGTCACAGCTGGATATCTCGAGAAATACTAATGGGATCAACTTAAAATTCGGAATATTTTAACATGACGTTTGCCCAACTATTTTGAAAATAAGAAAGAAATAAAAAAACGTTTTTTTTACAACAGCGACTGAAAAGGGGTCTTAAAAATTTGAAGTGAGGCGACTAGGGCATGTAGGGTGTCATATGAAAGAGCGCTGTTTGCACATTTTAAAAATTTTTTTTTCTTTTTTCTTAGGCCGCATAGTTTTCGACTTATGATGAAAAATGTAAAAAAATACCGTTCCCCCCCCCCTTATCTACGAAGTTTGCAAAGAGAAAAATCTGAAATAATTCTGTGTTAATAGTTTGTGTAAAGTTTAAGGAAAAATAAAACGATGTCTCAATATAACACACTTTTTTAGAAATTCATAAAACAAACAAAAATTCATTAGTTCCACTACCAGTCAACAGATGGCGCTGCCCTAAGAAAAAAATAGTTCCACTATCAGTCAAGAGATGGCGCTGACCTAATACTGCAATTATTATTTTATTATTTTACTCTGCAGTGTATTTTACTGCAATAATGATTTTATTATTTTACTCTGCAGTGTATTTATTATGATGGTACGGAACCCTCGGTGCGCGAGTCAGACTCGCTCTTGACCGGTTTTTCTTTCAAATGTTTTGTGGAGCGATGTGTTTTCATCAATTAACATTCCTAGCTTCTTTATTTTTCGCAATGTTGCTTCTTTATTGTTATAGAAAACAGGAAAACGTTAATACTTATTTACTTAATTCTGTTAAAGCTGATAAGTTTCTTGCGTCCGTTCTTCTTGTCAGTAAAAAAGTCTAGACGATTCAAAAATGCTTCATTATTAAAATTAGTTGAATAAAGATATTTTGCTTTTGACTTTGAAATAAGGTCTTTTTGTGTAAAGCGTGTTTGCAACACATTAATTAATTAAAATTGTTGCTGCTATTTTTAATCCAAAACCGATCCGAAAAAAGGCAAAAAATGTTGTTAACATAATTTATTTAGTACCTATTTTCCCCCATGCGTGTTAATTTTCCCCTCACTTAACCAACCAGTCTCGTTGTAAGTGCCTGTTCACACAGGTCTGTTTTATCCATAGACATAGAAAAATTTTCGCTGCGCTCAAGAAGACCAACAAAGCGTGGAAAAGAGAAGTTAACATCATACGGACACGGTCTATGTAAAAAGAAACAAAGGATCAAGTGACATGTGCCAACATTTTTTACAGTAAGAGCCCCTAGCGTCCCGCCTAGCAAATGAGCAATCACCGTTTGTTTAAAATATTTGTTAATCTTAATTATAATTCAAAATAAAGGTATCGTGGAGCCATGGTGTCTTGTGCTCTAAGTAATTGTGATGTGACAAAAAGAAATAATCCAAGTAATCACACTTTTTACAGGTAAATAAGATATTGCCACACATTTCTCTAAAACCAAATTTCTCTACATTTATTCATTTATCGACAAAGAAAACAGTATGGGACATAGTTTATTAATTTCCTTTGCCGTATATAGTCATATTTTATGAATCTAAGTCATATTTTACGTATCTCATATAAAATGTATGCATTCGTTTTCGGATCACCTGTTTATTGACATTGTTGTTCTTTGACATTCTATTTCTATGGTTTTATCGGATACGTTTTTTTGGCGATGGCGTATGTAGTTGTATGAGCGTGTTCACACGTAAGACAGTATATCGAATCCAGTAAAGTAAACAAACACTGTTTAACTTTGACACAAGAATTTTAAACACTGTTTAACTTAGACACCAGTTCAAATGTGATTTTCTCCCTTTCAAACAATATTGTCAAAAAAAGTGACGTGTGTGCGGTGTGTGTGTGAAGTGTAAATGCGGTGTGAACATCATATCCAGTGACAACGGATCCGTTAAAAACGGTCCTGTAAATACCGGACTTGCTGTGTGAACGCACGGTAAGCAGAAAACAAGACATAAAATATCGTTACCCAAGTTTATATTAGAAAAAGTTTTTATGGCACTTACAGTGCTCTACATTATGTATGGCATCATTTCGAAATACGTACTGTACTTAATGGTCAGTCCACATTAGTACAAATTAGCGGAAAAGATAAGGGAAACTCTTGCCTAAAATTCTAAGCACATAGGTAATTTATTTAGTGGCTGATGCGAACTGAAAATTGATGAAAATAGTTGGATTCGAATTTAGGGTTTTGTTGTAGGTAACTTGAATTTGTTCTGAACAATCTTTTCTTGCATTCAGTTAAAAATAACGATTTGTTCTGAACGATAACCCTTTTCTTGCATTCGGCTAAAAATAACGAATAGATTTTTATTCTTTATAGTCTATTACCTCAATATACAAATAATCAATTTATAACCATAAATATTTTTTTGTTAGAGGCTTTCTATTTCGTTTGATTACCTATTTATGAAACTGATACATTGAGTTTAATGACAAATTTTAACAAACAAAGAACTAGTAAAATCTGAAAAAAGATGACACAGAAGTAAATGTAACAATAAGCATTATCGTCTAAAAATGCTAAGAACTAAAGATTAAAGCCTAACATTTTGTACGAAAAGTCACGCCTTCACTTCTTTGCATTTGCTACGATCCCTACACATTTTTTACACTTCATCATTCATTTTATTCTTTTAAAAACCCAAATAAAACATTATCGTTTCTATGCGATCTCCCTAACCTGTGGTTGTCTTGTAACGAGACATTAGTAGTCCCTACTTGTGCGACCTTCGCTCGTTGCGAATGCGTAAACAGATATTCGGGAGCGTATTCGAACCTCGACCGCCTGCACTATGGTAATGACCTAAATTGTGCAATTTTACGAGCATTAATTGTAATTTAAAGTCCCAAGCAATGGGTGCATTCGTATACACTAATCGCTGTGTCATCGATCGCCATAGAGTAACATTTTAACCATGAAATGTAATCAAACTAAATATTAAAACTAATTACTTTCCATGGTTAAAATGCATACTGTGGTGATCGATAGCTCAGCGATTAGTCTGTTAGAATGCACCCAATGCATCTTGGGCATTCTTAGTAATTAAATGCTTCAATGTATAAAACATACTTTAACACATTATTTGAAAGCTAGGTGTTATCGATTTTAAAAAAACACGACGTATTTGACGTGACATGATTACTTACTAATTTACATAATTTGAAGTGATAAATAATTTTAAAATATGTAACAAACGATAAATTTTATATTACAACAAATAATATTAAGAAATACTAAAGTACGCCAAATAGGTTTATTACATTATTATCAGTATAATTGTTGATTATAGCACGTTGTGACATAATTATACAAATATCTCTAGCATGTCGTGGCATTAGCTTGACTTATTTTTCAACCCTATGTAAAAAAAAGTAGGGGAGGGCGGGGTTCAAAGTGCCGGGGGTAAGTTGTTCCGATGCAAATAGCTTTGCCAAAAAAAGTGATAGGCATAAGTGTTAAGCATGTTTTTAAACGCCATGCCATAGCGCATATTTGGCAGCTATTTTAGTGACGCCTTGACGGGCAGAAAGTGTGGCAGTCGCTCAGAGGTACATAAATGGTACATTTGTAAATATTTTTGTATTGAAACTTTTTGGTCTATTTCGATCAAATTTAAATTGATTAATGTGTGAATTGGATTCATTTATTGGTAAATCTATAGAGATTGTTTTTACATATATTACTTTTGATCATATGATACTTATTTAAAAATATTTTATATAATCTAGAAAATAGAATTTGGGGCTTAAAGTTCCCCTGACTTGGGGCTGGTTGTGCCGCGTAAAAATATACCTTATGATACAGAAACTAATTAATTTATACAAAAATTGTTTTAGGGTGAGAACTTATATAAGAAAAATGGAACTTAGTATGACTTCAAGTGAATTAAAGTTGGTCAGAGAAAATAGAAATATGCCATATTATGACATTATTTACTCTTATGTAAAAAAAACAAAGGATAGTATAATGCTTATGCAAGACAAATGTTTAACCCAGACTGTGAAAGGGTATTGGATGTATATTGATTAAAAGATTCGTTGGTTTATTTTGGTCTTCTACCAGAAGAACTGAAAAAGTTGGTATCTAACAGTGCTTTGAAAATTGACATGTCTATCATTCCTGGCATCAAAATCAGAAATAGTGCTAGGTGGATGACGGCGGCAGAGTTTAAAATCTTTAAGGATCACTTTATTTAAAGCATACTAAGCCAACTTCCAAAATTCCAGGACCATTATTGCTTGATAACCTTTTGTCAGTTTATATGACTTGAAAGTCTCATATTTGTAAATAAATGATACATGGATATTTGAGTTAAGTACTTTTGTGTTTGATCTATACATAACCATAAACTACTATTGTAACAGTAATGATTAAAAATACTACTGGAACTATTTACCCCAACGTTGGAACAACCAGCCCCATGACGGGGTGGGTTGTTCCTTAGGATCTTTTCTCAAAAAAGTATCGTGATCCAAAAGGTATTAATAATTTATTAAATACGTCTACATAATTTAAAACTACAATAAATTCTGCATCTATATGTGCCTAAGTATTAAACCCCAGTCACATTTTTGACTTAATTTTTACGTGTTTTTTAAAAATCGGCACTTTGAACCCCGGCCTCCCCTACCACTGTCTATAGATAAGATACATCTTTGATTAATAAAAGAGATAATCATATTTCAAAAGTAAAAAAAAATCAGCAATAACATACCTATATATACAGGGTCATTTTGAACTTACCATCCAAATTTTGAGGATGTGTTCAGTCCATGAAACTGAACAACTTTCTCTAAAGAACACATGGTCAAATATGTAAAATAAAAATCGACTTTCCATACAAATCAAAGAGATCACGTGATCTATTTAGTATGGGATGACCAAAATTTTTGGCGAAATTTGACACATGTTTCTTAGAGAAAGTTCTTCAGTTGTATGGACTGAACACATCCTCAAAATTTGGATGGTAAGTTCAAAATGACCCGATATATGTCACTACTGTGGCCAATATGCTCCCACAACACCAATATGCGATTTTCAACGATTAGAATATAATAAATAAATAATAAATGACCAATATTTATGACAAGCACGTCAAATAAAAAATGCCACACAATTATCTTTGTTTAAAAACCAAAACGCCTTGTGTGGCAATGACTAATCGAATTCATTTCACGTACAAACTGTTAGTTCATGTGACAAAGCATTTTTTAGAGTAATCGTATAATAGTTATTTTAATGACAAATTAAATACAAAACAAAGACAATCTAACATCCTTATAAGTGACGTAGGTAGGTATATTAATTTTCGCCTACAAACAATCTTGCTAAATAAGCAAGTGAATAAAAATTCTAAACATATTATCTAGCTTAAACTTATTTCTGGTTTCAGAATTTATTCTCCAATTAAAATCGGATTTAACTTCTACTAATTTCGTAAACATCTAATTACATTACATCTGCATAAACTCGTAAAAAGACGCAACGAATACTGCTTATGCATTCCGCTTAAATAACAACTGGTCTACAGAATATACAGGGTCACTGGAAATATGACGTATTCCTGCTAAAGGGTTATGGATGAGGTCAAAACAAATATTTTTTGTCATATTACTTTTTCTCAAAAAGTTCATAGTTTTTGAGTAAATTGAAATTAAGTATTTTTTTACCAAAACTACGTTTTCAAAACAAAAATTTAAAATAAAAGATAACTACTCGTTCGATTCCGGTTTTTTTATTATTTTGGGATAGAAAACAGTCTAAATGTTGATAATGTATAAAAAAAAATTACAAATTACAGGTGTTTATAAAAAAATCAAGCCTTAAAAGCATTTTTTCTTTTTATTTTTTCAGATTTTTTAGAAAAGGCAGCAAGTATCTTTAAAAAATTCCTTGTAACTAAGCATGCATAATATTTTAAAAACATCACCATCTATTCAGCTTTCAGTTGAGGCATAAAACTTAATAATATCTTAAATAAAAATTGGGAAATTAAAAGTAAATTGCAGTCCCATTTCATGTAGCAAAAATTTCCTACTTCGAGCGCTTCGGAGGTGGCCGTATTATCCTACTTATACCATAAATGTGAAAGTTTGCTTGTTTGGATAATTGTTAATCAATCACACAAAACGGCTGAACCGATTTGGATGAAATATGGCACACAGATAGTCTAAAAGCCGGATTAAAACATAGGAGGATACTATTATCTTGGTTAAAGGTTCCCTAGAGATTGTCTCGAATGTAAATGCGGATGAAGTCGCGGGCGGAAGTTAGTTTGCCATAAATGGTCGTGCTTACTAAAAATACTCTCGTCCGAGTGAGTTTCGAGATAGGATTATTTTCCGCCAGTGAGTCAAAATTTTATACAGACGGCATCAAAAATAACCATGTATATCAGCCATTTTTAATGCCTTTGTGCCAGGCCTTCCTTTTGGCTTGTGGATGGATAAAGTGGACGGGCCATAACCCACCACATGGGCCCAATGCGGATTTGTCGGTATTAACACAATGTACCTTACATAGAGCCGTTGGTCCTGGCTACATTTACAGTCGTTAACACTGACCAATCCACATTGGGTCCACGTGGTGGGTTATGGCCCGTCCGCTCTATCCATTCACAAGCCAAAAGGAAGGCCTGGCATAAAGGCTTTAAAAATGGCCGGTTATTTTTGATGCCGTCCGTAAAAATTTTGAAACTCTTATAATTATTTTTAGTAAGCATGACCATTTATGGCAAACTAGCTTCTGCCCGCGACTTCATCGGCATTTAGATTCGAGAAAATCCCTAGGGAACCTTTAACCAAGATAATAGTATCCTCCTATGTTTTAATCCGGCTTTTAGACTATCTGTGTGCCATATTTCATCCAAATCCGTTCAGCCGTTTTGCATGATTGATTAACAATCATCCAAACAAGCAAACTCTCAAATTTATGATATAAGTAGGATAATACGGCCACCTCCGAAGCGCTCAAAGTAGGAAATTTTTGCTACATGAAATGGGACTGCTATTCACTTAAGTCTTAATTTCTCATGTTTTATTTAAGTTATTATTAAGTTTTATACCTCAACTGAAAGCTGAATAGATAATGATGTTTTTAAAATATTATGCACGCTTAGTTACAAGGATTTTTTTTTAAATATTTGCTGCCTTTTCTAAAAAATCTAAAAAAATAAAAATAAAAAATGTTTTTAAGGATTGATTTTTTTATAAACACGTGTACTTTTTGTAACTTTTTTTATTCATTATCAACATTTAGACTGTTTTCTATACCAAAATAATAAAAAAACTGGAGTCGAACGAGTAGTTATCTTTTATGTTAATTTTTTGTATCTGAAAACGTACTTTTGGTAAAAAATTACTTAATTTTAATTTACTCAAAAACTATGAACTTTTTAAGAAAAAGTATTAGAACAA
This sequence comes from Agriphila geniculea, assembly GCA_943789525.1. NCBI lineage: Eukaryota > Metazoa > Arthropoda > Insecta > Lepidoptera > Crambidae > Agriphila > Agriphila geniculea. Next base: position 22,069,397 of record OX038878.1, read on the forward strand.
AAAATATTTGTTTTGACCTCATCTATAACCATTTAGCAGGAATACGTCATATTTCCAGTGACCCTGTATAATAGTAGGTACTAACGTTCTGGTCATCGTTTTGTATGATGAAGCCGTATTCTTCATACACACAATATCTACAAATGCGTCTCGCTTGTATGAAGAATCGACAAAATAAATATTAAGCGTCCAATATCAATTTTAGATGAAAAATATCTGTAATATCTAATATACGCTGTGTCGTAAGTCGGGTAAAACTTCAATCACATAGAAAATTGATAGCTTAAAAACAGTAACATACAATATCTACTCCCAGTAAGACATTTTAATGGAAAGTCAACCCTTCTAAATGCTGGTCGTTGCTTTTGTATGATGAAGCAGTAGGTATACTCCATACACACAATATTTGAAAATGCCTGTCTTAAAGAATCGACAAATATTATGCGTCTATTATTTGTCCATTATTTTTAGTCCATTATTAAACATAACGCCTCCATGGTCGCTGTGTTTCTTAGGACTGTATTTACTCTAAGATTTAAATACTCATCTTAAATAAATGTCGTGTGTTGTGTTTTTATTAATTGTTGGAAGACGGTAAATTCTTATAAACGTAAAACAAATACAAGTTGATGTTAGGGTTGACGTAAACAGCACGTATTCCAAGTTAACATACGACTAATAATAAACATCGATTTAATATTTATTTACGACAAAACATTAAGGCTGATTAATTTTCCCATACTATTACCGTACAAAACAATAGATTATAATAAATCTTTTTTTTTCTGTTATCTACATATTAGTTTTGTTTACAAAATGCTTATTATTCTTACTGTGTTTACTCATTCAGTACCAAATAAGTAGTCTATACGTCACACCACCGCCTTTTACGCTTGCTGCCAATGCAGCAAGTCAATACTTAAAGTTGTAGTAGATTTTTTGGGCGAGTGCAAGTTTTGCATACAAAGACATTCGTCATTGGCTATCCACGGTTCTAGTTCTAAATACGATGTACACCTAGAATTCTGTTAACGATATATTGAAAACATTCACCAAGAATAAATAGCAAGTAATTTATTATCTTGAAAAAATTTCAAAGTGAAGGCAGCCTATCTGAGTAACTTTAAAAAACGAGGGTAAGAGGGTTAAGAGGTAAGTACCTAGTAGGTTTAACTAACACCTCCATGGACCAGAAAATTAATAGCAGCATTTTTTAAATGAAAACGGTCGAACGCTGCAAACTTCAACTCTCCTGCCAATCGTGGAGTGATTTTCTCCCTCCCAATCATCCTTCAATGGACTGGACAGTTGGATTTATATAATGATGATGACCATTTTACTGATAAGCCACAGTGTAACGATTTACGAGTTGTGAAAGCATACCCAAAATCCTAGGTAGCTCTCCACTGGTAAATGTTTAACCTCGTACTACTTATTTAATTGCAATGAGAGTTTAGATTTCATTATTATAATTATACATAGGTGTTATTATAACTAAGTGTAGCCAGTCTGACAAATGACGGACACCCGTTCATTCGGATTCATCTTAATGTATATCTTGTAACTGAATTATAATTCTGGATACATAGGTCGTCGGTCCTATAACAATTGCTTATTTATGAGTTATTATGAAAATATGTCATTTATGACAACTTTTACTTTTCACAAATATGACAACTTTCATCCAGAGATGAAAGTTAAACGTAGCGTAATTAAAGTTTTGCGCTTACGTAGGTTAGGTAGGTACCTACTTGGTAGCTAGCCAGGTGGACTTGAAATAAGCCCTACCACCAACCAAACCGAGTACAAATTGTACATCCCCCTGGGAAACTAACCCAGGATCCCTGCGTCTTACACGGGTGGGCAAACCACTAGATCACAGAGGCGGTTGGTATATTCGTCCAAGGTGAATGAAAATTCCATAGTGACTGAGTCAAGAAGCTGCATTTTTTCTATTATTACTTCCTTAGCGGAAAAAAATTACGCGTCATACATATGTTTATCATATTATTATAGCAAAGTTTTGTTATTTTTCAAGTTAATTTAAAATTATAATTATTTTACAAAATTATTTCCCACCTGACCTCTGTGCATCGTTGGGTCTTGTTACAATGTTGCCTTTCATGATTTTTTGCGTATATTTAACTATTCAACCACAAACTGTGTTTCTTTACATTACTACTTAATTGATATTGACATGACAGCAACCGTTCTTGGGTTTTTCTTCTCCATTTCGGATTTACTTCATATTTTTCTTAGCCAAATTTTAATGGAATTGTGAAACGTTTACGGAAGACGATGATTGTTCCAATAATATGAATATTATTGCTCGTGAACTCGTGACCTATTTGTATGAAATCCATTCACAAGAATTTCTTTTAGTTAATTCCTATTTAATGGGAAATGTCTTTGTTAATCTGAAATTACTTCTTCCAGCGACAACAATGGATTCTTTTCCACGTAAATAAAGTAAACGCTCTGAGTCAGCTTTGAACTTGATGTGAATCGCAATGTAACAATTTATTGCGTAATTACTTCGATACAAAGAAGTAAGTACAATGTTACACTTCTATCGGGTTTCATCGTTTAGTCGACAAACGTCACATTCTACCGACGCTACATGAGTTTTAAACGCCAAATTCTACAAATGCCACATTCTACAAATGCCAACTTCTGCAAGTGCCAACTTCTACAAATGACAACTTCTACAAATGCCAACTTCTACAAATGACAACTTCTACAAATGCCAACTTCTACAAATGCCACATTTTAGTTGATATGGAGAAATCGTTTAATCGTTTTCAACTACTAGCTTCCGCCCGCGATTTCGTCTGCGTGGACAGTTACTTTTCTATCCCCTGGGAACAGTACTGGGGGTCAGGTCTGCTAATGTTATCGTCAAAATTGATTTGGGACAGTTCTTGTTTTTTAAACCCAAAACCGAAACACATTGTGTTTCTTGAACCCAAAACGGAAACACATTTGTGTCTCGATTTTGGTTTTAAGAAACAAGATCTGTGTCAAAAATCATTACCATTCAAACACCATTGAAACACGATTTTCACGATAACATTAGAAGACTTGGGCCCCTGTATACCGCTGATGTGTCTACACCGAATCGCGTTCCCGTTCCCTTTCGTCTTCAAGTTTGAATTGGTCTTGCGTCAAACGCATGCCATAAAATTTTAGACGTTTAGGAAATAGGGCATGTGTTATTGCATTGTAACAGACAGAGTTACTTTCGCATTCATCGGCAGTAGTCATCATGTGTTTTATATGATGATGATTATGAACATTTTGTTAAACTACGCATGTAATAAACAAAATTGATGACCTGCGGCTGGATCAATAATATTATGTTGTCCAAAATAGAACCGTAATTTTATTAAAATGCAAATCAGGTAATTAAATGCTATTTGTAATTGACGTAATCATCGTTTGTCAATATATTTTTTTATAAATAACGTGTTTTTGTCCTCGTAAATCTCATACTTATTTCTCAAAACATACCAAACCATATTCATTATTGACCTATTTCAAGTTGTTCAGTTTCATGGATAGAACACATCTAGTTTGAAACCGGAATGAAATAATAATAACCCTGTATTTATTTTTAACCGACTTCAAAAAAGGAGGAGGTTATAAATTCGACTGATTTTTTTGTATTTTTGTTCCTCGATATCTCCTCTAATTGTTAACCGATTTTCAAAATTATTTTATCATTCGAAAGGGTACTTTAATTAAATGGTCCCATTTAATTTTTATACTAATCGGTTTAGTAGTTTTCAAGTAATCCTGAAAGAAGTCAGTTAAATACTATGATTTTGTATGAACTACCTTGTAGACTTCGCCGTTTTTAAACCGATTTAGATTAATATTTTTTGTTGGGAAAGGGATACCTTAACTGTAACACGATTACATGCCACAAAAAAGTTGCAATGTCAATCACAAAACTAGAGAACTACTTAAGTTTTTTTTTATTTTAAGAAAAGGTTAATTATTCGTTGGCGTATCAGTGATTTTGGAAAACTGTCAATCAAACAACTAGAGAGCTACCTAAGTTTTTTTTATTTTAAGAAAAGGTTAATTATTGGTTGGCACATCAGTGAAAAACTACGGAGGTTACTTTTCGATTGTTTTCTATAGAGTTATTTTTATTTAGCTGTCATGTTTCTGTCAATCACATAACTGAGTACTATAATTCAATATCTACATTATTTTTTGGACAGATAAATCAAGTAATACAGTCTGAAATCATTGTTCAAAAAGTTACCTTGTATTACGTGCAACCGGTGCAACCTTACAAATATATCGTAAGTGTTGAACTATCAACAAAAGTTAGCAATTTCGCGTCACAACAATTACCTTAAGGCTGGTTTACATTATCTTAGTCTTTAGTAGAGTGCATTTGCCGGTGAACGCGTGACGTGTAATTGAATTAAATAATAGGTATTAGGTATGGCGATAATGACACTCTACTGGAAGCGTGTAAACGGTCACTGGAAAGGCACCAAAACTACTAAAGCACTCGCATTCGAATCTACTCGCACGCTACTAAGCACTCTACTAAATACTAAGGTAATGTAAACCAGCCTTTAGATATCTAGGTAGGTATTTTGATATTGTTTATTTCACAAACTAAATGTATAGTTATGATTACATGCAATGATGGACTTATCTACAAATTATTAGGTATTAGTTATTCAACCTACTTATTGTTGTTTTATATTTATGGGTTATACAACGTATAAAATATTTCATCTTTGTTATGAGAGTTGTCTTGTGTTTTCAATTCAATCCCATCACTTGGATGGTTTCATTTTACTTTAAATATATAAAACTAGCGGCCGCCCGCCACTTCGTCCGCGTATAAAGTATTTTTGCTATCCCTCGGGAACAATACTTTTTTTCGGGATGAAAGGTATCCTATGTCCTTCTCTGTACCCTTGACAACTTGTATGCAAAATTTCATGATGATCGGTTTAGTAGTTAAGACGTGAAGGCGTAACAAACAAAAAAAAAATATTGAAAACGTGCAAACGGCGCTGTTTCATATGATACCCCACATGCCCTAGTAGCCCCCTAAAAATGTAAAGACCCCTTTTCAGTCCCTGTTGTAAAAAAGTTTTTTATTTTTTTATTTATTTCTTACTAGCGGCCGCCCGCGACTTCGTCTGCGTGGACAGCTTTTTGCTATCCCTCTGGAACTGTACGTATTTTTATGTGATGAAAGGTAGCCTATGTCCTTTTCTGTACTCCTAGCAATGTGTATGTAAATTTTCATGATGAACGGTTCAGTAGTTAAGACGGGAAGACGTAACAAACAAACAAACAAATAAACAAACAAACGGACTTTCGCATTTATAATATTAGTAAGGATTTGCAAAATAGTTGGGCAAATGTCATCTCAAACTATTCTGAATTTCAAGTTGATACCATTAGTAGTTCTCGAGATATCCAGCTGTGACAGACAGACAGACAGACTGAGTCACACCATAAGGGTTCCTTTTTTACCATTTTGGTACGGAACCCTAAAAAATGAATACATTGATCGACTCGGGAACCAAATCTTCTAAACTCCTTCATGTTTGCTTAAAATGATCTGCAAACTACGTTGAAGATCAATCTACTAATAATAGTAGATTATAATGCTCACAAAAAAGTTCAAAATAAATAGACTTTGCTGTAGTTATTTTTACACAAACCAGCTTAGATATTTTTAGCTATTCTTAGTAACCTTGCAATCAATTCTGGTTTAACTACAAAAAATATAAGTTTGTATAAATTATTGCAATTTATCTTTTTTAAACGGATCCGAAACTTGGACTATAAAAGCCGCAGACAGACAGAAAATCGACGCCTTCAAAATGTGGTGTTCGCACCGTCTTCTCCGAATCCCGTGGACAGCACTAAGAACCATCAATGAATCTGTCCTGAAAGAATTTAAGCTCGAAGTCAAAACCGCCTTTCCTCTATCTGCCTGCAACAAATCCTACGATACTTTAGCCACATCGCGCGTAGAGTGGCTCATCGTAATTGGCGAGATAGATAGAGAGGTCAGCCGGCTTGAGGGTAGCCAGTCTTCTCCAAGCTGCCTATCTATTGTCTAATTTCAAAATCTATCGCAATCGCTTTTCGGATGTGATACATTGATACTTATTTTTGTCAAAAATAAAAACTTACCAAAGAAATGTAGCAATGGTTCCATCCATCTGTCAAATGATAGATTTTGAAATTAGACAATTAGCCCCCGGGTCTAGTTTGGAGATATCACAGGCGTATGACCATCGGTCATCGCTCAATCGCTGTGAGAAAAGCGATGCGGATGTCCCACGACCACGAATTTGGATTTACAAGTAAACATAGGCAAGATAGAAGGAAAAAGACCGAGAGGTAGAAGCCCAAAACGTTGGTGTCCGAAATTCTGGATATATCAGTGAACGTCGCACTGCATCAAGCCGAAGACCGCAACAGATGGAAATACCTCGTTCGAGTTGTCCTTGCAAGATCGTTCCTCACGATCCTCAACCATGAGGAAACGACTGAGGAGAAGAAGGATCTTTATTAAAGATCAAAAAGTTACAACTTATTAAAAAACAAATATATATACCTTTAATATTATTTTACACCTTCTTACGCGAATTTTAGTTTTTTGTCGAAGTTTTTGGCACATGTTTTTGAAGTGAAAACTTCTTTAGCGGCATTGTACGCTTTTTTGTTATGGGGAAAAAATGCTAAACTCGCGTCAGTAAGAATCACGTGGCTGATCGAAAATGCGTAAGACGGATGTGACGGATGGAGAGTAGACAGCTGGCGGCGGAAGTATCCCCCTCTCTTTCTAAGGGGCGCGTTGAAAATGGTGGCGAGTCATTTTAAGACGTAAACACTTATGTCACCAGCAACGCGCTTATTTTGAAAATGGAACTAGTAGCAACGATCTCTTCGGTGAAATCATAGACTTATTTATACTCTGTGACTATAAGTTTCAATAGTAGAATACGTGCATGTAGAAATTAAAAAGGCCACTGGCGCTAAATCTATAGAATTTTTCTCCAATTACAAACTGATTGAATTGTGTGACTGTATAGTAATAGGAAAAAAAAAATAATCCTTTGCCGCTAATTTCAAAATATCAATAATGCACAACGTTAATATTCAAGTTTTTACTTCTGCCGGCACTCCCGGAGTGCAACCCGATTTTTTTAAAGGCTTGGAGCAACTGAATGTTGCACATGATAGGACGTTAAATTTTAATACATAAAATTTTAAAACACCCTAATCATAGAATAATTACACCCTATTTAACAGACGACCTGAGTGGTGCAGTGGTCAACATGCCGCCTACCACGCAAGAGGTCCCGGGTTCGATTCCCGGCCGGGCAGAAATTGAAATGATGAATTTTAAGTTCTGTGACGGGTCTGGGTGTTACTATGTATAATAAGTATATATTTAAAAAGTATATCAGTTGTCTAGCATCCATATTACAAGCTTTGCTTAGTTTGGGGCTAGATGGCGCTGTGTGAAATTGTCCAAGGATTTATTATTATTATTATTTACAGGGTGAAATCAAAAACAGTCGACAAATTTTGTGGTGTGGTTTAGACCTTCAAAATGAACAACTTTGACTGTGAGACCAAATTAATCAGAGCAAAAAAATAATCAGCTGTTCCATACATTTTGGTCGAGTAGATATTGCCGTTTTCTATAGAACAGCTGATTATTTTTTTGCTCTGATTGAGTTGGTCACTTAGTCAACGTTGTTCAGTTTGAAGTTCTAAAGCTAAGGGTTTCCTAGGATAACGGTGCCGTCAAATTGCGGCTGTAATTTAGCGGTGTAGAACGTTGTCTATGTAAACAATACGGCACGGTTTCCTATAGAGCGGTGCTGGACACCGTAAAGTCAAATAGTCTTTTTTTTTATTTGTTCCGGATTCGTCATATTCCTGACTCGTCGTATTCCAGATTCGCCGAATTCCAGATTCGCTGATTTCCTGATTCGTCGTAATACGTACAATCGATAACATTGGCGCTTTATCATTTCTAAGTTTAAAATTGCTTGCACGCCGCACCGTCACGATGCGCGTGTCAGAAAATAGTCACACAATAAAATAAACTACATATTTATATAGTTTATTTTATTTGTCCATTTGGACAAATCATCATTAAAGTAAGTGTTAATTTTGTATTTGTTTTTTTTATTATTACGAAAATGCTTCAGATTAATTAATATTTGAACTAAAATGTTACGTATATCATGCTGTTGTTGTTCTTTATAATTAAATAAATACTTAAATAAACAAATAAAACATGTGTCATTGACTGTATTCCGACGAACCTGGAATACTTCGAATCTGGAATACGGCGAATCTAGAATACGACGAGTCAGGAACATGACGAATCCGGAACAAATCTTTTTTTTACGTCCGTAAAATTACGGCCGCTATGTGACGGCACCGCTTTCTTAGGAAACCCTAGCTTGTCGACTGTTCAAAAAATCACCCTAAAGTATAGTGTGTACCGTTACAATTAAATGTAGGCACGTCTATCAAGAAAGCTCTGCTAAGAAAGATCTGGAAGCACTATCATAATAGTACCTATTTCTATAGGAAGTGGCCATCGAATGCCTAAGCATTTTAGCATTAGTCCTTGCAGAGCGCAATCGAGCCATTACGCAACTCGTCCGGCTAGGATCTAGTTAAGGGTCGTTGGCCTATCACAGCTGGCCACATTAATTTGTGCAATAGCGTTTAGACATGAAAATTGGATACTATCCTATCTGATACAGACGTCTGAGTCAGCGAACTCTGGTTTAAACACTGAATAAGTTTACATTAGGAAAAGTGAATTGGTTATAGATTCATGCTTACGTTTTTATAAAATAACATCCTAATATCACACCCCGGACACTCCATGCAACCGTGCCATTATAAACAGATGACGAATCAGATGACTTTTTTGTACACGCGCAACTGTGAGTGTAAGTCTAGGGTTGGTCTAAGGTTACAGTGCAGTTTGTACTGTATGAGCGGTGTTCAATTCATAAGCGTCCCCGCTGACGGGCGATTAATCACTGAGCAATTTTTTGTCGCTGAGAATAGAACATACGGAGTTCTATACGTAAACGCCCACGAGATACTTTTTGTAGCTGCGATAATCGCGGCGCTTTTTTGTCGCTGCTAAATAAAACCTTTGTCTGGCGATTATCGCTGCAATTAACGCCGCGATTATCGCAGCTAAAAACGCATTGCTTTTAATATCAGAATAAGTTGACGTTGACAAACACGACTAAAGGGGCACACGATTCGGCACACGAAATCGCGGGGTGGGGTAATTGATTCTGGGGCGGGGCGGAGAATGTCCTTTATGTACGGTAGTACTTATATCTATTCTGTGCTAATATTTAAGTTTCCTAATTGCAAAAAATAGGCCTGTTGGTATGCTTATAAAAGATTCAAAAATTCTCACCTAATTATGTTTTGAAAAATAAAATTTACTTTAGCACGTTTTTATTTTTAACTAGCGGCCGCCCGCGACTTCGTCTGCGTGGAAAGGTTTTTCGCTATCCCTCGGGAACTATACTTTTTTTCGGGAAGAAAGGTACCCTATGTCCTTCTCTATACCCCTGACAACGTGTATGCAAAATTTCATGATGATCGGTTCAGTAGTTAAGACGTGAAGGCGTAACAAACAAACAAACGGACTTTCGCATTTATAATATTAGTAAGGATTATTTGGTTCTTTTTTAAATAAAAGATAAGATATTCTTGCTTTTCCAAGCCTTAAAGCCCGGAATGAAATCCACTTTAGAATTTACTACTAGAGAATATAAAACTTAGGAGTTCTCTTAATAATCTAAATTAATACTTCCGTTTTAATAATGTGTACAAAATAAAAAATAAAAACTTTCACTCTTTTGACAAAAAGTAGGTACGTATTATTTAAGGCAACTTATATCAAAGTTAAATTTTAATAAGTATCTTTGTTTTTTGGAATATATAATAGTTGAATTTATATTTACGTTTAAATCTAAGTACCAGTAAGTAAGAAACTCACATCGTTCACAACTTCCGCCGTTTCCAAGGCCAATAACTAAGGCCAGAACGCCAAAACAAATACCTTCATTTTAATACATTTGCATGCTATATATCCAATCACCAATTTAGTGTGCTCGATATAAATAAATTTTAGGTAAGCGAGATTTTATTTTTATAAAATAAATCCAAAAGAGTACATTTATCAAACACAATAAATACTATTAGGCCGATTTTCTAACAGTCCAATTAAAAAAAAAAATAAGTAAGTACTTAGTAAAAAAAAATGATAAGTTAAATTAGATGGCGGTTTATGAAAGCCATCAGGCCGTAAAATTAAACCTCCTTGAAAGAAAGAAGAAAAAAAGAAAATATATTCATTAGACACAGACTTGAGATAATAATTACATGCTATAGTTTAGTTATGTACATTAATGAGAAAAAAAAACTATTTTTTTATACAGGGTGCATTTGTAATCACTCTCCAAATTTTGAGGATGTGTTCAGTCCATGAAACTGAACAACTTTCTCCATGAAACATGTGTCGAAATACGCCAAAAAATTTTGGTCATTCCATACTAAACTGATCACGTGATCTCTTTGATTTGTATGAAAAGTCATTTTTTTTTACATATTTTACCCTATGTTTCTTAGAGAAAGTTGTTCAGTTTCATGGACTGAACACATCCTTAAAATTTGGAGAGTGATTTCAAATGCACCCTGTATAAACCAAAAATAAAAGAAAATGGAAAAGAAATTATCTCACGGCTGCTGCATCAAATTATGTGTCGTGCTGATAAGTTTCTTGCGCCCGTTCTTCTTGTCAGCTAAAAAAGTCTGGAACGGGTGGTAGGAAAATATAGACGATTCAAAAGTACTTAATTATTAAGTTTATTTGAATAAAGCTTATTTGACTTTGACTTTGACTTTGAAAGTAAAGACCCGACGCTGATTTTCAATTCGCATCTTTTTTACACGACTGCCCAAAAGGGGTGTATGTGTTCAGGGTTCACGTATGTTTGTGGGTATGTGAGTTTCTTTATTCCACCATAACTTCTAAATGGCTCAACGGATTTAGATGTATAGGGTATCGTTAGAATCCTTACATCATACCAAGTGACACTGGCTAATTTTTTTTTGAAAAAAAGTCAATATGGCGACAGTACAACGCAATTTTCAAACGGGAAAATTTTTTTTCTTTAATTATTACCAAATGGGCATCAAATGAAAGGCCTTATGAGCTCATTTCAAAAATATGTAATTTGTTACTAAAATGTGCAAAATGAAAATAAATAAATAAAAATAAATTAAAAACACGACTGCCCTGCCAGAAACGAACTAAAAAGTTAAATAACAAGTGTTATTTGCAGTCGAGGGACCTCTTTGATCAAAAATTGTTCCATAAAACGGTCCCCCGACTGCAAATTACACTTGTATTTAACTTTTTAGTTCGTTTCTGACAGGGCAGTCGTGTTTTTTTCTTTTAAGCCCACCGGTAACGATCAATTGCGATTGTCAATTTTTCCGTCAATGCCATTGTTGGAGCAATTGACAATCGCTTCAATTGCACGCGTAAACGATCAATTTTTCCGTCAATGGGCGTCAATTGCGGAAAAATTGACAATCGCAATTGATCGTTACCGGTGGGCTTTATTTATTTATTTCCTTCACGCTGCCATGCAATTGTTTGATGATCGCAAATGCTGTAACGACTGGCAGGGGAGTTAAAACGGCGATAGACATATTATAAGCAATAGACATGCAACTTTACGACCAATTTGACGACCTGAGCGGTGCAGTGGTCAACATGCCGCCTACCACGCAAGAGGTCCCGGGTTCGATTCCCGGCCGGGCGGAAATTGAAATGATGAATTTTAATTTCTGTAATGGGTCTGGGTGTTACTATGTATAATAAGCATATATTTAAAAAGTATATAAGTAATATATCAGTTGTCTAGCACCCATATTACAAGCTTTGCTTAGTTTGGGGCTAGATGGCGCTGTGTGAAATTGTCCAAGCATTTATTATTATTATTAATTTACGACCGACGGCTCAGCTTTTCTAAAAGATTTTTTGAACATAATTATTATTTTATCGCCCATTTGAGATTAGAAACAAAAGAAAATCTATTGTTTGTCAAAGTGGAAGTGGCGTACGGCCAAATACTCAAACGAATTTTAAAGTTAAGGCCAACTGAAATTTAAAAAAAAGTTTTCAGATTTGACAGAAACTATGAAACTGACAGCTTCCTTAAAGTTAAGAAGATCTTAATTTAAGATTTTAGCTTTTGAGTATTCGGCCGGTAGACACACAATTTTCTCACCCTGTTCTAGAGATCAACTGATAAACTCAACACAAATACGTTATTATCAGCGAACTAAAATCTATGGAAGTGTAATTGCAAACAAATATTGCTTAAAAAATGGTACCACGGGGCCGAAAAAGTACAACCCGCTCAGCTTTAGTCGGGCCAGCGACGCACCCGGTGACTGACGTTAGTGTTTTTTTCAATAAATTGCAGTTAATATTGTAGGGAAAAAATAAAAAGGGGGAGTTTATTAGAAATGACGTCCTTTCTAGTTAAATATAGGTGTAAAAAATGCAAAGGCAGTAAAGAGATGGAGAAATAACGCATCTTATTTTTTCGTTTAAGTACAGAAAAGATCTATAAGCATACAAATAATTATGGTCGCTAATAAACAACCAGTGTTCAGACGCTTTGTGCTGCATAATTAAATGCCAGCATTTTTAGTTCTATCCACTTAGTTGTACTTTTCGTGTGGTGGCATTTTTTGAGCGGAATGCTTATTTCATAGCTTTAGTTCGCTGGTCATTATTGATAAGTATTCTCATTCACCTCTATAGCTCGTAGGGATCTGCACCAATTATAATTATTGCAGAGGTCAGTTTTGAGCTTTTGCCTTGAAGTACTTTTTTGTCTCTGCTCAGGTAAAACTTAGGCAGTCGAAGTCATTAACAAAATAAAAACTGGTCACGTCAGTATAAAAATATTCTTGGGATTGCATGTTTTTTTTTAAAGTGATGTTTAAATTCAATATAATTACTTTGTTGGGATCAAAACAATGTTTTAAGTGCATGCACTCGATTGCAGTCGACAACACACAAGAAAAATAAAAAAATCTTGGGATTGCATGTTTTTTTCAAAGTGATGTTTAAATTCAACATAATTATTTTGTAGGGATCAAAACAATGTTTTAAGTGCATGCACTCGATTGCAGTCGGTAACACACGACCCGACCTCAACTCAAACTCAACTCAACCGCAGCCTACTCCTTGAAATATATCGCTTACAAATTTAAGTTTTATGACACATTAATACGTGTTAATCTGAGAATAATAACACCTAGAACGATAGTTCTTTACAAAGCGCACTGTCAAAAGTGAGGCAACTAAAACAGCCAAAAAGGCTCCGTTTTCAGATTTAATTCTCCATTATTACCTAATTAATCATACCGAATAAGTTCAAAACAGTTTCAATTTTCCTATATTTAGGAGATTAGTTATTAGCTCTTTTGTTTCGAGGTATAGGTCTAGGGGCATCTATACCTCGGAAAATCAGGGCATCTATCCCTTCATACACAATATATACCCATATAGGGTGTCAGTATATATTTATAATATTTTTTCTGTTTTGTCATATTTTTTATGTATTTACATATATTTATATTTGGACTCTTTACTGATTGTAACTTCAAGGTATACCCGTAGGAGCATCTATCCCTCCATTCCATACACCATATATAAGCATATTTGGTGTCAGTGTATTTTTTTAAATTATTTTTATTGTTCTGTTATATTTTTATGTATTTACGTTTATATTGCTGTTTTAGGAGTAGAACGACCTCATAAATTTTGGTTGGGTTTTCGTTTTCTCTATCCCGCACTAAGGGCATCTATCCTTCTTAGTATTTTTATGGTGGGCAACTATCCATAGGGTTAGGCATCTATCCTAAAAAAAGGGTTCCACGAAAAGTAAAATTCTGCAAAATCTGTAATTGATAGATCAAAAATAAATAACTATGGTTCAACCTAAATGAATAAGCTAGCCTGAATTAATAAAAATTATTCATATTAATGAATATTTTTTTAAATTAGGAGGCCATTTCAAAAGGTAGGGCTTCTATCCCGATTTTACCCTATATAATACTTATATAAGCACTTATATCAAGCACCTTCTGGGCAAGCTCGCTCCATCGTAGACCCTGTCTTTGCTTTTGGGCTAGACTGGGGTCAAGAGCAAACCCATTAACTATAAAAAAAAACTATTCTGTGCCAGAACTCAACTCAAACCCAACCTGAACTCACCTCAAACTCACCTGAACATTACACAGGAGATTATTAATGTGTTAAGACTCAAAATTGCAAGCGATGTATTTCAAGGAGAATTGCAATTGAAAAGAGTTTCAGTCGGGTTGTGCGTTATCGTCTGAACGCAGCCAATCGCTTCAAGTGTCTGACTCAATAAAATTTGCGAATTTGCAAAAAAATAATATACGAGTTTAGAGAGCCAGTCAAACGTCAAATTAAATTTATTAAGATAAAGGCCCACCCATTATGAGTATACATACTACTATAATGTTAAGTAGGCTTATAAGTCATCGCTACTTTGACATAATGGTATTTCCTACAAAACCATTTTATAGAACGCACACCTGTGACTCCAAAGCCAGTTTTTATCTGATTTATCTTTGATATGTAAGTGGTAAAACTAGTTCTTTAACCGTTATTGTTATGCTAATAATACAAATTACATAACGAAGATTGACTTTGACTTATGATTAGTTATGATATTAGAGACGCGTTATACAACGTGTCACAAAATAACCCCTAATGCTGAATATGGTAGAAATCTTATCATCAACTCGTGCCATCTTTATACTGAAGTTTGGCGGTCAGTAGACAATAGTTTTTGTGATCCCATGTAGCTTCTTTTAACTGACGATAGCCAAGTCCAGTCCACTGTTTGATGTCGTCCAGCCATTTGCGTCTCGGACGTCCCGGACCTCTTTTTCCCGGAATTTTGCCTTCGAGGATTAGCCGTAGGAACTCGTACAAGGATCCTCTTTGCATGTGACCGAAAAAGGCGACCTTACATCTCATGACTGTGGACATCAGTTCTCTTTTACAGTCGGCTTTCTGAAGAACTTTGGCGTTAGATGTGAAGCTAGTCCAAGGTATTTTGAACATTTTACGTAGAGTCCATATCTCAAACGCTTGCAAACGGTCACAAATTTCTTTCAATACGACCCACGTTTCGCAGCCATATAAGAGCGTAGATAGGGACCATCAAACTGAACAACATTTAGTATGGGACAAATACACAGCTCTA
This sequence comes from Agriphila geniculea, assembly GCA_943789525.1. NCBI lineage: Eukaryota > Metazoa > Arthropoda > Insecta > Lepidoptera > Crambidae > Agriphila > Agriphila geniculea. The sequence goes on from OX038878.1 coordinate 22,084,780, forward strand.
TAGGGGATGAAAGTTTGTATGGGAATTTATATATTAATAGTAAAATTAAAGTGTGTGTTAGAGCCCTACCGGCTGAAGGTCGAGACACCATTATTGGAGAGATACCTTTCATGGTGTAGGTGAGCACTAAGAAAGGGTTTTGGAAAATTGCCGTTATACAGGGTGCTACAGGGTGTTCCAGTTCTTAACGACTGAAGGTAGAGACACCATTTTTTGAGGGAGATACAGGTAAACAGCACTAACAAAGGTATGGAGAAGGGAAAGGGAAAAGGAAAGAGGTAGGAAAGGGAAACTAATTTCTCGGGGACGGGAACGCCTTCTACCAGCATTTTAAGGATATTAAAGATTTTCATAAAATGTCCACGCGAACGATGACATGGACAAAAGCTAGTTTAAGGTTTAGTAATGTATAGTATACTGCCCGGCACGTAACTTGGCAAGTTAAAAACGGGACAAAAGATGCGCAGTAGCTATAAACACTAAACTCGGCGCATGTTTTGTCTCATCTTTGTGTTGCCAAGTTATATGCCGGCACCTATATACTAGGTACTGCTAAAGGTAAAGAGCAATACACACCAAAGCCACCAATATCCTACTAATATTATAAATGTGAAAGTATGTGGGTTTGGATGTTTGGATGTTTGTTCCTCAATCACGCAAAAACTACTGGACGGATTTGGTTGAAATTTGGCAAACAGATAGTAGATAGCCTTGATTAAAACATAGGATACTTTTTATCCCGATTTTCCCACGGGAACGGGAACCACGCGGGTGAAACCGCGGGCGGCCGCTAGTTATTTAATAAATACAACCTCTTTTAATTAAACCTTTATTTTTCCCTTGTTCTAGAAATAACCAAAAAAGGAGATCAGTATTCGCCGTATTTATATCTCAACTTAATAATTTTTTAAATGTATTTTTATATTGTTTATCTTGTTTTATAATTTTAGGCTGAAGCTTATAGAATATATAGGTAGGTAATAGAAACAAAGTCCGGTGAAGAGCAAAAAAATCCCGTTTTCGCAGAATTCTGTCAGCATTTTTATTTATTTATTTTATTTTTTAACACAATGTATTTATTTATTCGTCTCGTCTCAAAACAATCAGTCTGGTCAGTTTGTAATTACTCAGAACAATCTGTCAGACAATGTCACAGTTTTCTAAATTGAAGTACTAACTTTGTATTTTTAGTCAAACTCAATATCATTAGATAAATACATAAAGAGTAAAATCAAAATAAATTTTTGTTTCCGCATTTAGTAGGTACCTATGCTTATCAACAATATCCAAAATAACAATTACCATTATTTTAAATTTCTAAATAGCTAATGAGAGTTTTGACGTAAACACAGACGACATTTCGCCAAAAGTATATTTAAAAATATGTTTTTAAATATTCATTTATACCTAAATAAAAATTTGACTCCCAAATTGAAAATGATTTTTTTTCAATACAACTTAAAAAAAAATGATTTACCTAACTTTTTAGAATATACCTAATAGGTATTTTCTAATATTCGAATTAGGTTCGAATTCACCGGGGGTCTATTACGAAAAGTTTAATGCGATACACGCAGCTGCGTCCGTGCTTCGTTTTGATTGTTTCCTATTACAAATTACTTTCGTATGCGATATTGCGAAGTGATTGCGTGAGTGTGACAGTTTCTCTCTAGCGTATCCAACATCGTTCGTTTAGTAGTCTATGGACTACGATAGAAAAATTCAAAATGTTTGTTATTACTATAACCTACGAACTACGGACGACTATCGTGGCCAAGTGACTGCGTTACGCAATTGCGTACGTTATTTTCGTATTAGTTGTATACCTCCACCTACAGGGTGTCTCAAAACTTTACCACACGGAGAGAATTGCACATAGTATTTTTTTTTTTTACTGAAAGTGAATTTTGATTTAAAAAACATTTGGAACTGCATTAAAGATTTTTTTTAAATCACCTGCCTTAACCTGGAATCGAACCCACAAAATATTTAAAAAAAAACTTTTATTTTTACGATACCGATCGAAAAGGAAATACATTAGGATTATTTTTTTCTACGTAACATAGTATTTTAAACAAAAGGAAGACCATGCAATTCAACATTTACATTTTAATTATTGCGTATTGTGTCAATTTTGTATCGTATTCGTAACGTATGCGATTTTAAAAAAATCCTTTAAATGCAGCTCCAATTATTATTAAAAATAAAATGAAGTCTTACAAAAATTTGCTATCTTCAATATTTTATGTACTTGCCCTCCGTGTGGCAAAGTTTTGGGATACCCTGAGCTGAGCAGGCCTCCTTCACTCGCGCAAGGTCGCGCGATAAGCACCTACCGCTAGCCGTGCCTACGGAGGCACAAGTGAGCAGCGGGCCGCCACACGCCCGCCTGTGTAGTCGCGCGGATGCTGGCGTAGGTATTGTCTCTTTATAATAGTAACAATGTCGAATCACCATTACTATGCCGTGTACGGCTACTACGGCTGTCAAAATCAAAAAACCAATAAACAATTGTCGTTTTTCACATTATGATATATGCTACGCAGTTCATTTAAAAGGAAGACGACCCTAACGTTGCGTTGTCAGAAAAGCTAAGAGCACGCGATAGAAAGAGAGGCAACTACTAGGAGCGCTGCGCGACCTGAATAGGGAACGTGCATAAGTCACCGATTTTGATAAATTTGAGCTTGATCGCTGCGGACACGTATAAAACATGATGGAACAGAAAAATAAAAAATAAAATGTATTACTTTAGTTTTATCACACAAGGGAAAATAACGAATTTTTTCATTTCGTTTTCGGATATAATGCACTTAACAGTCGGATAGAACATGAAATAAGAAATAATATTTTGTACAACATATACGTACTTAAACGCAATATTTAGGGAGATATTTGAAAATTCTTGGCTAACTTCATACTAATGCACTGAAACGTGACATGAGTGACGTCACAAATGTTGACCTTTTTGTATAGAGCGTTTTCGGCGGGAGCTGCTGCGTGCTAACTTCAAGTGACTATATCACGAGAAAAAAACACAAGAGAAAAGTTTTAATATTACAGTTGATTTTCTCACGCATTATACTTTTGATTTTGATACAAAAAAAAAATTGATGCATGTTCCCTATTGCACTTTATTGTGTTCGAGCAATAGTCGCTATTTATTTAAATGACTTTGCGGAGTGCTGCTTCTGTACTTGTACTATTAGTTATTCTGTGCCCTGAGCTAATGTTACTACTTGAAATAGAAAAAGGATGTACCTAAACAGTATTGGCATGACATATTGAACTAGTACCACAGAATAGACATAAGTACTACCGCTACCGCACACCACGCGAGTTCGTGTGCCGAATCGTGTGCTCATTCAATAGCACTAGTCTTCACGCAAAACGTCACTGTGTAGCGTCTTTGTAATAGGTAGTTAAAACGCGGCGCTTGTATGGAGTGCCCGGGGTGTGCTATTACTATAATTATTATATAATAGTATAAGTTAAATATGCCATGAAGCTTGACAACCGCCGCGCCGTGACAACGTACGAGTATCAAAGGTAGACTCGTGCATGATTATATTCGAGAAGGCTAACCGCTGCGTTTCACACAAACTGGTATGTGGAAGTGCGGAAATATATCTTGTTGTTTTGCTTAATAAAGTCATTTACCACAAAGGGCTTATCATATCATTCATTGATGAGTCAATAATAAGATTTAGGCACACAGATCACTAGGACATGAGTGGGGCGCAAATATCGCATTACCTTCCAACAAAATTTATAATGTATGGTGAGCATTGCAGAACACATTCAATGTCTCTTAAATCAATTATATCGACTCTATAGCCTACAAAACGATCTAGTATATTTTAGTTTTTTATCCAACTTTAGCTGCATGCCCATTACGAAATAAGGACGAAGAATCTTTTTTTTAAGATTTCATCAACACTTTGTGTACCTAAGCTATTTTTGAAGTGAAAACTTCTTTAGCGGCGTTGTGCGCGTTTTGTATGGGGAAAAAATTCTAAACTCACGTCAGTAAGAATCACGTGGCTGATCGAAAATGCGTAAGACGGATGTGACGGATGGAGAGAAGACAGCTGGCGGCGGAAGTATCCCCCTCTCTTTCTACGGGGCGCGTTGAAAATGGCGGCGCGTCATTTTAACCAGCAACGCGCTAATTTTGAAAATGGAACTAATAGAAGTTTTTGGCGGGATTTTGTCGAGTTCAGTTCGGCGACTTTTTAATTATTCGCAAATTGATTCATAGTGGATATTGTGTCTTAAAAATTGGTGCAGTTTTGTGGTACAAGTGTCTACGACGCAACTGAACAATATGTGGGATAATCGAAATAGGCACGATCTTGGTTGTGTGAAGCTGAGACTTTTATTGTAGTGGTCGCTACCTCGGCAAAACTTACCGAGTAAACTGTCTTGATATACTTGCTGCCAAATGCTCCAAGCAGCATTAGAATGTGATGCACCCGCATTTTAATGTAAACTGAAACAATCTACTAGAAAATCTAGAAATACTGAACTATTCAAAACATGACACTGGCAAAAATTACTTCCAAGAGGAAAGTAGATTGCCATAACAAAAATAAGAAGAAGAAGAAGAAGAGATCTCTTCGGTGAAATCATAGACTTGTTTATACTCTGTGACTATAAGTTTAAATCGTAGAATGCGTGCATGTAGAAATTAAAAAGGCCACTGGCGCGAAATCTTTAGAATTTTTCTCTAATTACAAACTAATTGAATTGTGTGACTGTATTAGTAATAGGAAAGAAATAATTTTAATCCTTTGCCGCTAATTTCAAAATATCAAAAATACACAACGTTAATATTCAAGTTTTCACTTCTGCCAGCACTCCCGGAGTGCCCACCGATTTTTTTTATTATTATTATTATAAAATACCGCAATATTGAGAAACATTTCTAGTAAGTTGGTGTTTCGATAGAAAGAAAAACATTTAAGTAGGAATTAAAAAATCTATATTTTTAAATTATCAATTTAAATGGGACAATAAAATAAAACACAAAAAAATAGTCATACAGTAAAAACGTAGAAGAAACTTAAAAATGGACAACTTCAAATAATATAATATGTGACACTCGACAGCCACTAACATCTTATACTTAAAATAGGTCAAAACAAGTGACTGCATCTCGTGCCGGCTTATAAAGTCCTATATGTCACGTAATGTTATTTTTGTTGCGCAGTGTCACAATTTAGATCATGAGAACATACCGAACCGGTCTTACTTAATACAGTTCTGTGTTAATATAATATTATTTTCTTATGAAGAAACAATTAACTGATTATAAAGAACTAGCTTCTTCTGAACTAACGAGAACAGTTATTGTGGCCGGTTTCCTACTCGTATAAGATTTTGTTTTTTCAATTGTTTCTTCAATTATTATTCGTTATTGTTTTGCAGTTCTGATAATTGCTTTATTCGATGATTTTTCAGTATTCAAAGACGATTTCTACTTACAAATCAATATCTTACGACAATTTCCTTAAAGTCTTTCTCTTTTTTTACCGACTTCCAAAAAAGGAGGAGGTTCTCTGTTCGTCTGTATGTGTTTTTTTTGTGTATGTCCACCGATTACTCAAAGACGGCTGGACCGATTGAAATGATTCAAACGTTATTACATTAGGTAAACTCCCAAGTTTGTCCCATTTTTTTAAATTTGGAAATCGGTTCAGTACTTTTCAATTAATCTTGAAAAAAGCACGAAAATAGTATGATTTTGTGTGAATTACCTATGATGATATCGTCGTGTTACTTCTTTGTTTATGAACTGAATAAGATAATTATTTTTTTGTTGAAAAAGGGATATCTTAAGTGTAGTTCTTTAACCGACCTAAAAAGGGAGGTTCTCAGTTTGACCCGTATGTAGGTATGTATGTTTCTCCGCGATTAACTCACGTTTGGCTGAGCCGATTTTTCTAAATAATATACCTACACTACCTATTACAGAAGGTACCTACACTAAAAATTAAAAAAAATAAAATTGTTATAATCTTCGACTAATCTCACCTTAAAAATCCCACAGCACTCTACCGACTTCTTTTCATATTCGTTTTCTGTGCATGCTGTTCGTCTATAAAACTCAGAAAATCTCAGACTCTCAAGTCCTTTAGAGATAGAGTTAGAAGTCATTTCCATTCCTCTTTTTGATTCGATTGACTATTTATTTATTTTCTCTTTTATCTTATTTGTATTTATCTTTTATTACTATTGTTTTTCATATACACACTTGCTTTTCCCTTTTTAAAATTGCACCCACTCCCGTATTCCTTTTATTTACACCCAAAGGTTGCCTGGAAGAGATTGCTGCTTAGCAATAAGGCCGCCTCTTGTATACTTTCTTCTTTGTATTTTTGTCCTCTTTTCTGTAATTTTTTTGTTTTGTGTGCATTAAAGTTTAATTTATTTATTATTCATTATACTTTGTAACATCCTAATGATTGTATACCTTACTTTTGAAAATAAATGATAATTTAATTTAATTTTATGTCAGACAGACAAAACCCAGTCGTCACATTTTATTGACGCACCTAATTATCGTTATGTGTTACATGTGTGTACCAGTTACATAAATCTATTATTTACTTGACAGAGCAATTCGATGAGTCCGCAAAATAAGGGGCTATTGGGCTACTCTTAACATTCATAGTAAACCCCTCCAATTTCTCACATCGCTAACAACTCATGCCGGTATTTATAGTACAATTGAAAAAAAAATTGCCCTGGGTCAGTACTACAATTATTAATACTGTGCCCCGGGTCCGGTACCTTGTTTCGAATGACATTTCAGCAACACACTGTATGGCGGTGGCGAAAACCTTTCAGCTTGTATTATGTGAAAAGTTATTGGAGCGAAATTCACAAGGCATAAAGACACTGCAGCGACGAACGTTGTGGCGAGAACCATTTGTAATGCTAGTTTAAAACTCATATAATAAGCTGAAAATCCATACTTCCATACTAAATATTATAAATGCGAAAGTACTCTGTCTGTCTGTCTTTATGTCGGTCTATTATGATTTCACGCCTAAACTACTGAACAGATTTTAATGAAACAGAGATAGAGTAGAACTTGGGAAAGGACACAGGCTACCCTTTTATTGCGAAAGAAAAGCTTGAAGGGATTGAAATAAGGGATGAAAGTTTGTATGAAATAGGGGATGAAAGTCTCGGTTTAGAAGCTTAGATCTTTAAATATTGTGTTAAGGCTGACGATTAAAAAATATATATGAGTCAAAGCGTTTTTGACAATTCTACCCCCGAAAGGGTGAAAAGGGGGATGAAGATGTGTTTAGAAAATCCTTCATTTTCGAAGTAAATTATTTAGACTTATGGTTGGAAACTAACGCAACGTGTATTGGTATTGTTAGGAATTTAAAATAATGTAAGTAAGTAGGTATTATTTTTTCCGATTGCTCTAAATTTTTATAAAATATTTTTGTATAAGTACAGATTTTTGCAAACAACGATAGATACTTAAATACAGATAATTCGATGAAAGAAATTTAATATTTCAATCCAATCAAATAAATTAATATAATATAAATAAGCTCTGCTGTTACTACTTTGAGATTACGTTATTATATAGGTATATGGTATTATGTTATCTACATGATTACCATATTTATTGGCTGGTTTCATCAAGTTATTTAATAATCCTTGCATATTATAAACCTGCTATTGTTAAGTGCTGTAATTATTGTGTAAATGATTTTTTTAAATTAATGGTGGTGTTGTATTCTTGGCTACTAAATGCACATTTTTGAAAGTTTACATCCGCATGATATTAATGAAATTGAAATTACCAGATTTGTGATAATCGCATTGCAGACCGAATGCTATAAAAAGATTCTATATTCAGTGGCTATAACTGATTTGCAGTGCAGATAATGATCTCCTTCGATCTATTATCCATTGGCTTTTTATTTGTATTAATAATTGTTATTACATTTAACAATTATTTTAGTTTTAACTATTTTATCATTAAGTTCAATTCTCTTTGCTTATTCTTGTCTTTACGACGCAAAATCATAAATGATTAGTATGAAGATAGATATAAAATATGCAAATATTTCTAGTTCGATATTGTTTTTATTTTTACCAGTCAAACTGGATAATTTAATAATGGACAAGGAAGACATAAAAATACAATACTTACCCAAAAATTTGCTTATAGATGGAAACCACCTGTCATGATCTAGTTCAGTATGAAAACTAAGCTTTCTGACAGTATCAACTCTGATAAAAATGCCTTGTGTACAACTGGTACTAAAATATAAAACTTAAGAAAAAACTGTATACGTAAAAAATATAGTGGCTCCATTATGCAATTGCCATTAAGAAATAATGCTTAAGTTGCCCAAAGTAATAAAAAAACTTTGATTATAGAATAAAATAGCATTATTCAAAAATTCAAAATTCTAATTCATTTATTCAGTCTGGCTGTTACAAGCACTTGTGAATGTCATAGCAGCTACGCCATCGGTTCGCAAACCCTAAACGGGAGACCTTGTAACGAGAAGAACCGGCAAGAAACTCGTCAAGGGCTGCTTTTTTCTCCCTGTATATTTCATACAGAGTCGTCAACATGACAACGTGGAAAATGACCTCCACATTTAAAGTGAGGTCATTTTCCATCACAATAATAATTATCAAAAGTTTACACGCAATAGGTAGGTTGAAATTAATTACCTACTACATATCGGATAGGTAATTGTGATTAGCTATTGTTACCACCCTACAGGGCTTAAGGGAGTCAAAGTTGCATATCATAGTGTAGAATCAAAAGTGGGTTTAAACTTTAGAAACTTTTAGATAGATAAAAAAATACTTACTTTTCAATGCCCATCTCTTGTTCAGGAGTAATCCATGCAAGAATTTCAATCCCTGCTTTCTGCATTCTTCTTCCTTTATGTTAGAAACAGCAGACGACAAAGAAAGCAAATCGCTTGCTAGAACCACGGACGACGCGTAATCTGGCGATTCCTCAACAGCCTGAATAATAGGGGGTTTCCTCTTCCCTGGACTCTCATACACATCATACGCTTCAGTATCATCAATCTTCGTCTCATTTTTAACAATTTTATCTAAGTTTACAAATCTACCAAGTTTAGCTAATAATTCGTTACTGAAAGTGTTGTTCAGTGCGACTAGGGTGTTCCTATCTAAAGTTTTATTTGTTTCTATTAAAGCAGAGAGTTTGCGTAAAACATTTTTGTCTATGTTTGTCGTGTTGAGTTGTGCGGCGGCGAGCGCGCAGACGATCGTGAAGGTTGCCACTCGGATCATGGCGAACGTGCGCACGCGTCGCGCTCCTGAACGTACTGGATACAGCCTTTGATAGACCGAGCTATCGGACAACCGTGGCGGCTTAGTAAGGGTGACCTCACGTGCATTGTTTTTATCGCAGTTAAGTAATATTGCGAAGAATTCGACCTGTTTGGGTGACGTTTATTTAGACTATTTTAGACACATTAGAACAACATAATGCGTGTTTATGTTTATATGCTATACTGACGTAAATGTAGATTTTTAAACATAAATTGGTATATTTGGGTCCTTGCAAACTATTTTTATACTAACTCTAGTTTTCCTACATTTAAGAAATGAGAAGACCAATAAATATGAATGAGAAAATACATCAATAGGATTTTCTCATTAGGTAAAGTAGTGCAAAAAAAACCTTTTTATGTTTCATATCATTTTTTTTTCTTATTGCAGTATCTAAAAGAGTCACCCTACTCATCGGATTTGCTTGTCCATCAAATTATTATAATAACTTTATTGTTTTTGCTGCAGGGTAATGCCGGCATTTTAATTATCCACACCAATTACAATTCGTCATAAGGTCGGCCTAATAGGTACTCGACATTCGTAATAATTTAATTGCAATAATGTAAAAATATAAGCTTTTTATTATTGACAATCATTCATACTTCTACCGAATTTCTTAAACTATAAATAATTTCGTTTGGCTTAAAGAGTAAACCTATAAGAAATATTTTTAGCTGTAAACGAACAAATAGAGAAAAAGAATAGATAGCCGAATAGCCGAACCTCCTCCTTTAAAATTTTTGAAGTCGGTTATAAAGAACGTGCCTAGTACTGTATAGCGTGTGTGTATTTGTGTATCTGTCAATGAACCGTTATTGATGCGGTTTTTTTATTAGTAACAATTAGTGGGCATGCCAGCCGATGTAATCGAAAGGGTTGTATATCACTTGAAAGGTGAAATTTCAATCTACACAATCAAAGTGGTTCGTTCTACTTCACCTATCAAGGTTATGTTAACTGACTGACCACGCAAAAATATGCAAACACCTTTTAACATTCAAAAATAACCGGTTTTGCAATTGATACTTACTTCCGATTTTATATGACGTATAAACTTAAGATCAATGTCATTTTTGTATTGTTCATAGCAAACTACTTTGCAAATTCGGATCAAAAGCCTTCACTTTACTTCCGTTTTTTATTTATATATGGGTTCAGTAAACTAATATCCTTGTAATGTTGATTGACTTTAGCAAGAATATGTTTTATTCAAAACATCCTGTTCTATTTATTCTTTAAAATAACTTTATGTCAAAGTTCAGCTTGTTAAAATACAATAAACGAAACGTCAAAAACAACCAAAACATGCCTAATCATCTAAACACACCCACCTAATTTATTTCAGTGCAAAGAATGAAACGTTTTTTATTAAAGCCTCCTAAAAAATTGTTTGAGGTCCAAATATGAGAAATATATTATATTATTTATGGTATTTCGCCCTTGTCTACACCTGGTTATGTAGAGATTAGCATACTAGAATATCCGCAGCCGCTTTTTGGAATTCCTACATAATAATCATTTTTTTGCACAAATTGTTCACCGTAACCGGTTAAATTTCACATTTACAAATCTATCCATCCGTGATCCTTGATATCTTCACACCATTTTTGTATAAAATATTCCTAATTACTGTCATTCTGAGATGCTGTAATAAATAAAAAAATAGTCTTAAGAAAATACGTAATACCTAACTAGTTATTAGAAGCTTACTGAACTATTTTAAGGAATACATTAACATATAAGAATAAAACGAAACCAAACATAAAAAAGGATTTTATTTCGTTACTTCAATTAGGTTATATTCGCTATCTAGAGTACCGGTAATATTGAGCTCCATTACGACCATTTCCATTAGTGGTCCATTCCCATTCGTCCAAATCTTGGTCGTCATTATCATTTCGGCTATAAGGCCTCCTGTGAAGATGCGCATCTCTTTCTTCCCATAGATCATCTTCCCCGCCTTGTTCCTCTTCAATCATTTCTAATTCATCATCATCTGCTCTTTCTTCTGGCTCCTCGTCTTCCTCCTCTTCTAATATTTCTTCCAACCCTTCATTTCTTCCTCTTTGCATTTCGTACTCTATCTCAATTTCTGGAATTTCCTCCAGAACCTCTCTGTGCGCCATGAAATTTTGTCGAGTTCGTGTTGGCGGCACTCTTAAGTCCTCTTCATTATCTTCTTCTGTCTTCTCTGTAGGATTTTCCATTTCTTCTGATTTAACCTCTTGATCTTCAGATTTTTCTACGCTTTCTTTTTCTTCAGATGGCTCTTTATCAGATTTTGATGAGGAAGAAAATATTTTATGAAAAGACTGCATTGGAATGACGAACGTCAACGTTAGAATGATTGATAACAGGAGCACAGCTGACATCTCTTGAGCGTCAAACTGAAAAAAGAAACAATAGATTTTCGATAAACATGGGAGACACGGATTTATATTCTGCCTACACTATATCCCAAATTCCTATATATATACATATATACTTAGTACATAAACAGACTGCTTCTGTAACATGTGATTTTTAAACGTAGTCCAGAATGACAATTATATAATTTGTGGTATGATAATCGTGTATACCGGACAGGACAGTTGTTTTAATTATTACGATATTTTGACACCATATTATTTTACTATATTATTATGATTATTTCCATTTTAAGGAATATTTTTCACTAGTGGTTCTCGGAATCAACAAAAATCTACAAAAATTAATTTTGATACTCTTTCGTGTTGCATAATGAAATACGGCATATTTTATTACACAAATGCCCATTTACAACGGTTAATATGACACTGACAATAATCTGATGATAATCTACGGATTAAGGATGCGTTTTAGATGATTTATGTTTTGAGTAATATAGGTTTTAGTATTATTTGAGATTTTTATGTATTTAAAGTTTCATACCAAAGACATCAAGGTGAATTCAGTGGACGATCTGACAGTGGCTGCATTTGTGAGGAAAACGATGAACTGGCTCAGGTAAAGGGCATATGAGAGTCGGCTGATGAAAGCCAGCAGCCGACAGCTTAACAGCTTTGCTAGCCATTCTAGAAGAAAAAAGGAAAAGTAAATAAACATCAGCTTTTTACAAATTCATAACGGTCGCAGCACAAGTAAAGAAATATTTACGCTCTTAAACACAGATTAATATTTTAAAGTAGGACACAAAACATACTACAAAGGACTAATAATTCTCATAAAGGTCTTTGTACGTCTTTGTATATTTTAATTCACTATAAAATTTAATGAAAACATAAACAATTTGACAAAAACCTATTAATTACGTTCGGGTCAAAAAGAAAATATAGGTAAGTACAACAAATTATAGATAAGTCATACCTTTAATTTTAGTCAAAATAATTTAACACTCAGCGTTTGAGTCTTAACTACGAATAATACATCAATAATATACCGATATAGGTACGTAGATAAGTATTCATATATGATATTTTTCAATGCCTTTTAACATTTGAAGCTACTGTAATTTTCTTTCTGTAAAACTTTTCTTACCGCATTGTCCACCATGCACAGTATAAACCACCCATGATGTAGCGACCGCAGCAGCGATGGGAGCGAGCGAAGCGTATTGAGCGGCGAATGATGCGCTATAACGGTATTGCGTAGAGCCTGCGTCCATCCCCGCCCACCATACGAGACTCCATAGGCTTAAACTGATCAACCATCCCAGTGATAACACAATCTGTAAAAAAACAATACCACATTCAAAATAACTTCAAGTTTAGAAATCTATAACTAGTATTACAACAATACTATCAAATATAACTACCAAAAGTTGTGGGTAGGTAAACCACCCTTAGTCACAATATGTCATTATGCGTCAGAGTCATAGAAATGTCATTATACGTACCTATGTCGTTCTGCGTGGTCATATTAAGTCAAGTCCAAAATATTTTCATGAATATGTAATTCTGCGTAGTTACATTACTTATGTCATTTCGCGTCAGAATCATAGATAAGTATGTAATAATGCGTGTAACCCACTACAACTTTTAATTTTATTCAAAAATCAAAAATAATACTATAAGAGTAGACTCTGTGTGATAATGTATTTATTATTGACTGCACTTCCATGAAAAAGAGTTAGCAATTCATTTGTTTTCAAAAAGGTTTTGATGAATAGAAGGTATCGGGAAATATTACAGAATAGTCAGCGGGAAAGTGTTTCTATATTTTATTCTTATCATGCCTGACGCGTAGTTCACAACGGTTGACCAAGTCCCGGGAGCACATTTTGTAAAGGTCGTGTTCCCGCCCTCGTTCCATTAATAATCCCCCCGTGCGATTGTTGATTAATACACTTTACGAACGCGTCGCACGCTAACAAGAGCTTGGTTTTCCAATCTATAACAGTTGGGAAGTTCTATTTTTCCCGTCCCGACTATCCGGTGTTGGACGATGGAATCCTGTCACACACAATGATGAACGGGCGGCCATATTGCCGTTCTCTGTTCTCATAAAAACCGAAAACAGAATCCGCATTGCGGAAACTCAATTGCGATTCGAAGTACGATTTGAAGAATATCGCTCTACAGTCAACGCTCGCTGGGGGAATCAGAACTTTAACGTAAATTCTTCGTAAATCTAATGCAGGATAATCTCTCTTATTTTATATTTACTTGAGTTAAAAAAATATGGGAGAACTAATTTGAAGCTATAAAATAGTGATACGAATCAATATGACCTACCGTTTCACTGTGATATATTGTATTTCATTTTTTTAACGCAACCTGTTTATTAAATATTTCTTAACGTTTAGTTACACTTTGAATTTCGTGAGCTGACTCTTAAATGGGTCGTCACTATCAAAAGAACTGATGATCTTTAACATCTACTAGGTAAGTTTTCATAAAAAATCTTAAAGAAAAAGGCAATCCCAGAATAATACCCGCGAAACCCAAGGGAGAGTAGATAATGGTGGAAATCTTTACTGCCGCAATAAAAACTAAGTGACTCATTACTGCGTCCGTGAAGAGCAAAATCTATCCTGCCGAATTACTCCACCATCAGTTTTTATACTTTCCTCAACGAGGTCGAGAGAAGGTGCTCATATGTATCAATATATTACTTTCCTTAACTATCAGGGATATTATAACCTGCAGTAGAGTTTTGAACTACATTGACGCAGTGTTATTTTAATACCTTCTCAAACTTTAGTACTGATATAATTGTCTTTTTTTGCTTATTCCAACCTAACGTTCAAGTTTTTGTAACTATTTTAATAGCACAGCCGAGAGAATAGTCAAAGCTTGACATTTACTTCAAGATTTCCTTGTCTTATTTTATTGTTCTTTATTTAAGAAATAATACGTTTTGTGAGAGTTTTAATTTGATAACAGCAAATTCATGTTGTAACTTTAACTGTCCCGTTTTAGGGAATTTTAAAGTTTTAACGACATTTTGTTGAATTGTTGGCTCATATAGTGGGATTAAGAAAGAAAGTTACGACTGTGCGTTTAACTGTAAAACAGGATCGACAAAATGTTCCATATTTACATAATGTAAAAGAATAAGTGTGATAGGTTTTCTATCTATGGTTTGAAATGTTTTCTGAATACGATATGTTCATAACATGGGTACACAGATAGGGGAAGTACGTACAAAATGACATACATGGGTAAAATGACACACTGCGGTTTATTCAAAACTGGCGGCCAGATACGAGGAGTTTGACATCGTATCACGTGAAGTTAGCCATTTAAGCAATCCTGTCAAAATTTTATCACCCTCGGCTAAGTCCCGCCGGAGTGACTGGTACAAATGTGTTTTTTGCCTATAACAATTTTTTATTCTTATCTTCAGACATTTGGTAGGTTTTACGTTGTTTTCTTTCAATATTGTAACTTCAATCGATGCGTTGTAGCTTTATGTTGCGATATTTATTAAATTAATATTCAATAATAGTTGTTCTCAGTTAATTCTTAACTTTGTATTTATCTCACGTGTTATAAGACAAAATGACATATTTTTACTCCGGACAAAATGACATATAGTTTGTCCATACATATTTATAAAGATTAAATTTTCATTTAAAAATAATATGCTGCGCAACTAAAAAAGGAAATCTGAACGTCAAACGTAGTCATGGATCTATGCAAAAAGAAAAAGGCGGTGTTTTTGCTTGTATTTATTTATAATTATCCCTTTTCACGTTCTCAACCTAGAGACGACTGATTAAAATGCATATAATGTGCTCATTGAGCTCATGCATTACGTGCTGATGTTCCTAGGAAGATCAGAAATTTTATTTGTGCAACTTTTTTTATTTTGTCATTTTGTGCATTGTCATATGTCATTTATCCCGTACTGTACGGACAAAATGATTTTTCGACTTTTTGTTGATTGAGCTCTAGAATCTCAATGTTATTGTTTCTATTCATTTTTAAGTTTAAATTACTGTAAGGCAAATAACTAAAGATAATTTTAAAAATAAAAGATTGTAATGACTTTATTTAGA
The DNA here is from genome assembly GCA_943789525.1 of Agriphila geniculea. Classification (NCBI taxonomy): domain Eukaryota; kingdom Metazoa; phylum Arthropoda; class Insecta; order Lepidoptera; family Crambidae; genus Agriphila; species Agriphila geniculea. The sequence continues at coordinate 22,100,621 of OX038878.1, forward strand.
AAGATATAACGACAAATAAAAAAAATATGTCATTTTGGACGTAGTTCCCCTATTAGTGCCTACCACATTATTCAAACAAACAGAAAACTGTGATTGTATGTTAATTTGATTTTGATAAAATCGTAGTAGCTAATACAATTTTACAAAGACTCTCGCGTGACAGGTGCTAAACAATCCACACAAGACTATTTTTATTCGTGTGTATCATCCCGAGGTGATGATAATGTGATTGTAATGGCACTTAACAGCCAAACACAATGTTCTATGCGACACTTATGCTGAGAGGTGAAACCTGCCAAGACTTGTTTCTTTATGCATAACTCAAACATTGTTTGTAATAGATTATTCAGATCGCAATTGACATAGAGACGTTCAAATATTTGTGCCATGCAATGTTGAATTACAGTATATCCTGGAAATATCAACATAGCATTTAACTTAAAGCCTTATGACACGGCAAGTCTAAAGATTTCCGAAGAACAATTTACGAAGTGTGTTCATTAAAGAAATTATACAAATGACTTTTTAATTTACTATGGTTTTACACTTAAACCTTCAAATCAGTTTTATGGTGGAAAACATATTGTTAGTTATACAAGGTTATTTTAAGTTAAACCTCTCATGGGGTTGATCAGAACATCAAACTAAACAATTTTCATTATGAGACCAACCTCAAAATCACGAAAAAAACAGCTGTTCCATACAAAAGAACAATCCTACTCCATCGAAATGTATGAAACAGGTGATTTTTTTTTCGCGATATCAAGGTTGGTGCATAATGAAAGTTTTTGAGTTTAATGGTCTGATCATCCCCACGAGAGGTTTTATATTAACTAAAAATAACCTTGTATAATAGTAGTTGCGTGATCGAATCAGAAACGAGGAGATCCGCAGGAGAACTAAAGTAAGCGACATCGCTCGAGGGATTGCTCAGCTGAAGTGACAATGGGCAGGACACATAACGAGAAGAACTGATGGCCGGTGGGGCGGAAAGGTTCTGGAATGGCGACCGCGCACCGGACGACGCTCCGTGAGTAGACCCCCGACAAGGTGGACCGACGTGAGGGTGAAGGTCACGGGAAGCCACTGGATGCAGGCAGCGCAAGACCGATCGTCGTGGAGATCCTTAGGGGAGGCCTATACCCAGCAGTGGGTGTCGTGCTGCTGATATGATGATGGTGATAATAGTAGTTATATATTATAGGTTGAAGACCTAACAAATTCAATAACAATTTCTCTACAATTATTTGGCCAGGCGGTACGACTCATTTCCCCCTGATGCAGGAAATCGCATCGTAGCAACTATATCTGAAATATTTACATATCAAGTTGACCTTTAAATCTACCACGTCTCTTAGAAATATTTGTATTTATAACATAGAGGTAAATAAAATAAAATCTGAGAAATATGTAGACGTTGTAGTACTTAAATATATCATTTTAGCCAAAGTTGTCAATTTCTCCAATGAATTGACGAAAAAAGCATTTCATACAAACTTTCAAGTCTTTATTATTCGAAATGTATGAACCGATTTTAATCAAACTTGACTTTTGAATTGAAAAAAAGATAATTAGATATTTCTGTTTGTATGGAAAATTTAAAATCGGCCTAATTCACCTTAAAACATTATTTATCGAAAATGCTTTTCATTAACTTTTTAGACCAATGTATGTATTCTGCTATTAATGAAACTTCGTACACATGTATGAATTTTCATTAAAATCGGTTCATTCATTTCGTAAATAAGGACAAAAGTTTGTATGTATGCCGTATTTTTCTACGCTCTGAGTTTGAGATGCTGAGCGTTTGTTTGTTTACACTTCGAATTTTCTTGTACTTCCTAATAAGTTTTACAGTGTTTTACCTTTCCATGTTGTCGCGGGTTTCTCAGCGTCATCCCTAAGCACAGCCCGATCAGGTATGGTGTGGCCCGATGCAGGGTGGACGTGTAGCTCAGGCGTGCTGTTCGATACAACTGGCTTACACTATAAACAAGAAAAAAACATTTTAACCGCCTCTGTTGTCTAGTGGTTTGCCCATCCGTGTAAGACACAGGAATCCCGGGTTCAATTCTCAGAAGGGGGGTACGTTTGTACTCGCTTTGGTTGGTGGTAGAGATTATTTCAAGTCCGCCTGGCTAGCTACCACCATCTTACCCAAGTCTGACGCCATGACAACTATTTAAAAATTGTTCTGGCAGTTAAGATATCCAGTTCCTCAGTGGTGAGGAATCCAGGTGTAGTGCGCTTACACTTTCGGCCCTATCGTCACTTAATATCAGGTGAGGTGAAGGCCAAACAGTATTCCGTTGTGGCAAAAAAAAACACTTACAATTAAAAAAACCAAATTACAATACCTTCGACATCATCAATAACACTTACATAAATTTAGTACCTAACAAAAGAAAGGAATATTTAAAAGTAATAAAAGAAAACAAGCAAAAATTTATGTATTAGAATACCATATTTCAGGTTGAAAAGTACTTTCAGAGAGAACTCAATTTGTCGCATGAACAAAATCTGAAACTTGTCCTGAAACGAGCTTAGTGCGTCGAAAAGTTGTATAATAAGTTGAGACTTTAAACTTTTGGTGCAAAGCACCTAACAATCCGATTACACTACTTTTAAGCTCATGTGGGTTGGGAGCATCATAAGTTGAATGCTATAATTAAAAATGCATATACTGAAAAAATGAAACTATTAGAGCTTTTAAAGATTAGAAATGGTTCCTGATAAGCCAGCATGGTAAGCCCGTGTTCTTGGACTGCACGTTGCTGTGTCTTGAGATTCTTGAGTAGGTGGCGATGCGAAAGACGGTTGGGATAGTGAGATACCACCAGTGACAATGGATGTTGTCAAATGAAAGCTAAAGAAGATTGTCTACCTGTCACCGTGGTAAGCCAGCATGGTAAGCCTGTGTTCCTGCACGTTGCTGTATCTTGAATAGGTGGCGATGCTAAAGATGGTTGGAACGGTGAGATACGATACCCAACCACTCACAATGGATGTTGTAAAATGAAAGCTAAAGAAGAATGTCTACCTGACAGCGTGGTAAGCCAGCATGGTAAGCCTGTGTTCCTGCACGTTGCTGTATCTTGAGTAGGTGGCGATGCCAACAATGACTGGCACGGTGAGATACCCACCACTCACAATGGATGTGGTCGAATGAAAGCTAAAGAAGAATAACTACCTGACACCGTGGTAAGCCAGCATGGTAAGCCTATGTTCCTGCACGTTGCTGTATCTTGAATAAGTGGCGATACCAAAGATAGTAGGTACGGTGAGATATCAACCACTCACAATTAATGTTGTCAAATTAAAGCTAAAGACGATTGTTTACCTGACACCGTGGTAAGCCAGCATGGTAAGCCTGTGTTCCTGCACGTTGCTGTATCTTGAGTAGGTGGCGATGCCAACAATGACTGGCACGGTGATCTTCGAGAACGGTATTTCTGATTGTATTGCCCACACGATGGCGCTGCCGATGAACGTTAGCTGCATGTCCAGCGCCAATTGGTGGGTTTGCGGTGCGCACTAGAATAGATTTAATGGATGTCATTAAAGTAGTATGGTAATACATTGATCTTATATTTTTCCACAACGATACTTAATTTGCGTTATAAATGCCCTTCCAACTTCAAAGGCACATGTATGCGACGTGGTTTGTCTACAAGAAACCTGGTTGTTACCCCACGACATACCATTTATGAGTACGATCGACACCGGGTTCGGTTATACTGCGACGTCTGCGGTCGACACGTCTGCGGGCATTCTGCGCGGGCGTCCCTATGGCGGCGTAGCGTTATTATGGAGATACAGTGCGTTTCAACAGGTGTCGGCATTACAGTGTAACAGTGCTCGTATTTGTGCAATTAAAATAACAACAAGCGATAGACCTGTGATCATAATGAGTGTCTATCTGCCAACAAATTGTGCAGATAATTTAACGGATTTTACAGATTGTTTGAGTGCAATAAGTGCTATAATTGATGAATATGGAATCGAATCTGTATTTATTCTTGGCGACTTTAATGCGGATCCTGGTGAGTTGTTTTATAGTGAACTTTTAAATATCTGTAATGAGGAACAATGGTCATGCATAGACTTTGACATATTGGGGGTGAACTCAGGTACTTTTACTTTTTTAAGTGACGCGCACGGGACCACCAGCTGGCTTGATCACTGTATAGCAACTCACTCGGCTAAGCAGGCCGTTGTTAATGTGTTTGTCGAGTATGACACACTCTGGTCGGATCATTTCCCACTTATCATTACGTGTAATTTTAAACTACTAATACCTAAGATCACACCTAAACTAATTAATGCTAACAATGATGTAATATGGGGTACAAGAAGTGAGAAACAAATATCTATTTATGCTAGAGAGTGTCATAATCGATTAAAAATGATTGATTTTTCTCCCGAGTGTGTAAAATGTGCTGATAGTTTTTGTAGTGACCATGGTTATAGGCATGTTCTGGATAGGCTTTACTCCGACATTGTGACCGCCATGCGTGAAGCGGCAGTGGCGAGTCGGGGAAGTTCGAGGAAGGGTAATGGTGGCTCGTACATTGCGGGGTGGAACAAACACGTCAGCGACGCTCATAGGATGGCCAAATCTAAGTTTATGGATTGGCTGTTGTGTGGTAGGCCCAGGTCAGGGTGTCTATACAAAGAGATGTGTGATAGCAGAAGAGTGTTCAAGGCTAGGCTAAAATGGTGCCAAAATAATCAAGATCAAATTAGAATGGACGCTCTAGCTGTGAAACACTGCAAAGGGGATTTCCGTGGCTTCTGGAAAAATACAAATAAAGCAAATTTACAACCTGGCCTTCCTGTGAGTGTTGATGGTGCAAGCGACCCGAAGGAGATTGCAAATCTCTTCAAGGACCTCTTTTCTGTGAAGTCTTCGTTGTTGCGCTAGGGGTTGGGGGTGCTCAGTGGTGACACAAATACTCAAACGGTCGGGGCTACCTTCCTAGCTAATTATGTAGTCAAAACCTTGAGGCTAATGTCGAGAGGCAAGTCCCCAGGCCATGATGGTCTCGGCATTGAGCACCTGCAACACGCTGGACCACACATTGCTAGAGTTTTAGCTATGTTTTACTCGTTGTGTGTAAGTCATTCTTACTTGCCACCGGACTTCATGAAGACAGTGGTAGTGCCTGTAGTGAAGAACAAAACTGGAGACCTTTCCGATAAGAGTAACTACAGGCCAATTTCTCTTGCCACTATTATTGCTAAGGTATTTGACGGTTTGCTAAACACACAGTTAAATAAATACGTAACATTGCATGATAACCAGTTCGGGTTTCGGCCTCGGCTGTCCACTGAAAGTGCTATACTGTGTTTAAGGCATACCGTCAAATACTATACGGATCGCAAAACGCCCGTGTACGCTTGCTTCCTCGACTTGTCCAAAGCCTTTGACCTTGTAGTGTATGACCTGCTGTGGGACAAGCTTAGGAATGTAAATTTGCCACAAGAATTCATTATTGGTATTCACACCAATCCAACAGAGTCAAGTGGGCGGGATCAATGTCGGATCCTTATCAGCTCGAATGTGGAGTTAGACAAGGCGGTTTAACATCTCCAACGCTTTTTAATTTATATATTAATGGCCTTATCGGTGCGCTCAGCTCATTGCATGTCGGCTGTCACATTGACGGTATATGCGTAAATAATCTAAGCTACGCAGATGATATGGTGCTGATGAGCGCGTCAGTATGCGGTTTGCGTAAGTTGTTGAGGGTCTGCGAGGAATATGCGTGTGGCCATGGATTATTATATAATGCAAAAAAGAGCCAATGCATGGTCTTTGAGGGCGCTCGTGCGAAATGTCCAGTTAATATACCACTGGTTAAACTTAATTGTTCGGGACGGCCGCCAAACTGACGATTTTGTGTGAACAATACAAAGGGATAATTGCACTAGTATGAGATAGATACATTGTATGAAAGAAAGGTCCGAGTTCTAACAAAGACTAAAATATTCTGGATAAACAATCGAAAGGAATTCGGCATTTGTAAATTGGCTGAGATTATTCTCGACTATTCCAGTAGTTTTACTGACTATATAAAGCGCGAAAGTTGAAGCGAGCAGTCAGTCTACTTTGTTACAGTCAGAGTTCAAGTTTACTTAGTGCAGTCAGTTTACTTAGTGCAGTCAGAGTTAGTTAGTTCAGTTTACTTAGTTCAGCCACTAGTCAGAGTTCAGTTTCCAGTACAGTTTTAGTTAAGTCAGTTAGAAGCTTACATGTAAAAGGAAAAGGAGGCCAATAAAGGAAGATTACAGTGAACAGGCATTTATTTCTTCACCAACCCAGCAACTAACTACGTATATGTACCCGTCGCATCACCGCTTTGCATCACTTATACAGTCCACTACGGAAGGCGGGTACATTTTGGTCCTTGCAGAGCCGGATATTGTGAAGAAAGAAGATGCCCGTGGTTACGAGATCGACCTCCGGTGGAAGTAAGCAACGAACTCAAGAAAGTGAAGAATCGTCATCAGCAACTATGGGGACCACTATGGAGTCCGTCACCGAGACAAGCGCAGCGACAACTACCGTTCCTACCGCCGACGCAATCGTGTCGCCGATGCCGGTCGCTGCTGCTATCGCCGCGGTTGGGCCACTGCCGAACGCCGCCGCCCCCGCCGCGCAGTCTCGCCGTAGCAACAGAAGCAAGAAGCAAACCAGGCTGGAGCGCATCGCAATCCAGGAAGAGAACTTGAAGCTCCAATTGATGCTGAACAAGCTGCGCGAAGAGAGGTTATACCTCGAAGAGGATGAAGATGATGAGGAGGAGAAATCCCGCATCAGTGAAGCAGATGTCCACAACCGAGTGAGGTCGTGGCTGGACGAGTCCGTGCCGCAATTAGCCATCAGCGACACGCCGTACCCCGCCGCCAACAACGCCGTGTCCGGCGTGCCCGCCGTCGTATCCGACGCCGTACCCGCCGTGTCCGCAGCCGTACCTGCTGCGGCACCCGCCATGCCTGCCGCCAACGCCGCCGTGTCCAACGTGTCCGCCGCCGTACCCGCCGCGGCGCCCGCCGCCGCCGCCGACGCCGCCGTGTATGCCGTGCCCGCCGTCGTGTCCAACGTGTCCGCCGTCACACCGGCCGCGGCACCTGCCATACCTGCCGCCGTTTTCGCCACACCTACCGCTGTGCCCGCCGCGCCGCCACTGTTGGAGATGAAAGAGAAGCGCAACATGCGTCGCCGTATACCACGCCGCCGCTGCTTCTGTCGCCGCCGCCACAAGTACAACCGAAGTCGGAACTTGTCATGCTTACCGAAGCTATCACCGCCATGGCAAGATCAACGTTACGTCCGCACGCTGCAGAGCTACCGAGCTATAGCGGCACCTGTCACGATTGGCTCGCGTTCCACACCGCCTACAAGGAGACGGCACACCTACTCAGCGCTCTCGAGAATAAAGCAAGATTAAGAAGATGTCTACACGGTCGCGCCAAAGAAGCCGTCGCGAACCTGTTGATTAATGAAACGAGCACGCCGGAAGATATTATTAAGACGCTAGAAACGAACTTTGGCAGAACAGAAAATCTAGCAGTCGCTGAGCTGAACCGCCTACGAAACCTACCGAAGTGTACCGCGGATCCAAGAGATGTTTGTTTTATGGCAACCCAAGTGAAGAACACCGTAACCGCCCTACACGCACTGAATAAATTACACTTCTTACAAAACTATGAAGTTATGGAATCGGTACGCAAGAAGATGCCTGAAGCACTGCAACTTTCGTGGTTCTTATTCAAGAAAGACGCGCCTGAAGATGAAGCATCACTGGTTACACTCGCCAACTTCTTCGAACAGTACACCGAATGCGCCGCGGTCATCAACAACGAAAATAATATGAGGAAACAAGAAAACTACTTTAGAAATGCGCCGCCGCCGCCACCGCCGCAACGTCGAAACCAACGATCGTACGCCGCGCAAGAAAGAGACAGCAATAGAAGCGAGATAACAACACCGCGCTGTAGGGATAGAAGAGAGCCGCAAATTAACGATCGAGAGAGAAGATGTCCCATTTGTGAAGAGAAACACGTTATTCAAGATTGTAAGAAGTTTTTGGAAGCTGATACCGATAACAAATGGGACCTCGCGAAAAAACATCGTCTGTGTTTTCGGTGCCTACGTTATAGAACACAGACGCACCACTGCCGCCCGCTACGCTGCAACATCGACGGGTGCTTTGGGAAGCACCACAAGCTGCTACACTATAAAAAGAGAGAAAATGAAGCCGCAGCTAGTGAAAATGGAAGCGAACCAGAAGCAGTCACCACAACGTGGACAAACCGGAAAACAAAGGCTTATTTGAAGATTGTACCGGTACGAGTGTCTGCACCGGCGGGAGAGATCGACACTTGGGCGCTACTGGACGACGGGTCGACCGTTACATTAATCGACAGCAGCCTCGCCGACAAGATTGGAGCGAGGGGCCCCATCGACCCACTACACATAGAAGCGATTACGGAGAAGAATTTGAATGCGTCCAGCTCTCGTCGTGTCTCACTCACGCTACACCGCAATGAAGCGAAAGAGAAGATCTATGCAAGAACGATCGACTGCCTACGCTTGTCGCCACAAGAGGTTAGCGACCGAGATATTCAAGATTGCAAGCACCTACGCGACATCAAGGAAGAAGTGATGTATCCACATGCCGTGCCACGTATTCTCATCGGTCAAGACAACTGGCACTTGCTTATAGCGAAACAAGTACGAAAAGGACGTCGCGACCAGCCGGTAGCATCGCTCACACCGCTCGGCTGGGTTCTACATGGCGCGCACACACGCACACTTGGACAGCGTGTCAACTTCATCCACCATCTGAAGAGCGCCGACGATGACATGAACGAACAGCTACGACAACACTTCGCTATCGACAACTTGGTCATTGAACCGAAGAGGCCGTCAACCGATCCCGAGCAGCGCGCTATGAAGATACTTGAAAACAATACCGTGCAGCGCGCCGACGGTCACTACGAAGCCGCGTTATTATGGAAGAGCGACGCCACCACTATGCCGAACAATTATGAGAACGCCGTGCGCCGCCTTCACTCCGTCGAAGGCAAGATTGGAAAGGACCCAGCTTTGAAGAATAAGTACTACGAACAGATAGACGTGCTGGTAAACAAAGGGTACGCCGAGCCAGCACTTGAGAAGAAAGAAAATGGAAAAACGTGGTACCTGCCGCATTTTGGGGTTATTAACCCGATGAAACCCGACAAACTACGCATCGTGCACGACGCCGCCGCCAAAACCGGAGGTACATCACTGAACGACCGCCTGCTGTCCGGCCCCGACCTACTGCAATCTTTGCCGGGCGTGCTCATGCGGTTCCGTCAACATCGAGTCGCTGTGTCAGCTGACATCGCTGAAATGTTTATGCAAGTAAAAATACGTGAAGAAGATCGCGACTTTCTACGTTATCTGTGGCAAGGAAAAGAATACCGAATGACGTCACTGATTTTCGGCGCCACGTGTTCGCCGACAACCGCTATCAACGTGAAAAACGTCAACGCTAAGAAGTACGAAAAAACTCATCCTGAAGCCGCCGCAGCAATAGTTCGTAACCACTACGTCGACGATTACCTCGACAGTTACGAAAACGAAGAGGACGCTATGCGCATAGCAACTGAAGTACGCAACATTCACCGAAACGCGCGACTACAACTGCGAAAATGGGTGTCGAACTCACCACAAGTACTTAAACCGCTGATCGACGAAGAAGGGTCAACGCCTGAAGATAAGAAACTCGCAGATGGCGCTAGTAGCGAACGAGTTTTGGGCCTCGTTTGGAAACATAACACTGACGAGCTCACATTCAACTTGGACCTCGCTCGCATAGCGAAGGTGACGCTAGAACGAAAAGCGCCTACGAAGAGAGAAGCATTGAAGATCGTCATGTCACTTTGTGATCCGATGGGCGTCGCCGCGCCGGTCGTCATAAAGACGAAACAGCTGTTACAAGAAGTATGGCACCGTGGGCCCGACTGGGACAACAAACTCGACGACGACCTCGCCGCTCAGTGGCGTGACTGGATGGTGCACATAGAAAATTTCCGCAACATCTCCGTGCCCCGCTGCTATCTACACTACAGTGACGCCGTGTTACTACAGCTACATTCGTTCGTAGACGCAAGCGAAACAGCCTACGCCGCCTCAGTATATTGGCGTGCCATCGCACCCGACGGCCGCGTTACGCTCACCTTAGTCTTGGCAAAACCAAAGGGGGCGCCGCTGAAGCTCACATCAATACGGCGCCTTGAACTGCACCGTGCCATTGATGAAATCAAACACGAAGAAGCCGAAAAGAGGATGATCAGCTGGCAGTACATACTTCCGGGCGTGCCGTTCATGGGCGGCGCCTGGGAGCGACTTGTACGATCCGTGAAGACCGCCCTGGCTGCAACGCAACAGAGCCGCTATCCGACCGAAGAGGTGCTGGTCACACTGCTCGCCGAGGCCGAGTATACAGTAAACAGCCGGCCACTCACACATGTCTCCGTGCACCATGAAGATGAAGAAGCCCTTACACCGAACCATTTCCTGCTGGGCGGGTCCGCTCTAACACCCGCACCCGGCACGTTCACCGACGGCGACCTGATCGGACGTGCCACCTGGCACGCGTCTCAACGACTCGCTGACATGTTTTGGGCGAGATGGCTCCGTGAATATCTGCCGGAGCTCCAAAACCGGCGGGAGCCACACAGTAAGGGCCCGGCGCTAAAGACTGGTGACGTGGTGCTTATTGTGGACAACACGTTACCGCGCAACACATGGCCCCGTGGAGTGGTAACTGCGACCTTCCCGGGACCAGACGGCGTGGTGCGAGCAGCGGACATCAAGACACAAGGAGGGACGCTGCGACGACCTACAAAGAAACTGGTCATCATCCTACCGAAGGCGACCGACCCATCACCGAATATTGACTGCAACGCCGCCGAAGACGACGATGCACGGCGGGAGGAATGTTCGGGACGGCCGCCAAACTGACGATTTTGTGTAAATAATATGATTTGTAAGTGTATAGATATTGACCATGTGATTGATTGACCAGTGCATATGAATGTGATTAGTGTCGTAGTTTTTAATATTTTGCTATGTTTTTAATGATCTATTAGTAAGTTCTCGATTTTGTATTCTGTAAGTTAGCGATGTTCGATTGTTTTATTACTGGGCTTTGTATTATAGTAAGTTCTCGAAATTTCATTGTAAATAGGTTAATTATCTATAGAAAATAAGTCTTTATTTTGTAAAGACCGGCGCTTACTTCAACAATAGAAACGGGATCATTTTTTGTGTGAACAATACAAAGGGATAATTGCACTAGTATGAGATAGATACATTGTATGAAAGAAAGGTCCGAGTTCTAACAAAGACTAAAATATTCTGGATAAACAATCGAAAGGAATTCGGCATTTGTAAATTGGCTGAGATTATTCTCGACTATTCCAGTAGTTTTACTGACTATATAAAGCGCGAAAGTTGAAGCGAGCAGTCAGTCTACTTTGTTACAGTCAGAGTTCAAGTTTACTTAGTGCAGTCAGTTTACTTAGTGCAGTCAGAGTTAGTTAGTTCAGTTTACTTAGTTCAGCCACTAGTCAGAGTTCAGTTTCCAGTACAGTTTTAGTTAAGTCAGTTAGAAGCTTACATGTAAAAAGAAAAGGAGGTCAATAAAGGAAGATTACAGTGAACAGCTATGCAATTCTCTAAGCTCAAATATTGTAAAAGCCTTGAGTGCAGTGGCTGTGACAGCAGTGAACACTAGCTTGAAATTCTCTAATTCGTTTTTCTCCGCTGTTCGATGCCAGCGCCACAAGGCTGTAGACGGCGTGATACAGAATTACTTGATTTGACAGTTCAAGTATGAAAATCGGAATTCTCCAAGCAAAACAGCGCTAACTTCGCTCTGCAGCCTCAGCGAACGCCTAGATTTTTTAATGTCAAAACAAAAGCTTGTATTTGGTGGCTGTTCGCAAGGATTTTAGTGAAAATAGAAGTGAATTATCAAATTAAATTATAAATATGTAAGTTCAAACTGTTTTATTTAAGTTATGGACCAAAAACTTATGTGAATTTTAAAAATACATCATCCAAAAAGGTTATGTAAAACGTAGTGATTATTTCCTCTGTGAGGTTATGTAAGAAACAATGTAATGTGACATCTTTACAGGGCCTGCTGGACTTTCTAGTACGTTGGTCATAATGGAAGAAGCCAATTTGTATATAAAAGACATCTGCCAGGGTCGTAGGATACCTACACGACCCTTTGATTCGATCTACTTATGTCTCATAAGCTCATATCATAACAACAGGCAGGCAGCTTAACAGATTGAGGAGTTTGACATCTTACCAAGGTAAATAAAAAGATACTCATAATTACTTGCAAGTTAAAAGATTGTAAGATTTTAGATAGGTGCAAGGTGCAAGTCAATCAAGAAATAGTAAGAGGACTTTGTTTGATAATCAAATTAATAATTAAATGTCAATGTCCAACTATGTTTTCATTGGTTTTTATATATCAATAGGATACCTGAGGATACCTAAATAAATAATAATGTTACCTGTTTTAGAAATATTATTGCATTATTGGATTACCAATATTAAACTCTATTTCTTTTTTCCAGATTCTGTGTAATTCATAATGATACTTATCCTTTTTGGCTATTGGGACTGCGAGTTATCAAAACTTAGGTGTAAGGGAAATTCCTTCGAATCACAGCATAGACAGTCAGCTGCCTGGAGACCCGTACCTACCTAGTTTAATTTGCGAAAGATATTTATTTTGAAAATAAAAACTCATTTTTAATACTTATAATCTTAAATTTAGTGGTCCAATATAAAATAATAATGTCTAGGTGTACATAAAATAACTGGGTCAACAATGTACAATCAAGAAAAGGTTTTGCAAATGTCAGATTGCAAACTAAGAAAACGAATAAGTTAGTAAGACCCGAATCTGTGAAATACCTAGATATATATGCATAAAAAATTGTTACACCCAACCCAACACACATGACGTGTCATTCACTCTAGATTCTGCCTTTCTATTGTCTAATTTAAAAATCTATCACAATGGCTTTCAGGATGTAACACATTGAATCTTATTTTTGTCACAAATGAAAAATTACCAAAGAAATGCAGCAATGTGTCACATACATCTGTCAAATGGAAGCGATTGCGATAGATTTTTAAAATTAGACAATTAGCCCCCTGGTAAGTATGTACCTGAATCATATCATAAATAATAAATACTTTATTTTTAAACCTCTTGTTTTATTACAATTTTATTAAAATAAACTACTTACATTCATTAAATAAAAGTTTGCGTTCACTGTGTTTTTCTCAGTATATTTGATAGATGACTAAGCTACAAATAAGTGCAAGTATTTTTTTTAAATGACGACACCTAGAATTAGCTTAGATTCTTGAGTAAAATTTTTTGATAAAAATAACTTAGTGCGAAGGGAAACTTATACAATCTTTGAAAATAGAGAACTAATTTTCCACACATTTTATGTCAAAATTCGTGTAGTTTAATTTTAAAGCAATGCATGAAATTATTCTCTTTGGAAAATTTATAGCCAGAAATAAAATGTCACGATTCAAATATTTAGTTTAAATAAACTATAAAGACACCTAGAAATGTAGGTGTCATCATTTATAAATATCACACTTACTTGAGCCCTAGTCTTCTATGAACATGTAGAGAAAAACACGGTGAACATAAGTAAACTGTTATTGATGTGTGAAGGTATATAACTCAGATAAAAAAGTGTATATAATTAATTTAGGTTTGAACCCATCAGGGTAAAAGCCTTCTTTATGACTTAAAAAATGATTTTCACAAATATGTAAGATTGCATCAAACATTAAAATTACTATGCGAAGGTTCATCTTCTGTGACCATCATGGAATATGTGGAAGGTCCAACTAAGATTTCCCTGAAAAAGAAAAACAATATTTATTAAAAGAAACATTAATTCAAACGTACCTACCCTAGGCATACTTTTGTAAAAAAATATTTCTCGCCTGCTATAAACTTTTAGACTGTCTTGTCGATGTCGGAATAGTATTGTCTTATGTTCCTAAAAATTACAACATAATTATGTTGCATATATTATTGCTTTAATAAAAAAATCAAGAAATTAGTTTTATGACTAAGAGAGGCTGAAGCATTTCTTTCTTCACTCTTTAACGTGAAAAGCACCAATCATAATTACATAGTCTAGCGACTAATTGTATATTTTTATTATTATTATAGAACATAAAAAAACAAAATAATACATGTTGGTGGCACTAATAAAAGATTACATATTTTTAACCACATTAAATACAGAAATTCATTACAGCTTATTAAGGAGGTACCTATGTTGTTTATCAAAATTGTTTATGTAAGTACATACATACATAGGCACTGGGAATAGATTTATGGTGAGGTGCCTATATTACCAGTAGCAAAGTTTAGACCACCAGCAATGGTGAGAATTCCACGCTCAAGTTCAGTGAGCTCCACCATATATACATCAACCCTACCAGCTGTACTCTGCCTAGATGCCTTCGCATATTGGCTTTTCAATTTATTGTAGCTTTTTGTCCTTTAAATACCTACTTAACCCGAAAAGTAAAGTAAAATCTAATGAGTAAGTATACCTAATTGATTGGGTAGGCATCAATAAATATAATCATCTAATCACAAACAACTACATCAAGTTGCCTTACCTTAGCCCACTGATTCCAATCTTGATTGAACACACCCGTTGCCATCGCTTTTTAAAATCCTAGCGACTTCTGTCCAACCATTTTACATCCTGGTTCTAGCATTGGCTGCACTGTACCTACTGTATTGTTGCATGTCCACAATTCCACATGTCCAGTGTCAAATATGACTTTGTTTCCAAAAGCCCAATCAGTTTGGCTGGGCTGGAGAGAGTGATGCATTACGAGAGGCCACTGAAAGTAAATAATTTTATTTATAAGTAACAAAATTTTGAACATTGATTTTGATCATGGTCTTACTTATATACCTAGATGCTTGTAATGTACACTTAAAATGTATGTATTGGAACCTTAATAATTATTTTATTTAATAACTTTACAAGATAGTTACCAAATGTAAACCCACAACTTTTAAGAGATAGGGTACTTAAGCCCTAATATTATTATAACCTAAAAATATACTTACTTCTTACTTTTTGTAGATTTCACTATAATCAAATCACTGCACACTTCTTGGTTGTTACGATATGAATGTGAACAATGAACGTGGAAGTAGAATATTTACAGCAAGTCTAACATTTCGTAAATAAACTCAAGTGGTTGGCGTGGGTCGCTCAACCCAGTCCAATGGCACTTGAAAATTCTTTGAATAGGAGTTTTTTTGGCCCGTTTTGCTTGTGATACATATTCTAACATTTTGAGTGTTGATTTGACCTGCTAAAGGTATTTTAAGTGATAAAGTACTGTGGTTCGTTTATTTGTTGTTAAGTACCTATAATTAATTACAGTGACATTTTTTTTTAAATTTTGCCGGCAAACTTTTTTTCATATTTACTGTATTTTTGTAATTTTCATAGAATTTTTACTTAAATAATGTATATTCAATCATTGCTTACATTTATCATACGTTAATGTTTGTAAATATTACTTTTATTGCAAGAAAATAGCCAAAATGTACTAGTCGAGAATTGATCGATTCTAAAAACAAAATTATGTCACCACTCTAGCACAGCCGAGAGAACAGCATAGCGATCACGCGGCCTAGAGATCGTCAGTGAGCTAACTGAGCTTAGTGAATTCCGTGATAACATGACGTGATCACAGCGGACGATGCTGCGGCTGTGACTGCTGTGATCACAGCATTCAACGCAGCCATGAAGCGTCTCTTAGAGAATTGCACTGCAGGCATTTATTTCTTCACCAACCCAGCAACTAACTACGTATATGTACCCGTCGCATCACCGCTTTGCATCACTTATACAGTCCACTACGGAAGGCGGGTACATTAATGATGTTCCTCTAGAAAGAGTTGAGCAATTTAAATACCTGGGGCATGTTCTAACCGTCGACCTTAAGGACCATGCAGACATGGATCGGGAGCGGAGGGCGTTGTCGGTAAGAGCAAATATGATCGCCCGTAGATTTGCACGATGCTCAAAAGAGGTAAAGGTTACGCTCTTCAGAGCATACTGTACTTCACTCTACACGTGTAACTTGTGGGCTGATTATAGTGCAAAAAGTTACAACGCCATCCGTGTCCAATATAATAACGCTTTTAGGGCAGTGTTGGGGCTGCCCCGTTACTGCAGTGCGTCGGGTATGTTTGCGCAGGCGAACACCGACTGCTTTCACGCAACTATGCGCAAGCGCGCCGCATCGCTGGTACGAAGGGTGCGGGCCAGTACCAACACTGTACTGGCGATGATTGCTAGTAGGTTCGACTGTCCTTACATCTGGCATTGTTCAAAGAGGCATGCCTCCAAGCCAATGCCGGACAGGAAGTACTGACGGCTGTCGTCTGTTATTTTTTGATTGTATTGCTGTTTCGTTTTAAATTTAAATCTTTCGTTTATTCTTATATTATTATTCTATATGACATTCTTAATTCAATGCACAAAATTTTAATTTCTATTTTATTTACCTAATTAATTTTGACATTTAAATATTACGCAATTTTATTATAATATCAATTTATTCATTTATTGTTATTTATATTTAGATCTAATATTGATTCAAATTTTTAATAATTATTTTTAATTCAATTTCCTCAATGTGACATTCTTCTGACATTATTCATTGGATTATCTTTTTTAATATGTTAAAATCAATGCAATTTGTAGCTAAATTAAAATATTAAATGTATTTTTGTAAATGGGTGTAATTTGCCTGAATAAATGGATATTCTATTCTAAAGGGTGAAACATTATAATTATTCCATCAGCCAAAGTATAGTATATGTCATTCTCACCATTTCTTCAAAGCCGAAATAGTTCTGCACGTAAAGCAGGTTCCACCACCAGCCTTCTTGGCAGACTTCAGCGTTCTTGGTGACTAGAGTTCCCCACATAGGACCTTCCGATATGCCATCCCATACGTATGCGTAGAACAGTACTACTGCAAGAAGTGCTGGAGTCAACCTATAAAAAAAAACAAAAAAACAATCTTAAAAGTTTTTTATGGAGGTTTTTAAAAAAAGTGAACATAATTTTCTCCTAATAACTAATAACCAAACGCTTTTTTAAAACTTGGGCTGATAAGCAATTGTACTTTATTTTTTGTTTAAGCTCAGGTCGAAACCTAAGCTTGAAATATATCGTTAATTCGTTTGACTATAAAGAATAGAGACGTTTCGATATAGACAGATCTGGAAAGGATCCAAATGTAAAAACATTGGCTAAATTGATACATAATTTTGATTTTTTTGACAATTTGTTTGTAACTTATTACTTTACAACTTATTTTTCTCCGCTAAGTCCTTGCTTGCATATTCACAGCTAAACAACAGCAGCACCAGCCACTTGTATTTTTTTTAGTGTGAAGTTTTTAGTGGTTGTCTAGTGGTTTGCCCACACGTGTAAGACGCAGGCGTCCTGTTTTCGATTCCCAGGAGGGGGTACAATTTATACTCGGTTTGGTTAGTGGTAGGGCTTATTTCAAATCCACCTGGCTAGTTACCACCATCGTACTTAAGTCGGACGCCTTACAAAAACTAAAAAAATCTTGTATTCCGGCAGATGTAAGACAGTCTGGGGCCCTATTTTTGAATCGTTCGTATGACATAGTTTTGTCGCATGCGACTTATGTCACTTACTCGTCTTCCAAGTCGTATGACGCCGAATTTCCGTATTTTTTAATCGTTTGTTTCCGGTGCTGCCAATATAAACGAAATGTTGGATTTTATCCGTTCCACGCAGAATTTAGAGAAAACTGGTTATTACCGCAATGAAAACGAAACGTAATATCCATGTTTCTATCGGCTGTTACATAAATATCTTTGTTTTTTAGTAGAAAAGAATATCATTCGCCGTACCGTATCGCTCGACTGTTAACGAGTGGGTAGGGGCACTCGTTGCGGTCGAGCGATTCAAAAATATGGAAAGTCATATGTCGAACGAAAATCAGTAGAAACGAGCGCTCGACGCCAGCCGAACGATTCAAAAATAGGGCCCCAGGTCTTCAGTGGCGAGGATTAGGTTTAGTGCGCTTACACTTTCGGCCTTATTGTCACTTAATATCTGGTGAGGTGAAGCACTATCCCGTTGTCTACAAAAAACTTACCTGATGTATCTTTGGAACAGCTTCCACGGTGCAGAAGTGTCCCCTCCAGACCGATGTGCGGTCAAGGTCCCACTGAGCAGCAGGAAGCAGTCGGTGAACACCCATCCCGCGCGACACCATGACCATAGTGGGGAACTTACTGTCTGAAAACAAATTAATTAAAATGTTATTTTATGTGAGGTTTTTGGCAATCATACAATTTTATTACTACCTATAATATTACAATAATATTATATGTAGTATGAAATAAAGCCGCTGATCTCAGCAATATTTATTTTTGATCCTTACAATGTTTTTGAGACATTATCTATCACTATCTGCATTAAGTCATTTAAATATTTTATAAAAATTTATTACAAATATAATTTCAATAATAAATAATTATGTTTGTTTGTTGTTGATCAAGGATACAAGGAAAAGGGATGAAATGAGGGTCTAAATTTTGTTTGGAACAATAATACGGGAATCGGAATGGGAACGGAAATGGAACGAGAACGGGATATTGGATAGGTACTATTCTGTTGAAATCAAAATACTGAAGTCTGCGCAGATGAAGTTGAGAGCAAAGGTTTGTATTTTATAAAAAAAAATTGCAAATATAACAAACCAACGGTCCATACTTAGATCAAAAGCGGTATTTTTTTGAGATTTTTAATTTATGTTTTATTTTACCGCCTACATAATTATAATAGCAATAGCTTAGATAAGAATATGAGCTGTCTCAAAGTATTGAATAATAATTATTACTGAATTGAATGTATTCACATCACACAGAATAATCAATATTAATTAACTGTTAATAATAAAAATAAAAGTATAAAATAATACCAGAACGTGATTAAGACTACTATGTAAATAAAATGTATAATGTTGATCATACGCTAATTGATTAAAACGAACTTATTTATAAAATTAAATAGCCGACAGAAATTTCATGGTTTTTGACCCCCTCCCCCTGAACTTTTCACGGCTGCCCCACCCCCTAGCTAATTTAAATGATTTTGAAATGTGACGTTACGAAATTTAGGACCCCTCCCACCCCCTTGTCACACAATGTCACACTTCGTCGATCCCCTCCCTCCTCCTCAATGTGTGACGTAATTTATGAATGGCCCCGTGGTTTTGTGGTTTTTAGTTTAAACAAATGCTATTTATTAGGTGCTTAATTAATAATATTGAAATATTATCCAATTTAAAAAATATACCTAAAGAAAGAAGAAGAAAGAAGAATAGTAAAGTCTATGTCCAACGGTGGAACGTGTAGCACCAAAAAAGCTATTAAAAGAAAGAAAAACCTCCTTCAAAAATCTTAAATACTCGGTTCATAAACATGGAAGTTATGGTTGAACATCCGTCTAAATTCATACAAATACTCAAGCGTCAGAAAAATCGCACCTCCTCGAAAAAAATTTAGACTTGGCCACTTGCTACTGCTAGCTCATGTCTGATTAAGTTAATGTAATATCTATTGAAAATACATTTAATGAGCTTTTAATTAATAATTGTTGGGTTTAATAAACATAACAGTTAATAGCTTGCGCCACCATAAAAGGGGAATAAAACGGGTCAATTCAAGAAAATGCGGTTAAAACCACTATCAAAACGTTGGAGAAAACACACGTCATCAGTTTAGTTGAAAAAATAAATATCCAAGATGGATACTATTGCCCATGAAGTTGCTCAAGTGAAATTGTAAATTGAAAAATATATACCTACTTACGGCAATATAATGCTCGAAATCGGAATCTTAGTAATTAATTTTGTTCGACAATTTTCGATCTAATACGGCGAAAAATTTTGAAATACTTATTGAGAATTTCCGGAAAATCTCAAAAAGTTACCGACCAATTTTGAGAATTCAAATTGCACTCTGCAATTCGCCATGGGCAGATTTTCACACATGGCTACCTCTCATATCTGCAACACTACTTACAGGCAAATGTCACAATTTCATAAATCAGGGCATACTCGATCACGAAAACATAAAAATTTTCAATGTTAAAAATTTTTTGCCTGTTTCCATCCCACTCATCCTTTGAAAATCTCGAGAGAGCATAATCAAGACTGAAATATCATATCAACCTTGTCTTCAAAGACTTCGAGTAGGTAAAGTATCCTTTTGATTTCATATGTGCTTAAATCAAATTGACCCGACCTTGATCTCATTAGAGTTTTGTCATTTCATTACAGAATGTGGGGTGAGTCATTTGGATATGGCACGCGCACCGCACGCCAGCGCGCAGCGCTTGGAACCCTGCCAATGTTAACAAATGGAGTAACAGACAAACAAATCTTATTTCCACCGAGCACCGAATGACCACTGCTCCTTTGTTAATATTGCTTTTAAATGCTTACTAGTGATGTGCACGAAATGTTAAAGTCTAAAATACCAAATGTATTTTTAGGTAACCGGCCGCGCGTCAAAAAATTATTTCCGCTTTATGGTAAACGCACATTAAGTGAATAATTTTAAAACTATTTATTTTCTTGTTATGTAAATTTTAGGTTAGGTAATTTTAGTTAATTTTTTTACTATCCAACTAGGCACAGGTTTAATTTTTATTTTATTTATTAACCTCCAACATAATAAACAATGATACAAGCAATAAGGACATATAAGAGAATCAGCATAATGCTATTACAATTATATATAAAAAGCAACAAAAATATTACAAATAAAAATTACAAATTATGATAATTCCTGAATAAATAATTAAATTAAAAAAAAAGAACTAGATATGAAAAACTTAGCCTAAAACCAATCGAAATATTTATGTAAATTAAATGCATAATGTGCTATAAGAGCGCTCTTTTGAATTTGCGATTGCCATCTATGAATATAATTATCCTGATCTTTAGTCCTACTCACGCTTTTTACTTCTCTGATAAGACGGTTTAAGGGTGCGTTATAACTAAGATTGGATTTGCTATAAGATTCCACGAGAATGTTAAATCTTGAAGGTCGAGGAAGTTTTAATGGAAATGGAGCTGAAAATGAGAGTGTTGTAATCGAGGAACATCAAAGATGCCATTCGCTAGTTTATATATAAACAACAAGTCATGCATGCGTCTTCGATCCGAAAGGGAATTCATTTTGAAGTGATCCAATCTCTCTTCATACTTTAATAGTGTTTTACCAAGGTTGCAGGAATAAGTGAGGTGCCATAGAAATCTCTTTTGGATGCTCTCAAGTCTTTTTTTGAAAATGTCATAGAAAGGATTTCAGACCACGCTGCAGTACACGCTGAACCCGAGTTTCTTAAATCCCTTAGAGCAAAATCGTGTCTAAGTATATGAACATTGAACCTCAATTTTCAATCTAACAATACCTACTCCAAGATCATTCACTGTGTCGATGTCTTTCAAGGTGACATTCTTGATTTTATATTGATAGTTAGGGGTGATCTTTTTTCTTGAGAAGTGCATACTAATGCACTTGGAAACATTCAATTCCATCCTGTTTTTCTCATACTAGTCCACAAGGCGACAGAGATCACTTTGCAATATTATTGTATCAGCGGGAGTATTCACGACTTTATAGAAATTTAAATCGTCAGCAATCAAAATGTAATCGGAATTTAGGAAGCATTTACCGATGTCGTGAATAAAAAAATTGTTTTTTTTTAATTACGTTCATAGATTTTAATACTTTTTTTTCTATCTTCCTTCCTTACTAATAACAAATCTAGTGATTATCTAAATATATGTAACTTAAGATCAAGAGTCGATCATAATTTAACTTTTGTTCTTTTAAGGGTGCCGTACCCAAAGGGAAAAAACGGGACTCTATTACTAAGACTCCGCTGTCCGTCTGTCTGTCTGTCTGTCTGTCTGTCACCAGGCTGTATCTCATGAACCGTGATAGCTAGAAAGTTGAAATTTTCAGAGATGATGTATTTCTGTTGCCGCTATAACAACAAATACTAAAAATAGAATAAAATTAATATTTAAGGAGGGCTCCCATACAACAAACGTGTTTTTTTTTGCCGTTTTTTGGTACGGAACCCTTCGTGCGCGAGTCCGACTCGCACTTGGCCGCTTTTTTTTGTTTGTATGCTAATCTACTTAATAATAAATAATGTATATCAAAATGGCATTGGTGAATCAGTGGGAACTTCCGAGATGTAATCATGCGGACATCGACAGAATCGCAAGACACCATTTACATCACTAGACACGTAAACGGTTATAGCCGTTACGCAGATGCCGCCAATAAGCACGGCTAAGGTAATCGGTCGGCGATGTTATAACATAAATACGCACAGCGGAAACGGCATGCATGTGATTTTGGAAATGCTAATCCTCATTTTAGGTACTATCCATGCAAATTGATAAACGATGGAACCTTGTCACATTAACATCCACGCTGACGTCATCCGCAAGTAAAAATGACATGTAACAATAAAATTCTAATAGGTACCTCATTAATTATGAATTATTATTTTCAATAATATAGGGTTATTATTCTAAGGGTAGCGTCCAATGGTACCTATAGGTAAATAAAAAAAATACAATAATGTTTTTCGTTTTTGAGGATAAAAAAATGGCCGCCAAGTCCCCTATTTTGCGTGGATAGTATTTTGATAGCCTACGACGTTTTCTGCAAACCTCAAATTTTGCTAGAGTTTATCGTTATAAACCTTTTATTACAAAACCTTTTTTCACATTTTTGGTCTCCAAAAATGTCTCCAGTAAGCTACAGCTTACTTCCGCAAAAAATGTGCAAGATGCACCGCCCGCCCGCCCGCAAAAAATTACATGCACACCACAAAATATCAGTGCACGCATTTAGCAAGACAGCAACACTTCTTGCACCTTCACCAACTAGACTACACGTGTTTCGGTGTTTCTCCGTGGTGCATCTTGCATATATTTTTTGCGGAAGTATGCTACATAATTTTTTTTCCACAATGGTTTGGGACTTCCGCCAAGTGACACCTGAATCAATCAAATACCAAAAAATATCTAAAGCTCCCACGTACTTCGGAAGGCACTTTTAGCCGTTGGTCTCGGCTGCATTTGTATTTCGACATCAGCCATTTTTATTACCGACTTCAAAAGGAGGGAGGTACTCAATTCGACCCGTTTTTTTTTGTATGTACACTGATTACTCGAAGACGGCTGAACCGATTGAAATGATTCAAACGTTATTACATTAGTTAAAGTACCAAGTTGGTCCCATTTTTTAAATTTTGAAATCGGTTCTGTACTTTTCAAGTAATCTTGAAAAAAAGCACGAATAGTATGATTTTGTGTGAACTACCTCGATGATCAGTCGTATAACTTCTTTGTTTATGAACTAAATAAGATAATTATTTTTTTGTTGGAAAAGGGATATCTTAAGTGTAGTTCTTTAACCGACTTAAAAAAAGGAGGTTCTCAGTTTGACCAGCATGTATGTATGTTTCTCCGCGATTAACTCACGTTTGGCTGAGCCGATTTTTCTACCTAAATAATATACCTACACTACCTAATACAAAAGGTACCTACACTAAAAATTTAAAAGTTTTTAGAATAAAAAAAAAGGAATTTGTTCTCCAGCCCCACCCGACTTCAATAGACGTGTTTTTATTATTAATAATATTATTTCTTGCTTTTTAGAGGTAGGTTTTTGAAGTCGGTTTTTTGTTTTTTTTAAAACAATTTTTAATGTCCCCATTGCTGGGGCACTGGCCTTTATAGGTGGATAAGTAGGTTGGGGCATAACCCGCCACACGGGCACAATGCTGATTGGTGGGTGTTAGCGACTGCAATTGTAGCCCGGTCCAATGGCTTAACATGCCTTCTTCCGAAGCACGGAGGAGCTCTAAATAATACATTTTTGGTAGCTTTCGCAAGGGTGGGTACACTTGCGAAAGTATTTTTTTTTATAATAGGCAAGCGCTTGCCCGCTACCACATCTGATGGTAAGCGATGATGCGACCTACGATGAAACGCGCTTTCCTAGAAAAAATCTATTACCTTAATATCCGCCAATCACATTAGGGGCCATCCATAAATTACGTCACACGAATTTCATGGTTTTTGACCCCCTCCCCCGTCCTTGTCACAGCTGGTCACATTTGTGAGACCTCCCCCCTCCCTAGTGTGACGTCACATATTTTACAATTTTGCATCTTGAAATAATTATGGAATTAAAAAACAGTTCAGAAATTTGTTATATTTCAATTTAAATGATTTCGGAATGTGACGTCACAAAATTAAGGACCCCTCCCACCCCCTTGTCATACGTTGTCACATATCGTCGACCCCCTCCCTCCCCCTTAACGTGTGACGTAATTTATGGATGGTCCCTTAGCAGTCGTGGTGGGTTATTGAGTCATCCTCTTTGTCCAACCATAAGGAGGTCCAGCAGTGCTATTCTCTAACTAAAACATGCAAATTCACTAACAGTCCTCGTTTCGTCGAGTTTCTGACAGATGTCTTCAATAAAAACATTAAAATTTCGTTATTGTAAGTCTGAGCTGAGTTAGGTAATTCAGAGAAAAAATGCTTTTTATATTACGCACGTTGTACTTACATCTAGTAGGTTATAATATAGCTTTCTTCAATTTTGTAAGTTCTCCTAGATATACTTTTTATTGTAACCAGTTTTGTAAGTAAAATAAAAAAAAAATGTCATTTAGTTAATTGAATCGGGCAACACTTGGCGAAAGTCCCAAACCACAGTGAAAAAAGAAGAAATATATATGTAGCTTACTTCCGCAAACAATATGCAAGAGGCACTGCCCGCCCGTCCGCAAAAAAATGCACATGCACTCACAAAATATATGTACCTGCATTTAGCAGTTTTCATTAAAATGTTATATAGGTAACCATTGTCACTAGGTAAAAAGTAATAGATTCCAAAGAGTTTAACCAGTAATGGAAATATGACTCCAGTCAGACAGCGCTGCAGCAGCGACGAACTATGTGCCCCAGCATTACTGCATCATTTAATATGATCATGATGGTAGCGACTCACCTCCGTGATTTTCAGTCTGTTGGTGTACGGCATGACAGCTACGGGCAGGAACTTGTGGGCTACAAGTAGGGCCAGGGTGGCGATGCCACGTATGCCATGGATGCAGGCCACCTCATCATCAGTGCAGGGAGCTACCAGCTTACCCACTGACTGATACAAGGAGAAGGCGCTGAAAAAGCTATCTGTGAACAAAAGAGTGTATTATTGCCTTTTACAAATTTTAATTATCACACAAGGGGTTTGATAATGATTAAAAAAACCAGCCAAGTGCGAGTCGGACTCGCGCACGAAGGTTTCCGTACCAAAATAAGGCAAAAAAAAACACGTTTGTTGTATGGGAGCCCCCCTTAAATATTTATGTTATTCTGTTTTTACTTTTGTTATTATAGCGGCAACAGAAATACATCATCTGTGAAAATTTCAACTGTCTAGCTATCACGGTTCAAGAGATACAGCTAGCCTGCCTAGCATGACCGATTTATATCGCGTGATATAGCGTTTTATCACGTTTAACTGACAAAAAAACAAAGGAATTTGACAGTTGAGAGTCGATAAAATGCTATTTCACGTGATATAAATCGGTCATGCTAGGCAGGCTGGTGACAGACAGACAGGCAGACGGACAGCGGAGTCTTAGTAATAGGGTCCCATTTTTACCTTTTGGGTACAGAACCCTAAAAATCATAACATTGAAGTGATAGGTATGTACTAACTACAGCTACACACTGACGTCCATTATACAGGTACGCCGTATAATGGACGTCAGTGACAGCTACACCATTCGGGGGTGTATTAAAATCACAACTAATATTTTTATTCATTATCATAATTATTAGTAAGCAAATTCTTTATATTTTTACTGTTCCGTCTGGATGCTACGGATGAGTCGATTTTTGTAGTATTTTTTCTAATAATTGTGATTGCCTAAAATCTAAAAATTCAATAAATATTTTATCGTTATAAATCTGATAATAACAAAATTCTATAACTTACCACGCACTTTTAACGCGTGGAGTATTTTTAACAACAAAGAAGTTCTACCAAGTTTCTTAATAATTATGAAACTTTGTAAAACTTGTTTATAGAATTTTCGAAAGTTCGTAGAATTCATTTTATTTAATTATTGTGTTTTAACTTCAATGACATCAAAACTTAACTATTTCCAATAATCGTGAAAAGTAATAAATAGTGAGTGTAAATGGTAGAGTTTATTAACATTAAAACAATATAATGATAATTTTATTTTCTTCATAATTATAGTTAGTGGCAAAAAGTAAACATTCACGAATATTTCAGTATATACCTATGAGGGTATAAGAGGAATACCGTCTCTGCGTACAACATTATATCATCGTCGTGACACGTTTGGAAAAAAATTCGTATCGGGTAACAGTGTGACTCGATGCGAATTTTTATTTTCATCTAGTAACACTGGTGATACGTCTTTTTTTTCCAAACATGTACAACTATTTACGAAAAAACTGTTATTAGATGAGAATGAAATTTCGCATCGAGTCACACTGTTACTCGTTGCGAATTTTATCCTCAACTAGTCAGTGTGACACGATTCAATATGACTCGATGAGAATATAGGCATACGACGGCACCTCAGACTATAACATGTTGACCCTGTGACCGCCTTTATGCCCTACGTAATAAAAGCTGTTTTCGCAGTTAAACTGTATAATCTTACGTGCTGTCGTGTGTACGTTAAATAGCAGCGTTACTACAATTCAATGTTACTTTATAATATTTTACCTTTCTTCTCTGGAACCTCTACTGCTACTTCTTCCTCTTTCGTCTCTTTCTGATCGCATTCCTCTTGATCGTCTGTCTCGCTGTTCTCCGTCTTTTCTGACTTTCTCCCAGAAAAGAAGTCTTGAAGAGTCGCAGCAAGCACCACCAGAGCGACGATAGCATAGAGGGATCTGAAATAAGAATTTTGAATATAAAATTATTAAAAAAAAATTGTACTAATTTTACGCGATCAAAATGAATTTAATGGATTTTAAAACCTACATAAAGAATTAAAAGTACTGAAGAGTTATTGGAAAAATATTAGAGACAATTCAAGAGGTCATGGTTGTTTCCTTTTTATTATAATATTGATTTGGTTTGCGAGTAATAAAAATTAATTAATTGGAAGCTTTCAAACAGCGTTGAACAGATGACACTATACTAGTCCATAAGTATATCAATAAAGATCTATTAGATACTGTTTGACCCATAGACTTAGAAAAATTTTCAGTTTGACCCTTCAAATTACGCATTCAAATGTATGAACCAATTTGCAGTCTGAATTTCAGAGTAAAGGATTTCTGCGTATACATTTATTTGAATGTTACGAAAACTTAATTATTTTCAATTCGTTTTTAGATTTTGTGTTCAAGCTAATTTTCCAAACGTCTGAATTTGACGGGCCTTTTTAGAGAGAAAATCACTCACACTTACAAAGTCAGAAAAATCGCCACGGGCTATAATAGTTGCTAATGAAAAATGGCACCAGATGAATCAACTTAGACTATTCCTCTACCTCTTTAAAATGGCAATCAAAATTCAAAACATTAGCCAAATAAAGATTTGTTTCTCTTCTTCTTTGTTTTCTTCTCGTTTTCTTTGAGGTTTTGCCTCTGCCTCTATTCACGTTATAGTACCTTGGTTAAAAGTTGCAACTAAATCTTAGGTTAAGGTCTCCTTAACTTTAAGGAAGCTGTCAGTTACACTGAGTTTCTGTCAAATCCGACAACTTTTTTGAAATTAAGATGGCCTTAAATTTAAGGCTGGGTTGCACCATTTTGACTTAAAACTTTAACAAATACAAACTTATCTAACTCGGTGACAGCGTCGCTGTCGTCTATGGCGTAACCTAGGAAACAATATGTAATAACACCTTAGTTACACTTTTGACCACTGGCTCAGATAAACTTGTCTCGTGTACTGTTAAAGTTGAATCAAGATGGTGCAACCGAGCCTTAGATTCGTTTGAGTATTTGGGCGTTACTAACAGTGTCAATATAGTCGGCAGCTCCAACCACTCGTCCCACCAATCGGGGTTGTGCGTGTGGCAGTCCCTTGGGTCGACCTTGACCCTCACCACCAATCCGCTGGTGTGCTGGTAGTGCTTCAGGGCGTCCTTCAGCACCACCTCCACATCCTCAGGAGCACACGCTGTGGGCACGCATACCCCCCAGCTCAACGTTGAAAAGCGCGGCACGAAGTGACCTGGCTAAACAAAGCAAGACAACGCTTAGTGCTGATATAAGAAATTTGAAGTTCATACTAGTACAAAGAATAAAGGACATCATCCATGTTTCATACATTTTTGGTCCAAATATGTAAGTGCCGGCTAAAAGACAAAAGTGCTTTATTCTGATAGATTTTGTCCACTTAAGCATTTTTTATTATGGCACCGAAGCTGCAGCACCGCTTCACATTTGTGTCAAAATGTATGAAAAGACAGACTTTTTAAACTCAATTAAAATCTAGTACAGTGGTGCTACAGCTTCAGTGCCATAATAAGAAATGCTTAAGCGGACAAAATCTATCAAAATTTGCTTTTTGGCCGACTGTTTTACATTTGTGCCAAAATATATGAAAAGTCAGACTTTTTGAACTTATTTAAAATCAAGTATAGCGGTGTTACAGCTTAGGTGCCATAATAAGAAATACTTAGGTGAACAAAATCTATCAGAATAAAGCACTTTTGCTTTTTGGCCGGCACTTTCACATTTGGACCAAAATGGATGATGTCCTTTAATGAGTTATCAGAAATTTTTTCCTACTTTTACCATTTTTTACCAATTTACCTTTTTACCGAAATTTCCATCATCCATCAGCAAAATTAATTGTCCCCACTGCTGGGGCACAAGCCTTCCTTGTGGGTGGATAAGGAAGATAAGCCATAACCCACCACATGGGCCCAATGCGGATTGGTAGGTGTTAACGATTGCAAATGCAGCCAGGACCAACAGCTTAACGTGCCTTCCGAAGCATGGAGAAGCTCGAGATAATAAGTTTGTGGTCCTATGACAAACCCTTGCGAAAGTTGCTTAGCTTCCGCTATCGCCGGGCCAGGCGCTAAACCACTGAGCCATCGAAATCCTCAGTACCAATATTTACCTTACCTTACTACTGGTCAATGAAAATAAATTACTCCTAGTGCAGTTTATTCTGCAAAACATCAGCATTCGTTTGAAACATCTAATTAACATATTTTGATACACTTAGTATTTGCTAAATGGTCGGTGACTTTATCTCATTAATTAAGAAAGCTTAGCCTTTGCCCTTTTGTACAAAATAATAATGATACAAAAATAACAACAGGTATGTTTTTTACAAAGGCTTTTCATGAAAGGCACCCCTAACGCGGCATGTATTATTTTATAAACTAAATAAATCCTTTTATGTTTCATCTATGGGTATTCAAATTAATTAATACACAAGAACCCAAACAAAAGCCTTTGTTAGGACTGCGCTCTTTTTGTCCGTTATTAAATTGGCAAAATTGGGCGTAAAGCGATTAATGAAGATGAATTTTAGCTGCCCTTTAGGAAGAGTGGTAAAATTTGCCCAATAAACATTCCACCCGCGCGTTTTCTTTCACATGGTAAAAATAACAAGAGTAAGAATAAAAATGCACTTTTCGAAATTTGAAGTTAAATCTTCTCAATTTAGACTTTTTCTCTTACGTCATAATTTTTACTGTTCACTTTCATACTTGAAAGTAGTTACTAACATTTATTCTGTACTCAGATCAGATTGGTCGTGCAAGTAGAGGATTCAAACTATTCCAATTTAATTTATATTCATTATTTACTATTTACCCCATCTCCACCATGTGAGATTGGATGAGATTCAGCTCGACCCCCTCCCCCCTAAATCCTTCACGTAATTAAGAGACGCCTCCTTATCTTGGAACAGTCCTGACGGTATCTACAGGGTTGCATTTTGATAGGGTCGAAGTAACCTAGCCCTATCATAGTGCATAAGAATACTAAAAGAACAACTCACATCATCGATCCGACTCTTAATCAGGTTCTTGGCTAGCGCCAGATGGACTGGCAGCTCTAGATCCGGATGTTCCGCCTTCACGTCCAGGCTGGCTAGGCAGTACTGCCCCTGAACCTTCACCACACTTCCCGTCTCCAACTGTACGCGCGCCCTGCTGCTCAGGCACTGGTCAAAGTCCCCCAACTGGATGCCGTTACCTTGGAGCAGTCCCGAGGGGATCTTAGCGGTTGCGTCGAGCACTGTAATAAAAAAGTAATACCGCTAAGAGTGATTACAAAGTTCGTTAAGGTTCTAAACATTAGCGGGCATACTATCTTTATCATAAGTGGTGAAAAGATAAATTTGTCAAGTTAGTTTAATCGTTTCTTAATAAAGCTATTTTTATATATTTTATTTATTTATTTACAATACCAGTTATAAAACACAAACGCCAGATCTTTTTAATTCGATTTTAGTTACAAAATAAGGCATTTAGTATTGTCTAATTAAATTGTAATCGTATAAACAATTTATTCCGAGTCAGCCGTTTCTGTAATATTAAAAAACAGAAACAATAAGCAAAAGTCGTAAAACATCAAAAAAAGGAACAATTAATACTTTTGCAGTATTAATTGTGGTAGTATCCATGATAAAATACTGTTTGGTTTACAAAACAGAGCTTACGGAAAAGAATCTCAATGTCATTTTGATAAAAGGATTCCATTAGTAACATGTTGTGCGGAGCCCTGAAATTTTCAGTATTGCAGTCTTCGGGGACCTTGCTGTGAAGGTTATCACGCGAATGTCGTTCCAGTAACAAGTACATAAAACTCCACTTTTATTCCCTTAAGCACCACTTTTTTGAGTGACAGTAAACATAAGCCCGTTTATTGTCACTTAACAGGTGTGTTTTATTTCTAATTTGAGTTATTATACCAATATACAGGGTCATTTTGTATTCACCATCCAAATTTTGAGGATATTATGTTCAGTCCATGTAACTGAACAACTGTCTCTAAGATACACATGGTCAAATATGTAAAATAAAAATCAACTTTCCATACAAATCAAAGAGATCACGTGATCAACTTAGTATTGGATGACCAAATTTTTTGGCGAAATTTGACTTATGTTTCTTAGAGAAAGTTGTTTAGTTTCATGGACTGGACACATCCTTAAAATTTGGATGACCCGATATATTCTGTGATTATATTTTTTCAAATGTTAAAACTCGTGATTCAAAAATTATTTCTATCATAAATATTTTTTGCTTTAGTTTAAAATTTTTAGCATAACTTGTCAAACCAAAAACAATTGTAATATTTAAAATTGCTTATTGTTAGTGTCATCGTGCATCGTTCCAAATGTATAGGTATATGAGTTTTCCCCAAAAACATATTCGCTCACTAATGTAAACAAAGTAATATTGATAATTGTATTGCGAACGTAAACTAACATCAAATGTGCCCTTGATTAGAGAACCACGTCTCGGTCGGCATAATTGATTGCACTTATTTCTTGTAACAACTGTTGCTGAAATCTCTGAATCGTTGCCAATACAAATAAAGAGTTTAATCTGCACGAAACAATGCGTCTTGTGTATTAATTATTTCGAATACTAATAGTTAAAATTAAAATTCTGTTATAGTAGTTAGACGAATTTATTGTTGCTTCTTGTTTACATACTCATTATACAATTAATGTATGTAATGTGTAATCTTATCGTATGATATAATAATCTATAACTGTACGTAGGTATAAATGCATAAAAAAAACCGGCCAAGTGCGTGTCGGACCACGCGCAGTAGGGTTCCGTAGGTTCATTATACCATACCATATTTTAATACCGCTATCATTTTTCGTCTGAAAAAATAACTTTGTTTTTCACAGTGTTTGTATGAATGACAAAGTTATATTTGCGGTTTTGGAAAATGTACTATATCTTGAAAACTAATTACTATATCTCGTTCAAACCAATTTTTGTTGAAAGTGTTTATCAAGATCTATAGCTTATATTTTTTTTATATTTTTCACCCTCTTACTTTAAAAGTTAAAGGGGGGGGGACACACATTTTACCACTTTGGCGGCAAATATCTTTCAAATGGTTGACTTTGAAAAAAAATAGTTTTAGAAACCTCAATGTCATTTTTAAAGACCTATCTATAGACACCCCACAAGTATTGGTTTGATGAAAAAAAATAATTTCAGTTTCAGTTCCATGTATGGGGAGCCCCCCCTTAATCTTTTATTTTTTTTATTTTTGTATAAAAATCGTAAAGCGGTTCACAGAATACACCTACCTACCAAGTTTCAACTATGTAGTCCTAATACTTTTGGAATAAAGTGGCTGTGACATACGGACGGACAGACAGACAGACAGACAGACAGACAGACATGACGAATCTATAAGGGTTCCGTTTTTTGCCATTTTGGCTACGGAACCCTAATAGTCTCTTTAAAATGGAGTGGGAGCCTGGAGATCTGTAATACAAGCCCCTCGGGGATCCTAAATAGTATGGACTCCAGTCTCTCACAAAGGTTTTATTTGTAAGCTTTAGCTCGTGTACCTATATTTAAGTATTGTAACAACCTTTGTGAAGAGTAAATAAAGAATATTTATTATTTTTATCATAATTAATTAAAATGAATTTTTGTATGCGTAATAATAAACCATGTCAGCTTAATGACATCCATGAATTTAATGAATGAATATGCTATATGCTACCCATGTGAAGTTAGAATGAGGAAAAATTATAAAGTTCAAGGATTTATAAGTTTTATAATGTAAGTAGAAACTGATAGCAAAACAGACATACTTACTGTTGAAAGCCCATAACTTCGTTCCCCGTAATTGCCTCAAGACGATTTGTCCGTGACGTCTACATTCCGGGTTATGAATGCGCGAGAAATTCGGCGCAAAAGTTGGGAAGAATGCATAAAAGTCCTCAAATTCACTCTGGAGTAAGTTTCGTCGGTGCAAAGCATCCGTCACGTGTTTCAAATTACTTTCACTTTTCGGTAACATTTCACGGCTGTCAAAAAGAGTTTCTCTAGACGATTTATCCTTTTTCCCATGGTCTTTCTCAGTTTGCTTTTTGTGTTCAGTTTCAAGTTTACTGTCAAGTTTCTGTTTAGTTGACTTTTCCTCCTTCTTTTTTATATCTGGATCTAATTTGCTTTCAATTTTCTTGCCTGTACTTTTAATTTCTTTTTGTTCTATGGGTATTGTTTTAGTTCCCTCTTTTTTGAGTTGTTCTTTCTTTTTTTCATCAGATAAATTAACGTCTTTTTTATCGTCTCTCTTTGCAGATGCTAAAGGGGCCTCAGGCTTGATTTGTTTGATAGATTTCTTTAAATCTTGTTCTTCGATTTTTTGTTTGCTACCTAAGTTGTAATCTTTTTTTAGCATTTCTGGCTTCTTGTTCAACTTTTCGTTTTTTTCGTCTTTTTCTTGCTCATTCTTTTCCACCTTATGCTTTGATCCTTCTTGCTTTTCTTTTGTTTTTTCTAAAGTTGGGACCTTATTCATTTCTTTTGGTGTATATTTTTCATCTGGTGTTGAGCTTTTTTTTGTAAATTCTATTTTAATTTCAGTCTTTTTTTGAGGCTTTGGTTTAGGTTGATCTACTTCACTATCACTATCGTCATCATCGTCATCACCGTCATCATCGTCATCGTCACTACTGACGTCCATAACTCTTTTTTTTATAGTTTCTGTCTGTTTTAATTTTAACGTTTCTTTAGATTTGACACTTACTTTTTTTTTACTAAGCTCAGCAATGTTGTTACCCTGATCATTATCCTCCTCATCATCATCTTCGTCATCGTCATCTTCTGCATCGTCGCTTTTATTTATGTCTTTGGCTTTAGTAGATAACACTTTCACTTGTGATGGTGATTTAATACCGAAAGATTTCTTTATTGTTTCTTTTATAGAATCAGTACTTTTTTCTTTCAGATCATTGTTTTTCTTATCATCTAAATTGAAATTATCATCTTCATCATCGTCTTCATCGTCATCATCATCTTTTTTTCCCACTGTATCTCTTGCTTTAGACTTTAATGAGGTTTGGGATTTGATTTTTTGTTGTTCTTGTTTAGTTGGTTTTGATGTTTTATCATTTTTTTTGCCACTAGGAGATGTAATTTTGCTGCCAATGATTATCTTGAATCCATCATCGTCGTCATCATCGTCATCATCATCGTCGTCATCATCATCGTTGTCGTTATCACTATCATTTTTATCATCGTCACTTTCGTCGGCACTGTATTTGTTTTCTTCACTCACCGTTTCCTTGGGATTTATCTCTAATTTTAACCTAGATGTACTTTTTTCACCTTTGTTCACTGTTGGATCACCTTTAGGCTTAAACACTGTATCACTACTAAAAGAACCGAAATTATCATCATCATCCTCATCATCTTCATCACTTTTATGTTTTAACTTAAAGGTTGGCTTTATTTCCGAAGTTTTTTGATTCACAGATTGTAACTTCTCACGAGTCGCTTTCTTCAATTCATCATAACGTTTCACACTTTCGATTTTATCACTATGCAACTTGCTGCCCTTGAGTTCATTAACGTCACAATCGTCACATTTTTGTTTCTTCAAATCTGTTTTATGGATATCGTGGTCAGATTTCGGTAAATCACGTACGCGGAATGCGCTTATCACTGTTGCTAGGATAGGTATGCTGATTAAAATTAGAGCTAACGTCCATCGGTGGTGCGCCATTGCCGCCGCGTGAAGCTCACGGCGCCATCGTCCGTATAACTGAACTTTTCACCCACAAACCCGGTTTATTTCTATCACACGCTTTAGGCATAATCTCAATGGCGTACTGGTGGGAATTTCATTGATGTTAAGTGTTAGTGGGATCGTTTTTGATTTTGGTTGGTTTTTATTTGGGAAAGGTACGATTCCCAGGAGTTAATTCGAGTGAACTGCCGAGCGGGCCCAGCTGATGGCATACTTCCAAGATAGAAGTATAAATAGTGTGGCAAAGGCGATTGTCCGGCGCACGCGTCGGTTTGACGACGATGGATGGTTGACTGCACAGATTAAGTGTGATAGGTCAGCTTCGTGATTTGATCTTCAAATCATATAATCATTACATTAGTCAAGACATTTTAACGGTTCTTAATTAAAACGTCAAAATTTGAAAATGTATATGGAAAATTTTATTTTAGAAAGTTAACTATTTTATACGCATTGTTACAAGTAATTTATTTGACAATGGTATATTTTAAAAGCGGACATAATCGTAGGATTTGCGATTTACTTCATCAAATTGTTTTATTATTATGATTTTTTTGAACCTATGTTTTTTTTTATTTATGAAAGTTTCTTCCACTCGTTTTCATTGTCAGCATAACTTTGTAAATCTATTTAAATTAAAATTATTTAATTAATTTCAGTAAGTAATGCATTTACATGCTTACGTGCAAAATAACCTTTTAATTCGCGTAAGTACAGTTCATTATCAAATATAGCTCAGTTAATAGAGTTTTCCTTATAATTTCCAGTTGAAAGCGGACATAAAACATATTGCAGCTTGAACAAAACTCTGTAACATATTAAGCTAATGGGTTATGAAGTTATATAAATTTTAATTCGAATAACTGTGGCTTGTCTGAAATATTTAACAGTTTATGTGCTCACAATGATTGATCCAAATCCAAAACAAAATATAAAAGTAAAGAGTTAGCCGAAAAACGCCTTCCATTAAAAAAAGGCAATTTTTCCAGCTGACAAATTGTTATGGTCCGAAACTAGACATCCGAAAGTTTTTAATGTATGATGCATAACATGTTTCACACAGCATTTTTCAGTCGTTTTCAGTTATGTAAAATCTAAACTTAGGCGCTTCTGTGGTCTAGTGGTTCTCCTCCACGTGTAAGACGCAGAGGTCCCGGGTTTGATTCCCAGGAGGGGGGGACAATTTGTACTTACTGGGTTTGGTTTGTGGTAGGGCTTATTTCAGGTCTACCTGGCTAGCGACCACTATCTGACCTAAGTCTGACGCTACTATCACCACTATCTTTTATGTGTTCCGGCAGTTAGAGGTAAGCCAGTTCGAAGATGAAGATTTCAGGTGTAGTGCGCTTACACTTTCGGCCTTATCGTCACTTATATATCATTTTATTTCAGACAATTACAGTCCATAGGGTTAGTAACAATCATCTTAAAGCTATGTTAGTTACATAAAAGATTAGAGATAAATTAGGATGAAAAGGTATCATCGACCTGCACGTTTGACATGCAAGTCGATGAACCTGTGATACAGCGCCGAGTCCAACCTCTCGGCAATCATCCCCAGGATTTTGTTGCTGCTCCCCCGCACTCGCTGCATTATTGACGCTGTTTTCTTGCGTATAATTGCAAAACTTATTACGAATGTAAAACTATATTGACTAACTGGATAAAACCATTAACATATGATGATACAGAGGCCCTTTTAACTTG
Organism: Agriphila geniculea; assembly: GCA_943789525.1. Lineage (NCBI taxonomy): Eukaryota > Metazoa > Arthropoda > Insecta > Lepidoptera > Crambidae > Agriphila > Agriphila geniculea. Next base: position 22,137,345 of record OX038878.1, read on the forward strand.
TGAAACGATATAATATTAAGTATTTCTGCTGCATAATTAATTAATTGCGCACACCCTACCATTCATGCAACACACACTCACTCACTCACTCACACACACACACACACACACACACACACACACACACACACACACACACTAACATATATAATTTAAAAATAACTTTGATTACATTTTTATAACTTAACTAATTAGTTGTTCATATTCATATATAGTATGTAAGTGTTACGATGGAGCGGGGCTGTCTGTCACAAGTATTGTAATACTCACTAGGCAGTCCCAACCTGCTGTTTTGAAAACAAATGTTTTGTGAACAAAATAAACATTTTTGTTTTTTTTTTTTTTTGTATTGCGAAAAAGTCTTCTATGTGTGCGTCGGCAAACATACCTGAGGCACTGCAGTGGCGTGGGAGCTTCAACAAAGCCCTGAGAATATTATTATATTGTACCCTAACTTAACATCAGGTCAGGTGAATTGAATGCCAAGCACTATGCCGTTGTGGAAAAAACGAAATACTTATAAGTAGCACGGTCAACCCTAAACTGTTTCTGCTGACGAAACGAGATTCGAGATTGCACCTATTTTCTTTAATTTAACAGAATTTGTATAAACATATCTGACAGCTTAGTTAACTGCGACGTGTCCGGAACCTGTGAAAGTGGCTATTAATGTTGTTATAATTAAGAAAAAAACCGGCCAAGTGCGAGTCGGACTCGCGCACGAAGGGTTCCGTACCAAAATACGGCAAAAAATACATTTGTTGTATGGGAGCCCCCCTTAAATATTAATTTTATTCTGTTTTTAGTATTTGTTGTTAGAGCGGCAACAAAAATACATCATCTGTGAGAATTTCAACTGTCTACCTGTTGTCGTTATTAATATCGAGCAAAAAACGGCAAAAAATCACGTTTGTTGTATGGGAGCCCCCCTTAAATATTAATTTTATTCTGTTTTTAGTATTTGTTGTTATAGCGGCAACAGCAATATATCTATCATATGTGAAAATTTCAACTTTCTAGCTATCATGGTTCATGAGATACAGCCTGGTGACAGACAGACAGACAGACAGACGGACAGCGAAGTCTTAGTAATAGGGTCCCGTTTTTACCCTTTGGGTACGGAACCCTAAAAACAATAAAACAAGTTTTTGATTGTAACTAACTCGTTCGTTACTCAAAATATTTTAGACGTTGTATAACTAATTCTTATGTAAGTAAGTATAAACCAATACGTAGTATCTTTATGGATATGAAATACACCGCATTGTTAAAAAAAATCTTCTCTAAAATATTTTTTAACAGCTGGTCTGTCTGCCGCTGATATCACTAATTAGTATGGAATTTTCGTTAAATGGTCAAAAAATTGAGCATGAAACTACATTCAAGTAAACTTTCGACTGTTCATAATAATTAATGGTTGAATAATTTTTAGCAAAATATTAGATCCTTATAAAAGTTTGTTAAAATGTTTGGTAAAAGCCTTATAAAGCCGAATATGGTAGATAGGGACCACCAAACTGACCAACTTTTACTATGGGACCAGCACTGAAATCGCGAAAAAACAATCTGCTGTTTCATACATTTTGATATTTTTGTTATTAATTTTTGTATGAAACAGCAAAATTTTTTTCGCTATTTCAGTGTTGTTCCCATAGTAAAAGTTGTTTAGTTTGATGGCCCCTATTGCTATATTGAGACATCGTTTTATTGTTCCTGTAATCTTTATACTTATAAACTGCTATCACGTAGAATTATTTCAGATTTAGGTATTTTTTTACATTTTTCATCATAAGTCGAAAACTATGCGGCCCATAGAAATAGAATGTCAAAGAACAACAAAGTCAATAAACAGGTGATCCGAAAACGAATCAATACATTTTATATGAGATACGTAAAATATGACTTAGATTCATAAAATATGACTATATTATGGCAAAGGAAATTAATAAACTATGTTCCATACTATTTTCTTTGTCGATAAACGAATAAATGTAGCGAAACTTGGTTTTAGAGAAATGTGTGGCAATATCTTATTTACCTTTGAAAAGTGTGATTACTTGGATTGTTTCTTTTAGTCACATCACAATTACTTAGAGTACAAGACACCATAGCTCCACGATACCTTTATTTTACATTCTAATTAAGATTAAATAATATTTTAAACAAACTGTGATTGCTCATTTGCTAAGCGGGACGCTAGGGGTTCTTACTGTAAAAAATGTTGGCACATGTCACTTGATCCTTTGTCTCTTTTTTACATAGACAGTGTCCGTATGATGTTAACTTCTCTTTTCCACGCTTTGTTGGTCTTCTTGAGCGCAGCGAAAATTTTTCTATGTCTATGATGCGGCCTAAAAAAAAATAATTGAAATCGTGCACACGGAGTTCTTTCATATGATATCCCACATGCCCTTGTAGTCCCACCTCAAATTTTTAAGACCCCTTTTCAGTCCCTGTTGTTAAAGAGATATTATTTTTTTTATTTCTTTCTTATTTGCAAAATAGTTGGGCAAATGTCATCTTAAAATATTCCAAATTTTAAGTTGATACCATTAATAGTTCTCGAGATATCCAGCTGTGACAAACAGACAGACAGACAGAGTCACACCATAAGGGTTCCTTTTTACCATTTTGGTACGGAACCCTAAAAAGGAGTACCTTTCAATGTATTATTTTAATGCTAAGAAAACAAAATAAATAGACTTTATTTATGCTGAAAGTTCACAGCTATGGTCATAATTTGATATAACTGATAAATATTTAAAATCACAGGAGTTATAAGGTCCTCTGTGAGTGAGAAAAAAAACACCAATTTCATAGGTAATGGGCCATCCATAAATTACGTCACACGTTAAGGGGGAGGGAGGGGGTCGACGAAATGTGACAACGTGTGACAAGAGGGTGGGAGGGGTCCTTAATTTCGTGACGTCACATTTCAAAATCATTTAAATTGAAATAAAACAAATTTCTGAACTGTTTTTTAATTCAATAATTTTTTCAGGATGAAAAATTGTAAAATATGTGACGTCACACTAGGGAGGAGGGGGTCTCACAAATGTGACCAGCTGTGACAAGGATGGGGGAGGGGGTAAAAAACCATGAATTTCGTGTGACGTAATTTATGGATGGCCCCTAATGACAATATTATGCATTTTCTTTTTCCGAAGAAAAAGTTTAAAGGTCAGCAAAGAAGAGGTCAACCAACGAACTGATGCAATAAAAAATGGTTAAAAAATACTGTGCGGTGTTATTCAGAATCTCGTAACTCCTGCGCAGTCAAGATCAAAGGTGCCAGGGCACCGATTGTTCACTCTTGTATTGAGACCACCGACCCTGCACTTGCTCGTACGCAACTCGCACTCACGGGACACTCGCATTGTATTACAAACACTAGCCTTCGCTACTCCGTTGTTAGAATAATTATAAATATCTTAATGTTTTATTGATTCATTGCTGATGTTTTCATAAAAAGTTGGTCAATTGTATTTTTTTACGTCCCTGTTGGGGCACAGGCTTAATTTTGTTGTTGGAAATCTATCCAATAACAAACTTATTTTTGTTGTTGGATATACATCCAACAACAAAATTATTGATCGGTTATGGGTTCAGATGTGCTGTTGCCGGGAATATTGCCTTAGAGTCGGGTATATTCCCAATATTGCCGGGAATATTCCCAATATTACCGGGAATATTTCCACCCTAAGGCAATATTCCCAGCAACGGCACATCTTTATATGGCCCACTCTCATTATCTAATGAGAGTGGCCCATAATAACCCTTTACGCGGGTCTATTGCGGATTAATGGGGAAATCAACCAAGAGGAATAATTGAAATTACTCTAAATACTTTGTATAATTTAAAATTAGGTCACTCTCCTCGGTCTACTTAAAATAATATCGATTGGTACTTAGTTCTAATAAAAAATAAAGGTTAAGTAATTGGCAAATTGTTTCATATTGTATAAGATTGGATAAAACCTAACTCGGTAGCTTATTTTATGGTTTAACTACCATAATGATGACTCAGGGTTCAGCAATTCATAAGGATCCATTAGTGCCATGACTGAGCTTCAAATCTACATATAACTCCTTCATAAATCCAGGATTTTAGGTCAATGTAAGTATAGGTACATATAGGGTTTTGATAACATCTTACTCTAAAAAGTCGAATATGGTAGATTAGGGTATCATGCATATAACCCTGTAAAATTAATATAAACTCTAAAAAGCACCGTTACACAAACATCACAAAAAATATTAAAATCAAATAGCGAATAAACTATCCATATACTCACGATCTATATAAAAAATATGATAATCCACCTTCTATTGACCTACCTATCGAAAGCAATTCTGTGACAAAGAAATTATTCAAACTTTCCTTGTAATGGATATTTTAAGTAACTAAAAAGTTTGTGTCAAAACTATTATTAACTTTAGCTTTTAAGGCTAAAACGTTTTAAACTGGCCAAAGTTAAGCCACTGTTAAAATGGCCGACACACAAAACGTTCCTTTAAGTACGTATAATGAAAGTCATTAAAAGTATGGAGCTTCAGAATTTGTCGGAAATGTTGTTCGGAAGTAATAAGCAGAATCACCAAGACTTCGCCTAACACTATCGAGGGTCACACCGTCATATTCACAACCAACGAACAAGCCAAATTAATTTTATTACACGTTTGATACTCGTAGTACCTCATTCATCAACTTCACAATGAATTGTCTGTAATAGAACTGGTTCCATAAGTTCGTGAACTTGGAAAACACTTTTACACTCTTAATAAATAAGAGCAATAAAGCTACTTCCACAAATCTATCTATGACAAAGGTAACTTGTTGAGTTAATAAATGGCCTTTAATCTTTTTTGGTTTAGCTGCAAAACAATTGACATACTATGATTAAGAGTAGTAAGAGAAACTAGAGTTATTATAATATTTGTCAATATAGCTGTAACAAATTCAAGAGTTTGCTTTTGTTTCCAATTTTACATTTAGAAGTTTTCTTTTCCTTAATAGTTAAGAAATAATTTTTCTTTTTCGTACTTATAGGTTTTAATTTATCATTAATTTTATTAACACGTTTTTATTAGGTTGCCTTCACGTTTGTGTGTTTGTTTTTTTAATTGTTGCTGTTGTATCCTGAGCACGCAGTTGTCATCTAAAATTAAGTTTCCACTAATCATTGTAGGGCTATTACGTTTGATTTATATCATGATGTCAGGTAAACTTGTTGGTGATCTAATAAAATAAATAAATATTGTTAAAACCTACATTATACATTTTCTGCCAAATTCTTGCCAGGGTTCGTCACAAATAACCGCAAGACGCAAACAAAAGTCATAGGACATAAAACCCACCATACCACATTGAGTTACGAACTTGATCAATCACTCCCACGCTCCAAAGTCAAGGTCCGTGACTCCGTGGTCAGGCCGAGCCCATGAGTGGCCCGCTTTACATAATTTTGGAACTTGATTATTACGCGGGCGCGCATGTGTCCATCGGTAAACTTCCGCAATCGCATATAAATAAATATTTATTATAATTTGGCGAATCTTTTATATCTTATTCTTCCTTATTATTAGGGTTCCGATCCAAAAGGTAATAAAAAACGGAACCCTGTTACATAGACTCCACTGACCACCTGTCTGTCTGTCCTGTTACCAAGCAATCTCATGAACCGTGATAGCTAGACAGTTGAAATTATGTCGTTTTTGGTACGGAACACTTCGTGCGCGAGTCCGACTCCCACTTGGTCGGTTTTTTTAAATATGGTAACCACAACTGACACACTGAGCCAAATTCGATTCATCTTCTTTTTAATCACAGACCATCCATACAACAAGTTTTTAAAAAAAGCTGTGACTTTCGAATATGTAATTTGGTAAGAAAATATTCATATCAATTTAATATTTTATCGCACACCAAGGTGGTAATTATTATACAAAAAATACATAATTGGCCCAAAAAAGTGAATCAATCGAAAGAGGACGTCTTATTATCTAGCATAGTTTTAACATATGCTTAACCTACATATTATATGTAAAAAAGTGATAGTATTTTTTAATATAACGGCTACCAAACAAGTATAATGGAAATGGAGGTAGGCGGTCAATGCAGTCGATATAGAAACTGCAACAAGGAAACCATTCCACTCGTTAACTTACCCCGGTCACTCATGTGAGTGACCGCATGTGCGCGCAAAGGTTCGTACATTGTAAAAACCTTTGCACGCATGTAAGTGGCTGTCAGAAATTCATTCGCAAAGTCAGCAACTTCGCGAATAGGTTCGATGAGTGTGCGAAACCATTTGCATACCTCCTACACTTGTTCACGAATGTTTATTTTTACTTGCGATTTTGTGAACAATGAACGGTGAAAATGATTTTAATAGAGCTGTTGGACTGTTTCATATGGTTACTATTTTCAATATAGAAAATAAAGGCTAAATAAAGGTGGCCACAACTACGAAAAATACGCGTAACCACAGATTACTAATGGTTGTACGAATGCTTTCGTCTGTGGCACGAATGTGTGGGAGCTAAGCGAACGTTCGAGGTTCGCGCGCTTTGATGTGCCTCAAAAAACCGATACAGCTTGGAAAGGTACGAATGTCTCGAAAATTTCACGAAGTCATTCGCGAAGGTCGTCCTACACATGTGGGTTCCCGTATCCGCTAACCTTTGCGCGCATGTAAGTGACCGGGGTTAGGTCACATTTTATTTTTATTATTATAAAATAACTAGCGGCCGCCCGCGACTTCGTCTGCGTGGAAAGTTTTTTTGCTATCCCTCGGGAACAATACTTTTTTTAGGGATGAACGGTACCCTATGTCCGTCTCTGTACTCCTGACAACGTGTATGCGAAATTTCATGATGATCGGTTCAGTAGTTAGGACGTGAAGGCGTAACAAACAAATAAACAAACAAACGGACTTTCGCATTTATAATATTAGTAAGGATGTTGTCTTTTAAAAAAATGTCATCTGATTTATAACTGTTTAATAATTGCAGTTCATTTAGTCGACGTTAAGATCCGGCTGCATTTGCAGTCTGTCACACTTACCAATCAGCTTTGGGCCCATGGAAAATGGCCCATGCTCCTTATTCATCCATAAGGAAGAGATTTTCCCCAGCAGTAAGGATATTAAAAACGGCTGATCATAATGGAAGTAATGCATACCTACGACTGTACACGTAACTTGCATACTATATTTAATTTGTACAGTCAGAAATTACTCGATATGTATCAAACTGTGAGACATTCTGTCAAAAAAGTTGCATTTTTAGAGTACATTGCAACGACAAAGCACTAAACTTTTTTTGCTTACCGTCCCATATGTAAAATACTAGTATAGTATTATATTGCATTTATTATTATTATGATGTTTTCATTATTGTATTATTATCTGTGGTATAACCAACATGCACATCAAAGCTTTTACTAGCACAATTTGTCGCAACTCGTTTTGTCAACCAAAAACTAGGCAACAAAGAATTCATAACTTATTTTTAATTCCTCTAAAATACGTACACTCAAAACGATTTATGAATTTTAAAATTTTTGTATTATTCGAAAAAACCCAATAGCTAGCCCATAAACTTCTGATGACATCAAGCACCAAGGCTTTTACAAAAATAATGTCTAAAAATATATCTAGTATATGTATAGGTAATTTATTTTCGTGTTTTGGAAATGTTTTGGTCTAGTAGATAGCATTACCCACATCAGAGAACATTTATTTAGTTTCTTTCAGAATTTTTAATCTGGTTAGCCTCATACCGAAGATGGAACGAGACTAACCATGTCTGGAAAATATAGATTTTTGTACATATCGTTCCTTCTGATAAAGCTTTAAAGTTTTTGCGCCCATTTTTCGTGTCAGCTATAAGACGTCATAATGGGGTGGGTAGGGTAAAAGAATTGACGATTTAAAAATTCTTAATAAGTTATATACCTATACTTATTATGTTATATTAGGTTATACCAGGCAGTTGGTAAAATCTACTGTTTCTATATGAAACTTATAGGAAATAATATAAATAAATGTGTCTACCGAAGTATTTACATACAAAACAAATAAAAGATACTTAAGTATAATGTTTTTTCTTTTCCAAAACTAAAATGTGTTCCTGTTTATTCGCACAAAACAAAGAAACTGGTTTAAAACTAGAAAAAACATTAACATAAAATCAACAAGCTCGTAGTAATATAATCGGGGGCACGGCAGTGCCCCCGCCAAAGTCGAGAGCGAAACAAACACTGCCGTACCATCCTTTACTGGAACCATTTCGCCGCATTTTCAAGCCCCTATTTGAGATCCTCTGGATAAGACCAGAACACAGAAATTTTCGTCATCCAGTAAAACAACGGTCAAGTCACACAACATTAACTATAATAATAAAGAAATCGCAGTGAAGAGCCTTAGACTTGGCACGACTTTGTCTAGATTTTATTACTTTCTAGATTTTATTACTTTTTAGAGATAAACAAGCAGCTCCATCGAGACTTGGCTAGTTTTTTACAGAATGTTTTTAGTGGGGTTACTTTTCATGGTCAAAAAGTATCGATTCGATTAGATGTTATTTTTCGAATTTTGGAATAGACACCAGTTTATCGTATAATTTAGGGATTTTGAGCATCATTATAAAAAAAAACAAATATTATTGCTAATCTTATTTTATGTAGGCAGCTCTGCAAATAACGCATTTACGAAAATAGACATCATACATTTTGTCTACCTACTCGTATTTTTATTAAATGCGTGATGTAAGAAATTCCACCAAATTATTCTAACAAAATCTACTGCATTATACAGGGTCAACACTCAGAATGTTTAGGTACTATCCCAAAATAATAGAAAGCCGGAATCGAATTGTAGTTATTTTTATTTTTTGTGTCTGAAAACCTACTTTTGGAGAAAAAGTTATCTAACAAAAAACATTTGTTTTCACCTCATCTATAACCTTTTAGCAGGAATACGTCATATTTCCAGTAACTCTGGATAATGGATGATCCGTAACTTTAAATTAAAACTTATAACATCGAAAGTTACATTGCTTTTTGAAATACTTTTTAGTACATACAAAAAGCTGCTACATAAAAATTTTAGTACATAAAAAAACAAAATTTTATCAATCAAATTCAAGTAACAATTTTTTTGATTTCCAACGGCCCATTTAGAGACTGTCTGTCGCCGAAACTAGTTTTTAAATATGATTAAATACTACATGAACTAGTTTTGCAAAAAAAACCCAAACAGGTCAATGCTTCAGATGATCGAAGGGTCAATGGCATGTTTTAAAAAAAACGTAAAAAATAATTTATGTTCATAATTTTACCGCCTTGCCAAACAAATGATTAGTAAGTAACTGCAGCTTTTATGACAATGAGGGTTAAGTGACATTTAATAAATAAAAATAGTAACTATTTACCTCACTAGATGGCGTTGATGGAAAGAGAAGTTTTATTTTTAAATTAGCTTTTAAAAATAAATCGCAGGCAAGTAAGAGCTCGCTGGCTGACATCTGCCCAAAGAGAAACATTCTATGGTTACATCTGCCTGCCTACCTGAGTTCTCTTCGAAGCTAAGTAAAAAAAACACATTGACACATACATTTTTATCAACGCCATCTATCGAGCCTACAGTTTTTTGTCATTTTGAAAAGCCCTCATTAACTTGAGGTAGACATAATTGTCCCGTAACATGTTCGGGTGAATTCGGAGAAGTCGGCGACGTTAGGCAATAAGGCCTATGTTTGACAGGTCTCCAAGGTCTCCAGAGACCAGACCCAATGGAGAACTATATTAGATGACAGGTCTTCAGTAGGCATATTATGAGTTTACGCATACGCCAACTACCAACACCAAATTGGACAGACACAGTGGCGCTGTACTATCGCCACCTAAGCTGAGATTAGTCCTTCATAAACAACGTCCGTACGTATTGTAACCACTCCACAGAGTACTCTTATATCACTCACGCACAGACTAGAAACGAAATGACACAAAGAAGGTTTTAGTTCTTAATTTTACAGTGTAAATAAAATAATATTTTCCCTCTCTTTTCCTTTACTTAATTTGTTGTTATGTGTACATATGCCAGATACCAGTATAATTTTTGTACTTATTTACCTATTGTAATATATTACCACAGTATTTATTTATAGTTTATGTTAGGTACGTCACTGACCCTGTCAGAAAGACAGCGCCTCTGTGCACTGTCTACCTGTCACAGAGGCATATTATGCTGAGGCAGGTTTTTATTGGCCTCACACGCACATCTAAGGTTTAATTTCTTATTTTTTTATTTTATTAGTTTATGTTTTATTATAAAACCCCTCTGTATTTTTTTTTTCATTACTTTGTAAGTACATTTCTGTTTTATTCTTCGTTTTATGTCTTCTGTAAATATGTGTGAGTGTCAATAAATATTTATTCTATTCTATTCTATTGTTATCACCTCCTTCAACACCAAATTGATCAGTACCCCTGGCACGAACATCTATCGAAATAATAATTGAAGAAAAAATTTTTTTCATATTTGAAATTGGCGTCGTACAGTCGCCATATTGACTTTTTTCAAAAAAAAACATAGCCAGTGTCACTTGGAATGACGTAAGGATTCTAACAATACCCCAAACATTCAAATCCGTTAAGCCATTTAGAAGTTATAGTGGAATAAAGAAACTCACATACCCATAAACATACATGAACCCTGAACACATATACACTCCTTTTTGGGCAGTCGTGTAAAAAAAACGCGCGTGATTGATCTATCGAATATTTTACGCGCGTTAATTTTTTCGATAGCTGTTCGTGCTATGTTTACAGAAAAAGTTTTATAATAATATAAAAGGTACTAATTTCTGTTTATTTATTTCATCATCTTAAAGAGTAGGTATTTAAAAGAGTATTCAATACATTCCACATAAAATGTTCAAGTCGAAGTAAAAAGTTTTGGTAATGATCCTATCAGTTAAAATATTAGTAAGATAAAAGCAAGTCTATTCAGTTATTACAACCTCTCGAACAATAAACGGGCTCGCTAAATTATGAAAGCCAATCAAAAATCCATTTGCCTTTTCACTTCAAAAGGGCACCTTATACCAAGCGAACTACAAAAGGGTTTAACAAAGTCGATTTAATTAAATCTATATCTAGACTTGTAATCCCCTTATAATTATAATCAAGTTCATTTCTTCAATTCAATCTCAAGTATAACTCTGAAAGCAACATTTTGAATTTCCACAAAGCAGATTATGTACAAATACGAAAACTTTTAGCTGAGATTAACTGGATAGAGCTATTTGATCACATTCAAGATGTAAACATAATGACTGAAATGTTTTATTCTATATTACAAAATATTATTAACGACCTTGTACCAAAAAAGAAGATTGCGAACAAAACCACGATTCCATGGCATGACCACTGTTTAAAAAAAATGATAAGTGAGAAAACTAAACTTAGGAAACGTTACAAAAAATATAAAAACCCTTTAGATGAAATCGAGATAAGGACTCTTAGTAAGCGTTGTAGCACGTCGGCAACAACGCGTTATAATGAGTATTTGAAAAAGTTGGAAGAAAGTATAAAAGGCAATCCTAAACTTTTCTGGTCGTTCGTTAAATCTAAAAGGGGTGGGAAAAGTAAGTATCCTAACACAATGACAAACGGCATGATTACAACTTCTAAGGGAGAAGAAATCTGCAACATGTTTGCATCGCACTTTGGCGCAGTTTACAATACGCATTATGATAGTGATTGCTCCGATTTGAATTCGAATTATTGGAAATATGTCAATAACTATAGCCACGAACTAAAAGCACCTTTTATTACTGAAGCAAATATATTGAAAAAGCTTAAGTCTTTAGATTGTAACAAAGGCCCAGGCCCAGATGGTATTTCGCCTATATTTATTGTAGCCTGCGCAAATGAGTTGGTTACTCCCATTTATTTAATTTACAATAGATCACTCCAAACGGGTGTTTTTCCAGATATGTGGAAATCTGCAAAAATAGTTCCCATACACAAGGCGGATAAAGTTGAGCTCATTGCTAACTACCGACCTATATCAATTTTATCTATGTTTGCTAAAATTCTAGAGGCACTTGTGTACCCTTTCATTCTACATCATCTTAACCATCATCTTTCTGAATATCAACACGGCTTCGTAAAATCAAGGTCAACCTGTACAAATCTAGCATTATTTACCGAAGTCATTGTCGAGGCACTGGACGCAAGTAAGGAAGTTGATGTATTGTACACTGACTTCAGTAAGGCGTTTGACAGGGTCCCACATGATATTCTTCTTTTAAAGCTAGCAGCCTATGGTATTACTGGATCGCTTCTATCGTGGGTTGAATCTTATTTGCAAAACCGTAGCTTCTATGTTGTTATCAATGGCTATAAATCGTCTTCACGCAGGATAACAACAGGGGTGCCACAGGGCTCTCATTTGGGTCCACTTCTCTTTGACGCATTTGTTAATGACATTCCGGGTTGTTTCCTACACTCCACACCTTTCATGTATGCGGACGATTTGAAAATTCTCAAAACATGCGTTTCTACTGAGGATGTGAAATTACTTCAAAGTGACATAGATAGGCTAGTTGAGTGGTGCCGTGATAACCGTATGGAACTAAATACTAATAAATGTTACCATATGAGATTCACACGGAAAATTAACACTCTTGAATCCGAGTATCATATCAAGGGTAGCCTCGTACAAAAGACGGATAGTATTAAGGACTTAGGTGTTTTATTTGATAATAAATTAACCTTCACACATCATATAGAAAATGTTACCAAAAGAGCAAGTCGAATGCTCGGTTTCTTGATCCGCAACGCGAAGGTGTTTAAAAATAATACTGTTAAAATTGTTCTATACAACAGTTTGGTTCGTAGTTTATTAGAGTATTGTAGCGTGGTCTGGAGGCCTCATTATGCTATTCATTCTTTAAAGATGGAACGCATACAGAAGCGGTTTGTCTCAAGCTTAGCGTATTGGAACAATATTTCAAAGAAGACACGCTCTTATGCAAAGAGATTGCAATTTTTCAATATGCTCTCGCTCGAAAACCGTAGGGTTTTACTGGATGGATCATTTCTTTTTAAAATCCTCCAAAATAAAATTAACTGCCCTCAACTGCTTGAGAGATTCAATTTTCGTGTCCCAAGAAGAATTCCTCGAGCTCCCGTCACTCCGCTCTGTCCTCCCCTGCGCAGAACCACTCTAGGTGCAAACTCCGTCATACCGAGGTTATGTAAGCTTCTTAATGGAAGCAACGTCGACATTTTTGCAGACTCATTTACCAAGTTCAAAAAGAAATTTTGCGAAGCTTGGCAGCATTCAGTGTAAATTTCCTTTTTACTCAGTTTTGTTTTAAATATTTTATATATTATTTTATTTAAGATTTTAATAAAAAAATATAGATTTGGGAGTTTATTATAGTCTACGCATGTGGTGTTCACCTTTAAAATTTGTTACACTTAGCAATAAATAGATATTATTTTAAGTTAGTGTAAGTAATGGTGTAAACAAATGCTGGTGTACCTTATAAATAAACAAATAAACAAATTTCTAAAATGACGTCAACGGTTTTTGTGATGGTTTCATCTCTGAGATCCCGGATTTGACTCCCGGTTGGAGCAAGTTAGATAAACGAAGGTAGGTATATTGTCTCAAATATATGTATTTGTGGCACCGTCGACATCGTTGCTTTTGATTTCCAAAGTGATTACTTTGGATCGAAGCTTTTTTTAAAATAAAAGAGTAAATAGGTCTTTTACATACCTTCACAATATATAGGTAATAATGCAATAATATAATTTTCAACACACTTGCTCGTAAAGTGAGCCCTAATACATCGCTTTTAGGGCCATAAACCGAACTATAACAAACGCGTGCAATAATATATAAAACACTAGTTGGTTATAGAATTATCCCTACAAAGTTGAATAGGTACCTTACTGCAAGTTCCCTGCGTGTAAACAGAGCATTTTCAATTTAACCGGGTAATACAGTTATTTTTTTAGTAACAACAAAGAGGTTTTATGCCGCTAAAAATTCATTTGCATTTTTGGAATGAATAAATGTGTAGGTCTTTAATTAAGTCAAACAAATATTTATTATTATCAAATTATTTCTTATTTACAATATTTTGTTCAAACATATTAAAATATTAGCATTTTATCACCTAAATTTATAATTTTGAAGTAGGCTGTATGCTCACTAACCCCTTTGTTCGCAAAATATTCTTGCATTGGGCGTGTGAAAAAAACAAAAAAAAACCTGCGCGCCTTTTCTCATCATGATTATCATTTTGTTTTTGTCGTATTTGTTGCTGTGTGGTAAATTACTTTGTTTTTTCCTCGCAAATGTGTTGAAAAACGTCGTATGAAACTCGTGAGCTCTTACTTATTGCACACTCGGCTGAGTTACGCCCTCGCCTGCGGCTCGGGCTGCAACCCACAGCCTTGTGTGCAATAAGTAACCTAAGCTAACTTGTATCATAATGTACTATTTCAATACACTTACTCGTAAAGTGAGCCCTAATACATCGCTTTTAGGGCCATAAACCAAACTATGACAAACGCGTGCAATAATATATAAAACACTAGGTTGTTATAGAATTATCCATACAAAGTTAAATTAGTACCTTACTGCAAGTTCTATGCGAGTAAACAGAGCATTCCCAATTTAACCAGGTAATATAGTTAATTTTTTAGTAACAACAAAAAGGTTTTATCATTTATGTCGCTGAAAATTCATATACATTTTGGGATAAATAAATGTGTAAGTCCTTAATTAAGTCAAACAAATATTTATTATTATCAAATTATTCATTATTTACAATATTTTGTAATAAAATATTAAAATATTTGCATTTTATTACTTAAAATTATAATGTTGAAGTAGGCTGTATGCTCACTCACCCCTTTGTTCGCAAAATATTCTTGCATTGGGCGTGTGAAAAAAACAAAAAAAAACCTGCGCACCTTTTCTCATCATGATTATTATTTTGTTTTTGTAGTATTTGTTGCTGTGTGGTAAATTACTTTGTTTTTTCCTCGCAAATGTGTTGAAAAACGCCGTATGAAACTCGTGAGCTCTTGCTTATTGCACACTCGGCTGAGTTACGGCACAGCCTCGTGTGCAGTGCAATGAGCAACCTAAGCTAACTTGTCTCATAATGTACACTATTAATTCTTTAGTGATGACCTGTATTCCCGTTATTCCCATTATGGGGACAACATACTCTGCAGAATGCTGTAAATTTTTACTTCTATCATAATATTGATAAAATATCTGTTTACCTGTTTTTTATGAAATTGTTCACCAAAAGCTTGAATATAATGAGCTTCGTCATCATTTCGATGCTTCTAGGTCGAGTTCGGATTTAGGGGTCAACTGGTCACGCCAAAATTTTGTTCTACTCGTCATGTGCCAATTTTACAAATTAGTAATAATTTGTCAAGTCTGAAAAGTTACAACTTGAGTCATATTTTTTATTTGGAACGTAAAACCTTTTCCAAGAAAGTATTTAAGAAAATTTATTAAGTGAGAGCGTGTTTGTGGTTATCTCAGTTTATCAATGCCAATTTAAAGTAAATATTAACACAAAAGGTTTGATACAAAATAGCATAAATATTAACTACTTACTTAAATTACGTTCATGAAGAAAAATCACGTTTAAATTACGTTAATGAAGAAATTATCAAGTGTGCTCATCCTTTGTTACTAGGCACTCCTTCGCTCATGAATTCTTTAACTTTCTAGGTCCATTTCTCTATAATAAGGTATACAAAAGTATAAATATATATCATCTAAACATGTATGAAGTAAAAAACTCTATGGTTGTCTGGTTAAAATCGTTATCCTATGATGATACTAAAATGCTTTTGAAATCCGTAATTTAATTCCATTTTCATGTTATTTTTCATAAAACACACCCTCTCTACACACACTTACTCACATTGACTTTTTGAGTCCTAGTAAGAGCGCTGTGCCCGAGATACAGTTTTAACTATAGGCGTCAGAAAAATCGCACTTTTTCAAAAATTCCTTCAAAGTTAATTTAATCCTATCTAATTTAATGGTAAGTGTTATTATATACTTCTTCCCCTTCGGACATAGCCAACAGTCTCTAGAAACCGTTGGAATACTCATCGAACGGAATCAATTACTGAGATTCAGATTCCGATCAACATTACAATGCCTCATTTTTTTGCAACATTTGAGCAACTTCATGGGCAATAGTATCTATCTTGGGTATTCTTTTTTTAATTAAACTATTGAAGTGTGTTTTCTCCATCATCTCGATAGCGAATTTACCCGCATTTCCTAAATTGGCCCCTTTTATTTCCCGTTTATGGCGGCGCAAGCAATAACGCTTTAAGTGTTTAATTATGGTAACTGTTATGTTAATTAAATCAAACAATTATTAATTGAAAGCTCATTAAATGTACTTTCAATAAATATCAACATTAACACAATAAAACTTTAGGGGGTAAATTGGGTAAAAAAATCCCAACATCAATATGGGTGCCGTTATCGAGGTTTTATGGGATATTGATTGCGAAAATGGCATTTATTTTTAAGTGGTAGACATTATTCAACCCCTAAAGGAGTGAAATCGGGTTCAAACTTTGTATGGAAAAATAACATTACGATTTGAAACTTCGTAGGAGTACTTCTATAAACAAATGATCAAAGATGTATACCGTAAATTTCTGAAAATCAACCTCTTAAGGGGTAAATGGGGTAAAAAGACCAATCTCGAAAAGGATGTCGTTATTGAGGTTTCATGGGATGTTGATTGCGAAAATGGCATTTATTTTAAAGTTCAACACGATGGAAATGATTTAACTCCTCAAGGGCTGAAATAATACGGGAACGGGAACAGGAACGAGAACGGATACGGGAACGGGGCATGAACGGGTTATGCATATCGTACTAATATTATAAAGTGAAAGTAACGGGATATGGATATCCTACTTATATTATAAATGTGAAAGACTCATTTACGTAAAAACGACTGAACGGATTTGGAATAGCACACAGATAGTTTTACTTTATATCCCGGTCAAAGGTTCCCTAATGTCCACGCGGACGAAGTCGCGGGCAAAAGCTAGTAAAAAATATAGTCTTTATTTAAGTACCTACCTATATTTTTTTTACTACAAATTGCAGTTGACTCTAAATAGAGATCCAATTACTTTTCACAGCCAGGTTGGCCGTGAAGCCCTCCACTCTAAGAATCAAGGACAGTCAGTGGCCTTAGACCAGAATAACCAGTAAGGGCTTGATATTTCAACTTTGTAACTATTTTAAAGCTGCATTATACACTAGTTATGATGGCGACTTCGTATGAAAGCGCGGCTCTCATTAAATTTTTGTTTCGATATTTTTTACATCTGTTTGTACGTGTGTGAATATTGTAAAATTCTTTATCTATTTAAGTAGTCTTATTTTAGCAAATGTATAGGAAGACAAATCTTCCTACTAATATTATAAATGTGAAAGTTTGTGGGTTTGGATGTTTGTTCCTCAATGACGCAAAAACTACTGAACCGATTTGGTTGGAATTTGGCACACAGATAGTACATAGCCTAGATTAAAACATAGAATACTTTTTATCTCGATATTCCCACGGGAACGAGAACGACGCGGGTGAAACCGCGGGCGGCCGCTAGTTGTCAATAAATCGTTAATTTAGGGCCAGTTCCATTTTTAATAAAACACAATCATTATATTGGTCACAGCTTCCTATCAATAGCAAAATACCAATTGATTTTTTTATGACATTTGATCAAAACTCTCAGAAAATTTAAAAGTACAAAAGTGTGTATAATGAAAAATTAAACCATAATAAAATTATTCATAACGAGCGACCACCTGCCTAGCTGCTATAAATTGTGTCCGGTTCAAATGCTAATTTTCTTTCATTCTTATGTTAAGTTACTACTATATTAGTAGATTTTTTAAATGTTAAGAAAATCAATCAAATGTTCGAATTCTGTTGTTTTATCGACTATCATACCACCAAAATCAACTATTTCTCATGTATCCAATGCTTCGGCAAAGGCTTTGCCACAATGTGAATTGGTGGGTGTGTCATTCTATAGATAGGTAAGCAATAAACCGGCCGATATCAATAATAGGGATGACGACTAATGAATAAAATAACGAAATACTAATAAAAATCGTAAACATATTACATTTTTAGAGTAGCTTGTATACCTCTTGGTTTTATATATTGCGTATTATCTGTTTTATGACCCTTGGGTGGACAAGTCCATTTAAAAAGTATAAAATTTATTTTAATAATAATAAAATAATAAAATTTACTTTAATAAATCCGTAAAATGTATAGCAAATTTGTCAAAGAAACCATTTTGATAAACACAATATTTAATATAGCTGCCGAACAAATTTCCTACACGTTGCATACAAACTGCTCAAGCGTGACGTCATAACTAAGTAGCTGTTAGTATGGAGTGTTTTTGGGTGAATCCATTTGTGTGCATTTCAAACTGTGATATCTCGGGCAGTTTTCACGCTAGCGAAATAATTCTTTTACCAATGTTTCTTTTTTTGAGAGGTAATTTATGTGACATAAAATAAAAAAAATTGTTATCATGCCAATTTATCTTCAGTAAAAGATAGGTCTACTAGGAATCTGTTACTAGGCAACTGTTGTTATTTCCCGTTATTTAACAGAAATATCTAGGCAACAAATCTTTAGTAAGCCTATATCTCACTGAGGATAGGTTATTGCAATCGTCTAGTCTGTTCGCTTAGAGTTGCATTTCCATGTTTTAAAGGAGGTTCAAAATACATCTTATTTTCTTTCCTGCAATGCTTTAATGAAACATTAGGGTTTAAAGTAGCATTTAAAAGATAAAAAGTGTAAGAGTTCTTAAAAAATAAAAAATCTGGCTTTGACATCTTCTCCGTGACTCGTACTATAAAACTCGGTGCACGCATTGATAGCGACATCTGTCATACAGATTGCGATAATGAAGCGGCAATCACTATTCCGAGACGTTTTCATAAATTTAATCTCTCGGCGAACGTTCGTCACCAACCGAATTCTTAAGCTTTACAATAATTAAGTATGTAGGACCCTTGTGACCGTTGACCTACTCAATAAACCCGTATCTTAACCTTAAAACCAGCTAAACCAGAACATAAAGACTTCGCAGGCATCGTCATTGTCTCCATTTTGCTGACACATCAGGTGGGGTTTAATTAATTCCTTTTGGTTCGTCGAATAATATTTAAAAAATGCATAAAGGATTCGATTTATTCAAGTTTACCATATTTTTGACGAGATAAAAATCTTTAGTAGTTAGAGTTGCTTGTAGGTAAGAGCCTCTAAAAGGCTACAAAATAGGTTGCAAAATTAATGAAAAGTACTCAGTTTTCTTATAAAAAGAAAATCTTGAGGTTTTAGAAATATTGTTTTAGAAATACACTTTTGAAGAGCTCACTGCAGTCTAGACAAAAGCCAAAAAAATGGCACAACGCATAATCGAAACCTGTAACTATTTTCTCGTTACAGTTAGGTACCTAATTTATTCTTCGCTTTTCACTTACCTATACATACATAATTCTCAATAATTTAAACTTTCTTGCTATACATTGTGATGTTATTTCCATATTATTCATGCATTTTTGGCTGAATATTTTCCTGCTTTTTCTCGCAAAGCACATGAGAAATAAGGATGCGCGAACACACGCGTTTGATCTTTGACTGTTATTAAAGAACTTTACATACATACGTACGATGGACCAAAGTGTAAAAAGCTACTTTATTGTATTGGAAAAAACTTAATGTTAGTATTAGCCGTGCAATAACCTACATTAATTATCCATTCTCTACTTTTTAAGAGAAAACATAGACATTCCAGAAAGTCTTGATGTTTTTCAATTAAAAAAAATCTTCTTTTGCCTTATTCCAAGGTTCTAGATTCTATTATAATTTACTCTATTTTCCAAATTCCGATATAGTTTCCGCAATTCGAGCTCGGTTACGTCTATTTCACCCCTTTTTGTTAAAAATATTACCTATAAGTAGCATATATTTTATCGATCTCGGACTTTGAATAGGATATTTAAAAAAAATAATGTCTTCGTTGTCACATAGGTAAGTCAAAATTTTGAAAAACTAGTTCCCTCTCCGGTATTTTTATTCGATTAACCATTTATATTTATAGTGAATTTGAATTTCAAATGTATTTTGTGCTTAATTTTTTGGCAGTTTGATTTGGCTACGTGCTTAAGTTATTACTTAATGATCTTAGTGTAGTAGTGATGAAAAAAGTATCTTATACTTGTTAGTATAAGATCATTTTAGTGAATGAAATAATAATGTTTTAAATTCATAGTTACATAATGTTGGAAGCCGGATATTATTTAAATTCAATATATTTTTTACCCGCCATAATCGAAGAAGCAGTCCTATGGTGGTTGACTCAGGCGACTATGGTGGCATTTCACATGGCCATTCATGTTTTTTTTTATACACAACGGGATAGTGCTTGGCCTTCACCTCACCTGATGTTAAATGACGATAAGGCCGAAGGTGGAAGCGCACTACACCCGGAATACTGGCTATCTTACCTCTAACTGCCCGAACACAACAATTTTTAAATTGTTGTTATGGCGTCAGACTTAGGTAAGATGGTGGTAGCTAGCCAGGCGGATTTGAAATAAGCCCTACCACCAACCAAACCGAGTACAAATTGTACCCCCCCTGGGAATCGAACCCGGGACCTCTGCGTCTTACACGGGTGGGCGAACCACTAGACCACAGAGGCGGTTAAACATTGTTCTTACATTTGCCCGAAGACGACCGTGCAAGGTGGATATATTTTATCTGTTTTGCCTCATTGCATTTTGTTTGAACAAGGCAAATACACTCTGTTTATATAAACATATATGTGGAGGGTGTGTTTGTTTTTTATGTATAATACAAATAAAAATAAATTTAGACACATATGACGAATACGCTACACAGTAACGCAAGTGACGTGTCGCCTTTGAGTTCTAGAATAGTCTAGATTTCAAGGACTTAATTTAAATGCCAAATGTCTAGACCAAATTTAATAAATATTGAAACGACACGATAACATCTTTTTTAAAACAAGTTTCACACATCACTTCAAGCACTAATAAAATACAACAAATAAGTATATTTATATTCTCAATATTTGTTGTTAAATAGTTCGACTTAGGGACATCCCAATTTTTACCGACTTTAAAATAGGAGGAGGTTCTCTGTTCGTCTGAATATTTGTTTTTTTTTTGTGTATGTCCACCGATTACTCAAAGACGGCTGGACCGATTGAAATGATTCAAACGTTCTAAAAAGCAAGAAACAATATTCGTAAGACGTGTTTTTATTATTACAAATATTGTTTCTTGCTTTATAGAGGTAGGATTTTTGAAGTCGGTTTTGTGTTTTTTTTCACATCACTAGTTTCTGCTTTTAGTCGGTTTTTTATAATATTTCCCTTTTATCGAGTTTCAACATGTTGAAAATATGTTTTTAAAAGCAAGTAGACATTTAGCCATTTTAAGCATCAACTAAGGTAAATAAAATGATACATTCTGATTTATACCTATAAACTTTTCCACAAAACATTTTACTATAAAATGTTTCTTAAGAAAATTCAATGAATCTTTTGTTTTGATTTTTATCATTTTTACCGCCTTTTATTTTAACCGCCTCTGTAGTCTAGTGGTTCGCCCACCCGTGTAAGACGCAGGGGTCCCGGGTTAGATTCCCAGGGGGGGTACAGTTTTTACTCGGTTTGGTTGGTGGTAGGGCTTATTTCAAGTCCGCCTGACTAGCTACCACCATCTTACCTAAGTCTGACGCCATAACATCAATTTAAAAGTTGTTGTGTTCCGGCAGTTCGAGGCAAGAGCCAGTTCCTCAATGATGAGAATTTCGCGGCCTTATCGTCACTGAACATCAGGTGACACCCGGAATGATGTAAGGATTCTAACGATCCAAATCCGTTGAGCCATTTAGAAGTTATGGTGGAATAAAGAAACTCACATACGCACACACATACATGAACCCTGAACACATACGGAGAGTATACAGGGTGGATTTTTGAGACGGTACATTAAGGGCAGGTACCTTAACCGTCATAGTTACAGGAAAACGTTCCTTGGAGACCATCCATAACTTTTTAAGATATTATGAACTGGATTCACAGATTTTGGAAAAAATTACGGTTAGCAAAAAAATGGCTAAAATACCAAAAAAAAAATTTTATGCCAATCGATCCTATTTCGTGTGGGTATCAAAATACTCTATGGGACCATTTAAGGTATGAGTACTAGAAACGACAGAAATCGCCATAAACTTTTCCCATACATTTTGTACTGAAAAACGATAAATCAACTCGAAATATTTTTTATTGCCAAACGATCCTATTTCTTACTGTGATCAAAATACTCTTTAAGGATAACTGAAATTTGAGTACAGAAACTGTTTTTTTTTTTAGATCTAATGTTGTAGAAGTTTGTGCCTGCGTGTGAAGCCGGTGTTGCGACTTAATGTAGTGTCTTAAAAAGTTATGGATGGTCTCCAAGGAACGTTTTCCTGTAACTATATCGGAGAAGCTACCTGCCCTTAATGTACCGTCTTAAAAATCCATCCTGTATGTGTTCAGGGTTCATGTATGGGCAGTCGTGTAAAAAAAGCTAAGAGACTCACTGATCTGATCTACCAACGTACAGCTCAAACTACTGGACAGATCAAGCTGAAATTTGGCACGCTAATAGTCATTAGGATTTTTGAAAAATTCAACCACTAAGGGGCTAAAATAGGGAATTAAAATTTGTATGAAAATCCGTCAGTTTCGAAATCAGGGAACAATGGCGACCCGCCATACATGAATTTATTTGATTTAAAATTTTAGCATTTAGAAATGAAAAACTGCCTAAACGATCCAGAATAAACTTAGCATCAAAATTCTTAGAAGGAAAAGTCTGCAAATAAAGATGTTTCATTTTGTATTATCAGGCTGGTGAATCTCTCGTAGCAAAAAAAAAGTTTAATTAAATGACAAGAATTGACTTCTTCTTTGCTCGGATATAATCCGTTCGAGTTAAACTGAATAATGACGAAATAAAGTTAATATACCTAGCGGAATTTACGCTCATTCAGTGGGTAAGAAATAAATTTTTCATGTCAGTGGTAGGTACCTAGTGAAAATAGACTCTTACACCTTACTGGGTTGTATTTGTATTTGGGAGTGATTTTGGCTATGACTGTCATAGACCAAAAATATAGTGATATTATAATATATTATCTTTGATATGACAGTTGATTGATACATTCTTATTCGGCATTTAGGCATAAACTTATTATATTACTAGCGTACATTTAGGGTTATTTTTAACTCTTATAATAGATGTTAATAACTATAATGTATAGTATAACAAAGCTATGGATAATAATGATAATGAAACAACTTTGTTTAATAATATATATACTTTACATCAACTTTTCCTAAATAAATTGAGTCGAAATAACACAACCACTACAAGCACAATCGTTTTCCATAAATCGCAGCTGATTAGTCGAATCCTCGGGCAAGCACAAATCAGAGTTTTTGGCGGGATTTTGTCGAGTTCAGTTCGGCGACTATTTTAATTATTCGCAAATTGATTCATAGTAGATATTGTGTCTTAAAATTGGTGCAGTTTTGTGGTACAAGTGTCTACGCAACTGAACAATATGTGGGATAATGGAAATAGGCGCGATCTTGGTTGTGTGAAGCTGAGACTTTTATTGTAGTGGTCGCTACCTCGGCAAAACTTACCGAGTAAACTGTCTTGATATACTTGCTGCCAAATGCTCCAAGCAGCATTGGAATGTGATGCATCCGCATTTTAATGTAAACTGAAACAATCTACTAGAAAATCTAGAAATACTGAACTATTCAAAACATGACACTGGCAAAAATTACTTCCAAGAGGAATGTAGATTGCCATAACAAAAATAAGAAGAAGAAGAAGCACAAATCACACAGAGAAAGATCTTAGTTTTAATGCACTCTGGGTATCATCAAATAAGAATAAGTAGTCCTTTGATTTTAAGAAATAATCATAATAATCACACAAAAGAACTGAGATCACCAATGAACATGGCAGACATATATTATTCAGTGGAACGGAACAAAAAAAATTTATAATAACTGAATTGGTCATTTAAGTGTTTAAAAAACATATACAGACTTTCTTGAATTCTGTTAAAGTCCTGAAAACTCTTAAACTATTATTTTACTCAGATTTTTGATTACTATTTTTCTAAACGCTTAAAGGTCACAGCACACTATAACGGCACCGCAACTGCACAGCAACAGCACGGCGTCACCTCGAATTTAGGCTACGGCTACAGCCGCCACCGCGCCGTAAGCACGTGGTCGGCGCGCCGTAAGCGCGCGGACCGCGCGCCGTCCGCGAGGTGTAAGCTATTTTGCATAGGATGTTGTTTCGCTGGCGACTCGGAGTCACAGCGCGCTGTTAGCACGCGGTCGGCGCGCCGTAAGCACGCGGTCGGCGCGCGGGCCGCTCGCTTGCGGCGAGCCGACGGCGAGTCGAGTCGTATGGTTGCGGTAAGCGCGCCGACCGCCCGCCGTTGGCTCGCCGTTGGCTTTTTCTTATTGACATTATAAAATATATTTTACGACACATGATTTAAAGCTCTAATTTGAATGACAAATTAAAGGCTGGGTTGGAGCGGTGCTGTTGCGGTGCCGTTATAATATGTGCCATGACCTTTAGGGTCCATAACATGGTTTTCGCGGGCCATATTTTTATATAGAAAACGTAAAGTTGTAGGCAAAAAAAAACATACGACAAGCTAAAGAGATTTTCTAGTTGCTACAAGTATTAATTTGCGTATAAACTTCATAGATGATTGTAAAAAAAAAAACAGAATATCATCAAAAGCGCTTGTCGCGAGCCATATTTTTGGCGTAAATAATAGCGGAAACGTATTGAATTCTACCTTTAACGTACTGTGCAGTTGCTCCATTAATTTTTTTTTTCAAGAAATATAATTTTTCCAAAGAAAATGATGAAAAAACAACCAAAAACATCGAAAAAGTGCAGAAGTGAGGTTATTTTCCATACTCTGTACACGTAAAGAAAAAGACAGAGACAAATGATTTTGCATAACCGAGCCTTAACGTTTAAATAGGTATATTATCACTTAATAAAATTATTAAAGTAGCTTTATCCTCTTATTTTACAAAATCTACAACTAAAAAATAAGTAAACAAACCCTAATATAACCAAAATAAAACACACTTTTTGAATAGATCTTACTTGCCATATTTAATTTAAATGATCAAAAATGATTTCACAACACTTTTCCCACCCAAATCACAGTAATTTTGAAATTTACATTAAAAACACAATATATATAGTGTTTTTAATATTTTGTCACAATGCCGCCATTACATATCAAAACGTCAAAACGGTCAGGTCAGAGCCAACAAAGTTGCAACACGCTAGGTGGCGGTAAAAGCGTGCACGGGTCAACTCATTAGGGCGTAGAAATCCGCTAAGAAAGGATTTTGAAAAGTTCGACCCCTAAAGAGGTAAAGTAGGGGATGACAGTTTGTTTGAAAATCCGTCAGTTTCGAAGTCAGGATCTTCAAATTTCGTGTTTAAACTGACGATTGAAAGTTAATATATACCAGCCTCAACGTTTTTGATAATTACAACCTCTGTTTACGCCATTAACTAATTTTAATTAGGGGTAAAAAGGGGGATGAAGTCGTAAATGGAAAGCCATTCATTTTCAAGTAAAACTCAAAAACTGTATTTGGCTTATGATTGGAAATCAAAAACAAATCAGCAAACACTTTTTCCGTAATTTTCTGAAAATCAACTTCATAAGAGGTTATCGGATTTTGATGAAATTCAAACATAGAAAAGTTTTTATCCTGGTTAAAGGATACCTAAGGATTTTTGGAATAGGTATCCACGCGGACGAAGTCGCGGGCGGAAGCTAGTAATTACTACAATATCATACTTAATAGGTTTTTCCAGGTTTTTCCCTAATTCAACTGATTGGAAGTTTCAATATGTCAGCCCCCCTAGCATGACCACCGAAACACGATATGATATAGCGATTTATTATGTATAACTGTCAAAAGACAATGGATTTTGACAGTTGAGTGTCGATAAAACGCTATATCTCGTGATATATGTCGTGTTTCGTCAGTCATGCTAGGGGGGCTGGAGTAATAAAATCGGTTAGACTTATTATTTTAAACTAGCGACCCGCACCCTGATTATCTAAAAAGAAACTATTTAGCGACCGGTTTCATTCCACATACATTGCTACTTTTCTTTGGTATGTTTTTTTTAATCCAAAAAGAAGTAGCACTGGATCACTATCATCTATGAACTGCAACCGGTCGCTAGGTGGTTTCTAATTAGATAATCAGCCCGCCGTTCTCGCTTCGTTTTGGTCCCTTTTCTTGACAAAAACTATACGTAGGAAAACTCTTTTTATAAGCAAAAGCCGTTTATTTTTCAAAGCGAATTTAGACCAAAGACACTTCACCACAGAATACATAATAGTACACATCACTTGACCATCAACGCCACCTAGTGAGGCAAATTGTTACTATATTTTTTTTAAAGTCACCTTAAAAAGCCCTCTTTGCAACCTTCCATAAACCCAAATAGAAAACAAATACCTTCCAGTAGTCACCTCTATTCATTCCAAAAGTTTTTGTGTTTTTCCATTATTGTTTTCTTTTTAGTGTTCTATACTTTTTGAGTACCTACGTATTTTTCGTATTTTTTGTGGTAGCTTTGCAACTTAAGTTGTAACTTTGCAATTTAAGCTAAGAAATTTTAATTTATTACCCAGCCAATAATGGGTATGGTAATAGAACTTAATTTCAATGAGAGATGTGCATTTGGGACCTTATTTTCATTAATGTTTTTTTCATCAATTAGAATGAAAATAATTCTTTTTTAAGCTTTTAAAATGTTGGCTTCATACCATTAATCGAAAATCCTATTTGTAGATTGTAGTAATGCTAGTAACTGGTGACAGCATGCCAATATTTAAGATTCAATATGAAGCCAAAACTTGAGAATTTTGATTTTTTTTTATGATCCATCATGGATCTGGCAAATGTATCATCTGAGAATATGATTTATTTATCTGTTGACACAGGTATGGCCAATAATTGGTGTAGTACATGCCAATAATTGGTCAATTGGATTATGGATCCATTTTGGTAAAAAATCGGCCAAGTGCATGTCGGGACACGCGCCGTAGGGTTCCGTAGTTACCTTATACCATACCATATTTAATACCACCTATCATTTTTCGTCTGCAACAATAACTTTGTTTTTCACAGTGTTGGTATGAATGACAAAGTTATATTTGCGGTTTTGGAAAATATGCTATATCTCAAAAACCTATTACTATATCTCGTTCAAACCAATTTTCGTTGAAAGTTTTTATTAAGATCTACAGCATATATTTTTTTTAGATTTTTCGCTCTCTTATTTCAAAAGTTAAAGGGGGGGGACACACATTTTACCACTTTGGCGGTGTATATCTTTCAAACGGTTGACTTTGAGAAAAAATTTACTTAAGAACCTCAATGTCATTTTTAAAGACCTATCTATAAACATCCAACACGTATTGGTTTGAAGAAAAAAAAAATTTTCAGTTTCTTTTCCATGTATGGGGAGCCCCCCCTAAAAAAATATTATTTTTATTTTTGTGTTAAATTCGTTAAGCGGTTAACAGAATACATCTACCTACCAAGTTTCAACTATGTAATCTTAATACTTTCGGAATAAAGTGGCTGTGACATACGGACGGACAGACAGACAGACAGACATGACGAATCTATAAGGGTTCCGTTTTTTGCCATTTAGTCTACGGAACCCTAAAAACGAGTGTAACGGCTTAAAACAGTGCAGTAGTTATTGAGTTTATCGTGAACAGACAGACAGCAAACGCAGCGGATAATTTTTTTGTTAGTAATAATTTTACAGCTTGGATGTTTAATAGTAGTTTATGATACAAGGTTGGTAAGGAGGTTTTTAAAACGAGTTGACGTTTTATAAGCCCGAGCCGCAGGCGAGGGTTTATAATCGTCACGAGTTTTAAAAAACCTTAACAACCGTGTGCCATACTACGTTTTTCAATACATTTGCGAGAAAACATTATAGGTACTACTGAAATTGTAATCTATACATAAAATAAAACTGTAAATTCTAAATATTTGTGCGCGTATTACGCAAAAACCGCCAAAATAATTTTGATGGGCTTTTCACAGTTTAGTAGATTAAGGTCCAACTTAAAATCTAAACTATGTTTCATTAAATTCAGGTGGGTGGAACCAGAAAAACAGCTTGAACTCTCCTTAGTACTAGCTTTCATACACTAAAGAGGTCATTTTAAACTGGACGCTTTATTTTTCTACTGTCCATGTGGACGAAGTAGCGGGTGGAAGCTAGTAGAAATTAAAAAAAACGTACGTAAACAAAAACGCACGGCGCGGGCGTGCGGTAAAATCAACTTACCGCACGCTGTACTAAACCGTAAACAAAAACGCACGGCGTGCGGTAAAATCAACTTACCGCACGCTGGCCTGTCATCGTAAGCTCACATTTTCGAGCAACTGTATTGAAAAAATATTTGACATAGCATTAAAAATGTGTTACGTTATCATATTGATGGTAGCTGATTATTAAACATAATCCACCAACATTATTATCAGAAATTTTAAAAGTAACTATGTAAATATTGCAACTACCTTCACAAGAAAACCTCATTTAAATAACGCGACGAATCACTCTAAAGCTAAAACATTAAAACGATTTTAAAAAAGAAAATCCTGCGTTAAAAACTACAACGTTTCCCAACGCCTATTGTCCGTCTTCACAGGTTAATTGTTCAAGAACGCACCCGCTCGATATACGCCCTGCTCGGTGCGTGCGCGCATCATTGTGATTACTACCATGGCCGCGCGCGCCTGCCTTCTGCTCGCGGTCGTCGCCAGTGCCACCGCTCGCGAGTGCATCGAACTAACCCTCTCTGACACAACCCTAATTCCTGACTCCTTGTTCAATGGGACTATACACAAAGTTGCCGCCAAAAATGAGACTTTCGATGAAATACAAAGTGTTAACATTTTGGAACTGTGGGAGAAGTTTCCGAGGTTGATGGTGCCTAGGAATGGCACCAGCGAGCAGTGCCGAAGGGAGACACAGCACTTCCTAGACAGTCTGGACCGACTCGAGCTATGGGCGTTGAAAAGTAAATATTGTTATCATTATACAAAATATATAATAAACCTATCGCAATATCTTAACCACTATTTCAAAAGGGCCCGGCAAGTTTCATTTGAATTACTTGCTATTTACATTTCAAATTAAGCTGAAGTATGAATTCTGCCCGGTCCCAAAAATCATTCAACCCTACATACAAAATTCAGTGCGGATTTGAAAATCTAAAATTGTTTGTAACTTAATAATTTAAAGTATACTACAACTTTGAAGTAAATAACTAAATAAATTACTGAATTTTGATCTGATTAAAAATGAGAATTAATTGCAAATAAATTATTCATGAAAATGTTAGACCAGTGTCACATATTTTCATTATGGAGAGCATATAAATAATACTTACTGTAGGTATGTGGGTATTTTAAAATATCGCCCATTTACCAAATACCTACCTTTAATAAAGAACGTGTCACCCAAATGTCAAATACCCCGATTCAGTTTATTTTGCGATGTCTAATAGAATTTCTCTAATAGATCGAATTTCGCTGCGATAAGCAATTTACTATTTTTATCGCTGTTAGGCAATTCCATACTGTAAATTAGTTAATGAAAATCATTAAAAAATGTGCTCTGATATTATTACATTAATAATGAGACGAAATCGTTCTACAAACACTATCAATTTCAATGTTGTCTCTAAAAAAAATTGCTAAGAAATTATTTAAAAAGTTATTATTGAAATCTTATAAAGGAACCCTTAGCCGAAGAATTTTAGAAAGAAAATACTATTTCAATTATTTCATTCAATAAAAAAAAATGTATTTATTTATTGCATTCTTATATAAAATAATTGTTACTAATATTCGCTTCACAGAATAAAAAATCCGGACTATATTCTTAGGGCCTTGTACCTAAATTGTTAAGTAAATTTTATGTTAGTGGGATCGTGTAAATACAAGGTCATTTTGTATCCACCGTCCAAATTTTGAGGATGTGTTCAGTCCATGAAATTGAACAACTTTCTCTAAGGAACACATGGTCAAATATGCAAAATAAAAATCGACTTTCCATACAAATCAAAGAGATCACGTGATCAATTTAGTATAGGGTGACCAAAATTTTTTGGTTAAATTTGACACATGTTTCTTAGAAAAAGTTGTTTAGTTTCATGGACTGGACACATCCTTAAAATTTGGATGGTAAGTTCAAAAGGACCCGATTTTATGTGATATAGGAAATGTACGTAGGTACCTAATTAAATTTAAAATATTTAAAGGCCCCATGGATTTCCAATTTGTAATTCTACAATTCACAGTAATTTGATTACTCATAATAACTTACTAATTGGACTAGCACAGGTATTTTGTGATCAGTTATTGTGATTTTTGGTGGGTATCAATTAGTATTAATATTGATGCAAGTATTTCCAAGTTTGGATGATTGCTCGCGTTGGTATCAGTTCTATTAATGACCTATTTAAGATTACTGTTAACTACGTAACATATTATTAACCTATCAAAAATCCATCAACTTTTCACTAAATCAAAATCTATCTTTTAGTAATTGAGAGTAGGTACATAAAGGTATTTTTGGACACGATTAAGTTTTGACGATGTTTTTAAACACTATTGATTTATCTAACGACTTAGATATTTAGGAATTACTCAAATTTGCTCTACTTACACAAATTAGGTTTTTTTGCTTGAGTCATAATCATATATTTCCGTAAAATTACATTTTAAGTTAATGATAACGAGATAGATTGACCTAAAATTAACAATAACAAAATTAAACTAATGATCTGTTTCCCAGGTCCTGAAGAGCAACAATCGTTTAGTTTAATAATAATACTAAAGAAATATTAAATATAAATAAAAAATTGCATGAAAACTTGCAGCAAAATCGCTTTTTGCTTCGAGCGTGAGGAAAAGTGATTCGAAACTCACGCTTTAACGCACCAAAAGTGCCCTTTTCGTGCTGGAAGGTGAAACAAATTTTGACACACAAAGAACTATGCATGCATGCATTGCAGCATTTTGTTGTATAGGGCATGGATAGGGCATGTACACATAGGCAGTATAGGGCATGCCCTATACTTCTCAAAGGAACATGAAGAAGTTGTATTGCAAGCGCTTGACGAAAGACGAGTTTAAAGTTGAAGATGCGATAAACTTGAAATCTAAAACTCAATAAATCAATGGTTGATAGCGAGAGGGCATCCCTTGCTGACACTGCGATATATCTAACCGTGGCGTGGGTTATGCACGTAGCACGCACCTTTAATTAATAAAATGAATTTGTTATCGGTTTGATAGACTAACGATTAATACAATTATAACTAACGATCAATTTTTCAATGCACACTTCTCACTAATGAACTACATTTTAAAATCACCTTTTTTATCTACGGGTTTTTTTTCTTGCTCATAACAAATTAATAATTATTACAATTTTTTTTTCTTCATACAAGTATAAATAAACAATGTAAGTTTGAGGTAATGCATAAATATGTATGCATAATATGCATACTTATTTTTATTCATATTTATTTATTCATATTAGTTTATCGGCCGGTTTCTGAATTGAGAAATTTAAGTTGAGCACTACTCAAGTCTTACTCACCCATACAAAATTTGTACTTAAGTAGTGCTCAACTTCAATTTCTCAATTCAGAAACCGGCCGTCTATACCTTTAAAACTTGGTTGAAAAAATTCGACACTGACTTGATCCGAACTTACGTGCCATCTTTACCAAAGCAGTGACGATTTTTTTTTAATGTAGACTGGCCATACATACAAACGGAATCTGATTCTGAATTCGGAAACGGAATATGGATTAGCTGCGTTCGGATCACTGGAAAAAAAAACAATAAAAAAAACTTATCTCGATGTTATTTTTACGTTTACAGTTATTATGAATTACGATCGTCTTTTGTTCGAATACAAAATTTTCACAGCCGCAAATAAAAGTGGCGTATATATCATAGAGCACATTATTGATATAAAGTGTTTGGACTTTGGATTGTATTTTTTTATTTAGTTCGAACTTTGATTATTCCACGAGTTCGAATTCAGTTACATACTTACCTAGTTATTTTTATGGTAAGGAATTTATTAAATTATCTATCACTTATATTAACTGTCTAGCTAGATGATAACCAAAGACTTCTATGTTGTATTTTGATGATAACCCTATTACTGAACTGGAGTAAGCCAAAAGTTATTATTTTACACTTATTAAAATCTGTTCTTTTACCTATCTTTGTGTAAGTTCGGTTGTATGAGTAATGTAAGAGCTATCTTTGATACCTCTTTGTTTTCCGGTCAGACTGGATGCCAGGCCTTTTCGACCCGTCGTCCGAAGGGCAAGTTATGCAATTTTAACGACGCGCCTTGACCGGCGACCGACGGTTGATCTCAACCCTTTTCGGCTTTTTAGACCAGTTCATTGAGGGCTCGATGTATATTAAACTATTTTCATACAATATGAGAAACACACGTGTCCGCTCCGCAGCAATAATTTCAGCTCCTTTCAGTTGGAATTGTATCTAATCCTACAAAATGCATTTGTACCCTTAACACGAACATCCCGAACATCAATCGAGAAAAAAAAAACGTGAGTAAAAAATCTCGAGAGAGTAATTATCTATCAAAAATTTAATTTAGTTTTTTGGCGATATGGGAAATTTGTACAACACCATCTGCCGCCGAAAAGCGAAATAATATTTTTCATAGATATATCCTGTATCGAGTACTTTTACTCGTGTTTGTTTTCTCGATAGGTGTTCGTGTGAGAAGTGGACCAATAGTATGAGATTTTTTAACAGCGACATCTACTGCCGAAAAGCGAAATGAGATTTCCCATAGAGCATTACTCTAACGAGTACATTTACGCGCGTTTTTAGTACAGATCATTTAATCTTGAGAAAAAGTATTAAAATTATTATTAAAATAATAACAGGTAGATTAACGATTATCAATTGTTTTTAATATGGTAATGACAATTAAATATTACAATATAAATAATACCCTCTCAATTTATTGAAAAAAAAAATTTTAATGACGGCCTTTAATATCATGGTTTAAACTGTTTACAAAGTTTTAACCACGCTTCCCAGGTAGTTACACAATGGTTTTAAATACTGGTAAAGCAGTGCACCGATGGAGTCTCTGTTGAAACTGAATTGTAATACATGGGCTATGTTTTAAATTTAACAGAAACTGTCTTCATTGAATGTGCACAAATGTGACATCATCAAACTTTAGTAAGTACAATTTATAATTGAAACTTATACTATGACGTCACAATTCTTATTTTAATCGCATAACCTAACACAAAATAAAAAATCAAATCATAGTATCTTTTTATATCATAGTATCTTTCGTTTTAAATACTTAGGACATATCAATAATATTTCTATCACAATACGATTCATAAATACACAAGGGAACTCCTCAAAATTGAATGATTTTGAGGAGTTCCCTTGTGTATCTTCAAAATCCAAGGTCCTGAAATTAATATGGTATTCTTCTTCAACTATCTTCTCTTAAACTAAAAAGAATCATCTAAACATAAACAAAAAATTTATGGTAAAACATTCGTCTAAATTCATATAAAATGGTAACGAAAACGACAGTACATTCAGGATTTCCTGAAAGCTACTGGACTAATTTCAGAATTTCAAAAAAAAGCACCAGCTCGGAAATAAACCTGATGTAATTGAATTACGTATGAATCATTTCAATTAGTTCAGCCGTCTTCGAGTAATCGGAGAACATACCTAGAAAAAAAACGCGACAAAACTGAAAACGGTTAAAAATTGAAGAACTATTGTTCTAAAATTAATACGAGTTTCATAGCCACCAGTTAACTTGCTTCCTTAATATTTTTTTATTGATACCCTGAACGTTATAGACTTACCGCGTAATTAATCAACGAAGAGTACGTCTACATCTAGTTTAACAAAAAGGTTTGCTTAGGAATATGACGCTTTGAGACATCAAACGTAAGAAAATGAGCAATATTTTGGTTAAACCAAGTGTAAACTTAGGGTGCTTCTACACGGTGCAAGTAGCCCGCGCAAGTTGAGCACTTGCGCAGGTTACATTCTCCGTGAAACGAAAGCGGGTCCAGTGGGCCTACCATGAGTTAAAGCAAACTGTTTACGTTACCGTAAACTATCGGATTTACTGCTCATTGATAATGCGAGTGAAAGAGACAAAACGATAGTTTACTGCAACGTGAACAGTTTGCATCAACTCATGGTAGGGCCACTGCTCCATAGCATTGTACCCCCGCGCAAGTAAAACCCGCCGGTAACGATCAATTACGATTGTAAATTTTTCCGTCAATGCCATTGTCGGAGCAATTGACAATCGCTTCAATTGCACGCGTAAACGATCAATTTTTCCGTCAATGGGCGTCAATTGCGGAAAAATTGACAATCGCAATTGATCGTTACCGGTGGGCTTAACTCGCGCCTCCACGTGCGCAAGCTACGTGCACCGTTTAGAAGCACCCTTACTCTTAGTTTATTAATGTGGCTGTGATCCTATACCTATATCATAGTCACTTGTACAAAATGTACTTACTTCATTTTCTTCTGGTCTAAATAAGTATGAAATTGCCGTTTTGTATAGAGAATTTCAAAGAATTTGCATTTTCCATACTAACATTGTCTTAATTTATCTAACAACCATGAACGCTAATGTTTTATTACTTTATGCACAAATTTTTAAACACTCAGTTAAATAATGCCACATTTTTAATCGAAATAAAATAGTATCGCCTAAGTTACAACGAATTAAGTGGTCATTTCTGCTAACTTAATTAAAATTATAAAGATAGGCAGCTATTAATAATGTTAACCCTGAAATACTTCATAGTGGCATGTATCGTGCCTTCCTCATGTGTTTGCATTTATTCTAATCTACAAAAAGCTTTTTGTTCCATCAACAATGATTTTGTTAACCCGCATTATGCCGTTGATAAAATATGCGGTTTATTACCTTACATTAAAAATTAAATAAATTACGTGCTCATTAGGTATAATTAGCCATTAAAATATGAGACATGAATACATAACTAACTTTTGGTACATATACCTACCATTATCGGAGCATCAAGCAATTTTTTTCGCTTAATTCAAATAAATCGATGTCATCCCCAACGTGTCCGTTTATTTTTACTCAATAAATATTGGCTCTTATATTTTTTCGTAGCGTTATATTAATAAATGTTTTTAAATTTCTCTATTCAATTAAAAAAATCAATATTTATGGATATGATATTTTAATTGATACTTTAACAAATATACAATATTATTAACGGGCACAAATCTGGTATAAAATTAGAAGATCATTCCAAATCTCACACGTGCCTCTTAATACAAGGTCTGCCGCCACGAATTCCGGTATCATAAAATAAAGAAAATATTCTAATTAATTGAATAAATTATAATAAAATTATATAGTAAACTGGTTAAATAAATAGCAAACAAGCCTTATATTAAAAATATATATTAAAAAAAAACAAGCTTTCATTACTTACACGTAAGTAAAACATAAACTTATTTAGTATATGACTTAATATAGTTAATTTAGTAACTCAGTTTTTTTTACATTATTGACTCATATTTTTATTTGATTACCAGTTACCAGATACTTCGAAATGGAAACGAGTTACCTATCTACCTCGAATGAACCATTTCAATGAAAAAGAAAATAACCATACAGTAAAATTATTTATTAACATGTTTGTACAGTACAGCTTTATTGAAAATAAAATTTTATTCTAGACTGGTTAATTAAATTTCAAAAAATTAATAGGTCCAGGACGCAGGATTTATTTTCTTATCTATTTTCCATGGAACTTTCACCGGTCATTAATATTAATAATATACTTACCTATAAAAATGAACGTAATTTATTTGAGAATCTTAAATTTAATTTTATAAAAGACACGCATCTTGACTGTTAACTTCTACTCTAACGAACTGCGAACAAAAGTTGACCTTTTGAAAAACCTATTTTACCGCCGGCTTTATTCTTCAATGCAAACCTATTGGTAAACACTTCCTGCTGGCCTAGAATTTCTCATTTTTTGGTTTGAAGGTTGTTGTAGTCAAATTAGAAAAATACGGACATTGATTATTTAATATTTTTAAAGGCTGTTATCGATTTCTGATGTTCCTTCTTTTCCAGATGAAGTTAAATAAATATACATCACTTATATAAAAGTGAAGAGGTGACTGACAGACTATTGCCCAGCCAAAACCACAGAAATTTTGTACATAGATAATTTAGACAGTGTGAACACCCACTAAGAAGGGATTTTTGGAAATTCCACCCCTATAGGGTTGAAATGGGGGTACAAAGTTTGTATGGAAAGAAAAAATTAAATAGACATTTCAAATTGAAACTTCGTAGGAGTACTTTTAAAAATAAATAAGCAAACACGTGTTTCGTGGCTTTCCGAAACTGTTGACTTTCGGAAAACCACGAAACACGTGTTTGCTTATTTTTTTGGGCTTCTTTTACCCCATTTACCCCTTAAAAGCAACCCCAAAAAGCCCAACACCGATATGGTTGTCGTTATCGAGGTATTATAGGATGTTTATTGCAAAATTGGCATTTATTTTTAAGTGGTAGACATTACAGGTAATGTCAGGACATGACATGACATTTTTTAAGTGGAAACCTATTTCGGGCACCAGACCTTCACAAATTTAGGTTATAAATGCTTTGATCTATGTACACATCCATCAATATATTAAGTTTGTGAAGTGACCATTAAATACATTTTATTATTATTATTATTATTATTCAACCCCTAAAGGGGTTAATGAGGTTCCAACTTTGTATGGAAAAAATATAAAATAGACATTACGACTTGAGACTTCGTAGGAGTACTTCTATAAACAAATGATCAAACATGTACTTCGTAAATTTCTGAAAATCAACCTCTTAAGGGGTACATAGCCCAAACTCGATATGGAAGTCGTTTTTGAGGTTTTATGGGATGTTGATTGCGAAAATGGCATTTATTTTTAAGATAATTTTAAATAGACATTTTGACGTGAAACTTCGTAGGAGTACTTTTTAAAACTAACAACTTTTAAAAGCAAACATGTATTTTGTGAATTTCCAATAATTGACCCCTTAGAGGTAGATGGGGTAAATAAACCCATAGAATAGAATATCATTTGTTTGCATTTAATTAGGGTACACTGGAGGTCCTTAAAATATCTGCCTATTCAACCATTAACAATAGCATGCAAACATTAGTTTAAAATAAAACTAACAAGGACTTCAACCCCTAAAGGGGTAAAATGGGATTCATGTTTAGATGAAAAAATAATTTTAAATAGACATTTTGACGTGAAACTTCGTAGGAGTACTTTTAAAAACTAACAACTTTTAAAAGCAAACATGTATTTTGTGAATTTCCGATAATTAACCCCTTAGAGGTAGATGTGGTAAATAAACCCATAGAATAGAATATCATTTGTTTGCATTTAATTAGGGTACACTGGAGGTCCTTAAAATATTTGCCTATTCAACCATTAACAATAGCATGCAAACATTAGTTTAAAATAAAACTAACAAGGACTTATAGTTTTTTTTCATAAATAGATATGGATGTCGTTATTGAGGTTTCATGGGATGTTGATTACGATAACGGTATTTATTTTGAAGTACAACACGGTGGCTATTTTGTATGTTTTTTTTTATTAAAAGACATTTCGACTTGAAACTTCGTAAGAGTATGTTTAAAAACTAAGCAAAAACACATATTTCGTGACTTTCCGAAAATGTTTAGGTTTATTTAAAATCGATATGGATGTCGTTAAAAAAATTATGGGATGTTGATTGCGAAAATGACATTTATTTTTAAGTCCAACACGGTGCCATGATTCAACCCCTAAAGGGGTGAAATGGGTGAATCCCATTTTGAATGGAAAAATAATATTCAATAGACATTCCGACTTGAAACTTCATATGAGTACTTCTAAAAACAAATAAGCAAACAAACCGATATGGATGTCGATATTGGGGTTTTATGGGATGTTTATTGCGAAAATTGCATTTATTTTAGAGTTCAATACATCAATACACGGTGAACATTATTCAACACCTAAAAGACTGAAACGGGGGTTCAATTTTTTTATGGAAAAATAATACGGGAACGGGAACAAGAATGAGAACAAGAATGAGAACGAGAACAGGAATTAATGATATTATAAATGTGAAAGTTTAATGTTTGGATGTTTGTACTCAATCACGTAAAACCAGCTGAACGGATTTGGAATAGCACACTGATAGTTATAGCCTGTGGTAAAACATGATACTTTTTATCTCAGTCAAAGGTTCCATAGCCATTTTCCGAATGTCCAAGCGGACGAAGTCGCGGGCAAAAGCTAGTAATATCATATTTTTTAAACATACTCGTTTTTTGCACTTGTTGGTATTGATCATAGATTTTATCAAATCACGTACAATGAAATGAGATTGATATATGTAAGGTAGTTACTAAATTAGTTATATACACGACTGCCCGAAAAGGAGTGTATATGTGTTCAGAGTTTATATATGTTTATGGGTATGTGAGTTTCTTTATTCCACCATAATTTCTTAAAGGCTCAACGGATTTGGATATGTGCGGTATCGTTAGAATCCCTACATCATTCTGAGTGACACTGGCTTTAATTTTTTTGAACTGAGTACCTCCTCCTTTTTTTGAAGTCAGTTAAAAACGAACTAAAAAGTTAAACAACAAGTGTTATTTTGCAGTCGGGGGACCGTTTTGTGGAACAATTTTAATCTAAGAGGTCCACCGACTGCAGTGATATTTGTTATTTAACTTTTTAGTTCGTTTTTGGCAGGGCAGTCGTGTTTTTAATATTTTTTTGAATTTATTGATTTTTAAAAGGTAAAAACATTATTATTTAGAACTTGCAACTTGCAAGTTTTAAATTTTTAATAATGTTTTTATATTAATGATAATGCTAGTAATAACTTGCAAGTTGCTAGTTATTACTAGAATTATCATTTTTATTTCTAGCAATTATTGTACTTACCTACGTATAGTAGATTTTGGTGATGTATGTCACATCAATTGAGGTAAAACACATGTTTATTACCTATCATTAGTCATATTGTTATAAATCACAGCTTTATTTGAATTTGATTTTTTTTTGTTTTTGTTGTATTTAAATGAAGTATGAGGCCTGCAAGTTAAATTAGTGTTGTTTTGAAATGTACTAAACTTACGAAGGTTAAGCTCAATAATTTATTGTTTACAATTGATATAAATTATTATCTTGATAAGATGTAAACTTTAGAGCAAGAAATAAGAAAAAATCACTAGGTATTTTAAAATATAATAGAAAAAACTAAGGTATTTTAACTACTTTTGAGGGTGATGTGACGGTCTTACGGTAAACCTACGTTTGTTTGCATTTTTATTTATCATAAAATGTAACCTTCTCTTTATCCTATGCTAACTACGTTAAGCAATAAATAATTAGGGTTCCGTACCAAAATGGTAAAAAAGGAACCCTTATGGTGTGACTCAGTCTGTCTGTCACAGCTGGATATCTCGAGAACTACTAATGGTATCAACTTGAAATTTAGAATAGTTTGAGATGACATTTGCCCAACTATTTTGCAAATAAGAAATAAATAAAATAATAAATATCTTTTTTACAACAAGGACTGAAAAGGGGTCTTAAAAATTTGAAGTAGAGCTACTAGGCCAAAAAATAACCGTTTCCCCCCCCCCCCCCCCCCCCTTATCTCCGAAGTTTGCAAAGAGAAAAATCTGAAATAATTCTATGTGATAGCAGTTTATATAAAGATTACAGGAAAAATAAAACGATGTCTTAATATAGCACACTTTTCTAAAAAAGTTAACATTAGTTCCACTATCGGTCAAGAGATGGCACTGACCTAAAACTGCAATACTAATTTTATTATTCTACTCTGCAGTGTGGTTTAATGGTGCAATTATGATGGTACGGAACCCTCGGTGCGCGAGTCCGACTCGCTCTTGACCGGTTTTTTTTTTAAAGATTAATGTTTTTACCCTTGACACTTCTTAATACCAAGGTCACCCTGCGTGCAATGGAGAGATGCTAGGCGTTTCCCTGCGTGATGGAATCAGAAATGAGGAGATCCGTAGGTGAACTAAAGAAACTGAACGTAGCTGAAGTGGCAGTGGGCGGGTCACATAGCGAGAAGAACCGATGGCTATTGGGGCGGGCGGAGCGGTTCTGGAATGGCGATCACGCACCGGACGACGCGGGTTCGTGGATTACGCTCCCGGTGTCTTTTGCCCACGTGGTGTTTGCCCCCGATAAATATCAAAGTAATAATTTATTTCTTAGTAAAAATTCGGGGGCATATACCACGGGGGCAAAAGACACCGGGGGCGTAATCCATGAACCCGACGCTCCGTGGGTAGGCCTCCGACAAGGTGGACACGATCTGGTGAAGGTCGCTGTGTGCCACTGGATACGGGCAACGCAGGACCGATCGTCGTGGAGATCCTTAGGGGAGGCCTATACCCAGCAGTGGGTGTCGTGCGACTGATATGATGATGATAGCTATTTATTTATATTCTTTGATTTCTAATAATAAAATACTTATTTTTAAACCTACATATTTTTTTGGTTTTCTCTCGTTATCATCAAATTGGAATTATTTCCAATTGAGATTAAGAGAGATCCTTCCAATTGAGAGAGAGACTCTCATAAATAAAAACTGCACCCTCAATACTAAAAATACCTTTACTGGAATCACAATAATAAACTAACTAACATAGGTAGGTACACAATATATTCAAACTATTGTATTCTTGGCTGGGCGGGTTAATTAATTAATAACACTAAATTGAAATCACTGTACTTTATTTTATACGTTAATTAAACACGAGAGCAAACACATGAACGCTAATGTCAAAACCGGAAGAGGTCATCTTGAATCATGTTTCCACAGACTATAAATAGGTACAGATTATAACACTCTTCCCCACTTCAATTAAATTTACTTATTTACTAAGGAACAAAAATATTCAACAAACTATATTTGTTTACAAATTTGGTAGAGTCCACTATGCGAGTAATCCTAAGTTATTTTGGTAATAAAGGAACTTAATAACAATTTCC
This sequence comes from Agriphila geniculea, assembly GCA_943789525.1. Classification (NCBI taxonomy): domain Eukaryota; kingdom Metazoa; phylum Arthropoda; class Insecta; order Lepidoptera; family Crambidae; genus Agriphila; species Agriphila geniculea. Next base: position 22,178,821 of record OX038878.1, read on the forward strand.
TAGTTTTACTTAATTATTTTATACATGTATATTATCTCCTACCCCACAAAATATATATTAATATAATCTAAGTTACGCAAAAATAAACATACAAGATATATGACTCTACAATGTTTGAGCTTATATACTAAATAATACAAATCAACTTACTCTACGGCTTGAGAGCAGTAAACTATCTGATCTACATGTCTTTTCCACAGTAATCCATCTACCTCAATATAATAAGTAACTCCAGGAACTGACTCCTTGACTATAATACCAACTGTCCAAGGTTTTTGTCCTTTCCTGAAATCACGAGTTAATACTTTCTGTCCTACTGTAAATTCAACTTTCCTACGTCCTTTAAATGATTCTACAATATGGTTTTGCTTTACTAAGATATCTTGATATACTGGGGTTGGTCTTAACAATGAAAATCTGTTTCTTATTTCTCTCCCCAACATCAATTTTGATGGTGACACACCCGTAGATTTATGTGCAGTGATCCTATAATCAGACAAAAATATGCCAATTGCATAGTTAAGCGATTGACCACTGTCTACAACTTTAGTTACGTTAGCTTTAAAAGTCTCCACGAACCTTTCGGCCGCTCCATTAGTGGCAGGGTGGTGGGGTGGTGTGAAGGTATGCTTTATTCCAAAAGTTTTTGTAAATTGTTTAAATTCTTTACTGGTAAAGGCTGTGCCATTATCTGTGACTAAATGAATCGGAAAACCAAATGTTAAAAATAATTCTTTAAATTTTTTTATTGTAAGACCACTCCCAATATTTGTCATTTGAAATACTTCAGGCCATTTACTGAAACTATCTACTATTATCAAAAACATTTTCCCATATAAAGGGCCCAAAAAATCTGCATGTATACGGTACCAGGGAGATGGAGGAACTGGCCATGTTTTTAAAGGAGTTTTTGACGGAGTATTGCGATGTGACAAACAAATTATACATTCTTTTGTTAAATTAATTATGTCTTCATTTAACTTTGGCCACCAAAAATATGATTTTGCAATCTCAATCATTCTAGTACTGCCAAAATGGCTCTTATGCAGTTCTTTTAACACTTGTTGTCTTAAACTATCAGGTATAATGATTCTATGGCCCCAAAATAAGCAATTTCTATCTATACTAATTTCATTTCTCTTTATATAAAATGGCAACAATTCTTGATCCTTTAACTTATTTTCAGGCCAGCCATCGCTACAATATCTTTTCAATTTACACAATAAAATATTTTTACATGTTTCCTTTTGTATGATTTCCCAATCCACACTTTCTAAATCTGAGCAATCTAAGAAATTTGTACAAACTTCAAAATTTTTACTTATATTTTCCTTATTTGTTGTTATTCGAGACAGATAATCAGCAGGATTTTTATCAGTAGATATATATTTAATTCTATAGTTAAAGGCAGAAAGAAAAATAGCATAATGCTGAAGACGCTTGGCAGCCATTTTTGGAATCCCTTTATCTGGACCAAAAATTCGTACCAAGGCGGCATTATCTGTTTCTAATTCGAAAGTCCTGCCATAAAGAAAATTATAAAATTTTGTGATTCCAAAAATGATTGCCAATGCCTCCTTATCTAAGGCAGTGTATTTTTGTTCTCTATCAGTTAATTTTTTACTAGCAAATGCAATCGGTTTCACTATACCATCGTTTCCACGGTTAGACAAAATTGCACTAACACCATAAGCGGAGGCATCGCAAGTAAGTATCAAAGGTAATTTCTGGTCATAATGAGTTAAAGTTTGAGTTGACATTAATTTTTTTCTTAATCAATTCAAATGCACTTTGGCAGACTGGTGTCCATTTGAATTTTCCTTTTTTAGTACATTCATAGAGAGGATTCAAAATGGTTGACATATCCTTTAAAAATCTACTATAGTAATTAACTTTACCCAAAAATGATCTAAGCAAGGTTATATTTGTAGGTGGGGGCAATTTCAAAATGGGTGCAATATTTTCTTTGAGAATACTAATGCCTTCTTTATTTATGTTATATCCAAAAACTGTTATACTTTTCTTAAAAAACTTGCATTTTTCTACCTTTAATTTAAGTTCCGAATCTTTTAAAATGGTTAGTACCTTTTTTAAAGTGTTAAACATATCATTATAATCTTTACCACATAAATAAATATTGTCAATGAATACTACTACATTTGGAATATGATCTAACTTTTGACACATTAATCTTTGGAAGGAACCAGGTCCTGTGTTTACACCATATGGCAAAAATAAATATTTAAAGGTTCCTAACTCTGTATTGATCACTGTGAACTCTTGTGAGCTTGGATCCAAAGGCGCTTGTAAATATGCCTCCTTAAGATCTAATTCACAATAATATTCACAACCTTTTAAGGTTTGAAAAATGGTCTCTATGTTTGGTAGCGGGTAATAATCCATTTCTAGATATGGATTTAATGTAACTTTGTAGTCACCACACAATCTTACTGTACCATCAGGTTTCAAAATTGGGACAACGGGAGTTCCCCATTTACTATACTTTACCGGGGCTATTCTTTTATTTTCTAATAATCGTTCTATTTCCTTTTTTACTTTATCTTTTAATGCAAAAGGTACTTGTCTAACTGGTAGAAATTTTGGTATGGCATTATTTTTTAATTTTAAAGTAATGCATTCCCCTTTGAAATTTCCCCAACCTTGTGAAAATATTTCATGAAAATCTGATTTTATCATTTCAACTATGTCATGACTTTCATTAATTTTTAGTTCCTTAAGACTTGCACTATTAAATTTTAAAGGCCATTGTTTAAAAGACATGAGCCAGTTACGCCCAATCACCCTGGGTTTCTCATTGGTTACAACATAAACATCAACAACGGTTTGAACATCATTCCAAGAAACATTTAAATTTTTTATTATACCTAAAGGTTTTGAAATACTTTGATCAAAGTTTTTAAAAGTAATATTACAACTTTCAATCTTTTTATTAGGTAAATATCTAATCTGGTCATTTAAGGTTATTGTGCTTACTTCAGAACCTGTATCTAATTCAAATTTTATCAATTTACTTTCTACAAATATATCCAAAAACTGAGGTGAAATTTTGTTATTACTAGAGCTATTAGAAAACATATGATATGTCTGTCCTTCTTCATCAGATGTGAAAAGGCTTTGCAAATTATAATCAATTTCATCTACCTTATTATCAGAGTCCTCAATAGCTTCTAAGGTTCTCGTTTGTCTTAACTTACACACTTTAAAGATATGTCCTTGTTTACCGCATTCTGAACAAAACTTATTTTTCAAACTACACTCTGATTTTGAATGATTATTTTTACCGCACACAAAACAATGTTGTTGTTGTCGATTGCTGTAGTTACCACGAGGTTTCTGATGTACTTCCTGCTTAGTAGGTCTTCTTTTCTTTAATTGGAACATCTCTTTGCCGGTTTCATTGAAACTGTTACTATCTACTTTGGTTTGTGTCATTGCTGCTTCTACAGTTCTAGCCAAAATTATGAGTTTATCTAATGATTGTTCTGCATTCTTTAATAATTCAAATTTTATTATTGGTTTATGTATACCGTCTATAAATTTTTCTTTTACTTGATCTTCAAAATCTTTAAATCCACATCTTTTTGCCAACTTTTTCAATTCTATTATGTAATCTTCAATACTTTCATTTAGTTGTTGGTTTCTGGAACGAAATGCTGTGCGATCTAAAGCAGTTGACGTGGATTTGGTATACCTATTCTCCAGTAACTTAATAAGTTCACTATAACTTTTCTTTATAGGTTTTTCAGGTGAACATAAATGGTTTAGAGTTTCTAAGACCTTTGTTGAAATGCTAGTCAGCAGCAACGGCGTTCGTTTGGTTTCGGGGATATCATTTAAAGCGATCAAGCATGTTAACTGCTGTTCGAAAATCTCAAAATTGTTACCACTGAATTGTTCCACACGTGTTAAATTTAAGTTCATGGTCACTGTTTCTGGGTTGCAATCTGCGAATGTATCTTCGTCGGAGGCGGGAAACGTTTCTGATAACTTGCCGCTGTTCACCAGTTCACGAAGACGTTTTCGAAGATCATCTAACGTTCCTTCTGTTTGTAATTGTAAATCTTCACAAATTCTTGTAAGTTCCTCTTTATTTAGTGTCTGGATCCAACTTGTTCGATTATTTATAATTTCCACTTTAAATTTTAGTATTATTTCATTAAAAACCATTAGTGCAACTTTTCTCAAGAATCTCAAGTTGACTTTGAAGTTTATTTTGATTGACAGCTGTCTTCTTTGGTGAGCGATGACTCAGCGATCGGCTGCTGAATGAGATGCACCCACAGTCGATGTCGGTAAAACAGACAGCTTGCTCTTCCGGCCGGTTGTCGAATCGAACTTGCAAAATGGCTGCTTGCACAAATGGATTTCACGTACCCAAGCCAAAACGTTTTCAAGAATTCAACACTTTTTACGCGCTCCCCCATGGAGAAATCGTCGCCATTATTGTATTCTTGGCTGGGCGGGTTAATTAATTAATAACACTAAATTGAAATCACTGTACTTTATTTTATACGTTAATTAAACACGAGAGCAAACACATGAACGCTAATGTCAAAACCGGAAGAGGTCATCTTGAATCATGTTTCCACAGACTATAAATAGGTACAGATTATAACACAAACTTATAAAACTTACATTATTTACTCACAAAGATCGTTTTATGCGTCAATAAAAAATTTCATTTGAATCATATTTAAAATCTCTTAAAAATCGCTAAAGGAATAAGATTGCATGTCTTAGTATTCATAATGAGATTACATCAGATGTCATTGACCCTCGCTTCTCCAACATGTTATTGTTGATCTAAACGATTGCGGATCATGAGTGTCGCTTCCAGACTACAAATCACTTTATGAGGTAAAATGTTGAACATTTCTAGCGTGTTACGCTCTGCGTACAGTACAGCAAAGTCTGCTTGACCGGGCCGCGTTCAAACGATAACGCACGACTCGCCCTCAACCCGAACTCAACTCAACTCAAACTCAACTCGAACTCAACTCAACCGGAGCCCACTCCTTGAAATACAGCGCTTACAATTTTGAGTTTTATAACACATTAATAAACTCCGTTTTTTGTCGATGCAACTGCACGCGGCTCGCCCTCAACCCGAACTCAACTCAAAATCAACCCGAACACAACCCAAACTCAACCCGAACTCACCTCAAACTCACCTGAACATTACACAAGAGCTTATTAATGTGTCATAAGCATAAGATCCAAAATTGTAAGCCATGTATTTCAAGGTGGACTGCGGTTGAGGTGAGTTTGAGTTGAGTTCGGGTTGAGGTCGGGTCGTGTGTTATCGTTTGAAAGCAGCCAGCCATTTTTACTATCCCCACTGCTGGGGCACAGGCCTTTTTGATGGGTGGATAAGGAGGATAGGCCATAACCCACCACGTGGGCCCAATGAGGATTAGCGGGTGTTAACGATTGCAAATACAGCCGGGACCATCGGCTTTACGTGCCTTCCGAAACACGGACGAGCTCGAGATAATAAAAGTTTGGTCACCCATCCCATGACCGGCCCTTGCGAAATTTGCTTAACCTGCGCAATCGTCGGGCCAGGCGCTAAACCACTGCGTCATCGAACACCTCTTACCAAAGTACAACTTTAAGGAAAATGCCATGTCTTTCAAATAATTCTTCAATTTTCCATTCCGTAGGTAACATCATATCCATGTCAATTTTCAAATTATAGACTAAGTATTTTTTGCTTTTTGTTTTTGTTTGTGTTTATCTTAAAAATATATTCATTAACTTACATCTTTCGATTCTTCAAGTACATAAGTTTTTGGATCGAAAAAATTTTCATGAACTGAAAATACCGAGTAGGGTCCAAACCCTACTTAGGTATTTTCAGTAAATGTTTCAAAATATTCCTAATATGCCAACATATTAGGAACATTTTGAACAGTATGTAAGTATAAGTATATCAAATACATATTTTATAATATTAAAACCTACTGAAAACATAGTCTCTAATTTAGTAGCTACTCAAATGGGAAATACCTATGGGATATCCCTGATTCTGAAGGATTGTTCAGTCATAATTGTTTTTTTATGATCTACAGAATAATATTGATAAAATACCTAGGCATTTTATCAATATTATTCTGTAGATTATAAAAAAACAATTATGACTCAATCCTTTAGAATTAGGGAAGTATTTCTGAGTCAGAAAACTGAATAATTCAATGTCCTTCTTTGATAGAACACATATTTTGGTTTGTGAACTTTGAACGAACATAGAAAGTTCGAACTACTTCGAACTGGATGTAAACACCTCGAGACAAATTTTATTATACCTATTGGCACCATATTATTAACTTTAGTCACACTGACACAGATATTTTACCGCGAAAATGGATATGACACTGATAGCTAATATTAATTTATTAACCTTGAAACAAAAACTCAAAATTCATAACTCGAAATTTTTAGATTGGAAATTACGACTTTTCGTCGCAGATCTAAATAAACGAACAGAGCTAAAATTTGCCTTTTCAACTAAAATTTTTCGTTCCAAAATTTTCTGTTCCTAACATTGTTAAAAAAAGGGAATTAATTAATTGTTTGTCTGGAAATAATTATAGACTGACTGTTAATGGGATACTTAAATACTAAACCTGACAGAGCGGTTTATTTTTTTAGCGACAAAATAACTAGAACGGCGACAAACTGTTGATTACAAAAAATATGTAAAACGGGCGACTACATGTGCGTGGGAAATAAATAATTTAGGTGAGCAGTGAAAATTCTAAATGAGTGACAAAAATACAGAGTGGGCAACTATTTTACCAAGTAGGTAACTATATCGGGTCATTTTGAACTTACCATCCAAATTTTAAGGATGTGTCCAGTCCATGAAACTAAACAACTTTCTCTAAGAAACATGTGTCAAACTTCGCCACAAAATTTTGGTCATCCCATACTAAATTGATCACGTGATCTCGTAGATTTGTATGGAAAGTCGATTTTTATTTTACATATTTGACCATGTGTTCCTTAGAGAAAGTTGTTCAGTTTCATGGACTGAACACATCATCAAAATTTGGATGGTAAATACAAAATGACCTTGTAAATAACAGCTTTAAGCTGCCAAACATGGTAGTTTTGTCATATCGATTAGGATAATAGTCACTTATTTTAAATAAAATATATGCCAAATTTTAAATGTTTTGTATGCCCTAATGCCCTTCTGACTAGTTACTCAATTTGTATTTTAAAGTCACCCATTTTTTACATTTGTAGTCGCCCACAGTCCGTTGCCCACTTAGTATTTCAGTACGCTATATTTAGTATTTTTGATACCCAAAATGGGAATTTATGGTTACCCTTAAAAAAATCGGGTTTTTTATTTTTACGAAACTCTCTTTCGGCAAACCGCAATATGTCATCGATTATGCCGCTTACTTACAATGTTTTAATAGCCCCAATCTGGAACTTAGAATGCAGTGTGTGTCCACGTGAAAGATTCCGAACACGTCAATGTCATCCTTGGGCATGCATTCTGCATTCACCAGGGTATCACGGCTTTGTCAAACGTTCCACTACTGACACCACCGGGCCAAACCGAGGTGTGGCCTTGAACTTAAATATTGCGCAATTTCTCCGTGACATAACTATTTGAAGGTAATACAAGTTCACTTGATAGTGCAATTTTGTCGGTTGGTATCGTAAAAATTTGGTATAAGAAGTAACTTGTTGTAGATTTTGTCTGACTTGTGAAAAATACCAAAAGTTGGGCATTTTAACTTTGTCTGTACATGCAAATAAAATTTCTTATTCTTCCTATTCCTTAATCAAAACGCTTTTATTGATTATCAAAACCAATAAAATAACATTTTTCTTTGTCTACTAAATGCGGTAAAATACCTATCGTGCCTGATATTACATTTAAGTTTATGTCTTTGAAAAAATGTTTCACAAAGTCCGACTAAGTTCAAATTAATATACCTACTTGACGAATCCTATAAATTCTGATCTATTTCTAAATTAAGGCGGAAATTAGTGCCTAATCTTAGATTGTGAAATAGGCACTTAACCAAATAAGAATTGACTAATATTTGGATTAATCTTTAGAAAAATATTATACCTCTTTTGTTTGTTTTTTTACTGAAAATATTGATCTTTCTCATCCATCATTTGTTTCAGTGTTCGACGCTACCGCGAAACCGCCAGCTGGCGTGCTCAGCGGCAACGGCAACCAGTACGGGGACTTCGACGAGTGCCTCAGCGTCGACGGCGCGGTGCGCGGCAAGTACTGCCTCGCCTCGCTGCAGATCAGCCTGGCGGGCCACCTCGGGGACATTGACAACCTTATCCACAGCGGACACTACATTAGGAGCAATGTTACTGATGTAAGTTTAACAATCGTTGATGGAAATAGTCTGTCATATGGAGTGGCTAAAGTATGGCAACGGCAACAAGCATGGCGACTTTGGCCAGTGCCTCAGCGTCGACGGCGTGGTGCGCGGCAAGTACTGCCTCGCCTCGCTGCAGGTCAGCCTGGCGGGCCACTTCGGGGACATCGACAACCTTATCCACAGCGGACACTACATTAGGAGCAATGTTACTAATGTAAGTTTAACAATAGTTGATGGAAATCTGACGTATAAAGTGGCTAAAGTATGGCAACGGCAACCAGTACGGGGACTTCGACGAGTGCCTCAGCATCAACGACGCGGTGCGCGGCAAATACTGCCTCACCTTGCTGCAGATCTGCCTGGCGAGCCACTTCGGGGACATTGACAACCTTATCCACAGCGGGCACTACATTAGGAGCAATGTTACTGATGTAAGTTTAACAATAGTTGATGGAAGTCTGTCATATGCATAAGGTGGCTAAAGTATGGCAACGGCAACCAGCCCTGTTACTTCGACGAGTGCATTATTATCGACGATACGGTGCATGAAATTCAAAATTGTAACGAATAACGATACAGTTTTTTTATTTAAAATTAGTGTAATTTGGCCTCACAATTAACTTAGGGTCTCCCTTTTCAAAACTTGTTAATCATTTACTGATATATAATGTCGTAATAAATAAAATGAAATTAACTTCTGTATTAAACTTATTTAATGCTAATACTCTATTTTATTCAAATTATAACCGGAAAATTCGTACTAGCAGGGCTAGCTAAACTTTAATGGATATTTTAAAATATCCACGTTTCAAAAGTGGGCAAAATTATTCACAATATAGTGGCCGTTTGGTCTATTAACATAAATATAATACTTATGTGAAAATTAAAAACCACACACACCTTGTCCCAACCCGTTTGCAGAATGAATATCAACTCATCGTTAAATAAAATAAAATAGTATATAATAACCTTTAAAACCGGACTTGATGTGAACTCATCATTGTTTAGAAAATCATCAAAATTGGTGAATTCCGCATTTATTAATCATAACTGTCTGTCCTTGCCAGCGTGACAACATAGTATTGCACCAGGAAACAGTTTAACATCTGGTATATGTTTAATTTTTAAGTATATCTAAAAAAGTTATAACCGTATCTCTTCCCTCTACTAATTAAAAAAAAAGTAAGTTTGTGTCTAAAATTTTTACTTAATTCGGGATTTAGAGCCCATACACCCGCATTGAAAAGAGACTGTCTTGTATTGATACGTATTATCATGTAAAGAATTTTTAATGGCGAGAACCCCTTTCCAAATTAATTGCAAAAGAACACAGTAATTTACACCCAAAAATTACTAATCTACAGGGTGATTTATTTAACACTCGACAAGTTTTGTAGTGTTGCTTAGACCGTCAACTGCAAAAAAATCAGCTGTTCCATAGGAAACTTCAATATCTACTCGACCAAAATGTATCAAACAGCTGATTATTTTTTTGCTCTAAGTAAGTTCGTATATTGTTCAGTTTGATGGTCTAAGGTCTAAGCCACGCCACTACAGTTTTCGACTGTTTTGGATTTCACCCTGTAGAACTACTAAATTTGCAGATTTTTCTCAAATACACTTAAAGGTGCATGATAGGAAAACATGGTGAGCGCAGGCCATATTTTCATAATATAGAAAACGAAAAGTTGTAGACACAAAAAAAATACGACAAGCTAAAGAGATTATCTAGTAGCTACAATATTAAATTGAGTATAAACCTGATTGTAAAAAAATCAGAATATCATCAAAAGCGCTTGTCGCGGGTCATATTTTTGGCGTAAATAAAAGCGGAAACGTATTGAATTCTACATCAAAATACACTTTGATATACTGAGTACTTGCTCCAATAACTTTTTTCCAAGAAAAATAATCGTGCTAAAGATAATGATGCAAAAAACAACGAAAAACATCGCGATAGTACAGAAGTGAGGCTATTTTCAATACGCTTCACACGTAAAGAAAAAGACAGAGACAAGGGATTCCGCATAACGGAGCCTTAACAATCTAGGTTGATAGCATAAAATGAAAAATCCTTATTTCACAATATTATCGTTTTCTTGAAATAAATAATATTATTTTCTACTTCTTCAGACATACTCACTGCAACAAGTTTCCAAAAATACTTACGCTCCATAGCCCCCGGGGGCATTTTAAAATTTTTTGAATTTTCTTTTTTATTCCCTTCTGACCCCTATAAATAGTACCCATTGCCCCCAAAATAAAATTAAATATTATTTTTATTTTTTATATTAAACTGACCCCGGGCGCTATGGAGCATAAAATCTCCAAAAATACCTTTAGTTAGATAAAACTAGCATCTACAAGCAGATTCTACGATCTGATAGCTCTTGAAACAAGAATTTTATTATACACAAATTAAAAGACGGAATAAAAACCTGCTTCATATTAAAGTATCATCTTTATTATATAAGTCACATCACAACCTATCGCGAGTTGCCATCGCAACTACAAATGGTAGATAATGCTTCTTCGATGTTAATTTAGAATAATCGGCTGAATCCTAATGGATTCGTAGAGGTGATTTAATGTTTACTTTTTGAATTAGACGCGTGTCAACTGGTTTTTTTTGTCTGCTTAACCATTTGTCAATTTTTGAGAACATCGCGTCGCCGGCGTCCGGACAACAATAGAAAATCTATTGTCTCATTTTACGTGACAAGATCTTTTGAAAGAAATAATATCTTATATTACTCAAATACGCCTAGAATATTTTATCTCAAATGTTTTTTTGATTAGTAAGTTGCATTTTTAACTCAAAACAAACAAAAAAATATTACATTTTACTTCAAGTATCTGCTTGTTTACAATATTTTCGTACTTACTTACTTATTTTATGAATAGAGTGAAAGACCGGAAATCGTTGCACACCAAACTATTAATTCGACGAAATGTCAGAAAATAATAAATTAAATTTAATCGTTGAGTAATAAACTCTATAACTATCGTAAAATGTGCATTTCAATCCAATTTCATTATTCTTGTCAATCAAACACTACACTACACTATTATGTTACTGAACAATATTTTATACCAATTTAGAAAATAAATCTATAACATCAACTACAAAATTTGCATGACGACAATTTTACTTCTTACTAATATTATAAATGTGAAAATTTTGATGTTTAGAGATGCTTGGATGTTTGTTACTCAATCACGCAAAAACGGCTGAATGGATTTACATGAAATTTCGTTGATAGACAGAACCTGGATTAATTTACAGGCTACTTTTAATCATAGTCAAAAATTCACACACATACACATACACACACACACACACACACACACACACACACACACACACACACACACACACGGGCGAAGTCGCGGGCGGAAGTTAGTAGTAACTATATCAAAAGGTTGATGAACTCCCTGCCGTAATCACTGCACATTTATTATGCAAACACGACAAAAAAATATGACACTAAAGTGTAGGGTGACCGTAATTTTATTCGTTTAATGACGGCCTACCAAAGTATTAATTCCAATTTTTACTATGGACTATTTACGTGTTTGTAATGATTTTACATTTACGTAAACATTTTGAGCTTTGAGTTTCGATATTTTTTCCGACAACTCACCTTTGGATTTTATGAGTAGTATAAACTACGTACAGTAAAAACAATTTTTTATCATTTTCATATATTTTTTGTCAATTGGGATGTTGACAACTTTTTTTATTTTATATTACATAAATTACCTATCAAAAAAAGAAACATTGGTAAAATAATTATTTCACTAGCTTGAAAACTGCCCGAGATATCACTGTGTGAAATGCACACAAATGGACTCGCCCAAAAACGCTCCATACCAATGAATACTATACATACTACTGAATTATTACGTCACGCCTCAGTAGTTTGTATGCAACGCGTAGGAAATTTGTTCGGCAGCTATATTAAATATTGTGTTTATCAAAATGGTTTCTTAGACAAATTTGCTATACATTTTACGAACTAATTAAAGGTATCATTTATTTTAATAAATTTTATACTTTTTAAATGGACTTGTCCACCCAACTTTGAAGGGTCATAAAACAAATAATATGCAATATTTAAAACCAAGAGGTATACAAGCTACTCTAAAAGTTTAATATGTTTACGATTTTTATTAGTATTTCGTTATTTTATTCATTAGTCAACATCCCAACTATCCGGATCAGATGCAGATCATGGAGTTCCATCACGAAATTTATAATCCAATATCGCATTAATTTTGTTCTCAGACAGATCTAAATAAAATTATCTCAGTAATACAAAAATCAGGGTCATTGCCAGCTTACGACAAATTAAATTACGCAAATATTCATTCATAATTTTACTGATTCATTTAATTGGCTGAAATATATTGATAGGTAGGTAATTAGGTAATATGTATGTAAAATGTGTAATATTTATTTGCTAAAAACTTTTTTAAGGTTAAATCTAAATTAGAAAGGTGTATAGAAGGTGCTCCACTTTTTAAAAGATTTAAAAAAGATGTTCCACAGTCATGTTTATACTGTAGTAAAAAACCTGCAAGGTAGGTATTTATATGAGGGTGTTTTAGCATGAAAACCACAATAAGTAGCAGGTTATGTATGGCAAGGAGATTTTTAAAACGTGTTGAAGTTTTATAATCGTCGCGAATTTTAAAAAACCTTAACAACAGTGTACCATACGACGTTTTTCAATACATTTGCGAGAAAACATTAGAGGTACTTACTTACTGAAATTGTAAAAAAATATTGAGGAAGTTAAAAAAACCGTAAACAAAAACATACTGCGTGCGATGAAATCAACTTTCCGCACGCTGTACTAAACCGTAACCGTAAACAAAAACGCACGGCACCGGCGGCGTGCGGAAAAATAAACTTTCCTCCTCCTTTTTTTTAATATTGGTTAAAAATCCCAATACAACTTACGATGCCATTAGTATCATCCTGGACTTTCTGGACCGTAGAAGCACAAAAACTACTGTACCGATTTCAAAATTTAAAAAATGGGACCACCTTTGGAAAAACCTAATGTAACAACGTTTGTGTCATCTCAATCGGTGTAAAACATAAAAAAAAATTATACGCGACGAATAGATAACCTCATCCTTTTTTTATATAGGTTAAAATAGTCAGTGTAGAAGCGCGTGCTCAAGGCAAACCGTTTAATATTCTGTGGATACTCGCGAACGGCATACTATGTCAACTTATTTGGTCTCCGAGCTGATTTTGAATCACAATAGTTATTGTGCAACACAATAGCCCTTGGCAAAGACGGCGCCGACTTTGCTGAAAACGGACGAACCATTCTTTGCTATCAGTGCAGACAATTCCAATTGAAATCTGGTCTTTAACCGTTTGCAGTTTATTAAAATATGAAATAAATGCTTCTGTATTTTTTCTAACAAAGGAATGTGAATTAATTAATTATATTCATGTTGACATTGGCAGGAATAATTAATAATTAAAATAAAATGAATAAGCATTTATTATTTATAAAACTTGGCTAATTTTTCGTATAAAAATATCCGAATGCGTATGGCATGGCATCCCAAAAAGTAACCAAACACATATAAAAACTTTAGTGTAATCATATGTAAATTTTTATTTCAACCAAATATAGTAAGTACTACGAACCACAAAAAATTAATTAAAAGAAATACAACTTACTTAATGTTATTTATAATTTAGGAAGACACTGAAGCCTGTAACACAGTTTACGAGTACACTACCAAAAGCTGAAGCCTGAAAGGCTGGACTTCAGTTGTACTTCAACTGAAATTTATAAATTATTTATTACTAGCGGCCGCCCGCGGTTTCACCCGTGTGGTTCCCGTTCCCGTGGGAATATCGGGATAAAAAGTATTCTATGTTTTAATCTAGGCTATCTACTATCTGTGTGCCAAATTTCAACCAAATCCGTTCAGTAGTTTTTGCGTGATTGAGGAACAAACATCCAAACCCACAAACTTTCACATTTATAATATTAAGTAGGATTACAATAAATATTTAAACCGTTTTCTAGCACAAATAAATGCAGTAAAATATTGTTGAACCTACTCCTTAAAATTAGCGCTGTTATTCACATTCACCTCTTGTTAAAAAAGCTATATTAATGTTTTTCTTTGTTCCAGATGGGCCATCGTGTTCCACGTTATTCAAGTTTACTATGGGGTATCTGCATGCCCAGCTCTTGCAGCAGCTTCGATCTAGAGCAGGAACTCTCTGGAAGGCTGTCCAACCTCGGCATCTCAGTGAAAGTCCACAACACCATGTGCTCAGTGAAGAACTTCAAAAGACCATACTCCTTTGCCAAGACTCTTTCTATGTAAGGAGTTAACTATTGTACTTCTAATCCAGTGCGTTTGGTTTTTAGTATTTACAGAATGAAAATTAAAAAATATATACGATAAATAGATTCTTTGATAAAGAAACCCTATTCGATATGCAAACACAATAATCATAGCATCATGAGAATAAGGTATCGTAGATCAAAATCGAAAGGGTTCCGTGCCCTGCCTTAATCTTGAAATATGCTGTTCTGTATCACAAAAATACGCAGCAATTTAAGATATAATTGTATATAAACTGACAGACTTAAGATAGCATCAGCTTAAAGACAACAAAGCAACATTGCAATTTCAAGGTAATTACATAAATAACGAGGAAGCTTAGTATTTCAAGGATGTCCTCCAGATTATAACGCTAATGAAGGAGCTCACTAGAATCAAAATGAAATAACCAAAGTGATAAAGATATTTTATTGCCCCTTATAGCGCGCTTAGTGGTAGACTTAATCGCCACTTTTCTTTACATTGCTTGCTCAACCCGACATCTTTAACCAAAACGACTGTCAATTTCTTCTAACGATCATAACTAAACAAAATCTCTCTCCTTTGTTGCAGTACATTTTTCCTTGCTGTCATCTTACTGTTGAGCTTGGGAACACTTTTAGACGACGGCAAAGAAGGGTTGACGAATTTCGAAAAACTGTTAAATGCGTTTTCACTTAAACGCAACTTGAAGAAAGTATTCGATTTGTCAGATTCGCCGACCAGAATCAAAGGAGTCGATGCGTTTAGAGGAGTCAATGCTATCGCACTAATCATAGCTCACAAGTCCATGGCAATGGCGCATAATCCGTATGTCAACAAAGTTAGTTATTCGGCGGTAAGTAGTTTTGTCCTTGTATATTATAGAATGTAAAGTGACAACGCCAAGCTTGAGATAATTGCATAGATGCAAACATTCACCGAGAGCAAAATAAAAGCAAATATCTTGCTCGCTCCACACCACCGGTTAAGGGCAGTAGTAAAACTGGCTTTGCGGTCAACCACCCTCACAGGGAACGCACAACAACTATTGAAAAAAATATTTTCCTCATTACAATATCAATTAAGATTTAAATCCCTTAAAGACTCTGAAAATGTTAATGAAAACTTAAATATGTGAAATACGAATTTTAATGTAATGAAATTTTAAAACAAAGACAATATTTAAATAAAAAAGATCAATTGGATTAAATTTAAATGAGTCTAAAGAATTCAGATTAAGTGGCAACTTTACACCGAATCCTTTGATTTAAACGCTTGCCGCTTTTGTAAATAGGTACCTACTTCGAAGGATAATCTGGCTTCGTTACTGGAGTACTTCTCAAATTTATGAACGTTATTGAAAAGAGATACTTAAAACTTTTGATGTTGCCTCTATAATTTATTAATCTTGTTGTAGCAATACAATTCGTTATTTTTGTTAAGTTCTGAGAAAACTTATGAGTTGGTTGAATTTGCGTACCTTCTTTTGTTCTCATTTTTATTGATAAACGTTTTGAATCTGCAAGTTTTCCTTCAGTATGAATGAAGTACACAACAAATAGAGTTAGACATAGTTGTAACTCCATAACTTCACTTATCTTTCAACGAAATTCTTTACATTCAAATTGGAATTTAACCTTGACTTTTATTAAAATCAGCATTGTCCTTTCACCCAATGATTTTAAACCTTTGCCCTCACTTATGAAACGATTTGACAGTTGGAGCTAATTTTCCCTTTATATTTAGTCAACGCCCGAGCGACCCGCACAGCAATGGAAAATCTATTGTGTCTCATTTTCCGGGGCTTGAAAAAATATATATTATTTGGAATCGGAAGACAATTTTTAGGTTACTAGGACATTATTTATTGTGACGATTATAGGATACATCTTACTTAATCATGTTTTTGTTTTTAGGTGTTCGGAATGCCCTGGGCAGTTGTTGGCCGGTCTGCTATCCTGTACACAGACAGTTTCCTGTATATCAGCGGTTTCTTGAACGCCAACAATTTGCTTCAGGACCTGGACAAGAAAGGTGCCATCGATGTCAAAAGCAGGCTCATTGCTAGGTGGTTCCGGTAAGTTAATTCAAACAAATGTCCTTAAAAATAAAATAAGATCCCAATAACTTTGTTTTAAACTAAGCAGAGGTGGAACTTTGGATTACTTGAAAACGATGGATTGTTGGCAGGTAAATATGAAAATATTACATGAAAATATGTTTTGATATCGCCTTACAACAGAAACAATAATGCTTTAGATTATTCTACTTGTCATACTATGAAATGACGCTGACAGAACCTTATAAAAGAAATAAACCAAATATTAGTCAGAAACAATTCAAAATAATTCATTTATAATTGCAACATTCTCAATGAACCATAAATTAACATTTTAACAACTAAGCTTCGACCATTTCAAACAAAGAATAATTTTACCACCATAAAATTAATAAAATTATTTGCTTATTGTTTTCAAAATAAATGGATAGATCTCGATCTTATGTTATTCTATTTTTATGTAGGTACTAAATTTGACTTTTAACTTTTTGCATAATGAAATCAGTGTGACTCGAATTTGTCATTTGGTCTTGTGGTATTCTACCTCACAAAATAATCTTTTCCAGATTGTTCCCCCTATTCCTGAGCCTGATGCTGTTCTGCACGTACATCTTACCGGATATCAACAACGGGCCGCAGTGGAACCTGGTCGTGGAAGAACACAGCCGCGTATGCGAGAAGACCATGTGGAGGAGCTTCCTCTTCATACACAACTACTTCGGATTCGAAGAAATGGTAAGACTTTAATGAATAGGTTATCATTCAATAGCTGTCAATCAGCCGTTTTAATGGCCCAAAGCTGGGGCACGGGCTTTCTAAGCCACCGCACATGTTCGTTGATCAATTTACTTGATTTTGAACTTTATAAATGTGTAAATAATTCCACGGAATGGGACGAACATCGTACGCTTATAGCGATGCTTTCTTGTAATAGGCTCTATGAATTGGTAGCTGTCAACTGCAAAAGCAGCTAAGACCAAACTTAACGTGCCTTGTTGATCCTAAAGGTTATGATATTGCGGTGCTAGTCAAAATACTCAGAATCCCATATAAACATGACTTTTCTACAGAGACTTAAAACTGAAGAAAACAAAACTATCACATAGCAATTAACAACACATTTGATTTCCTAACACGTATAATTCCTTAAATCATCTAAGATCCCAAAGAAACCATAGGTGAACTTGTTTTCGTTCTAGTTTCCCACTGATCTGATTTACCATAAACAATAGAAATCAGTAACACGTTCCCACGAAACTTATATAACACCGAACCATATCACTTATACTAATTATAGGCACTAACTTTATCAACTCCGTCACTAAGTACGATTACAAAATTATCTATCTGAGAAAACATTTGAAAAATGAATTCGTTAGCATCATTCACTGAACTCAACAAATATTTATCTCGCTAATATACTGGCAAACTACTTCACGCTTAAATACTTACGTTATTTTGACACGCATTACTGAAATAACGTGTTTATAAAGGTACTTCAAAGAAATAAAATAAAATTAATAATAAATATAGGTACCTACGAGCGAGAAGTTTCCGTAATAAGTTAGCTTAGGAAACATTGGAACATGATGAATATTAAAAAATTGTGTATAGAGCATTTAAAAGTATACCTAATGTGATTATGATGATTTATTTGAAGGTTATGATGACAAATCAATTTTTTACGTCAAAATGTGTGTTACCGCTAGAGTACGAAGCACGTTAATGCAGATTACCGGGTACGATCATTTAAACTGCAAAATTTTTATTAAAGTAGCAGATATCTGCACTTTACCTAGTTAATCTGCATATTAACGGATGCTACACCTTTAAATCGCGGAAGACAGTGAGTGAAATGGCCAAGGCCTCAGGAAATTTAAGTTAAAGTAACACTAATTATAGAAAAAACTCGTTTTTCTGGAGAGCCGTTGCACAATTTAATAATGTTTCTTTGGATCATACCTCTATTGATGTTTTTAGTATAAAGCCTGCTGCGATACGTCGCTTGATCGCAGCCTCATTTTTTGACAAAGATTAAAATGTTTCTATATTTATTTTTAAGTAAGATTATAAGTTCTACATGTATTTCCCTGCAACTTGTAATTTACTCCATAGTTTTTAACTACCCATAAATGAAAACTTGTAAATGGCTTTTAGTAACTCTATTTTGTAACTACTCATACCGTGTCTCAAAGCTGTTAGTTTTCCTAACAAAATAAAATAAAATAAAGACCTCTTACAAAAGCGTCGTTTCTGACGCTTCGTTGGTTTTGGACTCAGTTCTAACTAATAATGAACTCTATAAGACTTTTTTTCATGGCGGCATGAATTTGCAGATTAACTAGTTAATTTGCACTCTAACTGACTAACTCACATTAACAGTAACATTATGCATTATATAGGTACACAAGAGATAATTTCTCGTAGGGAATTTCTTAACACCCCTCAAAATTCAGATAAAAATATAACTTTACCTCACTCATTTAAGAAAGTATTATTCTAACAACTTTCTTCTTCCCAGTGCCTCACACACACGCACCAGATCGGCATGGACATGCAGCTATACATCGCCACGTTACCCCTGATGTTGATCCTGGCCCGCTGGAAGAAACTCGGCCTCGCTCTGATGGTGACCGTGGCTGTAGCTTCCACCCTGCTGCGATACCTGGCCATACATTGGTACGACATCAGTATGTTCGTCTACTATGGAATCTCGTGAGTACCTATTACTTGTCTTATTTTCTTCCAATCAATGTAATCATAAATCAATGTTATCAATAATAATAAATCAATGCAAGTCGTTCCTCCTAAGTGGGGAATATCTTTGCCAGTGTCACTTGCGAACGTAATTTTTAGCATGAGAAGTGATAAATTCCTCAATCTTAAATTAGTTTATTCTTCTGTATGAAATGCTTTTGGATATTAATTTTCAATTCGATGCCTTAATATGGGTAGCCTTAGTATGTCATGCTCTCTTTAATCATTTCTGCGGTGGTGTCGTGTGAGGCGGGTCGTTACGTTCCCTCAAATATGGTTGAGCGAAGCGATGGCTGGTTTATGCGTCATGCTCGTGAACGGGTGCTGCCAGTGGGAATGGGTCTGCTTCTGACTACCAATCTTAACGCATATTGAATTGTATTTTTTTTTTCTTGTAACAGCCTAGACTGAATAATTACTTCAAACTTTGAATTTAGCTTGAACCCTGTAAATTGATTAAGAAATTTAAAATTTATAAAGTAATGATCTAATTAAATAATGTTGTTTATTTGTTAATCTTTGTTAATATAAAATCTGGAAACGATATACATATTTGTAAATATCGTTCCATTTGATAAAGCTGATAAGTTTTTTGCGCCCATTTTTCTTGTCAGCTAAAAGACGGCATAATGGGTGGTAGGGTAAAAGAATTGACGATTTAAAAACGCTTATTATGTGAGCTTATTTAAATAAAGAATGTTTCACCTTCACCTTCACCTTCATTTTTACGGCTTCCTATACAACGTGTTACGAAAAACCGCTAAAGCCGAATATGGTAGATAGGGACCATCAAACTGAAAAATTTTTACTATGGAACCAACTCTGAAATCGCAAAAAATAGCTGTTTCATACATTTTGATATTATATGTTGTGTACTTATGATATTTATCTACATTGTTACAACTATAGCAATGATGGTGGCAAAGTCCATCAACACTTCGATATGGACACTTGATGCCAATTTAGCAAGTCAAACAGCACTGTATTAACGTCACAGTGAAGATAATGTATTTGTCTTCCATGCTATTATGCTTTAGACCAACATAGACCTGAATAATTGATGGGCTGATGGGCATTCTGTTATCCTTTCAATCTACCACAGCCATTAGGTACAGTTTCAATATATTTTTTCTAAAATACGTTATTTTCTTGGATTTCAGAGTACAAAAGCTTATGGATGCAGCCAGATATTCCTACATATTGCCTACGCATCGTGCGACCATATATCTCATAGGAGTGATGACCGCATATTTCATGAGGACTAAGAAGCTCAATTTCAATTTATCCAGTGTAAGTCCAGTTCTTTTACAAAATCGTGCCTAGTTAACCGGTTGAACCCACCATCAATTTAAACATTCGATATGGAATGAGAAATATGGGAGGATTCCATATCAATCAGCAATCGAAGACGAGATCGCATTTGAAATCGAATGGGAGTCAAAATTTAAACGATGCGGTGTGACGACGTCAAACATTATTTTTAACATTTGTCAATACTTAGTCAAAATGTTTTCGTTACTTATGTTGTTTATTAGATAGTTAATGCAACAATAGTGCAATAAACATAATGTAGCAAATTCAAATTAATCAGTTAACATTATGACCTTTTACAAGGCGCCCCTGAATTAATTATGTATTATACAGACTTGTTTCATGCTATTATTTACGACGTCTCAGTTTAATTTTATTGATTGACTGCAGCTACCAGATGTCAGGATTTAAACTGATATGTCAGGATTTTGTGCTCCCTGTCAGGAGTCTGGCCAAAGTTGGAAAATGACATGATTTTTGGATTATTCACATTAGAGCAAAAGCAGCCTTAGAAATTTAGCTTTATTTATTCTTCTTTTTCTTGGTAATAATCGACTACGTACATTTGCAGTAAATAACCAATACTAAAACTTAGCATAATGTCAGGTATTTTAATAGAAATCGGGATTTAATAGTAGTCCAATAAAACTAGCTTTATCGGGACATAATAAGATAACTGAAATTTTCTTTTTCTATGTCATAAATTAGTGTTAGTTATAGTTAAAATAAAAGGAATTAAACATTTAGAAACTTCGCATAAAACTAAAAAAAAAATAACTACTGAGAAATACATTATTATTAAAACGTAAAAAATAAATGTTTAATTTTTGTCTAAAATGTCTAAAAAGACGCATCATAGCTTAATAAGATACAAGCATCATAGTTATCATTTTGGCTTCTCTAGATATTGAGATCAGATGAATACTGTGAAAAAAACGAAGATGCGAATTTGGATTCAGTTTAATTTTGCTATTAGGTGATAGCATTTTAATGCACCATAAAATTATACTAACAAGGTATTTGGTTAAGTATTTTTCCTTTAGGAAAAAGCTAGGTAATGTACGAAACCTCATGATTTTTATATAAAACGGTTACCACCCCGGATTTCTTACATCACATATCTAATTAATATTTGACACTTAATATTAATATCCGATAAACTAATAAAAACAACGAGTTTATTAATTATGTCCAGCATAAAGCTAGTTTTATTGGACTATAGGTATACCTTCTGGTACGTAGCCGCAGCTATCAACAGAACACACTCAAGTGCACTCAATCATCAATTGTTTAGTTCGACAATCATTTCAATTTAATACCTGAAGTTTCACGTTTCACGTGCAATAAATTAAACCCTCTTTGCACCTAGGAACAGTCGTATCGCAACACCGTTTGCAGCTTCCTTGGTTCACTTAATATGCAACACAACCGTTGATTACTTAGTACCCTCCGTTGATTAGCCTTAGCGGCTCGGTGCTAAGACGCATACTAAACAGATATATTTCATTACTTCCTCAGAATCATTCCAGAGAAACTTGGAATTCTTTTTAATGTAACCATGAATCGCTGTCTCAATTTTACTTATCATGAATATACCTAGTTTATATATAAGGATCAAATTCACTGAAATCATTTGTATTCTTAGAGTGTGTTATACCAGTAAAACTTAATATTATTCCTTAAAAGACAAGGGTCTAAACGAAATATTTTCCTTATTATACTAACCTCTCAATCAAATTAACTCAAAAGCTTTTCTGCAAGTTAACTTTAACTTTTTAGTTTTATTTTAAAGAATCGTCTCTTTATTTAGTGACCACGGCCTCGGATTTAAGTTTCGATAGAAAATATATAATGGGGAATGTCTAAAACAAAACAAATTGGCTGAATATTTTTTATATAGATAGGAAGAAGCTATCTTAGTAACAGAAATAAGTTGCAGAATTTTCGGTCGCTTGAAAAAATAAGAAAAATAAAGTCACTTCGTTTTCACAAAATATGTACGAAAGTAACAGCAGAATGGAGATTATTATATCCCCATTCTTCTGTTACTTTCGTACATTTCTGAAGACGAAGTGACTTTATTTATTTTTATTTATTTTTTTCAAGCGACCGAAAATTCTGCCTTAGCCACCACCTGCACAACCACAACCATGGATGCACTTTCCTTTGTGACCACAACATGGTATTAAAAAAGTTTCAACACAAAATGTCAAAACTTTTTTTTAATACGTGTTGTGGTTATGGCCGCCGGTGGTGGCTAAGGTATAATCTTCATTCTGCTGTTACTTTCTTACATTTGTGAAGATGCAGTGACTTTAAGTTTTTGAATTTTTTTCCGTAACCGAAAATTCCGAAACTATTTTCTATTACTAAAGGATTCGTACCTATATAAAATAATCAGCCAATTCGATTTTTTCAGACATTTCCCATATGTATTCTAGCTGTGCAGCTAGCATCTTACATTTTAAATAACCCTACATAACTTTTTTTCTGAGTTTTATCTCGTGTCTCCAGACCCAAGCGAGGTTATTATGGGTGGTGACGTTCGCGCTGGCCGCGTTTACGATCATCAGCCCGTACAAAATGGGGCTGGAGGGCTACGTGTACGAGCACGGCCCGGCTGCCCTGTTCGCCGCCTTCTCGCCCATCCTGTGGGGCGTGTTCATGTGCTTGACGCACTGGGCTATCAGCAATAATTACACAGGTAAGATATTCACCATCATCACTCCATATAAGATGGGGCTGGAAGGCTACGTGTACGAGCACGGCCCGGCCGCCCTATTTGCCGCCTTCTCACCCATTCTGTGGGCATTTTTATGTGCTTGATGGTGGGGCCATCAGCAATAACTACACAGGTAAGATATTCACCATCATCACTCCGTATAAGATGAGGCTGGAAGGCTACGTGTACAAGCACGGCCCGGCCGCCTTGTTTGATGTGTTCTCGCCCATCCTGTGGGGCGTATTCATGTGCTTGACGCACTGAACCATCAGCAATAATTAAACAGGTAAGATATTCACCAACATCACTCCATATAAGATGGGGCTGGAATGCTACGTGTACGAGCACGGCCCGGCCGCCTTGTTTAATGTCTTCTCGCCCATCCTGTGGGGCGTATTCATGTGCTTGACGCACTGGGCCATCAGCAATAATTATACAGGTAAGATATTCACCATCATCACTATATATAAGATGGGGCTGGAAGGCTACGTGTACGAGCATTGCCCTGCCGCCCTGTTCGCCGCCTTCTCGCCCATCCTGTGGGGCGTGTTTATGTGCTTGACGCACTCGGCCATCAGCAATAACTATACATGTTAGATATTCACCATCATCACTCCGTATAAGATGGGGCTGGAGGGCTACGTGTACGAGCACGGCCCGGCCGCCTTGTTCGCTGCCTTCTCGCCCATTCTGTGGGGAGTGTTCATGTGCTTGACTCACTCGGCCATCAGCAATAACTACACAGGTAAGATATTCACCATCATCACTCCGTATAAGATGGGGCTGGAAGGCTAACGTGTACGAGCACGGCCCAGACGCCTTGTTTGCTGTCTTCTCGCCCATTCTATGGGGCGTGTTCATGTGCTTGACGCACTGGGCCATCAGCAATAACTACACAGGTAAGATATTCACCATCATCACTCCGTATAAGATAAGGCTGGAAGGCTACGTGTACAAGCACGGCCCGGCCGCCTTGTTTGATGTGTTCTCGCCCATCCTGTGGGGCGTATTCATGTGCTTGACGCACTGAACCATCAGCAATAATTAAACAGGTTAGATATTCACCATCATCACTCCGTATAAGATGAGGCTGGAAGGCTACGTGTACAAGCACGGCCCGGCCGCCTTGTTTGATGTGTTCTCGCCCATCTTGTGGGGCGTATTCATGTGCTTGACGCACTGAACCATCAGCAATAATTAAACAGGTAAGATATTCACCAACATCACTCCATATAAGATGGGGCTGGAATGCTACGTGTACGAGCACGGCCCGGCCGCCTTGTTTAATGTCTTCTCGCCCATCCTGTGGGGCGTATTCATGTGCTTGACGCACTGGGCCATTAGCAATAATTATACAGGTAAGATATTCACCATCATCACTATATATAAGATGGGGCTGGAAGGCTACGTGTACGAGCATTGCCCTGCCGCCCTGTTCGCCGCCTTCTCGCCCATCCTGTGGGGCGTGTTTATGTGCTTGACGCACTCGGCCATCAGCAATAACTATACATGTAAGATATTCACCATCATCACTCCATATAAGATGGGGCTGGAAGGCTACGTGTACGAGCACGGCCCGGCCGCCCTGTTTGCCGCCTTCTCACCCATTCTGTGGGCATTTTTATGTGCTTGACGCACTGAACCATCAGCAATAATTAAACAGGTAAGATATTCACCAACATCACTCCATATAAGATGGGGCTGGAATGCTACGTGTACGAGCACGGCCCGGCCGCCTTGTTTGATGTCTTCTCGCCCATTCTGTGGGGCGTGTTCATGTGCTTGACGCACTGGGCCATCAGCAATAATTATACATGTAAGATATTCACCATCATCACTCCGTATAAGATGGGGCTGGAAGGCTAACGTGTACGAGCACGGCCCAGACGCCTTGTTTGCTGTCTTCTCGCCCATTCTGTGGGGCGTGTTCATGTGCTTGACGCACTGGGCCATCAGCAATAACTACACAGGTAAGATATTCACCATCATCAGCCGGCAAAAGATGGGGCTGGAGGGCTTTAGGTACGAATACGGCCGGGACGCCTTGTTCACCGCTTTCTCGCCCATTCTGTGGAGCGTGTTCATGTGCTTGACTCACTCGGCCATCAGCAATAACTATACAGTTAAGATATTCACCATCATCAGCCCGTACTCGTGTACGGGCTGATGATGGTGACCTCACCTCGTGGTGAGGCTTCGCCGCCTTCTCGCCCAATCTGTAGGGCGTGTTTATGACGCACTTGGCCATCATCTATTCTATAGTAACTAATAACTATACAGGTAAATTATGGGGATTTGGACATTAATGGTACCTTTAGTACTAAAGAGTTGCGGAAGAGTTACCAGGCGTTGTAAAAGCTTATTTTAATTTTCAATTTAGTTTTTTCGGTTCCAACCTTGGCATTTGGGTTTGGGCATAAAGCCCAAATGCATCACTTACCATAATCGATGGCTCATAAGTAAACTCATCGTTTCCACCTTTTCCAGGTATAGGCACAGCATTTGTCGAGTGTCGTATTTTCAAGTTCTTCAACAAGATAGCCTACAGCGTGTACCTCATGCAGTTCCCCCTCTTCTTCTACAACGTGGGCATACAGAGGAGCTCCGAGTATTACTCGCCGCTTCATCTTGTAAGTTTCCTTTTGGATTTAATTAATGAATTTTTAGTTGGTTCACTTATAATGTCATATTTATCTTATAATATCATCATTATTTTTTACACGACTGCCCAAAGCAAAAAGAGTGTATATGTGTTCAGGGTTCATTTATGTTCGCGGGTATGTGAGTTTCTTTATTCCACCATAACTTCTAAATGCCTGAACTGCCATTCTATTGTCTAATTTCAAAATCTATAGCAATCGCTTTCAGGATGTAACACATTGAAGCTTCTTTTTGGCACTAATAAAAACTTACCAAAGAAATGCAGCAATGTGTCACATCCATCTGTCAAACGAAGGCGATTGCGATAGATTTTTAAATTAGACAATTAGCCCCCTGATTTGGATAAATGGGGTATCGTTAGAATCCTTACAGCTTCCCGAGTGACACTGGGTATACTTTTTTTAGAAAAAATCAATATGGCGACTGTACGACGCCATTTTAAAATGTGAAAAAAAGTAATTTCTTCTATTACTACAATATGGGAATCAAATGAAAGGCCTTGATGAGCACATTCCAAAACTATAGAATATGTCACTAAAATGTGTGAAATAAAAATAAATAAATTAATACAAATATTAAAAACACGACTGCCCTGCCAAAAACGAACTAAAAAGTTAAATAACAAGTGTCATTGCAGTCGGGGGATCTCCTTGATCAAAAATTGTTCCATAATAAGGTCCCCCGAATGCAATGACACTTGTTGTTTAACTTTTTAGTTCGTTTTTGGCAGGGCAGTCGTGTTTTTAATATTTTTTTAATTTATTATTTTTTTTGGCCATGAATATATCATTCTTGGCCATGAATAAATATAGCATTCAGGATCTGCCTCTATTCAAATGGCCAACATCCTTTCAACACTATGCTTTAAGCTTTTTAAGCTTTAATACTAAGCGTAGCGTTCAATTCAAACGCATAGAATGTTGGTCATTTATTCCACGTGATTCACAATGTACGTTAAATAGCGATTCTTAAGATATATTTTGATTATAAATAACTATTTTTTTTACAGTTATACCTACCAGAGATGCTGACTCTGGTGGTGATATCCATATTCAGCACTGTGGCCATCGAGATGCCTTTTAACAAAGTTCATAGAATATATTTCGGTAAGTTTAAACTCTTTATAAACATAAACTCATCATAATGATATTTTTCAATCACTCAAACTTACAAGGTGACATTTTATTTTCATATTAGATTTGAATTTAATACTTGTCTATCAATTTTAATTAAGATCTTTCATACACTGGTATGAATGGAAATAAGTCATTTTAGACTCAAGATGTGAAAGTTAGTTTAATTGAATTTAGACCTCATCAATCAAAATCTAAATTAACTTATATTTTTGTCATTATCTTTCAGGTAAATCCGGTACCAAATTAAAGGAAAAATAAACAAAGTGATACCAAATAAAGACTAGTTAGCGTAGATAGTTATAATATTGTACATAGTTAGGAAATTACTTTAGGGACACATCACGTATTGTAATCGTTTTGATATTTTTTATACTTGATGATTCTGACAGGAGTAGTTAAGGGATCAGTTAGATTTTTAAAGATTTTTTTTCACTTACTATGAAATGACAACGACTTCACTAATTAACTTACTTTTTATTGACTTTATAAAAAACACAGGCAATATTTCTCTAACAATAAACAGGCAGTTTGGTAATTCCCTTATAAAGCCGATGGTAGATTATGGAATCTACCATGCAAACAACTCCGGAAAATTATTTTAAACACTTAAATTCGCCACATGTCCGAGAAATTTTGTTTTCTATTTATATGGAAAAATGCAAAATGACAACACTAGTCGCATTATTGTAAGTATTCGATAATAAATCCCATTAATGGGCAAAATCAAAACACAATTTCTGTCTAGGGTTGCCACTATTATAAAAATAAGCAGTTTATCATATATTTTTTTTCAAATAAGTGGTGGTTTTCAAGGTTTATAATAATTTTCCGGGTATTTATGTATATGTTACGGCTAATACCCGAAGTGCGGCTAAACCTAGTTTTAGCCGGCTAAAAATAGATGTAACCGATAGCTGTTGGCTAAAACTAGGTGTAACCGATTTACTCGCGGCTAATACTAGGTGTAGCTGACTAAAACTAGGTGTAGCATGGGGTATTAAAAAAGTTATTTCTGTTGTCTGTTAAAAAAAATAACCTCGAAATTTAAGGCTCACGCAACGCTGCGCTTCGCGCTCGCCTTAAATTTCTAACCTATATTCGGGACCTACAGGAATAAAGCAGATCGGTTCACCTAGTTTTAGCCAACAGCTATCGGCTACACCTAGTTTTAGCCGGCTAAAACTACGTTTAGCCGCACTTCGGGTATTAGCCGTAACATATACATGGTATTGTATGCATAGTAACCTATCTACCATATTCGGCTTTTTAAGGCTATTTATTAGCAAACACCCTGTATACTTGTTTATTTATTATTTCCCTGAACACGTTATACAACGAGTTACAAAATAACCCCTAATGCTGAATATGGTAGATAGGACCACCAACTGAACAACTTTTACTATGGGACCAACTCTGAAATCGCGAGAAAAATACAGCTGTTTCAAATAAAAAAATATTTTTCATATAAAAATATCAATATGTATGGTCCCATAATAAAAGTTGTTCAGTTTGAAGGTATCCCTATCTACCATATTCGGCATTAGGGATTATTTTATAACACATTGTACACAACTAAATACTGATGTCTTATAAGTTTTAGTAATATTTTGTAATTTAAAGTGGACAAGAAGATGACTTTAAAATATAATTTACTATTTAAAGACTTTTATATTGACATGTATTATATTCCCACGATAGATAGATTGAAAATAAAGAAAATCAATGATGACATGAAAATAAATTAAAATGAAATACAATTCTCGTTTCATTACAAATTGACTACCCCATATTAATACTTTATTGCATACCTATACTGAGAACCTAGATAAGGCAGATGTAATGACAAACAGAATTATTTGAACATTTAAAATCATAATTTCTAGTTACCTCATCTTATTATAGTAGTTCGTTAATTTTACAATCCACATATTTTTAGTTAAATCTTAGGCAATCCTCTGGAGATCATTTTACTCTATCTGTGAATTGTTCGATCCACTATGGAAGTGATATTTCAGCAGTCCTTTTGATTTATAATGCAAGTTTATAACCAGTTGCTAAGCCATGATCCACCTACCAAACTGTGAACACATATTTGCAGTAGGTATATAATCCTTATTTGATTTAAAACATAGGTGTCTAAAGCTTTAAAACCGTCTCAACGTGGAGAGCTATCTTGAGATTGGACTTGAGATGCTGTTGTTATAAGAAACGCATCTCAAATCTGATCTCAAGATAGTTCTCAACGCTGAGAGCGATTTATAAATACGGGCCTAAGTAAACGAGGGAATTTCAGGTAGAATGCTATCCAGGGGGTCAATTTCGTCAAAATCGTTGTTCAAATGGTGTTTGAATGGTAATGCTTTTTGACACAGTTCTTGTTTCTCAAACCCAAAACTGAAACACATTGTGTTTCTTAAACCCAAAATGGAAACATATTGTGTTTTAATTTTGGGTTTAAGAAACAAGAACTGTGGCAAAAAGCGTTACCATTAGAACACCATTGAACTAAGATTTTGACGAAAACATTAGCAGACCCCCAGACTTTATGTTCCATCGCTCATCAAATATAATCTTCGACTCTCTTTTCCATTATTTTATTATTATTGTTATTATTTATATACCACAAGTGTCCTCTTTCAATTTAAATTTCTTGTAATAACTTGGAACATAGAAATTAGAATCGATGGTCGTGCCGACCGACCCCGTAATCCCCGATTTGGTATGACTCCGACAATAAGGGCCGATGATTTCATGTAGGTTGCAGAAAGCCGCTGGATGCGGACAGCTCAAGATCATAGAGATACATATTCACTGTCTCTCAGAGGGATACGAGTATATCCAGCTGTAGGTCAATACCTACAGCTGGATATGCTCGATAGCAAGCGACTGTCTCATAAACCACCAAAGGCACTTTTATTCACCAAATCGTCCTAAAGTAGGGGTCTCCAAACTACGGCCCGCGGGCCAGCTCCAGCCCGCGAGCACCAAAAATCCAGCCCGCGAAAGCGGCCGGATCGTACGATGAGCTAGCTAGATCCTGGCCCTGGGGACTTCGTGGAGGAGTTAGTCAGGCCCTTAGGCTAAAAAGTCAATTGTCCTCACTACTGCTTCTTCTATCCACCAAAAATGTTCAAATTTCATATTAGGTCAACTGGCTTCACTGCTTTCTTTGCAACCCGTATCGTTTTTCTGTGGCCTGCGCTGGCACCGCACATGGTGGGAGTCTTGCACGAGCCACGCGCCGGCGGCGCACGGGCCCTGCGTGTACAGGATGTGGCACGTGCCGTTGTAGGCCGCCGTCCAGCGCCGCGAGCTGCACGCTTCCACCTGGGAATTAAGGATAATTCAAATATTTGGTGGAAGATTGTTTGCTAAAAGCCAATTTCAACACACTGTCCGCTTCAAATTCGATCATAACTATGCGCTGCGCATCATGCGTAGGTTTATTTGACCACGTTATAGGTCTATCAAGCAGGTTGATTGCGATTTTGATGTGACCGCAGAAGCAAATATTTCACTCTACTTGAAAATATCCACGTTACTCACAGTTAGGTGCTCGCACTCTCAAAACACCGTGGTTTTAAATGCTAGGATATACCTAAGGGAGTTCGATGGCGCAGAGGTTTAGCGCCTGGCCCAGCGATTGTGGAGGTTAAGCAAATTTCGCAAGGGCCGGTCATGGGATGAGTGACTAAAAATTTATTATCTTGAGCTCCTACGTACTTCGGAAGGCACGTAAAGCCGTTGGTCCCGGGTGCATTTGCTGTCGTTAACACCGGCTTATCCGCATTGGTCCCACGTGGTGAATTATGGCCCATCCTCTTTATACAACCCGTTAAGCCGTTGGTCTCGGGTGCATTTGCAGTCGTCAACACCGACCAATCCGCATTGGGCCCGCGTGGAGGGTTATAGCCCCAGCAATGGGGACATTCAAAATGGCTGATGTCTCTATATCAATGAGATTAGGATAACTACACACCTCCTTCCTAGAGCAGACGCCGCCGCCGCACGCGCAGACGCCGTTGTGGCTGAGCCCGTCGAGCGCGGGGCGCGCGTCCAGGTCGAAGGCCACGACCTCGCCCAGCGGGCACGCCTCGGCCGCGCCCGGCCGGTAGCAGCGCCGCCGCGCCGGCACGTACAGCCGCCCGCGCGCGCACGGCACCTGGACGTAAACAGTTGTCATCATCATAAACCTCTCATTATAGTCCACCTCAGGATGGGTGACCCACTCCCAGGGCCGGTCTGGCCTCAGGGAATACCGGGACTTTTCCGGCGGACCGTACCGGCCCACGGAGGGGCCCAGAGCTGGAAATTCCCGGTAGTTATTAGGTGATGTTGCCTTAATCTTCACGCTTGGCAGTGGCTGGTGAGATGCAGATCGGGAAGAAACATTATACTTATACAGGAATACTTTTTAGTCACGATTCAAACTTCAAAGCGTGTTCTTGCCTGATAGAACGATAACAAGTAAACATTTTATGAATCAACCGAGATGTGAGCGCCCAATCTAAAAGAGAACACGCACAGCACGCTGGATTATGTAATATGTAACAAACCCTGTCAGACACTAAAACAGGTGATAGTGTCACTAAAACTGAATAACAGTCTCCAAGGAATCTAGATCAGAAAACGATATTTTTAAAGTCTTTCCATAGTAAGTCGGTCAGCTCACCAAACATTGTGTATGGGAGTATGAAAATAGTTTTTCCTTTTTCGATCTATGTTCTATGGAGAATATTGTTCAGTTTTAGCAACACTATCACCTGTTTCAGTATCTGACAGGGTTTTTGTCACATATTGTATAAACATCTGTCATTCTCTGATTCCATATCAAAAAGCACTCGGGGCGGGGCTATTCCAAATACAGAAAGTGCTTCATATTTTATGAC
This sequence comes from Agriphila geniculea, assembly GCA_943789525.1. Classification (NCBI taxonomy): domain Eukaryota; kingdom Metazoa; phylum Arthropoda; class Insecta; order Lepidoptera; family Crambidae; genus Agriphila; species Agriphila geniculea. The sequence continues at coordinate 22,211,094 of OX038878.1, forward strand.
TTTACCTTCGTACACCGTCCACCTCTCGCTATCATCTCGTCTTGAGCACACGGGCCCCTCGTGTACAGCCTGTAGCATGCTCCATCTGAAGCCCTCGCGTGGAAAGACTTGCATATACACTCGGCCTTAGAGCCGTGCGATGTCACCTCCGTCACGGAAAAGGTATGGCCTTTTGGGCAAGGGCCGAGGGTGTCTGAAAATATACACGTGGAAAAACATGACTGTAGTAACTAGTTACAGCAATGACTCCGAAATTGACAACTTCTCTAAGTATTTTCTGCAAGGGGTTTACACTTTCACGAAGTGAAGATTTTTGCTGAACTAAAAGTTTTATTTATGTGTTTCATAATATCAGCCGCACGATACCCACTGCTGGGTATAGGCCCATTTATGTGTTTGGCAGCAAAGAACTTCGAGTCTACATCAAAAAAATTTGAAAATCATTTCTTAGAAGCTGTAAATTGGTCCCATCCACCCACGAAATACTTGGACTCCATGAATTTTGCTAATTGGCTTGATGCTCTCTAGTTTTAAAGTTTCAAATATTTTTATGGGGTTATTAATGCTCACCTAGTTCATAGCACGCGCCTGTCCCTTCGTGGTACTGTGGTAGGTGATTCTCACACCCGCACTTAGCACCGGGAAGGAACAACTGCCCCTTGTCGCAGGGACCTCGTGTGTAGTGCGCGTAGCATCCGCCGTCCGGAGCATAGTGGTGGGGCCCGCCAGACAAACACTGGGAACCAACAAGCTGACAGTTATAAAGAAAATAAAGGAAAATGAGATTCTTTGTCGCGTTTCTTGCATCTACTTCTTGGTACAATACTTTGGAACCTTAGCATAATGGGTTTTTAGTAAGGGAAATGCTTAAATTGTTTTTTTTTTACATTACAAAATGGTCTCTTTAGAAATTTAAAAAAAAACTTATGTGATCAGTAGTTTACGTTAGAGAAAACAGTTTGCATCATCTCATGGTAGAACAACAGACCAATCAATCCTTCTTTGAAAATTATATCTCTCTGTCTTACCGTGCAGTTAGCAATGCCATCATCGGCCGTGTCAACAATGGCCCCAGGGTAGCAAGGCCCCTGCGTCATCCTGTAGTAGCAACGGCCATCAGCCGGCCAGAACACCAAGGTCTCGTCCGCGCACTGCTGCGGCCTCACGCACATGCCTTGTCGTTCACTGGAATACAGAATAGATCGGATTAGCCCAAATTTCGCAATGGAGATTTTCTACAAATTCAATTCAATGGATTTCTCTGGCTCAGAGCAATCGTTTTGCTTTGACTGACCACATACTATTAAATAAGCCAAACAGATCCTACATCCACATGCACTGCACACTCGTTTGGTAAAGTGTTTTTGTTGAATATAACTTCTTGAGAAAATGTAGTCTTCATCATCAAACATTGTTTCGAAACAAAAGTTTCCTGATGTACAATTACACTGAAATTGATAAGGGTACACGGGAAGAAGGGGCTCATCGACATTTAACAAAATTTGAGAAAATGGCTGTTTAAAGTTGAATGTTTTATTTTTACTAAGACGATTTAACGAGAAATGGGCCTCTTTTAGTTTGTTTTGAATATGTGATGGGCCCTAGTTTGTTTTAAGTATGCCAATGCCATCGAATGCAATTGTTAGTTTGAAATTGAACAATTAGAAAAATACAAGAAAGTTGCTAATTAAAGTTTTTAATAGTTACCTACTCTACTTGATGAACCTCATTCTTCGTCATGGTGTCTACCCATCAACATGGAAAGTGACTCGTGTTACACCTATCCCCAAAAGCAGTAACAAATCGCTTGTCGAAGAGCATCGGCCAATTGCCATTCTTTCAGCACCTGCAAAAATCTTTGAGATTCTCTTGTATAATGTTCTTCTCAAACAAGTGCAGCCATACATTTGTAATGAGCAACACGGATTTAGGCCAGGTAGATCGGTAAATACTAATTTGTTAACGTTGGTCGAATATATCTCAAGGGCGATGGATGAAGGCAAACAAGTAGATGTACTGTACTTTGATTATCGTAAAGCCTTCGATAGGGTCAATTGTAGAATCCTTCTATCGAAGCTGGACGCTTTTGGTTTCTCTTCTAAGCTTATCGATTTGCTTTCTGATTACTTCAGGGATAGGCAACAGTATGTACGCCATGGTTGCTATGTCTCGCAACTTTATTCAACACCCTCTGGTGTAACCCAGGGATCCATACTTGGGCCTCTGCTCTTTCTATTAATGATTAACGACGTGGTAAATGTTCTTAAATATACGAACTGTCTTCTCTATGCCGACGACCTGAAATTGTACGCGGTGGTCAATGACGAAACGGATTGTGAACTCATTCAAAAGGATATCGATGTATTACTTAAATGGAGTGAGCAGAATGATTTGGAATTTAACATCAGTAAGTGTTCCGTTATGACTTTCAGTCGCCGTCACAATCCTACCAAATATAGCTGTCGGAGCGTGGGCACCGTACTGCTCAAGATTATTGGATCCCCTAGCGCCATCTATTGAGTGTAGTTGTAACTATCAAGTCGGAAACGTCAAGTGGCTCACTTGGGTAAGGTCGATACAGCGAGTGTGTGATCTGTGCAGCAAGCGATGTCTTTGTCAATGACACAGTTTGACAGTTTGACGTGTGACAGTTGACAGATTTGATGTTTGTCAGTTTGACAGTCGACAGTCTTGACGTTTCCGGAGGCGGGAAAATGTGAAGAGCGCGATCTCTGGATGGTCTGTGTGACATTCTGTTACCGGCAGCCATAGTGAACGGTCGTTGATTTGAATTCGCCTCACTGTGTCGAACTTGCCGCGTTTACCGACTTGAATCCGTGTGAATCTGTTCGATCATCCTTTATTTTCTGCTAACTTGATGTTGATTGTAAGAATAGAGGTTGTGCATTGTAAAGAGACTATTATTTCATGCTCGGCGGTGCATAACCTTATCCTGACGACACCCAGCTGCCCCCCTGACTCCGTCATCAGAAGCGGGATGCAATCCAAACGTCCTACGTGGTGAGAAAAGTGAATCAAACGATATGAGGTGTGAAAACGAGACACGTGCAACGGAAAATCAATGTGATCAACGAAAAATGGCGTCTATTATGAACCAGTAAAATCGCAATTTTATGGCTTTGGAACATGCTATGTGTGCGTCTACTTCGAGTGCCAATGTTCGTTCCTGAGTTTGACCCCGAGTGAAAAGATGAGCGCAACTATCAGCGCAGGCAAGCGGTGATGGAATGGCGGCAGCGATGCAACGGTGGCGGCAGCGGTGCAACGGTGGCAGCACGATGGCGACACAGTGGCGGGTGCAGCCAGCGTGGCGAATCTACAAGGTCACTTTTTAAGGGTCAGTCGTAACAATTTTATTTTGATTTTATTTTTAAACGAAAAGTCACTAAGTATTTCTTATTCAAGGGAGTGAATTTAACTAAAATTAAAAGGGCTAAGTAATTTATTGTTAGTGACTCCATTCTACAGAAATTGTTGTTGAAATTTAGTGCAAAAATAAGAAAATTGAATAAAATCTTTTTGTAGTAATGTCATATTCTGTGGTAATATAATGTTAGTACTTTTCTGTTGAAATGTAACCACTTTTCTGTTCGAATTCACTGCTAACAGTTGGTAGATGCATCAATGTTTCTGAATATGTTTACTATTGGTGTAGTGTTACTGCAGTGTTGGTACAGTGTAGGTACAGTGTTGATACTGTGTTGGTACGGTGTAGGTATAGTGTTGATACTGTGTTGGTACTGTGTTGGTACAGTGTTAGTAGAGTGTTAGTACAGTGTTAGTACAGTGTTAGTACAGTGTTAGTACAGTGTTAGTACAGTGTTAGTACAGTGTTAGTACAGTGTTAGTACAGTGTTAGTACAGTGCTAGTACAGTGTTAGTACAGTGTTAGTACAGTGTTAGTACAGTGTTAGTACAGTGTTAGTACAGTGTTAGTACAGTGTTAGTACAGTGTTAGTACAGTGTTAGTACAGTGTTAGTACAGTGTTAGTACAGTGTTAGTACAGTGTTAGTACAGTGTTAGTACACTGTAAGTGCACTGTTGGTACACTGTTAGTACACTGTTAATGCACTGTTAGTACACTGTTGTACATTGTTAGTACACTGCTAGTACAGTGTTAGTACAGTGTTAGTACAGTGTTAGTACACTGTAAGTGCACTGTTGGTACACTGTTAGTACACTGTTAATGCACTGTTAGTACACTGTTGTACATTGTTAGTACACTGCTAGTACACTTGGTAAACTGATAGTACGCTGTTAGTACATTGTTAGTACACTGCATGTACACTATTAGTAAACTGATAGTACACTGTTAGTACACTGTTAGTACACCGTTAGTACACTGTCAGTACACTTTTAGTCATAATGTGGTGAATTTGAGTAAGCAGCTGTTGCTAGGTAGGAATATGAATTCAGTTTAGTCACTAGTGTTCGTAATCATGAAATTAATTAGTTCCTGATTTAACAAAGTTAGACCCAAGTTCAGGGGGCCGTTTAAATTCTAGAAATACTTGATAACGATCGTTATGTTTTAAAAGCCCTAAACTCAAAGCGTACTTACAAGTACGCACATGATAGGTTAAGAAAGATGCCTGAGGGACAAGTACCTGATGACATCAGTGATTCGGAGTGTTCTGAAAATTTTGAGTCTTAACTGATTATTTTATTGTGTCCTCTTAAGTCATTTTTGTTGTGTAAGATCACAGGGATGATCTTATGTGTGAGATCACAGGGATGATCAAATGTGTAAGAGCCACAGGGATGGTTCTGAGAAGTCACAGGGATGACTTAATTTATGAGCTACAGGGATAGCCGGACTAAAGTGGTACACAGTAAATTGATAATTCAGTTGTTTGAAAATAAAAAAAAAGGGAAAAAAAACAATTGGGTACTTGGCCCTCCAGCATATTTGGCTGTAAATTCTGTAAAAAGTTATCATTAGTTATTATGGTAATGATGGGGAATATGGTGATGATGATGATAATGATAATGGTGATGATGGTGATGATGATGATGATAGTGATGATAGTAAGTGAAGAGGCTGGACCTTCAACTAGTTTTAATTAGTTCACACAATACTCATTTTTTGTGATTGTTTATTCAATAGTATGCAAGTTGCTCAGATTGGTTACATCTTTCGTGCATTCGTAGTCGTAGGCGTAAATCGGGCCTGATTTCCCGTCGCTGTGCGGCCACGCTTGTGAGTGGCGTGCGTTTAGCTCAAAGATGTAAGCGGTCGCTGTTGAGTCGCCGGATAGAGGCGCTGTGTTGTTAAGGGTACCGGATGGAGGTAGCCCTTGTTTTGGGTGATGACCGGATAGAGGTTGTCATTGCTGGATGGAAGCATCTGAATTGTAGAGTATTGCATACTACACTGATTACACAATCTATTTAGTTTGATTTGGAAAGATTGGGTTGATGAGTTTTGTTGAATTTTAAGTGAATAGTTATTTTGATTTGTTTACTTTCATCACTGTTATTTCATTAGTACCTATGGATTTTGAGTAAGCAATGTTGTAATTTTGAATAAAGAGTTGTGGTATACAAATTGTGGTGTTACAAGACCTGACCCTTTTGGTCAGGAAGGCCGAGCGATTGAACATTTTACTGTTCAGGTATTATCTCTCTTTGTTCAGGTATTATATCTTCACCAGCAACCTCACACGAGGACGTGTGAAATGTCACGATGGCCGTGTCGGAGCGTGGGCACCGTACTGCTCAAGATTATTGGATCCCCTAGCGCCATCTATTGAGTGTAGTTGTAACTATCAAGTCGGAAACGTCAAGTGGCTCACTTGGGTAAGGTCGATACAGCGAGTGTGTGATCTGTGCAGCAAGCGATGTCTTTGTCAATGACACAGTTTGACAGTTTGACGTGTGACAGTTGACAGATTTGATGTTTGTCAGTTTGACAGTCGACAGTCTTGACGTTTCCGGAGGCGGGAAAATGTGAAGAGCGCGATCTCTGGATGGTCTGTGTGACATTCTGTTACCGGCAGCCATAGTGAACGGTCGTTGATTTGAATTCGCCTCACTGTGTCGAACTTGCCGCGTTTACCGACTTGAATCCGTGTGAATCTGTTCGATCATCCTTTATTTTCTGCTAACTTGATGTTGATTGTAAGAATAGAGGTTGTGCATTGTAAAGAGACTATTATTTCATGCTCGGCGGTGCATAACCTTATCCTGACGACACCCAGCTGCCCCCCTGACTCCGTCATAGCTATATTCTAGGTAGTGATATTATCGATCGGAAAAGCACTATGAAAGACCTAGGTGTAACCTTCGATTCCTCGCTGACGTTTAACGAACACATTTCCGCTCTCTCTCGTAGTTGTTTCAGCCGTTTGGGGTTTGTCTTGCGCAACTTACGCGATTTCCATAATCCGCACGTCATCAAACTCTTATTTACGAGTCTTGTGAGAAGCTCTTTGGAGTCTAGCTCGTGTATCTGGAATCCTCATGAGGCCAAGTACAGACTTATGTTGGAAAAGGTTCAAAAGGCTTTTCTACGCTACTACTATAAGCGGATATATGGTTATTATCCTTTTATGTACCCTACTAAGTTCTTGCTGGGAATGCTGGGGATGAACTTTTTGGAAGTCAGGCGAGCTCGATTAGAGATTTCAACCGCTATAGCGATTTTGCGTTGGAGTATGGACTCGCCTGAATGCGTGGAACAATTATTTCGGCTATATGTGCCTGAGAATTATTTACGCATTCGCTCCAGTCGTAGGCATCGACTGTTTGCGCGTCCACCATGTCGCACGGTGGCGCGTAGGCAGTCGCCGCTGTGTCGCATGCATGAGGCACTCAACGCGCTCCTGGTTACCTACCCTGACTTTGATGTATTTGTGGACAATTCGAAATCTCTTGTTAACCAACTTGAGTTATGTTTGTAGTACCTACCACATAATTATGTAATTGGGTCTATCCCGTATAATTATGTATATATAAATAAATAAAATAATAAATAAATCTATTTTTACTGAGACGATTTAACGAGAAATGGGTCCCTTTTAGTTTGTTTTGAATATGTCATTTGAAAAACCCATTCAAAAGCTATCGAACGCAATTGTTAGTTCATAAATTGATCAAAAACGATGAGCCCCTTCTTCCAGTGTGCCCTTCAAATATTACAGAAAACATCAAAAACATTGCTCCAAATCCAACCCAGTATGCCCGTAAGTAAATAGCCCTTGTTTCAGAAATTGGCTCAAAAGTTGGTATACCAACATTTTTATCATGGTCAAGCAGGCCAAATAAACCTCAAAAACAATGTCTTCATTAGACAGACCAAACCGCCCAGAAATTAAAAAAAAATCTCGTAGTGGTATTTATTTTACCTCAAACGTCGAGATGCTTACCTACCCTCTCTTGTTGAAGGACTCCTCGACGGGCGCGAAATACTCCCCCGGCCGGCAGGGGCCCCGCTCGAACAGCTTGTGGCAGGTGGTGGTGTGGGGCAACTGGCCGGTGCCGGGGGGACACTTGCACTCGGCCACTGTCCGGCCGCCCCAACGACCGGGGCTCAGCTCCTGCGTGTCGGGGCATGGGTGGCCTTTCTGGAAAGTTCAAATAAAATTATCAGGAACATCATTAATGATTGATACAGATTTTCTTCAAATACGAGAGTATACTCTCAATTTCAAACTTGATCAGGATTTGTTAAATTTACGACTATAGTAGGTGCGCGTCCACTGCATCGGGATCGGAGCGGCGGCAGGGGCGGACGGATTTGATTATTTGTATGTATGGATCTCTATGGCACTTCGTGCACTGCAGCGGCATTTCCGCGCCGTAGAAATCCATACAAAGTGACAAAATGCCGACGATCCGTTCGCTCCGTCCGGCCTGATTCCGATGCATTGGACACGCACCTTTTAGTTTCCTTCGCTGCCGCTACCGCTAGTATATGTGTTGCGTAAACTAACTAGCATCGAACTATCCATGAACTATCAGTAAAGTTTCAAATTTCATAATCTCTAGTAAAATTACACGCTAATTTCAGAAATCACTCCGCAGAGGGTTACCTCTATCTGGCAGAAACTTGATGCTCCGAAATTTATTTGGCAGAACACACTTGGCAGAATCTTCTTTAAACGAATATTTTTAAGGTTTAAAAATTGATTAATATTATTATTGTTTGGCTGAATGTTTTCATGTCCGAATTTACAATGGCATACTATTCAGATGGCAGAATTTCATTAGGCATAAATACCTTTAGCAAAATTTTTATTCGCAGAATTTCGTATGGCATAACGTTTATTTGGTCGACAATTATTATTTGGTATAATTTTCACATGGTATACTACGAATATGGCAGAATTTCATTAAGAATAATGTAATTAGGCATATTGTAATTTCTAAAGTATATTCACTTCTCAAGCTTACGCGCTCACTAGACATGAAATAAAACAATTTTTAACGGATACTAGCGCGGTTTTATTGAAAGCACTTTGGTAATTAGTTGGTATTTGGTTTGATTTTTGGTTTTCCCGACGTTTCGGCAACTTTGCAGCTGCCGTGGTCACGGGGGACTGAAGCTACCCGTGAGTCTACCCTCAAGCGATGAATTTTTTTAGACGTTCAGAAATTGAAATTTAACAAAATTTTTAATTGTTTTATGTTGATTTATAATTTAATTTTATGAATTATTTAGTGCTAAAAAGAGAGAGAATCTACTGAAGCTACCACCATTTCATAAAATTGGGAGGCCCCTCCAAGAAAGAAATGGCGAAAGAAAACATGGAGAGGAAAACCGACCTCCGTCTTTTATATTAATTTATTTATTTGTAAAAGAAACTAACCGTATCATTAGACGACATTCAACGTCGGGAAAACCAAAAATCGAACCAAATACCAACTAATTACCAAAGTGCTATCAATAAAACCGCGCTAGTTTCCGTTAAAAATTGTTTTATTTCATGTCAATAAGTATGTTGAATTATTGTAAATGTTGTGCTACAATAGTCAACAACAGAACAAATCGCTGCAAAACCGACATGCATGCTGCTTGCTTGCATGCATGCATGCATGCTTGCTTGCTATAAAGAAAAACTTTTAATGCACCTGCCAGTAGGTTAGGTTAGGTTAGTGTTTTGACCACTCGCAGCGGAGCGAGCGTAGCGAGCGGAGCTCCACAATGCTTGCATGTATGCTGCATGCTTGCATACTGCATGCTTGCGTGCATGCTGCATGCTTGCTTGCATGCTTTCTTGCGTGCTGTATGTTTGATTGCATGATGCATGCTTGCTTGCATGCTGCATGCTTGCTTGCATGCTGCAAGCTTGCTTGCATGCTGCATGCTTGCTTGCATGCATGTTTATTTGTCTGCATGTAAGGATGCATGCAGCATGAAACATGCGTGTAAGAAATACAAAATTATTCTAGATATGAATTTTCTATTAAATGTATGCCAAAAGATGATTCTGACTATAAACTGTCTGCGATATGATGGTTCTGACTGTGAACTTTCTGCGATATGATGGTTCTACTATTTAATTATTATGGCTATGAAATGTATGCCAAAAGATGATTCTGTCTTATAAAATTATGCGTTTTAAGTGTATGATAAATGAGTGTATGCCAAACGATTTACTGCAACATGAAGTTTATGCCATTCGCTGTTATGCGTAATAAAATTATGACATAAAAAGTTCTGCCATAAAGGGTAGACTCCTTTGCAGATGGGCCATACTTTTCTTTGCTATACAAAAATAAAGCTGTTTCCCATTTTATGGCACTATTTTATCACTTATTGAATTAAAAGCAATTAAATTATACATTCAGGAATTTCAATGACATCTCTTGATTGTTAAGCGGTAGATGTTTAACTGAAACGCGATACATTGTGTGTTTGACAATAGTCATGATTTGTTATCAGTCGTTTGTAAAGAATCTCATTCGGCTAATGGTGGTATTCATTACATTGAAAAAACTTCGACGTAGCATTTAAAGATAATTTGCTGCACGTCACGCAAAGAACTTTATAATTATGAGAGAAAAATTTTAATATCAGTTTTAGGTAGTAATTATCGTGTTATTAAAAAGACACTTTACGCTCGGCGTAATGTTAACCTTTTGAAATTTTTAGATAGGTATTTTTGTATTGATGAATCTATATCATTCTGTTAATTTTTTAAGAACTGCCAAGTCGCTAATGACTACTGATTTATTTCTTGGGCAATGATCTGAAGATTTAATAAATAAAGATTTTTTAATACCTCTTATCAAGATTATTAATTTAATTGAAAAATATTAGAAAAAATCGACTCAGCCGTAGCAGCTCAGACTCTACATTGTGCATTGGGCCGGATTCCTAAGGGTGCGGGTTCGAGTCCCGTCTGGGCTGCTACGGGTGAGTCGATTTTTTCTAATATTTTTCAGTTATATTAATAATCTTAATATTAAAAATAGCATTGTGAATGCATAAAATCTAAAAGTTTAAAAACCTCTTATCAAGTTAAATGAGCCAGATCGAGTAAAACTTTTTCTTAATAACATGATAATTATTATAACTAATTTAGTCTGTTGTTTATGTAACTATATAAAGTTAGATATTAAAATTGCGAAAAGAACTAATATATTCAAATGTTTATTCTAGCGTAGGACGTTGACGTGTTCTGAAATGTACTTTTTTTATCAAATCAAACATTCCATAATAACCGTCCAACAATCCAACCTCATCCACATAATATGGATAAAGTATGGATAAAAAAGTACTTCACATTAGTAATATTAGGTATATTGCAAGAAAAAAACTATCCTTGACCGACATTTATAACTAGAAGAGAGTAACAATGTAAGTGAAAACATTGAACATTTATTCATATTTATTTGCTTTCATAATTCTGAAATCTGAGTCCCAAGTCATTCAGTATTTTGCTAAAGATAATAGCTTTCTGGGATGTTAGAGAAATAAAACAGTTTAGGTCTGCATTTTTTGGACACAAAGAGTTTTTTAACTCCATCGATACATTCCTACCACGTACCGAAAGCGCCATACCTATAGGAACAGATAACGTAATTTTAAAAAAGAATGTTGAACAGGCTTATTAAAATTCTCGTCATTTTAAAGTTAAGACATTCCTGTTCTATTGTATTCTAATATTTAATACTATTTCATAAATATCTTTGATAAACATACTTACATAGATACATTGTTATTAGGGTTCCGTACCTAAATGGTAAAAAGGGACCCTTATTATTATTTATTATTATCATTTATTTCAGAATAAAATTCCATATTTTGTTAGTAACAATGATGTCTTAACCTATGTTAGTAATTTAGATACAAACAAAACACTATACACTACTTTATATTTATAAGACATTCAGTGCCTGCATGCCGGAGCATGAAGGCGCAACCACCGTTCCAGCAGGGGTGAGTCCCAACGCTGGGCCAGCGCATTCAGGATGCTGTTTGAGGTGCCACGAAAACGATTTAGCAGTGAGGCACAACCCTTTCTTATTATTGTATAAAAACAATCGATCCTCGCCTCTGCGAACATCGTCGAGGCACTGCAGTATCGCGGCAACCCAAAAAGCATCCTAAAGGCGTCGTTATATTGCACCCGCAGAGCGCTGTATGCACGCTGCGTGAAACTGATCCAGAGGCTGCACGAGTAGAATGTTTGACAGTAGGCTCTAAAGAGAGTTAATTTGGCTTGTTTGCTACACCGTGCGAACCTCCGAGCCAGCATGTTGCCGCGCACACAAAGCGCCCTGCGGTCCCTTTCAATGTCTATATCGTCTGACAAAGATTCAGTGAGCCAATGACCCAGGTACTTAAATTTAGTGACTCTACTCAGCGGTGCTCCACAAAGCGCAACTGGTGGAACCGATTCACAGCCTTTATTCTTCGCCTTAAATATCAATAGTTGGCTCTTGTTCGAATTGTACATAAGTCCATGGTCCAACGCATACCTACTTCTCGCATACTCCTAGTAGTTTGCGCAGCGCTCCGATCGAAGGGCTGAGCAACACCATGTCGTCCGCGTAGTTAATGTTGTTAAAACAAACGCCGTCAATGTGACAACCGGCTCCGGTATTGCTCAGCTCCTCGATCAGGTCCTTATGGTTTGACTCAGTCTGTCTGTCTATCTGTCAACTTGAAATTTAGAATAGTTTAAGATGACATTTGCCCAACTATTTTGCAAATAAGAAAGAAATAAAAAAAAATTACAACAGGGACTGAAAAGGGGTCTTAAAAATTTGAAGTGTGGTGACTAGGGCATGTGGAGTATCATATGAAAGAGCGCTGTTTGCAAATTTTAAAACATTGTTTTCTTTTTTTTAGGCCGCATAGTTTTTGACTTATAATGAAAAATGTAAATAAAAAATACGGTTCCACGGGCATTTTATCACGAATATAGAAAAAAAACATAAACATTTTCTTTAAAATTGTACGTACTACCTATAGATTTTTTATTTTAAAAAAAAGAACACTGTCATTAGTAATTTAGAATTTTTTTATAAGGATATAGTAAGAATTTAGGACAAGCACACTACAAATGGCCAATATAAATTTTCCCAAACGACGCCCGCGACGCTTGCCGCAGCGTGTCGCGCGATTGTTGCGCAAGATGACCCATGAACCTGGCCGCCGTCGTTACCGGGAAACGAATACGTGACTTCCATGTCTGAACACCGTATTCAAACGTGAACCTTATAACAGAATAAACAAGGACCATTATTGTTCCTTGTTAAGCTTGGTTACGAAGTCATAGAATACATGAAGAATGGAAAACTTTGTATCAGCCCCTTCGAGATTTAAATCAAATCGTTTTTTATGTTATGCCATCCAAAGCTTCCATTTTTATTGCATAACCCTAACATTGACACAACTGTGGTGAAAGAAGAGCCTATGACTGTTTTTCTTTAAAAAAAAGTTGCGTTATTATCACAGCTTCCGTTCACGCCATTTGCTGCCTCATATCGTATATTATCTAGATTAAGTATTTCTAAATAATTATACAAATAGGTGTAACAGAATGTTACTAATTCAATAAATTGGCGGTAAACCAATATCATGATCAATCATCATGTTTATGCTCACTTCTTCACCTTTGCTTCTTTCGGACGCGCAACAAATGTTTGTTTACATAACAATGCAGCTGACTCGACCCAAGGCTAGGTTTGACATAATGAACCGATTATGATGCCAGAATGCTCGCGCACGACCGACGTTTCCGACAGATAACGTGCTCGTGAGAGGCGCAAACGCCCAGTTTCGAATGTTACGCCTCCTTCGAGATTTCCGTCTTTCTTGCGCACATCACACTTTGATAGTCAGATTAGGCTCAAACCAATTTAGCTTCTAGCTGCGAATAGCCTGTGTCATTATTGTGGCTAAATAGGCAATTAATTTTTTCGCCGACATTACGGAGATTGAAAACAATGAGTTATTTTAATTAAACGCGCAGATATTATGTGAACATCTTGAATGCGGAAATTTTAATGAACTTTTTGAGTTTTGTATTATAAGGGAGGGTATAGAAACTACTACGTCATCAAGTTAATAAAAACAAAGTTCCGAAATGGGTCATAATAAAGTATAAGTATGTTTCTTCATACAGTATTTTATTCACTTGGTTTTCCACTGACCTAACATCTGTATCCATCTGTGTCAAACGTCTGCAGAGTAGGTCAAAGAGATTTAGGGCCGATTTCACTGAATGTAAATTCAGCCGGCCACATATTTTAACATTTTTTATACCCTTTGAGAAGGTTTTTTGAATGAGAGTCTTAATTCACACAATATTATATCCAAGCGATAGCAGCATCAGTAGTAATAAATGAACATTACCAATCTGACGTACTTTGTCTAAAATTAAGTTATCTTAAAACTGGACATTGGCTTTTTTATACTGTGGCTGCACAAACGCAAGCCGATCCTATTAAATAACACTTTATTGATAATATCAATTTACCAGTCTCTCGGGTTGATGCATATCGATTGCATCAATCCAATGTTGCTCAATCGGTTCGTTAGACATTGTAGACTGTCATTGACATTAAATGCAAGTCACTGGGGTAGACACTGATAACATCGTATACTGATTTTATACACCTTACAACCGACTGCTGAAGCTATGACATTCGATATAAAGTCTAAATAACATAAGCAAATTCTACGAATTTTATTTTACATAGTTCGATCGGTTGGATATTATGAAACTAAAAGATTGGTGCAACGATAGGCATCTTAATGAGCCTACGATTCTAATTTTATGTTTTAAATTCTGCGATATTTCTAAGAGTTCGCGAATGCATCGGAATCGGAATTCACACTGATAGCCATAACGAGATGTTTGAACGAATTTCTGCCTCCTCTTTCAATATTTCCAGAATTTATTCTGTCCCTGACTGTCCCCTACGACGAGCAGCTCTATCAATCCTTAAATACATATACATTATCTCTTTTCCAGTTTCTAATGAAGTGAGAAGGCAAACAAATTGAGACTGTATCTCAGTTGATTATCAAGATATCAGTTATAATATCCATCCAGCAGGCACGAGAGAAAGTATTGTTTCTAAGGCAAATATCAGGACGGTGGTAGTGCAAGCGCGTGCCAATTCTGGCACACGTTCCACACACCCGTACCCAGCAGTTAAGTAACATACTTTGAAACGTTTCCTACTTTCTGAGAGGCATATTGATGGATAAATTTTTGATGCCTGAGGATATTTTTAAGTTTTTATGACTTTCATCTATGTAGTTATACCTACAGAACAGATTATAGCATGCAATAATTTATGAATCGAGATAAGACTAAGAGCTTAACAAAGTACTTGCTTTTTAAATACGAGACATCTGCATAATTATATTTCAGGCAAGAGAAGCTGTAAAAAGGAGCAATAAAAGATCGATATCATATAGGGAATGTTTTCAGTTTTCAGTACGAAGTGATGTTGAGTCTCAAATGTACGCGCAATCGATCCAAAAATTAATAATTCCAATGTACAAAGTAATAATCCAGAAGCCACATGCATTCAGGACCAGTTTTACCGGTCGCGTTGCATTAAAGACCATGACCGATCGATCTTGTTATGATGACATACCTACTGACCCACTCACTGCTTATTCCCACAACAATAACCGTTTCACAATGCTAACGCCGTTGCATAAACTTTAATTAACACTAGAGGTTCAAATGTTAACCACTTACGCTTTTTTTGGTCAATGCAAGTAGATTTGCATCGACCAAATTCTTCCGGAAATATGAACTTAATTACTAGTTTCCATCTGCGACTTCGTCCGCGTGGACATTTGGAAAATCTGGAAGGTTAAAGACACCTTTCAGATTTTCCAAGATTTTCCAGGATAAAGAATATCCTTTGTTTTAATCCAGATTACGAACTACATAATTATGTATGTGTCCCAAAATTTATCTAAATCCGTGCTGTTTTAGCGTGATTGCGTTAAAAATATTCAAACATACATCATACAACGAAATTTTTCATATTAAAAATAATAGGATGACTTAGATATACAATGAAAGAAAGTCTTTCGATCTCCGCTCGTTAGGAAGTTATGTTTTTCCTGTAGCAAACTTTATGACCATTGGATTCTTTAGATGCTGCTATATTATAACACTAGCAAATGTTAATATCGTTTTTTATCGTATTTAATCATGTATTTACAAAACATAAATTAACTCGACTTTCAGTCGCAGCGTACAGGCAAACTGATTTTGTTGTTTCACTTCACACATATTTACACGACTGCCCAAAAAAGCAGTGTATATGTGTTTAGGGTTCATGTATGTTTGTGGGTATATGAGTATATATTTTTTTATATTCACCATATTACTTTTTTGTTTTTTGAAAAAAGTAATATGGCGACTGTACGACGCCACTTTTAAATGTGAAAAAAAAAATTTCTCAATTATTACAATATGGGCATCAAATGAAAGGCTTTAATGAGCACATTCCAAAACTACATAGTTTGTCACTAAAATGTGTTAAATAAAAATAAATAAATTTAAAAAATATTAAAAACAACCGACTTCCCTGTCAAAAACGAACTAAAAAGTTAATAAAAAACAAGTGTCATTGCAGT
Organism: Agriphila geniculea; assembly: GCA_943789525.1. Lineage (NCBI taxonomy): Eukaryota > Metazoa > Arthropoda > Insecta > Lepidoptera > Crambidae > Agriphila > Agriphila geniculea. Next base: position 22,227,182 of record OX038878.1, read on the forward strand.
CGGGGGACTTCTTTGATTAAAAATTGTTCCACAAAACGGTCCCCCGACTGCAATGACACTTGTTTTTTTTAACTTTTAGTTCGTTCTTGACAGGGCAGTCGTATTTAAAAAATAATAAAAAATTCATAGGTTTATCAATGTAATATATACACCTATGTTGGTAATGGTAACAGCCTTAAAGCAGAGTGCCTATTACCAAAAAACATCACGATAAGCGTACGATGATTGTCCCATTTCGACGCACCATTAATTTACATTACACACGAATAAGGTTCAATATCAAGTAAATTGAATAACGAATTGCGTCCAACTATCCTGATTTTTTAAATAGGCCCTTTTATAATTTAAAAGTTTAATTTATAACTCTTTCAGTTTTTAAACTTACCTTATAAATGGTGTAACATTTGCCGTCGGCTGGCCAGTACAGCATCAGCCACCCTCTTGGATGTGCAGCGCAGGGGTTCCTCCTCACGTCCGCCCATGGAGGCGGCAGGACCGCTGCCTGCGAGCCACAAAGCAACGCTGCCAACAAAATCCACTTCCCCATTTTGCAGCCTCATTCGATTTTCAAAATATTTGTCACTGGTCACATCATTCTTAAGTCTTTATGTAAGTCGATTTAACAAACGCACTTCTTCCATGTCGCATCACTATTCATCACTTATTATTGTGTTCAGATTCAAATCACAGGCTGTATCCACATTAAAAGTTCTGTGACCTAAAAATACTTAAGTACTTAGGTTATGCATATAGGATTGCAGATTACATATGATAGATAACATATTTAGATAACAGAAGAGAAAATTTAATTGACTTTAGAGATGATGTAATTACTATTAATCTATTATTAGTGTTATCGTAACGGAAACTATAATTTTAATATAAATGCTTTTAATGCTGCAGCTGTTTTACCTATATTGAATGTCCGCCCTAAGATTTGCGCAGGAGTTTGGATATCTTATCTTCTAACATGGACGTAATTTCGTACAAAACATAGAAAAAAAAATTAGTTACTTGTTTAAAAAAAATACAGCTAGGTAATGATATTATTTAATCAATATACAGGGTGTTTCAGAACAACCCATAAAATTGTATTTGTTATTTGCTGCAAAACTGCAAAGTGACAACCCTAGACGTAAATAGACTATAGTTTTTTATAGTCAGTCCTTATCGGTGGGCAAAAGCTAGGGTTTCCACTATGCAGTTTATCATGAAAATAAAATTTTTATTTTTTAATAAGTTGCGGTTTTTCGCGGTTTATTATAATTCTCCGGGGCTGTATGCATGGTACCCTATCTACCATATTCGACTTTGGGGTTTTTTTTGTAAACACGCTGTATAATCCTACTAAGAAAACAAATATAAGAGCTTAAAATGGTGGTATACTTATGTATCGTACATTTGATTAAATTACTAACCACATTGAAGTTACAATAATCTTTTAAAAACTCCTCTTAATTGCTTAGTAGAGAGTGTCTTCACACAAAACTACAGATATTTTACACATAAGCCTTATAATTAAATTCAATTTATTTTTATTGTTATTGTAGGTAATTGTTTTGTGAAAGTCAAAGGTATCTTTTGATTGAATTAAAAACCCCTTTCGACACATAAAAAAACTAGTAAAACTGTTTTATTATTTCTTTTTACATTTAAACTGCATTATTTAATCTGATGTTAATATTTCGAGTGAGTCATCTTCTCATGAATGGTTTTCGTAAGTCAATTAATATTCAACGGCAGCTCACAGGCTCTCTCTGAATGAAACACATACATAATTTTCTCGATAATCGAGTAAAAAATATAATTCCTAAAGATATTGCACAATATTATTGAGTAAGTACGTTTTGCTTCACTGTTCTCTGGTCTGCCTAAAAGAATAGAAATTGTAAATTTATTCTATATACCCTACATGGTTATTTGAAAAACACCAACAAACTCGCAGAAGAAGTTTACTAACATCATAAACAACAACATTTGTAGTACGACTTTTCCGAAAACAGACAAAAAAACCGGCCAAGTGCGTGTCGGGCCACGCGCAGTAGGGTTCCGTAGGTACATTATACCATACCATATTTTAATACCGCTATCATTTTTCGTCTGAAAAAATAACTTTGTTTTTCACAGTGTTTGATGTGATGAATGACAAAGTTATATTTGCGGTTTTGGAAAATGTACTATATCTTGAAAACTAATTACTATATCTCGTTCAAACCAATTTTCGTTGAAAGTGTTTATTAAGATCTATAGCTTATATTTTTTTTAGATTTTTCACCCTCTTACTTTAAAAGTTAAAGGGGGGGGGACACACATTTTACCACTTTGGCGGCATATAACTTTAAGACGGTTGACTTTGAAAAAAAATAGTCTTAAGAACCTCAATGTCATTTTTAAAGACCTATCTATAGACACCCCACAAGTATTGGTTTGATGAAGAAAAATATTTTCAGTGTCAGTTCCATGTATGGGGAGCCCCCCCTTAATCTTTTTTTTTTTTTTTGTGTAAAAATCCTAAAGCGGTTCACAGAATACATCTACCTACAAAGTTTCAACTATGTAGTGCTAATACTTTTGGAATAAAGTGGCTGTGACATACGGACGGACAGACAGACAGACAGACAGACAGACAGACAGACAGACAGACAGACATGACGAATCTATAAGGGTTCCGTTTTTTGCCATTTTGGCTACGGAACCCTAAAAATGACTTTTTATAAAGATATTAGAAACTTTTTATGTCAAAACTCGATCAGCTGTTCGGACATTTTTAAGGAAATAGGTACGATATTATATTTTTTGTCTGTTTTCGGAAAAGTCGTACATTTCTAAGGCTTCCGCGCGCACAGTTCATCCTTACTATATGAGCGAGCTCCTACAATATTACAATTATACATATACTTTTAAGCTAACTTTGCAATTACGTAACTAAACGCCTTTATAACCAGTGGGAATAAAACCATTATCGGTGACACATGTGTTATACATTTTTCCTTACATCTTTCCGAACATTAGTTTACGTCATTACAGAACATCTCCTGAACACCGTCATAACATCCTATGTAGAGTTAGCGACTCTACACTTACTAATATTATAAATACGAAAGTCCGTTTGTTTGTTTATTTGTTTGTTTTGTTACGCCTTCACATCTTAACTACTTAACCGATCATCATGAAATTTTGCATACACGTTTTTAGGGGCACAGAAAAGGACATACAGTACGTTCATCCCGAAAAAAAAGATTTTCCCGAGGAATAGCAAAAAAACTATCCGCGCGGACGAAGTCGCGAGCGACCGCTAGTTATGAATAAAACACTTTTTACGAATTACTACCAATATACGCACTGTAATCCGTAAAAAGGGTTTCGTAGAACAATGTTGTTGTTTATTATTATGTTAGTAATCTATTCCTGCGTTGTTGTTGGTATTTTACAAATAAACCTTGTAGAAAAAAATAAATTTTATTAAATTAGAAAAACTTAAAAACAAATTAGTTGTTATTTTATGTTTAATATTCCTTTCAAGTAGAGTAAAAAGAAAGGCAAGTACATTTAATAGCGTGCTTTGAACTCTTTTATGAAACTCGCATAGTTTTACAGGTCATTTAGTTCACAACCTCATTTCCACATCACCAGCGCGCATAAAAAACGTAACAGTCCACTTCACCATAAAACGAAGGGAAAAACGCTCAAGTTCAAGTGTCATTCATAAACTGCGGTTACCTCACAAAGGTCTTTTTCTCGCAGTTGTAACGTAATAACGAAAAACGAGCGCAATCTCGGTATACCGAGCACATAACGGAGCGAGTACCGTTGGCTATGCCGGCCAATGTCGAAATACCCTACGATTATTCCACTGGTTGGATTAGGCGGCCATTCTGAATACAGTCTTACGTAAGATTGCACTGAGCACGAAACAGAAATTAGGATTTCAAAAATTTATAAAACCTCTGTGCCACTTACAAAAGGTGCCAGGTAGTATGTATTTGCAACAATAACTATTAATTTCATTAGTTTCACCGATTGTTCAGAAAAAAATATTCTTCAAATAAAAATCGCTGCCCCAAATTGCAGTTTTCATTGAAATGAAATGAAATGAAAAAGTCTTGTTTAGTGCCCATTAAATCGTCAAATCTTTTACCCTACCAACCATTATGACGTCTTTTAGCTGACAAAAAAATGAGCGCAAAAACTTTTCAGCGTTATCAAATGGAAAGATATTTACAAATATGTATATCATTTCCAGACTTTATATAAACAAAGATTAAAAATTAATTAAATTATTTAACTAGCTCATTTCTTAATGAATTTCAAATTACTTAATCAATTTACAGGATTCAAGCTAAATTCAAATTTCAAAGTTTTTATTCAGTCTAGGCTGTTACAAAGAAAAAACATTCTATTCAACAACATCAAAATACAATTCAATATGCATTAAGATAGGTAGTCAGAAGCAGACCCATTCCTACTGGCAGCACCCGTTCACGAGCATGACGCATGAACCAGCCATCGCTTCACTCAACCATATTTGAGAGAACGTAACGACCGAGGGATTGTGTCGCCATATCTGAGGTTCCTGGTTCAATCCCTGGCTAGAACTATTTAGATATAAGAACTTTTCTATACTATCTCAGTTATGGGTGTTTATGGTAGGTACCCACCCACGTTGTTTGCGATTTCCAGAACACAATGCGTTTAGCTTCTTACTTTTGGATCAGAGACAGTGCAAAACATTGTATGAAATGGCTGACTCAAGAATCACTTAAGTATTATTTATTTATTGACGACCTATGATGTTGTCTAAAATGTAATATTATTATTTACCTATTCATAATAAAAACTTAAAACAAGTGCTTAAGTAGCGCGACTTCTATATCATAGTACCGACTCGTACTAATACAGTCTACCGATAAAAAACTTTAAACAAAAACCATAATTGCATAGACAGAAGGCTCCAAAGAACGGGACGGTTGATACAGAATGCTGTTACGTCAACCGTTATCCGCGAGATGGAGGCAAAAACGCTGAGTCCACAACCCACTGCGCCTGCGCACCTCAATTATTGAAATTGTACATCCGCTCTACTTGGTAATGGGTACTGTATGGAGAGCGAATAGTTTGTTAACTAATACCTAGTAACTAGATCTTGGAACCGAACACCATCCTTGCATACCACATCAAAGATACAACACACTAAGGGGCCATCCATAAATTACGTCACATGAATTTCATAACTTTTTACCCCCTCCCCCGTCCTTGTCACAGCTGGTCACATTTGTGAGACCCTCCCCTTCCTTAGTGTGACGTCACATATTTTACAATTTTTCATCTACAAATAATTATTGAATTAAAACAGCAGTTCCGAAATTTGATTTATTTCAATTTTAATGATTTTGAAATGTGACATCACAAAATTTAGGACCCCTCCCACCCCCTTTTCACACGATGTCACACTTCGTCGACTCCCTCCCTCCCCCTTAACGTATGACGTAATTTACGGATGCCCCTAAGTAACAGAAAAAACTGGCATAAAAAAACCGGCAAGTGCGTGTCGGGCCACGCGCAGTAGGGTACCGTAGGTTCATTATACCATACCATATTTTAATACCGCTATCATTTTTCGTCTGAAAAAATAACTGTTTTTCACAGTGTTTGTATGAATGACAAAGTTATATTTGCGGTTTTGTAAAATGTACTATATCTTGAAAACTAATTACTGTATCTCGTTCAAACCAATTTTTGTTGAAAGTGTTTATTAATATCTATAGCTTATATTTTTTTTAGATTTTTCACCCTCTTACTTTAAAAGTTAAAGGGGGGAGACACACATTTTACCACTTTTGCGGCATATATCTTTCGAACGGTTGACTTTGAAAAAAATAGTCTTATAAACCTCAATGTCATTTTTAAAGACCTATCTATAGACACCCCACAAGTATAGCTTTGATGAAAAAAAATATTTTCAGTTTCAGTTCCATGTATGGGGAGCCCCCCTTAATCTTTTATTTTTTTTATTTTTTGTGTAAAAACCGTAAAGCGGTTCACAGAATACACCTACCTACTAAGTTTCAATTATGTAGTCTTAATACTTTTGGAATAAAGTGGCTGTGACATACGGACGGACAGACAGACAGACATGACGAATCTATAAGGGTTCCGTTTTTTGCCATTTTGGCTATGGAACCCTAAAAAGCAACTGCATTGTTTACTAAATCAAAGTTTATCTGTGATAAAGACATACAAACAAATTATTTAAGAAAAAGAAAATTCGTTGATGTCTTTTACACGCACTAAACATAGTACACGTATTAAAAATATTTTTAAACTAAGTGTAATTTTTATTACCTTTGGAATGAATAAGTTGAGCAACTTTGAATCATAAACTTGCACAACAGTGTAAAGATCACAACCATCGTTTATGGGAATAGTAACAGTAACAAACATTTCCCATATGAAGGTTATTCTGCAATCCAGCAAAAATGCTAATGCTGCTTGCATAAACAAGAAAAAAAATGCAAATGCTCATTATCTCTGTTCTCAATAATTCGATTGACGGCTGGCAATTGGGCAATCTTGTGTTTCTATACACCTAATAGCTTAGAGCATTTAACCAAGCTAATAGGTAACCTTTTTTTACGATTCGTTACTAAGAAATAAAGATTGAACTTTCAAAAATGGACTATAAATAAATGCAAATATTGCAGCAGAAGGTATTAGGAAAAAATGGGTTTTTAAGCTTTAAAGGACTCAGAACTGCAAATTGAGAATTTCATAAGTACCGTCATTGAATAATTAATTATATCATTTCATCAAAAAAGCTTACGGGATCGAGCTTTTACAACACCTAAGATATAATAATCTTATAAATATTTTGTGGCCTAAATTAGAAATATTTTTAACTGCGGCTACTTTAGAATACGTTAATGGTCATCGTAAATGTTTCAGAATGAAATAAAGAAAACAAATTCTTCTATGAAAAATAACATTGAGACAGATAGATAAATTCTCTGAGAACAAAATTAAATAATTATGATCTGCAATCTGCAATACTTAAAAAAAAGTGGCATGTGACAATAGTGCAATGCATTGTAACAACTTTATCACATTATATTGCAAGATACAAAGTAAGAACTGTCAACGACTTTACTTCTACTTGATTTGGTAAACGATTTCCCATACAATATTTTGTAACCATGTTCGAGAAGGATTGAACGCTTCAATCCTTCGAATTATTTGAACCCTTTTTTAATAATGTTTATTGTTTTTAATAAGTTTTTATAAATTGTAATTCCTCTACCTTTTACATCGTAAATGTTGTATTGCAGAGTCTACACTCCTAATAATAACGTTGCTCACCCTTTTTTTGCTGAATAAAACAATATTATACCCTGATTGGCAAGTTTAACTGGAAAATTAATGGGGTCTTTATAGTATTTTCTAGCAAAATTGACGTGAAAAAAACAATTTTCTTAAAAAAAATTAGCCCTGACTTTACTTAGGTTAGGTAACTTATAATAACTAACTCTTATTTGAGTTTGGGACCGTTCTCCTACAGTCATTTGTCCGTTGAACTATTAGCCAACACAACTTTTTACTGGCGAATATTTCACTATCTTTAACCTATCTTTTGCCGACGAACGTTTCGCCGACAACGAACGTTTCGCTGACAACGAACGTTTCGCCGGCAGTCGCTTCAATGGCGATCGTTTTCACCAAGTAATATTTTGACATTGATCTTTTCATCGCCAGACGCAAGAATATTATAAATGTTATGTGTTATCTGATCATTTAAAAAAAATAATCAATAGGTTGATGATACCTACCCGCATTTTTGTAAAGCACAATTTTCGTTAACCATTGGATAAAACCTATAAGTACTTAATGCATTTTAATATGTACTGCAATTTTCTGTTGAAATGCAAAAAAATAAAGCTATCGAAAGAAAAAAAATGTGTGTACTACTACTAATGAACAAATTAATTTTCAAGAATTTCTTGAAAATTAATTTGTTAAGTAGATACGTTAACTGGAACGTAATGACCGTGGTTGTAATACAAACATACATATTATATGCAAATGCAAAAAAAAAATGCAGAATGATATCGCTAGACGGCGTCATCAGCATATAGATTTAATTTTTATTTCATTTTTATCCAAATTTTATAGCTGTTACTTTACTTTCCTATTAGGTATATTGTTTGCCTCTGGCGATGAAAAGTTGTCAAAATAATACTCAGCCAAAACGATCGCCGTGGAAGCGACTGCCGGCGAAACGTTCCTTGGCAAAAAAGAATGCAGAGTAAAAAATCAAGATATTTTCGAGAAACATTCGCCAATGAAAAGTTGTATAGTTCAATGGACAAGTGACTATAGGAGAACACTCCTAAACTCCTTTTACTTACACTAATTACTCACTACGTCTTCAGAAATAACGACTGTATGTACCACCACCACACAGACAGACACACCTAAACAATTAATGGCGAACTTAGTCCATGGGTAAGTATTTGTATCGATGTCAGCCTAGAATCTATAAATCATTATCGTGTGCGATGGTCATGCTATGGGGGCAGACTTTAGGCCAAACCCCTTTTTACGAAGTTCGAGAGAAAAAACATATTCTGATGAACTACATTACCCTATACTGCACCTGCATTTAATACAAATGATGAACGTATTTCTATTACCTACCTACTGTAATAGAAATACGTTCAAAATTTCAAATGAATGTCTTCTGTAAAAGTAGTACTTTTCGTTTTCTGTTGAGATTGAATAACACTTACCTAGTTGCAAAACTATTTTGAGCAATCTTTTCAGTTCTTTCGCTTATGCCCCAAATATTAAGAAAAGGATTACATACTATATTTTTCATCTTACTTATTCTTGTACTTGTACAATGTACTTACGCTCTTTTAGAATGAGTAAGATTTCTAACTACCTACCTATTAAAAATGAAAATAAAAAATACGTGTCCCCTAATTTTTAATCTACTTTTATTATAGAAAGTAAGATTTCATTTTGAAAGGATGTCCTTTCTCATCTAATTTATAAAATCGTTTTAAAACTCTATAATTTGCATTTATGATAAAAAAAATGTCTTTAAAGAGTGTGCTAGTCAAAAGTTGTTCATATGAGTAACGGTAGATTTGAAGATTGAAAAAAAAACTGTAACATGAACTCAAAAAAAGTTTTACTCTTTTTAGCTCTGATTACGAAGTTCATAATCGAAAACTAGAACTTACATTTTGAAAAGTTTGTTTTTGACACAACTTTTAACTTTGACTTTATTACATTTGACATCATAGAATTAATTGATAATATTTTTATTACCGAGGTAGTTGTAAAAAAATCCACTTTGTTAGTTATTACCATAATACTTAAATAATTCATCAAAGCTTTTTAGTGAACTTCCTAGGAAAGCGCTCAAAAACCCATATCCAATTACGTAACTGATATCTAAGAAAATTTCATTAAAATGGTTCAGTTCCTACCTTTATAAAATAAAAGAATATTTAAACAACGTTTTTGACGACAACACAAAATACTTTTTCTTTTATCAACACAAATATTAGTTCATCAAACAATAACATATAATATTATCTATAACAACCTAACTAAACCAACACACCTAGTTAAATATTAGACAAAATTAAAAATCACGCAGCACTTCGTTTCAAACACGTGTGTAAGCCGAAATACTTAGTGAATGGACGCACGGGCGCCCACCGCGACGTGGACAGAACGACTGATGATAAGTATTATTATATTGTAATCTATTGTATGGACTGGTTGTGGAGGCAAGGTTGAGCATGTGGTTAGCAAGACAAGCAGAGCTTTTGGGTGTTTCTAAACTGCAATCACTGCAAAAATAATGTAGAAAAGCACATTAACATTAGGCGGGAAAACTCGCTGTGGTTCCTAGGAGGTTCGGAGATGCAATAAAATTTTATACAAAACAGACATAAAAGAAGCTTATTTTTTTTCGCTAAACCTAGGTATGTCAAATCTTTCCTGAAGCACAATGTTTACTTTACTAACCCCCGGTTTCTGAGTTTCGGTGATGGTTTATTGGAGGGGTCCACATTATCTGGTTTAATTTTATTACTTTCAACCGTATAATGTGGACCCATTAAGTTAAACCTCCGATAATGTACCTTAGAAACCGGGGGTTAGCAAGATAAATCCAATGGAAAATTATTGCTGAAATATTCCCAAAAGACAGCAAGAAACTTAAGTAACATGAGTATATCATTAGGGTTCCGTACCAAAATGGTAAAAAAGGAACCCTTATGGTGTGACTCAGTCTGTCTGTCTGTCACAGCTGGATATCTCGAGAACTACTAATGGTATCAACTTGAAATTTGGAATAGTTTAAGATGACATTTGCCCAACTATTTTGCAAATAAGAAAGAAATAAAAAAAATAATATTTTTTTTACAACAGGGACTGAAAAGGGGTCTTAAAAATTTGAAGTGAGGTGACTAGGGCGTGTGGGGTATCATATGAAAGAGCGCTGTTTGCACATTTTAAAACATTATTTTTTTTTTTCTTAGGCCGCATAGTTTTCGACTTATGATGAAAAATGTAAAAAAAAATACCGTTCCCTCCCCCTTATCTCCGAAGTTTGCAAAGAGAAAAATCTGAAATAATTCTATGTGATAGTAGTTTACGTAAAGATTACAGGAAAAATAAAACGAGGTCTCAATATAACACACTTTTTTAGAAATTCAAAAAACAAACAAGAATTCTTTAGTTTCACTACCCGTCAACAGATGGCGGTGACCTAAGAATGCTGACTTGCGAATTAAAATAGTTCCACTATCGGTCAAGAGATGGCGCAACCTAATACTACAGTAATAATTGGTGACTGGATCTTATATAAATTACCTACTATTTGCCGTACGAATAAACGAAGAATAAGTTCCTACTTAGTAATATAAACAGTTTGCAATGTGGAGAGGCTGAAACGTTTTTCAGTCACCATAAACAACTGTGGTTAAGATTTGTAAATTAACTGTCCGCCTGTTCGCCCTTCCACCTGTCTGCCGTTTATCCTACTTTTTTAAAGACTGTACTAAAGTAACATATCCAAATATATTTATGATTGTACGGAACCCTCGGTGCGCGAGTCCGACTCGCTCTTGACCGGTTTTTTTTTTTTCTTGACATCACCAAACCGCAATATTAAAATATTTTTTAATGATTCTATTTCCAAGAACCGATATATACATTCAGGCAAATTATGAATTGTATAAAGAGGAACTTTTAATATCCTCAAATTCTGCGATATAATAATATTGCAAAATATTCACATTATCAAACAGTTTACCAAGAAACGTTATGAGCTCAATTAGCAGTTTTTTTTTTTTATTTTGACTGAATTAAAAAGGTTTAGGCTATTTATTCTAAAAAAGTACTGAAACAATAAATACCTTGTTTTGTTTATATTATTTTAAATCAGTGCAATACAATTTAAGTTAAAGTTTTTTTAAGGATTTTAAACTGCTAAGGTTAAAATGCTTCGAAACATAATTATTCATCATCTTTCCTAAAACATTTTCAAGGAAATCGATTGTAAAGTAAATATCATGAGTACTAAATGTCGATAATAATAATAATAATCTTTTCAACACACTTGCTCGTAAAGTGATTCCTAATACATCGCTTTTAGGGTCATAAACCGAACTATAACAAACGCGTGCAATAATATATAAAACACTAGTTGGTTATAGAATTATCCCTACAAAGTTAAAAAGGTACCTTACTGCAAGTTCTATGCGAGTAAACAGAGCATTTTCAATTTAACCGGGTAATACAGTTATTTTTTTAGTAACAACAAAGAAGTCTTATGCCGCTGAAAATTCATTTGCATTTTTGGAATAAATAAATGTGTAGGTCCTTAATTAAGTCAAACAAATATTTATTATTATCAAATTATTCCTAATTTACAATATTTTGTTATAAAATATTAAAATATTAGCATTTTATCACTTAAATTTATAATTTTGAAGCAGGCTGTATGCTCACCAACCCCTTTGTTCACAAAATATTCTTGCATTGGGCGTGTGAAAAAAACAAAAAAAAACCTGCGCGCCTTTTCTCATCATGATTATCATTTTGTTTTTGTCGTATTTGTTGCTGTGTGGTAAATTACTTTGTTTTTTCCTCGCAAATGTGTTGAAAATATGAAACTCGTGAGCTCTTACTTATTGCACACTCGGCTGAGTTACGCCCTCGCCTGCGGCTCGGGCTGCAACCCACAGCCTTGTGTGCAATAAGTAACCTAAGCTAACTTGTATCATAATGTACTATTTCACACCACATGCTCGACAATGCCGAATTATATGTCATGTAAACCTTACCGAAAGCAAGACATTATATCTCTTGGCTTTAGCCGGGTTATAATGTTCTATTATAACCCGCTGGTCAATAATGTGATTTTCACTTTCATAATTCTTATTGCTATGTCCATAAAGTCTAATTTCACTAAACAGAATGTGTCCTCAGCGGGCGCGGCCAACTCGATTTTCGAAGACCGAGGCCGTGGCCCACTCAAGGAGGTTTATAATAAGGAGTGAGTACTCTACAAAAATTTTCACCTATCGTTTAAAAGAAATTCAACTTTATTGCATTGCACATAGAGTTGAAATTCTATCGACGACATTGACTGAAGGCACTACTGTGTGAAAGAGACAACACTAGGTGGAGGTTGGTGTCTTGTTCGCACAATTGCCATTACTAAACAATAATACCACGATAGTAGGACTAAAAATATGTACGTTACCAATCAAGTAGTGTATCAAAATTAAAGATTCGGAGTGGGAAGTCGAATATATACTATTTAAATATTAATTTTAGAATGACACATAATAATTGTAATATAAAACAGAACTTTTTTGATTTAATTAGATATCTACAATAATGCTAATCAGCAATCATCGGTGAGGTGGTAATAAATAGAAGTGTCAATCATAGCAACTCCGATTTTGACCTTGAATTTCAATTTAAGAATTTCAATCTATAGGAAATGTTACTTTACAAAACTAGTGTGACCATAAATACTTCACCATTTCAGATTTCCAGAAAAACGAAATTGTTCTATTGAAATGGCTAGAGGTCGCAGGCGAGACGGTAAAATTAATAATAATAATCAAATTCATGTTTGTGCGCCTATTTCAATGAAACTCGGTTTCTGGTACTATTTCAACATGAAAATAACAACGCAATGTTGAAAATTTTAAAAATCCAAGATGGCGGCCTACTTTTTTGTTTTTGGGCCGATTTCGATGAAACTCGGTTTTTGGAACTATTTTGACAAGAAAATAACAACGCAATTTTTAAAAAAACTAAAAATCCAAGATGGCGGCCTACTTTTTTGTTTTTGGGCCGATTTCGATGAAACTCGGTTTTTGGAACTATTTTGACAAGAAAATAACAACGCAATTTTTAAAAAACTAAAAATCCAAGGTAGCGGCCAACTTTTTTGTTTTTGGGCCGATTTCGATGAAACTCGGTTTTCGGTACTATTTTGACAAGAAAATAACAACGCAATGTTGAAAATAAAAAATCCAAGATGGCGGCCAACTTTTTTGTTTTTGGGCCGATTTCGATGAAACTTGGTTTTTGGAACTATTTTGACAAGAAAATAACAACGCAATTTTAAAAAAACTAAAAATCCAAGATGGCGGCCAACTTTTTTGTTTTTGGGCCGATTTTGATGAAACTCGGTTTTTGGAACTATTTTGACAAGAAAATAACAACGCAATTTTTAAAAAACTAAAAATTCAAGATGGCGGCCAACTTTTTTATTTATGGGCCGATTTCGATGAAACTTGGTTTTTGGAACTATTTTGAGAAGAAAATAACAACGCAATATTTAAAAAACTAAAAATCCAAGATGGCGGCCAACTTTTTTGTTTTTGGGCCGATTTCGATGAAACTCGGTTTTCGGTACTATTTTGACAAGAAAATAACAACGCAATTTTTAAAAAACTGAAAATCCAAGATGGCGGCCAACTTTTTTGTTTTAGGGTCGATTTTGATGAAACTCTGTTTTTGGTACGATTTTGACAAGAAAATAACAACGCAATGTTGAAAACTTACAAAATTCAAGATGGTGGCCAACTTTTTTGTTCTTGGGCCGATTTCAAAAACAAATTAGCAGCCATTTTGATCTTTTTTTTATTTTTCCATCAGTTTATATTGAGTGGTTTTTTTCTTGTCAAAATAGTACCAAAAACCGAGTTTCATCGAAATCGGCCCAAAAAACAAAAAAGTTGGCCGCCGCCTAAGATTTTAAGTATTTTAAAAAATTGCGTTGTTATTATTTTGTCAAAATATTACCAAAAACCGAGTTTCATCGAAATCGGCCCAAAAACAAAAAAGTTGGCTGCCATCTTGGATTTTTAATTTTTTCAATATCGTGTTATTGTTTTCTTGTCAAATTAGTCCTAAAACCGAGTTTCTTTAAAATCAGCCCCAATCACAAATAAAAGAGTTGGCTGCCATATTTGTTTATATTTTTAACATTTCGTTGTTATTTTTTATCAAAATAGTAACAAAATCGAGTTTCATCAAAATCGGCCCACGAACAATATAGTTGGCCGCCATCTTGGTTTCTTGTTATATTTTTAACATTATGTCGTCGTAAATCTCATGCACCCATTTTATTAACTTCACAAGTAAAGAAATTGGTGCAAGAATTTTAGACCTTATTGACATATTTACCAAAATAACAGTTTTTAATGAAACAGCAAAGTAAATGAACAAGTATAATTATGGGAAAAAGCAACCGAATTTCAAAGGTCAATAAAATGGAAAATCGTTTGCATCTTTTTTGACTACAGATCACTAGACAATGTTTTCCTACTTTTACTTGTTTTTCCAACATTCATTTGTTTTTCCGAAGTTCACGCACATTGTATTTTTATAAAAAAATGGAATAAACTTTAAAGTTGCGTAATTATTTACACTTGAGCTTAAATTGAATTGAATAAACTAGATTTTGTATTGGTTGAACTACCATATTTCAAAAAATAAAAACAAAAAGCAATTTAATAAAAACGTGATAAATAAATTGTTCCAAATTTTTTTTAATAAATAATTATTTTCTGTTTTTTAGTTAACGAGCTAAATTAAAAATATACCACTGCCTATCAGAATACTCGTCAAGACCATTCAAACGAGTCCAAACTCGATGGGGTTGAAAGGTTTTATTACAAAGTTCCTGTGGCCTTCTTCCGGCTTCCTTCATCAGACTCTTGGATACTATTACCCGACAGAGCACTCGTCAAGACGATTCAAACGAGCCCAAACTCGATGGGGTTGCATGATTTTAATATTGAGTTCCTATGGCATGGCCTCCAGACTTCATCATCCAACCCTGAACCTCGTCTCCCGTCAGAGTACTTGTCAAGACAATTCTAACAAGCCCAAACACGATGGGGTTGTATAGTTTCATTCATCATAGAGTTTCTGTGGCGTTCTTCCGGCTCCATCATCAGATCAGCTTAATGACATTGTAATATTGCATTTCCTTCCATTTCTGACCTGTGTTCAAAGTTTCAAGTCTCTAGCTCATCGGGAATTCAGTATAAAATCGTTTGCAAAATTTGTGCTCAAACAAATAAAAGAGCAAGCAACCTAATAAAAACGCGGTAAAAAGTGTTAATTATAAATAAAGAACTACCTAGGTATTTAAGTTTATATTAAACAGTTTAAAGTATTATGTATGTCTCCGGCCAACCATACGGTTTGGTCACCCTAATGAAGAAAAGGACACATACATCTACTTGACCTCTCTGTCGGCTCGTTTTGGGGCGAAGCGCTCATTCCGGTTTATAGTACTATTTCCATGGGCCCACTAGATTCGCACTGAGACGAACTTCATTTGTTTGTCAAATCGAGTAGGCCACGCCAGCTGAAAGAAGTTGCTATAGCCATAGCTAGTAGTACTACTAGCTTTAGAAGATTCTATAAATATTTGACTCTGATGACTTTGTGATGAAAGTATTTTGACTCCAGAAGCTATTAAATTAGATGCCATAGGGGTTGTCAATAATCTACTCCCAGAAAAGTCAAAGGAAAAATACCTGAAAGCCTATAAATATTTTGACACATGGAAAACTGCAAAAGGCGCAAAGTCTGTGTCTGAATCAGTGCTTCTGGTCTATTTTGAATATTTATCAGCTACAAAGAAGTCAAGCAGCTACAACTCAAATAAACTCTAGCTCAACCTCGATAAACGTACCAAATAAAAATATAACGTTATCTTTCCATAATTGGACTAATGTCTCCAATATCAATTTGCACTTTTAATATGCTGTAATAAACATTATCTACTAAGCCTGGTTTTTTATTGTTTCGCATAAAGTGAGAAAAGTAGAGTATACACCCACCGGGATAAAACTGTTTTTTTCTTGGGAGCTTGAATCCCTCACTGCACTCAGGACTCAATCATAATTCCCTTCGCTGCGCTCAGGAGTTAAATTTGGAGTCCTTCGTTACGTTCAGGATTCAATGTAGCGCCCGTGACATAAAACAGTGCTTTATCCCCTTGGTGTATAATCTACTATTATTTATTTATAAACTTTTTACCGACTTCAAAAGGAGGGAGGTACTCAATTCGACCCGTTTTTTTTTTTTTGTATGTACACCGATTACTCGAAGACGGCTGGACCGATTGAAATGATTCAAACGTTATTACATTAGGTAAACTCCCAAGTTGGTCCCATTTTTTAAATTTTTGAAATCGGTCCAGTACTTTTCAAGTAAACTTGAAAAAAAGCACGAAAAAAGTATGATTTTGTGTGAACTACCTCGATGATCAGTCGTAAACTTCTTTGTTTAAAAACTGAATAAGATAATAATTTTTTTGTTGGAAAAGGGATATCTTAAGTGTAGTTCTTTAACCGACTTAAAAAAGGAGGTTCTCAGTTTGACCCGCATGTATGTATGTTTCTCCGCGATTAACTCACGTTTGGCTGAGCCGATTTTTCTACCTAAATACTATACCTACAGCTACACTACCTAATACAAAGGGTAACTACACCAAAAATTAAAAAAAATAAAAATTGTTTAAAAAAACAAAAAACCGACTTCAAAAAGCCTACCTCTAAAAAGCAAGAAATAATATTCGTAATAATAAAAACACGTCTGTTGAAGTCGGGTGGGGCTTTTAGAATAAAAAAACAAGGAATTTGTACCCCAGCCCCACCCGACCTCAATAGACGTGTTTTTATTATTACGAATATTGTTTTACAAATTACAATGTGTCACTAAAGCCCGTGGTAGTATAAACTGTGTTACAGACACGTGCCGGACTACAGCTGCAGCAACAAAAAAAAAAGTTGGAAATCTGACATTTTGACTATGCCATGATGAAGTCTATAGTTTGTCGGAGTTTGTCGCCAAAAACCAGAGTTTGTCGGTCTTCCGTTTAGGAGATACATGTGGCTCAGCTGTAGAGACGTCTCTACAGCTGCGCCACACAGATCTCGAAAACGGAAGGTCGTAGCGAAAATCTGATTACTTGTATGTATAGCCGTTAGTTTGTCGGAGTTTGTCGCACAAAAACCAGAGTTTGTCGGTCTTGCGTTTAGGAGATAAGTGTGGCGCAGCTGTAGAGACGTCTCTACAGCTGAGCCACACAGATCTCGAAAACGGAAGGTCGTAACAGAAATCTGATTACTCGTGTGTGTAGCCGGTAGTTTGTCGGAGTTCGTCACCAAGAACCAGAGTTTGTCGGTCTTGCGTTTGGAGATATGTGAGGATACGCTGTGGAGACCTTTCTACCTGGATCTTGAGAACGGAAGGTCGTAGCGATAATCTGATTAGTCATATCTATAGTCGGTAGTTCGACCGAGTTTGTCGCCAAATACCAGAGTTTGTCGGTCTTGCGTTTAGGAGATATGTGAGATTTTCGCTACGACCTTCCGTTCTCGAGATCCAGGTAGAAATATCTCTACAGCATATCCCCACATATCTTCTAAACGTAAGATTGACAAACTCTGATTTTTGGTGACAAACTCCGACAAACTAATGGCTACACACTCAAGTTATCAGATTTTTGCTACGACCTTCCGTTCTCAAGATCCAGGTAGAAAGGTCTCCACAGCGTATCCTCACATATCTCCTAAACGCAAGACCGACAAACTCTGGTTCTTGGTGACAAACTCCGACAAACTACCGGCTACACACACGAGTAATCAGATTTCTGTTACGACCTTCCGTTTTCGAGATCTGTGTGGCTCAGCTGTAGAGACGGTCTCTACAGCTGCGCCACACGTATCTCCTAAACGCTACACCGACAAACTCTGGTTTTTGTGCGACAAACTCCGACAAACTAACGGCTATACATACAAGTAATCAGATTTTCGCTACGACCTTCCGTTTTCGAGATCTGTGTGGCGCAGCTGTAGAGACGTCTCTACAGCTGAGCCACATGTATCTCCTAAACGGAAGACCGACAAACTCTGGTTTTTGGCGACAAACTCCGACAAACTATAGACTTCATCATGGCATAGTCAAAAAGTCAGATTTCCAACTTTTTTTTTGTGGCGCAGCTGTAGTCCGGCACGTGTTACAGACTTCAGTGTCTTCCCAAACTAGTGACATAAGTACATTATGTTTATAACTTATTAAAATAACAATGAACGAAAATAAGAAAGATAACCAAAAAGTACAAAAGGATAATAAGTAAATACAGCAAATTGTTTTAGCTATTAGATACGGAAGTTTGTGTGTAATATGATGTGTAATATGATACAGCATGGGGGCACTATAATCATAACGATAAGTAATTCGATATTTCCTTCCTTCCTACACTCAAGTGCTGGCGACGAGATCGTGTACCAGCCGGGAGTCAAGATACAACCGCAAGCATTGTCTTGTGCTGGGCCTCCGTAATGTGTTTAGAACTGTTGATAACAGCGACCATAACGCGTAGAGTTTCAATGAGCTAGCTACATTTTGTTTATATTAACATAATTACGTCCCGCGTGTGGCTTGTGATATTATTTATTTGAGTTTAGCCGAATTGTAACTTGAATTCACTTTGAGGAACTGCGACAGTCGTTTCTATGGGAGTTTTTATGGGAACTGGGCAGTTGAATAAGAACCGTCGTAGCGTACGCGCTCCGGTGCCCTGTTCAATGTATTATTGGTATTATTCGATGTGTTATTTGTGATTAATGAGTTATAATATTGTGTGGTGAAGTAAATAGTTGGTGTAAATTGAGACTTTTATTAATAACTTAAAGTAACTCTTACATTTGAAGTTCACTATTAGCATATTAATTTATTTAAGAGTGAGCTTACATCAGAAGTGGCACGTTTCTCACGCAAGTTCTCATTGAGAAAGCATAAAAATCATATACCCTCCGTTTTGGCTTCGCCGTAGTCGGGTAAAAAGAAAACGGGATATTACCTATTGTTGAATAATTGTGAATTATAAAAAAAAATACACGTGAATTGAGCTCCTTAAAGTGAGAATAATATCTAAGTTGAAAATGAAAATTCCAAGTGTTCGAATAAAAATTAAAGCGGGTGACAAAAAAATAATAATAAGTGGGTGACTATTATATAAAAAAGCCGGACAAGTGCAAGTCGGACCGCGTACCGAAGGTTCCGCACAAATTTGTTGGTATGGAATCCTAAAAACGAGCACAAGCGGCAGCAGCGGGGCCGGGGCTCTGACACCGTCACTCCCGCCTCCCGGGAATCGCAAGAAGGTATCTTGTAAAAATGATACAGAAATTGTAAGTACTTACCTACAAGCACGATTAATTAATTTACATAATAATATCAGAGTTTGACCTAATGACTGATAATGTTGTGTCGTGGCTTTTATTCAACTATTTTTTCATGGAACGACAGCATGCGCTACCAGGCGCTGAATAAACTAAATAAAGAGGTGAGCTAAAACTTGGTATCTACGACTCTCTGTAATTTTATACTAATACTGAGGACGTAGTGGTTATGGTAAGATTGGTAACAGAAAATATAGAGTTTTTTTTTGGTGAAAAGCAGCATGTTTGAATTACCGAAAAGAAATAATCGATAAAAAAAGAAGGTATTGGGTCATGAATCATGATCGTTACGAAGTTACGGATTTCAGAGTTAGTAATATTAATACGGAGTAGACCGTTTGCGAAAATTAAACCTTGTAATGTATCAATGATTGGAACCGACATGACGAACAATGAAGTACTTATTTGAAATAAAGAAAAGTACATGTTGACAAAGTAAAACTTCGATATTAAGAGGTGAATGTGCAATGTTTAATCACTTTATATGTATAATTGTTTGTGTAATGAATGATGAAGCCAATAATATTGTCACCTATTGCGATCATAACGTTAAAATTAAATAACAGTAACAAGAAATAATACTATTTCCGAAGTCTAATGGAGTCGTATCCTTGTGTTTAATTATAGGTATTGAGAGAAGTACCCTAAAACTAAAGGGAAGACTTTGCTTTGCTTTGATAACAATAAAAGTTTTATAATATCTTGATGTTCTAGATGTCTTATGTAGTAAAATACGATTTCCTAAGTCTAAAGGAGTCGTATTCTTGTGTATGTTTATAGATATTGAGAGACGTACCCTAAGACTAAAGGGATTAATTTGCTTTGCTCTGATGACAATAAAGTTTAATGGTGTTAGGTATCGCCTAAGACTAAAGGGATTGCCTAAAGCACCAGAGGAATATGGGACAGTTGAGTCCTTCAGACTTTATGTGCAAAAGTCGGCCAACCAAAGGGACTGCTATAATGCACTGAAGGCCACAACTCTCTATTGTATTTGTCAAACATCTAGAACATCATGATGGGAGGATTATAATGGTAGTCTATTCTTCTGGCTGCAGGAATCACCTAGGACCAAAGGGATTGCCTAAAGCACCAGAGAAATATGTGACAGTTGAGTCCTTCAGACTTTATGTGCAAAAGTCGGCCAACTAAAGGGACTGCTATAATGCACTGAAGGCCACAACTCTCTATTGTATTTGTCAAACATCTAGAACATTATGATGGTAGGATTATAATGGTAGTCTATTCTTCTGGCTGCAGGAATCACCTAGGACCAAAGGGATTGCCTAAAGCACCAGAGAAATATGTGACAGTTGAGTCCTTCAGACTTTATGTGCAAAAGTCGGCCAACTAAAGGGACTGCTATAATGCACTGAAGGCCACAACTCTCTATTGTATTTGTCAAACATCTGGAACATTATGATGGGAGGATTATAATGGTAGTCTATTCTTCTGGCTGCAGGAATCACCTAGGACCAAAGGGATTGCCTAAAGCACCAGAGAAATATGTGACAGTTGAGTCCTTCAGACTTTATGTGCAAAAGTCGCCTAGGACCAAAGGGACTGCAATAATGCACTGAAGGTCACAACTGTCTTAACTGCCTATTACTATTTCTCAAACATCTAGAGCATCATGATGGGAGGATTCTAACGGTAGTCTATTCTTCTGGTTGCAGGAATCACCTAGGACCAAAGGGATTGCCTAACGCACCAGAGGAATATGTGACAGTTGAGTCCTTCAGACTTTATGTGCAAAAGTCGGCCGACCAAAGGGACTGCAATAATGCACTGAAGGTCACAACTGTCTTAACTGTCTATTAGTATTTCTCAACATCATGATGGGCCGAGGCACATAGAATACGTTATAAAAATTACCATTTCATAAATAGAAGTGTTTCTTATGTCCCAGATTGAAAACCATCAATTAGGGGATAAAGCGTCCGCGGAAGTGCCTGGGGCAGGCACACTGCAGGATGGCCGTGCTGGCGACGAGATCGTGTACCAGCCGGGAGTCAAGATACAACCGCAAGCATTGTCTTGTGCTGGGCCTCCGTAATGTGTTTAGAACTGTTGATAACAGCGACCATAACGCGTAGAGTTTCAATGAGCTAGCTACATTTTGTTTATATTAACATAATTACGTCCCGCGTGTGGCTTGTGATATTATTTATTTGAGTTTAGCCGAATTGTAACTTGAATTCACTTTGAGGAACTGCGACAGTCGTTTCTATGGGAGTTTTTATGGGAACTGGGCAGTTGAATAAGAACCGTCGTAGCGTACGCGCTCCGGTGCCCTGTTCAATGTATTATTGGTATTATTCGATGTGTTATTTGTGATTAATGAGTTATAATATTGTGTGGTGAAGTAAATAGTTGGTGTAAATTGAGACTTTTATTAATAACTTAAAGTAACTCTTACATTTGAAGTTCACTATTAGCATATTAATTTATTTAAGAGTGAGCTTACACAAGAGTAATGAAATTAAGTTACTTTTAACCTTTTTCAGCACGATGTAAAGAATTTTAAGAGCTCTTTAATTGATCTTTGAAATGTATCAATTTCACTGAATTATCTCAACTGATTCGATTTTTTGCTCTTAAGTGTAGGTACTTTAGTTGGCCAATAACTTAGGTACTCGTAGAAAACGTTAAATAACCAAAGATACTTAACATTTAAGTTTCTCACTTCGTTAGAAGCAATTAGCATCTAAACTGGCTTCTCGCAGAATTCTTACGCAATTTTTAAGAATGCTAAAGTTACTATACTTCTTACTACCACAGATAATATATAATACTATACTATCTACGTTTAGAAGATAACGTAGCGATACAACGTCTACGAAAGCGTGATGTAAATGAAAAATATCAATTAAGTAGTTAAAAATTACTGTTAAGTAATTTTTAACTTAGCTCTAAGTTTTGTAGATATTATTTACAAATATTCTGCTTAAG
Organism: Agriphila geniculea; assembly: GCA_943789525.1. NCBI lineage: Eukaryota > Metazoa > Arthropoda > Insecta > Lepidoptera > Crambidae > Agriphila > Agriphila geniculea. The sequence continues at coordinate 22,249,939 of OX038878.1, forward strand.
TTTGTTAAACTACCCGCAAAATTTGGCAAGCAAAACAATAAGGCGGTAAATTGCAAATACAGCCGGGAACAATTACCTATAACGGCTTAACGTGCCCTTCAAAGCATGGAAGAGCTCGAGATAATAAATTTTTGGTCACCCATCCTATGACCGACCCTTGCTAAAGTTAGTCAACCTCCGCAATCGCCGGGCCAGGCGCTAAACCACTGCGCCATCAAACACCTCAACTTATAAGATACTTAGTATTTATAGGTACTTCCATACAAAATACCTACATATAAAGAAATAAAAAACGATGAGAAAAAATAATGGTGAATTATGCATACTTGCCTACCTAAAAAGTTTCATTGATGTTTTTGCAAGCTCATTAGTTAGGTAGGTACAATCTATGACTCGGTCGTGTTGAACTTGACCACCGAAATCCTTGATCTATTTAATTCAATAAAAAAAACCCGTTAGTTGCTACAAAAACCGACACTTTAACAGCACCACACCGGTAACTGCGTTTATCAAGACGTTATACGGTGATGTAACTCATATAGACAAGGGGACAGTCACCAAACTTTACTGTACTTTGAGACTATGTTGGTTTACGACTACGAACCATGGTTACGATTATGTTGTACATGTTTACGATTACGATTACGAAACATGACCGACGAAACACCGTGATATAGCGTTTTATCGACACCCAACTGTCGAAATCCATTGTCTTTTGACAGTTAAATGTGATAAATCTCATATCATATCGTGTTTCGGTGGTCATGCTAGGCAGGCTGGTCCATCAATTTTTCCTATTTATTTCCTCACGAATTGAATTGAACTGTACATATGTTTGTGAACCTACGATTGGTAATAAAATCTAAATTTTTGTGTCCACATTTAACTTTAAGTATAGTTTAATGTGGACACAAACATTTGGATTAGGTACACATACATTATAATTAAATTTGATTATGCATCCCATAAAATTATTATAGGATGCATAATAAATACACATTTGCTTTTTAACCGACTTCAACAAAAGGAGGAGGTTCTCAATTCGATTGTATGTTTTTTTTTTTATCGTTGTTCGCGCGTATCTTCGACATTTATGGACCGATTTTGATGATTCTTTTTTGTTCGATTGAGTTTGCTTGCGAGATGGTCCCATTTATTTTATTTTCAAATCGGTCGAGTAGTTTTCAAGTAATCCTGAAACTACCTTGACGACTTTGTTATTTATGAACCGAATTAGATGAATTTTTTTGTGTTGGAAAGGGGATACCTTTGGTGTAGTCATTTTAACCGACTACAAAAAAATAAGGTTCTCAGTTTGACCTGTATATAGTATGTTTCTCCGCGATTAACTCACGTTTGGCTGAGCCGATTTTTCTACCTAAATAATATACTTACCTACACTATATAATACAGAAGGTACTGACACTAAAAATAAACAAATAAAAAATTGTTTAAAAACAAAAAAACCGACTTCAAAAAAAACCTGCCTCTAAAAAGCAAGAAATAATATTCAAATCATTAGATACGCATTATAACGTCTATTGAAGTCGGGTGGGGATTTTAGAATAAAAAAAGGAAGCTGTACTTCCCGTACGTACGTACGTTACGTTCGTACCCCACCCGACTTCAATAGACGTTATAATGCGTATCTAATGATTTGAATATTATTTCTTGCTTTTTAGAGGCAGGTTTTTTTTGAAGTCGGTTTTTTTTGTTTTTAAACAATTTTTTTTGCCTCCATTTTCTTGCCTTCAGACAAAGACAGGATACTTACATAAGAATTTTTCCACAAAGAGTTACAACAATGTTTTTGGACCCTATCCCTTGGATAACTTCTGGAGCACGTCGCAACGCCGCGTTCCCGTTAAGTTGATCGACCGTCGGTTTTCACATAAAAACTGACTACCGGCGCGGGCGCATCGCCGCCGATGAATTATAGTTGAGTTAACATACGCCACATGTATACCCCACACGATATTAATCTCTCGTAAGTGAGATTACTTAAGAAATGATCACATTTCCAAGCAGTTCTACCAGTTCAGTATAAAAAGGTGGAGTTGTATGTTTTAACCCCACCGAAAGCAGTAGGAATCCCCAAGCACTCTTAACTTCCATTTCAGTTCTATCCAGTTTCGATCCCAGGATCAAAATATGACTAAAATACTATAACTACTTAGGTTTAATCCACGGGCGTAGCCAGAATTCTGTATCGGGGGGGGTTTTAAGAAAATAAAACTACAACAATGTAAATGAAATGACATTTATATTTTTATTAAATGAACCCATGGGCATTAAAGGACCGCTCGGAGAAATAAATATTTAAAATTAAAAATGTAACTTAAATGCCTGTATATAGTAAAAAAAACGGCCGGGCAGCGCGATTTTTAGTCAGTTTCATCCACTAATCTTAAAAGTTATGATCTTGCCTGTCTATTGAAAAAAAAACGGCCGCGCAGCGCGATTTTTCTTCAGTTTCATCCACTAATCTTGTAAGTTGTGATCTTGCCTGTCTATAAAAAAACGGCCGCGCAGCGCGATTTTTAGTCAGTTTCATCCACTAATCTTGTAAGTTGTGATCTTGCCTGCTATAAAAAAACGGCCGCGCAGCGCGATTTTTAGTCAGTTTCATCCACTAATCTTGAAATTTATGATCTTGCCTGCCTATTGAAAAAAAACGGCCGCGCAGCGCGATTTTTAGTCAGTTTCATCCACTAATCTTGAAAGTTATGATTTTGCCTGTCTATTGAAAAAAACTTTTTTAACAAAAAAGAAAAACCTCCTTCAAAAAACCTGAAACAAAAACAGCTTCAAAATTAAATACCTCTAAAAAAGCGAGAAATAATATTCAAATCATTAGTTACGCATAACATTATTAATAAAACACGTCTATTGAAGTCGGGTGGGGCTAGAAGACAAGTAATTTTTTTTTTATATTTCTGAAAGCCCCACCCGACTTCATTAGACGTGTTTTATTAATAATGTTATGCGTAACTAATGATTTGAATATTATTTCTCGCTTTTTTAGAGGTATTTAATTTTGAAGCTGTTTTTGTTTCAGGTTTTTTGAAGGAGGTTTTTTCTTTTTTGTTAAAAAAGTTTTTTATTTTCAACTTTTTAGTGGCAGGTATGTAAGCATGTTAATATTTTTTAACTTTATAAAATATTTTCAATGGTAAAATGCCCACAATTCAAATTCCCAATTTACGCTGTTTGTTTTTGAGGAGATCCATTGTGTCTTCGTAGTCCAAGTCTAGTCCAGAACCTTGCATTGCAGACCATGGTTTGGTTTGTTTTGGATTGTCATAAACCTACCAAAATCCAAATTACTTTACATATACTATTTGAATTTGAGGAGTTCCCTTGTGTATCTTCGAAGTTCAAAGTCCAATACCGATGAAATTGAAATGTGACCACTCTTGAAGTATACCCTTTCAAACAAAAAAATAATCATCTAAATCGGTACATAAACAAAGATGTTATGTTCGAAAATTCGTAAAAACACGTGTGATGGCAAGCTAAATAATTGACATTTTTCAGGATTATGAAAAAACTACCAGCCAGATCTCTGTAATTTTTTTATGGGACCACACACAAACTATGTTCTTTAAGATAAAAAAAGAATTGTATAAATCGGTTAACAACTGACGAAGTTATGGTAAAACATACATAAAAAAAAATAAAAAAAAAAAAATACCGACGACTTGAGAACCTCCTCCTTTTTTTGAAGTCGGTTAAAAAACGGTCGCGCAGCGCGATTTTTAGTCAGTTTCATCCACTAATCTTGAAAGTATTGATCTTGCCTGTTTATTGAAAAAAACGGCCGCGCAGCGCGATTTTGCTTCAGTTTCATCCACTAATCTTGTAAGTTGTGATCTTGCCTGTCTATAAAAAAACGGCCGCGCAGCGCGATTTTTCTTCAGTTTCATCCACTAATCTTGTAAGTTGTGATCTTGCCTGTCTATAAAAAAAAAGGCCGCGCAGCGCGATTTTTCTTCAGTTTCATCGGTGCTGCCGCTGACTGTTGACTGGCGACATTTATACTCCATTATACTCCTCGCCTTGCCTAACTTTATTTTAATGTTATAGATCAATAAATAGATGATACCTATTGTATATTTCGGGGGGGGTTTGAACCCCCAAAACCCCCCCCCCCTGGCTACGCCCGTGGTTTAATCACTATATTTAAAGTAAAAAGCGACGACTTAAATTATTTTTATACTTTTTAGAATATTTTTTTAATACTACCCCTACTAGTAATCGACTATGGCGAGTTTTGACTCGCCATAGTCGATTAGCACTAGTACGGGCTAGCGATGTAATCTCTGAAGTCCCATATCATATTTCAAACAGAACAAAGAAAAAAATTTTCCCCCCAATAGAAGTCGCAAGTAGGCGGTACCCGTGTAACTCAAGTGAGCGCAGCTCCGCATACTTTTTTTCTCCGATTTTGCTCGGTCAGTCAGGAGAGCAAACGTCAAATCAAAAATAAATCCAAAAAAATATAAATATGCCTCACTGCAGTGTTTTGGAATGTAAAACGACAGCAGAAATTACAATTTATCAAAAGGAGGCATATCATACCACCGGTAAGTAATAATTCAATTTATTTGAAAATCCTTACTAATATTATAAAAGCGAAAGTCCGTTTGTTTGTTTGTTTGTTTGTTACGCCTTCACGTCCTAACTACTGAACCGATCATCATGAAATTTTGCATACACGTTGTCAGGGGTACAGAGAAGGACATAGGGTACCTTTCATCCCGAAAAAAGTATAGTTCCCGAGGGATAGCTAAAAACCTTTCCACGCAGACGAGGTCGTGGGCGGCCGCTAGTAAATTATAAATTCAGTTGACTTTGTTCTTTTTGAGATGAAAAACAAGTATAATCCAACTTTATGCCATATACTTACCTACACATATGGTCTATGTTCCACCGTACTCCTTTTATTATTCTCGAAGTTTCTAACACATAAAATAGCGGATTTAATTTATAGAATAGCGGAAATGCATCAATTAGGGCTGTGCTATTAAAAAGTAAGTATGATATCGATAAGTATATACATACAGAACAGTATACATACAGTAGCCCGTAGAATATTTAAATCACTTTTGGTGGTTACCGTTTGCTGTTGTGATATAGTTATTTATTACGAAACTAGCTTTCGCCCGCGACTTCGTCTGCGTGGAAAGTTTTTTTGCTATCCCTCGGGAACAATACTTTTTTTCGGGATGAAAGGTACCCTATGTCCTTCTCTGTACCCCTGACAACGTGTATGCAAAATTTCACGATGATCGGTTCTGTAGTTAAGACGTGAAGGCGTAACAAACAAACAAACAAACGGACTTTCGCATTTATTAGTAAGGATTATAGATATTTTAACCCAAGTTTTACAGATCGCAACCCGCCGTAACCTATATTTGTGTATCTCCAAAATTGACATTTTTTTTTATTTTTCGAGGTTTACCACATAATTTAGCTATTGTCGTGTTCTACAGCTTGGTTTAATTGCCTCAGATAAAAGTAAGATTATAAAAAGTAGCCATACACAGATTTAAGACCTGATGAAAATGGTTGGACTTTATCTGGTCTTAAATCTGTGTATGATCACTTTCCATAGTCTTACTATTATCAGTGGCAATCAAACAAATCTGTAGAACACGACAGTAGCTTAACCATGTGGTAAATAAAATTAAAACTTTTGGAGATATACAAATTTAGGTTCCGGCGGGTTGCGATCTGTAAAACTTGGGTTAAAGTATCTATAATTTCGTAATAAATAACTATATCACAACGGCAAACGGTAAGCTTTTTGGTGATTTAAATGTTCTACGGGCTACTGTACTATTAGTAAATCATAGGTTTTACTGAAAAATGATGGGATTTACATAAGTTCGGGGTAATTTCTCAATAAATAATAAAAACAATGATAAACAATAACCACTTTATGTTTTAGTACATAAGGTGGTAAATAGCATTATTAAAATTTGCTCGCGCCATCTAGCGCTGAGTAGCAGCATTATAAATATAAGTAGGTAAGTATTCTTTAATCTGGTAGGTACCAAGTTGCAATGGTAATACGATTGAATCTAAATAAATGAATTTTGTGATTTATAGCCTTTTGGATATTATACGTATTTAATTTTCATCCAATTATGTGTTCACAAAGAGTGTGTGCATAGCACGTAACTATTAAATCGGGGGCTTGGCTTCGATTTTTAATGTGTTAGTTTGGTTACACTGGTTTTCATACTAAAGTGAGCTCGTACTACTTCTATGTTCTGTGATATTTCCAGTCAAGCTAATGTAGAAAAGGGGAAATTAAGGTCTCAGCTAGGAGCCAGCATCCCCGATTTATGGACATGAACAAGGAAATATGTAAACGCTTGTATAGTTTGTAAAATGTTCAATACAAGCTTATTGTCATCCATTTCAGTCACTGACAGTCACACTAAAGAATGTGCAATAGTATAAAATGATTACCTACTTTTGTTTCACACCAATGATGTCATATTTGAATGCAATGAACCGCAATGGTTACACATTTGTATGTAATTCGCAACGCCCCAGGATTTCGCTTGTGAATCAACTGGCACCGAACTGACACAATTTCTTGGCGCAAGTCGCAAACCCACACAGCAGGTCCGAGCATTATTTAAACCATCTGAATTATAATACTGTGACAATGCCTTAAAATACCCACCTTACGTAACTACACCGCTGGATACAATTTATAATTCAACAGTAACAGTTGCCTAATACGACCTATGGTAAATTTGATAGTCGTGAGCAGACTGAAATACATTATCATACATGAATCACTTAACCTAAAGAATATTACTGCATAATGTTAACGCAAAGCAATTTATACTTAAGAGACCAATAAGAACTCTCTCTGTCGGTTAAAAAAAAATATCCACTGGGTGCTTGGCCTTCATTTCACCTAATGTTAGCTGACGATAAGGCTGAAGGTGGATGCGCACTACTCCCGGAATCCTCGACTGCTGAGGAACTGGCTAGCTAACTTACTATATCTGCCGGAATACAACAAGAGAATATGTACAAATATTGTTAAGGCATGTGATAGGCGATAGCTAGCTAGGCGAGCTTGAAACAAGCCCCTACCACCAACCAAACCGAGTCGAAATATAACCTACCTACCAGAAATCGAACCCGGGATCCCCTGCGTCTTACATGAATGGACGGTACAATTACTTAGGTACCTACCTACATAACTATTACCTACGTATAAGCCATTTATCATACCATCTACAGTACGCAGCAACTTGCTATACACAGCAACTAATTTGACTCCTTCCTTAAACATTTTCAATGAAGTAATTCAAGTACTTAAGTAATTGGTTTGAATTTTGAACCTATAGATTTTAAAAAAACTAACATATTTTTAAGTCTTTACTAACAATAATGGATCTTTGTTATCTGAATAAAAATAAGATTATTATTATTATTCTTAGATTATTTAAGTTATTATTATATTATAATGAGGAAGGTATCTCTTAGGTAAGTACCTAACCTCATTAATTCTTCGACTTAGTAGTAAAATAAATAGAAATGAAATGCTATTAAGAAATTTTGCCAAGCTCGATATAGCATAGCAAGAGCATAAAACAGACAGAATCTTTTTGTTGTAACCAAGCATCTTATATTCATATTCTATGGTTGTAAACATTCCGTCGTCTCTTCTCCGTATTCAAAATAGCCTCACATAAATATAAACTTGGCCTTATAATTGATAAGACCTCGCTCGCAAAAGAAAATGTCATGACATGAAAGCCATGGAGTGCATTCCAACGCACTAACCGCTGAGTCATCGATTGCCATAGAGTAGATTTTAACCATGGAAAGTAATAGTGAACATGCGACTCTCCGTACCACATGCATAATTCCATTCTTAAACCAACTAGGAGTAATGTAACGATGTTATATATTATAAAATATAACATTAAAACTAATTACTTTCGTTAGTTAAAATGTATACTGTGGTGATCGATGACTCAGCAGTTAATCTTTTGGAATGCACCCATTGTGCTGTCAATTGGCTGTCAACCACTGTCCAACGTCACTGGCATGGCACATCTAGGATGATCGTCATCTCGTATGTGCCTTACTCCTTCTGGCTTGTGAGCTATAAAATCCTTCAGTGACGGATAAACAATTTCTTATTTTGGTATTCAGAACAAACGTAACGCAAGAGTTTATGAATGATTGACGTCTGAACGTGGCACTCACGAGATGACACTGAAGATTATGGATGCTGGAAATAACAAAAACTAGCTAACGAATGTCCAGTTTTACTCCCTAGATGCTCAGTGACGCAAAAATAAATAAGATTTAACACTCGAACATCATACAAAACAGAACAGATCTCATAAAATCGTTGTTTAAACGTGGCACACACGGAACCGTGTGTACCAGTTTTCATTTGTCAAAATATCGTCAACTAAACCGTTTGGAGGCAAATGAAGCAGTCTAGCAGCGTTACGTTTGATAAGTGACAGCATATTACACTTCAAATCAGTTCGCGTAACAACACATCAATAGAAAAAGCAAAAACAATATTTCGACCCATCAGACTGTGTGGACCACAATTAATACTGTCACGTTACGTGAATTTTGCGTTACTTAAGTTGTAAAGCAGTTAATAGTAATAAGAATTTCCGGTACTAAGGATCTAGCTTTATTTGGAACCAATCCCTGCAGTAGTTACAATATAATCAATGTTAAAATTTGCATGAGATTTTTAAAATAGGGTGACAACAATGTACGTACATTGATGGACAGAAAGGCTATAATCGTCCTGTTGGTTAGCTTTACCACGGACTAGATAGTTGTTTTACGGTTGCATTCTAGTGACTTTAGTTACCTAGATATTTATGTAATGCATGTTTAATTTTAAAAAATATGCCATTTTGACACGATTTTCGATATTAGATATAATTTTGCATTGATATATCGAATGAAAATATTTTATCGGCTAAAATATGGATATATCTATGGATATAGTTGTGAAGTGAGGAAAAGATCCTTCTACAACGAACTATCTCATTTTTTGATTTTTTGACGAAATAAAATTAAATTCGATCGATAATATCGATATTATCGCTATGTGGACCGCAGCCCTAGATGATGATCGTCATCTCGTATGTGCCTTACTCCTTCTGGCTTGTGAGCTATAAAATCCTTCAGTGACGGATAAACAATTTCTTATTTTGGTATTCAGAACAAACGTAACGCAAGAGTTTATGAATGATTGACGTCTGAACGTGGCACTCACGAGATGACACTGAAGATTATGGATGCTGGAAATAACAAAAACTAGCTAACGAATGTCCAGTTTTACTCCCTAGATGCTCAGTGACGCAAAAATAAATAAGATTTAACACTCGAACATCATACAAAACAGAACAGATCTCATAAAATCGTTGTTTAAACGTGGCACACACGGAACCGTGTGTACCAGTTTTCATTTGTCAAAATATCGTCAACTAAACCGTTTGGAGGCAAATGAAGCAGTCTAGCAGCGTTACGTTTGATAAGTGACAGCATATTACACTTCAAATCAGTTCGCGTAACAACACATCAATAGAAAAAGCAAAAACAATATTTCGACCCATCAGACTGTGTAGCCCACAATTAATACTGTCGCGTTACGTGAATTTTGCGTTACTTAAGTTGTAAAGCAGTTAATAGTAATAAGAATTTCCGGTACTAAGGATCTAGCTTTATTTGGAACCAATCCCTGCAGTACTTACGATGTAATTTGAGGTTAAAATTAGTATGTAAATAAGCTAGGGTGACCATGAAGTATATTTTTTGCGGACTTCGTATTGAAGTCAGTAACTTATGTACTGTATGACTGTGCGTATCGTAGCACATTAGTTTTAGGACTTTTAACTCTAAATTGGTTCCAAATGAGGATGCTAGATCGCGATATGTTATCGCGGTTTTAGAACAGCTAACAAGAACATACACCAAAGATAAGGCAATGATACATTCGAAGCAATTTTGAGCACAGTACCTAAAATGCAACATGCCATCGCTGGCACAATGCCTAATACGGTCAATTGACTAAGAAGCAGATTGCCTAAAATTAAAGATGCCACTACTGCAATAATACCTAAAACGATAATTGACTAAGAAGCAAACTGCCTACAATGTTGGTCAGCCACTTTCATTTGTAATCTTTAAATTAAAATGATTATTTTATTTTTTAAATAAATAAAATCTATTCCTTAAAAATAAAAATAAAAATACCTATAAACTCTCCTTACATAAAATAAAAAACAAATGACAATGCCATTAAAATTTGCTTCCATGTGATGCTTATAATTTGCCATTTAATTTTATGTATAAGTACGTCTAAGTAATTCTAATGGAGTTATTGTTTGTTCGTTCAACATAATAAGTTCCTATACAATACTAAATAATATACGAAAAAAATACGACTCGCACCAGATCAATTCTCGGATATTTAATCTTATTTAATCTTCTATAATATTTAATAAAGATGACAAATCTTTCGAGTCCATTATTCGATCAAACTTGCGTCTTACGCATTGGAGAGACATAGTGCTGTTTAGACATTTCGATTTGTAGACGAAATAACATTTAGGCAATTACAATGTCTAGGCATTGACGGTTAGGCAATCTGCTTCTTAGTCAATTTACGTGTTAGGTATTATTGCAACGGTGGCATGTTGCATTTCAGGCACTGTGCTCATAACCCATTCGATGGACTTACATGCTACAGTGTTGTCTTTTTTACAATCTGCCACGACATGCATTATATTCAACTATTTAATATATTACTATAAGTATATCTATGTATCTTGTTTTTATATTTATTTATATTAAATACTAGCAGCCGCCCGCGACTTCGTCTACGTGGGAAAGGTTTTTTCCTATCCCTCGGGAACTATACATTTTTTCGGGATGAAAGGTACCCTATGTCCTTCTCTGTACCCCTGACAACGTGTATGCAAAATTTCATGATGATCGGTTCAGTAGTTAGGACGTGAAGGTGTAACAAACAAACAAACGGACTTTCGCATTTATAATATTAGTAAGGATTCAGGGTCTGTCTCACAAATCCCGACTATGCTCAAACTTAACTTAATAACTTAACTAAAGGTTGTATGAAAAACAGTAGGGACCGACCGAACCCACTTTTCTGCCGAGAACCGAGACCGAGAATAAAAAGCAGTCTCGGCCGAGACCGAGCTGGCAACGATATTTAAGCTATGTTTACATTACGCCAGCAGCTCAGCCCAGCAAACATTCCAGTAGAAGTATATTACGTGGTGTGTTTGACGTTCTTTTAAAATCGACGAATATGCCAGGCAATGTACTTCTACTCGCTACTTGACTCGGTCGTCTACTTAGCGTAATGCAAACATAGCCTTAGGTTCGTTGAAAAAATACCGATATATCGATATTTTTAATTCGATATATCCATATTTTTAGCCGATAAAATATTTTCATTCGATATATCAATGCAAAATTATATCTAATATCGAAAATCGTGTCAAAATGGCATATTTTTTAAAATTAAACATGCATTACATAAATATCTAGGTAACTAAAGTCACTAGAATGCAACCGTAAAACAACTATCTAGTCCGTGGTAAAGCTAACCAACAGGACGATTATAGCCTTTCTGTCCATCAATGTACGTACATTGTTGTCACCCTATTTTAAAAATCTCATGCAAATTTTAACATTGATTATATTGTAACTACTGCAGGGATTGGTTCCAAATAAAGCTAGATCCTTAGTACCGGAAATTCTTATTACTATTAACTGCTTTACAACTTAAGTAACGCAAAATTCACGTAACGTGACAGTATTAATTGTGGTCCACACAGTCTGATGGGTCGAAATATTGTTTTTGCTTTTTCTATTGATGTGTTGTTACGCGAACTGATTTGAAGTGTAATATGCTGTCACTTATCAAACGTAACGCTGCTAGACTGCTTCATTTGCCTCCAAACGGTTTAGTTGACGATATTTTGACAAATGAAAACTGGTACACACGGTTCCGTGTGTGCCACGTTTAAACAACGATTTTATGAGATCTGTTCTGTTTTGTATGATGTTCGAGTGTTAAATCTTATTTATTTTTGCGTCACTGAGCATCTAGGGAGTAAAACTGGACATTCGTTAGCTAGTTTTTGTTATTTCCAGCATCCATAATCTTCAGTGTCATCTCGTGAGTGCCACGTTCAGACGTCAATCATTCATAAACTCTTGCGTTACGTTTGTTCTGAATACCAAAATAAGAAATTGTTTATCCGTCACTGAAGGATTTTATAGCTCACAAGCCAGAAGGAGTAAGGCACATACGAGATGACGATCATCATCTAGGGCTGCGGTCCACATAGCGATAATATCGATATTATCGATCGAATTTAATTTTATTTCGTCAAAAAATCAAAAAATGAGATAGTTCGTTGTAGAAGGATCTTTTCCTCACTTCACAACAAAAGGATAGAGCATTATATTGGTTAGTATTTTGTTAATATTAATTTGAAGCTTATCCAAAAAGGTGGTTGATGTAAAAAGTTGAAAAAAAAAGTTGGGTGCACACGACTCTATAATCATCATTATCATCGCTCTAGAGAGCAAACATAGTATCTAGCAATCATTCCATCTTGTATTTGAGGTTAGAATAAAACGTTAGCTCGCTTACGAGTGGTTCGCATTCGCCAACTGTCATTTGTCGATTTTGTCAATTTAAGGGTCCATAATAGGATAACATGGTATGCGCGGGCCATATTTTTATATAGAAAACGTTAAGTTGTAGGCACAAAAAAAATATACGATAAGCTAAAGAGATTATTCTAGTTGCTACAAGTATTAATTTGCGTATAAACCTCACAGATGATTGTAAAAAAAAAATCTGAACATCATCAAAAGCGCTTGCCGCGGCCCATATTTTTAGCGTAAATTATAGCGGAAACGGATTAAATTCTACATCAAAATATACTTTAACGTACTGTGCAGTTGCTCCAATAATTTTTTTTCAAGAAAGATAATTGTGCTAAAGATAACGATGAAAAAACAACCAAAAACATCGAAAAAGTGCAGAAGTGAGGTTATTTTCCATACTCTTTACACGTAAAGAAAAAGACAGAGATAAATGATTTTGTATAGCCGAGCCTTAAGCGTGATATCGAATGTGGACCGCGCGTGAGCGTCGTAAACGTTATAATCGATATTATCGCTATACGGAGCGCAGCCTAGCTTGCTACAAATTAGTAATCTGTGGGCACATCCGTCATCATGACATCATGAGTATGGCATGTTCCATTTTTTTGCTGAAGTTCACAGATAGCTTCGAAATTTATCAAATAAATAAGTCATTTACATATAAAAATCATATGCATAACTATAGTAGTGAAAAATTTGTAAACAGGGAACACAACTTCTATAATTTGTTTGGCTCATGCATAAAATTAGTTAGGTAAAATAGTGATTAATTTAAATTTTGCATTTTGTTATGACGTGTTGAACTAAAATTGGAAATTACGATTAAAACCAAACCAATTAACAAATTCTTCTACGATAATGGATCGAAATAGAACTAAAAATGCATCCGAGGGTATTGCTGTAAGTAAACTTTAGTTATAACTTGAAACATAATGAAATCTATGCAAAACCAACCTTAGTATTTGATTTATTTAGTAAGTAGTAATAATAAGTAATCTAAAGCCTTCATAGATTTCCATAAAAGTTTAGTGCGTAAAAAATATGCAAGTTACTTTGTATCACACTTTTGTAAACAATTTGTAGGTAAAAGTAGAGCCGGATTAGGATAACACAGAGTAGGCAATTGCCTAGGGGCCCCGACTCCACTAGGGGTCCCATGCAGACACCAAAAAAAAAGTTTTTATTGAACGAATATACCCTTTCTCATTCAATATTATTGCTTTCTCAACACATTAAATACACACATACACACAACACCTAGTATTGAGTTACTAATAACTAGGAACACAGTTGGTGCCGATCGGTCAGTGAGTACTGGACTTCATTCACGTTAGGGAAATCCCCGATTTAGTGGCTGCGTTTCTTTCCGTAGCGTAATTGTATAGTCCAGTCCCGACCAAAATACTGCGCCCAGGCCACTATGTGACCTGCATAAGTCCTTCACCCGGACCGCGATCTGCTAGGTGATTGCGTAAAGTCAATTGTATTCATTTGACAGTTCATATTGTATCATATTTAGAGATTGCTTTTGCCCATCTCTCATCTCTCTCATCTCATCTCTGGGTTTAAATTAAACCTAATAAAGACCCACACTGTATGTTAAGGAAACTTTTTACAGCTTTTTTATTTCTATTGATAAGTTAAATGTGACGTTGCGATGGAAACAATTTCTTGTTAAACTAATACAGAAAAATATTCAAAGGACGAAACATCTCTTATTTCTAAAGATTTTATAAAGTTCAATAAAATAGTCTATGGGTGTTGACTGGGTTTAAACCCAGCATTCGGGTCAAAACGGGTCCATTGCCCATCTCTAATCATACTATATGTCATCCCATACAAATTGCAGCTGATGGAATACGATATGAACTGTCAAATTAATACGATTACCTTACACAATCGCACCCCTGGTCAAAACTTTAAAACCCATCAATAGAATATATTGTGCAAATAGTTTGTTAGCGACAAATGAAACGTGACTAAAAATGGGGCTGCACGTCGTTTTTTTTACTATAGACAGGGATGATTACAAGATTAGTGGATGAAACTTGACTAAAAATCATGCTGCGTGATTGTTCTTTTACTGTAGACAGGTATAATTACAAGATTATTGGATGAAACCGACTAAAAATCGCGATGCGCGGCCTTTTTTACTGCCATGAAACAAGATTGCATGATTAGAGAGTGAAACCGACTAAAAATCGCGCTGCGCGGCCGTTTTTTTACTATAAACAGGCAAGATTATAAGGACAGTGGAAGAAACTTGACTAAAAATCGAGCTGCGCGATCGTTCTTTTACTGTAGACAGGTATAATTACAAGATTAATGCCTAAAACTGACTAAAAATCGCGCTGCGCGGCTTTTTTTGCTGTAATTAAGCAAGATTGCAAGATAAGCGAATGAAACTGACTAAAAATCGCCCTGCGCGGCCCTTTTTTTACTATAAATTCAATAATATGTAAGCTTTGATTGGTGGACGAAACTATGCCTAAAAATCGCAATGCGCGTCCGTAAAAAAAGGGTCTCTGACAGGGTTAATCTGGCTCTGGGTAAAAGTTATAGAACGGTGTCCTAAAGGAGTGAAATAATGGAACCAGAAAGCTTTAAATACATTGCTTTATTGTATAAACACTTATTTCACATAATAGACTTTATATCAGCATAGCAAATAATTTATAAATAGAATTCAACATAACTTTTCATAACGGCTATAATTGTCCACTTTTACATATTCGGTTTGTATTAATATTTTTTATGTCATACTCATTAGTTGTGATTGGTCGACAACCACTCATAAACTTAAAACATAAAGTAAAAAATATTAATACATATAATAACATAATATAATGTACAAACTCTCTTAGGGGGCCATCCATAAATTACGTCACACGAATTTTATGATTTTTGACCCCCTCCCCGTCTTTGTCATAGCTGGTCGCATTTGTGAGACCAACCCCTCCCTATTGTGACGTCACATATTTTACATCTAGAAATAATTATTGAATTAAAACAGCAGTTCCGAAATTTGTTTTATTTCAATTTAAATGATTTTGAAATGTGATATCACAAAATTTAGGACCCCTCCCACCCCCTTGTCACACAATGTCACACTTCATCGACCCCCTCCCTCCCCCTCAACGTGTGACGTAATTTATGGATGGCCCCTAGTGTGTGACCCGGCAAGAATACCCACATTCCTTATGTGGCCCTTGCCTGGAAAAGTGTGATGACCGCTGCTTTATATCAAAAACATTTATGTAGAAGGGGGGGATGCCAGCAAAGCCGGATGGGTGATCAGTCACCTTGGTGGGAACCATTTCACCCAAAGCTCAAACATACAGTGTCTCACTCATGACAATGGACATCACTAGTGCAGAAAGATTGTCAATTTAACACGAACTTCGATCTATCCTTAGATTTATCACAAAGGTTGACTCACTAACCTTCCTCAACAAAAGTGACTTAGAAATATTTAATTTTCAGCCAATGGGAATTACAACCCTTACTGACATAGCGCTAAGCAACCAGCCTGAGTCACGTTACGAGTGTCCAGTCTGTCTAAACTGGCTGCGAGACCCCGTCATAACTACATGCGGGCACAAGTTCTGTAAAAGCTGTATTACTTCTTGGTTACAGTAAGTATAATTTCTATTCTTATCAAATCTCTTTTGTTTAATTCTGTTAATCCTTACTAAAAACTGAAGTCTTGTTTTGATAATTTTTATTGTTATATTTACAGAAACAGTGGTCACTGTCCCATAGACAACATAAACCTGAGCATGAAGGTGGACATATTCCCAGACAACTATACCAAAAGAGAAATCCAAGATCAAAGGATGTCTTGTCCATTTGCTGATAAGGGTATGAACTCTCTGTAAGCAATCTATGTTACCAGTATTCAGTCTCAAGTTCAACTTTGACAAGATTATTAACAACAGACAGCCCCACTACTCTCGAGGGAGCGTTCAAGTATTTCGTAACGAATTTGGGGGGAGGGGGGTTTTGTAAAACATTACGATGCGTTACAGGGGCGGGGGGGAAGATTTGAACTACTAGTTATGTAACATTATTATTTTTTAACCCTTCAGAAAAGTAGAGACTTTCTGGTACTTTACGCCACATATATGTTTTAGGTAAAAATAGTCACTTGGTGGTTACGTAACGTTTTACTAGGGGGGGAGGGGTACAGAAAAACGTTACGACGCATTACATGGGGGGAGGAAGGTTTAAAAATCTCCAAAAATTGCGTTACGTTGAACGCTCCCCGACGGGAATTAACGAGATCGAGTTCACATCAGGATCAAATAAACGTCAAAAATCTGTTATTTTGGTATAATTATGAACCTGTTTTTCTTAATACTTAGAAGTCTAAAATATTTGCAATCTAGATCTCATACATTTTTTTACTCTTTACAGGTTGTACTTTAAAAGTGACACCGTTAGATCTAGATGCACATATCGCATCATGTGAATACAATCAGCCAGAGACGTCAAACTTGAAGGCTAACAAAATACCGTGTTCATTCCAAGCAGTCGGATGTAAAGATACGTTTGACAGCCAAGAAGACATGAATACTCATCTTCATAATAATACACAAAGCCATATGAGTGTAAGCTGCATACTTATCCTATGCATATAAAGTCTGGTCGGGAAGCAGAAATAATTTTGTCCAATGTCTGTGTCGCTCACGTGCTAACATATTATAGAATAGAATTTAATTTATTTAGATAAATTACACCCATTTACAAAAATAAGTAGGTACTGCTCATTGAATGAAATTAGATTAGACTGTTTTCCTATACATAAGTTTTCCTACTGACTGTTTTCCTATAAATATTGTTGTCGCATTCTCACAGATGTTTTGACCTCAGTCTGTGCGAGCGCAACGGCAATCTGTTAGCGCGTGAGCGACAGAGACAAGAATAGACGGGTCATTGTACAAAATTCTTTCTACTTTACGATTGGACTATACATGCTTTCTTGCTAGCTATATTTTGCATTTTACAGTTTTTTAAAGATCTTTGTTGTAAAGATCTCGCTTAGTACTTTGTGTCTACTTGTTATTGCTTTTATCTGTGACGTCACATTTCACCCCGCGCTTCCGATTATTCGCGTATGAGTTTATTTTGCATCCCTTTCTGCTCTATTATACCTTAAAATTAGAATCCATACTCATGTCAAATACCCAATTGTTATATGCATTGATGTAAAACAAATTGTCTATAGTACCTCATAAACGCGTATTCTGAGATGAAAATAAACAACGATATGAACGCCAGCATCGACCCCAAGGAGCAGGAGGCGATGATCCTGTGGGAGCCGGACAAGGACGGCGCGCACAACCCGCCGCCGCCCATCACTAACACCAGCGCACTCATCAGGTTGGTATTAAAGTTCAGGAGCTTGATAACATTAGGGAACGTACCCATACTACGTGACCCATAGTTTACCATTTTTGACTCCCCTCCCCCCCTTGGTGACCACCCGTAGTATATGCCAAGACCCCCTCCCCCCTGGTTTTCACGTAGTATTTCATAGATAATGGTTTTACATGATTTTCAACAGAAATCTAAAAAAAATTTGATCATTTTTGTCTTTTCATTAGTAAGGCGCTTGCCACGTAATTTAGCCAAGAGCGTGTATTATAATTTTACATACAATTACAAGTGAAAAAATGTATCAAGAAGAAAAAAAACTTGGCTGCGTGCCATATTTGAATACAACTTGAAAAAAAAGAACCAGATTTCCATTGACAATATTGACTACGTGACAAAACATAGGCCCCCCTCCCCCCCCCTCTGTGACCAAGCGTGGTATTTTAAAGACCCCCCCCCCTCCCCCTCTTAACGGGTCACGTAGTATGGGTACGTTCCCTTATCATGCTGTACTGTACTTACATTGAAGGCATGGGCGTACCCAGATTCCGGGCCGGGGGAGGGGGGGGGTAAATCTATTGTATCGCCCTCAGGGGGGGCAAATTTATTGTAATTCAAATATTTGTATAGCAAATAAGAACTTTTATTGATAACTATTGATAGTTAGTTGGAGATAAACACAATCCGGGGGGGCTGCCCCTCCCTGCCCCCTCCCCTCGGTACGCCAATTTAAAAAACATACGCAAAAGCTGACGCCCTCGGCTCCGAAGACTGACTAATAATGAAGACCATGCGGGACAAACAAGAAATGTTAGTGAGAAAATTTGTGAGAACATAGATTTTTACGCTCAGATATTCCTTGTTTTTAGCCCGTATATTCAAACTTAAAATGTGAATTGTCATTGACTGTTCGTGTTTTTAGTGTCATATCAAATAAAAATTTGAAAAATCTTACAAAAAGACGTTAAATGGCATTGGTAACTCAATATCTGGAAAAATGTGGTATACCTTTTTGTTCGCACATGATCTCCAAATATTTCTAACTAGCGGCCGCCCGCGGTTTCACCCGCGTGGCTTCCGTTCCCGTGGGAATATCGGGATAAAAAGTGTCCTATGTTTTAATCTAGGCTATCAACTATCTGTGTGCCAAATTTCAACCAAATCCGTCTAGTAGTTTTTGCGTGATTGAGGAACAAACATCCAAACCCACAAACTTTCACATTTATAATATTAGTAGGATGTATTTTACGGCCCTGATCTAGCTTTGTATTTTCATCATCATTATCATCCGTTTTAATATCCCTACCCTAGCCATATGCCCTAGCCAATAACTAATAGTACAAGTACAGAAGCAGCATTCCGCAAAGTCATTTAAATAAATAGCGACTTTTGCCAACACAATAAAGTACAATTCAGGTCGCGCAGCGCTATCAGTAGTTGCCTCTCTTTCTATCGCGTGCTCTTACCTTTTCTGACTACGCAACGATAGGGTCGTCTTCCTTTAAACAAACTGTGTAGCATATATCATAATGTGAAAAACGACAATTGTTTTTTGGTTTTTTTATTTTGACATTTTTTGGATTATAGTAATGGCGATTTGACATTGTTACTGTTATAAAGAGACAATCAATACCTACGCAGGCAGTAAGATACCGCGCTTGTACGGCGGCGGGCGTGTGGCGGCCCGCTGCTCACTTGTGCCTCCGTAGGCACGGCTAGCGGTAGGTGCTTATCGCGCGACCTTGAGCGAGTGAAATTGGCCTGCCCTAGCAGGCTTTTAGCGTGCCTGCCCTTCCGAAATATGAATATTTTAAATGCCGAGGTCATTTTTCATTTTGACTACTTTGTATGAAATATACAGTACAGGGAGAAAAAGCAGCTCTTGACGGGTTTCTTGCCGGTTCTTCTCGTTACAAGGTCTTCCGTTGCGAACCGATGGTGTAGCTTCTTTGACAATCACAAATGCTTGTAACAGCCTCATAGACTCATAAACTTTGGATTTTTAATTTTACTGGTCATCAATCCGATAACGATTCTAAATATCATTTTTCTAAGATTCCTTGTCTTGGTGATTACTTTGTTACCAGGGCTTTGTACGAAAGAGTGGTAGTTCTAGAACAAAGGAACCGCGAACAAGACATAGTGATTGCCAACATGTCGAAGCAGCTGTCAGCATTCGCTGTGGCCAAAGTGAAACAGAACCACGATATGCTTCTACGCTACTGTATGGGAAACTACATTTGGAAAATAGACAACTTTAAGGCGCGACTCGATGCGATGCTGAAGGATCACTACAAAATGCTGTACAGCCCTGGATTTTATACGTCACCTAATGGATACAGGTATGGTCAAAAATTTTACGAATGTCTCTATTGCTTTAGTAATAAAGTCCGTTTTCAAACTTTAGACTTTATTTCTTTCTTTGTTATTTTCTGTGTTATTGTATGCATTACAACACTTTGTATGCAACAATCACGTTTCGAAATAGTATGTTTAACCTTACTTGTCTTATTTGGTAAACAATCTTTACTCAATACTATATTGAAATATGCATTTTTATTAAAATACAACAAATGATTTTTTAAACACAGATTGAGAATTGTTGAGTGAGAGAGTTGAGAATTTATTAATGACAATTTAATTTAATAGGACAATATATTTTTTACCGATTAAAGTTTAAAAGACGTATGACAAGACAGCAGTCAAAAACTGTTTACTAAATAAGACAAAGACACAGAATAACTAATAGTATAAGTACAGAAGCAGCATTCCGCAAAGTCATTTAAATAAATAGCGACTTTTGCTCCAACACAATAAAGTACAATTCAGGTCGCGCAGCGCTAATAGTAGTTGCCTTTCTTTCTATCGCGTGCTTACCTTTTCTGACGACGCAACGTTAGGGTCGTCTTTCTTTAAATAAACTGTGTAGCATATTATCATAATGTGAAAAACGACAATTGTTTATTGTTTTTTTGATTTTGACATCCGTACACGGCATAGTAATGGCGATTCGACATTTACTATTATAAAGAGACAATACCTACGCAGGCAGTAAGATGCCGCGCGACTACACAGGCGGGCGTGTGGCGGCCCGCTGCTCACTTGTGCCTCCGTAGGCACGGCTAGCGGTAGGTGCTTATCGCGCGGGCTTAGTAGCAAAAGGACCTATTCGCAAAATGCCCTGCAGTCGCATATTGCCTTATTCGCAATATGCCTCATTCTCAAAATGCCCTATTCGTGGAATGCCCTATTCTCCTTTGGACTCATTCGCAGAAAGGCTTATTTTCAGAATGACCTATTCTCAAAATGCCTCATTTTTCTCTAAGTGTTTGTAAGTGAAACTATGCCTGTATACAATGTGTCCCTCGATAAAGTGCAATCCTGAAAGGGGGTTAAAGTAGATTGGATACACTGTATTGTTTATAAAACCAGAAATTGAGTATTTCTGGTTTTATAGAGTTTCTGAAATATGAAAAAATACTAACTTATAAATCGTCATTTCTTATCATTTTATTAAAAATCAACAAGAGTATGCCAGATTACTATACTTAAAGGAAAGGTTTGAATTTTTCTTTTTATAATCATTATTATTTGTAAGTAATATCAATAATTATTAGGTAAGAAGTATTATAAAAAGTTGTATTGCAATTTTACATTAAAAGTTGCAAATAAATAATTTGTTTGAAGAATTGTTCCACAGTAATTTCCTGTGTCTCTAATTTAGTCAATATTTTTTTATATTTCTTATCAAATATTATATCTATAGCGAAGCTGACGGATTAAAATGTAATAAGAATATATTTTACTTATTAATACATGATAATTACCAATAATTTGCTGTTAACGTTAAAGCTGGCAGGTATTTAAAAAAATGTGTCCTTTTGCGAATAGGTCATTACGCGAATAAGGCATTATGCGAATGTGTCTTTTCGAGAATGAGGTATTATGCGAATAGGTCCTTTCGAGAACGAGTCATTCCGAGAACGTGGCCTTTTTTTGGCCGTGTGCCATTTTGCGAATAGGTCCTTTTGCTACTAAGCCATCGCGCGACCGACGAGCGAGTGAAGGAGGCCTGACAAGGATAAACAGACTATAGTAAAAATAATGTTTGTTCGGTTTCATGAGTTTCTTGACAGACTGTACGTATATCTTCTTCACGACGACGCGACCTTAAAAACATAGTAAACATAGTACATACCTACATAGTACAGAAGTAAACAATAATGTTAAATGTATGTGTTTTACTATTTATAGTAATTATTTTCTTTGATGTACTGGTTAAAACTTGATCTTCAAAAAATGTTATAGCTAATACTCAAAGCCCTATTAATAAGTGTACTATCAATTTACCCGTTTTAAACAGTTGCAATTTCTTTGCAGGTTCTGTGTACGCCTCAACATTTCCCCGCAAAATCCCCTCTGTTTCGCATTACACGTGCATCTCATGAAGACAGAATATGACGACTGCCTCGAATTTCCTTTCAACGGCCGAATCTCATTCGCGATGATAAACCAGTATGAACCGGACCTTACGCAGCGCGACACGATGATGTCAAATTCAAACCTCATCGCGTTTAGGAAACCTACCACGGAGATTTGCGTCCGGGGCTTCGGGTACACGGAGTATGCAGTAGTCAGCGACGTGGTCAAAAACGGCTTTGTGAAAGATGACAGCCTCGTCGTGCGCGTTAACATCAAATGCGTATGACATGAGGAGTAATTCTTTTGTTTCCTCTTTTTCAGTTGACGTCATTATGTTCGGTGCGTATAATTTGCAATGTTTGTATCTTATTTTTTGCAATTAAGCACTTGTTATTTTAAGAAAACGCGAAAAGAGGGTATTTAAAGATGTATTGACCTCACCCAGCGCGCACGATGATGTCAAATTCAAACCTTATTTCGTTTCTTTTTCAGTTGACGTCATATCGACGGGTCCCAAGAACAAAGGTGCATTACTAAAATTCTAGTTGCCAGAACTCAGCTTTTTTGTTGCGTACAATTAGAATCGTCAGCTAATTTCAGACATTCCATTAGGTACAGCTAATATGATAATAAATACATTAATTAATAAAATGCATGTCTTATATTTCCATAATATTTTGTTCTTGGGACCCGTCGATATATTCGATGCGTAGCGTATATCTTTTTTTCTTGCACTTAAGCACTTGTTACTTAAGAAAACGCGAAAAGAGTTAATTGTTAAAATTACGTAGATTCTTTAAAAAAATAATTTCGCGGACTCGAATTAGTCTGTTAGCATCGTATTAGTGTTTCTTTTTATGGCAGATAGGTAAGCGCTTGGCCGCAATCGCGCTTGGTAAGCGATGATGCGATCTAGGATGAAACGCGCTTGCCTAGAAGATACCAGATACCAGAAGATACAAGATAAGATAGAAGAAACGACCTATTCACTCACGACCAGGGAATGTTAACGTTATTTTAGAATATAACGTTATTTCTTACTTTTTTTAACGTTAATTTTAACATTAACGTTATGTCAATAAATAACGTTAATTTTAACGTTATTTCTTCCTCTTTTTTTACCGTTACTTTAAAATTAACGTTGTTCCAATTAATAACGTTATTTTTTTACCGATAATTTTACCGGTACTAAATTTAACGCTATATTTAACGTTAATTTTACCGGTAAAATATTTTTAACGTTATTTTTACCGGTAAATTTACCGATAAAATGTTTTAACGGTATTTTTAACGTTATTTTTTTTAACGGTATTTCAATCCCTGCTCACGACTCGCGGCTTAAAGGCCCCCAGATTGTTCCTATCGGGAAACACAGATTTAGGAATTTTATCAATATAGATGTAAAATTGGTATACTAAAATTGGTATTTTCAACACACTTGCTCGTAAAGTGAACCCTAATACATTGCTTTTAGGGCCGTAAGCCGAACTATAACAAACGCGTGCAATAATATATAAAACACTAGTTGGTTATAGAATTATCCCTACAAAGTTAAATAGGTACCTTACTGCAAGTTTTAAGCGAGTAAACAGAGCATTTTCAATTTAACCGGGTAATACAGTTATTTTTTTAGTAACAACAAAGAGGTTTTATGCCGCTGAAAATTCATTTGCATTTTTGGAATAAATAAATGTGTAGGTCCTTAATTAAGTCAAACAAATATTTACTATTATCAAATTATTCCTAATTTACAATATTTTGTTATAAAATATTAAAATATTAGCATTTTATTACCTAAATTTATAATTTTG
The DNA here is from genome assembly GCA_943789525.1 of Agriphila geniculea. Taxonomy (NCBI): domain Eukaryota; kingdom Metazoa; phylum Arthropoda; class Insecta; order Lepidoptera; family Crambidae; genus Agriphila; species Agriphila geniculea. The sequence goes on from OX038878.1 coordinate 22,274,274, forward strand.
AAGTAGGCTATATGCTCACTAACCCCTTTGTTCGCATAATATTCTTGCATTGGGCGTGTGAAAAAAACAAAAAAAACCTGCGCGCTTTTTCTCATCATGATTATCATTTTGTTTTTGTCGTATTTGTTGCTGTGTGGTAAATTACTTTGTTTTTTCCTCGCAAATGTGTTGAAAACGTCGTATGAAACTCGTGAGCTCTTACTTATTGCACACTCGGCTGAGTTACGCCCTCGCCTGCGGGTCGGGCTGCAACCCACAGCCTTGTGTGCAATAAGCAACCTTAGCTAACTTGTATCATAATGTACTATTGTACCGCAGTTAGGTAACTGCGGTAGTCAGTTACAATGCTGCTGTTTAAGAAATATACCAATTTTAACCTAGGTAGGTTACCAAGTTTCGCTTTAGCCCCACAAAACAACTGAAATAATATATACTGTTTATGTGCCGTGTATGTGCCGGCTTAGAATAGCACTACCCCCTCTCATCCCGTGGGTGTCGTAAAAGGCGACTAAGGGAACACAGCCATCAGGAGACGGGCAGCAGCGTCTCCAAAATTCTTGGCCTACTGCGATCGCCAACCCGCCTGCCAAGCGTGGCGATTATGGCAAACCCCCTCATGAATGGACACACAAATAAATTGGCCCCCAGTCCCCGGCGGCCCCGCTATTCCTAGCTACGGTAGCGGCTATGGTAACGGCGGGGCAGGGGGTGCTAAGAATCCCCGGGTGCGGATCGGCTACCACCAATCACGAAAATTGCACCTGGCAACCTATAACACGCGCACACTGAGGACCGACACGAAGTTAATCGAGTTGGAAGAAGTTATAAGCAAGTTACGCTGGGACATCATTGGGTTATCTGAAGTCCGAAGAGAGGGAGAGGACTCGATAATCCTTAATTCCGGTAACTTGCTGTACTACCGGGAGGGCGACCAACAGTCCCAAGGTGGTGTCGGGTTCATCGTCCACAAGTCCCTTGTCAACAACGTGATTACCATCGGAAGTGTGTCGACCAGGGTGGCGTACCTTATACTCAGAGTATCCAAACGGTATTCGTTGAATGTCATACAGGTTTACGCACCGACCTCGACGCACCAAGATGACGAAGTGGAGGCTATGTATGAGGAGATCTCTAAAGCCATGCATAGCTACAAAACCCACTACACCGTTGTGATGGGGGACTTCAATGCAAAGTTGGGGAAACGATGCGGTGATGAGCTGAGAGTGGGGCAATTTGGAGTTGGGCAACGGAATGACAGAGGCCAGATGCTAGCCGACTTTATGGAGAAGGAGAACCTCTTTATGATGAACTCATTCTTCAGAAAGCCGGAAAGCCGGAAGTGGACTTGGGTCAGTCCGGACGGTACAGTCAGAAATGAGATTGATTTTATCATGTCGACGAAAAAGCAAATATTCAATGATGTCACTGTGATCAACGCCGTTAAGACGGGGAGCGATCACCGATTGGTACGTGGCACATTGAATATCAACATAAAGCTGGAAAGATCTCGACTGATAAAATCAACACTCCGACCATTGCCGGCCCATATCCAAAACCCCGAGAGCTTTCAACTCGAACTCCAAAACCGTTTCGAAGCCCTTGAGAACAGCATAGATGTGGACGATCTAAACAATATGGTGGTGGATACTGTCCGTACGGTAGGGTCCAAGTTCTTCAAGACCCGCCGTCCCAAGCTAAAGAAACTCTCCGACCACACACTCCTACTCATGGATCAGAGACGTGAAATGAGGCTCCAGAGTTCAGTAGATGCTAATCGTTATCGGCAGCTTAATAGACAGATATCTAAGTCTTTGACGAGCGACCTTCGCCAATTTAATACGAATCGTATTAAAGAGGCTATCGAGCGGAACAAAGGCTCCAAAGTGTTCGCGAGAGATCTGTCTATTGGGCAAAGCCAGATGACGAAGCTGAAAACTGACGACGGACGCATCATCTCAGCGAAGCCTGAAATCCTTAGGGAGATCGAGAGTTTCTATGGGCAGTTATATTCCACGCAGACACCCGTTGAAAGCAAGGCTAAAGACCCCAGAGCCAAGCTTACCCGACACTATACCCAAGATATCCCGGACGTCAGCATGTACGAGATTAGTATGGCTCTCAAACAGCTGAAAAACAACAAGGCGGCGGGCGACGACGGAATCACTACAGAACTTCTGAGAGCGGGCGGTAAGCCGATACTTAAAGTCCTCCAGAAGCTTTTCAATTCCGTCATCGTCGAGGGCAGAACGCCGAAGACATGGAACATAAGTGAGGTGATTTTGTTCTTTAAAAAGGGTGACAAGTCCCTCTTAAAGAACTATAGACCCATCTCGCTTCTGAGTCATGTCTATAAGCTGTTTTCGAGAGTCCTTACGAACCGTCTCGCTCGCAAATTCGACGACTTCCAACCTCCCGAACAAGCCGGGTTCCGAAAAGGCTTTAGCACCATAGACCACATCCATACGCTGCGGCAGGTCATACAGAAGACCGAGGAGTATAATCTGCCACTTTGCTTGGCGTTCGTGGATTATGAGAAAGCCTTTGATTCGATTGAAACCTGGGCGGTGCTGCAGTCTCTCCAAAGGTGCCAAGTGGACTACAGGTATATCGAGGTGTTGAGGTATTTATACAAAAATGCCACCATGTCGGTCCGAGTACAGAACCAGAGAACAAATCCTATCCAACTGCAGCGAGGTGTGAGACAGGGAGATGTTATTTCTCCGAAACTGTTCACAGCTGCGTTGGAGGATATCTTTAAACTCTTAGACTGGAAAGGACTCGGCATCAACATTAATGGCCAATACCTAACACACCTTCGTTTTGCCGATGATATAGTTCTAATGGCTGAGACGTTGGAGGACCTGAACACAATGCTCGAAGATCTCCGTAGTGCTTCCCAAAGAGTGGGTCTTAAAATGAACATGGATAAGACGAAAATCATGTCGAATGCCCATGTTGTGCCCGCTCCAGTTCATGTTGGGAACACTGCACTTGAAGCTGTTGACCATTATGTATACCTAGGACAGGCAGTCCAGTTAGGTAGGTCCAACTTTGAGAAGGAGATCTCTCGTCGAATCCAACTCGGATGGGCAGCATTCGGGAAGCTCCGAAAAATCTTCGTGTCCGATTTACCTCAGTGTCTCAAGACGAAAGTCTATGACCAGTGTGTGTTGCCAGTGATGACTTACGGCAGTGAAACGTGGTCGCTAACTATGGGTCTCATAAGGAGGCTCAAGGTCACCCAGCGTGCAATGGAGAGAGCCATGCTCGGCATTTCCCTGCGTGATCGAATCAGAAATGAGGAGATCCGCAGGCGAACTAAAGTAACCGACATCGCTCGAAGGATTGCTCAGCTAAAGTGGCAGTGGGCTGGACACATAGCGAGAAGAACCGATGGCCGTTGGGGCGGAAAGGTTCTGGAATGGCGACCGCGCACCGGACGACGCTCCGTGGGTAGGCCCCCGACAAGGTGGACCGACGATCTGGTGAAGATTGCCGGAAGCCACTGGATGTGGGAAGCGCAGGACCGATCGTCGTGGAAATCCTTGGGGGAGGCCTATACCCAGCAGTGGGTGTCGTGCGGCTGATATGATGATGATGATGATGATGATGTATTTTAGATCTACTTCCGTTCCTTATATTTTTACGCAACTACTTGCGAAAAGTCACTATACTTATGACAAATTTCCTCAATCGAGTTTGACCGTAATATCCAACATTTAAAGGTTTTACCTACACCCATGCTTTATGTAAATCACTACATAGTATAAAACAAAGTCGCTTCCCGCGGTCTGCCCCTGTATATGCTTAGATCTTTAAAACTACGCAACGGATTTTGATGCAGTTTTTTTTAATAGATAGAGTGATCCAAGAGGAAGGTTTATATGTATAATACATGGTGTCAAATTCCACACCACACCGAAGCGAAGCGAGGGCGGGTCGCTAGTTCGCTATAAATAGGTTTTGAAACAGGTGTCATAGTAACCATAATATCCGCACGAGTCAAGGCTGGTCGCGCCCTCCGCGTCCACGCCCGCGAGTTGCATTATGAAATTTAGTACAACATTATAACTCATTTGGATGATATAATGAGGGGGCGGGCGCGGGGAGCGCGACCAGCTGCTCGCTCGGATAATAATTATGGTTCAGTAACAGTCACAGTTAACACTGGTTGTTTAATGTTGGCCATAAGCTACTGTTTCAAAACCTTGTAGGTACTCAGGGATTCATATCATGGGTGTCGATAAAGTCTTTATCTACTCTCATATCGTAAAATTCGAATTATGAATTTCAAATCGAATTTATATTGACATACTTTATACACGCAATACCGAAAAAAATTAAAAAGTTATTTTATAACATACCTTCGCTATACTAAGCAATGTTATAAAATAACTTTTTTCTCATTACGATACAGGGCAAATCCAAAAAGAAGGCAGTGCCGTGATATTAAAAAGAAACAACGATATTTCTACATACTTTCCATGATTAAAATGTACTTTATGGTCATCGATGACTCATTGTAGCGATTAGTCTTCTGGAATACACTCATCTCATTATTTATTTTTCTAACTGATTTTATTGATTACGCGCCATTGTTTGATTTTAATTTTTACTTATGCTTAAAAATGTCATAGTAGTGAGTGAATAATTGACTCCACCCGATATTTTAGATGCGGCGACGGAAAAAGTAGGTAAGTAGTGCCGACTTACCGATAAACTCCAAACTTACTGTTTTTATCATTGATATTTTATTTTGTAGAAGTTTTGTAGGTTCAATCGGTTCAATCACAAATTGTATGAGAGTAGATAAAGTAGTGTATGAAACTGCAACATAACTAGGTATTAAAACACTCGTGTGATGCTATTAAAAACACACTCATGTTTTAATACCCCTCATTATGCGCCAGTTTCATAAACTACTATTATGCAACTGTACATAATTAGGAATTATACTACAGTTGCATAAATAACTACAACAGACCCCTAAACCATTACCCAGACTTAACGAAGCCCTGATATTTGTATTAATCTATTAATGCTAAATAATTATTCATAGTACCTAATAGTTTATTATCATAATCCGTCCATAATATGGTTAGAGCCATGGATAATACGTTTATAAATAATACGATAAATAAAACTATATTTGTTAGTTAGTGCAATAAGTAAGACTTATTTTTTTGTGAATCTATCCGTCCGTAAAATACTTTAAGTAGGTAATAAATGTTACTTATTTCTTTGTTGTTTTTAAAAGGAGGTATATCTTCAAGATTTAATAATAATTATGATTGTAAGTATCAGTATCAAATGTTATATTTTCTTAAACATTCCATTCAAGTTAGCTATTTATATACTGTTTACAGCTTGATAATCAAGTTTTTTTAGTGTAACCACGGTTAAAGTATCAAAACTTCGTTGTAAGTACTTAAAATATTTTTTTCATTACATTATTTATATTAAAATATTTGTTATTTTGTATTTTCTGATATTAGAGATCTGTTTAACTGTTTATATTATGTATTATTTATTATAACAATTTACACAAAGTTAGTACATGCTGTTTTATTATAATTACCTCTCTAATTTTTACACATAATTTTATTAACAATTTTTATAAGATAAGATTTTTACAATCGCACGAAATTCAATATTATCTTCACTAAGTCAAAAACCTGCTGCATAGTAAAAAAACCGGACAAGTGCGAGTCGGGCTCGCCCACCGAGGGTTCCGTACAGACCTACATCTATACATAAAATAAAGCTATAGAAAAGTTGTGTCGGTACAAAGGAAATATTTTGAAAAAAAAGTGGTTGGTAGTTATTAGTTTCTTATATGAAAACTGTACTACGGAGAGTTCAAGCTTTATCCCAGGTTCTACCTACCGGAATTATGTGAAAAATTGCTTAGATTATAAGTTGGACTCCAAGCTACCAAACTGTAAAAAAATACCATCAAAATCCGTTCAGCAGACTGCTATATATAGATAACCATTTGAAATCCTTTATCGCCACGTAGAAAATAACCCTTCCAGGGATCACGACAAAGAATTGACCACGGGCGAAGGTTTGAAATGGCATACATAACTGCAGCGGCACTCAAGACAGGCATTGAAGAATATACGTGAGTCCATCAATGCCTAGATGCGGCCAAGGCTTGTGTAGTACTTTTAAACTTTTAACTTTTTAGTTTTAAAAGTTTTAAGCTTTTTATTTAAATTTTAAATTACTTACAGTAATTGAAAAAAGTAAATGGAAAGTGGAATGTGCACATAAAGGCCTTTCATTTGATACACATATTGAAAAAAAAATCCGTTTTTTTTTTCATTTATTTCCAGTTTTTCATTATTATTTTTTTCAGTTTTTTGGAAATTTGCTCATCAAGGCCTTTCATTTGATACCCATATTGCAAAAAAATATTATTTTTTCGTTTTTTTTTTCAGTTTTTTGGAATGTGCTCATAAAGGCCTTTCATTTGATACACATATTGCAAAAAAAATTTTACCTTTCGTTTTTAATTTTTTTTCAGTTTTTTTGAATATGCTCCTTGATGAGCATATTCCAAAAAACTTTACAAAAAACTTTCATTTGATACCCATAGGTATTGAAAAAAAATTTTGTTTTCGTTTTTTTTTATCTTTTTGGAATGCGCTCATCAAGGCCTTTCATTTGATACCCATATTGCGCCAAAACAGTTTTTTTCGTTTCTATTTTTTTTTCAATTTTTTGGAATGTGCACATAAAGGCCTTTCATTTGATACACATATTGAAAAAAAAAATCCGTTTTTTTTCGTTTATTTCCAGTTTTTCATTATTTTTTTCAGTTTTTTGGAAATTTGCTCATCAAGGCCTTTCATTTGATACCCATATTGCAAAAAAATATTATTTTTTCGTTTTTTTTTCAGTTTTTTTGGAATGTGCTCATAAAGGCCTTTCATTTGATACACATATTGCAATAAAATTTTACCTTTCGTTTTTAATTTTTTTTCAGTTTTTTGGAATATGCTCCTTGATGAGCATATTCCAAAAAACTTTTCAAAAAACTTTCATTTGATACCCATAGGTATTGAAAAAAAATTTTGTTTTCGTTTTTTTTTATCTTTTTGGAATGCGCTCATCAAGGCCTTTCATTTGATACCCATATTGCGCCAAAACAGTTTTTTTCGTTTCTATTTTTTTTTTTCAATTTTTTGGAATGTGCACATAAAGGCCTTTCATTTGATACACATATTGAAAAAAAAAATCCGTTTTTTTTCGTTTATTTCCAGTTTTTCATTATTTTTTTTCAGTTTTTTGGAAAGTGCTCATCAAGGCCTTTCATTTATAATAATAATAATCTTTATTGGCCAAAACTATTTTTACACAGCTAAGTAGGGCACTGGTTCCTACACTAGGATTCCCTGTGTCGCAGGAACCAGTCTCTTTCGTACAGATTAGGTTTACATGGATTATGATTATAACGTATGTATTTGTACTCAATTATTACTTATTATGACAATAGCAAGCAAGAGAGATGAAAAAAAAATACAATGAAATACTAAATACTATTAGCAAAAACCATTATGTTTGCACATTATGTGTTTGTGTCTGTCTGTGAATGTGTGTGTGTGTGTGTGTGTGTGTGTGTGTGTGTGTGTGTGTGTGTGTGTGTGTGTGTGTGTATTTATGTGCATGTGTGTAGTGTTAGATGTGTTTTGATTTCGGAACCTTTTTAAATAGATATAATATGTTCGGTCTGCGTGTAACCTAAGCTCAAAAGCCATTTGCTCAGTACCGCTTTACACTTCTCGATAACTGAATCACATCCAGTAAGTCATTGATCTTATTATAAATGTGTGGCCCCATGAACAGAAATGATCTTCTTCCAAATGTTGTCCTGCACGTCTCTTTTTTCCATCTTATTTTTCTCTGTGACCGTTGACTTTTACATACAGTAAACGGTGACGTTTTATGAAATTTAAGCGTAACACCCATGACATATAGCTGTCGCACTCTCAACATACCAGTTTCTTTGTAAAGTGTGTCAGTTTGATACCCATATTGCAAAAAAAATATTATTTTTTGTTTTTTTTTTCAGTTTTTTGGAATGTGCTCATCAAGGCCTTTCATTTGATACCCATATTGCAAAAAAAATTTACCTTTCGTTTTTAATTTTTTTTCAGTTTTTTGGAATATGCTCCTTGATGAGCATATTCCAAAAAACTTTTCAAAAAACTTTCATTTGATACCCATAGGTATTGAAAAAAAAATTGTTTTCGTTTTTTTTATCTTTTTGGAATGCGCTCATCAAGGCCTTTCATTTGATACCCTTCTTCTTCTTCTTCTTATTTTTGTTATGGCAATCTACTTTCTTCTTGGAAGTAATTTTTGCCAGTGTCATGTTATGAATAGTTCAGTATTTCTAGATTTTCTAGTAGATTGTTTCAGTTTACATTAAAATGCGGGTGCATCGCATTCCAATGCTGCTTGGAGCATTTGGCACCATGTACATCAAGGCAGTTTACTTGGTAAGTTCTGCCGAGGTAGCCACAACTACAGTAAAAGTCTCGGCTTCACACAACCAAGATCGCACCTATTTCAATTATCCCACATATTGTTCAGTTGCGTAGACACTTGTACCACAAAACTGCACCAATTTTAAGACACAATATCCACTATGAATCAATTTGCAAATAATTAAAATAGACACCAAACCAAACTCGACAAATGGCGCCAAAAAACTCTCCATTTCTGAATTACACGAGTGTAATGAGTTTTAATAGAAACATTACTGGACAGACGCCGGCAATTTTGTATGAAAATCCATTATTACACGTTAGTAATGGATTCTCATACAAATATTGACTGAACAATGTGTGGGATAATGGAAATAGGCGAGATTTTGGTTGTGTGAAGCCGAGACTTTTATTGTAGTGGTGGCTACCTCGGCTAACCTTACCGAGTAAACTGTCTTGATTATACTTGGTGCCAAATGCTCCAAGCAACATTGGAATGCGATGCACCCGCATTTTAATGTAAACTGAAACAATCTACCACTGAACTATTCAACACTTGACACTGGCAAAAATTACTCCCAAGAAGAAAGTAGATTGCCAAAACAAAAATAATAAGAAGAAGACCCCCTGTCATACAGCGTGACATACCCGCCATGTTGCGAAAATATTTAGAGCCAAATTTATTACTTTTTAATTTTATTTTTAAAAGTAATTAACTATAACAAGATTTGAAAGGATCTGAATAATTAATAATAATAAATATTGATATTTTAAAAAGAATTAGTGGCGCGATTAATCCAAAAGTAATTAGAAGTTAAACTATGACCGCGCATACCGTTGTTTCACCAAGATGATTAATAATTACAATACGTATTTTAATGACCATATTTTATTATGATTTAATTACAAATATACAGTTTTCAGATTTATTCCTGTAAGTGTAGTATAAGACGCTATTACCTGCCAAATTTCATAGTTCTAGGTCAACGGGAAGTACCCTATGAATTTTGATTCCTTTGAGAGTATCGAAAATGCGTTTTTTGCGCCCTAAACGGCAGTATCTTTTTTTTACGTTAATTTAGAAGTTTGATTTTTTTACAAAGTGGTAAAATGTGTGTCCCCCCCTTTTAACTTTTAAAGTAAGAGGTTGAAAAATCTAAAAAAAATATAAACTATAGATCTTAATAAATACTTTCAACGAAAATTGTTTTGAATGAGATACAGTAATTAGTTTTCGAGATATAGTACATTTTCCAAAACCGCAAATATAACTTTGTCATTCATACAAACACTGTGAAGAACAAAGTTATTTTTTCAGACGAAAAATGATAGCGGTATTAAAATATGGTATGGTATGTATAATGTACCTACGGAACCCTACTGCGCGTGGCCCGACACGCACTTGGCCGGTTTTTTCCTTTTGAGGTACGGAACCCTAAAAAGGATATTAGAAATAAAACGCACATTATTATGTCATAATAATATATTGGTAAATTAATGACTTACCCATAATTATACACTTAAATGTAATCTTAATAAAATATAGGAATTTACACTTGTATAAATATACGCTTAACAAATATAAATTTGCGATTAACGTTTATCCTTATCACATCCAACCATCACATTATTATTCCTTTATACGAAAAGTATATATTTTACTGACTACATACCTCGTTATGGCATAAATTATCATTAACATCTTAAAATAACCTTAATGTTCTGTTACAAACCTAATGCCATATTTACACGAGCTTGCTACTAATGCTTAGTAGGTACCTACTTGTAAATTTTCCCATGCATCAGACTCAGGATGACAAAACTTCACTTACTCGTAATCACCCTCCTCCGTGGTGTGACCAATAGTAAATGATAAAAACACAGGACTTGTAGTCACACTGCTAGTGCCACTCGTATACCTTGCGTGTGAACATACTGAACAAATGCCAGCCGATTACAGTGCTCAACCGACCGTCGTGTGTATGTCAGTCGCGCTTGTCATTTATATGGAAAATCATAAATCGGTGCTGGACTGACCGTACGCAATTGCTACGCACTTCATACGAGGACCGTCGTCAGTCGACCAACGCGCTATGGAAACAAATAAACGCATTCAGTGATGGATCGACCGTATGGATGTGTGTAAAGCGATTCAGTCTGGGGCCGTACCGACCGGCTAACTTACATGGCTATCGTAATCGCTTTCATTTGACAGATGGATGTGATACATGGCTACTTTTCTATGGTAAGATTTTTTTGTACCAAGAAAAGTAGCAATGTGTCACATCCATCTTTTGGGTACAAATACACATTGCTACTTCTTTTTGGTACAAAAAAGTCTTACCAAAGAAAAGTAGCAATGTATCACATCCATCTGTCAAATGAAAGCGATTACGATAGCCATGTAAGTTAGCCGGTACGGCCCGTCAGGATAAAGCACTGAATTATACAAACTGACGGTCGGTTATTGCGTATCGTCAGGACAAAACGTACGCAATTACTGTCGATTGAGCACTGAAACGGCCTCGTTTACATGGAAGGTGACAAGTACTAAGCATTTTTAGCTAAGCTCGTGTAAACATGTCATAAGTCAACGCCTCATCTCGTGGCTGCGTTCACATTAAACTAAGCGAAACAGACGGTTTTACTTTAATCTACCATTTAGTTATAATAAATTTTGTACCCAGTAAATACAGAAAAACAACACAAACATTTTGATACCTCATGGGTGTTTTTTATTATGTACCTACTAGCAAACGAAAAATCAAGATAAATTGAGTGAAATACTTATTGAATTTATGCGTTATCATAATAATATTTGCCTTCTTTTTAAGATATAAAAAGAACAATATAAATTATAAATAATATTTACTTATTTAAAAACATCACACATAAGAACACTCTTATGTATTTACTAAATAAAGAAGTTAAAACAATAAAATGCGGAATTAGATTATAAAAAATAACGTCAAAATTTCCACAGTGCTCCCTATTCAAATGGCCAACTTTATATTCGCTTAAGCAATAGGTCACTAAACTTAACATTTCCATGACATAAGCTTGCTGCTTCATGTGAGTTAAGTGTTATCGTTCGAACGAATAGAAAGTCCATTTGAATAGAGCGTCCGTTCCATTCCCTGCACCCTAGCCAACTGGTTTTCCACAATTCGAATAGAATGTATGAAGTGACGTAAAATATTCTAACCATTAATTATTTTTGGACAGTTCGACTTCTTTGGTTATTTTTATACACTTAACGTCACTTTTTTTCTATTCGAATTGTCAATTAGTCACTATCGGCTGGTGAGTTGCTCATAACAGTTAACACAGACAAATAATATACGCTTATGCAAAGGAGACGGACAACACAATTTTTGCTTAGATAATATGCAATGGAACAAATACCAACATTAAAATCTGTGCAGAATTTATTAAGGGCCTGTTTCACGACCGCCGAATAACTTCTTTTTTTTTGTGAGACAGACCCTTAATGTAAAAAATATAACTCGAACATTGTAAAAGGCTAGTAACTTTAATTAATGTTAACTAATGTGTACCTAAACATGTATCTTTATTCTGTAAATATTTTTACTTTCAAGCGATTTTATTTCGATCCATAGTAAAGACACGTAGCTTCTATATCAGCCCCTGTAGCATGACCACCGAAACGTAATACAAGGTGTTACAAATAACCCGTAAAGCCAAATATGGTAGATAGGGACTATCAAACTTGTCAACTTTTACTGGAACCAACTCTGAAATCGCAAAAAGCAGCTGTTATACATTTTAATATTTTCGGTATTAGTTTTTGTATGAAACAGCTGAATTTTTGTTTTCGCGATTTCATAGTAGGTCCCATAGTAAAAGTTGTTCAGTTAGATAGTCCCTATCTACGATATTTGGCTTTGCAGTTTTTTTTGTAACGCCATGTATAGTATAATATAGTGGTTTATAATTTCAAACTCAAATCAAGTAATCGGTACTTGATTTGAGTTTGAAATTATAAACCACTGCTATTTTATAATCGTGTTGAGGTGGTCATGCTACAGGATGATATTATAATACAAGCAACTATTATTACATTACGGTTTACACATAAGAATTGCAGCTCCTTAGTAAAACCTATACTTTAATTTTACTTTGGCAAATTTAATCCAGTCGGTGGTTCCAAAAAAAAAGTTTTTCAGTCTAGTTTTGGGAGCGTCGCAATAAGAATTTGTCCAAAATTACTGAGTTTCTGGTAAGGGGCTGTATTTTAATATTGTAAGCCGTTGAATGTACCATGGGCAACAGCGTCGCTTAACCACTGCTAAGGTTAAAATCGCTCGCACGCCGCGCCCGCTGTCACATACGTTTAGTTCGTGCAGGGGCGACACGCGCGCACTCGAATTTTGTTGCTAACTGGTTAAGCGACGCTGTTGCCCATAGTACCTTATTGCAATAATTTAAAAATCACTTTACTTACAAGTACACAATATAAAATCGTCCTTATTTATACTTATAACAAATATAAAAGATAAGTTTACACTTAACTAATGAGATAAGTACCAACGTCTGTACTCTACCGATTACTACACTCGTTTCATATAAATATATTTTTAATGTACTATAAATACTACTGTATCTAATTACTATTTCAAATTAGCTCTTACATACTCGGCGGACCGTGATTTTGCCACTTGCACATTTTTTCTTATTTTTTTATCACTTCCTTTTAAATAAATAAATAAACATTTATCTTCGAGTCCACAAAAAATAAAAGGAATTAACTAAGGAAGACTCGTCGGAAGCCACATCTTTCCTTGTTGTCAATAGTTCTATTTTCCGCGAGACTGGAATGTATAATTAAAATCAAAAGCAAATAATTTAAAGCATATAATTTGACATGTGGTATTATTTTTTTTAATAATCGAGGGAATCGTTATAAGCAATGTAACTTTTCCTTTTTTTCGAAACCTAACTTATTATCTATAATTTCTACTATATATCACAGTTTTGGTAAACAAATGCATAAAATTCATGACAATATGTGATGGTATTTCGTTATTTATTATAATTGCAGCATAACTTACAAGTGTAGGAGTGAAAAACAAAATTAAAAGCCAATTACCTACTGCCATGAATCGGACAAGGCGAATTTATGTGGAACAGTGCCAAAAAGAAAAATTCAAATGGATACTTACCATTCTTTTTAGCAAATAGGACTCTTGATATATGGACTAGGATATGGTAAATAATAAAAAAGTGTTAAAATGGTTTAGACTAAAAATAAACACATCTATCGAGTACTCCATGCATATTAACTATTAAATAGATGCTTAGCAAATTACTAATTAATATCATTCACTATAATCTTAAGGCGACTATATCCCTTTCCCTCGTCTTAATTAAAATTACAACCTTAGCTTTAATGTGTACATATGAGTTTTCGATACATTATGTACCTGCTTAGTGAGCAATAAATTTAATTAAGATGAGGACGTTATTTGAGATAAATATGGGCCTTAAAAGTCAAAATAATAAGGGACATAACAGAACTATTTATGTTAAGCGAGCTCTAATCGTCATTGGATTAAATGGGAAATTATTTATACCTAGTAAAACCTTATCCTTAACTAGTAGTAATGGCTTAATGATGGTTTCTGTGTTAGTAATAGAACAGTATACATAATAGTTGTAATAGTGGCTTGGCTTTTTGTAAAGTCCGCAGCACGTTTACATGATGACAAACTTCCTCTTGACTTGGTCCTCAATCGATTTTGAACTGTACTTCCCACAAGTTTTGGTTTAAAGTCTTTTGTGAGGATTCGACAGTTTTGTAGAGGCATAACCTCATGTATGTGAGTATCTACTAGCACAAAAACATCATCATATACGTCACGACATTATACAAAATTATATATAATTTACATACAAAAAATATATTTTTGTCTTTGACGCGCTACGCACTCTGAATGTTCTATTTCGAATTTCGAAATAAATTTTTAATGTTTTGTGAAGGTAGATTTTACAAATACGTAAGTAGATTGTGCGCCTGAAAGTCAACAGCAATCCCATAACAATATACAGGTGTTTCGTAATACCACCCCTATCTATAAATCCGAATATGGTAGGGAGAGAGGGTACCATGCAGACAGCCCCGGAAAATCATTATACAACGTGTTAGAAAATAACCCCTAATGCCGAATATGGTAGATAGGAACCATCAAACTGAACAACATTTACTATGGGACCGACTCTGAAATATGAAAAAAAAAATCAGCTGTTCCATACATTTTCATATTATCGTTATTAATTTTTGGATGAAACAGCAGTTTTTTTTCTTGAGGGTTCCTATCTACCATATTCGGCATTATGGGTTATTTTTTGTATACCCTGAAAATCACAAATTTTTTAATGTCTAAGAAATTTCGTTTTTTTTTCAGTATGGAAAACTGCAAAGTGACAACCCTAAAGACTTGTTTTTGATATCTATCCCAATGGGCGAAAACAAAGAAACACACAATTTCCGTCTAAAGTTGCTTGCCTTGCCATTATGTAGTTTTTCATAAAAGCATTTTTTTTTTCAAGTATTACCATATTCGGCTTTATAAGAGAATTACCAAACACCATGTATAAATACCACATTTCTGAAAACTATTTTAGTTTTAATCACATCATCATCATCACATTTATCCTAGAAATCACGACTTCGACATTAATTTGTGCTTTATTTGGTTGAAGTTAAGATCCATCAAGGAACTAATCTTACCTGGCAACTACAAAATTCAGTATAAGTATAGTGGTGAACACCAGTCGATTTTCATACAAACGAGATCATTTGAAGCCTTGGTTCTCCGCCAGGGATTGATCGAGCTGTGATCTGATGATGGCTATCCAGGGAGTGAATGGAGGAGATCTCTATTGAGTGTGTATAGCAGTGGCGAAGGGTTCATACAAGCCGATTCCCACCGGCTTACCTTTTCGAAATCCAACCCCACGGATCCACTATGCATATCACAACATTCTTCATCATTTTTGTAGAGCGGCTTACCTTCGCCATAATTTCACCCCTCGCCACTGGTGTATAGACACACTCAACTGATCTGATCAACATTCTAAAATGTAAGGATATGTTAAAAAAAAACCGCGATAATAGCATTAAAATATATGGAAATCCTGAAGCCGAGAACTCTGATCCTTTCTTTTAGAATGCTGATCAGATCAGTTGGGTGTTTATAGCGATCTGAATCTCCTCCATTCACTCCCTGGATGGCCATCATCAGATCACAGCTAGGTCAATCTATGGCGGAGAACCAAGGCTTCAAATTTACCTCATTAAAAGTTACCCAAATAGTTTGCAATAATAAAAACATACAAATTAACTACTATTTAATTTAGCCTGATTCACACTTTTCGGTTTCACAGAAAAGCTGTTTTTTTTTATTAAACCAGAGTGCGATTGTGTAAAAAGCAATCGTATTCATTTGACAGTTAAAAATGTACGATTTCATTTGTCAAACATCTAATTATAATGAGAATTCTTCCGTTTGACAAATGAAATCGTACGTTTTGAACTGTCAAAATGAATACGATTGCTTTACAAAATCGCCTACCTGAAGTTAATACTAACTGGAACCTGTGAAACGGGTCCTTATTATAAATACAAAATCGTCGGTTTCTTTTTCCGTAGCGTTAGTTTGAATTGTAAACTACCTTACTAGTATTCGAAACTGTTTTACCGACATGAGTTAATATAAATATCCGATAGTTTTTGATATCGTTGACAGTTCACGTAATCTAAACACAATGTACGAATATACGTGTTACAAAATAAACCCTAATGCCGAATATGGTAGATAGGGATCAAACTGAACAACTTTTGACTATGGGACCAACTCTGAAATCTCGAAAAAAAATCAGCTGCTTCATACAAAAATTATTAACGAAAATATTAAAATGTATGAAACAGCTGTTTTTTTGCGATTTCAGAGTTGGTTCCATAGTAAAAGTTGTTCAGTTTGATGGTCCCTATCTACCATATTCGGCTTTAGGGGTTATTTTGTAACACGTTGTATTAACATCAGTGCCAGATCTTATCAATACTAGTAATGGTGGACGAACTTGTGGGAGTCCCCGGGGAAGTGCACTACGAAGTCCCCGCTGTAGCTGGGCGACGGGGAGGGGGACGAGGAGTGGGAGGGCGAGGCTGGGGGGGTGGGGGAGGGCGGGTCCAGAGACGCGCGCGACGCTGAGCTGAGGCTGCTCGAACTCAGCTCCTCTGTCTCGCCCCCGAATCGCGCACTGTTTGACGACGCTGTAACAATGTGTTATACCATTGGTTAAATCCTATTGATATTATAAAATATGTGAAAGTATGTTTGAGTGTTTGTTACTCAATAAAGCAAAAACGGCTGAACGGATTTTGATGAAATGTGGCACACAAAGAAAGCTTACAAAATGGATTAAAATATAGAATTTCCCGAATCTAGTTTTTTAAAGATTTTCTCGAATGTCCACGCGGACGAAGTAGCGGGCGGAAGGCAAGTAGTTCATTTACTAGATGGGTACACCACGTGCCGGACTACAGCTGCGCCACAAAAAAAAAGTTGGAAATCTGACTTTTTGACTATGCCATGATGAAGTCTATAGTTTGTCGGAGTTTGTCGCCAAAAACCAGAGTTTGTCGGTCTTCCGCTTAGGAGATACGTGTGGTGCAGCTGTAGAGACGTCTCTACAGCTGCGCCACACATCTCGAAAACGGAAGGTCGTAGCGTAAATCTGATTACTTGTATGTATAGCCGTTAGTTTGTCGGAGTTTGTCACACAAAAACCAGAGTTTGTCGGTCTTGCGTTTACTGTGTGGCGCAGCTGTAGAGACGTCTCTACAGCTGCGCCACACAGATCTCGAAAACGGAAGGTCGTAGCGAAAATCTGATTTCTTGTGTGTGTAGCCAGTAGTTTGTCGGAGTTTGTCACCAAGACCCAGAGTTTGTCGGTCTTGCGTTTAGGAGATATGCGAGGATACGCTGTAGAGACCTTTTGTACCTGGATCTTGAGAACGAAAGGTCGTAGCGAAAATCTGATAACTCGAGTGTGTAGCCATTAGTTTGTCGGAGTTTGTCACCAAAAATCAGAGTTTGTCAATCTTGCGTTTAGAAGATTTGTGGGGATATGCTGTAGAGATATTTCTACCTGGATCTCGAGAACGGAAGGTCGTAGGGAAAATCTCACATATCTCCTAAACGCAACACCGACAAACTCTGGTATTTGGCGACAAACTCGGTCGAACTACCGACTATACATATGACTAATCAGATTATCGCTACGACCTTCCGTTCTCAAGATCCAGGTAGTCCTAAACGCAAGACCGACAAACTCTGGTTCTTGGTGACAAACTCCAACAAACTACCGGCTACACACACGAGTAATCAGATTTTCGCTACGACCTTCCGTTTTCGAGATCTGTGTGGCTCAGCGGCTCAGCTGTAGAGACGTCTCTACAGCTGCGCCACACGTATCTCCTAAACGCAAGACCGACAAACTCTGGTTTTTGGCGACAAACTCCGACAAACTAACGGCTACACACACGAGTAATCAGATTTTCGCAACGACCTTCCGTTTTTGAGATCTGTGTGGCTCAGCTGTAGAGACGTCTCTACAGCTGCGCCACACGTATCTCCTAAACGCAAGACCGACAAACTCTGGTTTTTGGCTACAAACTCCGACAAACTATAGACTTCATCATGGCATAGTCAAAAAGTCAGATTTCCAACATTTTTTTTTGTGGCGCAGCTGTAGTCCGGCACGTGGGTAGACCGGTGTGTGTGTGTGAGCAGGACCATACCCCTCGTAGAGTCTTGAGGATGCTTATGGGAGCCTAAATATTTTTGAAAAAAAATCGTTTAATTATTTAAAAGCGCGTAGTCTGCACACTAGCGCTGCCATTGGAAAAAAGTGACCACTTTTCGCAAAAAAAAAAACTTAATTAAACTAAACGACAGTTTAGAAAATATTGTTTAGCGATAAAAATTACTTACCACGAATCTTCTTCGGAGTGCACTACAGAGAGATAAGTCACAATTTCATCTTTATTTAAGCACATGATTTTTTTCGCTTATGTGCAGACTACGCGCCCTTAACGTTTTTTTTTTAGTTAGGTACTGAATAAATATATTGTATTTCTATAACGTGTTGGTTGGTCCTGTTATATTATTTTTTATACCCAGTCTAGTATTTTTTATATCCCCCCTAAATTGCCCTGTCCCCCAGGATTCCCAGGTTTGACCTGAAGGACGTATCTGTAAACTCTAAACGAGGGATACTCTAAACAAAATAAAATTCAGTAAATGGTTTTTGAATTTTCATTTTTATTATTATTTTTCTATATGATTTTAAACACTCCATAAAATTATCAACAAAACCGTACTGAGACAAGGCAGCCGAATTTCAAATTTAATATTAAATTTTGATACACGCAAAGATCTAATACATTAAATTCGATAGCATCTTTTTTAGTATACTTATAGGACTTTTGAAGACAGATCTGCAAGACTTTGAATTGATTTTTTTTTATTATGACTAAGAGCCAATTTCACCATTGATTTTAAACGCGATTAAGTCACTAAACTGGTTTAAAGCTGTCACTGTCATAACAAAAACAAAAAATTGTTACAAAAATTGCAATTTATGTAATAAAGAAATCTCTTAAAATCCTGTAAAATTTTTCCAATGAGCTGGTGAAATCCATTTGAAATAACAAGAGATTAAACTCGACGTTTAAACTAAATTACGCTAAATGGGATTATTTGGTGAAATTGGCTCTAAATAGAATTATCAAACATATACAATAAAAGAAACTTGATTTAAAATTGTTACATTCGAGAAATAAAGTATTTTCGTTAAATACATTTCTTGATTTACAATAAAATTTAAAAAGAAAACATTTGTTCTGCAATAATGTCAAACATTAAAAAATTCATTCGTAAACATACCTACTTATCTATCTTCAAAATACCTAAACACGAAAAAGTTAGCTAAATACACTCATTTTCAAAAAATGGGCACCCACATTATGTTCATAGAAAAGAAACGTGCTCAGTTCAGTCTTAAGGTCTCTACCCACTACACGGTGCCATACCATGACCGTGCTAGGAACGTACAGTACGAGGCATAACTTGAAACCGGGTGGGGATTGCGCGAAACGCGTATTTTGGGTATGCGTAGCAGTGAGGGGCGCAGGTGGCATGAGAGGGGCGCGCGCTATTGGTCGCTCACAAGATGCGCGAACTTATCCTCACTCCGTCGAAAAAATTTCAAGATACTTGCCTAGCCTAGTACTGTATCAGACACGAAAAGTAACACGATACGCTCTACTATGCCCACTGAAACACGTCTTTAGCACGGTCGTCGGTCATGGTATAGTCAAGCGCGGTCCGAGGGGGGGGGGTCACAGGGGACATGACCCCCCCCCCCCCCCCCCAAAATCGTACACGTCACATAGAAAAAGCTTCTAAAATTTTACAGAAAAGCAATTATTATTATTAGTGACCCCCCCAAAATTTCAGGCTGCGACCGCGCCTGGGTATAGTACGATGTAGTGAGTAGAGACCTTTATAAATAAAAAAGGTCACATCGACAATGATCTATCGTCGATGGAAAGTTGGTTGTTCAACCTTCTAATAAGAATGTCATCGAAGTACATACGCCTCTCAATTTTCAGAAAAAATGAGCCACTTTTCAAGAAAAATATAATTTTATTTGGAACAAAAATCATGCAATGTTTTATTGTACAAATTGTTTGAGGAAATTGAGATGAGTACGGCGCCACTTTCTATGCAAACACGTGAAAATCACGAATAACTTGGCAACACTGATTATATTGTATACTGAAAAATTTTAGTTCCGTATTCTCTTTTTGACCAAGCTGTAACATTCTTATTAGAAGGTTAACCATCCAACTTATAATGTGTTTGTATATTTTTATTTATGAAACTGTGAAGTGAGCATGTTTCTATGAAAATAACGTGGCTGCCTGTTTTTTTGCAAATGAGTGTACCAAGTTCCCGTGCGAATAGGTACACTTTATTATATTTAATGATAACATGTATAGCCAAAACTACCCATTAAGCATACAACTTGTATGACGAAAGAGATCCATAATATTATTCTAATGATACAACATAACGGAATTAACAAGAACTTGCTCGACAACACATTGGTTATAGTAATAAACTTTTGATTATTTTTTCAGAATACTGACCATACTGCCAGGTAAATAATATAAATAAGTATATTCATTCAAACGCAACGCAAAGAATGCATAATCTCAATATATATTAATTATCGAACAAATTCATTTTAATTCAGGAGACAGCTATAAAGCCAATCGTTTTAGACCTTCATAATCTTACATTCAGTATAATATAACTGAAAATAGACAGTGGCTTTACAAGAAAAAATAATAATAACAAAAATATCGTTGTATCGGGATGAATTTCGAAACATGAATCAAATCCACACACAATATAAATTAGATGGCGTTAGTGTGGCTGTTAGGTAAGCATTGTTTGGCTAATTGCAGCTTTAAAAACCACTCGATAGTACTCTTAACAGAACAACATTGAGTCGAATACTCCAACATTTTTATAGACTTTTTCACAGATGCGTTTAAAGGTCAGCGTAGACCGACGGAGTGACGGCGAAGAGACTGATTCCTCACTGAGGATGATAACCAATAATGAATCCTCATTGGTTACGCCCCCAAGCGCGATCCGACCGAGGAGTGCGGCGACTACGAGCAAGTAGAACTGTATGCTATCGACTTTTTATGTACGATTCAAGGCAACCGGCCCGCGTCGAAGGGCATTTTATCTCTGCCAGAGGAAAATAAAGTGTTTATGTAGTGACAGTAGTTAACTTTCATATTGCGGGCGGCGCCGATCGTGCCTCGGTTTCATGCAAATGTGGAATTAGCTACGTACCTGTAAAGATGCTTTATTTTCCTCTGGCAGATGTAAAATGCGCTCTGACGCAGGCCGATTGATTTAAATCGTATGTTAGGCTCTTCGCCGCCACTCCGTCGGTCTACGCTAACTCTTATAGTCATGCTATCATAATATGAAATATTATTAGTATTATAAATTAAAGATCTTGAGCAGTATCCCATATTTCAATTACACTTCATAACATACTGAAAGGGTTTGCTTTAACTTTACAAAATTGTACTTGACGAGATCAACACAACAACCAATCTCCAGACCTAAGTCATAGAGTTCGTATTAGACAACATTTCAATATTTTATGAAACAAGCACCCTTACATTTTTTCGGCTCTGTTACATAATGTATACTTTTGCTACCCCTAGTAAGATTTATGCAAAATCTTAGCCACAGAAAACTATTGCTGTCCCTTTTACGCGTATTGACTGTTTTAATGACATGAGCAGTATATCCAATAGTTTTAGATGTCGTCAACAGGTTACATATAGTTACTCGTACTATTTTAGTAGTACAGATCAAAACGTATACATTTAACGGTTATCGCGACGAACGGTCAAGCCAGCCAGCAGTTTAAGCAACAAAGTATAAAGTCAAGATTAATTAACTGACTGTCTTGCTGCATACCTAAGTCGACAAATGTCAAAACGAAGATGGAGTGTACGCTTAATGTTTGTGATATTTCAATAACTACTAAAATCTGGCAATTGGGATGTTGACTGATGAATAAAATAACGAAATACTAATAAAAATCGTAAACATATTAAACTTTTAGAGTAGCTTGTATACCTCTTGGTTTTATATATTGCATATTATTTGTTTTATGACCCTTCAAATTTGGGCGGACAAGTCCATTTAAAAAGTATAAAATTTATTAAAATAAATGATACCTTTAATTAGTTCGTAAAATGTATAGCAAATTTGTCTAAGAAACCATTTTGATAAACACAATATTTAATATAGCTGCCGAACAAATTTCCTACGCGTTGCATACAAACTACTGAGGCGTGACGTCATAATTCAGTAGCCGTTAGTATGGAGCGTTTTTGGGCGAGTCCATTTGTGTGCATTTCACACTGTGATATCTCGGGCAGTTTTCAAGCTAGCGAAATAATTATTTTACCAATGTTTCTTTTTTTGAGAGGTAATTTATGTAATATAAAATAAAAAAAGTTGTCAACATCCCAATTGTAGAATCTGGCGTCTTTATCTCGTCTGGCATTTCCAGAATCTGACATTTGCCGACTAATCTTCACAAAGTGGTCAACAAGTATTAGTTATCTGTGCTATACATACATTAAAAAAAAACAATTACTATTAATCGAAAAGATAAAAAGTAAAAAAAAAAACTGTATTCAATGGGGTTGGCAACGCAAAGCTAATCGCAGATGGCGCCAGCGGCGATTTAACCGCTATCAATACTTTGATTGGTTAATGCCACAAATGACATTTGATATTTGAAACAACCAATCAAATGTATTGGTACAACCGCTTGTGGAGCCATTAGTTCCTCAGTTTCCATCCCCATTTAGACATAATGTTAACATATTTATTATGCAGCGATTGAACACGTTGTGCTATCCCTTACACATTTTACTACATAATGTATTTACACTAATTCATTTATTTTTATTGGCAATGTTATTGCAGATTTTCATTACGATTTCCGACTTATCATTTCAACTTATTGCCTATTTATAAGAACATTATTCAGGTGTTTTTTTTAATTGCTTACATATTTTTGATGGTCAATAATGATAGCACATATTGACAATGAAGAGGTGCGTGACTACACATAAAAAACATGTTCATAATAAATAATTACATAACTACTAAAAATACACAATTTAAAAGTTAGTACATGTCTGCCACCATAATAGCATTACACAAATTATGCACCGAAACAATAGTGGGTAAACGATGTAAATTACATACAAAAAAATAAATATTTGTCATGAAAATTAAGACTAAATCCAACTTTAAAATAATACTCGTCAATAAAAATTATCATAATATTTGTACAAAAGACAGCCGCATGTTAGAAAAGGTATTTTATACCGATATGATTATTTAAACCTTTACATTATGTCATATTTTACAATAGTATTTAACATAATACTGTGGTTCAGAAGGTAATTAGCTACAATTTAGTAGGTTTCAATGAATGTTGCTACTGAAAAGCTCCAATCTTATTATCGCACGCACAGTAAGACCCAATATCGTACGAAACTATCAGTGTTACTAATAAATTTATAACGACAGCACGTTAGGTAACCAGGTCTCATTTCACCAATCAACTTTGAACCTTATGTCCAAACAGTAAGATTTAAAATTAATTAGAGAGATTACATGATTGAATAACCTGATGTGCTGTCAATTGTATAATTATTTTAAGATGTTTTGAGTATTGTTCAACAGTATTCATTGTATTCCTTTACGTAGGTTGGTAGATAATTTATCATTAGGTTA
Organism: Agriphila geniculea; assembly: GCA_943789525.1. NCBI lineage: Eukaryota > Metazoa > Arthropoda > Insecta > Lepidoptera > Crambidae > Agriphila > Agriphila geniculea. Next base: position 22,298,215 of record OX038878.1, read on the forward strand.
TGAACGTGCATAAACCTTACGTCACCCAGCGTAAAGTGAAGGCCTTAATAGTGGCTATGCTAAGTTGCATAATAAAATTCAAATTAAAGAAAGTATTCAAAGCAGGTAAAACCAACATTTACCATTACACAAAATCACTAAACCTACGTACTAGTACACATGTTTTATCTCACGAGCGCGGGTTTCAACACTCTTAAGGCCTCGCAATAAGGTTGAAACTCGTTAAATTCTTCCGCACTCGTGAGATGAAACTACTCTCCAATGATAGGAAGAAACAGAAAATAGAAGAGATTCTCTATGCCATTGAGTCGGTAGTGAAATAAATAAATATTAATTGTAAATTAGCTAGCACGATCACATGTGAGGTAATATAATGTAATTAAATCTTACTGGCCTTGAATTCACATCGGTAATGTCAAATGTGAATAATATTTTTTGGCCAATGGGGATGTCACTAAAACCATAGTAAAAGTAAAATTTTACTATTTTAAAACTAATGTCACTTTGTTCAGGTTTTTAAGTAAAGGAGTACAACATTTGAGTAATAAATAACATACGTACCTGTATATTTGTATTGTATAAAAACATAGCGACAGCATAGCAATAACTGCTACGTAGGCGTACGTTTAAATCGATCAACATATTATTAGATAATAGAGACTACTATTCTTCTATTATGCTAAGACCGTCTCAACACTACTTTGTTGAATTATTTTGTAGTTCAGGAACAGATTGATTACAATATAAACACTATCGCTTCAAAGTGCCCAGCCTTTAAAACTCAATCATAATAGAGTAAGTTATAGTATTACAAAGTCTTGTCTGTCTTGTTTGTGATAACTCATTCTTATAATAGAACAGGCACCTTTAGATATTAAAACTTATATTAACTTTGTATCCTCAATTTAAATACCTAAACAAACTGACAATATTATATACTTCAGCTAAAATATAAGTACATACTAGAACGAGCATGGTATAGAAAAGAGTTATATTTTTAATGGAGTGACATACTTTGCATACGTCTAGTCGTAATTAGATCAAGCATCTTGTTTCTATTTTATTCCAAAACCAGTCCCAAGAACAGCAAGTTTACTTGACCCTCGTATAACAAAATGTATTTATATTCAATATCCCGAATGAATATATAAATTTTGCAAAATAATTGCCCCAGGGTCACAGATAAACTGCACGTGTTTTAGCAGAGGCAAAACACGATTAACGACTTAAACCTGGCCAGATTGTTTCAATATAAAAATTGAAGCTGTTGCCGTCAAATCATAATAATATTATTGCTTGTTTTAATAGTATAGTTTTTACTAAAACTAAATATGCAAAGTCGAACAAAAAATTCGCTGTTTTGAACACAGGCTGACTATTTTGTAGTTCTGTGGCCGCCCCCATTAAAAATATAACTAATATATCTTTTTGTTGTTTTACTTACTTTTTACATTTTTATTTTCTTTTTCATTTATTTTGACAGTGGTATAATAACTTCTTTACAAAATAATAAGAAGAATAATTGCCTAAACAAACACATTTTTATAGGCTCGAATATTCTTCCAACTTTTAACATTTTTTTGTCTTTTAACTGTGCATTTTTTTATACTTACACTAAAATAATAGCAGCAAATAATTTTATAGCTAATAATCACGTTTTTAACAAATAACAATGCAGCACACGAAGTTATTTTAATAATATTTTGAACACATTTTTATTACTTCTTCTTTCTGCGCGACTTCTTAGCTTTTGCCTGCTGCTTCGCCGACGGCAAGACTACTTTGGATGTTTCCATTTTTTTGTCGTCCTTATCACTGTCGGTTGATATTACTGGCGACGTGTTATCATCATCTGATGATTTCTCCATTATTTCCGCTTCCCTATCATCGTCGATTTTGACTTCTTGCGATGTAATTTTGTGGCTTTCTATAACGCTGAATCCCTTTTCTTTCTTTGCAGGGATTTTTTGAAGATCGATTAAATTAAAAGTGCTGGACTCTATCGCTTTTGTTGTAGTTTCTTTGAGAGATGAAAGTATATCGTCTATGTTTATTTTGCAAATCGGGCTAGTCAATTTTGTTTCATTTACATCTAAAAGGCTATCTCTCATAACTTCGAGTTTAAAGTCATCCAAACCAAAATCTAAGGGCTCTAAGGGTGGTAGATCGTGTAATACCGAATGATGCTCTTCCACAAAATTAAGCTCCGAAGGAGCGTCGCATTCGGCTACCATAATATCTCTTCTTTTACACAATTCATACAATTTTTCATGTAATGATATTCCCTTGGAAGACTCAAAATTCACATCTGAACCACTTGCCACGTCACTATAATCACATACCTTATCAAACATTTCTACATCTTTAGTCTCAACTTCTACATCAATCTTCTTTACAGCACACTTATATTCTAATTCATCAACTTTCTTTACAGTTTTTGACGCTGCTATTGAACTCCATGACTTAACAGGTTTTTCTAAATTGTATTGCTTTTCTATAGCCTTTTCAGTAAACAGGGGAGACTTTTTACGTGACTTATTACCTCTGGTGATCTGGATTTCAGGGAATTCTTCTGTTGTGGAGTCAATGACATAGACGTCTTTTATATCTGATTCTACAAAATTTTCGACAGTTTTACGGCAATCCACATATGGTGACAATGACTTGCTTTTTCGCGACTTCACAAGATCTCTATTTAAATCAGAACTTTCCCTGTCTGCCTCTAAAGACTGACTGACGATCAGAGTATTGGCTTTAGATTTTAGTTCATCTGCCGATTTAACTGAAGTATCTAATTGGGGAAAAACATCGATGTCAGTCATTTTTCTCTCTATTTTAAAACTAGCTTCAAAATCATTCTTAATATTAACATCACCCACATATTGGTCTATCTCATACTTTTTCTCAGGCGTCAGACTTTTAGATAAGCGCGACTTTTTAGCTTTGGCCACATAAGAACTACACGTATCTACATCTTCAAAGGGCAATGAAATAGACACTAAATCATCACAAGGAGGTTGCTGCTTTTCTTCGATTGCATGTATTTCTACAAAACTATTCTCATCAGATTTGGCTTGTGTTTCCTCTAGCGATTTTTTAATTTTGCGATTCCTCTTAGCCTTGGGTTTGGCATCTTCAGATTTATCTTCTATATTCGATGCAGAGGTAGCACTCGACAGAGACGGTTTATCGGGTTCATTTAACAGCATATCCCAAGCTTGGTCCTCCGTTTTTATTTCAGTCTCTGGCCACTTGGCAGATTTCGTCGTACGTATTGTGATAGAAGAAATAGGATCAATTGTATTTTTATTGTCAATTTCGCTAATTTTAACAATAGATTTCTCTTGAGATGTTTCACGGAGTTCTTTGCCTAGATATGTATACGACTCTTTTTCCGCCACAACTTCAATTTGACTCTCAGAGTCATCAAGGCACGTTACGGGATCCTCTGAACGCCTCACAGACGACGTTCCTAGTTTACCCACGCTAGATTTACTTTCCCTTTTATCTTTACTTCTGGCTTGAGAACTCTTTTCAAGCACTGCGTCCAGTTTTTGAGTGTTAGTTGCAAAAGATTCCTCTGCTAAAACCTCTGTAGATTGTTTTGCCTCATTAATGTACGACGAAGACTGCTTCGAACGCCTCATGGATGGTAGTTCTACTTTACGTAAACTAGATTTACTTTCTTTTGTGTCTGTATTCGTAATAGAGGAAGAAGTTTTATCTATCGAATCAACAAACTTTCCTGAAAGTGTTGTACAAGACAGATTTTCTATTGAAATATTAGTAGATTCTTTAGTTTCGGAGAATGATAAAGATTCCTTTGTAGGTCTCTTGGATGGCAGTACTTCCTTACGTGACATTAATTTCATCTCTTTTTTGTCAGCACTTTTAACAGAGGAAGTACTCTTTTGCTGCGACGTTTCTACAACCTTTTCTGGTTGCAACATTGAAGACAAAACTTCTATCGAACCTTCAGTTGATGATTTTATCTCATTCGTAAACGGTGAAGACTCCTTTGAACGTCTTTTGGTTGTTAATTCTACTTTACGTGCACTAGATTTATTTTCTTTATCTTCTGTACTTTCACCAGAAGATGAGATTTTAGACACCGACGGTTCAGTTAATTTTGATGACGCCGTATAAGAGAAATTGTCTACAGAAACTTCAGCAAGTCGCGGCGTATAATCGAGGGACATCGAAGAAATTTCGTTATCATTTTTACAGAACTGGGCCAGATCACGCGTTAAAGATTTTCTCTCCTTTTTATTATTGCTTTTATTAGAGGACGGACTCTTCTCTGTCGGCCTTTGGTCGACTCCTTTCGAAACCGAAACATGCTCCGTCGAAACTTCATCGTCATCAGTACGCTTCACCGATTTCCACGAACGACTCGACGGAGGCCGCACCGGAGCCGACTCCGTCGGCTTCGTCGCCTCTATATCGTCGCCTTCGTACGTCGCAGAAGCTTCGGCGGGAACTTCTCTATCGCTACATTCATTCGCACCTACCCCGACTTCGGACGGGGCTTCGCACTCTCTCACACATTCGCTAACCTTACAACTAACGTCGTCGGACTCGAGTCCGCACGACTCGCCGGTGGGAGGTTCGTCTAGGGGGGCCGCCTGAATATCAGACGGCCAGTTTGTCGGCAGTGTCGGAGCTCGGCGGTCGTCTCGCTCGGCGAGCGCGGCGGGGATGACTCGGTGCGTGTCGAGCTCGCGCTCGGTGCGCGGGGGCGCGGGTGCGGCGTGGCGCGGCAGCGCCTGCACGGGGATGGTGGTGGTGCGCGGCAGCGGGCGCAGCGGCAGCGCAGCGGCGTCGGGCGGCAGGCGGGCGGGCGCGCGCACCACGGGCCGGAACGTGGCCTCGTCGGCGTTGTCGCGCGTGTCGGCGTCGGCGTCGGCGGCGGCGTCGGGCGGCGGCGGCGGCGGCGCGCGCGCGCGCACCACGCACCCGAGCGGGTCCACGGCGCGCGCCACCCCGCCCGCGCGTACCGCGCCGACCCTCCGCTCCCGCCACCCTATACGAAACCGAAGGCGACCGTTACTCTCGTTATGGTTGGCGCGTGGCGGGCGAGCGCGCGTGGGTGCCTTCGGCTTCTGTATGGGCGGGGCGCGGGCGGTGCGCTCCCCTCCGACAACCCTCGGTACGTCTTCGCTCTTGCGCGCTCGCCTCTCGTTAGCACTCTATCACTCCCGTATCGAAACGGTTGTATCGCGTTTTTGTAAAGTGACCGACAAAAATTACTTTTGGAATCGACATATTATCTGATCAAAACTACATAGGAATAAAGGTGCGGGCACATTTGTCAGACGCCACGTCTTAACACGTGTTAACACGCCGTCATGTGACATCGCTTTTCATAGTAAATGTATGCACTAGATTCACACTTATCTTATAACACGTCGCTGACGTGACCAAATCCCATATCAGATTGCATCATATTGCGTGTTAACACGTGTTGAGACGCGTGCGATGCTTTAGTAGGGTTGGAAGGTATTTTCGATATCAATAAATATATAGATATTTATCGATAATATTTATATACATGTATACTTTTAAATAAGAGTAATTTCGTATGAAGAGGTAGGGCATTTTTTAAATAAATGTGTTTTTATTTTGTTTGATCGATATACAATATACTGAAAAATAGCTGCATAGTCAGAATTTATTTTTAAATTAGAATATATTTATTTTTTGGCGATGTCGCTACCAAAAAACTGTTTTATTTCAAAGATCTTAACCCTATAAGCAAAAAAATATTCAACAGTGCAAATCTATCATGGGCAGTTTTTGAAATAGTTATTTAAGTTTAAAAATACCTAATGTTGGTAATTTCCAATTTTAAAATCGCAAAAAATGACCCACTTATTATTTTTTTAACTTTTACTAATATTCTCAAAACTGAGAGCGTGAAACTTTTGACCGTATAATGTTACCTTCATGTTACACGACTCGAAATGTTACTTTTACGTAACTTTTGATACTTAATAAAAAACACTCAAATATTTTCCAACAAACAAAAAATAATCGTGAGACGGAATAAAATATATGGAATTATCACTAAAATCTATTTTTTTCCAATTCAGGCAGTCAGCCACGAAACAATTTTTGACGCTTCACTAACAATGTACGTAACGTGGCATAAGACTAGTGCGAACCTAACGTAACATCGCATCATATGGCGTATTAACACGTAAGCTAAGTGTGCACCTACCGCTGACGCGTCGCGTCACATGGGAAGGCGTGTTAATAGTGTGAACCTTACGTGTCATCACGTGGCGTGGCGTGTCATCACATAAGACAGATGTGCCCGTACCTTAAAAATTCATTGAAAAACTTAGTTGAAATACTGTAATGAATTTTTGAAGTTTTGTTCAGATGAAGGTCGCGTAAATAAAATAAAAATCTGTAGAAGTTCCCGAAATAATGACGAATAAAAAAACGATAGTTCCGTTCGCCAATCTTTATATTAAAATTTATAATGATCTTTTTAATATTAAAATATCTTTAAAAAATAAAAGATACTGCACCAATAATAATCGAAAATCACGATGGTTCAGAGGGGGCAACTGGGAATAATCCCTTTCAAAGTCGTGTTATTTTATTTAGGTAAAAATATAGACAATCAATCTTTTTACGCAAGTCAACCCATTTAGAATGTCGTTAAGTTAGTAGTTAAGTAATCAAAAACTTTTAATCAGTATAAATAAGAACAAATATCAAAATTATCTAAATTCGATTTCTCAATTTCAAATAACATGGCAAAATTTAACGTCTGTGCCATGATTGTACTATCGTATCTGTTTATTGAGAATTTAGTAATTTAGACGCCAAAAAAAACATGAATTGTATTTTGACTTCTCATAATTTTAATCAAAAACGTACGACATCAAGAAATTGCAATGTTTTATTTTTTTTTATTGGAAAGCTATCTATTATATAACTACTATTACCTAAATCTGACGCCATAACAATAGTTTAAAAATTGATGTTTTCCGGCAGTTAAAGGTAAAATAGACAGTTCCTCAGTGATGAGGATTCCGGGTGTAGTGCGCTTCCACCTTCGGCCTTATCGTCACTTAACATCAGGTGAGAAGAAGACCAAGCACAATCCCGTTGTGTAAAAAAAAATAAAAAAAACTCACCGTGATCCTCTTTCATGGCCTCGGCGAGGTCTTCCTTCAACTGCACGTCGCAGAGAGAGACGGCGCGACCGCTTTCAGAAAGCAACGATTTGCGACGGAAACTGTCCGAGGGCGAGTGCTCCAAGGAACCTTTGAACAATTAAACTAGAGTTATAAATAATAATAAATAAATAATATTAAGACCTCTCCACACTCACGCGCGAATCACGACGTGAAATTGCGGCGCGAATCACGACAAAACTGCCCCACAGTTCCACATTCGTAGAGATTCGCGCCAGGTTCACAGTGTAGTTTGCGCACTCAACAAAGATGGACGCCCTGACGTCGAAGTCTCAGCTGCTGCTGGTGCGGAGTTACATTGTGCATCAGCAATTTATCTTAATATATAAAATCGTAAACTGAATGACTGACTGACTGATCTATCAACGCACAGCCCAAACCGCTGGACCTAGAGGCTTGAAATTTTGCACACAGATAGTTTATACAGTGTAGGCATCCACTAAGGAGGGATTTTTGTAAATTTAATCCCTAAAAGTGTGAAATAGGGGATGAAAGTTTGTATGAAAGTCCCTCAGTTTTGAAGCTAGGATTTTCAAATTTTGTATTTAGGCTGACGATTAAAAAATAATATAAACGTGTCAAAGCGTTTTTGATAATTTCACGCCTGAAGTGATGGAAAGGGGGTGAAATTTAGAAAATCCTAAATTTTCGAAGTAAATATCACTAAATCTATTATTTAGACTTACACTTGGAAACTTACGCAATGTGTGCCTATCGGTTTTGTAGGAATTTCAAGCCGTAAGGTGGTGAAATGGGGTAAACAAGTCTAAAAATCGATATTTATGTCGTTATTGGGGTTTTATGGAAAGTTGATTGCAGAAATGACATTTATTTTGAAGTCCCACTCGGTGGACATGATTTGACCCCTAAAGAGATGAAAATAGGGTTCAAATTTTACAAACACACACGACACACAATTTCATAAATCCAACTATCTACGTCGTCTTTTGATTGTCTCACCTTGAGGATCTTGCACTACCTATCCAAATTTTCACACAAACTCTTACAAAATCTCCGTATTATGATATAATCGATTTTACCAGCATTGATAATCATGGTGGGTTGTTAGAATGCGATGAAAATTTATATTAGAAACTTTAATATCTATCAGGGCTGGAAACCGGTTTTTAAATAACCAGGTTAATTTCGATCTCAAACAGGTTTTATCGTAAGTGTTCACTCGGAGCGGAACCGATTCGCGAGTGATATTGCTTCTGGGATAAATCTGGTTAATTCCACGACGCGCGTGAATAGTGCAGCGATATATTTTGTCTCTTTTTATCAGCGGGCGGGATCACGACGCGACGTCTTTCGATTCGTTGCTTTGCATCGGATGGGCGGAGCGAACAAAATCATTTTGGTATTAACCAGGTTTTGGGAGCGAAATCAAAACCAAAACGGTCTACGAGCTAGACGTGTGCGCCGATCGGCGTGGCGCACGCCGCCGGTCATTTTAGCCACGCCGCCGCCGCCGAATTTTTCATCGGCGTCAAAATCCAAGTGTAACATGTGTAAGAAACAAGTACAAAAGCATGCATATATTGTGCATTGCATTGTATCTATATATTATAGTTCATAAAGATTTATTATTTTTGTATTAGTTTGATTGTTGCCATAGGGGTTTTTTATTATTGTGATTTTATAATCGTATTTATAACCCGGTCGAGTTAACTCGGCACCTGAAGCGCGATAGAAGCCCCTCGTTTTCTCCTTGTCTCACGCCACTGTCGTCATGCCAGTAGCGTTAGTACATTTTTAAGCGATAATTTGTCGATAATCTATCGAAAACCGGTACCGCTCCGCTCAGTTACCATTAATGAGCCTTTGTTTCTCGAAAAAAAATATTGAATTGAATTAAAGAACAGAATCACCTCACTTATGTTCCATGTCTTCGGCGTTCTGCCCTCGGCGATGACGGAATTGAAAAGCTTCTATAAATCTTCCATTCTACTTATTTTGACCATCCACGCCTATTACGCCGATGACGCCGCCGCCGCCGACCATTTAGACGTCAGACGCCGCCGCCGGTCAAATGACCATCGGCGCACATGTCTACTACGAGCTTAACCAGAAATAATACCGGTTTCGACGAGCAGAATCGAAATAAAAACGCTCTTTTCAAAATGTATGAAGCTGCGCGAAACCTGGTTGCGAATTTTAACCAGGTTTTCCAGCCCTGATATCTACACGCTGAAATTTTAATCATTTGGTTCCCGCCGTGCGGTGGTTCCACTCATGATTACAAGCAACTTTTACTATGGGGCTAACTTTCCAGCTCGCAAAAAAAAATGGAAAATGGAAAGTTAGCCCCATAGTAAAAGTTGCTTGTAATCATGAGTGGAACCACCGCACGGCGGGAACCAAATGATTAAAATTTCAGCGTGTATATTGATAAAGAAAGAATACTGACTGGCGGAGCCCGAGTCGATGAGCACGGGTACAATGGGGCGCACGCCCGGCATGTTCACGGGGTTGGAGCGCGCGACGCCGCGCGCGGCGCTTGTATCCACTTCTACGGTCTCAGCCTCCGATAGCGACGAGCTAGATCTGTCAAAAACATATTAAATTGGAAAAGGCCACGCTTACTTTATTAATTAGGGCTTTTCAAGATGACAAAAAACTGTAGGCTCGGTAGATGGCGTTGATAAAAATGTGTGTCAATGTGTTTTTTTTTTACTAAGCTTCGAAGAGTCAGGTAGGCAGGCAGTTCTACTCAAGTAGGCAGGCAGATGTAACCCTAAAATGTTTCTCTTTGGGCAGATGTCAGCCAGCGAGCGCTTACTTGCCTCTTTGGTACAGGCCGTTTATTTTTAATAGCCAATTTTGACACTTCTCTTTCCATCAACACCATCTAGTGAGGAAAATAGTTACTATTTTTATTTTTTAAATGTCACTTTGAAAACCCCTTATTACAATAGATCAACGGGTTATTTTCATACGAAGAAGCCGCCCGATTCCGTGCGCGGGCAGGGCCTCAGTTCATAAACATTACCGTAGTAAATTACAACGATCGTTCGGTGTTCATTGCGTCGCCAATTTGAAACTAGAAAATAAACTTCTCACAAACACCGCAATATATGTAATTTACTACAATTACAAAATTGCAATGTTTATGAAATAGGCCCCAGCTATACAACGTGTTAATGAATTAACGCAAATTGAGAAAACCGTTTCTTCGGACCATCAAACTGAACAACTTTTATTATGGGACCAACTTTGTAATCGCGAAAAAAAATCAGCTGCTTCATACATTTTTATATTTTCGTTATTAATTTTTGTATGAAACAACAGATTTTTTTTTTGAGATTTCAGAGTTGGTCCCATAGTAAAAGTTGTTCAGTTTGATGGTCCGAAGAAACGGTTTTCTCATTTTGCGTTAATTCATTAACACATTGTATATACCACTTATCGGACGCAGTAATAGTATTCTTTGTTATAGGACATTTCCGTTAGAATCTGACGGTTAGATTATTAATTTACATAACGTAAGGGCTTATTCAAAATATATCGTCTACGTACCCCGTACAGTTGTATGTCTTGAAGACGAACTGCGGGCCCATCCAGAGGCGCCGGTGCGGACCCGCGTGTGTTACAATCTCCACTTGGGACAACCACCGCTCCTCTTCGCTCATGCACATGTCCGCGCATTTCTGTACCAAGTAACAGTAATAGGCATGGTAATATGAATCGCAAATTATAAGTTATGTTTAAACTGTAGAGGGGAATATTCAAATACTGAAAAGCTTAACTTTTTGTAACTGTAAATATGCGTAATATATTAAATAAAAAGGCTTAGTAGCAAAAGGACCTATTCGCAAAATGCCACACAGCCAAAAAAAGGCCACGTTCTCGGAATGACTTGTTCTCGAAAGGACCTATTCGCATAATACCTTATTCTCGAAAAGACACATTCGCATAATGCCTTATTCGCGTAATGACCTATTCTCAAAAGGACACATTTTTTTAAATACCTGCCAGCTTTAACGTTAACAGCAGATTGGTAATTATCATGTATTAATAAGTAAAATACATTTTTATTACATTTTAATCCGTCAGCTCCGCTATAGATATAATATTTGATAAGAAATATAAAAAAATATTGACTAAATTAGAGACAGGAAATTACTGTGGAACAATTCTTCAAACAAATTATTTATTTGCAACTTTTAATGTAAAATTGCAATACAATTTTCTATAATACATCTACTTCTTACCTAATAAATTATTGATATTACAAATAATAATGATTATAAAAAGAAAAATTCATACCTTTTCTTTAAGTATAGTAATGACGATTTATAAGTTAGTATTTTTTCATATTTATATTGATATGAATTATTTTACCTTTCTGAAATACTCAATTTCTGGTTTTATAAACAATACAGTGTGTCCAATCTACTTTAACCCCCTTTCAGGATTGCACTTTATCGAGGGACACATTGTATACAGGCATAGTTTCACTAACAAACACTTAGAGAAAAATAAGGCATTTTGAGAATAGGTCATTCTGAGAATAAGTCTTTCTGCGAATGAGTCCAAAGGAGAATAGGGCATTCCACGAATAGGGCATTTTGAGAATGAGGCATATCGCGAATAAGGCAATATGCGACTGCAGGGCATTTTTCGAATAGGTCCTTTTGCTACTAAGCCAATAAAAACTATTAGAAATGATTGAAATAGTGCTCAAAATCACGTGATTGCAAACGCCAATCCGCAGGCTGATTATCTAACTAGAAACCATTTAACGACCAGTAATAATGGGATTGGCAACGCAAAGCTAATTGTAGATGTCGCTGCGTACGCTTGTGCCTAAGACAGTAGACGTTCAGAACAAAATGTATGGGAAAATAGTTAGTAATTTTGTGGTATTTTTTTACCGAAAAAGACCCATTGACCCAAAATGGATATAAAAGACAATGCAAATGCCGGAATTGAAAGCCAAATTAAGACGTTTTTATTCTTACAGAATTTATATTTTTTTTCTATATCCAGATTTTTTGGAAATTTGTAAGTGCCAACTTTTGTAAAGCCTATTACACAAAATTTTATCATTTTAAAGCTAAAAAACTATTTTTTTAGCAAAAGTCCTTTGTTTTCATAGCTCTCGTGGAACAAGCGTACGCAGCGCCATTTTGACAGTTGCCTTCCCCATTACGGAATCACCGCTGTCAAACCGTTTGACAGAAGAAATCGCGAATACGTCGCAGTTACAGAGTAAGGTAATAGTACTAATGTACAGTGATACAGTGTACTAACCGCGGCGGGAAGCGGCCTCAGGAGCGGGTTGGCGGGGGGCAGAGGCGCCAGCAAGTCTGTGGCGGCCGCCGGCCTCTGCAGGGCCCACTGCGCTATTCCTGCCACCTGCAGCTCTGTGGCGGCCCGTACTAATGTACAGTGATACAGTGTACTAACCGCGGCGGGATGCGGCCTCAGGAGCGGGTTGGCGGGAGGCAGAGGCGCCAGCAAGTCTGTGGCGGCCGCCGGCCTCTGCAGGGCCCACTGCGCTATTCCTGCCACCTGCAGCTCTGTGGCGGCCCGTACTAATGTACAGTGATACAGTGTACTAACCGCGGCGGGATGCGGCCTCAGGAGCGGGTTGGCGGGAGGCAGAGGCGCCAGCAAGTCTGTGGCGGCCGCCGGCCTCTGCAGGGCCCACTGCGCTATTCCTGCCACCTGCAGCTCTGTGGCGGCCCGTACTAATGTACAGTGATACAGTGTACTAACCGCGGCGGGATGCGGCCTCAGGAGCGGGTTGGCGGGGGGCAGAGGCGCCAGCAAGTCTGTGGCGGCCGCCGGCCTCTGCAGGGCCCACTGCGCTATTCCTGCCACCTGCAGCTCTGTGGCGGCCCGTACTAATGTACAGTGATACAGTGTACTAACCGCGGCGGGATACGGCCTCAGGAGCGGGTTGGCGGGAGGCAGAGGCGCCAGCAAGTCTGTGGCGGCCGCCGGCCTCTGCAGGGCCCACTGCGCTATTCCTGCCACCTGCAGCTCTGTGGCGGCCCGTACTAATGTACAGTGATACAGTGTACTAACCGCGGCGGGATGCGGCCTCAGGAGCGGGTTGGCGGGGGGCAGAGGCGCCAGCAAGTCTGTGGCGGCCGCCGGCCTCTGCAGGGCCCACTGCACTATTCCTTCCACCTGTAGCTCTATGGGGGACTCGTCGCAGATCTTTTCTTTTGGGACGCCTGTACAAACAAAACATGTTTATAACATTTATCACAAGCAATCATGACACGATATAGTACAGTTCAGTTTGAATTGTAAGTATATCGATGGTCTAGAGGACAAACGTGCTAACTACGAAATTTTGCTATTTTAACATTTTAATGCCAAATGTATTAAATGAGCATGCTCTACCGTTTGCACTTATCCAAATTCCATAATTCCGTCTCTTTCTGTCTAAACTGTACTTGTACATTTGTACTAAGTGATGTCATTTTGAAGTCAAATAAAATAATGGCAGTTATTTACCATCAGTTTACAGTACAAAAGATGTTAAATAGATTTATAACATTTTACTTGCGTTTACCACGGTTGACCAATAAGCTAAATAATTTAATTAATTTTGTAATTTTGCAACTTTCGATTCTCAATCATATTAAAAAAGGATAATCCTTTCAAGTGCCGGTAGACAAAATGGTTTTAGTGGTCTTAGTACTGCTGAACACTCGTCAGCAAATGAAATATAATACACGAAAGTAGTTTGTGTACAAACGTACTAAGTGATGCTCTTTTTGTTATTTTAATATTTTTATAGAATATTTTGGATATTTGATGTTCAAATTTATGATAAATATGTAAGTATACAGATAAATACCCTAACTAAGTATAGGCAGTATATACACAGTTTCTATGCATAGTTTTGAGTTATAATATCTAGAAGTTTAGAATTAATAAAAACAGTCCTCCTGAAAAATTTGTAAATCTGTAATTAGCATGTTTGTCCTCTAGACCATCGATATATAGTGTTGTGATGATATGTACGGTACTGGTATGATGTGTACTGTACTACATCTTTCCTTGTCAAGATTCCGCATAGTGCGGGGAAAATTCTAAAAAGTCAAATTAGCAATGAGGGCTTTTCCAAAGGACTAAAAACTGTAGGATCGATAGATGGCGTTGACAAATTAAGCACTGTCAACTGAGGCGCGTTTAGAACCTACGCTCCGAGTTCAACCAAACTTGTGTCAACCGTACGTCACGCTCTAATGTTTGATACGCCGTTAGAGCGGGGTGGTTGCACTCGAAGCGTAGGTTCTGAATGCGCCTCAGTTGACAGTGCTTAATTTATCAACGCCATCTATCGATCCTTTAATTTTTAGACCTTTGGAAAAGCCCTCATTTAAGAGGCCATACACTGAAAGATATATTCATAGTAAAAATTTACCGAAATGATTGACAACGTTATCGTTTTGGAAAAATGACAATCAAAAACTAGAGCACACTAGAGAGCTAAGGTGTTTTTATATAGTTTTAAGATTTAAAGATTTATTATTGGTTGGCACATCAGTGAAAAACTACGAAATTGGAGGTTATTTTAAGATTTTTTCTACCGAGAAAAGGTTTAACTATCACCTTTCTGTTAATTACATAACTGAGTACTATAATCTACTTTCTACATAATTTTTTTGGGACCGATAAATCGAGCAATACTGTGTGAATTCGCACGATACTATGGAGCTCAGTATGTTGTTCCCGTGGATCCGCGCCTCTAGCGGAATCTGCTCGCAAAGCGCGACACAACGCGTTGTTGCCGCACTTGTGTACTAGTACCATTAGTACGTACCGCTGAGCGCGCGCGGGTGCAGCACGAGGTGCAGTAGCGTGCCGTTGGCCGTCACGAGGTACAGCGCGGTGACGGGCGCCGGAGTGCCGCGCGGGAGTGCGTTGTTGCCGCACTTGTGTACTAGTACCATTAGTACGTACCGCTGAGCGCGCGCGGGTGCAGCACGAGGTGCAGTAGCGTGCCGTTGGCCGTCGCGAGGTACAGCGCGGTGACGGGCGCCGGAGTGCCGCGCGGGAGTGCGTTGTTGCCGCACTTGTGTACTAGTACCATTAGTACGTACCGCTGAGCGCGCGCGGGTGCAGCACGAGGTGCAGTAGCGTGCCGTTGGCCGTCACGAGGTACAGCGCGGTGACGGGCGCCGGAGTGCCGCGCGGGAGTGCGTTGTTGCCGCACTTGTGTACTAGTACCATTAGTACGTACCGCTGAGCGCGCGCGGGTGCAGCACGAGGTGCAGTAGCGTGCCGTTGGCCGTCACGAGGTACAGCGCGGTGACGGGCGCCGGAGTGCCGCGCGGGAGTGCGTTGTTGCCGCACTTGTGTACTAGTACCATTAGTACGTACCGCTGAGCGCGCGCGGGTGCAGCACGAGGTGCAGTAGCGTGCCGTTGGCCGTCGCGAGGTACAGCGCGGTGACGGGCGCCGGAGTGCCGCGCGGGAGTGCGTTGTTGCCGCACTTGTGTACTAGTACCATTAGTACGTACCGCTGAGCGCGCGCGGGTGCAGCACGAGGTGCAGTAGCGTGCCGTTGGCCGTCACGAGGTACAGCGCGGTGACGGGCGCCGGAGTGCCGCGCGGGAGTGCGTTGTTGCCGCACTTGTGTACTAGTACCATTAGTACGTACCGCTGAGCGCGCGCGGGTGCAGCACGAGGTGCAGTAGCGTGCCGTTGGCCGTCACGAGGTACAGCGCGGTGACGGGCGCCGGAGTGCCGCGCGGGAGTGCGTTGTTGCCGCACGCTATCCCGAACCGCGCTCGCGCTAGTAAAGGAGCGCTGTTGCTGTCTTCTGATAGCGATGATAGGCGTTGACGACCTGGTGAAGAGTTGTTTGAATAGTGGTTATTTTTAAAATATGTTTTCACCTCTCCAGCACGAAAAGGGTGCTTTTGGCGTGTAAAAACTCGATTTTGCTGCGAGCGTGAGGCAAAGTGCTTTTTTACCAAAAAACTCGCAGCAAAATCGACTTTTGCTGCGAGCGTGAGACAAAGTGCTTTTTTAATTTCTAACACCTTTTCTCGCTGGTAGAGGTGAAAAGTTGTATGTTTAACACGAGAGCAAATTTTTTGATGTCTCGTGCCTTTAAATCACTCACTGTGCTCAGTAGTCTATATTAGAATCACTCGCTACGCTCGTGATTCAATTCTAGACTACTTCGCTAGATCGTGATTTAAAAGTCAGCACTCGCAGCAAAAAATGACTTTGCTTTCTTGTATAACAAATAACTATTGTTCCTTTGTTTTTACTTTCGAAATTTTTCGAAAAAAGACATATTTCGGCAATTTCGAAAATTATCAAAAATGTCACAAACACGAAGTCTACAGATTACAGACTTAAGTTGGGGAAAATAAAAATAAATACCGGAGCTGGTCCTAGTGATAGTGTGCGTGGGTATGTTGGCGGTGGGGCGCAGCTGCGCCAGCGGGGCGCTGCTGGTGGGCAGCGGGTAGGGCGGCAGGCGCGGGTTGGGGTACCACGACCCCGCCGACAAGCCGTCGCCCACCTGCGCACAATGAATGGGCTACAGAAATACTGGAAAAACCAATGCCGATAAAGCGCTATCGCACACGGGCAACTTTTGTCTCCGCAACTTTTTTGTCTCTCACGTGATTTGTATGAAAAGTTGCAGACGACCGTGTCGCTTCGTGTGCGCGCTTTCATATAAACCCGTGGACTTGATGTGAGAGACAAAACAGTTGCTGGGAGACTAAGTTGCCTGTGTGCGATAGCGCTAAGGCCCTGATTCACTAACGTTGGAATAACTTTCCGTATCCGATGATACGACTTTCCATAATATATTTAGCGCTATCGCACACGGGCAACTTTTGTCTCCGCAACTTTTTTGTCTCTCACGTGATTTGTATGAAAAGTTGCAGACGACCGTGTCGCTTCGTGTGCGCGCTCCCATATAAACCCGTGGACTTGATGTGGAGACAAAACAGTTGCTGGGAGACTAAGTTGCCTGTGTGCGATAGCGCTTACTCTATGGTTTTAATGTTCGAAATATCAATTTTGTTTCTGACGAATACTAACTCTTCCGACACCAAATAGCTGTCGGAAAGAAATCCAATAATTTAGTCTTAATTTAGTTTTCGAAGTTTGTAAATTAGGGCCAAAATCAAGACAGTCATTTTATGTAGCACAAATATCGCGAAAGTTCATTGGATTCAATTTCAGTTTCGATCCATATAAGAGTTATTTGCACAACATTTTGGTATAGTTTTAAAACCTATAGAACAGTGCATCAAATAGACAGCTCGGCTATCGGATGGGCAGCCCGGCGGAGCGGTGGAAGCGCGAGAGCCGGTCGAGTACACGCGGCCTGGTTGTATACACACGGACACTCACGGGGCTGCCGGAGGCGCGCTTGGCGTGCGCGGGCGCGTGGATGGGCAGCCCGGCGGAGCGGTGGAAGCGCGAGAGCCGGTCGAGTACACGCGGCCTGGTTGTATACACACGGACACTCACGGGGCTGCCGGAGGCGCGCTTGGCGTGCGCGGGCGCGTGGATGGGCAGCCCGGCGGAGCGGTGGAAGCGCGAGAGCCGGTCGAGTACACGCGGCCTGGTTGTATACACACGGACACTCACGGGGCTGCCGGAGGCGCGCTTGGCGTGCGCGGGCGCGTGGATGGGCAGCCCGGCGGAGCGGTGGAAGCGCGAGAGCCGGTCGAGTACACGCGGCCTGGTTGTATACACACGGACACTCACGGGGCTGCCGGAGGCGCGCTTGGCGTGCGCGGGCGCGTGGATGGGCAGCCCGGCGGAGCGGTGGAAGCGCGAGAGCCGGTCGAGTACACGCGGCCTGGTTGTATACACACGGACACTCACGGGGCTGCCGGAGGCGCGCTTGGCGTGCGCGGGCGCGTGGATGGGCAGCCCGGCGGAGCGGTGGAAGCGCGAGAGCCGGTCGAGTACACGCGGCCTGGTTGTATACACACGGACACTCACGGGGCTACCGGAGGCGCGCTTGGCGTGCGCGGGCGCGTGGATGGGCAGCCCGGCGGAGCGGTGGAAGCGCGAGAGCCGGTCGAGTACACGCGGCCTGGTTGTATACACACGGACACTCACGGGGCTGCCGGAGGCGCGCTTGGCGTGCGCGGGCGCGTGGATGGGCAGCCCGGCGGAGCGGTGGAAGCGCGAGAGCCGGTCGAGTACACGCGGCCTGGTTGTATACACACGGACACTCACGGGGCTGCCGGAGGCGCGCTTGGCGTGCGCGGGCGCGTGGATGGGCAGCCCGGCGGAGCGGTGGAAGCGCGAGAGCCGGTCGAGTACACGCGGCCTGGTTGTATACACACGGACACTCACGGGGCTGCCGGAGGCGCGCTTGGCGTGCGCGGGCGCGTGGATGGGCAGCCCGGCGGAGCGGTGGAAGCGCGAGAGCCGGTCGAGTACACGCGGCCTGGTTGTATACACACGGACACTCACGGGGCTGCCGGAGGCGCGCTTGGCGTGCGCGGGCGCGTGGATGGGCAGCCCGGCGGAGCGGTGGAAGCGCGAGAGCCGGTCGAGTACACGCGGCCTGGTTGTATACACACGGACACTCACGGGGCTGCCGGAGGCGCGCTTGGCGTGCGCGGGCGCGTGGATGGGCAGCCCGGCGGAGCGGTGGAAGCGCGAGAGCCGGTCGAGTACACGCGGCCTGGTTGTATACACACGGACACTCACGGGGCTGCCGGAGGCGCGCTTGGCGTGCGCGGGCGCGTGGATGGGCAGCCCGGCGGAGCGGTGGAAGCGCGAGAGCCGGTCGAGTACACGCGGCCTGGTTGTATACACACGGACACTCACGGGGCTGCCGGAGGCGCGCTTGGCGTGCGCGGGCGCGTGGATGGGCAGCCCGGCGGAGCGGTGGAAGCGCGAGAGCCGGTCGAGTACACGCGGCCTGGTTGTATACACACGGACACTCACGGGGCTGCCGGAGGCGCGCTTGGCGTGCGCGGGCGCGTGGATGGGCAGCCCGGCGGAGCGGTGGAAGCGCGAGAGCCGGTCGAGTACACGCGGCCTGGTTGTATACACACGGACACTCACGGGGCTGCCGGAGGCGCGCTTGGCGTGCGCGGGCGCGTGGATGGGCAGCCCGGCGGAGCGGTGGAAGCGCGAGAGCCGGTCGAGTACACGCGGCCTGGTTGTATACACACGGACACTCACGGGGCTGCCGGAGGCGCGCTTGGCGTGCGCGGGCGCGTGGATGGGCAGCCCGGCGGAGCGGTGGAAGCGCGAGAGCCGGTCGAGTACACGCGGCCTGGTTGTATACACACGGACACTCACGGGGCTGCCGGAGGCGCGCTTGGCGTGCGCGGGCGCGTGGATGGGCAGCCCGGCGGAGCGGTGGAAGCGCGAGAGCCGGTCGAGTACACGCGGCCTGGTTGTATACACACGGACACTCACGGGGCTGCCGGAGGCGCGCTTGGCGTGCGCGGGCGCGTGGATGGGCAGCCCGGCGGAGCGGTGGAAGCGCGAGAGCCGGTCGAGTACACGCGGCCTGGTTGTATACACACGGACACTCACGGGGCTGCCGGAGGCGCGCTTGGCGTGCGCGGGCGCGTGGATGGGCAGCCCGGCGGAGCGGTGGAAGCGCGAGAGCCGGTCGAGTACACGCGGCCTGGTTGTATACACACGGACACTCACGGGGCTGCCGGAGGCGCGCTTGGCGTGCGCGGGCGCGTGGATGGGCAGCCCGGCGGAGCGGTGGAAGCGCGAGAGCCGGTCGAGTACACGCGGCCTGGTTGTATACACACGGACACTCACGGGGCTGCCGGAGGCGCGCTTGGCGTGCGCGGGCGCGTGGATGGGCAGCCCGGCGGAGCGGTGGAAGCGCGAGAGCCGGTTGACGACGCGCGGCGTCGTGTGCGTGCGCACGCCGCACGGCCCGCCGTACGGGCTCATCGCGAACACGTGCGTCGTGCCGCGCAGGGTCGAGATCGCTGTCCAACGGGAGTCCGCTGATATCGCTATGTCCTATAAATAAACAAAAAATACACATTAAACAATGTATTTCGATTATCTGATATCGAAAACTATCGGTTATTCTGCTCGTGTCGGTAAAAAAGTCGATTTGACAGAGTCAGTGATAATTTTTGGTGACGAACACAGTTTATAGGTTCTAACTAGAGAGAGGTACATGTAAAGGCTAAACTAATAATCTCAAAGTCAATAAAGAGTCTGCACCCTGATTATCTAAAAAGAAACTATTTAGCGACCGGTTTCATTCCACATACATTGCTACTTTTCTTTGGTATGGTTTTTTTTTAATCCAAAAAAAAAGTAGCAATGGATCACTATCATCTATGAACTGCAACCAGTCGCTAGGTGGTTTCTAATTAGATAATCAGCCCGCCAATATGTTAATAATGTAACTTGAATTCAAGTTTTATATACAAAAAATATCGAACAAAACTAGAAAAAAGAGAAAATATCTCATTCCTACCTGCACTTTCGCTGTGGTATCGCCTCGGTGTAAAATATACAGGTGATGCACAGAAGCCAAGCTGGGCCCACACGGGTGGGGGTTGATCCTGAACACGTGGAAGTCGTGCCCGCGCCGGTCGGCGGTCACGAGCAGCATGCCGCTCGCGTCGAACTTCAGCGCGATGATCGCCTCCGAGTGCGCTATGAAGTGCGCCACTATCGGGTCGCACGGCTCTTCGCTGTCTTGGCCCTCGTCATCGTCGTTGCCCTAGTAAGTACAGTACAATTTTATAATGCTTTTTGTAAATTAATGACACTAGACAGTCGCTCTAGCTAGACTGTCTATTATTCATAGCTAGCTATGTCACGAAAAGGAAACTGCGTGATCCAGACCGATTAAAAAGGTTAGGTTGGTAGCGTTAAGCCGAAATTAGATGGTTCAGTTTTCGTTCATTGTCGATGCTTCGTCGCAGTCAAAAATGAAGTGTCTAATTATGAAGTTTCATCTTTCACCACTGATGTGCCTATACAAAAAGTCGTTCACTGGTCACTATTCATCGAAAATGAATCACTTTTAATGAACCATCTAATTTCGGCATTAGAGGAAGTGAATGAAGGGAATAAAAAAGAGATAGAGTAAGAGCTTGTCTATAACAACTGTAATCTCTGACGGGAGAAGTCACGGACGGAGCGGTGATGGAGCTAAGCTAACATGAAAGGAAAAAAAGGTGAAGTCTGCGATGGATGTTGGCAAATTGTTGCCTGGTAAGAGTTTTGAATTTCACTTTAATCTGATCTCAGCAGATCGGTGAAAACTTGCTGGTATGGGGCGAGCTGACCGAAGAGACAAAGAAATGCCACTTAGGGGACTAGGGCCCCGGAATAAAAGATCATGCAGATGATTAACGGCCTATACAGATTTTTGAGGTTAGCTTCTACCATTGTTCGCAACTGTACATCATTCGACATTTTTCTTTTCAGGCATTTTAGTAGTCAAGTCATTTAGGATATCAGGCATTTTGTAATTAGGTGTTTTTGAAAATTTGTCATTTTGACATTAATAATGTGTTTTGGTATTAAGGCTCCGTTACGCGAAATCATTTGTCTCTGTCTTTTTCTTTACGTGTAAAGAGTATGGAAAATAACCTCACTTCTGCACTTTTTCGATGTTTTTCGTTGTTTTTTCATGTTGATCTTTAGCACGATTATCTTTCTTGAAAAAAAGTTATTGGAGCAACTGCTCAGTACTTTAAAGTGTATTTTGATGTAGAATTCAATACGTTTACGCTATTATTTACGCCAAAAATATAGCCCGCGACAAGCGCTTTTGATGATATTCTGATTTTTTTTACTATCATCTGTGAGGTTTATACGCAATTTTATGTTTGTAGCAACTAGGTAAATTCTTTAGCTTGTCGTATGATTTTTTTGGTGGCGACAAGTTTACGTTTTCTATATAAAGATATGGCCCGCGCAAACCATGTTTTCCTATTACCACCTCTTAAGATCTTAGAATATAATAGAATATCATTTAGTTGCATTTGCATTAGATCCGGAGGGTTTAAAACAGTTGTCTTTTGCATACATACACTCACACATATTGACACTAGGTACACTGTCCATATATATATATCTTACTCAGGCTTAAAGGGTTCTTTGCTAGACAATGCGACAAGCTAGACACTAGGCTCCAGGGTCAAGATTTGAAAAATTGTACTTTCTTAAAGGAAGTGAGAGAGAACAGATTAAAGAGAGCCATTCGTTGAATGGACTACAGTCCATCTTACAATAAAGGGCTGTTTCAAAAGCGTTTTATAAACATGTGTAAACAACAGTTGACGCACCTCGATGTCCAGTATGGTGACGACGCCCGGCTGCTGTATGTCGGCGTTGGGCGGCGACGGGGACTGCGAGGTGCTCCGCCCCCCGGCCAGGCTGTGGGCCACACTCTCTCCCAGCCCGCGCAATCCCTTGCTCAGAGATTTTGCCGCGTGCAACACCGTGGCTGTATAGCTTGACACGCCTTCGCCTAAATAAAATATTATTTTTTAATATGGTGTATGAAATGTAGTATAGATGGAATGGTGGGAGGATGGTATGCCACTTGTAAGAAGGCAAAATTGGAAAATCCGGCTGGGTGGTTAATACCACCAATACGATGCAACCAATCAGGCAAGGCGTATGCTGAGACGCAGGCGACGCAGGTTCACGCAGGGCAGAGCAAAGTAGATTTTGCAAAGTATGGAACGTCATTGAACTATGTACGCTGCGGCACAGGCACATGCGACGCAGACATGTGTCTGTCCTGCTCTGCGTCTCGTTGTAGTGCCGGCACAGAATTCTGCGCGACGCCTGCACGTCGAGACGTGTTTACTAACAATATTTCATAATTTTGTTGCAATGTCAGAACATTTAATTGAATTAGTTCGTTGTGAACCTTGTTTGTATGATACAAATCATCCAGACTATTCAAAAAAGACATTGAAAGAGTTATTATGGGTGAGAATTGCGAAGAATGCGAATGTCAGCTGCGTCGCAGCATGCGGAGGGGGCACATGTCTGCCTCAACTGCCCTGCCCTGCACTGTCCTGTACTGTGCTGTGCTGCGTAACCTGCGTCTCAGCATACGCCTTGCCTCATGGTTGGAAGTTGTATATATGCTGAGCCGCTAAGAGAACTCCGTTAGCAAGATAGGTTTCCATAGTATTTCGTTAGTTTCATACATTTGTTGATATCAGCGCCATCTAGTGAAACACGGTGATGAATCTTATAGTAACTGTGTGATGGTATAATCCCCGTCAACTGGTAATACGCCTGGCGGCCATGATTTTAACCACAAAAACGAAAAACAATTGTAATATTTTATATACCTAGACCTTATCTTATTGAAAATAATAATTTAATATAATATATTTGATTTTTCTTATTTCATTTTAAGTTGCGGATCACGTCAACGTGGATGTTAATGTGACAAGGTTCCAGCGCATTACCAATTGACGGGAATAATATGTGCGGCGTACGGTTGATGCTGCCGCGATAACTGTTATGTTATGCCAAATCATATTATGACTTAAAAAAAATTATGCGAGCGAAATTGTACCCGAAAAAATCCACATCAAAGTACACTTGTATCGGCTGTGGTTTATGTGCGGATTACCACAGTTGGAAATTCGCGTGTAGCATAAGTTTTACGAAAGTTAGTCGCACATGACGATATTAAAAATTGGATGCAACATACAATTGTTAGTTCAGGCAATGAACGCTCAAAAAAAGTTATAGAGGGAAAGGCGTGGAACACAATTTTTGACTTCGTGACTTTGTTTGGACCTGTTAGGAGGTGGACATATCAAAAGTCCCGCCCGTAGCCCCTATGCCGGGGGGAGGGGTGGGTTTGAAGGTCCCATTTTTCGGTTTTTCACATATATCTCGAAAACTATACATTCCAGCGGCATGAGTTTTTTTACAAAACAAAAGCTGGTTAAATTTGCTACATGTTTGATTCAGTATTTTTTTTTTATATCTTGTGTAGTTTTCGAGATATTCACTATTAAAAGACCGTAACTTTATCTTTAATATATAAAAGAAGAAACTGATTGGTGACTGACATATCAACGCACAGGCCAAACCGCTGGGTCTAGAGTCTCCAAATTTGGCACATAGGTTCCTTATGAGGTCTAGGGGTGCACTAAGAAAGGATTTTTCAAAACTCACCCCCTAAAGGGGTCCAAAGTTTCAAGAAAGGTCCAAAGAAACGGAGGTCCAAAGTTTGTATGAAAGTCCGTCAGTTTCGAAGCAAGGATCTTCAAATTTTGTGTTTAGGCTGACGATTAAAAATTAATATATATGTGTCCCAGAGTTTTTGAAAATTCTTCTCCCGAAGGGGTGAAAAGGGGGATGAAGTTGTGCATAGAAAATGCGATTATGATAGAATATGCCTGTTTAGGAAAGCGATAGGTTCGTTTGAGCTAACACCAAAGTAAGTAGATATCCACCTACAAACTTTCAGTTATGCAACCTCTACAGAGTTTTTCGAATCATCATCAATCAAAAAATATTATTTTTCCTAAATTACAGATATTCAGAAGCGGATATCTCAAAAACTATACAAGATATCGAAAAATTTTACATAATAAATCTTGTCTTAAATTTAATCAGCTATCATTTTATAAAAAAAACTCATGTCGCTGGAATGCATAGTTTTTGAGATATATCTGAAAAACCTAAAAATGGGATCTTCAAACCCCCCCTCCCCCCCGGTATAGGGGCTACGGGCGGGGACTTTTGATATGTTCACCTCCTAACTGGTCCAAACAAAGTCACGAAGTCAAAAATTGTGTTCCAATCATTTCCCTCTACACCTTTTCGTTTACTGGGCTATGTATGTTTATATTATTATAAACCTATTTAGTCACAATACTTATTTCATAAATAAAATAACTGTTAATACGTATTATCAGTAAACATGCGTGGCTCATGCTATAGTTAGCGAAGCATGCACCAATTGTTTTGTAATAAAGGAATGATATGCATGCACCAATACAAGGTCAGCGTGCTTAATCACCGAGTCAATAGCCGCCAATGATAAAACAAAGAAGCATTATATTTGGAAAGTACGAATATATGCACTAAGTTATGCATTTGTTTCATAAATAAATAAATAAGGGGCCATCCATAAATTACGTCACACGTTAAGGGGAGGGAGGGGGTCGACGAAGTGTGACATTCTGTGACAAGGGGGTGAGAGGGGTCCTAAATTTCGTGACGTCACATTTCAAAATCATTTAAATCGAATTAAACAGAAATAAAACAAATTTCGGAACTGCTGTTTTAGTTCAATGATTACTTCTAGATATAAAATTGTAAAATATGTGACGTAACACTAGCGAGGGGGGTCACACAAATGTGACCAGCTGTGACAAGGACGGGGGAGGGGGTCAAAAATCATGAAATTCGTGTGACGTAATTTATGGATGGCCCCTAAGTAGTAGGTATGAACCTCTATACTAAAAAAAGTTGGGAGTTACAAGTCGTGATAAAGTTTGGCCACATGATAGAAACTGATCTGTAGGCTGTTTCTAACTAATATTGAGCTGGGCCAAACTATCCTTACATACAGTTCCATACGGCGGCGGGTTGAATAGCGCACTTTTCCCGGCTTCATTCTAAAAACTATAACAATTCAGGTTTAGCTAATAGGTCAAATGTGGTATCATTTTCGGATAAATCAATAACGTAGAACTTATTTCTGAAATAAAAAAAATCAATTTATTAAGCAGTTTCTGAAAAATTACACATTAACCAACATTTTTAAACTTAATTTTTTTAGTTTAGGTATTGGCACTTGTTTCAGTATTTTCAAAAAAACTACTTTAAAGAAGCGTTTTTCAGGTTAATTTGTAAATGTTTTTGTTATGCTAACTATATTTTATACAATTTGAGCCTAACCCAAGTAGTTTAAGTCCATTGTTTGCGGACATACAGCTAGTCAAAAATATGCATTTTTCACGAAATAAAAAAGATTTCCGTTTCGTTCAGAAACATTTTTCAGGTTTTTTGTTTATATTTCTGTAAAGTTAATTAAATTTTCTACAATTTGAGCTTAATTTGAGTAGTCTAGGTCTATTGGTTGCAGAGACATAACTGGTTAAAAATGGGCTTTTTATTGAAATTAATTGAAAAAATCTTATCTTTGACTAGCTGTGTCTTTGCAACCAGTAAACCTAGACTACTCAAATTAGACTCAAATTGTAGAAAATTTAATTAACTTTACAGAAATATAAACAAAAAAACTGAGAAATGCTTCCGAACAAAACGGAAACCCCTTTTATTTCATGAAAAAATGCATATTTTTGACTAGCAGTCTCTCCGCAAACAATGGACCTCAACTACTTGGGTTAGGCGCAAATTGTATAAAATATAGTTAGCATAACAAAAACATACTACAAATTAACCTAAAAAACGCTTCTTTACGGTAGTTTTTTTGAAAATACTGAAACAAGTGCCAATACCTAAAATAAAATAAAAAAGTTTAAAAATGTTGGTTATTGTGTAATTTTTCAGAAACTGCGTAATAAATTGCATTTTTTTACGCCAGGAATAAATTCTCCGTTATTGATTTATCCGAAAATGATACTAAATTTGACCTATTAGTTAAACCTGAATTGTTACAGTTTTTAGAATGGAGCCGGGAAAAGTGCGCTATTCAACCCGCCGCCGTATGGAACCGTATGTAAGGATAGTTTGGCCCAGCTCAATATTAGTTAGAAACAGCCTACAGATCAGTTTCTATCATGTGGCCAAACTTTATCACGACTTGTAACTCCCAACTTTTTTTTGTATAGAGGTTCATACCTACTAAAGTACTCTTTATTCTAGTTAGTCTAGTTTATCCAGTTGTTAATGAAGTTTTAGTGCTTTATAAAGCTGACTACCCCAAACGATAATATATTCAGGGTTATTTGTAAAACACCAACAACCTCGCAGGAGTAGATTACTATCATCATAAACAACTACATTTTTTTCTACGACTTTACCGAAAACAGACAAAAAAAACCGGCCAAGTGCGAGTCGGACTCGCGCACGAAGGGTTCCGTACCAAAAAACGGCAAAAAAATACGTTTGTTGTATGGGAGCCCCCCTTAAATATTAATTTTATTCTGTTTTTAGTATTTGTTGTTATAGCGGCAATAAAATAAAAAAAAAAATAAATAAAATAAAATATACTTTATTGCACACACAAAAAGAATTACAGAAAGAAGGAAAGTTACAGAGAAAAAGCATACAAGAGGCGGCCTTATTGCTAAGCAGCAATTTCTTCCAGGCAACCCTTGGGTGAAAAATAAATAAATAAAGATAGGACTATAAGGGGAGTGGGGTGCAAATATTAAAAAAGGAATAGTGCATTTGAAAGTAAATATATCTATAGGTAAATACAAATAAACTAAAGGAGAATTAAATAAATAGTCAGACAGAATAAGAGGAAAGGAAATAACTTCTAACTCTATCTCGGAAGGAATTAAGAGTCTGAGCTTTCCTGATATCCTCTGGAAGAGAGTTCCATAAGCGAACAGCATGGACAGTAAAGGAATAAGAAAAGAAACCGGTGGAGTGTAGTGGGATACTAAGGGTAAGATTTGAAGAAGATCGTAGTCTACACTGCGAAGAAGAAGAGAGATAGGAGAAACAGGCTTTAAGATAAGGTGGTGAGGTTGGAAGGAAAAGTATGGAGTAAAGGAGCGTAAGAGTGTGTAAGTCCCTGCGCCGGCGAATAGGAAGCCAGTTCAATTTAGAACGGAAGTGAGAAACATGGTCAAATTTGCGAAGATTAAAAATGAACCTGATACAGACATTCTGTAGTCGTTCAAGTTTGTCAAGAAGTTGCTCTGAAAGATCAGTGTAACAGACATCAGCGTAGTCGATAATAGACAGCAGTAGAGATTGCGCCAGAGTGATTTTAGTGTTGGTCGGCAAGAAATTTCGAAGTCGGTTGAGCGACCCATATGCAGCAAATACTTTTTTCCTTACTGACTCTATCTGTGGTCTCCATGACAGATGCTGGTCAAAGACAATACCAAGATTCTTAACAGATTTCGAGTACGGGATTGTAGTGCCATCAAAGGTAACCAAAGGAAGCTCATCAAAATCGATCCTCGAAACGTAGTGAGGATTGCCAATAATTATGCATTGAGTCTTAGCTGGATTAACAATTAAACCAAAGGATTTACTCCAGCTACGGATTAGTGCAAGATCCGAGTTGGTAACAGCTACTGCACGTGAAAGTTCTGATAAAGGTGCCTGTGTGTATATTTGCAAATCATCCGCATAGAGGTGATAGGAACTTGAAATTGAATCTGAGATTGAATTTATGAAGATTGAAAAAAGGAGTGGAGATAAGACGCCACCCTGAGGAACGCCGGCACAGATATCGCTCCACCCGGAGAAAGAATCTCCAATGCGGATGCGCTGCCGTCGCCCTAGCAGGTAACTTTGAAACCAATCAATTGCAGCTGGAGATATGTTCAGAGAACGTAAAACACCAAGAAGGATGTCAAAATCCACAGAGTTAAATGCATTACTAAAATCTAATAATGTCAGTAGTGTGAGTTGTCGATTATCCATCCCCTGGCGTATGTCGTCAGCTATCTTAATTAACGCTGTAGAGGTGCTGTGGCCTTTGCGGAAACCAGACTGAAGAGGATTAAGGAGATGGTTAATATTGAGATAGTCCGTAAGCTGTCTGTGAATAAGTTTTTCCAGGACTTTGGAAAGGAAGGGAAGGATAGAAATTGGACGGAAATCAGCAAACAAGGTCGGTTTTGATTTTTTGGGAAGAGGAATAACATTCGCGTCCTTCCAGGAATCAGGAAAGGTACCAGTTGTAATTGAAGTATTAAGGATATGGGTTATGATAGGAGTAAGGATGTCAAGGATGGGGAGGATCATTTTACGGCTAATGGAATCGGCACCAACAGCAGAGGAACTAATAGACAAGATTGTTCTCTTTACATCACAGTGTGAAAATTTCAACTTTCTAGCTATTACGGTTCATGAGATAGAGCCTGGTGACAGACAGACAGACGGACAGCGGAGTCTTAGTAATAGGGTCCCGTTTTTACCCTTTTGGTGCGGAACCCTAAAAATTGACCCTAAAAAATGTCCGAACAGCTGATCGAGTTTTGAATGAAAAGAAGATTTTTTTTTGTCTGTTTTTGGAAAAGTCGTAGCACGAATGTTGTATAATGATGTTACTAATCTACTCTTGTGAGGTCGTTGGTGTTTTACAAATAACCCTGTATATTGTTAAGTATGTACATTTATTTTACATTAGTAAAACACAAAAAAAATGAGAAATTAATATGTAGCTTTTCCTATTTAACCAATATGAATAAATGGCTACTGATTAATAGCATATTTATTGGTCTACTCAACATTTTATAGCAAGGGTGGCCAACCTTTTCGACACTTGGGCCAAAATTCGGAAGTATAATTTTACCCCGGGCCGCACTACCAAACTTTATGTATAGTGCGCGCCAGATAAGTCTGACTTTAAAAATGTGCCACAAGGTAACAGACGGCGGGCCGCATGTGGCCCGCGGGCCGCGGGTTGGCCACCCTTGTTTTATAGCTTCATTTTCATCACATCAGTCAAAAGCACACGTCTACTGCTAGACATGACCATCAGCCATTTTAATGTCCCCGTTGCTGGGGCACAGGCCTTGCTTATGGGTGGACAAGGAGGATGGGCCATAACCCACCACGCGGGCCCAATGCAGATTAGTGGGTGTTAACGACTGCAAATGCACCCAGGACCAACGGCTTAACGTGCCTTCCTAAGCACGGAGGAGCTCGAGATAATACTTTTTTATCTCACCCATCCCATGACCGACCCTTGCGAAAGTTGCTTAATCTTTGCAATCGCTGGGCCAGACGCTAAACTAGTGTGCCATCGAGCTCTCTGTTGGCATAGTCATACCTTTTTTATTTTTTTATTTTATTTTATTTATTTAGGACAACAACAGCACAATCATAATAAAATTAACTATGAGGTAACTTACAAATTTATAAGGCCAATTATAGTTATCCGTGATATTACATGGCGAAATTTAGTTAAAAGCAGACATTTTCAATTAAGTAAGTTTGAGAAAAAAAAAACACATAACAAAAACAATCAATACTTAACCGACAAAAAGTTATAATTGGTGAGGTTGATGCACTGACCTGCATATATTTACACTGTACAGGCTTATGTCAAACTGTTTTTGTGCCTATTTGATTTCCGCCATTTTGGCGCTGTAGGACGTAGCGTGAGCATAGCGTGAGGGACATGGTACTAAAGTTTGAAGTCTGGAGAGACCATCACGGCAACCATTTTCATATTGTACGTCAAAATTAGTTCTTTAGACGCACGCTAGTGGCGTTTCAAATAGGCACAAAAACTTAGCTGTCAAATCATACAGACAGCCAGTCCAGTTAAATAAAAAAAATGTTTTTCATGTCAGTGGGTTGATGATATAAGATACTATAAATATATGCAGGTACTAGAATCATTATATTAAGCTTATTACGATAAAAAGGTCTTACCTTCACACCCCCCACTACTTCTTTTCGACTGATTAAGCTTCTTATCAGCGTACGCGAGCCACCTGTCTCCCAAAGCCAAGGGGTTGATAGGCATGCTCCCCCCCAGGGGGCAGGGGCACGGGTAGCACGTGGTGATGGCCACACGGTCCTCTAGCGTCGCGGCGTCGAATACTGCGAACCGCTCCGAGAATGACACCACCACTGAGCGTTTGTTTGCTAGCACATCTAAGATGGGGTTCTTGAACTTGATGCTTTTTACCTGTTGAAGTTTATTAAATTAAAGTCCTTTCGCTTAGATAGTGTCGCCCTTTTATCGCGCCGCGTAAAGGCACGTGCCGCTTCTTGTCAAAGGATGCCGCCGCATAAACAAAGGATACCGCGTGCGACGTACACCCGCAAGTAAATTTGGAATTTGACAGTTTACATAGATAAGTGCTGTGGTGAAAGGTTGTGTTTCTTACCGGTATTCCTGTCTCTGAACACAAGTGCTTGCGGGTGTACCGACACTATCTAAGCGAACGGACTATACTGATACATGTATGGCATATAGGGACTAATATGATGAAAAGGTTCTGTGCAGTTGTTTTATCTCACGAAAGCGCGTCGGCTATGAATGTAGTTAGGCGTGCACATGCACATTGTTTGAGTGTGCGTTACCTCGAGAGCGCTCGTTATTCGCTCGAGCGGCCACGCACACTAAAACAATGTGCATAATTATATACGCTTAACAACATTTTTATAGCCGATTGCCAGATAATACAAGCGCCATCGTGAGATAAAACATCTGTAATACCTAATTTAGAATTTATTTAGAATTTAATTTAGATTTAGAATTTTTAAATTAATACCTAATTTAGATTTAGAATTATTACAAGTATTAGAACTAAACATGTATCATGTCAATGTGAAGTATAATGTGCCATCATGTGTACAGTCAGCACCAAAATGATCTGAGCTTTCAAACCTACCAAAATACCTAAACAACAAAAATCAACTTTATCTTAAGATATTACGTTACGATACACTCTCGTTTGTTCTCAGACTTGAGATAAGGTTGATTTTTGCTAAAAGATTAGCTATTTTGGTAGGTGTAAATGCTCAGATCATTTTGGCGCTAACTATACACGGTTAACTTTTTAGAGCAGGGTTTCTCAACCAGTCGGGCGCGCCCCCCTTGGCGGGCACGGCCAGTTTTAAGGGGAGGCGCGAAGCATTTGATAATTTCTAAATTACGACTTTCATAAAATAGACTGAGCGTGAAGATTTTCGTAAGTCGTTAGAGAGTTACGACTTCAAAATGGTTGAGAAAGTTTAAGTTTCTTCAAAATATAATTGAAATAAGTAATAATTGGGCATTTATTGACTTAATAGAACCCACCTGTTCACCACCCCTGATGGAAATGAAGCTAAGAGAGCAAAAAGTGGGTCCTGGACTAGCGGAGTCACACAGGGCGATGAGGGGCCTCTTCGATGCAAAGCAGTCGCCGTGCTGCGGGGTAGGCAGTATACGGAGCACCCTCACTGTGCCCTGCCGCCACGACAGGACCTCCTGCGCCTCGCCGCTGGGCGGCACCAGCCACACTTGCACCCCCGACCCGTACCCGAGGATTAGCAGGAGGGGGGTTATTTCGTTATCGCCGTCTCCTTCTGGAGTAGGTTCGTTGATGTCTGCTGTTTCGAACCTAGGGCACGAAAAAAGGTTATTAACATATAATTCTATAATTGAAAACTGTAAGGCATGTTCATACTAAAGTCTTGTGTTTATTGTTGCTACTTTTATATGCTGTTTGTTTTCCGTGAATATAAAATATAAGTTACCAATTTACGGCCGATTTCAACCCTCATTATTCTACGATCTACCGACGAGGCTCTCCCGGTGGATCAACTAACTTCAGTAAGAAATGGACATACTATGGATTTGTTATTAAGCAACTGTTGTTATTTTATTTCCCGCGATTCAACAGAAATATCTAGGCAACAAACCTTTAGTAAGCCTATCTCTTAGTGAGGATAGGTTATTGAAATCGACCGTACGTCAATGATTGCCAAAAACTTAAGATTCAATTTGTAATGAGAATTATAAAATAGTAATTTAATTATTGTTAGGACTCTTTTTACCTATTCTCTGCAAACCATTGATTAGCAGACAATGGATTTTCTGTTGTGCCTAGCAGCTGATGGTGTCAAGAATGCTGAGATCTAAAATACCCTAGATAACGCTTCACAAAATAAACAGCACGCAAATGTGGCACCAACTGATAAAACAAAACGCTTTTAGAATTTTTTAAATTTGAATCCACACATGAATATTTTTATCTTTGTAAAAATTACTATTCTTTCCATATTCAACTTTAAATGGTAAGAAACAAAGAAGAGAATACTTTGTACATAATAACAACCCAGTTTGAAAGCGGTGTCTTATTTCGAGGTGCCGTTTTTGAGACTGACCGTAAATCTAGGGTATTCTTGATCAAAGCAAGAATGGGTCTAAAATGTATACTAAAAGTGAAGTAAAACTTATAAAATTTAACTAACTGCTTCTTCTTATAGTTTCTTTAGGTTGGCTCTTCAAATAGTAATCCAATTTACTTATTTTGTAACAAAAATAAATAAACCTTAATACATCTATTTAAAACCCCATTTAAATCAACAACACAAATCAAAATACTTATGGTATGTTTAGGTAGTACCAGGGCTCTGTTACTCTGCGCGTCAGTATGAAGCGCTCGGCTTTCTCAGTGAGGACCAATTTCATACGCCCGAAAAGATAAAAGCTACGCGATAGAAAGAGAGGCAACTACTAGGTGAATATAATGTAGGGAAGGGAGCGCTATGCAACCTGAATTGAACTTTATTGTGACAGAGCAAGAGTAGCTATTTATTTAAATGACTTGATAACTTCTGTAAGCTAGTACTATTATCTATTCGGCGGTAGTAGACACTGACCTAGCCCATTGTATGACGTCCTTGGGGTCTAGATTGGAGGAGGAGGACAGCGTGACGTCATTGATGAACCCGGAGACCGCGTCGATGATGGTGCGGTCGCTCGGCGGCTGCGACGGCACGGTCAGCGGCCCGCCAGACCGCGCGTGGCGCGGCGACTCCGCCGACATTATTGTTTAACCTGTGGATTGTTTATGACATTGACGAGAACGGGAAGTTAGCATTTACATTGTCGAAAGAAATGTAAATACTGTTCCCAAGAATGCAAGGAAAGTTTTCTTTGTAAAAATGAAATTAAATTGGTTTGTGTGACCAGTCATTAAGCCATTAAGTTTCGTAAAAGTAACACTAGACGATGAGAATTTGGAATAGCTGTACTTAATTGAGAATTAAGAATTGAAATTAATTCCCCGCAGTGTATTTCAAATTTAGATTGTGATGAACCAGCCACCGTGGAATAGTGGAACGCCCCGCAGAGCATAAGTGATGGTGCTCCCACACAGCAGTTATATAACACATTAACACAATATCATTCTACAGTGTGTAACATTTTGCTATAAAATGTAAGAGAAAAAAGTTAGAGAATGTTGCATAACATTTTTTATATAACATCACCCTGAGAAAATATAATTGTTACATAATACAAATCTAGGAGAGATTTATTTCATGTAACAAGGTACCCCTATGGGAGAAAACTGTATGTGTATATATTATGTATGTATAATACATACAAACATTCCCTGTGTCAAAATTCCTTGTTGATGTTGGCTCAGAAATCTGATAAAGTATCAGATTTCTGAGTCAAGGACTTGGTGTGCAAATTGCAATCCATATGACCACAGAGAACTTACAGATTCTATGTTTAAAATATTATACAGCTCGCAAATGCACTACAACCACTGACGTCCATTATAATGGACGTCAGTTACTACAGCATTCAAATGTATCAATATAATTATGTTTCAATTTTAGAATAAGGTTTCAATAGAATACAGCTTTCAAATGTAGGTTATGACATTTATAAGTTTTATTGCTGATTATACATTTATATAATAGTCTTTATTAGACGTCTATTATTATCTACAATCTGAACTCTAGTTTTTGTTGATATTACAAGGATGTTGGTACAGCTCATGCAATTTATCTTGAACTCAATGATAGACAATGAGGCTTGCACACTAAACATTTTTGACTTAAAATTGCTGCTGCGCTATTTAAAGTGCTACTTAAAGTCACATGGTCCCAAAATATGGATCAAGTTATTTTGCACGGGCTGTATAATTTTTTTGATTAGTTTCCGAACAAATAAGTATCAAAATTTCCTCCCAATATATTATATGGGTATTTTATTAAGTTATTTATGTAGCCGAGTTCAATCTTTGCCTGAGTTAAAAGAACAATGACCACCTCCCATACAAGTGTTGACCTGCCAAATAACTTTTTTTTAAATGGATGTCTAATGATACTAAAATCATACCTATTTTTTTAAAATAGTTAATATACCAGCGCTTATAAGCGCTTACCTGCGCCGGTCCATTTTAGTATAGCGAAAATATAATATAATACACCGGGATAAGGTCAATTTTAGCATAGCAACCTGCGTCAACCTGCATCAACCTGCTTTCTCTCTGTATACGGCCTTAGGTAGGGTTGCCAGGTCGTCTAACCTAATAGCCGGACAGACCAGCCAGTTTGGCCGGACATTTGGGTAAAAAAGCCGGACACCCTAAATTATTAAGGATTTTGTATCTTAGTAATAAATACGACAAATTGTTTTTACGTAAAACTAGGCTTTTTTGACCATATACCAAAAAAATCTTAAATTCTAATGAAATAAAAAAAATAGAATAACAAATCAGTCTTTTACTACTAATCATTCAATAATAATATTATTTCTCAAGGGAAAACACAAAATTAAAATTAAGAAAACAAAATTAAACAAAACAAAACTTCTAGTTAGTGCATAAGTGAGTGGTAAATGTGAAAAGCCTAACAAAATCCGGACAGGCCGGACACCATTTAATTTGGCCGGACACTCAATTAAAAAGCCCGCCTATGCCCGGCTAAAGCCGGACGCCTGGCAACCCTATGTGTAGGTAATGGTAAAATCAATATATTATGTTCTAGTTGTAGTTATTGTTAATCTTAATTATTTAAAGTCAATAATTATCAAGTGGTAAAAAAATAATCTAAATAAATAAGTAAATAGTAAACCAACCAACAATGTTAATTTAGTTTGCTATGCTAATCAGTACCTATGTAACAACAGTAACTGTAGGTAGGTAATTAACAACACAAACTGCAGACAATTACCAATCTAAGTAATTAAAGGTTTTTTTAGATAATTGTGTTGTCTTTATATTATTCTAAATAGTGCCATCAAGCAGTCATATTTTACTTAAAAAATTAACCAACATAAAATCATGAATAAATTGCACAACATTTCTAGCAAGTTATGGTATCAAGATATTGATGATAACGTAGGACCAAATCATATATTTTGTAAACAACTTTTTAGAGCAGACATTATGCATAATGTTGTTATTGATTACATAATTTTAAAGTCAGATTAATCTTACACTAACTAATAAATATTCAATAATCGACTGTAGAATCGTATGTTACAATGTTGTTGTGGAACAGCTGGCAGCCTGATAAAATGTATAATACGTAGGTATGTTTAGAAGGTATAAAGACAAGGGGCCGAGGACAAAGGAAATCGATGCACCAGTTCATCTCGAAACTATAGTGCAAACAAACCACAAATGAATTATATAAACAAAATATATAATTGGCATCTTTATAACTTACCTTTTTTTTAAATAAATCCTTATAATAGCTCCATTTTATGATTAAAAATGCAACTGCGTCGTTACTACTGGCTGGCAGTCAAAACAATGACGTCACACGAATATAAAACAAAAGTTCAACAAGACATCACTTTCATACGCCCGCAATCATTCGATTTTCCAAATCTTAACACGTTTTAATAAATAAATTGCGAATAAATTAAAATTATATACAAAATATATACAACGATTCACGAAACAGATGATTTGAATGACAGACAATACTATACTCACTCGAACACTTCTACATGTGTGTGTGTGCGCGCCCAAATGCGCGTCATAAGTTTAATCTGTGTGAGTGAGGGCGTGTACGTACACAACCACAAACACAAGGGACGCCATACCACAGAATATAATACAATACCTAATAGCACTGTGATAATAGTACCATACTGAATGTTGAACGCACCTTTACAATATTATTGTGATCTGTGTTCCCTATTTCAGCGTATATTCAGTGAACAAACAAATTAAATTAAATTTGATTTGCCTAACTTAACATTCCATTACGATTACATTATCAAAACAATGAGCTAGTCATTAGCGTATAGTTGGCAGCCTCACCATGGAATTAGAAGGTTTTGACTA
This sequence comes from Agriphila geniculea, assembly GCA_943789525.1. Classification (NCBI taxonomy): domain Eukaryota; kingdom Metazoa; phylum Arthropoda; class Insecta; order Lepidoptera; family Crambidae; genus Agriphila; species Agriphila geniculea. Next base: position 22,335,296 of record OX038878.1, read on the forward strand.
GGTCAAAAAATTGTTAGTAAATAGTTATAAATAGTGAACTATAGCATATAAATAGTGATACTATGGCTCAAAAGATATTTGAGTATCTTGGTGAGGCTGCTATCTTGACGTCAAGCTGGCAGACACCTTAAGAAATACAGTTCGTATCAATGTGATTTATATGCCAAAAAATTGTTAGGAAATAGTGAATCGTATACGCAAAATTTCAATAATATTGCTTCAGTACAAGCCGAGATATTACGATCTCAAAGTGGGCTGCTAACTTGACGTTTCTGGCAATGGCGATTCCAGAGAAACGGGTACAAGTTATAAACAAATAAATATATCAAAAAATTGTTAGTGAAATTGTGATTCTTACGATATAAATAAAAAAAGAATTCTTCATTGCTATTTTCTAAAAATCGAATGTTAACTTCTACATAGTACTCTGAATATAGGCTGTCGATCAATATTGAACTTTGCTCCACAGTGATAAGGTTTAAACTTAATTGCAATCATGAGGTGAGTACTATCAAGCAAAAAAGTGAAATTTATATTTTTTGACTGTGTCAATAGTCATATCCTCGGTTCAAGGCTATTGATTTGGTATAAGTAAACAAATATTTTTCTACCCACTTTTTTTATTTTTTAGAGTATTGACACAATCAAAAAATTTTTGATTAAATCTCATCAAAAAAAATTTGGTCGTTTAATACTCTACTCTCAGTTCATTTATTTAGTTTAGGAAAAACTACTAATATTTTACTACCAATTAGGTACCTAACGTTAAAACTATAACTTAAAGGGAGGAGTCTAATGAAAATACCCTAACATGTAATTTTTTGAAAATGAATATTTTGTATTTTTTTTTAGTAACAGAAACTTTTACGTTAGGTACCTATTTGGTGAGATTTATAATGAAATTAGTAATCAGTAGGTAGGTAAGTAGGTAGGAAGTAGATGATATAAGTAGAAAATATTTCTAGTTTTTCCCGATTAAATAACTAAATAAATGAACTGAGAGTAGTATTACCACAGCCGAGAGATAGTCTTCATACAGTCGGCCATCGGGCGTCTAGACAGAGCAATCGTGCGGGGTGGTGCGGTATAGAAGGGGGGTGGGAGGGCCCGAGAGCCCATACTTTGGCAATGTATGCATCTCGGGCCCTATCCCGTCAGAGCTTACGCTTCTGATTGGGTTATATTATATTATATTGAAAGTAGTGTTTGTAATTTTTTGATGTTGGTGTCATGAAAAAGTGTTTTTGGCACGATTTTGATATTAGATTTGGAATTCAAAATGGCGGCCGCACATTGACGTATTTGTTGATATTTGTGTATTTTTGTTTGATTATTGGGCCGATTTCGATGAAACTCGGTTTTTGGTAGTAATTTGGCATGAAAACAGCAACGCAATGTTAAAAAAAATAAAAATTCAAGATGGCGGCCAACTTTTTTGTTTGCGGGCCGATTTCGATGAAACTCGGTTTTTGGTAGTATTTTGACAAGAAAACAGCAACTCAATGTTAAAAATGCAAAAAATTCAAGATGGCGGCCAACTTTTTTGTTTGCGGACTGATTTCGATGAAACTCAGTTTTTGGTAGTATTTTGGCAAGAAAACAGCAACGCAATCTTAAAAAAATAAAAATTCAAGATGGCGGCCAACTTTTTTGTTTGCGGGCCGATTTCGATGAGACTCGGTTTTTGGTAGTATTTTGGCAAAAAAACAGCAACGCAATGTTAAAAATGTAAAAAAACAAGATGGCGGCCAAATTTTTTGTTTGCGGGCCGATTTCGGTGAAACACGGTTTTTGGTACAATTCTGACAAGAAAACAGCAACGCAAAAATAAAAATATAAAAAAACCAAGATGGCGAACAACTATTTTGTTTTTGGGCCGATTTCGATGAAACTCGGTTTTTTGTACTATTTTGAGAAGAAAACAGCAACGCAATAATAAAAATATAAAAAATCCAAGATGGCGTCCAACTTTTTTGTTTGCGGGCCGATTACGATGAAACTCGGTTTTTCGTAGTATTTTGGCAAGAAAACAGCAACGCGATGTTAAAAATGTAAAATAATAATAATAATAATAAATAATGTTTATTTTCCAACTTTTTACAAAATTTGTAGTACAATCTAATTTATCCTACTTATTCTAGTTACAGTAAATATAACAGCTGGTACAATATACTGGGAAAACCCGTGTCATAAGTACCAGCAACCTTCCATTTGCACTATTAGATCAGAATTTTTAAGATAAATTACACTGAATACGTTAATAAGAAAATAATTTAAGGTAAGGTAATGCTAAAAATGTTGCTAATCTAGTTTATAAATACACAATTTCGAACGCAAATTGTATACTTTTTATACCACCATCATTTGCTTTATGTGATTATTAGATATAGATTTATTTTAATTTTTTATATAGATAAAGTAATTTAGCCCCTATATTTTGCTGTTTAGTTTTATTTGTATATAGTCTTAGTTTTAGTTTATAATATCTGGTTAAAGTTTTATTTAGTTTTAAGTAATTATCTTTCTATTTTGTTGAGTTTTAGTTTTAGATATCTCAGTTTTAGTTTACAATATATGTTATTAATTTTATTTAGTTATAAGTAGTAAACTTTCTGTTTCGTCATAATTTAGTCTAAGCAGCCATTTAGTTACTGTTTGTTTGCAGTGATATTTATTTAATTTGTGTATCGATAATATTTTATTGATTTTGTTGTACAGAAATGCACCAAGAAAGTAGTAGAAGCCTTTGCCAAAGCTGGTCTTACTTGCTGTTTGTATAGCCACTAGTGGTCTTCGCTTGTCACTTTGTTGTGGGTGTAGGTTACCACTAGAGGAGTGTTGTTTTAATATTATCTGCAGAATAAACAGTTGTCGAACCGTCAGGACCTCACAGATTGTATATAGGTCTGAAGTAGGGTAACGAAAGGGTTTAAATTTTATCACCTTTAGTACTGCTCGCTGTGCACGCTCCAATTTCAGCATATTTGTTTTCGACGTACCACCCCATACCAAGATACAGTAGCTTAAGACGGACTGGCAAAGGGCAAAGTATACCATCCTTATGACCTTGTCATCCGCAACGTGGCGAAGGTTTTTAAAAATGTATATGAGTTTGCGAATTCTGGATGTCATAATATCAATGTGGGGAGAAAACGACAACCTCTCATCTAGGGTGATACCTAGGTATTTAATAGACGTGGACCTAGAGAGCTTAGGACAGACACATTGTTGATTAGCGCTGTCATCATTTGCATGAGAATGTCTATGTGCAACAATAGACTGCTCAGCTATTGGTGGTATGGAGCGCAAGTAAAACGTCATATACTTGGTCTTGTCTACATTTAAAGTAAGAGTGTTGTCTCTTAGCCATTCTGAAACTCTGTCAAAGCTAGTTTGAGCAAATTGAAATGCGTCGCTCCAAGTTTCAGCCACAGTCACGAGCACGGTATCATCGGCAAAAGCGATTAAATTCGTGTTTTGTAAATTGATTTTACACATATCATTAACATATGCTAGAAATAATGTTGGTCCCAGGACACTACCTTGAGGAACGCCATACTCAATAGGTAGTTTATTACTAATGAGGTCACCAATTTTAACACATTGTGTTCTATTCTGCAGATAGCTCTGGAACAGTTTTAATTGGTTTCCCCTTACTCCAAGCGATTCCAGTTTGTCCAAAAGCTTGGGGATCGAGACCGTGTCAAATGCTTTTGCTAGGTCAAGGAAGGTAGCAATAACTTTCTTCCCTTTGTCCAAAGACTCGACCAATTGATTAGTCAGGTCATGAAGGGCGTCACTGGTAGACCTTTTCTCACGGAAACCATATTGGTTACCATGAAGAAGGCTATTCGATTCAAGGTGATTCTTTAAGCTGCCGTTCATGATCTTTTCTAATATTTTAGATAAGGAAGTCAGAACAGAAATTGGGCGGTAATTACTGACACGGTCTTTCTCCCCAGCCTTGTACACAGGATGTACGAGTGCTACTTTAAATAGTTCTGGAAATTCACCAGTAGCAATACACAAATTAAAAATGTGTGCAAGCGGCTTAGCTATTAGGTAAGCATACTGCTTAAGAAACCTTGTGGAAATTCCATCAATGCCAACTGCAGAGTCTGTTCGCAGAGAAATAATGATTCTGATGACTTCAGCCTCATCCGTTTCCAGAAGGACAAGAGAGTTGGAAATATGGTCTTTATTACTTTTGACAATGGGTTTTATATTTTTAAACTCCTTAGCCAATACTTTACCAACACTTACAAAATACTTGTTTATTTCATTTATAGAGGTCTGTGGAGTAGTTTTGATAAGTTCAGCAGCTGAGTTGTTGGTTTTCTTTGAACACGTAACCTCTGCAATAGCCTCCCAAAGCTTTTTGTTATTACATCCAGCATTCCGTATCTTTTCTCTTTCATACTCCCTCTTCAAACTCTTCAGTAGATTACCACAGTAGGCTAAAAATTCAAGATGGCGGCCAACTTTTTTGTTAGCGGGCCGATTTCGATGAAACTCGGTTTTTGTTAGTATTTTGGCAAGAAAACAGCAACGCAATGTTATAAATGTAAAAAAACAAGATTACATTTTTAACATTGAGTTGCTGTTTTCTTGTCAAAATACTACCAAAAACCGAGTTTCATCGAAATCGGCCCACAAACAAAAAAGTTGGCCGCCATCTTGAATTTTTTACATTTTTAACATTGAGTTGCTGTTTTCTCGTCAAAATACTACCAAAAACTGAGTTTCATCGAAATGAATGAAGAATGAAGTTTATTGGCCAATATCACACACACAAAAAAAACACAAACAGGAGAAATAGAAAAAAAAATATATAAACTAAGTTGGTACTTAAACTAATTTAAACAATAAAAATAGGGTGTGAGACGAGCCAACCAGGACCCTGCCTCAGCTTAATGCTGTTGTGATGAGAACATTGCTCACACCACAACAGCGCTGGTATTCTGACAGGGCCTGTACGAGATAACGTTCGTCGTAGGTACATATTTTTGCAATACGAAACAAAATAAAAACAAATCAAAATACAGAATACAAATAAATAGATTTACAAGTACTTACTTACGTCTAAATATGATGATCCGCCAAGCCAAAGAGCTGAAGATATTCCTTGCAAACAGTGCAACATATCGTGATGACGCTTCGCAACGTCCCCGACGCCGCACGCGCGACTTGAAATACCGGATTGTAAGTGGATATAAATAATTATGAAGCAATCGATGTTGACTGGAGCTCAAATAAGTACTTATTAAGGCGTTTTTTAAAAGTGACGATTGTTTTAAGGTCACGCAACGGCGGCGGGAGATCGTTCCAACAGCGTGTAGCTGCGAACCTGAAGGATCCACGAAACATCCTCGTACGATGTATTGGCGTCTCTAAGATACTTCTACAGGCTCTAAGCTGGTTACTCTTAGTGTGTTGAAACCATGTGAGCTTGTTATAAAGGTAAATTGGTTTGCCCGATTTAATGATACCAAACATTAAAGTTGCGAGATGTAACTTTCTACGGGCCTCCATTTTCAATATGTTAGAACTATTTAGGAACGGAGTCACATGTGATCGCGGTGGTATATGGAAGCAGAAACGCGCACAGGCGTTCTGCACCCGCTGTATAAGTTTAGCAGTTCTAGCCAGTAGGCATGAACCATATACAGTATCACAGTAATTTAGTTTAGATAATATAAGAGATTCGCAAAGTGCTACTCTGAGTTGCTCGTGTAGATAAGGACGTAATTTATAAAGGAGTTTTAGGCGATAAAAACAGTTTCGGACACACTCAGTAACATGGTTTTCAAAATTAAGGCGGTTATCCAGAGTTATGTTGTGATATAGCAGTGCGCAGACGATGTGGAAGCTATTTAGCAATGAAATAAACGCTTATTGAAATATAAAACAGACTTTTATTAACAACTGAGAAAAACTATTCGTGTAGGTACAAATTTTTTATATAGAGTGACATTTGACATCTAAAATATCAAATACAAAAACCCATGTAGGTTTCCAAGTAGGTTGCACTCGCTTGCTTTGCGATCTCCTTTAACACGCCCTCTAAAACAATGCAAGTGCAGACCTGACCTTCACAAAGGCGGGCTTCGGCAGTCCTTTGGTTATGACGTCTGCGATCTGATCTCTTGTTCCAATTCTTTTAACAAAGATCGCTCCTTCAGTCACAAGTTCTCGGACATAGAAGTGTCGGACGCGAATATGCTTCGTCCGCTTGTGGAATTCCGGGTTGTGTGCCAATCGTACCGCTGCTTCGTTGTCAACATGAAGAGTCGGCACACTCTTTTCCTTTGTCAGATCTTCAAAGACTCTCGTCAGCCAAACTAGTTCTCTGGCTCCTTCACTGGCGGCCACTAATTCCGCTTCAGTAGTGGACAGTGCTACTGAGGTTTGCCTTCTGCTTGTTCATGATACTGGACCTCCGGCATATAGGCATACTATTCCAGTGGTGGATCTTCCGGTAGTTGCATCGCCACCATAATTGGCGTCGCTATATCCTTCCAGTTCTGGCTTTGCCAAGGTCTTCGGCTTAAACTGGATCCCAAGAGACGTAGTTGCCTTTAGGTAACGGAGTATACGTTTAACTCTGTTCCAGTCACTTCTGTTTGGCTTTTCCAAGTTCCGTGATACTACGCCAACGGCATAAGCGATATCAGGACGAGTTGCGACCATGAGGTATGCTAGTGCACCAACAGCTTCGCGATAAGGGAAATTAATCTCATCGGTGTTTTCTTTCTCCGCGTCTAATTGTGTTACAGACGATTCTGCGGCGTCAATCGGCGTTGAGACAGGATTACTGTTAGCCATGTTAAAGCGTTCAAGTACCTTCTTTGTATATGCTTCTTGGTGGATTACAATCGTGCCGTCTTTACACTGACTGATCTCCATTCCTAAGTAGTAGGTCGCGGGCTTTGTCGTTATTTTAAGTTTAGTTTTCAGGTTCTCTAGGAAGTCATCGGCAAGCTGTTTGTCTGAAGCAGCCACTAATCCGTCGTCGACATATAAAGTAAGTAAGATACATTTCCCCCCTACTTTCTTTGTGTATAGACACGGATCTGCAGTACTCTGTGTGAATTCGAGTTCAGACAGTACTTTATGGAAACGATGATTCCAGCAGCGGGGCGCTTGCTTCAATCCGTACAAACTTCTGTTCAGATGAGATACGCGGGTAGAGCCATCGTGAAAACCTTCAGGTTGTTGCATGTAAAGCTCTTCTTCGAGCTCACCATAGAGAAAGGCAGTCGTCACGTCGAACTGTGTTAGGTACATCCTTTCACTTGCAGCAACACTTAATAGTGATCGTATGGTTGCAAATCTGGCTACAGGACTGTACGTTTCCTCGTAGTCTATTCCTTTGCGTTGTTTGAAACCTTTTGCAACCAGGCGCGCTTTGTATCTATCGATAGAGCCATCCGGGTTTCTCTTTATCTTATAAACCCATTTGCACGGTATGGCTTTTCGATCTTGAGGTTCTTGAAGGACCCATGTGTTGTTCTCTTTCAAAGAATCTATCTCTTTCAGCATAGCTTTGATCCACTCATCTTTATTTGGGCTCTTCATAGCTTCTTTAAACGTATTGGTTCAGCTTCTTTATCGATAAGTGCACAGCAGTCTCTGAATTTTTCTGGAGGATGAATGGTGCTCCTGTCTCGCAAGTTGTATCTAGGTTCTGTTTCTTCATCTTCTGAGTCAGATGAATTTCCTAAACTGGCATCGGCTTTGTCCACAGTTGTGCTCGGTGGTCTGGACATTTCACCATGATCGGGATTTTCCTCATCAAATTTAATAGATCTGTCTTCTATTATCTGCGGCACACGTCCTTGATAGCAGCGTAGATTTGTAAATGAGTTAGGGAACGGTCCGCATTCGTCGCTGTGTACAAGTTCGCCGGGTCTTGAAGCTCTAGGTCGGGTACCAAATCGGTGCGACTTGCCGAATATGCAACTTTCGCAGATGCTTTCATCTTGAGGAAGGTCTACTCCTAACTCCCGTTTTACAAATTGACGTACTTGACGTTTGTTCTGATGTACGAGTCGCTCATGGTAAAGCTGCGTTTTTGTTAATGTAAGATTCACTTCTAAGTTTCTGTTAGGAATGATACTCTTAACATTTAGTTTGTCTAAGCCTCCGCTTATGCTGCGTACACCCGTTAGTTTAACTTCGCCGCGTGTTGACATAGTGCAGCTCGTTGGTGTGGACTCAAACTTGCTTATTGAGTTGCAGTCATGAGCAGATAGAACAGAGAACAGGTTCTTTGTGATCTGTGGCACGTACCAAACGTCCTTCAGGGTGATCTCGTAAACTTTTCCACGTACTTCTGATTCGATGTTGATATTCCCTTTGCCTTTAGCTTGCATTGCATTGCCATTAGCCGTAGAGACGGTGTGCATCTGGTCAAAAGCTTGGAATGTTTGAAATAGATCTCCGCGATTGCTGACATGGCATGTTGCGCCGTTATCAACGTACCAGTTGACTGTATTCGATGAAGTCGTCGATACTTCATGGTCAGTTGTCAGTACTTCCGCTTGTAAGTACATCGATTCCACTACTTGAGATTCCTTTTGAGACGAAACAGAACGAGGCGTTTTACTGCTTTCGGAGGTTTGCCATCTTGAAGCCATCTTTTGCAATCCTTCACGCGGTGACCTTTGACGGAGGATGTTCCGTTCGCAATGGCTTCGCTTTCTTTATCCTCGGTAAGTCTGCCTTCGATTATATCGAGAGCGCGAGGTATGCCCTTGAGCACAATAAGCACTTTATACTTCCATGTATCCCAGTTACTTTTACCTTCGAGAGGTGCAATGTTGTACTTGAAAGTCGATTCCATCTTTCAGCTAAATTGCAGCAAAACCATAACCTGTTGTGATATAGCAGTGCGCAGACGATGTGAAAGCTATTTAGTAATGAAATAAACGCTTATTGAAATATAAAATAGACTTTTATTTACAACTGCGAAAAACTATTCGTGTAGGTACAGATTTTTCATATAGAGAGAGTGACATTTGACATCTAAAATATCAAATACAAAAACCCATGTAGGTTTCCAAGTAGGTTGCACTCGCTTGCTTTGCGATCTCCTTTAACAAGTTAAACCCAGATTTCTGCATTTATTCACACGAGTAATGACTTCGTTGTCCAGTTTTATATTGAGGCAAATATTATCAAATTTTTTAACCTTTTTGTTGGTACCTATTAACATTAATTTTGATTTCCTTGGATTAAGGACCAGATAGTTGGATTTGCACCAATCAGCTATTCTAGATAAGTCACTGTTGATCATTGTTTAATACTGTGGATGAGATCAGCGCTGTACAAGATATACAAAATTGGGCCAAGTATAGAACCCTGTGGAACTCCTCGCGTTACAGGGAGAAATGAGGAGTTTGATTTGGTACCATTCCTGTCCACAAGTTGCACATACTGTTGCCTTTCTGTCAAATAACTTTCAAACCATTTAACTGTAGCCGTGTCCACCCCATGATATGAGAGCTTGGATAAAAGTAGTGCGGTATTTATTGTTTCGAAAGCGCGTGAGAAGTCCAGGAGAACCAGAATGCTGACCTCTCCCTGGTCCTGAGCCGAGAGTAGGTTGTCAACCACATCAGCCATAGCAGAAGCAGTACTGTGTCCTTTACGGAAGCCAGATCGGAAGCAAGGCAATATCTCATTTTCTTCGAGAAACTCTGTGAGTTACAGACCACCCGTTCCAGTATCTTTGACAAGCATGGAAGGATGCTTATGAGACGGAGGTCTTGAAGAGACGTTGGGGAGCTCACTTTGGGTAAGGGTTTTACCACTGCTGTCTTCCAGGCATTAGGGAATGTACTTTCTGCCATAGATCTGTTGATTATAATAGTAATTGCAGGTAGGGTGTAAGGAAGAGACAAAAGAAGCATGTCCCGTGTTAACCCATCGCAGCCCTGAGCGTTAGATTTGAGACCTTTGATGATTTTGAGTATCTTGTCCTCATTTACAGGCTGCAGTGAAAGCGTTGCTGTGCCATATCTAAGGTACTCAAAATATGTAAGCTGTGATATTGACACATCATTTTGACCGGGTGCACAGAGAAAATGAGAGTTGATGGTGTCAGGATTATCGAAGCATGGAGGAAGTTCAGACTTTTTTCCATCTGGTAACACAGTGCTTTTCAAGTTTTGCCAAAGTTTTTTGGAATTCTTAATATTAGAGTTAATATGCCTATCAAAAAACACTTCTTCTCTTGTTCTATGGCTACAATCACGTTGTTCTTCATTTGAAGATAGCAATCTTTTTGTGATTTAGACTTCTCACAGTCTTTCTGTGATTTAGATTTGTTAGTTTTTAGAGCCTGCCGGTACTCGTCCCTAATATGCATCATGGATTTGACGGTGTCAGTGATCCGAGGGTGAGGAGGGTGCTTAAACTTACCTTTCCTTACTGGAGCATGCAGATTGAATAAATGTGTTAGACAAAATTGGAAATTCTCTACTAATATGTTGACATTTTTCGCTTTATGGAATGACTCCAGTCTATTTTGCTAAGATCAAACTCCCATAAGTGTTGAATAATATCTTTTATTGGCCTATATTCTACCTAACGGGGACATATCTTGTCTTTCTTTATTTTTAACTTGGCTGTGGCTATAGCATGACCTCTCACATCAGGGCAGTGTCCCACTGTTACCTTTAATGTGCGTATGTCTGTACAGATCAAGTCAATTAGACTTTGACTGTGATCAGTAAAATGGGTTGGATCAGTGACTACCTGGGTAAGGTTCATTGTCTCAAAGAACTGTGACAGCAACCGTGGCCCACCACCCCCAACCGCAAGTAGGTCAACATTGAAGTCTCCCAACAGGTCAAGGCTATCGCACCTATCAAAGGAGGTAATAGAGTCGGTGATGGCGTCTAGAAATATGGTAACATCTAGCCATAGCCGAAATCGGCCCGCAAACAAAAAAATTGGCCACCATCTTGAATTTTTATTTTTTTTAACATTGCGTTGCTGTTTTCTTGCCAAAATACTACCAAAAACCGAGTTACATCGAAATCGGTCTACAAACAAAAAAGTTGGCCGCCATCTTGAATTTTTTACATGTTTAACATTGCGTTGCTGTTTTCTTGCCAAAATACTACCAAAAACCGAGTTTCATCGAAATCGGCCCGCAAACAAAAAAGTTGGCTGCCATCTTTAATTTTTTTTACATTTTAACATTGCGTTGCTGTTTTCTTGTCAAAATACTACCAAAAACCGAGTTTCATCGAAATCGGTCCGCAAACAAAAAAAATGGCCGCCATCTTGAATTTTTTACATTTTTAACATTGCGTTGCTGTTTTCTTGCCAAAATACTACGAAAAACCGAGTTTCATCGAAATCGGCCCGCAAACAAAAAAGTTGGCCGCCATCTTGAATTTTTTACATTTTTAACATTGCGTTGCTGTTTTCTTGCCAAAATACTACCAAAAACCGAGTTTCATCGAAATCGGCCCGCAAACAAAAAAGTTGGCCGCCATCTTGAATTTTTTTTACATTTTAACATTGCGTTGCTGTTTTCTTGTCAAAATACTACCAAAACCCGATTTTCATCGAAATCGGTCCGCAAACTAAAAAGTTGGCCGCCATCTTGAATTTTTTACATTTTTAACATTGCGTTGCTGTTTTTTTGCCAAAATACTACGAAAAACCGAGTTTCATCAAAATCGGCCCGCAAACAAAAAAGTTGGCCGTCTTCTTGTATTTTTTTATTTTTAACATTGCGTTGCTGTTTTCTCGTCAAAATACTACCAAAAACCGAGTTTCATCGAAATTGGCCCGCAAACAAAAAAGTTCGCCGCCATCTTGAATTTTTTTAACATTGAGTTGCTGTTTTCTTGCCAAAATACTACTAAAAACCGAGTTTCATCGAAATCGGCCGGCAAACAAAAAAGTTGGCCGCCATCTTGAATTTTTTAATATTTTCAACATTGCGTTGTTATTTTTGTGTCAAAATGGTACCAAAAACTGAGTTTCATCGAAATCGGCCCATAAACAAAAAAGTTGTCAGCCGCCATCTTGGAACTTATTTTTTCATTATTATTTCCTAATTGAGTACTAATTTAACATTTATTTTATACTTATTTAGCCCTAAATTAGTAATGATTTACAATTAAATTATGATTATCATACATATAAATTCCTATAATTCCTCGCACTTATGATGAAAGAAAAAGAAAAAAAAGAGAAAATACTAAGAAAAACTTTTTCTTTTCCTTATTTTAAGAGCATTAAAAGAAGGAAAAGAGACAAATTTGAAAAAAATATCTTTACCTTCTAGAAAAAATGACAATAAATAATTCAAAGAATAAAACAAGAATTTTGAAGTGTCTATCTTATTTTTCCTATATATTTTTAAAATTCGAAAAGGCAAATTACATCGTGCCAACCCTTACACTTTTAGTCGTTGCGTCAACTGTCTAGACGAACGGCGGCTTTTGCGCCAACACAAAGGGCGATGTCCGACTGTAAGAAGAATACTCTCTAGGCTGTGCTATTACCGATGATTAGAGTAGTAGTATTAATTATTATTAGAGTATTACACAATCAATTTTTTTTTTTGATGAGATTTAATAAAAAATAAATTAAAAAAGTAAGTAAAAAAATATTTGTTTACTTATACCAAATCAATAGCCTTGAACCGAGGATATGACTATTGAGACAGTAAAAAAATATAAGTTTCACTTTTTTGCTTGATAGTACTCACCTCATGATTGCAATCAAGTTTAAACCTTATTACTGTGGAGCAAAGTTCAATATTGATCGACAGCCTATATTCAGAGTACTATGTAGAAGTTAACATTCGATTTTTAGCAAAATAGCAACGAAGAATTCTTTTTTTATTTATATCGTAAGAATCACAATTTCACTAACAATTTTTTGATATATTTATTTGTCTATAACTTGTACCCGTTTCTCTGGAATCGCCATTGCCAGAAACGTCAAGTTAGCAGCCCACTTTGAGACCGTAATATCTCGGCTTGTACTGAAGCAATATTATTGAAATTTTGCGTATACGATTCACTATTTCCTAACAATTTTTTGGCATATAAATCACATTGATACGAATTGTATTTCTTAAGGTATCTTTGCTTGATAGTACTCACCTCATGATTGCAATTAAGTTTAAACCTTATTACTGTGGAGCAAAGTTCAATATTGATCGACAGCCTATATTCAGAGTACTATGTAGAAGTTAACATTCGATTTTTAGAAAATAGCAATGAAGAATTCTTTTTTTATTTATATCGTAAGAATCACAATTTCACTAACAATTTTTTGATATATTTATTTGTTTATAACTTGTACCCGTTTCTCTGGAATCGCCATTGCCAGAAACGTCAAGTTAGCAGCCCACTTTGAGATCGTAATATCTCGGCTTGTACTGAAGCAATATTATTGAAATTTTGCGTATACGATTCACTATTTCCTAACAATTTTTTGGCATATAAATCACATTGATACGAACTGTATTTCTTAAGGTGTCTGCCAGCTTGACGTCAAGATAGCAGCCTCACCAAGATACTCAAATATCTTTTGAGCCATAGTATCACTATTTATATGCTATAGTTCACTATTTATAACTATTTACTAACAATTTTTTGACCTAGTCAAAACCTTCTAATTCCATGGTGAGGCTGCCAACTATACGCTAATAGCTAGTCAAGCAAAACAAGAAAGTATTACAAGTAGTACAGTAGCATGTTTTATAAAGAACGGGGTTTTGAACGGCGCTGCCTTTAATACTTTCAATTTTATTTCACTTCGTGTACAAAAGAAAGGAAGTTTTATTATTAAAACAAATAAGTAAGATGAATCCAAACGCTAAATTGGTGCTTTTGTTTTTGTTAAAAATTAGCATAAGTAAGTGTGAGTGTGAAACTTGTGAAAGGCCCAATGTATTGTTTATTTGTGTCGATGATTTACGACATCTACCGGAAACAGATGTGATATTACCAAATATTATGAAAATGGCGGGAAAAAGTATAAACTTCAAAAGTGCTTATGCTCAAGTGTGTGTTTTTTAGTTTTTTCCCATTTTTATTTCATTTTTGTTTGTTCCCCAATGATTTAATGTTTTATTTCAGCAAGCACTCTGCGCTCCTAGTCGCAATTCTATTTTGACTGGAAGACGGCCAGACTCACTGCGCCTATATGATTTTTACAGTTACTGGAGACAAACTGTAGGGAATTTTACAACATTTCCACAGTATTTTAAAAAGAACGGTTATCAGACATTTTCAGTTGGCAAAGTATTTCATCCAGGCCTAAGTTCTAATTTTACGGACGACTATCCTTACAGCTGGTCGCAAAAACCTTATCATCCACCAAGTGAGATTTACAAAGATGCTCCGGTTTGTGTAGATCCAATTACAATGAAACTTCAAAGTAATTTAATATGTCCAGTTAAAATTGAGGATCAGCCAGGACATACTTTACCGGACATAGAGTCCCTCGAATATGCATTAAAGATATTAACTCAAAGAAATAATTCAGACAAACCTTTCTTACTGGCTGTTGGATTTCATAAACCGCATTTGCCTTTGAAATTTCCCCGAGGATATCTGGGTAAGTTCCGATATTTGTGATTTAAGGCGCCGTACAACGTCAACACACACATTTTTGAGCGACAATTTCACACAGTTTTACTTGTTTGATACCCAAAAAAATAATGAAGTAGGTACCTAGGTACCTATAAGTATGCGATTGACAGAAACATTCTCAATAGAAAAAAAACATAAAAAGTGACTCCCAAAACCTCTAATAGTTTTTCGATGCTGTGCCATTGACTTGGCACATTGCCAGCCAATAATAAACCTAACGTATCTGAAAAAACAGCTTAGCTAACTCACAAGTTTTGTGATTTACAGTTTTCCAAAGAAATATATTAGGTACCTAGTTTTTACCATGAAAATCAGTAAAAAATTCATCTGGCTGGACATCACTGATGCCCAATGTTTCCGTATTTGCAAAAAAGATGGATAGATGGGAATCTTATGAATAAAAAGAGAAGGGAATCAATGAGAAAAGAGGTACATTATTTTTTTCTCGTTCGCAACTGGTTACGAACAAACGGTTTTGTATGCGACCGTGGGGACTGCACCGATCCCAATTCCTTCCAGCTTTATTACTTTTCTTCTTCTATTGTATACCCCTTACAAATCTTTATTATGATTATTTTCTTCTTAGATAAGGTCCCGTTGAGTAATGTGCGACTACCAAAGTATCCTTTTAAGCCAGAAGATTTGCCTCTAGTGGCATGGCATCCTTGGACCGATGTACGTAAAAGGGACGATATAAAACGGCTGAACATATCGTTCCCATTCGGCAGCATGCCAGCAGAATGGACATTGAAAGTCAGACAAAGTTATTACGCCTCGGCGATGTACATTAATGATTTGATTGGAGAGCTTATGAGACATGTGAACCTTAACAACACTATAGTGGTCCTTACAAGTGACCACGGTAAGTTTTTATTCCGCCTAACCCACAGTATACCCATTGCTCAAAAGAAAATAGGGGCAACTATGGTTTTCCATACAAATGAGCTAGTCTTATGGTCTCTGAAAGGTTTTTTCATATAAATTCAATCTAAGTAATTTGAATTTGATATTGTTCTTCTTCTTGAACTTACTATATAATTTCTCTATTCACCGTGTGTCAGAATTGAAAAATGTTATATTTCGCGTATTTTTGTATAAAACGATTTCTTTCTATTCTACTGGCACTGTCACAATACAGTAAATTCAGTACAGCTTTCGAACAACATTAAATTCAAATAAAATCAGCGTGGACCCTATTTTCTTTTGAGTACCTACATACTTGACTAAAAAATATATAAGGATATTTAAGATAATAATGCCACAAAATACTTATTGATGTTTTTTACAGGATGGTCATTAGGGGAAAATGGGCTATGGGCAAAATACAGTAATTTTGATGTGGCATTGAAGGTGCCACTATTATTTATAGTTCCAGGTCTTCACGGGAAACTTGTATCAACACCTGTAGAACTGGTGGACATCTTTCCAACACTGGTAGATTTAACTGGGCTTTCTAATAACATACCAAAGTGTCATAACAAACACAATTCTACCTTATGCTTTGAGGGCGAAAGTTTGGTCCCTTTGATGAAAGCGAATTCCATTCATAAACGCAATAAAAAGTATGCTATAAGCCAATACCCTAGGCCCAGTGTATATCCTAAAAATAATTCTGATAAACCACGCCTACATGATATTAACATAATGGGCTATAGTATTAAAACAAAAAGATACAGATATACAGAATGGATATCATTTAATAACACATTATTTACAAGAAACTGGAACAAAGTATATGGTTTGGAATTATATGACCACCTCATAGATCCGAACGAGTCACAAAATTTGTTCATGGTACCAAAATATAAAAATGTTATTGATAAGCTTTCAATATTATTAAGGTCAAAAGTGACTTTCTAAACTAATTTTCAAAGTTTTGCGAAACAACTTATGAAGAGTCACCGCTTTTTTCATGTCATGGGTACTCATGGGCGACATGCTCAATACAAGAGGCAGTTCAATGTCAACCAGGAAATTATAACTTCAAGATTTATAGGAGCCTTAACAGAAGTTCTGAAAGCGTTAACATACTAAACACTCCAGTAAAGTAGCCCAAATACAGCGTAGTGCGACAAATGAACCTATAAAATTCAAATGTCGCCACAACTTATAAAATGCTATTGCTGCTACGAGAAAAAAAATGCGAAATTTCTGAGAAATGAGAAGTGGCCTTTTAAAATTACACTTATACTATTAACACAATATCGTGTAGTTATGCAAGATAAAAAGTACTCCAGCCTCCCTAAGATGAACACCGAAACGGGATAGTTATGATATAGCGTTAAGTATACTAATAAGTATACGTACTTAATTCACCCAGGTGAATAAGGCCAGGTGAATTAAGTCTACGGCGGGTATTTATCGCTTTTTTTAACTGTCAAAAGACAATATGAATTTCGATAAATCGCTATATCACGCGATATATCTCGTGTTTCGGTGGTCATACTACAGGGGCGGCAGTCCCCCTAGCACTAGTATGACCACCAGAACACTATATAGCAACCTAGCAACTATGGCAAAGTGGTTGGTCATTCATGATAATAAATATTACTTAAAACTAAAAACAAAGTATTAGACACAATAAATAGGCACCAAAGAAAGTTTCTAAATAGGTATTTAAATATTTAGACTTACATTAATTTATCACATTAACTACCATGTAAACAAGTAAAATAAATTTTAAATGACTCAAACAAAACAAATTCGTACTCAATTTGTGAATACTTATAAATACAAAATATTTCTTATACTATCACTGGTTCTTCAAGAACCTTAAAAACTACATTAATAATGCAGTCTTGTGAAAAATGCTATAGCCTTATTTACATAACTATCATACAAGGCTCTTTTCTTCTTCTGGCTGTGGTTTTCTAGATTTCTCTTCCATCTCTACTTGTTTGAACCTTGCGTATAATGCACTGCTGGCTAGTACTATCACATTTGATGACCACCAAAGGGCATTTTTGGATTCATTGTACCACTGAGTTGCTAGTACAGTCTGAGCGCAAGCTTTTGCTGTGCCCGATATATTATGTGTTAGAGGTGATGTAACCTGTAATCAAATGATCCAGTTTTAATTTCTCTAGGGCTAAAAAAAAGTTAAGCAAGCAAAATTAATGTCTTAAATTATACCTTAATTTGTAATGAAGTCACATAACCGATTGCAAAACCACACAATCCACCAACGAGCATTTGCATCCAGAAAACAGTGCTATCAAAATTTCTATAGTTCCAAATTACATTAAATTCACCATTCATTATTATTAATGGCAAAAATAGGATTATAGAGTAAGCATTGTTGTAGTATGATAGCAGCCACACCTCCTGGTTAACACTGGGTAGTACTTTCTTAGTGTATATAGAATATAAAGATAACATGAGAGAACCAATAACTCCATATACAGTCCCTAGTAAGGAGAATGAACCTGCAAATAAGACATGCAGAATTTTACCTTTAATAAAAAAATATAAATGGGGTAATGTGATCCAACACCAAAACTGGGTCGTTTTGAAATTATAAACAGAATTTGAAAATTAAAGTATGTAAAGCTGTGGTTCTTAACCTTTTAGTGATGAGGGACCATTTGACAAAATTTCTGTCTTGCCATAAACCACCCACTGTTTAGATTGGTGGTAAAATACAGTAAAAATGGATGAAGGGTTGTTGTTGTAGGATGTATTTGCGAACCACTTCTGGTGCTTTGTGCACCACCAGTGGTCTGCGGACCACTGGTTAAGAACCACTGATGTAATGTAAGCCAATCAATATAGTTTTTGTTGTCATATTACCTAATAAACTTTCTTGATCAACACCAAGGTAAAACCCAAAAATTATAAATCCACAGCACATAATGCATTTCAATGAAGTTGTTTGTTGCAACAGGAGCCAGCTGAACACAACATTAAACACAGTAGTGAGCGACCTCCCCACATAGTAAAATGGCACTCCGACATACTTCAGGCATAGGTTATTGGATGCTATCATAAGAGTGAACATGATAGAAAGTGGAATGACCTGCAAGAAGAGAATTAATTTTTAAATTATTGATAAAACAAAACAAGAATTTATCTTATTATTATAATTATAAACTCTGACCATCAGCCATTTTCTAATGTCCCCACTGCTGGGGCACAGGCCTTCCTTATAGGTGGATAAAGAGGATGGGCCATAACCCACCACGCGGGCCCGTTGCGGATTGGTGGGTGTTAACGACTGCAAATGCATCCGGGACCAATGGCTTAACGTGCCTTCCGAAGCACGGAGCTCAGGATAATACATTTTTAGTCACCCATCCCATGACCGACCCTTGCGAAAGTTGCTTAACCTCCGTAATCACTGGGCCAGGCGCTAAACCACTGCGCCATTGTGCTCCTCTTTATAAACTCTAATTATAATTATAAACTCTAATAAAAGTTAATGTAAGTAACATCAACATGGCGAAGCTTTCATAAAGTTGAAACAAATATATTTTCAAACAAATCTTTACAAACAAATAACTATTAGTTCATTCAGTCTAATCATGAAATAGTTCACCACAATATATTATGACTAATTAATCCTTGAGTCTTATCAAAGAACATAATTATGATATACAATCAGTATTATATCAATCAGATCTGAACGGAACAAGTAATTTCCTGCCATTATCAAGTTTGAACAAAATTGTGACAATCCAAATGTAACAGTAGTACTAAATATTTTTTTATGGTAATAATAAATTATTAATTCTACTCTAAGCTATTTTCCATAATGTAGCTGACCGATTCAACCACCCAATTATTCTGTTCATCCTTACTTGTCTTATTTAGTAAACAGTTTTTGACAGTTGTCATACGTCTTTTAAACTTAAATCTTTATTTAAAAATATGTTAGTAAGTTTATGAAATTGTTGTTACTTTATTAACAATTTATTTTGTAATCTATGTGTGGAAAACCATTTGTAGTAATTTATAAATGATTATTTCAATAAAGAGTTGGGTGAAGATTGTTTACCATATAAGACAAGTAAGGATGAACAGACTGTACATTAATGTATCCCATTTTCATTGGATAATGGAAGGTTTCAGACACATGTTTCTTACCTTTCTTACAGTATCTAAATTCCATGGTGTGCCTTTTGGAAATTGGAACAGCCCAGGTATACCATGGGTCTGACTTAAGGTGGAGCATATTGTAAATGATACTATGCATTGGAACCATGTAATAAACAATGGTGCTTCCAAGGCTACTCGGTCACTGCTCAGCAATGCTTTATTCACAAACACTGTTGTTATTGATACAATCCTGTAATAATTCATAAACAATAATTAGGCGCTTATCTATACAATTTATTAGATGAAGAATTAAATAAAAAGTTGCATAATTCCAATAAAACCACTGGAGTCAGTAGAAGTATATTGCCTGACGTTTGTTGATTTTAAAAGAATATCAAACACACCACGTAGTGTACAAAGGTAGGTACTTCTACTGGAATGTTTTTAATAAAATTAATGTAAACGGGGTCTAACAATAATATGAATGCTAATACAACATCACTTTACTGTACAAACAAATGTATGAACTAAAACTAACAAATGCCTAATCTGCCAAGGCATTTAATGGCAAATAAAGTATTTGTATTTGTATAAGGAAAAAAAAATAAGTCTTGCCCAAGTTACAATGAATAAAGACTTTTTTTGCTGACAAACAAAGGAGACTTTCAAGGTGCATATTTTTTCCAACAAGGAACAAAAATAATGATAATTGTACTTTATTGTACTAACAAAGATTTAAATAGTATTACATTGACGGTTACGATAGGAATGTCATTCAATATTATGTATGACAGCGACGGATGGAAGGTTATGAGACGATGATATTGATTGTATTCGAAAATTAATAAATGATGATATATTATGTAGGTAGAGTAATCATACATTAATTAACTGAAAAAATAAAGTGGATATCTAACGCAGGTTTTTCATTAACATCGAGTGCCATGACTTTTATGATACTTACCTGTTATTACCCATATACATGCATATTTAGGTACTTATAAGAGAAGAATTAAATAATTCTTACCAGTAACAGCTTACAACAGTAAATATTTTTATATATCGTGCACAGAGATCCGAACGTGGCTCCTTCATTATTTACAGTATGTGTTGCTTTGAAATAGTCATAAACCAATAAGAAAACGCCACAATCGATACCGCGGTTGAGCGAATTGAATTACTTATTAGGAAACTAATCTCAAGGTTCGCATTTTTACCTGAAAAAGTGAAAACACCACAACAAGCGGCTGAAAACGATCACAAACGAAACGAGACCACAGATAAAAACGAGACGAGAACTCGAGAAGACAAGCAAGAAAGACAGACATCAGCAGTGCTGCCAACTAGTCTGAGCGAAAACGCGCTGTCAACGCTGTAAAAAAGCGCCAGATTGCGCTAAAATGGCTTTTTTAAAAAAAGCGCCAGATTTCGCGCTAACCACGAATGGGTTTACTATTTATTTGCTCTTTGCAAGAGCGTCGCCCCCCCCCCCCCCCCAGAGGTAAAAAAAAAAATTAAGTAGAGAAAGAGAACAATGAGAATTATCTATTAGAATGCTTGGTGTACCATAAAAATACTAATTAAGTATAGAATTTCAATCAAAAATGCAGCAGGCCAGCAGGTAAATACTTAATCTATTAAAATCTAAAAAAGCGCTAGGCGCTAAAACGCGCTTCGAGACAAAAAAAAGCGCTAGATCTGGCGCGAAACGCGCTAAGTTGGCAGCACTGGACATCAGTCTACTGCAGTCAGGGTTGCCAGATGTCTAAGTCGGTAAATCGCAAAAAATCGGCCCTCAGGTAGCCCAAAATCCCGCAAATCCATTTCTGATTTAAGTAGCCAAAAATCGCAAACATTTTTATCTAAGTAGCCCAAAAATAGACCAGTCATGATCAAAATATCGATTTAAATCTCACTCATTTACTAGGAATATTAAGCCAACTTGACCGTTCTTCCAAGCCTAATTAAAACATGAAAGTAGCGAACTTGATTCCTTTACCTGTTTCCGTCTTCTCAAGGCCGTCTGACGTCACGAGCGGTCCCCCTACCCACGGGTATGTGACGTCACATCCCCTTCCACCGTAGCTAGCCGCAGTGGGTGCCAGTGCTGCCAACTTAGCGCGTTTCGCGCCAGATCTAGCGCTTTTTTTTGTCTCGAAGCGCGTTTTAGCGCCTAGCGCTTTTTTAGATTTTAATAGATTAAGTATTTACCTGCTGGCCTGCTGCATTTTTGATTGAAATTCTATACTTAATTAGTATTTTTATGGTACACCAAGCATTCTAATAGATAATTCTCATTGTTCTCTTTCTCTACTTAATTTTTTTTTTTACCTCGGGGGGGGGGGGCGACGCTCTTGCAAAGAGCAAATAAATAGTAAACCCATTCGTGGTTAGCGCGAAATCTGGCGCTTTTTTTAAAAAAGCCATTTTAGCGCAATCTGGCGCTTTTTTACAGCGTTGACAGCGCGTTTTCGCTCAGACTAGTTGGCAGCACTGGTGGGTGCGGTTTCGTGTCATTGGCGTTCGAGATTCCGGAAAGTGAGGTCGTACACTACTGCCGAGTCTAAAAACTATAATAATACAGTAAAGTAAAAAAATTTTCTTTTTTAGTAGGAAAAATTTCTACCCACATATTTCGTCGAAGTAATTTAAAAGTGTTAACATTTCTCGTAACGATCTCAAACGTTTTTGAAAACATTTTAACGGTTTTACCGTTCGTAAATCTTCTTTGTGCGTCATTATATAACAATTTTAACGATTTTTACAGCGCGTGTAATTGATAAATAGATAACATAATGGACACAGGGCCGTCCTCAAGCAAGCCGGGATTGGAGAAGGAGGTACGCGACCGGCCAAAAAGAAGAAGGAAGTTAAGTTCATCCAGTTCATCGTCTGAATCAGGGAGTGAATCGTCATCTTCATCATCGAGCGACTATCGAAAGAGGAAATCACACAAAAAGCGCCGCCACCAGTACGATCGTAAGTTTGAGAAAATTTTTGACGAACTTAGTAACCTTAAAAATTATTTTGCCTGCCCAAGCAATAACGTCGATAACGAATCTGTTGATCATGTTGACCTTAATATCAGTGGCGAATTATATCATGATAACGATGCAGCGTCTACCCTCAATACAAAAGAACAAAGTGTCGATTTTAACTTGTCCTTGTCGACAAAAATTAAGGAACCTACCATTCCGCTCGCATGCCCTGAGCATTTAAATATTTTGAAAGAGATTCAAAGACTTGGCCATGACGACTGGAATAACGTCAGATATGCGGACGTTCAAAAACAATATCAACGTTCCCCTGGGTTTACGGCACTTGAAGCAAACGACGAGGTTAAACGGTTTGAACCGTCCCGAACGAATAAAAATCTGGATAAAACTTTCTCTAGTATAACCTTTGCCTTACTTAAACAGCGCGAAGTGTTGGAACGCGAGTTCCGTAACTTTTTTACAGAGGCTCGGGAAAACGATGGCTTCACTTACGAGCTTCTCCATGAGAAGATTTCTAATATTTTCGCCAACGGCGAATATATTAAGACGTATAACGACACGCTGCAACTTGTCTGCGGTCACCGCGCTGAGATCATACAACACCGTCGAGAGACCATACTTTCGGCAGTAAAGGATCCGTACAACAAGGGTATCCTACGCAAAATACCACCTTCCACCAGCCATCTCTTCGATGCTGACAAGTTTGGAGCCGCTCTCGATAAGGCTGGAGGAGTGAATACAGAGGAGTGAAACATTTTGGCTCCGAGACCGCAACTCATCTGCACCGCAGACCGGTCCCAGCGCCCAGCACGCCGCAGAGCCTCGACCTGGAGCTAGCCACACCCGCGCACCTGCGCAACGCCAGTTCACCTCCCGACAACCCCCCGGACGAGGATCCTTTCGTGGAGGAAAAGGCCACGCTCCCAAAAAACACACAGAGCGGCCTCCCCGCCCACGCTCTCCCGCATCCCACCGGGATCGGAGAGGTCCGGCGCCACGTCGCCGAAACTGACTGTGCCGACACTTTCTATGCGGGCCGGCTCCTCTTATACCGATCACAATGGCAACGCCTCGGAGCACCGCAATACATCCTAAAGGTGATAAAAGGATTTCGCATATCCTTCGTATCCATGCCGCCGCTAAACCCACCGGGTGCCGGCAACATCCCGACCCCTACCTCTCCGGAGATGACGGAAATCATAAACAAAATGACGGAACAAGGCATCCTAGTCGCTGCGGCACCCAGTCCCAGCTTTATATCGTCGATGTTCCTGCGGCCGAAGAGCGACGGCTCCCTTTGACCTATTTTCAATTTGAAAAATTTAAATCGATACGTCCACGTGGACAAGTTCAGGCTCATAAATGTACATCGTGTTCCGGATTTCCTGCAAAGCCAAGATTGGATGGTGAAGCTGGACCTTCATCAAGCGTATTTTCACGTACCGATCTGCCCAGCCCACAGGAAGTACCTCAGGCTTCTTTACGACGGGAACCTGATGGAGATGACCTGCCTACCTTTCGGATTGAGTTCGGCACCGAAAACTTTTGCCTGCTTGACCAACTGGATCGGCGAGTACCTGAGAAGTCGAGGAATAAGGATGCTAATTTACCTCGACGATTTCTTCCTGGTAAACCAAGACAGGGATCGCCTAAAAGACCATGCTGCCTTAACGGCAGGCACTCTAAAATCATTAGGCTGGCAGATCAACTGGAACAAAACTGTCCTCACTCCGAGAAAAGCTGTAGAATTCCTGGGAGTAGTTTGGGACTCTGGCCGAAACGAAAAACGCCTCCCGGACAGACTCGTGCAGAAGATTACTTCTCTGACCACGAAGCTACTCCAGTCTCAACGAGCGAGCTTACTGGAACTCCAGAAAATAATCGGCACCCTGAACTTTGCCAGTTTTGTAGTATCGAGAGGACGGCTGAACTATCGCAACCTACAACAACAATGCAATGCATTACTGAAACGGAACACGGGCACAGTACGACTGAAGCAAGGTGCTATGGACGAGTTACATTGGTGGAAAGACAACTGCAAAAACCCATCACCAATCCATACGCCGCTGACCTCCCATTATCTAACTACAGATGCGAGCGATATTGGATGGAGCCATGCTAGACGACGAGAGCCTATCAGGAACGTGGAAAACAGACCAGAAGCATCTGCACTGCAACAAGAAAGAGATGATCGCCATCCGGAACGTCCTAGAACAGAAATGTCACCTGCTGAGCTCGTCTGCAGTGCTCATCCGGTGCGACAACAAAACCGTTGTGTCGTACTTACACAACGAAGGAGGAACACAGTCCACAGCACTGACGGAGCTGTCACGTCAAGTTTTTCTTGTTCTGGACGAACATCAAATACACATGTCGATTTACCACCTGCCAGGTCAGTACAATTGCCACGCAGACAGACTATCTCGGAACAGGACTCCTCCGGAGTGGTACCTTTTGCCATCTGTGACAAAAATAGTATTTGCCAAATGGGGAACGCCGGATATCGACCTCTTCGCGTCGAAACAAGCACACGTAGTGAAGAACTACTGCACACTGGACAGGAACGACAAACAAGCAGTGTTTCACGATGCCCTGGGGCGAAAATGGAATTACTCCCTTGCATGGGTATTCCCACCACCGTATCTGATCCCGAAGGTACTGGCTCACCTCAACACAGCTCGAGGAACATATCTCGTCGTAGTTCCACGATGGGAAAAAGTATATTTTTTTTTTTTTTTTTATTTTTTTTATTTTTTTTTTATTAGGAACAACAAACATTTACAAAATGATGTTATACTTATACACTTACATAAAAACTTACTAATTTTGTAAACAACCACGTTATCCACAACATTACATTAAAAAATTGAATAGTTTCTATTGTTACATATATTTTAATTTAATTTCAGATCTTACATCTTAGTATCTAGATTTTGAAGATGCAGCAGGACTTCCGTCCTGAACTGCCCAGGAGAAAGCTTAAACAAATCGACGTCAACAAAATGATCATTATAATTTTGCATAACGTGACGCAACGGCGCACGTTTACCAGCATTAGTTTTACACATTTTTAAAGCAAAGAGTTGTGCTCTGGAGTTGCGTATACGTTGAGATCTACTTGGTATGCTTAAGGAAACATTATTTATTAAATGAGCGCAATCAAACTGATTCTTTATGACTTTGTATAGAAATGTTTGACTTATAAGCATTCTACGCGATTTTAGAGAAAGCAGAGAAAATTTATTGAGAAGTTCAACGTATGACGATTTGGTATGAAAGCATTTATAATTGACAGATCGTACAAACTTCTTTTGAACTCTTTCGAGTTGGTCACTATATTTGAGGTAAAATGGATCCCATACTATTGTTCCATATTCCAACTGTGATCTAACTAGCGATCTATATAAGGCCAAATAGGAGGAAGGACGCTTGAAATTTGCACAAGTACGCATGACAAAACCATACATTTGAAAAGCCTTGTTTACAACACTGTCCACATGTGCATCCAGATGCAATTTACTGTCTAGAAGAACACCCAGATCTCTTATTAAGGATACCTTTTGTAGTGGAATATTACCTATGGAGTACTGAAAATTCACACTATTGGTTTTCTTAGTGAATGTGATACTTTTGCATTTGGAAATGCTGAGCTGTAATTTGTTCTTGACACAGTAATCGGAGAGACGATCCAGGTCTTCTTGTAACTTAACACAGTCGCCAGTATCTGTGATGTTTCTAAAGATTTTAAGGTCGTCAGCATATAACAGGTAGTCAGTGTTCTTAAAACAAGTACCTACATCATTAAGAAACAGCACAAACAGCAACGGACCCAAAATCGACCCTTGAGCTACGCCAGAGGTTACTGAAATGTCATTATACGAAGAGAATCCATTAACGACTACCTTTTGCGTTCTATTTGTGATATACGAGGAAAACCAGCGCCATAAGTTACCATGTATCCCATTGAATGCGATTTTCTGCAAAAGAATGGCGTGATCCACTTTGTCGAACGCCTTACAGAAGTCAGTATAAACCGCGTCCGTCTGTCCCCGTTGGTCCATATTCTCGAATAAGAATGTCATGTATGTTACAAGGTTGCTAACAGTAGAGCGATTTTTCACAAATCCATGTTGTTCAGGAATAATCCTATTATGAAGACTGGCATAAATAGCCGAGTGAATGAGTCGCTCTAATATCTTAGGCATTATTGATATCAGGGATATTGCCCTATAATTGATTACATCATTCTTAGAGCCGTTTTTGAAAACAGGTGTGACATTTGCCGTTTTCCAAATTTGCGATAACAGGCCTTCTTTTAAGCTACGATTAAACAAATAACTTAATGGTTCACTTATAGAGTTAGCAGTATGCTTGAGAAAAAGAGGGGGGATATTATCTGGCCCAGGACCTTTAGTTATATCCAAAGCTTTAAGGACAGTAACCACCATTTCGTTAGAGAACTCAAGGTCATGGATGACTGGGTAGTCATTAGGCTGTGACAGTGCTAGGTCGGGAAATTGTAACTTGTTAGGATCGTTTTTTTCATAAACGGAGCAAAAAAATTTAGAAAATAAATCACATATCTTTTGTGGGTCAGAGGCCTCCTCCCCATCATAAAACATATTGGAGGCCGGACTTAAAGAACAGGGCCTTGGCGGCCCCATTCACCGTGATGAACCCATGCCAAGCACTGATAGACACCTCGACCAACCTCCCACCCTGCAACGCGAAGAACATGATACTGGAATTGTGGAAATGTGGGGGTGGGGCGAGTCACTGACGGGTTGGTCCAATGATCAAAAATCCTTACTGATGTCCAGCTGGCGCTCGTCAACGCTTAATACGTACCGCCCCGCATGGGCGCGATGGCTTAAGTGGTCACATCAAAATCAGATCCCAGCTAACAACCCAAAAGGATCCGATTTGGCGAGATTTTTAGCGGATTTGCACCAAAAAGAAGGTCTTGCCCTTAGTACAATCCAAGTACATAAGTCCGTAGTCTCCACTTTTTGCGACCCAAACAATAGGTATAAACTGAGCTCCCACTCGCTGGTAAAACAAGTACTAAAAGCTATTGCACTAGCAAGACCAAAGCCACTAAAACCTCCGATATGGGATATCGACGTGCTAGCCGAGCATTTATCTAAGAAAAATCCGGAAACAAATAATTGTTTTGAAGTGGCTAGTCAACTTGCAGCTCTCCTATTGCTGTGTTCGGGAAGAAGAATCCACGACTTAACCTTACTCAAGATATCGCCACAACACTGCAAGATATCAGATAATAGCGTCATACTATGGCCTAGTCATGGCTCAAAAACTGATACGGCGGAGCATCGACAGTCTGCCTGGAAACTGTCAACAAACGAAAAGAATAAAGCGATTGACCCCGTCCACTGGATTAAACTTCACATAAGATTGTTTCAAGACCGCAGAAATAAAGCCGGAACAGAATGTCTATTTGTCAACATTCATGGAAAGCCCAAGCCAGCATCTAGGGCTGTGATAGCTGGATGGATAAAGCGCCTCCTACAAGAAGCCGGCATACAAGCAACTCCAGGAAGCTGTAGGGCTGCGGTGGCATCAAAAAATTGGAGGATATTCTAGCCAGAGGTAACTGGAAATCGGCCAATACATTTAGGAAATTCTACCAACGTGAGGTGACCCCCTACAGTATAGCTAGCGACAATAATTATACGTTAGTTACTACTTTATTCAGTCCAGTCCCTGATTGATTCCCGAAAGAATTATTTTTCTACTATTTAATCGTAATCCTTACTTATTCAATTGTAAACCCTATCTTATAATCAGATGATTTCAGAGAATGAATGTTTATAAGTTCAAGTGAATTTGTCAATTAATATTGAAACGATATAAGTACAAATATAAACAGATTTTCACTAGAGGTGGTTAATATAGCATCTAGCGCCATATTATAGCGCGCTATGTGTACATAGCGCACATAGCGCGCTATGTAAGTAGACGCTATGGCGCTATGAATATCGCGCGTGGCAACAAGTAGCGTCATCGTTGGCCGGACGGGGGCGCGGGCATTCGTTATAATTAAAAAATATCGCGTGCGCGCTTTTGCTACCGGACGCGTTAGGCGCGTTTCTCTCGCAACACGCTAGGTACGAGTATTAATATCGCGCGCGACCTTATATTGTGTTAGGTTCGATTAGGACTTTTATGACACAACTAGTCAAGTTCATATTATGTAAAAACTTAATAGCTAAGCAAAGTTAGTTGAACGAGAAATATGGTAAAAACAACCGAATTTCAAAGGTCAATAAGGTCGAAAATCGCTTGCACCTGTTTTTTTTAACTAGAAAACATTGTCTAGTGGTCACTAGTTAAAAAAATGAATGCAAGCGATTTTCGACCTTATTGACATTTACCAAAATCACGGTTTTTAATGAAACATCAGAATTAGTAAACGAGAATGCGGCAAAAAACAACCGAATAGCAAATGTCAATAAGGTCGAAAATCGCTTGCACCGTTTTTTTTTTAACTAGAAAACATTGTCTAGTAATCGCAAGTTAGAAAAATGAGTGCAAGCGATTTTCGACCTTATTGACATTTATCAAAATCACGGTTTTTAATGAAACATCAAAATTAGTAAACGAGAATACGGCAAAAAAACAACCGAATTGCTAACGTCAATAAGGTCTGAAATCGCTTGCACCTGTTTTTTTAACTGGGAAACATTGTCTAGTGATCACAAGTTAGAAAAATGAGTGCAAGCGATTTTCGACCCTATTACGAAACTTATTTTCGAACTTTAGACAGTTCTAAGCCCAAAAAGTATAAGATAAAGTTTATTAGTTTACATTACTGCTTTAATTTATTTAAGACTAAAATGTAACGTATTAATAAATAACGTTTTTGTAAAGCGCGCGATCTGTCTAACGAACGACGTGTGAAGTAACGTGTTACGAAATCTAACGTGCTGCATCTAACGCGCCAGCCAGCCGCCCGCATGCTAGCTGATAAATAGCGCGTTATAACATAGCGTATTTAATAGCGCGCTAGAAATCAATAGCATATAGTCTGTAGCGTGCTGTTGCTTTATAGGCGTTATGAACAACTCTAATTTTCACACTTGATTTATTCTTTTTTATGAATTTTCCCTTCTGCTAGCAAATAATAAGATAATATATCTTATTATTTTAAAACTTTTGTTTAATAGTATTCACAGTGCTATTTTTATATCTTTCTAGTACACCTATATTATCTATCATAATATATCCTTGTCTGATAAACTTACATAGATTTATTATCACATTGGCGTCCTTCCACCACCAGACTACAACAAACACAACTCTCATGTTTTAATTAGGCTTGGAAGAACGGGCAAGTTGGCTTAATAGCAACGTTTTACCTACCAATAAAACGTTTATTAAGCATACTTACCTTCTTCCAAGCCTAATATTTTTAATTACCGCCTGGTGAAAACATTCGAGCCAATGACACGAAACCGCACCCACTGCGGCTAGCTACGGTGAAAGGGGATGTGACGTCACGTACCGGTGGGTAGGGGGACCGCTCGTGACGTCAGACGGCCTTGAGAAGACGGAAACAGGTAAAGGAATCAAGTTCGCTACTCTCATGTTTTAATTAGGCTTGGAAGAAGGTAAGTATGCTTAATAAACGTTTTATTGGTAGGTAAAACGTTGCTATTTTAAATTTCCAATAAAATAAAACAAAAATATTTCAATTAGTATTTTTTTTATTTGAAATATGGGTTGCCATTTCCATGAGTATTTTTTTATTTGAAACATGGGCTGTCGTACTGAAGAAATAAAACTACCATAATATTTCAATAATAAAAAAAAATATGGCCTAAAGTGAGGAATTTTCGTGGTTTTTGCACTCACGTTTTCTTAATTGGATGTTGCCATTGCCAGCGAAGTGAAGTTGCCCAAAAATCGCGCAAAAAATGTGTGAAGTAGCCCAATTTGAGACGATCGCAAAATGCGAAAAACCAGTCGCAATTTCGGTCGTGAGGTAGCCCAAATCGCGACATATCGCCCAATATGGCAACCCTGACTGCAGTGGTCTTTCGAACGTCAAAATGCGAAATCGGTAAATTTCCCAAAAAATTCGGTAGATTCATACCCAAAATCGGTATATTGTGAAAAAAACCATTATAGAATAATGTTCTACCACCTGCTACTAAAAAAAATAAGGGCTACAATATGTTTTCCATCCAAACAAGCTATGTTCCGAATTGGGAAATGATAAAATTCGCGTGTTTTTGTATGAAAATCCAATTCCTTTTTATTCCAACTGACACACGGCGCGTCGGATAAATTATAAAGTAAATTCGACAGTAAAGTCCACAAGTTGACTATTACAGCTTTCAAACAATATCACATTCAAGTAAACACTTTAAAAAGTGTACCTACTTACTAATTGTAAAAGTACAAGTCGAAAACAAATGAAAAATAGTCTGAATTATCGCTTTGCAGAGTTGTAGAGGATTACACTGTAAACAAACGAATCGAAACGGATTGCTAGTTCGATTCGGTAAAAAAATCTGTAGAATTTCCTTGTATAGTGCGCGGCACGTAATTTGAAATTTTTTCGACGGAGTGGGGATCAGTTCACGCATGTGGTCATGTGAGCGACCAACAGCGCGCGTCCCTCTCCCGCCGCCCGCGCCCCTCACCGCTACGCATACCCAAAAGACGCGTTTCGCGCAATCCCCACCCGATTTCAAGTTACATGCCTCGTACTGTATTCTCAGAACTTTTCAGAAATCGTGAAAATATCTTAACATTTCGGTAGGAGAGGATCCATATCGATATAAATACCAAAAAATCGGTAGGTTCGAGACCACTGGTCTACTGAGCAGTGTTGCCAGATGCACTGTAATTACAGGAGATCTACTGTATTTTAACGTCATCTACTGTACACTGTATAAACTAAATTACAGTGACGAAAGCACTGTAATTTCTACTGAGCTAATAGTTCACGATATTTTGGTAAATATGAGCACAACATAAGAATAGATTTGAAAATTTATGATCATACACGTGTAGTCCACACTCCACGCGACCAATCTGGTTTATTTTTAGCACGCGACGATTCTTTCCTTGCATTGGTTGAGGATTCCCCGAGCATCAAAATTTGCTGGATGGGTGGGTTATTGGGAAGTGAACGCAATGATCGAAACCAAAATTTTCCGATTTCATGTTATATCGATTTCAATTCTGTGGAATCGATTATCATTTTGCTGCATTAATATGAATGAAATACAAATAGGAAATAATCAATAAATGATTTAAATGTACTAATAAAAATAATTTAACAATATAAATGTTTTTTTAATGCACTGTAAAAAACACTGTATTTTTGTGTACAATTCCCTGTATTTTTGTTGTAAACACTGTATTTTAAAGTGCCAAAACACTGTATTCTCATTTTCCTTATCTGGCAACACTGCTACTGAGTCTACGAGGCAAAGAGTAAAATAATATCTACGAGGTCTACTGCAGGGTCCGGTATCTTCCCTATAAAAGTTTGGCTCTCAATGTCGCACACATACACAAAAGTTTGCATGTTTGTTGGGACAAAGTATACCAGATAAAAAAAACATCCGTCATTTACAATGTGATTTTCTACTGGTCACACTTCCGCCATATTTGTCTCTGCGCTTTTGCGCACACCGCTGAAGTTCGGAACGCACCTCGTCAGTGAAAAACTGGCAGGCAGTGTCAGTCAAGTGTCATTTTTTGTTCCGAATGTAGCGCTGACGTCATTGGTCTAACAAAATAATTTTTATTTTACCAATTACGGATTCACTTGTAAATTTTTATCATAATTTTTGCTATTCGTTCTTGAAAATATTATTCTTTGATCTATTTGTATAAAATGGCATCGACGCCTGATTCCAAAGCAGCAGAAACCGAAAGTTTTGGAGATGCACCTGCCTTTGAAAATGAGGTTTCAAAAGTGTTTAGCCCTGTAAATTTATTACTTACCTTGGTCATATGTTTTCTGTTGTATAAAATATACTGTAAATTTATAAAGTCATCTACGGATACTGTGGTGGTGGAATTACCCAAAATACGTAAGGATATGACTGTCGCAGAACTGCGTCAGTATGATGGGACCCAAGCTGATGGAAGAGTTTTGGTTGCAGTAAACGGTTGGATATTTGACGCAACTCGAGGACGCAGATTTTACGGGCCCGGTAAGTGCACCTTGATCTTTTTGTATTTATTTATAGACAACAAATGACTCATATAATCTCACTTTATGCAAAACATTGAAATTCTGTTCTAGTAGGTATATGTTTGTGCAGTTGTTGTGATTCTTATTTGCTTAGATCATGCAGTGTTATTTGAAAGTCACATATTTGACTCTTATTTTGGCCTCTTAATATGATTTCATTTCTTCTTTTTAATAACATGTTTGTGTTCATTCCAAATTTAGATCCTCTTAGGGTGGGTACTCACTTAGGTTCGCGAACCTCCGCGCTCCGCGAACCTAGAACAGTGATCCATAGCAAAAACAAATATTTTTACTTTGGCTACAGTGTGTGACTGTGCGAACCAGCTTCGCATACGAGTTCCCTCACGTACACACCTCGGCGCCCTGTTCCAGCAGAGGATAAACGATATTTTCGGTGCAGGTTCGCGGAGCGCGGAGGTTCGCGAACCTAAGTGGGTACCCACCCTTACATTGTTTGTACATATTAATTTTGTATTTGTATGAGTTGAGTAAGAGTAATTTGACATAATTTTTATGCATCTCTGTCATACTTGAGGTGGAGCCATAGCTCCACCTGTGTCTTAAAGCGTTAATCTAGGTATTACGCAGATGTGGCCAAGACTTTAATGTGTTAATTTACAAACGACAGTACTAAATTTACATAACGCCTTAGCTAAAGCATTGTTGGACATTACCATTAACGTTAAGTGGCGGTAATAGGAAAACATGGTTTGCGCGGGCCATATCTTTATATAGAAAACGTAAACTTGTAGCCACCAAAAAAATCATACGACGAGCTAAAGAGTTTACCTAGTTGCTACAAACATTAAATTGCATATAAACCACACAGATGATTGTAAAAAAAAAAATCAGAAAATCATCAAAAGCGCTTGCCGTGGGCCATATTTTTGGCATAAATAATAGCGTAAAAGTATTGAATTCTACATCAAAATACACTTTAACGTACTGTGCAGTTGCTCCAATAACTATTTTTCAAGAAAGATAATTGTGTTAAAGATAATGATGAAAAAACAACGAAAAACATCGAAAAAGTGCAGAAGTGAGGTTACTTTCCATACTCTTTACACGTAAAGAAAAAGACAGAGACAAATGATTTAGCGTAACGGAGCCTTAAATCCTTGACGCCTACCTGGCCGCATGAGGCCGGCTCAAAATAGCTTAAGCAATTCAGTCAACGCCGACCCAGCCGCATGAGGCCGGCAACTTGTTTATGTTTTCTTCTTTTGTCTCTTTTCTTCTCTGGTACTAATTATTTTTAGGGGGGTATACGGCAGGTGCAGATGAGTTAACATAGGTTAGGTAGAGTAGTAGCATTATGTTATGGCCCATTTAATTAACTCTGTTATGACTAGCTAGAGATTGGAGTAATTGGATGGATATTTAAATAAACTTAATTTTGGTTAACATATTATGAAAGTGGCTTCTTCAAATATTTTAAATTGTTGAAATGTGTTTATTAGCTGTTGATTAAAAGGCCTGATTTAACACCTTGTTAGAATGTAATAAGGTTGTTTTTGCTTCGTCAAAAATCACTGAGAATAAAAGTAGGAAAAATCGTGCTCTAAAAAGTAAGAAACAAGAAAATATTCGAGTCCAAAATTCAATATAAAGGACAACCGTAGTCGCATGCCACTTTGTCCTAGACACGCACGACATGAACAACAGGCTGGAGGCATGCGACTACGGTTATCCTTTTTATTGAATTTTGGACTCGAATATTTTCTTGTTTCTTACTTTTTAGAGCACGATTTTTCCGTAGTCGGGTTTTAGTTTTAAAACTTCTTTTTTATTTTAAATATTTTGGAGTTGTCAATAGAGTGAAAGCAAGCAAAGCCACGCACAAAAGCTAACAAAATATATATGTATATTTGAAAAGTGCTTATTAAGCCCTTTCATTTGGTACCCAACACGGCATTATTAAAATTTTTATTTTTTTTGGTTCATGGCTTTAACTCCTCTAGGGGGCGCCACATTCAATTTAATGTGACGTCACATAGCCTATGTTCATTGGACAATTAAGACGCTTCTAACGATACCTCATTTGTCAAATTATAACAAGTAGTTTAGAAGTTATGAGGGAACAGATGAATTTACAAACATACATACATACATACAGGTCATAATCATATACCCTCCGTTTTGGCTTCGCCGTAGTCGGGTAAAAAGCAACTATATTTGTAACAGTGCAACTGTTATTTATATCAATTTTTTTATGTCCTCAATAGGTAGCTTGCAACAATCAGAACTTTTTAGCATGGTTAAATTATTTATAAATTGTATCCCTCTATTTATCCATATACCAGACATTTAGAACTGACTAAAACTGTGTATAATTTGTACAATATAATAATAATAATAAAATAATTATAAAGCTTTTTATTTTCAAACCCTTATTTTCACAATTCAATATTTATAAGTAGGCACTATAACTAATTTGGGTCTGAATCCCCTTGGGTAAAAGCCTCCCCCAACTCCTTTTCTGTCCTGGGCTCTAGTTATCTAGTTGTTGCCCGCTACACTGGCTATGTCGTTCTTCCAGCGCATGCGTGGTCTGCCCACAGCCCGTTTTCCAGGGGGCACTTTCCATTCGGTGGCTTTTAAGGGTCCATCTACAGTCAGTTAAACGAGTAACATGTCCTGCCCATTGCCACTTGGACTTCAGTGCATACTCCAGAGCGTCCACTAACAATAAGAATAATTCGTACAATATAGATTAATTAATTCTGATCCACTTGGATAAGTATGAGACTTATAACAAAATAATAAAAATAAAATTATAAATTATCTAAAGAAATTATAATGATCACTAGAATAATAAAATAAAAATGTCTTTATTTGAACAGCCATTTATAGATTTAATGCTGCTCCCATTTAAGGTTTCCCTGTGTAATGAATGAGTTTTTATGGTTCATAGTTTTTCTTAATAAGTAATTGTTTTTCTTTATTTTCTCCCACTTAATAGGAGGTCCATATGCAGCTTTTGGTGGCAAAGATGCATCAAGAGGCCTCGCCACATTCGTAGTCACATCTTCTGACAAGGAGTATGATGACTTGAGCGACCTCAACTCTATGGAAATGGAGTCTGTCAAGGAGTGGGAGGCACAATTTAGAGGTATGTATGCTAATAAAATAAAACTAAGATTAAAGAGGCCTATTACATTTTATGGTCTTAATTTCGATTTTGATGAATTTTAGCGATATAATATGATGATTCATTGGAAACGCCGTAATAACAATTTAAAAATTGTTGTGTTCCGGCAGTTAGAGGTAAGATAGCTAGTATTCCGGGTGTAGTTCGCTTCCACCTTCGGCCTTATCGTCATTTAACATCAGGTGAGATGAAGGCCAAGCACTATCCCATTGTGTATATATAAAAAAAAAGAAAGTTATGGGGTTAGAAATAAAAATGAAAGATAGTGGATGCTTTCTCAGAGTCAATGTTAACACAAACAACAACTAAAAGTATGAATTTTGATTTAAAAAGTAAAGATAATATTAATGTATCTAGGAGAAATTTACAGTAATTCTGAGCATTTTTAGTAGTTTTATGTTTATGATTAGGATTTTTTTTACATATTTCATACATATTTTAAAACTCCGAGGCTGCTATGAACTATACAACTATATAAGAGATAACATTTTTTTTTATTTCATTTGTTTAGAACAGTAGTTCAATCCAGGAGCTCAGAAAAGTGCCTTCGCGCATTTTATGAAAATCTTTCTCTGCCATTTTCGGTTTTTCACTATTCAATAATTCAAAATTGTTATACATTTTTGTTTCTGAGGTCAATAATGCCAAAATTGACCATTTTACGCAAAAACATAGTTGAGATGTAATATGGCCCTTTTAAAACCACATGCCTACTCAAAAAAATTTAATCTTTTTTTCCTATTTATACTGTCTGACAATTGAAATAATAATTGTTATTTTCTGTTATTTATTTAGTAAAGTATAATATAATATTGATATTGAAACAACACCTGCTTGATGTAATAAATTGGCTACCATACCAAGTTATGATGTTTTTTCTTTTTTATTAATATATTGAAACCAAAATCCGATTCCAATATAAGTTATATTATTTTCTAAAGTAACTCTCTCATTTTCTCAGTAACAATAAAATTTCTCAAGAAACAAATGTTGAAAATAGTTAAATGCAACTTCTTTATTTTTAAACTAACAACAGCATGTTATCATTTCTTAACAGAAAAATAATTGCACATTAAAAACAATGAATTTACTGTTGTAGATAAGATTGTGCCTTATTGAAGGTGCAAGTAATCTGTTTATTTCTTTATTTATCTTTAAGGGAGTGTTGCCTTAAAGTCCATTCAGCAAAGCAGTTGTAGAGTGCGCGAGTGGGTACCTAAGCCTAAGCGATTTTTTCAGAAACTTGTTTGGGATGTGAACATACTAAAAGTACTCTCGTCTAGGAAGTGAGCCGGTGTGGGGTCTCACTTTTGGGTTTCTCGCTGATATCTCCAAAACGGTGCGTTGTAGAGAAAAGTGTTCTGTACCGAATGAAAGCTTATATAATTCTCTACAACTTATTCGATACACTTTTACTAATATCCTAATAGTTTTCGAGCTACACGCTCTGGAAATGTGAAATTTGGATGATGTGCAAGTATTTGTCTAAAAAAGGTCTTTCTAATGATAGACCTTTGGTAGAGGTAGAGGGTCTGTAGACCAACTCCCATGGATGTTGCCCTTCATCCAAATTTTCACATTTCCAGAGCGCATAGCTCGAAAACTAATGGGAAATTTATAAAAAACGTGTATAGAATAATAGTTGTAGAAAATTTTATAAGCTTTCATTTATTATAAAATCACTTTTCTCTACGATGCACCAAAAATCCAAAAGGGAGACCTTTAAACCCCCTCCCCTCTCCGGCTCACCTCCTAGACGAGAGAACTTTTAGTATGTTCACTCCCTAACAAGTTTTTGTAGGAATCGCTTAGGTACCCACTCGCGCACACTACACCCCCTTTTGAGCCATTCGTTGAATGGACTATTAACAATTACCAGAGTATTTTGTTCAAATTTGTTGTATGAGGTGTTCTGAGGTGGACCTGTGCTCATGAATATTAGCACTGTTATTATATTAATGCTAACGCAACAGTTATTTGTTGAACCCTGTTGGTGCTGTCAAAATTCTAATTGTAAACATATTTATTTATTTGGATGGGTATTGGTGGGGTGGTTGGGGATTTAGGTGGGTAATAAAATTACCTTTGAAATTACTCATGTAAACAGACTTTTTAGACAGACTCTACAGAGGCCTATTTTCATACAAATGAGGTAACTTTGAAGCTTTGGTTCTCCGCCCAGGATTAAACGGGGTGTGATTTGATGATGCCCATTCAAAGAGTAAATGGAGAAGGCCCTGATCACTAAAGAAACCCAATGGAGGAGGAAGAGGAGTTAGCTCTGGGGTTGAACTTAAAAAAATAACAAGCTAAAACAGGACATCTTCCATTTTGGTCCAAATGTGAAAGTGCCGACCAAAAAGCAAAAGTGCTTTATTCTGATAGATTTAATCCACCATAGCATTTATTATTATGGCACCGAAGCTGTAGCACCGCTATACTTGATTTTAAATAAGTTTAAAAATTCTGACTTTTCATACATTTTGGCACAAATGTAAAAAAGGCGGCCAAAAAGCAAATTCTGATAGATTTTGTCCACCTAAGCATTTCTTATTATGGCACCGAAGCTATAGCACCGCTGTACTTGATTTTAATTGAGTTCAAACAATCTGTCTTTTCATACATTTTGACATAAATGTGAAGTGGTGCTACAGCTTCGGTGCCATAATAAAAAATGCTTAGATGGACAAAATCTATCAGAATAAAGCTCTTTTGTCTTTTGGCCGGC
The DNA here is from genome assembly GCA_943789525.1 of Agriphila geniculea. NCBI lineage: Eukaryota > Metazoa > Arthropoda > Insecta > Lepidoptera > Crambidae > Agriphila > Agriphila geniculea. Next base: position 22,374,075 of record OX038878.1, read on the forward strand.
ACTTTCATATTTGGACTAAAAATGTATGAAACATGGATGATGTCCTTTCTTGATTCTGATTTTTTGACATTGTTTTATAATTGATTTACTATTTATTGCTGCTGTATTGTTTTTGTAATTGACTTGTTTGTGTTTTGGATTTTGTCTGTAAGCTTACAAGTGTCTTTATATAAATATAAAATAAATACATCAAAAGTATGGAAAATGTAACACTAAAAAGTCCGTGTGGTCTCTGGTGTAAACGACTCTTCTAATCCATTTGATTTCTTTAGCGATCAGGGGTCCTATTTTTGAATCGCTCGGCTGGCGTCGAGCGCTCTTTTCTACTGATTTTCGTTTGACATATGACTCAAACGAATGATATTCAGTCAAATGTCGAACGATAATCAGTTGAAAAGAGCGCTAGACGCCAGCCGAGCGATTCAAAAATAGGTCCCCTGGGCATCCTCTATTTACTCTCATGGCCATCAAATTTCGTTACTATTTGTGATAACCTATAATTGGCTTTCTGATACTATGTAAGTTATTTTATCTGTTTAATATAGCTGTTGGTTGTCCGAAAATAAACAAATAAATCATCAAATCACATCACACCCCTTTTAATACTGGGCGGTGAACCAAAGCTTCAAAGTTACCCCGTTTGTATGAAAATAGGCTTCTGTAATGCTTATCTTTGCTCGCGAGTGTATTTAAGTTACTATAAGAGAGGCCAACATACGTTACTCAAAAACAATATTTCGCATATTACAGAGAAGTACGACCTAGTGGGACGTCTGCTAAAGCCAGGCGAAGAGCCCACCAACTACTCTGATGAGGAGACGGAGGACACCGACTCGCCCGCCTCCACGCCCGCCGACAAGAAGCAGGATTAGGCCCCGCCCGCGCCCTCCTCCCGGTACTCACTGAAGAGGTTTTTAATTGTTCACAGCCAGAACCCGTTTTTGTGGCCATAACCACTCATAAGAACGGAACAGTCATGTTGCCTTTCTTATTTTAAAATAGAAAAGAGCTCGTGTTATAGGGCGACAAATACATCAACTTTGTCTAGGGACACAGGCGTTATTTTCATACAAACGAGGTAACTTTGAAGCCTTGATTTCCTGCCAGGGATGTACTGTGCTGTGATCTGATGATGGCTATCCAGGGAGTGAATGAAGGAGATTCAGATCGCTATACACACCCAAATTATCTGACCAGCATTCTAAAAGATTAAAGGACTTGTTTGAAAAAACCGCGAAAATAGCTTGAAAATGTATGGGAATCCTGAAACTGATAACTTTGACCTATTAATCTTTTAGATTGGGTGTGTATAGCGATCTGAATCTCCCCCACTCACTCCCTGAATGGGCATCATCAGATCACAGCACGGTACATCCCTGGCAGAAAACAAAGTCTTCAAAGTTACCTCGTTTGTATGAAAGTAACACCTGTATCCCTAGACAAAATTGATGAGTATAACATCATGCTTATATTTTGGGAATAAGGTAGGTAGTAGGTATAATGTGTGCATATAGTACACATTAGAAATGTCATAAATCAGATAATAAAACATGGAAACTCATCCCCAACGTTTTGGCTGCAGAACAATTCTAAAACCTCATTTGCTACTTTTCTATTTTTGAGCATCCAGAGATATAATAATGACACGGAAAATACTGCACTGTTTGATGTAAATATTTGTATTGAGACATGCCCTAAAATATTGTTTAACAGATTTTTTTTATGTAAGTGTTGTAGCTAAAGTTTCATATTAGAATATTTAAAAATGACTGACACTTCTACCTATACCTACTGCTTTTATGAAAGATTATTTAAAACTATTCAAAAACTTTGAAACATTTTTTTACAAGCAGAAAATGCTCATAGTGAACTATGAACCTTCTTTTGAAATATATTCAAAGTAATTCATAGCAAAAGTAAATGTAAATTTTTGTAGCTGAACTGAGGTTCAGTGAAAATGTTTATGCCGTTTGCAGACCAAGAATTAAACAATTCAAAAAATTCAAATATGCAACTTTAGTAACAAAATTTAAAAGCATAGATCAAGAGATTTAAGAAATATTATGAAGTCTGTTGTTCAATTATCACTTATAACAGTTATTTATTGCAAGTGTTTGTAAATTATATATAATTGTATTTACAGTTTCATGAATTGAAAGACTGAATGATGGCATATTAATTTGATTGAAATAGAATAAACAATCATGACTATTAAAATAAATTTGCACATTCCTTATTTGGCGGAGTATTAGTTTTGTGCCAATGTTATGATTAATTGGTTTAATGGAAAAGATGAATACGAAGAAACGGTACTTTTTGATTGGACGAAACAATTTATATCTCCATTTTATATCCCCGTATTAATAAACGAAACGTAAGTTTACACCTAGTCAAACCAAAAAGTTTGCTTTGGAATATTATGAGGCTTTAGGTAGTACTTATATCCTATTCTGTGCTTTGAGTCATCAAACGTAATAAGGAGTAATATTGCTAAGCAATATTTTTGATTAAACCGTACACCAGGTTACTCTTTGTTTATTAATAAGGCCATTAAGGTCTATCATCAGGCACAGGCATTGTATGAACGATCAATAAAGAAACAGCACGGAAAACACAATTTTAATGGTCGTTAAAATACTACAGAATTTGATGTACTTACTTACCTAATAAATAATAGAAAGGTCACAGTTTGTTGTTATCTTTGAGTTTGGAAACCGTCCGTCCAGAACATAGATAGGCATTGACGGTCAGGCATTCTGCTTCTTAGTCAATTTACGTGTTAGGTATTATTGCAGCGGTGGCATGTTGCATTTTAGACGTCACGCTCATAACCCGTCCATTGGCCCTACCATGAGTTGATGCAAACTGTTTTCGCTGCCGTAAACTATTGGACTAAAGAGCTGGCCCCGGAAAGAGGTAGACAATTTACAGAGCGACGAAATCCCTCTTATTAGTTTGCCATACTATCATTATTAACAGATGGGCACCTGGCAGATTTTCAGTGGTGGGGGTGGGAGTGATTGAGTAACAAATAGGCTGAAAAGCGATTGAAGTTATACAATTTACAGACCTCTGGATTTGGTGTGGTATAATAGCAAGCCAATCATGTATCCAAATCGAATATAACATTGTCAGAAATTTTGACTTATGGTCTGTAAATTGTATACTTTCAATCGCTTTTCAGCCCATTTCAATAATGATAGTATGGCTAACTAATTAGAGGGATTTCGTCGCTCTGTAAATTGTCCACCTATTTCCGGGGCCAGCTCTTAGTATATATCGTTTTCTCTCTTTCACTCGAATTGACTGTGAGCAGTATATCCGACAGTTTATCGTAGCGAAAAAAGTTTGCATCAACTCATGGTAGAGCTACTGATGGTACTAAAATCAAATACAGCCAATATAATATAAAAAATGGATGTTGGTTGAAGATTTGTCATTGTCATAGATGTTGTATTGTAAAATGTAAATCAAGCATAACTTGGCACAAATCAAACCAACTTTACCGAATGTCAAAAAAAGGAAAGGATGGGAATATTAGGTAGATACTTTTGGGAAAAGTTTTTTTACCATTGCTGCTTTTCAAAATGGAACTGAGTTTTTTATGAGTATGCGTTATCTATGAAACTAAATACCCTTGGGTCTTGCTGATACCTACAAATGAGTCCTTAAGAGTATGTTCATATAATTAAAAAATGTTTAAAAAAAAATTGTGCATAATAATTTATGTAAATTAATGTGTATGTGTAAAATGTATCTTTGAAACATCCAGTTTTGTGTGAATTATTTGTAATGGGTTTTGTTGTCATGTCTATTTCTTAAGCTGATCTTTGTCACTGGAAAGGCGGTTCTTCATAGTTTGAGCAAGCTATCTTTGGCCCGTATTTATAAACCACTCTTAAAGCGAGGCCAGTTCACAATCTGATGAAAAGATAGATTTTTGAACTTCCAATGTGAAGAACTGATGTAGAATTCTACTTCACAAAAATTACAGTAGACTGAGTAAGAAACAAAAAAACACAATAACCGAACAGAATATAGAAAAATGGCTTGGTAACTCTGTAAAAAAATCCTGAATAATACCATAAAAACTTATAAAAATAAATTTCCAATCGTCAGATTTCGTAATTTTCAACGACAATTATATTATTTTTTATGCAAAAAGGATAGCTTTTTTATCGACCTAACACAATAACCGAGTACATTTTTAATAAATGATTCAGTATTTTAGAAATCAAAAAAAATGTACTAAATTTCGTCAAATTTCTGGCGAAGCGTCAATTAAAGCTATGCAATATTCAACCTTATTCTAAAGACAGTGAAAGAGTAAATTTCGTGAACTGCCTCGCCTTAACGTTGAAAGCTACCTTGAGATCATACCTGAGATGCTGTTCCTATAAGAAGAGCGGTTTATAAATACGGTCCTCAGATATCCAATAAATAAGGTTTTTAACAGATTTGCACTGATAAACATGTATCGTCGCATAAAACAAATCTTAAAACTTGCTTATGTATTGATTTCTGGACCAATGCTAAGTGAAGTGGCTTTTTACAGTTCGAGTAGTGTTAGGATGCCACTAACCATAGATAATCACTTGGCATACACTTAATGTCATATGTATTCTATTCGAATAATCGAAAAGCCCAAGCGTTTGCCACTTGTCTAGGTCCTCTGAATTTTTAAGATTGTAGGACAACAGTAAAGTTTCAAACATGTCTACCATTTCATCAATGCAAACTCTCGGTTATACTATGGTTCTACTGACATAAATTAGCAGTCGACAGCCTGTCCAGACTTTCAGATTAGATTGGCGTGACTCAGAAGTAATATTTTATAGGCACTTCACTATTGTTTTAATAATTCCGCCAATCCTTTACTGCTCATAACTGTTCGCATACTAAATCTAACATTAGTTTTACATGCTGGCCTTACTATGCATATAATCTATATACACTTGTTTGTTTAATTAGAGTACAAAAGAGTTACGGATTCCTTGAACTGCCCAAAATATATTTCGTGCGATAGCTTGTTGTTGTTATTGAACTCTGATCATTGTTTTTGTTAGATTATTTAGTGCTATAAGATACCCGTTGTATGATTTATTCTAGATATATTTAGGATTGTGGATTATTCGCAAACGCTTGAAAGCTTTTAATAATAACAAATAACGTGATTCTGTTATTTACCGAAAATGGTTGGTTACTACTATCTGTATGTATTTTTTTTTAAATTGACGTTTCCTTATCTAACTGCGTTACTCTTACGGTCGGCACATCAGTATATCTAAGTTCTGTCCGAGTCGATTGATGACAGCGTCATAAAAATATAACAGAGGGATTTTTTGTAATGTACAGTCAGCAGCACATAAAAAAATGATAATGATACCTTGAAAACTTACGAAGTTACAAGCTTTTTGTGTTGTCCCGTTAGTAGGGTGTGCGTTAATTATGGTTTTGTAAATATTATTTAGTCAAAATATAACATGATATGAAAAATATTGCAATCGATTCTATTACTGATTCTGAACAAACAGTTTTCAGGTTTCGTATATACAAAAAATAACCTTGTATTTTGGGATGAACGTGGAATACGCTGTTTAATCAATATTTAACAGAAGTAATGTGCTTATATTGCACGTTTTCTTGAGTCACAAGTTGTTAAATTTGAAGCAGAGTAATCCATTGTGTATTTTTTTACTTTTATATATTTATATGAGGGATGGGAAGTTATGGTAACTACTTAAAAAAATGAGAAAATCAATGCTTTTAAGATTATGATATATTAAATATTTGCTACCTACTAATCAATAATACATTTAAAACTTAAATGCGAAGACAATAAAGTTAAACATAAATTGGAGATTTTTGACATTTTTTGTATAACTTGATGTGCTGCTGTCTTTACATGTATGTAGTTTTCAAGCGTTTGTGAATGCCGGCGGAAGAATACTAAACGATGTGTCATTTGCTACAGAGAGCCGAAGTTCTTTGCTTTAGATATCGCTTTTAATAATTCTTAAGTAATTTATATTATATGAGATTGTTGAATGTTGTCAACTGATCGCCATAGGAAATGAAATTGAAGCCCTAACCCATTCAAAATTTTATTATGCTAAATTTATTAATTACGCCTAAGGATGGAACCAAATTGTCCGCAACGTTTTTCTATTACCTGTAGCTACGAGTTGTTGCAAACAGATTTCGCTATCGAAAATTATCGTTTTATCCAGGAACTGAAATCTATGGAAGTGTAATTGCAAACAAATATCGCTCAAAAAATGGCACCATGGGGCCGAAAAAGTACAACCCGCTTAGGCTTAAGTCGGGCCAGCCACGCACCCGGTGACTGACGTTAACGTTCTTTACGATAATTGCAGTTTGTATTGTACAGAAAAGAGAGAAAAAGATTAGAAATGACGTCCTGTGTGTTCAAATGGTGTAAAAGACGCAAAGAAGGCAGTAAAAATATGTAGAAACTAGCGGCCGCCCGCGGTTTCACCCGCGTGGTTCTCGTTCCCGTGGGAATATCGGGATAAAAAATATCCTATGTTTTAATCTAGGCTATCTACTATCTGTGTGTCAAATTTCATCCAAATTCGTTCAGTAGTTTTTGCGTGATTGAGGAACAAACATCCAAACCCACAAACTTTCACATTTATAATATTAAGTAGGTTAACGTATCATATTTTTTCGTTTAAGCATAGAAAATATCTATGAGTATACACATTTTGGTCGCTAATAAGCAACCAGTGCTCAGACGCTTTGTGCTGCATAATTAAATGCCAGCATTTTTAGCTCCATCCACTTAGTTGTACTTTTCATGTGGTGACATTTTTTGAGCGCAATGCTTGTTCCATAGATTTTAGTTTGCTGGTTTTATCTCTTTTACTCATATTGACTATGAGCAGTTTATCCGATCGTTTTATAAAGCGAAAATAGTTTGCAATAACTCATGGCGACCACTGTTGTGGTAAAGTGTTCCTGTTTAGTTCTTATTTCGGAGCTAGTCTTAATTTACTTAAATATACCAATGATCTTTTTAAATATTTATGGGAACTGGGAAAATATTTTTACATAATAACTATCATACAGGGTTATTTTGATTGACACGATCCTTAAAGAAGTGTGCGGTCCATGAAACTGAACAACTCTCTATAAGAAACATTGGGCCAAATATAAAAAAAAATCGGCCAAGTGCGAGTCGGACTCGCGTACCAAGGGTTCCGTACCAAAAACACGTTTGTCGTATGGGAGCCCCACTTAAACATTTTATTTTGTTTTTAGTAGGAATTTCTTATAGCTGCAACAGAAATACGTCATCCGTGAAAATTTCAACTGTCTAGCTATTACGGTTCATAAGATACAGCTTGGTGACAGACAGACGGACAGTGAAGTCTTAGTAATAAATAGGGTCTCGTTTTTGCTTTTTGGGTACGGAACACTAAAAATTACTATCCATAAAAATCAAAGAGATCACGTGATCAGTTGAAAGAGACCTACTAAGAGCCGAGTTAAAAATGAGACGAGTTGGGAAAGTGTCAAGTTTAAGAAAGAGACCAAAAGAAAGAGTCGAGTTTAAAATGAGATAAGTTAAGAAAGTATCAATAAGAAAATGACGAAGTCGTCCGGAGGGAAAATATTGTGGCGTAGGTATTTCTAGTTTCGACACAATGTTTCTTGGCCAGTTCAGTTTCATGGACTGAACACGTCCTTAAAGTCTGGATGGTGACTATAGTCATAGTAGAACCAAATAAGTAGGCCAACTCGAGCCTCGAGCGAGCGATACAGCTTAAACACGTAGGGCTGTCACATCGCTAGTTTATTCAATCGTCAAAAAAGCATAGTCAATCTCTATACAAAATATTTTTTTCCTTGTAGGGTAAGCATCAGGGAACTATAATACAAAGTTTTTTTTATTTTTTTCTATGTAAACCAGCTGGTCTATCGACTAAAATAATGAAGTTAATGTTAATTGTAATTTGACTGATGTATGTGATACATTGGCACTTTCGTTTTGACACCAGTAAAAACTTACTAAAGAAAAGTAGCAATGTATCACATCTATCTGTCAAATTACAGTTTACATTAAATTCATTGTTTTCAGAAACTGACTACAATGTTTTCATTGCCTACGTCATGTTATTTGATTTGAAAACTTACAGTCGAAATAGGATTAATTAAAACGTGGCTTTACTAAATAATGTTTATTCAAATAAAATAAAATGATTATGAAATTTTATTTATTTTTACACTATTAACTGTTACTGTTTCTTACTTTTTCATTTACCTACACTTTTCAAAATAATAAATCTTTAAATTCGAAAATTGAAAACTTTCCATAATAGGCATTAAAAGTAATTTTTCCTGTAGGAATTTATGATTTTTTAACAAAATTACACAATTGATATAAAAAAAAATTCGTCTGTTTCGACAAGTACGAAATGCCTTATTATTTAAAGTTAATGTAAAGTATATCCTCATCCTCACAAATCTTTTTGCAATAATATCTTTGGAAAGCATGGTATGTACTGTAGGCGGCGTGAAGCGTGCGTGAGCGCGAGCGGGATTACGTACGGCGCAGCCATGACTGTTGCACCTTTATCACCTCTAAATTTTGTCAGTGTGTGCGTGCGACGACACATACGTACGGGCGCGCTCACATACAAACCGCGTTCGTGCGTATAATGAGTAAGATGACTTACTTATTTGGTTCTACTATGCTATAGTACAAGCCTCGGCATGTAACTTTAGCGCTGCCAGCTTATTACGTTTATCCACCCTGAAACAGCCACGCTAACGTGGATACTCGGAAAACGCGTGTTCATCTATCCACCTCATTATACCTAGTTGATAGTATGATGGGGTGGATAGATGGACACGCGTTTTCCGAGTATCCTTAGGGTAGCCGTTTCAGGGTGGATAAATGGAATAAGCCGCCATTTTGTGCGCAGAAGTAATTTTTGCGGTCTCATTGGCGGGAGACGCGGTGCGGGGCTACTGCTGTACATGTGCATTGCGCAGTAATCCCCTCTTAATTTTCTCATCTTTAAACTTACGTGCCGCGGCCTATAACCCTGTATGTATAATAAATGCTTGGGTAACAGTGCAACTTCACTTGCGGAAGAATATAATAAAATTGTGTTTTCAAATCTTTATAATCAATTACTATTTACTAATCATTACTTACCTATATTAAAATCTACATTTATTACCAGATTTTGTTTATATTAGGCGAACCGTGGTTTATTTATTGTAATGATAATATTTTGGAACAAAACCTACATAGGTACGAGTATTTTTTTTTAAATAAGCTAGGTAATGAGTTGCGGCATTGGTGGGCAACAGCGTGAAATAAATGTTTTACTGTACAGCACCGCAAAATGTTACTTATTCTAAAATTAACTACTTAAGATGTTTATTTTAACATTGTCACTGATTAAAATGTTTTATATACTTGTGTGTTATTGAATAACGAAAGCCAGTGGGCCTACGAGTTGATGCAAACTGTTTACGTTACCGTAAACTATCGGATATACTGCTCACAGTTAATGCGAGTGAAAAAGACAAAACGATAGTTTTCTGCAGTCTGCAACGTAAACAGTTTGCATCAATTCATGGTAGCGCCACTGTTCTGTAACATAAAACATCCGATTCAGATGGAGCACAAATACATACAGGTAGGTAACTACAGTAAGAGGCATACTTATGAAATTTTTCTTGTGAGCGACAAGAAAAATTTCATTGAGCGCCCCTCATTGCTACGAAATACGCGTTCCGCGCAATCCCCACCCGATTTCAAGATATGTGCCTCGTACTGTACTTTACAGAAGATCACTCTTGGCGGGCAAACTCGGTCAAACTATCCTATGGCGGATCACACGCATATCGTCAGATACGCATTTCGCCAGATCTCAAATCGGATACTCGTCAGACAAGCAGGGGGTCAAGTCTGCTAATGTTTTCGTCAAAATCGTAGTTCAATGGTGTTGGAATGGTAATGCTTTTTGACGCAGTTCTTGTTTCTTAAACCCAAAAGTCAACACATTTTCTTAAACCGAAAACGGAAACATATTGTCTTTGATTTTGGGGAAACAAGAACTGTCAAAAAGCATTACTATTAGAACACCATTGAACTACGATTTTGACGAAAAAATTAGCAGACTTGACCCCCTGTTCGTCATAAACTCTACTCGACAGATGCCTACTGTGGATTTGCGTATTTGACTAAATGCGTATTTGGCCACCTGCGTATCTGACAACATGCTTAGGTACTTTACTGACCTATGATCATCACCCATTCCTTTTTTAGTTTGGCCACACAAAAAGTGGCTGCACAATCTTTATCGAGCCTAATTTGGTTCCCTTATTTCTCATCGTGTCACCAACTAGTTTCCCTGATGGCACGAACAGGAAATTGTCATTCCTCGCCGTACCATTGACGCAGTCAAAAGATCGTACATACAGGTGAATATTTCCTTTTAAATGCATTCACAATCGTCCACTCGTATTTTATGTTATAGAAACTCTGGTGTCTGAAATAATATAACGATACCACCGATATGTACTATACTATAGATGCGACATAGCGGGCCCGATTTTTGCGCCACGCGTTGAGGCCAACTGGCCTCAACTCATTTAGTCACTCGCCGACGCTCACCGCGATCACACGGTGTAATTGTGGCTACAAAAATGCCGTTCTGCGAGTTAAATTCGCACAAAAATCGATCCACTGCAAAGGAAAAAGATAATGGAGCGACTTATCATCGGTGAATAAACAAAACATTAACATAAACCAACCAAAACGATTTTTTATACATTATTTCTACTGACCCGACATTTTGTATGAAAATCATAGATTATGAAAAGTGAACCATACAGATTGTATACGTAGGTACTAAACTAGGATAGCTGAACTAATAGCACAGTTTTACATTATAAGTATATGATTTGATTCTATACCGCTAAGAACCGCCCTTGATGTAGGACGACACTACCGCCCCGCCGCCCGTGTAGGTACTTACGGTCAGTCAAAAATGTATAGGGCTTGTCAAGAAAGAAAAATAAATTGAATGTGATTATTTATCTTATCCCTGCTGTATTTTGCTGTCGAGGCACATCCGTGCAAAGAACAACTGTGCTCCATTGCCGCAGTAATTATACTCGCTCGAGTGGCGAGGCAGGCGAGGCAAATAGCGAGTTCGAATGTATACATTACCCCTAGCACGAATATTTATCTAGAAAAAAAAAGTGCTCGATAGAGTAATTATCTATGAGAAAGGAGATTGGGAAAATTTGTATGGGAAGTGGTCTATGATCCAATAGCAACAACACTGGTGTTGTATTTATGTAGGAATTACCTCAATTACACCCTTGTGCAAAGTGGCATCAAGGTCTGACTCGGCAGTTTAGAGAAATAAAAATCAATACATACAGGGTGAATTTTTGAGATGGTACATTATGGGCAGGTATATTATACGTATAGTTACAGGAAAACGTTTCCAGGAGACCATCCGTAACTTTTTAAGGTATTCTGAGCTGCATTCACAGATTTTGGAAAAAACTTACCGTTAGCAAAAAAAATGCTAAAATACCAAAAACATTTTTTATGCCAATCGATCCTATTTCGTGTAGGCTCAAAAGATTCTATGGGACCATTTAAGGTATGAGTACTAGAAACGACAGAATCGCCAGAAACTTTTCCCATACATTTTGTACTGAAAAACGATAAATCAACTCGAAATATTTTTTATTGCCAAACGATCCTATTTCTTACTGTGATCAAAATACTCTTTAAGGCTTACTGAAATTTGAGTACAGAAACTGTTTTTTTAGATCTAATGTTTTAGAAGATTGTGCCTGCTTGTAAAGCCGGTGTTGTGGCTTACAGTAGTTTCTGTACTCAAATTTCAGTTGGCCTTAAAGAGCATTTTGATCACAGTAAGAAACAGGATCATTTGGCAATAAGTGCAATCGCTTTCCAAGAAGTGCAGAGCCGACTACGGTATTTAGGGTCATTATCCTCTTGCAGAATCCAGAAATCAAGCAAAAACTTATGTTTTTTTTACAAACCATTTTAGGAAAATGATTTTCTATTCAGCCTAATATTTATTTTTGTAAGCTGCATACTAAAATTCAAAAAAATGCCGGTCACGTTATTGTCGAACACACTGTAAGTATGTTCGACCTAATCGTGTATCCTAATCATTATTATTATTACTATGGAAACATGGAAAAATATTTGCTAACCCAGATCCTTATCTAGGCAAGTAAATATATTTCCATGTTTCCATAGTAATATTTTTCCTAATAAAAAAATCTTTTTGACGATACCTAATGATTGTTATTAGTGCGGGTACTAAATGCTCATCCTCCTTTTTTATTTTTTGGGTAAGTATTAACATTACCTAATTGAATTGCGTTTTTACTATAATTTTATGCAATATTATTAAACAAGTAGGTATATCATAATCATTATGAAGAATGTGTTGCATCTGTGTGCATGCTACTTTTTCTTTGACAACTCACGCTTGCGCTGTGCATGCGTAGCCGCCATCTTTGCGATTGATGCGAGAATTTTGACCGTAGATTTGTCGCATCTATAGTATAGTACATATCGGTGAACGATACCTTTGGGTAGAAAGGTCGTATAAACCAAAACCCGACTTTTCAGGAGAGACGAAAAACGTTTTTAATTTTAAATAAAAAATCACAACATTTTTGTTTTTGAAGTTATAAAAAAATGACCAAGAAAAAAGAATCTTAGAATTTGGGAATGAAAAAGGCTGAATCATCAAAACTTATCTATCTTCTTTAGTTTCGAAGTTAGCTTGGATTTACGACTTAAAAAAAGTTGTTTTTATGGTTTTTACACCCCACAAAAAAAATGCAAAGTATTAAAATTGGTATTATTTTAAAGCTTGTTAATTGAATTTCTAATGTATCAATTTCATTTAATTCTCTGAATTACTCATATTTATGTCCAAAAGAATTAAAAAAAAAATCTAAATCAATTTCTTTGCTTTTAAGTGTAGTTAGGGTTACTCTTCTATAGAGGTTAAGATTCCATAAAGGAGTACCAGATTATTAAAATCTTGCCTTAAAATCTTTAAAAACTATTGTTTATAAATCTGTAATATCACCAATTCGTACCATATAACGAGTTTGGTATATATGGTATATTGATGAAGAAGTAGGTTAATATCGTTTTAGGCATAGAAAGTATAAATTATTTATCTATCATTTTGCAGACATCCGTAATGCAAGATACCTTCTACTATTCCTATTAGGTAGGTAGGAAAGTGGAGTATAATCGCAATAAATTTCTTCGTACCAAGTAGGTAATCAAAATTTTGCATTGCTATCTTTTAATTTTTAATAAATTTGCATTAGTGCTATCTATTAAAACACTATCCAGACAATAATTATGTTTAAATTATTTTCGCTGTTATCGAAACCAAAAATTAATGCCATACAAAATTGCACCTTATAAGCGTTGTTTTATTGTGCGATTAAGGGTGTATAAACCATTTCCTTGAAAGCGAATTAAGGGCGTATAAACCATTTCCTTAAAAGATTATTATCAATAATGAGGCGTAAAAACAGAGTTGATAAAAATAATGGTCGTTACATCTTGTCAAAACTGCAAAAATGAAACATTTGGCTTTTACGTTGACAATTTAGGTACCTTTTGCAAGACGTTTTGGCCAAAAAATTCGAATTGCGAATTTCTGTATTTTGTATATACAGATCGATAGAGAATTTTTTTCTGAGAAAAATGGTATATATAGGTAACTCAATTTGGCCAAAATGGTTTTTACGACCTTTCTACCCAAAGGTATCGATAAGGAGGTACCTATAAAATACTATTTTGAGTGACAAGTGACATATTGAAAAAAATAGAAGTTAACCTCAGTTAACCTTCTCTAGATTTATAGGGGCCGTTCAAATATTACGTAAGCAGATTTATTACAATTATTTACCCCCCATCCAACTTGTCAGCAAAGGTAAGCAAAGCTCTTACCCCCTCCCCCCATGCTTACGTAAACATTTTTCAATTATAAATGTATTTTTTATATTATAATTAAATTATAATTTTAAAAATAAGAAAATAGATTTAGGATACAGATCAGATATTACTGATACAGTATTCAACATAGAGTAAGGGACGGTAATTCTCCTAATCGGTAAGGCGCGCGGTAATTCCCCTAATCGGTCTTAAAGCGAGTGCCTAAAGGAATGCATTATTTGCGGGAATCCCCGAAAATGCGTTTCGTTTTCAAGTTGCCATTTGTGTAAAAAAGTAAATAACTACCGATGACGTAATTATCATCTAGACTCCCCTACCCCCCATGTCATCCAAAATAAGCAAAACAAAGACCCCCCAGCCCCCCCTATAGTGCTTACGTAATACTTGAATACTTTTTACTTCGGGTCTTAAATTATATGAAAGTTAACCTTTAGTTATTAAAAAGGGTCGTCGTGAACAAAAACAACAGTTTATAATGACCATATAGTTATATTATAAAATGATTTAATTACAAACAGAATAAGTATCACAATGTACCTACACTATGAACAACTTACATTAAGCAAAGCGGACAGGACGTTCCTCTCATATTTACATTGAGGCGGTGCTGTCGGGCGAGCGTTGCACACGCCGCCGTTGAAGCCGTAGCGCGCACGACCCCGCCCTGCGCAGGGTACGGCCGCGCACGCATCTGCACTGGAATATCATTTGGACTTTTATCTACACCCATGCCACAGAATAGATATAAGTACTACGGTAATTACGGTATAGAAAGGAAACTCTCCGCCCCGCCCCGCACTCAATTACCTCACCGCGTCTCGCGAGTTTGTAGACCAGTTCGTATACTCATTCAATAGCCCTAGACTTCACGCACACAGTTGCGCGTGTGCAAAAACGTCACTGTGTAGTGTAGCGTCTGTGTATTAGGTCCTCCGCTGCGTTGTGCGGGATCCCGGCGCGGGTACACGGTGCGGGAGCCCGTCGCGGGGGCCCGCTCCGTACTCCGTCGCGGACAAACAGCCCGTCGCGGGGACTCGCGCCTTGCTCCGTCGCGTGACCCGCGAGGCGGGCACTCCGCCACACGCAGCGCTGCCTATGAATATACAAGAAACAGCCCCGCTCGCGTGACCCGTCGCGCGGGACCCGCAAGCGTGCTCTCCTGCCCCGCGAGGCGGGCTCGCCGCCCGCGCCGCGTGCGGCGGACAATCCGCCACACGCCGCGCTGCTCTATGAATATACAGGAAACAGCACCCGGAGCGGACGCCCGCGCCGGGATCCCGCTCAAGGCAGCGGACGGCCTTAGGTAGTTGAAACGCGACGCTTGTATGGAGTGCCCGGGGTGTGCCCATACTTTAAATCGGTGTTGGCGCAGTGGTTTAGCGCCTGGCCCAGCGATTGCGGAGGTTAAGCAACTTTCGCAAGGGTCGGTCATGGGATGGGTGACCAAAAATTTATCATATCGAGCTCCTCCGTGCTTCGGAAGGCACGCTAAGCCGTTGGTCCCGGCTGCATTTGCAGTCGTTAACAACCACCAATCCGCATTGGGCCCGCGTGGTGGGCTATGGCCCGTCCTCCTTATCCACCCATTAGGAAAGAACATGTGCCCCAGCAGTGGGGACAATCAAAATGGCTGATGGACATACTTTAAATCCTTTATAAAAGGTTCGGAAACAGTTAACTTACTGTCAACATTATAACAACCAATGTCATAATAACCACAATATCCGAGCGAGAGCATGTCGCGCTCCTCCCCGCGCTCACGTCTGAAGGAGTTACATTATGAAATTCAGTACAACATTATAGCACTCGTTCGGATGATATTATAACGAGGAGGAGGAGGAGTGCGACAAGCCATCGCTCGGACATTACGGCTACCACGGTACAGGTTGTTTCAATGTCACCTACTACCAATATGCCGCCGTTTCAAAACCATACATGGGTGTAGTCTTGTATGCAACTGTACATAATTAGGTATTATAGTACAGATGCATAAATATAACTATTAATTAACTGCCTAAATATTGAAATAATAAATTCGTCTGATGTACCTACTAATTATACTTATTATACTAGGTACTAAAACTTCGTTACGAGTAGTATACTTCGTATCAAGAAATATGACCTCAAATGGCGCCTATTTTCACATCATAACTCACGAAGAAAAGACTTAAAACAAAATAATATTTCATCTAAAATACCTATAAAATATACATATACCTATATTATGAACTATTACCTACATCTACAAAAAAAATTTCACGTGTAGGCAATCATCCAAAATCTCAGGCTGGTTTGCAATGCAAGCGTTGCTTTTTACAACTGAAAATAAACAGAAATAGTAAAAAATATATAAATAATGATTTGAAAAGACAAATAAAATCAACTTCGAATCCTTAAAGATCGTTATTAGTCTCAATTTTTCCCCCAGCCCCAATTTGTAGGCGACAGCCCCTTAACTTTAGCAGTCTTCAGTTTATTTTGTACTTTTCAATATTTTTACGCATTTTTTTTTAAGAACAAGACCCGTAAACATCCATTTAAAACACACATTGTATTTGCATCAAAGAGTAAATTTTTTATATGGGTTACCACCATAAGTATTACAAAAAGGGCACATCAGAAAAAATTGAGGCCTTTATGCACAGTACGCTAAAAATAGATAAGTAGAGATCTCATAATCCTTGGAATAAATCTGAGCCATTTTTGCACAGCATATTTATCAAGTTCAAAATAGAAATCCCAAAATATGTTAATATGTGTCTTCAGGTGAATCTAACTGCAGGGAAGGGAACGCCGCTGTG
This sequence comes from Agriphila geniculea, assembly GCA_943789525.1. Taxonomy (NCBI): domain Eukaryota; kingdom Metazoa; phylum Arthropoda; class Insecta; order Lepidoptera; family Crambidae; genus Agriphila; species Agriphila geniculea. Next base: position 22,390,902 of record OX038878.1, read on the forward strand.
CGACCTGCACGCGTAGCATGAGCAAACGGGACTCTTGTCTACGAAGACTTGTCCAAAGAGAATGTAAAAAACTAGGACTTGTCGTCTCGATCTTCTCGATCATAGATAATACACTATCTATATAATTCAAATTCTCGATTGCTGAGCACAGTTTGACAGACAGATGGGACTCGCTCTCAGAATTTGACAACCTTTTTATGTCTTTTAATACAAATATGAGTTTTAAAAGGTAATATTTTTATTTCAACATCAATAAAGTTGAAATTATCTAAAATGATTCGAAATGATTTAGTTTAAACATGATACTTATTTTTTAATAAGTTCTAAGATAAAGAGACACTCAAAAAAGCTTTCACTTCCGTAGACAAAGCGCTCTCGAGCTCGAGAACATGGGAATGCGAGCATCATGAGTAATGAGGTGTCTATGCCCGCGTACTGGCAGTTACGGCGGTAGCGCGTTTGACATGGATTTGAATTCAAGTTTAAAAAGTTAAGATTCGATTTTCTACAGAGGACTCGGTGCGCGGCCATGGAGGCACATCCTAGATTATGTTATTCGAATTAACTTAAAAAGATAATATAAACAACAATTTAAAATGCAAAGCATTGTTTTATTAAAATAGCGCTCCGGCGTTACATTACCTATCTCGATCTCAACCCGACAAAAGTGACATTTCGGTGTAGACAAGCCATTGTTCTGTGAGTCGAATCTTCTTATCTCGATGTTGGTCATGCTACGCGTGCAGGGGGCTAATTGTCTAATTTCAAAATCTATCGCAATCGCTTTCAGGATGTTATACATCGATGTTTATTTTTGGCACAAATAAAAACTTACCAAAGAAATGCAGCAATGTGTCACATTCAACTGTTTGATTTAAAAGCGATCGCGATGGATTTTGAAAATTAGACAATAAGTAGGCTGAATTGCACTTTATTGTATCGGAGCAAGAATTTATTTAAACCACAAAAAAAAATTTTTCATGTCAGTGATTTAAACGATTTTACGGAGAACATCTTCTGTACTTGTACTATTCTATTAAGTATGTATTCTGTGATAAAAGTGCTTGTCGGTTAAATAGGAATAAGAACAATGTGATGATTGAAATTGTGGCATCAAGATACGAGGTGCCTACGCAGAGCACTTAGGTTAGGGCCTACACACATAACCGCGTTGCGGCGACGCAACGCAACGCAACGCCAAAATCAGCGACAATGTTGGCCGGTGGTGCCGCGCGGCGCCGCAGAAATGACGTCACACTTGTTGACCACAGTTTCAGTCCCACCCCGGACACTCCATACCATAGGCACTTGTTGTATGGTCTGTATACTATAAACCGCCGCGTTGTAAGTAAATACAGATAACGTTTCTTCATTTATAACTAAATATTAATGAAAAAAGAATAAATACAACCACCAAAAACAAACTTTGCCTATGAATTGCCGATATTTTGTCACATACAGAGAAAATAATAACATCTATGATTTAAAATATCCTTACTTAATATTATAAATGCGTTTGTTTCTTTATTACGCCTTCACGGCTAAAAAAAGTACTGTTCAATATCTTGATATATATCGAATTATAACCATGTAAGTCAAATCAGTAATAATAAAGTCCTTATTTTTGCTTTCTAACATTAAAAAAAATCTTGAGAGTGACTTTTTTGTTAGCAAAAAGGGTGACGGAGGGATTGTAAGTGAGTGACATAACCAAAATTTTTTTATACTAAGTATTAACAAAACTTTGTAGCCAGCTAAGATCATTTTTAGGGTTCCGTACCCTAATGGTAAATACGGGACCGTATTACTAAGACTCCGCTTTCCGTCTAAACCAACCCAGCATCTCCAGAACGGTTACAGGTTTCCTTTCCTTAATTTTATTATTCTGAAGATATGATGATAACTTGCTTAATAGCTCTTCAGAATGTCGATACACTCATTCTAAAGTTAGTATTCAAATCAAAACTTTTTTTTTCGTCTATCTTTAATACATAAGTACTATTATTTTCGCGAAAAGTGCTCTTCATCAGGATTCATAACTTTATTAAGTGGATGTACCCAAATATCTTCTTTCTCTTTCTTTCTCTATCTCTGTCGTCGTTTAGTTAATTTTTGGTGTAATGTCTACATAATAACAAAAGAGCTAGGTATTCGCTTATTGCGATCCATCGCAGACACACGTGTAGGTATTAATACTCACGAATCACAGAAAAATGGTCACCTCAAGCAACGCGCAGCACCGCAAAAATCTGCGTTAAGTTGCGGTGCGGCGCCGCAACACCGTTATGTGTGTGGGCCCTTAGTCAATCTGCCTACCTACTCTCTCATTGTGAAGCCGGCTATCAGTGATTAAATGACAAACCTGTGACCGTCGGGGCAACCTCTGGTGCATATGCTGCGGATGCATCATGTGCTGCATCTGCGGCATACCGCTGCCGCGGCTCGCGCCACACACTCCGCATAAGCCAACCTCTCTGGCTTGCTTAAAAAAAAACCGGTTTATTTTTGTTACAAACTATAAGCGTGCCCGCAGACTACAGACTTTCTGTCGGCCGATAATTGGTTTTGTATAACTGCCTTTCCACCTAATGCTCAGAACTGTTCTGAGCGAGCAAAAGCAGTTTGCTCGGTAAGTGGAAACAACAGAGCAGGCGAACAAGTTCGTTCAACAATGTTCGGCTCAATTCGTTGAACGAATGCTCGCTAGCCAGCTTATTCAATGGAAACAACGCTACGGCGAACGAACAGTTGCTCCGTGCATTCGCTCGGTGTTTGACGCGCTCGGCCGACCACCGATCTTTTTTTTTGTCTTTGCGCGAAATGGAGTAGAACCAAGAGAAATCCTTACAACTAATTGATATTTATGGAACCTATTTATGCCTATGGGATCCAGAAAGCAAAGAATATAAAAATGACGCTTTAAAAAATAGCCGATGAGATGAGACTTTGTTTTAAAAAAAATTGACACCCAAAATCGGCTTTTTAGTTAACGTTTGTCTTTAGTAATGTAATTTAAACGTTATTATAAATGTTATTATAAACGTTATTATATTAATGTTATTATAAGCGTTATTATAAACGCTGCTCTAGCCATAAGTAAATCGTCCACGCTGCTCGTACGTTTCTACAAGAGTGGTGGGGACGCAATGGTGCAAACGAGCGTACTGCCAGGGGTGTATCCATAGACAGAAAAATTTTCGCTGCGCTCAAGAAGACCAACAAAGCGTGGAAAAGAGAAGTTAACATCATACGGACACGGTCTATGTAAAAAGAGACAAAGGATCAAGTGACATATGCCAACATTTTTTACAGTAAGAGCCCCTAGCGTCCCGCCTAGCAAATGAGCAATCACAGTTTGTTTAAAATATTTGTTAATCTTAATTATAATTTAAAAGAAAGGTATCGTGGAGCCATGGTGTCCTGTGCTCTAAGTAATTGTGATGTGACAAAAAGAAATAATCCAAGTAATTACACTTTTCACAGGTAAATAAGATATTGCCACACATTTATCTAAAACCATATTTCTCTACATTTATTCGTTTATCGACGAAGAAAAGAGTATGGAACATAGTTTATTAATTTCCTTTGCCGTATATAGTCATATTTTATGAATCTAAGTCATCTCATATAAAATGTATGCATTCGTTTTCGGATCACAAAACATCTATTCACAAAGTTTGAGTTCAGTCCGTCAGGAGAGCAGAGGAGAAGAAATAAAAATCGAAAGAAGAGTAAGACAAGGAGACCCACTGTCACCCAAACTCTGTATAGCAGTGCTTGAAAACATCTTCCAAAGAATAGGCTGGCAACATAACGGTATCTGGGTACACAACAAATACTTGAGCCATTTGAGGTTTGCCGATGACATAGCGGTCTTTGCTAACTCGGCTTCAGAATTAGAGCAAATGATGAGGACTTTGAATGATGAAAGCAAAAAGCTAGGACTGCACATGAACACTTCTAAAACTAAAATAATGACAAACAGCCACCAAAAACAAATACTAATAGAGGGGAACCTAATACAATATGTAGACCGTTACATCTACCTTGGAAAACAAATATCTTTTGACCCATGCAGTGCAGTAATGATGAAGAAGTGGAAAGACGAATCAGAAACACTTGGAATAATTTTTGGTCGCATAAAGAAATATTAAAGGGCAGCTACAGCACCGAAATGAAAAAAAACTGTCATGGACACCTGCGTCCTGCCATGTCTTATATAAGGTCCTTCGTAAATAGTGCACATAATTTTAAGGGGTCAATGTACTCATGCATACAAACAACTTTTACTATGGGATGGGACCAAGGACAAAGTTTGTGGACGCTCTGGAGTATGCACTGAAGTCCAAGTGGCAATGGGCAGGACATGTTGCTCGTTTCACTGACTGTAGATGGACCTTAAAAGCCACCGATTGGAAAGGGCCCCCTGGAAAACGGGCTGTAGGCAGATCACGACCGCGCTGGAAGGACGACATAGTCAGTGTAGCGGGCAACAACTGGATAACTAGAACCCAGGACAGAGACGTGTGGGAGTTGGGGGAGGCTTTTACCCAAGGGGATTCAGACCCAAATTAGTTATAGTACCTACTTATAAATATTGAATTATGAAAATAAGGGTTTGAAAAATAAAAAGCTTTATTATATTATTATTATTATTTATACCTACGGGCAGGAGTTCCCCTACCGGACCTTCCTGCGCCGCCTACCGCTACACCTCCGGGCATCTACCTGCCCGAGCCACCACCTGTTGCACCCGGCCTTCCCCGGAGCGACACCCACGCCGAGCCTGCGCACCCGCTTCTCTCCGAGCACACCCTCCTACTGAGGCAGAACAAACTGCTCCCCCAGCGATCGTAGCGCAGGCGCTGCGCATGCGCCTCTGCCTCTTCTAGGCAAAATCCAAGCTTAGTGCTATTTGTATCCGTAGGGCGAGCACCACGAAACGAGGATCATTGTACCCCCTTGAGACCTTCAATATATCTTGGTAAATTGTAAGATTGGCGTTTCGTTTACCACCTTCTGTGCACTGGTGGTGCTTCACACCTCCAGCTGTGTCACTGGGGGACATACCTGTCGCTGCTTGATGAAGGCGGCCATGAGCGGCGGGTTGGACTTGAGTATCTGCAGGATCTCCTGCTGCTGGTTGTGCGTGGTGGGCGAGCGCAGCGTGGCCATCAGCTGCTGCAGCGCTATATAGTGCACATATCCTGGGGGACATACCTTTCGCTGCTTGATGAAGGCGGCCATGAGCGGCGGGTTGGACTTGAGTATCCGCAGTATCTTCTGCTGCTGGTTGTGCGTGATGGGCGAGCGCAGCGTGGCCATCAGCTTCTGCAGCGCTATCTGTATCATCGGCTGGCTGTCCTGTGGCACGGGCACGCCCGCTAGCTGCTGCTGCTGCAATAGACACACTCGTTAGGATATGTTTCACAACCATTCAAATGAAAATATAATACGAGTAAGATAATCGTTTATTTAACTACAAAAGCGCACTATACTCGGCATCATCAACCTCCGAGGACCTAGCAAGGGACCTAGCTTCTCATTGAAATATAATCTTTACACAATGCGATTTATTCGTCAATTTCGGTGGTCCTCGGCAACTTCACTCGAGAATGTGTAGTGCGAACAGATCAAAATACACCGTATTGTACCACCACAAACGCTTTGAAGTTGCTTATCATGCACAATGAAACTTTAAAAAATTTATAAAAAATATTTATAAAAAGTTTATTAATAATAAACCTTTTATAAATATCGTGTAAGCATTGTAAACATTCTAGAAATATCGTAAAAACCATCAAAAAAACACTTTGGTACGATAGATCAGGGGTCTCCAAACTACGGCCCGCGGGCCAACTCCGGCCCGCGAGCACCAACAATTCGGCCCGCGAAAGCAGGCCGGATCTTGCCAACAATACTGTAATTTACAGTATTTTGGTACGGAGCTAGCTAGATACTGGCCCTTGGGATTTCATGGAGGAGTTAGTTTGGCCCTTGTGCCAAAAAGTTTGGAAACCCATGCGATAGATGATCGATCCGAGGCCTTTCGCGTATATGGCGACCAGTCTCACCACTGAACCACGCTGACTTGACAGTTAGTGGGAAAATTGGTTATCGCTTGATGCTCTTTGTCTCTTTGAGTGGATAACGCGTCGGGTATTTACGAATATGCGCGCCGGCCAGGGTGCACGTTAGTTCGATACGCGCTCAGGTGCTCACTGCGTTGCATAATGGTCGCGCGCTTCGTACGTTTCTCGCTAAGATAGGTATTTAACAAAAGTGTTCTAATAATGTTGAAAGATTTTCTTTAAACACACGGAGTACAATCATTTTTCTTTTATGATACGCTACGCAGTTCATTTGAGAGAAGACAGCCTTAACCTAACGTGAATATGAACGAGACCAAATAAAATCTTCACAAAGTAACCCGAAAAAACTGTGGAAGACCATTAATGAGATAACCAAAAGAACTCGAAAAGTTTCACAACCCACTGAGCTTCTAAATGGGGCGGAATCCGATAAAGCCTCCATCAATTCTGTCAATGAGTTCTTGGCAAATATAGGTGAGCAGTTAGCAAGTAAAATTTCTCCTAGACCAACCTACACAAGATTATCTGAAATCTTGCACAACACCTTTAGAATCTTTTGTTCTCCTTGAGACTGATGTGTATGAGGTCGGAAATGTAATAATGAAACTCAAACAGAACTGCTCTCCAGGTTGGGATTTTATAACATCTGAAGTACTTAAGTGCACAGTTAAAATTATTGCACCCGCCCTTACTAATATTATTAACAACTGTGTTAACCAAGGCGTTTTCCCAGATGCGTTCAAAAATTCTATCATTCATCCCATTCATTAAGAATGTGACGAACATTTTGTAAATAAATTATCGGCCTATTTCAATATTATCTTCTTTATCAAAAGTTTTTGAACGTATTATTAATGTCAGACTGGTAGAATTTCTTGAAAAACATGACTTATTAGCCAAGGGTCAATATGGCTTTAGAAAAGGAAAGTCCACGGATGATGCGGCCCATAATCTTCTTAACCTTCTTAGCTGATAAATTGACAATAATAAAAAATGTACCACGTTGTTCCTTGACCTAAAAAAGGCCTTTGACACAGTTTCTGTGCCTCTTCTTATACAAAAATTAGAATATATGGGTGTCAGGGGGAAACAACTTGATTTACTTGCGGACTATCTCCAAAATCGTTTAGTGTGTAAAAATAGGTACTCGTCGTGCCACGACAGGAAATTTTCATTCCTCGCCGTACCATTGAATGCGGTACATACAGGTGAAGATTTCCTCTTAGATGCATTAACAATCGCCCACTCGTATTTTATGTTATAGAAACTCTATGGTGTCTGAAATAATATAAGTAGATATTAATAGTAGATTATTGCATCGAGCACAAAGTAATTTATTATTGCACCGAACTCTAATCTAACAGGCACAAGGACAATATACAGGGTCACTGGAAATATGACGTATTCCTGCTAAGGGGTTATAGATGAGGTCAAAACAAATATTTTTTGTTAAATAACTTTTTCTCAAAAAATTAATAGTTTTTGAGTTAATTGAAATTAAGTACATTTTTACCAAAAGTACGTTTTCAGACACAAAAATTTAAAATAAAAGATAACTACTCATTCGATTCCGGATTTTTTACTATTTTGGGATAGAAAATTATCTGAATGTTGATAATGAATAATTTGTTTTTCATAAAATACAGGTGTTTATAAAAAAATCAATCCTTAAATGCATTTATTTTTTATTTATTTTTTCAGATTTTTTAGAAATAGCATCAAATATCTTTAAAAAAATCCTAGTAACTAAGCGTGCATAATATTTTAAAAACATCACCATCTATTCAGCTTTCAGTTGAGGTATAAAACTTAATAATAACTTAAATAAAAATGAGAAATTAAGACTTAACTAAATAGCAGTCCCATTTCATGTAGCAAAAGTTTCCTACTTCAAGCGCTTCGGAGGTGGCCGTATTATCCTACTTATTCCATAAATGTCAAAGTTTGCTTGTTTGGATGATTGTTAATCAATCACGCAAAACGGCTGATCGGATTTGGATGAAATTTGGCACACAGATAGTTTATAAGCCGGATTAAAACATATGAGGATACTATTATCTTGGTTAAGGGTTCCCTAGGGATTTTCTCGAATGTAAATGCGAATGCAGTCGCGGGCGGAAACTAGTTTGCCATAAATGGTCGTACTTACTAAAAATACTTTCGTCCGAGTGAGTTTGAGACAGGATTATTTTCCGCCGATGAGTCAAAATTTTATACAAACTGTGTCACAAATAACCATGCATATCAGCAATTTTTAATGCCCCGCTGCTGGGGAACAGGCCTTCCTTTCCTTTTGGGATAAAGCGGACGGGCCATAACCCACCACGTGGGCCCAATGCGGATTGGTCGGTGTTAACTCAATGTACATTGAGCCCTTGGTTCTGGCTGCATTTATAGTCGTTAACACTGACCAATCCACATTGGGTCCACGTGGTGGGTATGGCCCGTCCGCTTTATCCATCCACAAGCCAAAAGGTAGGCCAGTTCCCCAGCAGCGGGGCATTAAAAATAACTGATATGCATGGTTATTTGTGACACAGTTTGTATAAAATTTTGACTCATCGGCGGAAAAGGCGGGGAAGATCGACGAAAGTATTTTTAGTAAGTACGAATATTTATGGCAAATTAGTTTCCGCCCGCGACTGCATTCGCATTTACATTCGAGAAAATCCCTAGGGAACCCTTAACCAAGATAATAGTATCCTCATATGTTTTAATCCGGCTTATAAACTATCTGTGTGCCAAATTTCATCCAAATCCGTTCAGCCGTTTTGCGTGATTGATTAACAATCATCCAAACAAGCAAACTTTCACATTTATGGAATAAGTAGGATAATACGGCGACCTCCGAAGCGCTTGAAGTAGGAAACTTTTGCTACATGAAATGGGACTGATATTTAGTTAAGTCTGAATTTCTCATTTTTTATTTAAGTTATTATTAAGTTTTATACCTCAACTGAAAGCTGAATAGATGGTGATGTTTTTAAAATATTATGCACGCTTAGTTACTAGGATTTTTGTAAAGATATATGATGCTATTTCTAAAAAATCTGAAAAAAAAATAAAAAAAAAATGCATTTAAGGATTGATTTTTTATAAACACCTGTATTTTATGAAAAAAAAATTATTTATTATCAACACTCAGATTATTTTCTATCCCAAAATAGTAAAAAATCCGGAATCAAATGAGTAGTTATCTTTTATTTTAAATTTTTGTGTCTGAAAACGTACTTTTGGTAAAAATGTACTTAATTTCAATTAACTCAAAAACTATTAATTTTTTGAGAAAAAGTTATTTAACAAAAAATATTTGTTTTGACCTCATCTATAACCCCTTAGCAGGAATACGTCATATTTCCAGTGTCCCTGTAAATTACTTAAGGCGAGGTGCATAATCTGCTTTTCTCTCAACTATTACCTATAGGAATAGTAGATAAAAGAAACTCATATCAAACAGTTAAAATAGAAGTTTAATTGTTGAAACTAAAAGTTATGCTTGAACAATTATTAAACGTAAGGTTAAGAGTTTTGTTGGGCAAATTTATATTTGTTTGTTACATTTGTTGTTAGATAGTATCACACTTAATCGTTTCCAAAAATATTGTCAAGCAAAATTAACAAAGTTCCCGCCAAATTGGTACCTACCCTACTTGAAATTAAATTACCAAACATTTTACTTCGGGTGTTAGGTAAATTATACATAAAAGTTAACCTTCTTTAGTTATAAAAAAAACCGACTTCAAAACCCCACTCTACCTCTAAAAAGCAATAAATAATATTGAAATCACAAATACGCATATCAATTTTAATAAAAACGTCCAATGAAGTCGGGTGAAGCTTTTAGAATTAAAAAAAAAGTTGTCCTCCAGCACCACCACACCAGGTTTCTCCATATTATCTCTATACTACGTTTATTAAAATTGATATGCGTGTAGCGGCATCTACCTACGACGCCGCACATACCACAACACACGGTTGCAACAAGTTTCATGACCGTGTACTAGATGGCGCTAGTGTCGAATAAACACAAAGATTAGTAAAGGAATAGCACTTCGTAGTATAGAGATAATATGGAGAAACCTACATCTCACTATCGGAGTTTTCTCAGCTGCCAAACTATATATACAACTTCCAACCATCATCGGTTGGACCGCGGTCCCCGGGCTAAGATCACCCAGCCCGGAGGAAGATCTTCCACTTTAGCCTTCCTATCAGTGGCTACCTTCTCTTCATACTTACCCTACTACTCATTCCTATATTGGTGACCCCCGACGGAGCACATCAAGCACCTTCAGCAACGCAGCGCAGCCATCACTCCTCATACCTTATCCAGCATCCGCAGCAGTCACACCGCAACCAGACGCAAAGCAGCCAGCACCACCAGCCTTCAAGGTTCCATCGCAGCATCATTGACGACGCTTCCTGGACCTTCGGCAACTCTCGACGGCATCATCCCGACTTGGTCTTCGCAGCCCACGACTGGAGCATCACTGGGCCCTTACTCCGGCGTAGCAGCTCTGCGCACCTCACCAGCAGCTCGGACCTACCGTCACCTTGTAACGTTATGGGTTATTTTTTAATTAAAATCTACATTTTTACTAAATTAAAATAGATGAAAACAAAACATTTCTTTAAATACCTAAATTAATCTAATCCTATCTTTAACTTAAATTAAACTAATAACTACAATTAAAATAATAATGCACATTAAACTGCAGATCGTACGTATTATTTATTTAAAAACGTTTTACCACTGCGCGAGCGGCAGGCTGATTATCTAATTAGAAACCACCTAGCGACCGGTTGCAGTTCATAGATGATAGTGATCCATTGCTACTTCTTTTTGGATTAAAAAAAAAACATACTAAAGAAAAGTAGCAATGTATGTGGAATGAAACCGGTCGCTAAATAGTTTCTTTTTAGATAATCAGGGTGCGGTACCCTAACCTACCTTTGTTTCGCGTATCGACCTGAAGGTAGCGGTTGCGAATGACACAATGCGTGAGCGCAGCTTGTACTGACTTAAGCGATGCAGTGGTTTGCTGCGTCATGACAGACCGCCTTCCGAGTTCCCACGGACAACACGAACGTATTTTCGTCTTTAAGTCGCCGTTGGGGAATCTTTTATTTCATTATTTGAAAAGGTCACCTATTGATCAAAGTGTTTTTCATCGTTTTGTTTATAAAATATAAATTCAGTGCAATCCCCGAAAGGGTAAGTGTTGAACATCATTGTGTAGTAGTTATTAGTTAGTAATTATAGCTTGTGTTTTAAATAATTGTGTTTCATGTGAAATTTAGTGCACGCGGATGATTATACATTCCTGTGTGTAAGAATCTCGGCGTTATCTTTTAAATAGCTTAAACGACCAAATCAAAATTGCCGAATCATTCGCCTTTGTGTACCCTTATATTTCAATATTATTAATTTTACAATTTTATTGAACGTAATTTCATTTTTATAATATAACCATTTTGTATGCAATCAGCATAATGCTTTTTTGCACAATTTAATTAGTTTTATGTATGTAAACTCCGCACTGATTGCGATAACTTGCCACTTCACCTGCTACGTACTTTCTCTTCTCCCAACTTTTCTTGGCTTAGCTTAGTTAGGTGAATTGGCTATCGCAATCGGCGGCTGCTTAACATCAAGCTTACGCAGTTGGATGGAAATTTCAGGGACCCAGGTTCACCCAGGTTGACCCAGTTTGACCCCTGAAACTTTGGCCCAACCAACTTTGGCCAACCTACTTTGGCCGCTCGGCGGTTTCTTCGGTCGCCATTTGCAACGCGCTTCACACCCTCCGCTGCATCCTCCCACGCCACGTCGGGCCACCTAGCACCTGAAGGCCCCCGTTAAGATAAGTTGGGACACGCCCAAGCAAATACCAGTCGGGCCCCTTAACTCACGACCCCATGCTCAAGCCACAAATAAATTATTGTACACGTAAGTTGTGGTTTCTCATTTAAGTAACCCGCTACGCGACAACCTTCCACTGTCCCGACTCACCGTGGACAGGTCCCGACTCATCGTGGACACGATTCTACCTGCAGCACTGGCGGACGCGCCTTCACCCCACAACGTCTCGACTCACCGTAGACTGTCTCGACTCACCGCAGACTGGGGCATCTCCTGCAGCATTATACTCCGGCACTTGCAAAGCTCTGACGCACTGACAGCTGAGCTTGGACAACCCTTGGACTATCGACCTCCGGTCTTAGGGGGGGAGTGATGTAGCGGCATCTACCTACGACGCCGCACATACCACAACACACGGTTGCAACAAGTTTCATGACCGTAGATGGCGCTAGATGTCGAACAAACACAAAGATTAGTAAAGGAATAGCACTTCGTAGTATGGAGATAATATGGAGAAACCTACATCCCGCTATCGGAGTTTACTCAGCTGCCAAACTATATATACAACTTCCAACCATCATCGGTTGGACCGCGGTCCCCAGTCTAAAATCACCCAGCCCGGAGGAAGATCTTCCACTTTGGCCTTCCTATTAGTGGCTCTGGCTAACTTCTCTCCATACTACCCTACCATAATTCCTACATGCGTATTGGTGATTTGAATATTATTTATTGCTTTTTAGTGCTTTTTAATTTTGAATCTGTTTCTGTGTTCAGGTTTTTGAAGGCGGTTTTTCTTTTTTTTTACTATGTAATGATGGTTCTTTAATCTTCGTTTACGATTTACCGCACTTTTTGTTTTTTTTTCAATCTCTAATTCGTTTACTGTCTGACTTCCATAATAATAAATATTTATAGTATCAACAATTTTAAGATATAGTTTAAAATTAATGGGAAAATCGGTGGTAAATGCCCGTAGAAAGATCTCCAGCAGCAATAGCGCCACCAAGGGGGGAAAATTTTGTGACATCCCGCCATTGTGGCATCACGACACGAGGTTAGTGTTGCTACGCAGAGCTCTCAGTCAATCTGCCTACCTACTCCTTGTACTAAAGAGAACATTCCGCGGCAAACGGCCGATGCCGCCTCAAGTTTCTCATTTAGTGGAGCCGGCTATCAAAGTGATGAAATGACAAACCTGTGACTGTCGGGGCAACATCTGGTGCATCTGCCGTGGCTGCATCATGTGCTGCATCTGCGGCATGCCCCTGCCGCGCCCCATGCCGCACACGCCGCACAAGCCAACCCCAATGGCTTGCTTAAAAAACATTTAAAACTGTTTATTTTTGTTACAAATTATAAGCGTGCCCGCAGACTTCAGACTTTCTGTCGGCCGATTCATTGGTTTTGTATATCTGCGTTTCCACCTTATTCTCAGAACTGTTCTGAGCGAGCAAAAGCAGTTTGCTCGGTAAGTGGAAACAACAGAGCGGGCGAACAAGTTCGTTCAACAAAGTTCTGCTCAATTCGTTGAACGAATGCTCGCTAGCCAGCTTATTCAATGGAAACAACGCTACGGCGAACGAACAGTTGATCCGTGCATTCGTTCGGTGTTTGACGCGCACGGCCGACCACCGATCTTTTTTGTCTTTGCGCGAAATGGAGTGGAATCAAGAGAAAACCTTACAACTAATTGATATTTACAGAACTTATTCATCCAGAAAGCAAAGAATATAAAAATAATACCTTAAAAAACGACGCTTTAAAAAAATAGCCGTTGAGACGAGATGAGATTTTGTTTTAAAAATATTTGAGACCCAATATCGCCTTTTTAGTTTACGTTTGTCTTTAGTAATGTTATTATAAATGTTATTATAAACGTTATTATAAATGTTATTATAAACGTTATTATAAATGTTATTATAAGATTTATAAGCGTTATTATAAACGCTGCACTAGCCAAAAGTAAATCGTCCATGATGCTCGTACGTTTCTACAAGAGTGGTGGCGACGCAATGGCGCAAACGAGCGTACTGCATGCGAATCTACAAGCTTTTGTTTAGCGAGCACTGGCAAAACAGCAAACATTCGCTCTGATCAAAATATTTGTTCGCCAGCGTGGTGGAAACGCAGCCTAAGAAGAATCGGCCGATACCAAATCGATGTAGTGTGCGCACTTGCATACGTCTTCATACTGATTCCAACTATCGGCCGACAGTTTGGGCTGTAGTTTGCGGGGACTCTAAAAGAAAATTGCTTATCCTAAAGTTAGAATCTTTATATAGATAAAGGGTATATAGGTAGACCCATAGTTTAAATCCTCTATAAAGGGTTCTGAAACGGTTAGCTTACTGCCAACATTATAATATCCGATAGATAGATATTTTCTATACTTAAGGCTCCGTTACGCGAAATCATTTGTCTCTGTCTTTTTCTTTACGTGTAAAGAGTATGGAAAATAACCTCACTTCTGCACTTTTTCGATGTTTTTCGTTATTTTTTCATCATTATCCTTAGCACAATTATCTTTCTTCAAAAAAAGTTATTGGAGCAATTGCACAGTACGTTAAAGTGTATTTTGATGTAGAATTCAATACGTTTACGCTATTATTTCCGCCAAAAATATGTCCCGCGATAAGCGCTTTTGATGATATTCTGTTTTTTTTTTACAATCATCTGTGAGGTTTATACACAATTTAATGTTTGTAGCAACTAGGTAAACTCTTTCGGTTCCCCTACCGGACCTTCCTGCGCCGCCTACCGCTACACCTCCGGGCATCTACCTGCCCGAGCCACCACCTGTTGCGCCCGGCCTTCCCCGGAGCAACACCCACGCCGAGCCTGCGCACCCGCTTCTCTCCGAGCACACCCTCCTACTGAGCATTGGCGGATCCAGGGGGGGGGGCTAAGGGGGCCATGGCCCCCCCCACGAAGCCGATTACCTTTGCGGATAACATTGAACTTGTATTTTTTTTTTTAAGTCTTATTGTTTTATGTAGGTAGTGTCAGTGCCTCTATCTTTATTTTTTTAAATCATAAAACGTGGCTCGAGTAGGGTTACCATCTGTCAGACATTTGGCGCATTTGACAAGCAATTTACGGTTTCAAGGCTTGCGGCTGGAGCAAAGCAGAGACATGCATTTTTGTTTAGTGAGTCTCGCTGTGAAATCTTGCGTACATGCTCCAATCACGCAAACCTTGCTGCGCAAGCTACCCGTCTGCCCGGATGAAACCACATATTGCAAGATTAGTGGATAAAAATGGCGCAGAGCGGGCTCCGTTTTTTACTGTAAACAGACAAGATTAATTGATGAAACTAACTAAAAATCGCGCTGCGCGGCCGTTTTTTTACTAAAGATAGCCAAAAGTACAAGATTAACGGATGAAACTGACTAAAAATGGCGCTGCGCGACCGTTTTTTTTTACTAAATACAGACAAGATTAGTAAATGAAACTGACTAAAAATCGCGCTGCGCGGCCGCTTTTTTTACTATAAACAAGCAAGAGTACAAGTTTAACAGTTGTAACTGACTAAAAATGGTGCTGCGCGGCCGTTTTTTTACTAAAGACAGACAAGATTGGTGGATGATACTGACTAAAAGTGGAGCTGCGCTGCTGTATCTTTTACTATAGATAGACAGACAAGATTAGTGGATAAAAGAGACTAAAAATCGCTCTGCGCGGCTGCTTTTTTTACTACGGACAGGCAAGAGTACAAGTATAATGGATGAAACTAACTAAAAATGGCGCTGCGCGACCGGTTTTTTTTTTACTAAATACAGACAAGATTAGTGGATAAAACTGACTAAAAATCGCGCTGCGCGACCGCTTTTTTTACTATATACAAGCAAGAGTACAAGTTTAACAGTTGTAACTGACTAAAAATGGTGCTGCGTGGCCGTTTTTTTACTAAAGACAGACAAGATTGGTGGATGATACTGACTAAAAGTGGAGCTGCATTGCTGTATATTTTACTATAGATAGACAGACAAGATTAGTGGATAAAAGAGACTAAAAATCGCGCTGCGCGGCCGTTTCATTTCCTATAGACAAGCATTTTTCTGAAAAATCTGGCGTTTTGTGCATCCTAAGGCATCCTCCCTTACATAGATATCTATGTAAGGTAACCCTAGACCTGAAGCTCCGAGGGCCCCCCCCAAACTTGAATCCTGGATCCGCCCCTGCTACTGAGGCAGAACAAACTGCTCCCCCAGCGATCGTAGCGCAGGTGCTGCGCATGCACCTCTGCCTCTTCTAGGCAAAATCCAAGCTTAGTGCTATTTGTATCCGTAGGGCGAGCACCACGAAACGAGGATGTACCCCCCTTGAGACCTTCAATATATCTTGGTAAATTGTAAGATTGGCGTTTCGTTTACCACCTTCTGTGCACTGGTGGTGCTTCACACCTCCAGCTGTGTCACTGGGGGATATATCTGTCGCTGCTTGATGAAGGCGGCCATGAGCGGCGGGTTGGACTTGAGTATCTGCAGGATCTCCTGCTGCTGGTTGTGCGTGGTGGGCGAGCGCAGCGTGGCCATCAGCTGCTGCAGCGCTATATAGTGCACATATCCTGGGAGACATACCTGTCGCTGCTTGATGAAGGCGGCCATGAGCGGCGGGTTGGACTTGAGTATCTGCATGATCTCCTGCTGCTGGTCGTGCGTGTTGGGCGCGCGCAGCGTGTCTCTCAGCTGCTGCAGCGCTTTTTGGTGCATCGGCTGGCTGCCATGCTGCACGGGCGCGCCCGCTAGCTGCTGCTGCTGCAATAGACACTCTCGTAAGGATATGTTTCTTTTCGATACAGAAAGAAAAGGATGGAAAACTGAATTTAGTTTAGTCCTGTCAATTTAGTTAAGTCGTTGCTATAAGTACGTAGGTATGAAGCTATAAGTACACGGCGAGCCCGCCCTCGCGCGCGGCAGCCCTCTGTATTGACCCGACCGGTCGGTCGGGTCAATACAGAGGGCTGCCGCGCGCCAGTGGCATAGTAGAACCAAATAAGTAGGCCAACTCGAGCCTCGAGCGAGCGATAATAGCCTAAACACGCAGGGCTGTCACTAGTTTATTCAATCGTCAAAAATGCATAGTCAATCTCTATACAAAACAATTTTTTTCCTTGTAGGGTAAGCATCAGAAATCTATAATATAAAGTTTTTTAATATTTTTTTGTAAGTAGACCAGCGGGTCGGTTGGCTTAAATAATGATGTTAATATTAACTGTAATTTGACAGATGTCTGTGATACATTGCCACTTTCGTTATGACACCAATAAATACTTACTAAATAAAAGTAGCAATGTATCACATCCATCTGTCAAATTACACTTTACATTTATTTCATTGTTTTTAGCCGATAGCCCTGCAGGAACTAACTACAATGTTTTTATTACCTACGTATGTTAAGTGTTTTGAAAACTTACGGTCGAATAGAATTAATTAAAATGTTGCTTTACTAAATCATGTACCTTCTTATTTATTCAAATAAAATAAAATGATTAGATATGAAATTTTATTTTTTACAAGCACTATTAACTATTTTTTACTTTTTCATTTAACTACACTTATCAAAATAAAATTATAATCTTTAAATTTGGAAATTGAATATTGACATATGGTATACTGTAGGTAAACGTACAAAGTACAAATTATTACGAGCGGCACCGCAGCGGCGCGGAGCGTGCGTGTGAGCGCGGGCGGCAGCCACGACTGGCGCACCTTTATCACCTTTAAATTTTGTTAGTGTGTGCGTGCGACGACGCATACGTACGAGCGCGCTCACAAACAAACCGCGCTCGGTGCTATAATGAGTAAGATGACTTACTTATTTGGTTCTACTATGCCAGTGGGCTGCACGTTAGTTCGATACGCACTCACGTGCTCACTGCATCGCATTATGGTAGCGCGCTTCATACGTTTCTCGCTACAGTACTAGGCACGTATCTTGAATTTTTTTCGACGGAGCACGGTGGGTCGAAACTCATAGAATTTGTAAAAAAAATGTCTATGTCCCTCATATATTATATGAGGGACATAGACATTTTTTTTACAAATTCCCTTTAAAAAAAATACCCATCGAAAGATCTCGCCATTCTAATGAATAATTGTTGTTAAACATTTTTCTTCAAAATTGATAGTTTGCCTAGAAAAAAATAATTTTTATTTTTGTTGTTAACTTGGCCAAGTCTTGACAGATCTTGCTTTAAAACCACATTATTCTTATTTTTTGGCTTCTTAGCTATAATTCTACGCTATCAGCGCGCACCCAAAGTTGCCCGTTCAAGAGTCATAAGAATCAGAAAATTAAAAAACATATGTATTTTTATTGGTTTTCTAATATCGTCCATTATCAAATATTTAAATAAAATAATACACTACATGAAAATTCTATAAATAAATAATAAAAATAACTTTAAAACACTACTTACCCGAACAGAAACTTATAAGTTTAGAACTTAAAAAAGGATATTTCTTAGATTAAAACTGTAAATTATATTAACGTAATGTTAAATTCAAACAAAATTGGTTAGTTCCACAAAAAACAAAATAGTTCTTAAAAAAACAAAGTTTTGCAAAATATAGAGCTTTCTTTATTTTTTTAAACAATTTATTTAAGTATGTATTTAATGTCTCTCCTTAGCTAAACTTTCTTTGTTGTTGGAAGTAATTACAAACAGTGAAAATTTTGCTAATTATCAGATTAGTATAATACATAGTCTAATTGCTGTTCTATTCATTACAAAGTACTTCTACGAATTATCTTGTCTTTTTGATAATTATTAGTAATGTAATTAATCACTTGACTTTCCTAATAATAAACCTTAATGATAGGGATAGGAAGGAGTGATCCCGATCTATATAAATAGGGATTTCATTTAAATAAAATCATACGCATTTTGACTAACTACACAACTTGCATTGTACCTTAATATTTTTGTGATCAATATGGAAGGTCTAGTGAATAATTTGGATTTGTTCATGGGGTTACGAGAACAGTTTGGATCTTTGGCGGAGAGTAAAAAACTTTTTGAATACCTCAAGCAGATGCTGAATGTTAACTGGACTGGAGAAACAAGTGAAAAACTCCTAAAGTTTTGTTCAAATGTTTGTGGTAGGTGGGAAAGATCAAATAGAACGCTTAGCAATTTTTTGAAGAGAAATAGAGACTGGCTGGAATCTACTATAATCTGGCCTGAAGACCTTATATGCCAAACAGAAGATTTGCAACCCGATGATGTTAGTGAAGATGTAGAAACTTTGGCACCATCTACACCAATAGCTTCAACGTCACCGTCACAATATGTCCCGAGATAACCCTTTGAAGAGTTGTCTAATAAGCAAAAAAGAAGACACGTAGAGAACTTAGCCAAATCAGTGTCACCACAAGAGTTACAGAGTGCTACCATGAAAAATCTCAAATGTAGTGGGAATAACGAAGTAAGTAAAATAATGGAACATTTGCTAAACCATCTTGAAGATATTGATAAAGTGAAGACTTGCATAAGTCAGAAAAAAAAGGACAGTTTATATACACCTGAAAAAGCGCTAGCTCTCTCGGTATCGCTCAACTTATCCAAGTGGCAATATATTAATCTGCGAGATTCTGCAATTGAACAAGGTGCAGCATCTATGTATCCTTCGTACTACACAATAAAGCAAGCGAAATTAAATTGTTACCCTGCAAAAGACGACATCACCATAACCGAAGAAGGAGCATCTGTTAAACGGCAGGCCCTGCTTAATTTGACTACTTTTAGATTACTAGACGCAATGGACTTCAATCTATCATCTAAAGTTGATTTAAAGCTGATATGTAAATGGGGTTTTGGTGGAGCATCCAGTCAAAGCAATTACAAGCAGAAGGCTAGCAGTTCCGATTTTGACGATTCCAGTGTTTTTATGGTAAGCTTAGTACCTATAGGGCTGATGCGTGACGAAGAAATACTATGGGAGCAAGTGGACCTTTCTAAGTTCTCAAAATTTTGTAAAGACACTGCCACTGTGTATGTAGAGTTATATCCGTTGTACTACATGCCATCTAGCGTACATAAGCTGCTAGTGCATGGTACGGATATTATTAAGCATTTTGAATTTTTACCAATCGGGAAACTATCGGAAGAATCATCAGAGGCTCGAAATAAAGACTTTCGTAAATATAGAAAAAACCATTCTAGAAAAGTAAGTAGGACAGCGACAAATGAAGATATCTTGCATAACCTTCTCTTGTCGTCTGATCCAAAACTGACCTTTCTAAGGCCAAGAATGCCCAAACAACGGAGAATGGTTCTCTCACCAAGAGCAATCGACCTTTTGGTGTCTCTTCCAACTGAACCCGAATTGGAATTTATAGATGTACCTAAATACCTTACAAGATAGTGATAGTGATTAAATTTAGTTAGATTTAGTTAGATTAGAGTTAGAATAGTGTTAGAGTTTGGTTTTTTATTGTATTAACTATAGTTTTGAACAAAAATAACTATAAAACCATTATTTTGTAGATACTGATTAATTTTTAAATGTATTATTTGTTTTAATTTAGTTTTTTTTTTCAAGATATTCCCTAATTATAAGTTTTTTAATGTTACGCAATAATTTTATATATGATATTATAAATAAACAAGTACTTTTTAGAACTTTTTTTTTAATATTTCTGAATCTCATAACTCTTAAACGGGCAACTTTGAGTGCGCGCTGATAGCATAGAATTATAGCTAAGAAGCCAAAAAATAAGAATAATGTGGTTTTAAAGCAAGATCTGTCAAGACTTGGCCAAGTTTTAGCAGTTTCTGTTTCGTTCCATACAACAAAAATAGAAATTATTTTTTTCTATCAATTTTGAAGAAAAATGTATAATAACAATTATTCTTTAGAATGGCGAGATCTTCCGATGGGTATTTTTTTTAAAGGGAATTTGTAAAAAAAATGTCTATGTCCCTCATATATGAGTTTCGACCCACCGTGCGGAGTGGGGATAAGTTCGCGCATGTGCTCTTGTGAGCGACCAATAGCGCGCGCCCCTCTCCCGCCGCCCGCGCCCCTCACCGCTACGTATACCCAAAATACGCGTTTCGCGCAATCCCCACCCGATTTCAAGTTATATGCCTCGTACTGTAAGATATTTAATAAAAGTGTTCCAATAATGTTGAAAGATTTTCTTTAAACACAGTGAGTACAATCATTTTCCTTTTATGATATTCATTTAAGAGAAGACAACGTCGTCAGAAAAGATGATAGTACGCGATACAAAGAGAGGCAACTTCTAGTTGCTTAAGGTAAACGATGGATTTTCTGACAGATCAAGACCGCACTTGATCTTTATTAGTTGAAGATTTTTTTTTAGATTTTTGGTTTGTTAGTTTGTCGGAATTTGTCACCAAGAATCAGAGTTTGTCGATCTTGCGTTTAGGAGATATGTTAGGATGCGCTGTGGAGACCTTTTTACCTGGATCTCAAGAACGAAAGGTAGTAAGCGTGTCCTCACATATCTCCTAAACGCAAGATCGACAAAATCTGGTTCTTGATGACAAAATCCGACAAATTAACGGCTGCACACACGAGTAATCAGATTTTCGCTACGACCTTCCATTTTCGAGATCTGTGTGGCTCAGCTGTAGAGACGTCTCTACAGCTGCGCCACACGTAAATCCTAAACGCAAGCCCGACAAATTCTGGTTTTTGTGCGACAAATTCCGACAAATTAACGGCTGCATACACGAGTAATCAGATTTTCGCTACGACCTTCCGTTTTCGAGATCTGTGTGGCTCAGCTGTAGAGACGTCTCTACAGCTGCGCCACACGTATCTCCTAAACACAAGCCCGACAAATTCTGGTTTTTGGCGACTAATTCCGACAAACTATCGTCTTCATCATGGCAATAGTCAAAAAGTCAGATTTCCAAGTTTTTTTTTGTGGCCCAGCTGTAGTCCGGCACGTAGTGTAAAAGGGTAAAATAATGTAATAAAACTGGTTCATTGTCTATGGGAGTTGAGCTACCCCATCTCCTTCCAGTAAAATGGTATAAAGTTTATTAATTTATATTTAAGTAGCATTGTAATTTCGCTTCGTATTTAAAAAAAATCTTCATCTTCGCCCAATAATGAATATAATATATCGTATTACAAAAATACCCCTAATGCCGAATATGATAGATATGGACTATAAAACTGTACAACGTTTACAGTGGGACCAACTCTGAAAACGCGAAAAAAAATCAGCTGTTTCATACAAAAATTTATAACGAAAATATCAAAATGTATGTAACAGCTGATTTTTATTCGCGATTTCAGTAACACGTTGTATAGTAGTGAACTCCCCTTGTAATGTTCTTTTGGCGACGTTCGGGTGTACGTGATATCTACGTCTTCTTCTACTCCTAAAACGTCTATGAAGATAATAAGCAGTAATTAAACTATTCGTAAACGCGTCCATTTCGTGTTCCTAACTGTACCAGTCCGGTCAGTTTGCTGGTCACGAGAGCACTGAATCATACAAACTGAGGGTCGGTCGATGCGTATCGTCAGGACCGACCATACGCACCGACGGTCGGTCGAGCACTGTAACCAGCCTTAGCTAGCCTGCCTGCCAGTCGTTTCTGCACGTTATAAAACAGGGGTCTCCAAACTACGGCCCGCGGGCCAGCTCCGGCCCGCAAGCACCTACAATCCAGCCCGCGAGAACAGGACGGATCGTACCAACATACTGTAATTTAATTTATAGTATGTTGGTACGACGAGCTAGCTAGATCCTGGCCCTTGGGACTTCATGGAGAAGTTAGTCTGGCTCTTATACTAAAAAGTTTGGAGACCCATATGTTGTGAATGAGCGCGAGCGGAGGGGGCGGGGGCGATGACGTCACACCGCCCCCCGCACGTGTTCATGATCGCCATGCGCCGCCAAAGTAACTTCGCCTGTCTGTCGTACGTAGATAACATTACGTCACACATACCTGTTGCAACGTTTCCTGCACGTTGTTGCCGCCCCCCGCGCGCGTGTTCATGGCCGCCATGCGCCGCCGCAGTAGCTTCGCCTGTTGCACCCGCTGTTGCACCTGCTGCTGCTTTAACTTCTGCTTTATGCTGCTGCAGAACGGCACTGAGCATTCCGTCTCCTAAAACAACATCGTACATGCATGTAAGAGACTCAGTTCATTACAATGAAAGAAACAGTTTTACACAAAAATCTTTATCGTCAAAAAATAATGATGTGCTACCTAAATGGTGATTGGTGACGCAGAACGTCAAAAGCCAAGCTTTTTAGGGTTCCGTACCAAAATGGTAAAAAAGGAACCCTTATGGTGTGACTCAGTCTGTCTGTCTGTCTGTCACAGCTGGATATCTCGAGAACTACTAATGGTATCAATTTGAAATTTGGAATAGTTTAAGATGACATTTGCCCAACTATTTTGCAAATAAGAAATAAATAAAAAAAATAAATATCTTTTTTACAACAGGGACTGAAAAGGGGTCTTAAAAATTTTAAGTAGGGCTAAAATTTGGTGCACGCGTGGCCTTTTTGGGTTATGAAAAAAGTTTTTGTAGTGCAGGCATGACTTAAATACTTAGCCCGTAAGATGGTACAGGTTTCATTTATTTGTACATATTATATTTTTTTTGGATGAGGCTGTTTAGGGTAACGATTGTTTTTTGGTGGTCATTAAAGGAGACGGTAAAGAAGTGGTAGTCTAAAACCGCCAACAATGAAAAGTATATCATTTAAAAGCTAATTTATGCTATATCATTAACGATTTATTCCAACTTTTTATTTACTCCCGTTTTATTTAAAATCACAAAATAAAATTGTGTATTTTCGTAATGTTGTCCACCCAGATAACATTTTTTTACTCTGTTTGAGTATGATAATCTGAGCTGGCTGACATTGGGAACATTCCAGCAGATCAATCGTCATGTCATCGTTTACCACAGTACACATTGAATACTGCCCGGCATATATATTGGCAAGAGAGTGAAAGAGACAAAAGATGCGCAGTAGCCATAACCTTAGTGTTTATGGCTACTGCGCATCTTTTGTCTCTTTCTTTATATATAACTTATTATAGATAACTGAGACTGACAATATAAACATTATTGCAGATGATTGATGATTAGCTATGCCAAGAATATATCAATCTGGGAGGCAAATCGTAGTGAGGACCCCAACTATCAGTTGGAGTGGAATGTTGGGCACTCTTGTGGTTGTGTATGCTGTGGAATATTACTGATCAGATGGTCGTCGTCACCACAGAATTATCCCAAGGAGTGAAGAACACATTTATGTAGGAAATAATATATTTTACTCATCAGGTAAGATTTCTCTTGCGTAAGAAATTAATCAGATTTATTTGAAAGTAACAAAGAAAAGTGCTCTTTAAAATTATAATTTAATAATAATAAATTAACACTCAAGCGGTTGCAAGCGTCCGGACAACAAGAGAAAATCTATTGTGTCTTGTTTTCTGGGCGTTGACGAGTTAAAATTATAAAGTACAGTTAGACTTAAGTACAGGGCATTGATGTTAAAATGTAAGTAGGTATTAAAACATATTCAATTTTTAGGTCCCTGAAGATGCTTGGGTGTGTCGTGCCTTTTGGATGCAGGCTCATGAATATCGTGCAGTGCAAGAAGGTGGAGCACAAGTACCTGTGGAGCCTACAAGTTATTAATAAGAGGGAAAATAACCTCTAAACATAATAGAAAACAAAATATTTTACTTATGTATTGTTGAATTTAAATGGTGAAGATTTGCGTCAACGGATCGAACAGTATTATTGTTCATGCATAATTGGAAAGAGGACAGTTGGAGTTGTGCACATTGTCATGACTATGGTGTGGTATCTGGGTTGGGCACAGCACCAAGATACGATACTACCACCTGCCAGCTTTTTAGATGGTATTTTTGTAACTGATAAAGATAATGTAATAATTATGTTTTACATTGAAATTCTGTCTTATTTCTCTTCCCCATATTGAATTATTACTTTTTATTTTTTTTTATTTATTTAGAAACCAACAACGTTTTTATAATATCTTATAACATTAGTAGTTACTGAACAGTAAGGCCAATGATAGGTTCCTCTCCTCTTAATAACTAGGATACAGTATTTACAGCGTAACATGCAGACTAATAATATTTATATATTTATTTTAAGTTAATACGTACATAGAAATAACATACATTATTTAAGTATTACAGTCAAGATCGTAACTTATACTTTCATAATAAGAACCCTATAATTATACTTATTATATCTTGCTATTAGAATTTTGGCTAGAACAATAGTCAAGATCACTCAGTATCTATACTTTTTTATTGTTTTTTTTATAGTAGAAGTAAGCTCAATAGTATTTTTCTAAGTAATAGTTAGGTGTGATTTGGTTACACTTACACTACACCTAAGGCTAATAGGCTTTAGAGATTGTGAAGGTAGGAACTGCATATTGAACAGCAACCTAAAGTAGGTAGGTACCTAAAATACCTATATTTGAGCTTCAGTCACTGAATTATTAATATTACTAGCGTAATAATAATGCAGTGCTGTTTTTGTTTAGTAACGTCACCGCATTTAGAGGGTCTGCATTCGTATTTATTATTTATCATTTAAAATAAATCAAAAAATATTTTATTATTTTTAGAAGAGCTTAATTTAGTTTTTTAAATGGTGCATTCCAACAGACTAACCGCTGAGTCATCGATCGCCATAAATAGCATTTTTATATCGAACTTACAAAACAAACATTACCGATGGCGGCATATATATTGGCAAGAGAGTGAAAGAGACAAAAGATGCGCAGTAGCCATAACCTTAGTGTTCATGGCTACTGCGCATCTTTTGTCTCTTTCTTTCTCTTGCCAATATATATGCCGCCATCGGTAATGTTTGTTTTGTAAGTTCGATATAAAAATGCTATTTATGGCGATCGATGACTCAGCGGTTAGTCTGTTGGAATGCACCATTTAAAAAACTAAATTAAGCTCTTCTAAAAATAATAAAATATTTTTTGATTTATTTTAAATGATAAATAATAAATACGAATGCAGACCCTCTAAATGCGGTGACGTTACTAAACAAAAACAGCACTGCATTATTATTACGCTAGTAATATTAATAATTCAGTGACTGAAGCTCAA
Organism: Agriphila geniculea; assembly: GCA_943789525.1. Taxonomy (NCBI): domain Eukaryota; kingdom Metazoa; phylum Arthropoda; class Insecta; order Lepidoptera; family Crambidae; genus Agriphila; species Agriphila geniculea. The sequence continues at coordinate 22,416,976 of OX038878.1, forward strand.
ATATAGGTATTTTAGGTACCTACCTACTTTAGGTTGCTGTTCAATATGCAGTTCCTACCTTCACAATCTCTAAAGCCTATTAGCCTTAGGTGTAGTGTAAGTGTAACCAAATCACACCTAACTATTACTTAGAAAAATACTATTGAGCTTACTTCTACTATAAAAAAAACAATAAAAAAGTATAGATACTGAGTGATCTTGACTATTGTTCTAGCCAAAATTCTAATAGCAAGATATAATAAGTATAATTATAGGGTTCTTATTATGAAAGTATAAGTTACGATCTTGACTGTAATACTTAAATAATGTATGTTATTTCTATGTACGTATTAACTTAAAATAAATATATAAATATTATTAGTCTGCATGTTACGCTGTAAATACTGTATCCTAGTTATTAAGAGGAGAGGAACCTATCATTGGCCTTACTGTTCAGTAACTACTAATGTTATAAGATATTATAAAAACGTTGTTGGTTTCTAAATAAATAAAAAAAAATAAAAAGTAATAATTCAATATGGGGAAGAGAAATAAGACAGAATTTCAATGTAAAACATAATTATTACATTATCTTTATCAGTTACAAAAATACCATCTAAAAAGCTGGCAGGTGGTAGTATCGTATCTTGGTGCTGTGCCCAACCCAGATACCACACCATAGTCATGACAATGTGCACAACTCCAACTGTCCTCTTTCCAATTATGCATGAACAATAATACTGTTCGATCCGTTGACGCAAATCTTCACCATTTAAATTCAACAATACATAAGTAAAATATTTTGTTTTCTATTATGTTTAGAGGTTATTTTCCCTCTTATTAATAACTTGTAGGCTCCACAGGTACTTGTGCTCCACCTTCTTGCACTGCACGATATTCATGAGCCTGCATCCAAAAGGCACGACACACCCAAGCATCTTCAGGGACCTAAAAATTGAATATGTTTTAATACCTACTTACATTTTAACATCAATGCCCTGTACTTAAGTCTAACTGTACTTTATAATTTTAACTCGTCAACGCCCAGAAAACAAGACACAATAGATTTTCTCTTGTTGTCCGGACGCTTGCAACCGCTTGAGTGTTAATTTATTATTATTAAATTATAATTTTAAAGAGCACTTTTCTTTGTTACTTTCAAATAAATCTGATTAATTTCTTACGCAAGAGAAATCTTACCTGATGAGTAAAATATATTATTTCCTACATAAATGTGTTCTTCACTCCTTGGGATAATTCTGTGGTGACGACGACCATCTGATCAGTAATATTCCACAGCATACACAACCACAAGAGTGCCCAACATTCCACTCCAACTGATAGTTGGGGTCCTCACTACGATTTGCCTCCCAGATTGATATATTCTTGGCATAGCTAATCATCAATCATCTGCAATAATGTTTATATTGTCAGTCTCAGTTATATTGACACACATCTATGAAGGGAACACACACTTACAATTTCAGCGTAATGCCTGTTGTAGTTTTGTGAACCAAGGGCATGGTTTTAAACAAGAGCTTGAAAAGCTAGACTGAATAAAAAACTATTCACTTTTTGATTTACTTAAGTGAAAAAATATGCATAGGTATATACATACACCTTATACCACAATTCAGTAATAGAATAGTTCTGGACTTGGATCAATGACAATATTCATTCGTGCAATTGCGTAATCGCCCGCAAAAGTAGATATGTGATGTCACAGTTCACACAACTTATGATCTGACATGATAACTGAAACAACAGAATTAACAATAGGTTAGGTATTTATAGGTTAACACACTAATTACTGTCGACAATTAAAATATAGAGGAAAGTCTTGTGATATCTTGTATAGGTAATTAATTAGATTTCAACTTTCATTGGTGACGAAATATCCAACGTCAAGAGAGCGGTCCAAAGAGTCCAAAATCACATATTTTAGTAAAACCTCTCATTCTGTGTTGTGCTTGTGGCGAATTCATGACATATTCACGATCACGACCCGTTTTGCAGGATACCATGTACCTACCTATGTTGACTTTGTTACTTGTTGACTAAGTTACTTTGATAAAGAGTTGTTATTGTTAAAATATATATTTCTGTCTGAACGATAAAAATTAAAACCAAAACTGTTTACGTACGTTGTCAGGTTATGTTATTATGTCTGACATGACAAGACAATGACATAACTTTAGTTATGGCGTCCACAATCGGACAATGTTGCTAGTTCAATTATTATGTAGAACTTTTAAAATTAAATATTTAAAAAACTGGAGTACTTTAGAATCCAATAATTAGACAAATTATGAACAAAAATGGGAACTTTATGTAGTTTAAATTTCAAATCAGTCGGAGTTTCGCTACCCGGCTCCATACAAAATCTATACCGTCTCCTTTCATCCCGATATCTATTAAACCAGCAGCCACGTACAACGCCAAAAGCCACGTTTCGTTTTTCTACTTCCAGTAAACCAAGATTTTAGAATTTTTTTTTCTCTTTATGTATTTATCTGTGTGTTGTTGTATAACTTGTTTACAAATATTGAAAATAGCATCACGCTTATTCTTCTGGAATTATGATTACGTTACATTTTTAACTAAGTATCTGTGGAAACTTGTTACAGTACGAGGCATGTATCTTGAAATTTTTTCGACGGAGTGGGAATAAACTCGCGCATATGCTCGCCAAATAGACCAATAGCGCGCGCCCCTCTCCCGCCGCCCGCGCCCCTCACCGCTACGCATGCCCAAAATACGTATTCCGCGCAGTCCCCACCCGATTTCAAGATATATGCCTCGTACTGTATTAGCTCGTAATTATTCGAGCATATTTCTGTGTATAATGTATTAGCAGTAAGTTTTCCTAATGAATAAAATAAATAAAAATTATTGTAGACCATTTTGTTTATTATTTATTGTTGACCATTTAAAAAAAATAACTAATTACACTTACTTTATTGATAACTAGCGGCTGCCCGCGGTTTCACCCGCGTGGTTCCCGTTCCCGTGGGAAAATCGGGATAAAAAGTATTATATATTTTAATCTAGGCTATCTTCTATCTGTGTGCCAAATTTCAACCAAATCCGTTCAGTCGTTTTTGCGTGATCGAGGAACAAACATTCAAACATCCAAACCCACAAACTTTCACATTTATAATATTAGTAGGATAAATAAATAAAATATATTTATTGACACAATGTTAACAAAAAGAGTCAGTTGATAAGCTTTAGATTTATAAAGTTACATCAACATTGAATGAGGTCATTTCAAATAATATTTGCAATGATCCCTACACTAGGCATAGCCTGTACTGTAGGTAGGGTTGCCAGACGCCCGGGATTTCCGGGATTGTCCCGGAATTATGTGCCTTGTCCCGTGTCCAGGAATTACACCTTACTGTCCCGGATTTCAAATACCTATCACTATTTTTACGCTTCGTGCATAGCGTAGCGTACAGTGCGTACTGTTTCCTGTCACGTTGTTGGTAGAGTAAATTAAAAATATAAAAATATAAATTAATTTGAAATCATTTGCGGAATTGACACCAGCCAATCTGGCAACCCTAACTGTAGGTAATCATTTTACATTCACTAAGTTACATTAGGTAGGTACTTGAGCGAAAACTGATAAAAATAAGAATGTAGGTAGGTAAGGTAGTAATAAAATATTGAACATTACAGAATACAGAAATCAACAAAAAAAAAACAACTGGGGCCCTATTTTTGAATCGCCCGACTGCAGTCGAGCGCTCTTTTCTACTGATTTTCGTTCGACATATGACTCTATCTCGAACATTTGAGTCATATGTCGAACGAAAATCAGTCGAAAAGAACGCTCGTCACCAGTCGAGCGATTCAAAAATAGGGCCCCTAGTCTATTCAGTTGTTTTTAGTTTTTTTTTCTGTATTCTGTAATGTTCAATATTTTATTACTACCTTACCTACCTACATTCTTTTTTTTACTTTTTACACGTTGACTTTAGATGAGATTGCCGAGGAGTTGGAGACCAGTGAGGCATATACCAGCACTTTTAGGTGCGGGCTAGTACTTACTGCACTTGGCGCACAATTTTTTGAAAAGATGTGGAAAAGTTATAAAACAGTTTTCTCAAATAGGTACTTTTTTATAAAGTTTCAGTGATTAGGTATTAGTTAGTATTTATTTAATAATATAAAGATAAAAATGGACCCTGTGGTGATTTTAGAAATATGTAAGAATTTATTATACAGTGTGTCCCTGGATAAAGTGCAATCCCGAAAGGGGGCGAAACTAGACTATAAATGAGTAATAAAAAAATACAAAAATATATTTAACCTAATTACATTTTTTTTTGCAGAATTAAGATTTGTAATTTTTACAATGGATTATACAATATGTTTGGTTAGCAATGTCGGAGTTTTTAAAGGCAGATAATATGGTTAATTTTATCGACAAAACCCCCACATGTTGGGGTCTATCCCCTCTCCTGTTGGAATGACCGGCATTTTAAATTTGACCTTTTATTTTAGATGAACCTGCCGTAAAATATCAATTTCTCCGTTTTTAAGTCTTACAGTTATAAAAAAAATATTTTTCGTAAGCTAGTAATATCACCTATCAAGTGAAAAAAAAAACTATGTAAAACTTTTAACTTTAATACGTCATAAAAAAATACTAAAATAAATTTTAGTTCGAAATTAATGTGCTTTTTTTAGTTTTTCTCACAGATCTCAAAAACTACGATTTTTTTGCATTTTTATAATACACAGGAATATTATCTACAAAACGACATCAAAATCATTGCTCTGAATTGCATATTTCGAGAGTTATTGTTAATGTAAATTTTCGAATATTATGGTCAAAATTCAAAACTCGTAAATACTTGCTTTTATGGTTCTATGATATTTATTTTTAGATAAAATTATCAACTTAATTTAAAAACTCATAAAAATGATATAAATTGGTCTATTTCCGAAAAAATATATTTATTAGTTACGTAAGGTTCATATTCAAACAACAATACCTCTCGAAATATGCAAGTCAGAGCAATGATTTTGATGTTGTTTTGTAGATAATATTCCGGTGTATTATAAAAATGCAAAAAAATTGCACATTAATGTCCTAGTTTTTGAGATCTGTAAGAAAAACTTAAAAAAAGCACAAATATTTCAAACTAAAATTTGATTTAGTAATTTTTTATGACGTATTAAAGTTAAAAGTTTACGTATTTTCGAAAGCTAGTAATATTACTAGCTTTCGAAAAGTATTTTTTTTATAACTGTAGGACTTTTAAATCCGGAGAAATTAATATGTTTCGGCAGGGCCATCTAAAATAAAAGTCAAGTTTAAAATGCCGGTCATTCCATCAGGAGAGGGGATAGACCCCAACATGTGGGGGGTTTTGTCGATAAAATTGATCATTTATTAGGTATCTGCCTTTAAAAGCTCCGACGTCGCTAACCAAACATATTGTATGTAGAGTCTGTCTAAAAGTCTGTTTACATGGGTAATTTCAAAAGTAATTTGATTACCCACCTAAATCCCCAACCACCCCACCAATACCCATCTAAATAAATAAATAAATATGTTTACAATTAAGAATTTTGACAGCACCAACAGGGTTACCAGTATAAGTTTTTATAAATAACTAGCGGCCCGCCCCGGCTTCGCACGGTTGCAGTGCAATGTAGTTACTAAGGTAAAACTGTGCTAATGTGGTGTCAGTGTGAAGTTATTTGATTATACTACAGGAAATCTACATATATACGACGTACGCAAGGGGTGTTAAAATACACGCTGAAATTTTAATCATTTGGTTCCCGCCGTGGGGTGGTTCCACTCATGATTACAAGCAACTTTTACTATGGGGCCAACTCTCCTGCTCGCAAAAAAAAATCAGCTGTTCCATACAAAAGTGCAGTACCTACTCGACCTTAATGTATGGAACAGCTGATTTTTTTTGCGAGCAGAAGAGTTGGCCCCATAGTAAAAGTTGCTTGTAATCATGAGTGGAACCATCCCACGGCGGGAACCAAATGATTAAAATTTCAGCGTGTATAATTGAAGTGTGTGTGTGTCTATCTGTCTGAGGACTCTGAGGCAACCTAGCTCCCAAACTTAAAGATCGATTTTATTGCGATTTTTATGTATAGTTTAAGAGAAGCGTACATACGGCGGGAAGTGACTTTGTTTTATACTATGTTTAGCCTTTGCCCGTGGCTCCGCCCGCGTGGGAGTCGGTAATCGTTGTAAGTCTTCCCTTGGAAACCAATGATCGGCATGAAAAGAAGCCTGTGTTAAGTATTTCAGACTATAATCTATCCATGTGCCAAATTTCGTCAAAATACGTTCACCCGTTCAGACGTGATTGAGTAACAAAATGAACAACATCCAATAATCAAAAATTTCACATTTTTTCAATTTTGTGATATGTAGGTAATAGCTGCACTCCGCGGTTTTACCTGCGCAATCTGTTGATTCTGTAACCAAACTCGCATCTCACTTCGAACCTCACTTCACTTCGCGTGAATTGTTATTAAAAATTAGCTAACTAAATAAATTAGATTACAATAAATTTAGGTAGCTATCTAAAATATTTTGTGATGAAAAAAAATCTTATCATTATCTTATTTATGATTTAAAGTTCCCGTCCCGTGCAGTGAAGTGAGATTCGAAGTGGGGTTCGAGTTTGGTTACAGAACCGACGCCCTACTGTTCACGATTTTGTATTAGGTAGGTAGGTACTTAATAAAATTTCTTAGCAGTAATATAACAAAATAAGTATAATAATATTATGTAACATTTAATACTCATACTTAATAGTTTGGTAGGTATCTTCTTTTTAAATAAAAATCTATGTATGTTTATTTGTTCCTGGTTCCTGGCTAAAATAACGTGACATTGCAAATTATGTCGGGTGCAACTTATGTTGTGCATTATTATCCGGCTCTCAATTTTAACACTTTACACCACATTCCTTGCCACGTTAGATATATGATTTTTGCTAGATTTTGCCACGTTTTATAAGTAGACTAATATTTCGTAAAATAGGTAGTGAAAATCAGGATAAAATCTTATACAACATGAAATGTCAGCTCGTGCGGTGACATAATTACAATCTCAGGGGAGGTGACAACCTGACAACTGACATTTATTTTTCTTAATCGTACAAATGCACTAAGAAGTTTTGATTCCGATATCGAAGTCAGCCACCCTAAAAATAGCTTTCTACCCCTTTTCAACCCTGTTAGGGGATACATTTCAAGAAAATACGAAACACATATTCAATTAATTTTGTTAAATAATGTCTATGCCAAATTTCAAGTCAATCGGGCCAAGGAATCGCTTTCTCCCATACAAACTTTGCCACCCTGTTTTACCCCCTTAGGGGTTGAATTTCGCAAAATCCCGTCTTAGTGAGCACCTTCACCCTAAAAGGAACCCCCATGCAAAATTTGAGACTCCTAGCACTTGTAGTTTCTGAGATTTCGTGATGAGTCAGTGAGTGATTTTCTCTTTTATATATATAGATTTAATAATTTCTCATGTAAACAGACTTTTTAGACAGACTACAAAAAATAATATTCCTTCAAAAGTAGTAAATGGATTTTGTTCAAATAAAAATAAATGTGATGCCAGATACTTGTGTGACGTTTTGTAGTTTGATAGTAATTAATCCATTTTATTGTTATGATTTCGAATCAAAATTGAAAGAATAATAGTAGTATTTTAGTTTAATAGCTTGGCAACACCGACGCTTGGCTCCGCCGTTTCCCGCCATTTGCAGTGGAATGTGAAGGTAAGCGGTGGGGATAGGCGGCAGAACGGTCAACGAAAGTCAGTTGCGGGCTCAGTCACTTTCCAACCGTCAAGAAGAGAAGTATTGTTAGGGAAAACTACTAACGTATTGTTGCTATAACCTAGTTAATAATATCATGGTGTGTTCCTGTGAAGAAAGTAAAAGTAGTTCACCGTTATTACTGTAGTTTTCATCACAAATCAGCAGTGGAAGAACCAAAGTATGTACGCTCACGAATTTCTTACTTTTCTAACGTTTTAAACCGAGCTAAAATTACGAAATTAAGTTGGGTAGTTTCAAGTTTTAATACACTCGAGAGATTTATGACTATTTTTCATTGCACGTGGCCGAGGCTACTCTTCGGCCGTGCATACACACCATTATTCACAAACATTGCACGTGGTCGAGGCAACTCTTCGACAGTGCATATACACTTCACAATCATTGCACGTGGCCGAGGCGACTCTTCGGCCGTGCGTAAACACCACTATTCACAAACATTGCACGTGGTCGAGGCAACTCTTCGACAGTGCATAAAAACTTCACAATCATTGCACGTGGCCGAGGCGACTCTTCGGCCGTGCATTCACACCATTATTCACAAACATTGCACGTGGTCGAGGCAACTCTTCGACAGTGCATAAACACTTCACAATCATTGCACGTGGCCGAGGCGACTCTTCGGCCGTGCATACACTGCACACAAAACTACACTCAGTCGTCACCATGATGGAAATAGTGCGTTGATATTGGAATTGTAATTTTCATGATTGTATAAAGAGAGGTCATGAAATGAATGTTTTTTTTATCTTTACTGCCCAACTGTAACTTTCGTGATTTAAACTCTGGAAATGCATTACATAATGAATTATGAAAATAGGAACTTTTATCTTGGACAATGTGTTCCGCAGAGGTTATTAAGTTTATTTTTTTTATATTTCATACCATTCAAGTGCATTCTAATTGTCGTTAGTAGTCGACCTTGACACTGTACCCTGGGGATGTACGGATACGGAGAATAAGACGGATAACGTGATACTTACTGTAGAATTGGTACCAGGTTACGTTGACCTTCAAAAGGGTTTTAGTAGTACCATGACGCTATAGTCGTAGCTTAAGGCTAGGTTTTACGAACACATTTGTCTGTCTTTTACTTTACGTGGAAAGAGTATGGAAAATAACCTCACTTCTGCACATTTTCGATGTTTTTCGGCGTTTTATCATCATTTTATTTATCACAATCCTCTTTCATGAATAAAACTTATTGAAGCTACTTCACAGTACGTATTTTTGATATTATTATACGTTTCCGCTATTATTTATGCCAAAAATATTAACCTACCCAAGCCCTTATGATAATATTCTTATTTTTCTTGCAATCATCTGTGAGGTTTATATGCAATTTAATACTAGTAGCTACTAGAGAATCCCTTCAGCTTGTCGTATGTTTTTGTTTTGTGGTAACTTTACGTTTTTTATATAAAAATATGACCCCACAAACCATGTTTTCCTATTTTAGTTCAAGAAGTTAATTCTTATTCTATTAAGAGGCCGTTCATAAAGAATTGTCGATTTCATTAATTAACGTGATTTTACAGAAGTGATCTTACAGTTAAAAACTGTACATACTTATCTTTATGAATAAAATAATACAAAAGATAATTATCTGGTGTACATGGTTTCGATATGTGGTATGTTTACGATTATAATTTTGATTTCATTTTTGTTCCTAAATGAATGAAGTAAGTTTACTTTGAAGTACACTTATTTGGCGTAATTTCTTAGTTTTGTAAGAAATATAACGCTTTTAAAATTAATCGTAGTTGGTAGAAAATATTTTGCTACTTTAAAATTTTATGTGAAGTGGCTCTTAGGTATTTCTACTAATACTTTTGAGACTAGGCTAGACGCGCTTTCGGTTTACAAGGATAGACGCACCTTTGGTTTACAAGGCCTACGCCCTTAGGCGTCTACGGTTTACAAGGCTAAATGCGTCTTTGGCTTACAATTAGGGTTAACTTTTGGTTTTCTATGTACATAGGGATGATGCAGTGAAAATTACTAAAATGAAACTATTCTAAATATTTCACCCAACCCTAAGTAATTATACTAGATATTTATATTAATGAAAATTTATTATACCATTGACTTTCGAGGCTAGATGCACATTCAGTTTGTAAGGCTAGGACAAGGCTAAACGCGCCTTCGACCTAATTAAGGTACCTCTAACTTTTGTTTGTTTTTATACTAGAATGATGAAGAGGTTTGAGAATTTATACGGGGAAAGTTTTTTTTAAGGTTAGACGTGCCTTCATTTTATAAGATTAGATGCGCCTTCTTGTTATTTATAAGTTTAGATGTGCCTACATTTTATTATAAGTATAAATGCGCCTTCATTTTATAAGTTCAGATGCGCCGTCATTTTATAAGGTTAGATGCGCCTTCATTTTATATGGTAAGATGAGCCTGCGGTTAGGCTAGATGCGCCTGCGGCTTATAAGGCTATATGCGCCTTGAGTATGGCAAGATGTGCCTTCAGTTTGGCTAGATGCGCCTACGGTTTGAGAAGATGTGCCTTCGGTTTGGCTAGATGCAATTAATATTTTATTACTGTAAATTAAATTAACATTGGCAGGCAATTATTATTATTAATGTCATTTTATCATATTTGACATTAAAGTTTGACATTTATTTTATTGGGATTTGAAATTATTTACTGAAATGATGGGTAATGAAAATTAGTTGTAATAATTAATGATTAATGTTAAGTATCGAATTTAAATTTTATAATCACCTAGCTACTGACAGATTTCCACACCTAACAAAGTCAGAATATGCAGATTTTGTTATATTATAATGTCATCAATGTATACTTCCATTTTCTGGGAAATAAATGATTGGTTTGTATTGTATTTAGATGCAAATCCAGTTTGGCTAGAAGCGCCATCAGTTTACAAGGCTAGATGCGCCTTTTATTTGGCTAGATGCGCCTTTTATTTGGCTAGACGCGCCTGAGATTTGGCTAGATGCGCCTGAGATTTGGCTAGATGCGCCTGAGATTCGGCTAGATGCGCCTGAGATTCGGCTAGATGCGCCTGAGATTCGGCTAGATGCGCCTGAGATTTGGCTAGATGCGCCTGAGATTTGGCTAGATGCGCCTGAGATTTGGCTAGATGCGCCTGAGATTTGGCTAGATGCGCCTGAGATTTGGCTAGATGCGCCTGAGATTTGGCTAGATGCGCCTGAGATTTGGCTAGATGCGCCTGAGATTTGGCTAGATGCGCCTGAGATTTGGCTAGATGCGCCTGAGATTTGGCTAGATGCGCCTGAGATTTGGCTAGATGCGCCTGAGATTTGGCTAGATGCGCCTGAGATTTGGCTAGATGCGCCTGAGATTTGGCTAGATGCGCCTGAGATTTGGCTAGATGCGCCTGAGATTTGGCTAGATGCGCCTGAGATTTGGCTAGATGCGCCTGAGATTTGGCCTAGATGCGCCTGAGATTTGGCCTAGATGCGCCTGAGATTTGGCTAGATGCGCCTGCGGTTTGCAATACAATACAATACAATTTATTTATTCCATACATTCTACATTAGGTACATTAATGAATAATTACTTAATAAATTGCAATTCAATTCCAACTAAAAATAAATGTCAAAAAAAAAAGATAAACCAAGTACAATTTGGCTAGAAGCGCCAGCGGTTTACAAGGCTAGGATGTCATATACTTATATTACTTGCTTATGTGACTACATTATGCAATTTTACTAATTTCATACTCGAATCGTCATCTGCAACGATTATTTAAGTTGTTGTTTAGATTAGTGCACAGGCCCTTAAGTAAATATATTGGGGTACACAAATAATCAGTACTCAATTACACATGTACGAAGATCTGTCAAACAATAAGTAGACTTTATGAAGTCTGCGTTCTTCTTTAAGACACAACTTCTTCTTCTTCTTTTACTTGGTTATCTCTTAGTTTATAATATTGCAATCCGATGCTAATGTAATTATGGTTAATTTGAATACATTATATTTGTTTGAGAAAATAAAGTCTTAAAAATGTTAGGTAAGCAGTGTGTAAGCTACTATTATATGAACCATTTGTCCTCAAGTGCAGTGTTTAGGCGACTAGGTATATTGCGTCTATGGGCCAAGTGTGTCCTTAAGTGTGGTACTCAGTAAGCGGCCAAGTGTGTCGCGTCTATGGGCCGTGTGTATCCTAAATATACTGGTTACGTGGCCAAGTGTGTCGTATTGTATGGGCCATGTGTGTCCTTGGTTGATAGCTTTGGCTTGAATATATGTTTTGGCAGGCCGTGTTCACACTGTGGCAAACGGTAGCCCTGAATATGTCTTGACAGGCCGTGTCCACATAGTGGCAAACGGTAGCCCTGCGAGTATCGACATTAACAATTACTTTAACTGAGCACATTACATAATAAAATGTAAGAGAACCACAAATTGTGGAATAAAATAAATAAATTATCATGATAATATTTTAATAACAATGCAACTATATATTGTGTTTTTCTCATCTCATAATGAAACAGTTTTCATGAGTAGATTATTATATTTTTCCTTTTGACCCTGATGTTTTATTTTGTAGACGTTTGTCCTATGATTTAAGCATGGTTACTGTCGATTGTTTTATATATTTCAGAAACATATTGCATCTGACAAGATGCCCATGCGGTATACTTAGCTAAGGTGATGGTGGCGCGGTGTGCGACGCGAGGCTGGATGGTAGAAACGACGGTTCCGTTATTGGTTGATCTTAGGTTTTTTTGACACGATGACGACAGGCTGCGACGGCTAATAAGGTTTCAGCTGCAATTATCTGGTTGAACATAGATACTGACCAGAATTCCTATGCATTGATTTATCAAGTACTTATATTTAAATCTTATTCAGAACCTGTTAAAGTTGGTAGTTCTAGTTAAGCTAAATTAAATATAATAAGTCCTAGCTCATGCTATGAATTGTGAAATAAATAAAAATAATACATATAATGATTGTTGCAACACAACTTTAATCATTATACGATTATCTTGCATTTTGCATACCTAGTAGGTCTAGCAAATTGAAATTGTATACCGTAAGAAACTGTAGGACTTATGTGAGTTTAATAAGTTGACATCATTGATAATTTCAGTTAGGTAGTCACTCACAGCACGTGCGTCGGGTCTTCAGTCAATCATCTGTCAAAAGTTTACAATTTGTGATTAAATTTGTTTACCCTTTCGTGGTACTCCGGCGGCGTGACTTCGACTGTTATATTTACTTTTTGTACTTATCTCTTGTTAAATATTATAATAAAATTCATAATTTAGTAGAAAGAACTAATGAGAAATGTTGTACTTGCATAAATTATTAGATTTTTTATTGTGGAAAAAAATGGTAATATTTTTTGAAGATGTTTTAGTTAATATTTGTGTCACAATATTATTGGCTTTTAAAAATTTCAAAGCTTTTTGATCTGATGATCATACTAGGTGCCATAAGATACAACAGTTAGTTCCTCTTGTAAATAAATTATCAAATATAAAAGACGAAGGTCGACAACCCTCTCCAAGTTTTCGTTCACCATTTCTTTCTTGGAGTGGCCTCCCATTTTGTGAAATGGTGGTAGATTCAGTAGATTCTCTCTTTTTAGCATTAATTAATCCGCAATTAAATTATAACAAAAAGTTAAACCAATTAAATTCATTTAATAGAATGCGATATAAGTTAACATACAACCGGCCGAATGTGACGTTATTATTATAGTATTGAGTTGATCGTGCACGAGGACATGCACGAGGTCAGGATGGACGAATGTGACGTTTTGTAGTTTGATAGTAATTAATCCATTTTATTGTTATGATTTCGAATCAAAATTGAAAGAATAATAGTAGTATTTTAGTTTAATAGCTTGGCAACACCGACGCTTGGCTCCGCCGTTTCCCGCCATTTGCAGTGGAATGTGAAGGTAAGCGGTGGGGATAGGCGGCAGAACGGTCAACGAAAGTCAGTTGCGGGCTCAGTCACTTTCCAACCGTCAAGAAGAGAAGTATTGTTAGGGAAAACTACTAACGTATTGTTGCTATAACCTAGTTAATAATATCATGGTGTGTTCCTGTGAAGAAAGTAAAAGTAGTTCACCGTTATTACTGTAGTTTTCATCACACTTGTTAGTTCAGATAGATCGCAAATAACTTACAAAAAAGTGATAATCATGACTTAAATTTAGCTTTTTGTAAAAAAAATGCATTTCTCTTAACTCTTTTTTTCATTACCTAATCTCTAAATTTTTCAAAATTTGGCCCTTAATGGTTACCACAATTTTTTATCACAAAACTTTGAAATATTTTTTTTCGTACAATTCAAACTATATAGTTATAATTTTCTTAATTAGGTCACATAGTGTACATGCGTTCACTTTACAGTGCCTACTCGTAACTTTGTTTCGCATTACGTTTCGTCAGCGTAAACTTACTCTCGCATGAAACAACTGCATAAAAGGTTGGCATGTAGTAAGTTTGTTTGAATAAGTGTCAAATGAAATAATTTTATGGAAAAAAATCACTTGTTATTACTGATTTCATGATAATTACTACCTGAATGAACTGATTAATCGAGTACTTCTTACTATTTAATCATAGTTAGTTACTTTTATAGATTTCTATTAAATTAAAAATATGTAACTTTTAATAAATGAATGATATTGAATTATGATTAAATGGTTAATTCCGGATATTTCAAAATGATTGATGAGATTTGACAAACTTAAAACTGACTGATATGACTAAATAAATATAAATGGTAAAGAAAGATACCTAGTACCGACGTAAGATTTGTTTTTATATTTGAACAATCTATTTGTTTGTATTTTTATAGAGAGTAAGATTTTATAAGAAATGTGTGTAATAAATGTATACAGAAATTGATATAAGAGTTTTGATTGTCAATGAGTAGTTTAGTAAAGAAAAAAAACCTGAAAACAAAAACAGCTTCAAAATTAAATAAGTACCTCTAAAAAGTTAAGCATATCATTAAATAAAAACACGTCTAATTAAGTCGGGTGGGGTTTCTAGAAATATAAAAAAACCGGTCAAGAGCGAGTCGGACTCGCGCACCGAGGGTTCCGTACAATCATAAATATACAGGGTGCATTTGTAATCACTCTCCAAATTTTAAGGATGTGTTTAGTCCATGAAACTGAACAACTTTCTCCAAGAAACATGTGTCGAAATACGCCAAAAAATTTTGGTCATCCCATACTAAACTGATCACAATTTTTTTTACATATTTGACCCTATGTTTCTCAGAGAAAGTTGTTCAGTTTCATGGACTGAACACATCCTTAAAATTTGGAGAGTGATTTCAAATGCACCCTGTATTTGAATATGTTACTTTAGTACAGTCTTTAAAAAAGTAGGATATACGGCAGACAGGTGGAAGGGCGAACAGGCGGACAGTTAATTTACAAATCTTAACCACAGCTGCTTATGGTGACTGAAAAACGTTTCAGCCACTCCACATTGCAAACTGTCTAAGTAGGAACTTATTCTTCGTTTATTCGTACGGCAAATAGTAGGTAATTATATTAGAACCTGCCACCAATTTATTATTGTAGTATTAGGTTGCGCCATCTCTTGACCGATAGTGAAACTATTTTTTTTTAGGTTAGCATGCTTAGGACAGCGCCATCTGTTGACTGGTAGTGAAACTAAAGAATTTTTGTTTTTTGAATTTCTAAAAAAGTGTGTTATATTGAGACATCGTTTTATTTTTCCTGTAATCTTTACATAAACTACTATCACATAGAATTATTTCAGATTTTTCTCTTTGCAAACTTCGGAGATAAGGGGGGGAAACGGTATTTTTTTTACATTTTTCATCATAAGTCGAAAACTATGCGGCCTAAGAAAAAAGTAAAAAATGTTTTAAAATGTGCAAACAGCGCTCTTTCATATGATACCCCACATGCCCTAGTCACCTCACTTTAAATTTTTAAGACCCATTTTCAGTCCCTGTTGTAAAAAAGATATTTATTTTTTTATTTATTTCTTATTTGCAAAATAGTTGGGCAAATGTCATCTTAAACTATTCCAAATTTCAAGTTGATACCATTAGTAGTTCTCGAGATATCCAGCTGTGACAGACAGACGGACAGACTGAGTCACACCATAAGGGTTCCTTTTTTACCATTTTGGTACGGAACCCTAAAAAGGCTGTTGGAGGCAGCCCATGGCGGAGGTGCGCGAGCGAGGTCTTAAAATTAATTCCTCTTAAGATTGAAATAAATGAACATGATAAAAAGAAATAAAAGTGAATACACATGTGTAAGTGAATGTACTAACGAAAAAGTTATAATGAAATGAAATGTAGGTATTAAATTATATGAAGAGTCGACTATAGATGAATTATAATTATATTATAAAAGAAAAAATATATGTGTAATAAAATGACGAGATAAAGACACACAAGTCTATAATTGGTGAAATGAAATAATGTAATTTGTATGTACTACTATTACGCAATGACAAAGTGGAATGGCCATCCACAAGATCCCAAATGTGGGAATTAAGGATGTTGATTATTTTTAAGGATGATTATCATAATCATAATCATCATCATAATAATTTATTTCAGAAACAATGTCCATAGTGTTAGTTACAAAAATTCACCTTAAAACTATGTTAGTAATTTACAGTAATAAATATTAAAATGAATTAATTTGATTTGATTTGAATTGAATTATTGAAATACATTACAATAATTATACATTTTCACACATTATATTTTGCTATACTACCGTGGCGGTCAGCCCACAGTCTCAGGAAAGCAGAGTCCCAGCGCTCGACTAACAACGCCTTCAGGATGGTATTGTCGCTGTTTCTCACTCGGTTTAACAGAGACGCACAACGCTTTCGAATAATGGTAGAAAAGCCATCAACCCGCGCCTCTGTAAACATACCAGATGCACTACAGCGACGTGGGAGTCCCATTAGCACCCTGAAGGCGTCGTTGTATTGCACACGCAGGTCGCTGTATGCCCGCTGCGTGTAGTCGACCCACAGGCTGCATGTACAAAGAGACTGGCAGTATGCCGTGAAAAGTGTAACCTTTACGGCTTTTGTACAATGTGCGAACCTGCGGCCTGCGGGCCAACATATTACAACGAACAGCCAGAGACCTACGTTCCCTTTCAACATCTAGGTTATCTTTGAGATCCTCGGTGACCCAGTGACCTAAATACTTAAACTTGTCACCACATTCAGGGCCATATCACAAAGTTTTATTACAGGCATCGAATAAATAATCACTCTGTTGATTATTTTTAAGGATGATTATCACTTACAAATCATGATTATCACTCGGATTGACATTTAGAGTTATAGTAAGTAGTCCTTTTTATTTTGTTTAAGATTCAAAGTTACTTTAATTTTTATGTACTCGTTACTTGGATTTATTTTAAGATTGGTAATTTTCGTTTATCTATGTTACTTTATTCTTACAGGTTTTTAGGAAATATTTTTTTTTAACTCTCTCAAATTTTCAAATGGCCACGCGCAGTAGGGTTCCGTTGGTACATTATACCATACCATATTTTAATACCGCAATCATTTTTCGTCTGAAAAAATAACTTTGTTTTTGACAGTGTTTGTATGAATGACAAAGTTATATTTGCGGTTTTGGAAAATGTACTATATCTTGAAAACTAATTACTATATCTCGTTCAAACCAATTTTCGTTGAGTGTTTATCAAGATCTATAGCTTATATTTTTTTTAGATTTTTCACCCTCTTACTTTAAAAGTTAAAGGGGGGGGGGGGACACACATTTTACCACTTTGGCGGCAAATATCTTTCAAACGGTTGACTTTGAAAAAAAATAGTCTTCGGAACCTCAATGTCATTTTCAAAGACCTATCTATAGACACCCCACAAGTATTGGTTTGATGAAAAAAAATATTTTCAGTTTCAGTTCCATGTATGGGGAGCCCCCCCTTAATCTTTTATTTTTTTTTATTTTTGTGTAAAAATCGTAAAGCGGTTCACAGAATAACCTACCTACCTAACCTAACCTAACCTAACCTAACCTACCAAGTTTCAACTATGTAGTCCTAATACTTTTGGAATAAAGTGGCTGTGACATACGAACGGACAGACAGACAGACAGACAGACAGACATGACGAATCTATAAGGGTTCCGTTTTTTGCCATTTTGGCTACGGAACCCTAATAACCCAGTAAAATTAGACACACTAAAAAGGGGGTAATGGTTGTATCAAATCATTTATTTTTGGTTTTTGGATATAGGTATTGTTGGTAATGTGGAGGCAATGTTAAATCCAAGTTTTCGACCTCGGCAGACGACCGGCCTACTGATTATGTAACTTTGTTGCAATCAACTCTGACAGAAATCGCAGTTACATTGCTGCTTTAGTTAGAACTAATGTGACAACTATCTTACTTAAAGCAGCAATGCAACGGCGATTTCAATCGAGAATTGTTAGCAACAGCGTTACGTAATTCGGGGTCGGGTCATTCTCAAAAACAAAAAAGGTACCTTTATTCAGTTTTTGTCGATTTTGACCCGGAAGTGCAGTTTGTCATCAAGATTGTGTAAAAAAGTTTTAAAATAGGTTAAAGGAGGTCGCTAATCGCTCATACATTTCAGCCCATTTTTTGTACCTGAGGTACATGTATACCAAAATGTAGGGAAAAATACGAGGATTCCGAAAATAATGTTATTTTAGTACAATCTTTACTAAAAACTTAGAAATAAATCATTAAAAGTGTGAACTACCTACAACAACAACAACAAGGAGGTCCTTGTAACACAATTTAATTATGGCAATACTGAATATTCACTTTCAGTTTAATAACGCAAATGTACCTACATATTGGTTATACACATGCCAAAAATCATTACACGTAGGAAATCGGAATTATTAACACAAAGTCAAACAAAATATACATATAACCTCTCAAATCAACTGTCTGAACAGTGTTTTTGCGTGCAAGTGCAAGTAGGTACCTAACAAAACGACTAAAGAATACTGTCAAACTAAACGTCATTAGAAAAACGTCATTCCGACTTCATAAATTTCATAATATCAACTTCAAGTGACAATGACACCTGTCAACTTGACAGTTTTTTCGAGTATCAAAGAGCTGAATGTTATATTATGATATAATCTGTGGAATAGGTTCTTATATCGAGTGTATTTTTCATTTTTTTTCTCGTCTCCAAATAACCAAAAAAAAAATATTATTGGTATATTACTCAGGGTATTTACAGGGTATTTTTTTCCGCAGAGTGTACCTCGGTACATCATTTGGGCCATTCTTGGTGACATCCTTTGCAACTTTAGGAATGTGTCTGGGGTGTCGGTGATAAATAATGAACTGCAACTTACGGTTTGATAGGTAGGTATATTGTCCGACACAAATGTTTACATAGACACAATCACAGTAGGAGAACAGTACACGCACAAGCACAGAGACAGTTTAGGTTGCAGAAGAAAGGAATTGAGAAACAGAAATTACAGAAAATAGAAAGCGGAAAACAGATAGCCAAAGGTATTAGCCGCGAACAATAATAAACAAGCGGAGGCAAGGCGGCGAGTGTTCAGTGTCGCGGTATCTCGTACGTGATCGATGCGCACGCGGTGCCCGGCTGATGCAATCGCAAGGTCGCGAAACAAAAGGACTGGTTTGGATGCACGTTTCCACTTTCGCCGTCCGCCTTGTACGCACGGCGAATGACGTGTAAATAAATATAAATAATTTTAGTTAATTAAATAAATATTAATGTAATGCGTGTTTGTGTAATCGTTTGTGTTTTTAGAAGAAGAAATAGAAATTTATTCGTTCGAAACACGGTACAAATTAAACATTATAAAATATTTAAGGTAGCGTGTTCCACCAATTACTGGTATACAAATAATTACAAAGTTACAATGAAATAAAATAATATGTATTTAAAAATCTAATAATTAGTTATATAGCTATGTCATTTCTAGTTGAATTGTTATAATTTAAGTACATAAGAAATAATTTTATTGTAATGTCAATGGGTTGATTTATAATTAAAGAATTCATTCAGATTGTAAAAACAATTTTCTTTGAGCCAGTGAAATAATTTAATTTTAAATTCTAAAATTTCTGATTCTCTTATCAACTTTGGAATTTTATTGAATATTTTTATTGCCATTATACTACAGTTTTTTCGATAAAGGGAACTTTTACATGCAGACATTTTCAACATTGTTGGGTCTCTACTGGGAAAACGTTTATATTTTGCTAATGTCTCAAACATTTCTGGATGCTCCTTAACAAACATACCGATTTGCATAATATACAGGCAAGCGAGTGTCAGCAAACCGAATTTCTTAAAAAGTGGACGACAAGACACCATAGGACCAACTCCGCATATGGCTCTCAAGCACTTTTTTTGTACTAGAAAAACTTTATTTATATCTGTTGAGTTACCCCATATTAATAAACCATAACGTAAAGTGGAGACCACATACCCGTGATAAGCCATTAATGCCGTTTTTTCGCTTGTTAGACGTCTCAACCTCTTTAAAGCGAAGACAAATTTATTTAGTTTTTTGCTAACAAAGTCTATATGACACTTCCAGTTACAGTGTTCATCTATCATTATGCCCAGAAATCGATAATCATCAGCTAATTCTATAGGTTGTTTGTCACATTTGACATTATAAACTATTTTTTTGTTATTGTAGTTATTTACGTTACAGTAAACTATCGTTTTCTCTCTTTCACTCGTATTGACTGTGAGCGGTATATCCGACAGTTTACTGTAACGTAAACAGTTTGCGTCAACTCATGGTAGGGCCACAGGTCTTTGAAATGTTTGCCCGTAATTTATTAGTTCTTAACCATTGCATAATAGTGTCAGCTGCTGAGTTCAATGATTGCTCATGTTTTTCAGGCAAAACTCTCTAATTATGAGTAACTATTACGGAGACATCGTCAGCAAACAAAACACAATCGTACGTCATTTGAAGCGGCAAGTCATTTATATAAAGTATAAATAGAAGCGGCCCGAGAATACTTCCCTGGGGCACGCCACATGTAATACTACTTTCTCGTGATCTTAGCGATTTGAAATGGTTACTTTCATCCAAGTAATTTACTTCGACACATTGAGTTCTGTTAGAGAGATAGCTTTTTAGCCATAATAGTGCAGGACCTCTTATTCCGTAACATTCACACTTGTCAAGAAGAGCTTTGTGATCAACAAAGTCAAAAGCCTTTGACATATCAAAGAATATAACTGATGCCGGAATACGTTTGTCAATTTTTTCAACAACCTTACTGATGAGGTTAAATGCTGCTAAGGTTGTCGATTTTCCTTTCTGGAACCCGTTTTGTTCTGGTCTGATAATTTGAAACTTATTTAAATAGTCATTTAAACGCTTCTGCATAATTTTCTCTATAATTTTTGCAAATATGGATATGAGTGTGATAGGTCGGTAGTTATCCATTGAACATTTCTCACCCTTTTTATGCAGAGGATGAACAATTGACTTTTTTAGTATATCTGGAAATACCCCCTGTTCAAATGATAGATTTCAAAGTCAAAGTCAAAGTCAAATAAGCTTTATTCAAATAAACTTAATTATTAAGTACTTTTGAATCGTCTATATTTTCCTACCACCCGTTCATTTATGAGACATTGCAGAACGCTGGCTATTAAATTTGCACACTGTTTTAATATATGTGTATTTACGTCGTCAAATCCTACAGATGATGTGTTATTTAAAGACATTATGATTTTGTACACTTCTTCTGAACTACAGGGCGAAAGAAACATACTTTGAGTTTCTATCGGTATTTGTGCAGTTTTGTTGTGTTTAGTGCTACAATTAGGTACTATTTTAGTTATATTTGCAAAGTAGTCGTTAAACGCTTCCGCTATGTCTTTTGGATTTTTTAGGATAGCTTTATTTGTTTTAATGTCATTTAATGTTTTACAGTTTTTTACCTTGTCAGGTTTATTTTGGATCAGTTGCCAGGTAGCACGACATTTATTTTGTGCTGTTTGGACTATTTTATGGTTTAAATTTTTCTGTGAAAAGTCTATACATTTTTTAAGTATTAAGTTATATTTTTTAAAATTTGAACTATTCTGCTGTCTCATCTTACTTTTTTTATTTTTATAATAAGTGAACCTCATCTTACGTTTGTTTTGGCAAGCAATTCTTATACCTTTGGTAATCCATTTGGGAGAGCTGTTACAGGTTTGATCTTTTTTCGTTCTAAAGGAAAACATAAGTTATAGAACAATACAAATTCCTGATGAAAGTTATTAAACGATTCATTTACACTGTTTTCGTTCATAAAATTATTCCAATTAATAGCTGCTATACATTCTTTAAATTTATTAATATTTTCTAAACTGAAATTTCTAGTCGTGATATACCACTCTTTCAGGTCTATTTGCTTTTGTGTAACTGGTATTTCTAATGTCTGACCCGTGTTGTGATCGGAAAGATAAAGATTATGTACTTTTCCTATAGCATCTGGTATGTTACTAATTATATGATCAATACAAGAACTTTGCCTTGTTGGCTGCGTTATATGGAATGTCAAATTGTAATTAATAATGAGGTCTTGTAATTGAGATGTTATATTATTAGTCTTCAAAATGTCAATATTTAAGTCACCGGTCAATATTATTTTTTTATTATACTTTTTAGAGATATCATGTAGTAAAATGTCAACTTTATCAAAAAATACTTTTATGTCACTTTTTGGAGTCCGATAAATACAAATAATTATGAATTGATACATTGGTAAATAAACGCCACAACATTCAAAACTTCTATCAACTGTTATTGACTTACAAATAGGGACTTCGCTATATTCTATGAAGTGTCTAAGTAAAATACAAACACCCCCTCTCTTTTCTTTTTGTCGTGAATGATAAGCTACAAACTTGAAACCTTTTAGCACTAGATTACTTTCTGTACCTGCTCTAATAAAAGTTTCCGAAAAACAAATAACATCAAGAAAAACATTTTCTCTATCAAAATTATCGATGCAGAGCATGGCATTTTCCATTTTATTTAGAAGTCCGGCTATATTTTGATGAAAAATCGTAAGTTTTTTTGTTGTTTTAGATTGAGCCTCGAAAAAAGCATTCATTTCCTTTTGCCTCCAAATCGACTGATTCAGTCGAGTTACCAGCTGAACTGTGAGATTGAGACGTCAAAACCGTAAAATAATGTGTGAGTTTCATTTGCTTAAGGCTTTTTACATTTTTCTTTTCTTTTTTAAAGTAATTTGAGATATTAGTTTGCACCAAAGTTTTGACTTTTTTTCCACTCTTTAGGACCGAACGCTTTGTCGAACCATTTCTGTGAATAAACTTTGAGATCGGTACATCCAGGAATGTTTTCTTATAGTATCTATAGTCGATTATCGAGCTGATTTGTCTACTTATAAATGTAAGATAATTAATATGAAAATTATGAGAAGATGCAGGTAAAACGTTACATTTAGGATTCAACTGACATAGGTTTCTGATTGCGTTATTAAGTTTCCACTTGTTTAGATGCATACTATTAACAATGCCCAAAATTATTACGTTACAATCTTCTAAGTGTTTCAGAGCTGCAGATAGTTCATGTAGTAGTTTTACAGGGTTTATATCGTTTTCACCTACACACAACACTATTTGGTCACGATTCCTATTAAATTCAAGTTTCATACAGTCTTTCAGGATCTGATCCGCTGTTGCATTAGGTTTTATCGTTCCCATGATTTTGTATGACTCGTATTTCAAGTTCCGCCGATGTTCTGTTAAAACACTTGCTAGGTCGGTGCACTGTTGTGTCCCATAGTAGTAGGTATGAACCTCTATACAAAAAAAAGTTGGGAGTTACAAGTCGTGATAAAGTTTGGCCACATGATAGAAACTGATCTGTAGGCTGTTTCTAACTAATATTGAGCTGGGCCAAACTATCCTTACATACAGTTCCATACGGCGGCGGGTTGAATAGCGCACTTTTCCCGGCTCCATTCTAAAAACTATAACAATTCAGGTTTAACTAATAGGTCAAATGTGGTATCATTTTCGGATAAATCAATAACGTAAGAATTTATTTCTGGTATAAAAAAATGCAATTTATTACGCAGTTTCTGAAAAATTTCACAATAACCAACATTTTTAAACTTCATTTTTTTAGTTTAGGTATTGGCACTTGTTTCAGTATTTTCAAAAAAACTACTTCAAAGAAGCATTTTTCAGGTTAATTTGTAATATGCTTTTGTTATGTTAACTATATTTTATACGATTTGCGCCTAACCCAAGTAGTTGAGGTCCATTGTTTGCGGAGACACAGCTAGTCAAAAATATGCATTTTTTCACGAAATAAAAGGGGTTTCTATTTCGTTCGGAAGCATTTCTCACTTTTTTTGTTTATATTTCTGTAAAGTTAATTAAATTTTCTACAATTGGAGCTTAATTTGATTAGTCTAGGTTTACTAGTTGCAAAGACACAGCTAGTCAAAGATAAGATTCTTTCAATTAATTTCAATAAAAAGCCCATTTTTAGGGTTCCGTAGCCTAAATGGCAAAAAACGGAACCCTTATAGATTCGTCATGTCTGTCTGTCTGTCTGTCTGTCTCTGTCTGTCTGTCTGTCTGTCTGTCTGTCTGTCTGTCTGTCTGTCTGTCCGTATGTCACAGCCACTTTATTCCGAAAGTATTAAGACTACACAGTTGAAACTTGGTAGGTAGATGTATTCTGTTAACCGCTTAACGAATTTAATACAAAAATAAGAAAAATAAAAGTTTAAGGGGGGGCTCCCCATACATGGAACTGAAACTGAAAAATTTTTTTTTCTTCAAACCAACACGTGTTGGGTGTCTATAGATAGGTCTTTAAAAATGACATTGAGGTTCCTAAAACAACTTTTTCTCAAAGTCAACCGTTTGAAAGATATTCACCGCCAAAGTGGTAAAATGTGTCCCCCCCCCCTTTAACTTTTGAAATAAGAGAGTGAAAAATCTAAAAAAAATATATGCTGTAGATCTTAATAAACACTTTCAACCAAAATTGGTTTGAACGAGATATAGTAATTAGTTTTTGAGATATAGCACATTTTCCAAAACTGCAAATATAACTTTGTCATTCATACCAACACTGTGAAAAACAAAGTTATTTTTACAGACGAAAAATGATAGGTGGTATTAAATATGGTATGGTATAAGGTAACTACGGAACCCTATGGCGCGTGGCCCGACACGCACTTGGCCGGTTTTTTTAACCAGCTATGTCGCTGCAACCAATAGACCTAGACTATTCAAATTTAGCTCAAATTGTAGAAAATTTAATTAACTTTACAGAAATATAAACAAAAAACCTGAAAAATGTTTCTGAACGAAACGAAAACCATTTTTATTTCGTGAAAAAATGCATATTTTTGACGTGCTGTGTCTCCGCAAACAATAGACTTAAACTACTTGGGTTAGGCTCAAATTGTATAAAATATAGTTAGCATAACAAAAGCATATAACAAATTAACCTGAAAAACGCTTCTTTAAAGTAGTTTTTTTGAAAATACTGAAACAAGTGCCAATACCTAAACTAAAAAAATGAAGTTTAAAAATGTTGGTTATTGTGTAATTTTTCAGAAACTGCGTAATAAATTGCATTTTTTTATACCAGAAATAAATTCTACGTTATTGATTTATCCGAAAATGATACAACATTTGACCTATTAGCTAAACCTGAATTGTTATAGTTTTTAGAATGAAGCCGGGAAAAGTGCGCTATTCAACCCGCCGCCGTATGGAACTGTATGTAAGGATAGTTTGGCCCAGCTCAATATTAGTTAGAAACAGCCTACAGATCAGTTTCTATCATGTGGCCAAACTTTATCACGACTTGTAACTCCCAACTTTTTTTAGTATAGAGGTTCATACCTACTATAGATGAAAAGGCGCGGGCTATCATTATTTGGTATTTCTCTTATTTGCAAATAATTATTATCTTCTTTATCTTCATGTTCTATTGTCAGTTTACAGGCGGGGCTAGTGTTCGTAGAGCGCTTGGAGTTAGGGGGGGTCATATTTTGGTATGCAAGTGGTGCCTCGGAAACCTCATCCGCCGGCAATGAGAGATCAATAACGCTGCTGTTGAACAATTTAGATTTTCTTCCCTTTTTTCTCCCACTTTTACTAAATCTCTTTGAACTGTGTGTAGTTTCGGTACAAATTGTTTTCAAGTTGTTTATTGTACTCTCTTTTTTTTCTACTTCCCTTTCCAAAATGTTATTTTTGTGTAAAATTCCTCAATTTCATTATGTGCACTTGCTAATTGCGTTCTTAAGCTTTTAATTTCTTGATAAAGATCGTTAGTCTCGGTGAAATTTGTGGAAATATCAGGCAAACTTTTCGTTGATTGCATTGAAATAAAAGAGTTATTAAATGAGTCATTCGAAAAACTTCTCTGTTTTTTTCTTATCGTAACGTAAGTATCATCCATATTTGTTTTTCCGTAAAACTTTCTTAGTAAACACGTATTTTTCCAACTTTTTTCCAATGCCCACTTTTCGGGATAATTTTCTTTATGTGGCAACACTTTTCAACTTGTCAATATCAAAAAGTTAACTGTCAGTTGATGAAGACATTTGTCAAAGTCGAAATTGACACTGTCAGATGATTTTGTCAGATATAATTATAGCGACTTTGAGGGTACTTGTAATAATCTGGACCGGTTAGATATTATGTAGGTACAAAAATCCAATTTATCTTTTGTTGTTTAGATGATCCACGGCCAGAGAAAATCACTAATAACAGTATCACTGGTTACTCTTATTTCGTATTACAGAATAATGTAGTTAAGCATTACTATTGCACTTGTTTTAAGGAGATACAGAAATAAATACCGGGAGCTAATTACTGTGCACTTGGCAGTGTTGCCAGTTTATTTAAATAAATATATTAATAATGTAAATATAATTTAAGAGAATATAAGATAAAGTATAAATAATTGTAAATATAAAATATTTTATGTAAATAATAATAAATGTAGGAAGGTCACCGTCAAGGGCGATAAAAATCGGGAAATCGTACCCGGCGTCCACTACGAGTAGTTCGCTCCTTTTTTATTTCAGGCTGCTCTGGTACGGGTTATACACTATTATCAGCCAATATACAGTGTCATTGGTCTTGAACTAGCGATAATTTAAAGGCGTGAAATACACCTAATTTTATCGACAAAAACATCCACATGTTGGGGTCTATCCCCACTTCTGTTGGAATGGCCGCCATTTTAAATTTGACTTTTTATTTTAGTGCCCACTGATGCAATCGCAAGGTCGCGAAACAAAAGGACTGGTTTGGATGCGCGTTTCCACTTTCGCCGTCCGGCTTGTACGCACGGAGAATGACGTGTAAATAAATATAAATAATTTTAGTTAATTAAATAAATATTAATGTAATGCGTGTTTGTGTAATCGTTTGTGATTTTAAATAAATATATTAATAATGTAAATATAATTTAAGAGAATATAAGATAAAGTATAAATAATTGTAAATATAAAATATTTTATGTAAATAATAATAAATTAGTAAGGTCACCTACACAACAATTTGAGGGTAATTTGAGAGACACAGCTTTTAAAATTTGGCCATCCTATCTTTGAAAATGAAGGATTTTTAAGCTACAATTTCATCCCTCTTTTCACCCCTTCGATTGTAGAATTATGGAAAACGCTGACACACGTCAGTATTAATTTTTAATCTTCAACCTAAATACAATATTTGAAGACCCTAACTTCGAAACTGACGGACTTTCATACAAACTTTCATCCCCTATTTTACCTACTTAGGGGTGGAATTTCCAAAATCTTTTCTTAGTCTGATGCCTACACTATAAAGCAGCCATACTCAACCTGCGGCTCGCCGGGCTTTTGTGATTGGCCCACTTGGAATTTTAAAACTTTGACTAAGTTTTAAAATTTCGCGCCCATCAGAAGGCGCTCTGAGTAAATAAAATAGGTACTAGCTCGATAGCCTTACCGCGGTACCTTTTCTTTATTCAATAAACCAAACAAATCGCCAATTTTGAATTATGTTTTTTTTAAACCTAAATATTTCTGCGGCCCGCGCTTCAAGATCGAGACGTGTTTGTGGCCCCAGAGGCGGCCTTGCATGGGTTGACACCCGGGGTGGTTTTCTATTTAGCACCCCCAAAATAAACAACAAATACTAAACGTGCAAGCTTACCAGAGCCGAATTTAGAGTGTGGAGACCCTGGGGAGGTCCCTAATCATTTTTCAAATATGTTAAGTAAGATTTTTCTTGCAAGCAGGTCCGCCGTTAGTTCTAAACGCCCACGTGCAATAGAGGTAAACGGGCAGCATAATCTATTTATATAAGCAGGAGCTCACGAGTTTCATACGACGTTTTTCAACACATTTGCGAGGAAAAAACAAAGTAATTTATCGCACAGCAACAAATATGACAAAAACAAAATATGAAAATTATGGGAATAGGCTTACGAGTACTTTTTTTACACGCGCATTGCAGGAATATTTTGAATTTGACTACCTACACTGACCTTGTCAGAAAGAAAAGTTTTTTTTTGAGGGCAGAACTTAATTTTAACTCTTCCCTGCACTTAGTTTTTGTAAAATTCTACACAAGTGATTTTTATCCTTGTACTCATTTCTTGTGGAGAAATCTAGTCGCGGCGTGCGAAGCGCGCCGCGCGCTCCGACACGCTAATGGTAACTTACCGTGGCTCCGGGCAGTGCAGTGATTTAAGGCTGCGCAGTCTGCACACTAGCGCCGCCATTAGAAAAAAAATCATAGTGCTTAAATACAATACAATTTGTAAATTATCTCTCTGGAGTGCACTCCGAACAAGCTTTGCGGTACTTTTTATCACTTAAGCAATATTTTCTAGCCTGTCGTTTAGTTTAATTGACTTTTATTGTTAAAAGTGGCCACTTTTCGCAATAAAAGTCCATATAACTAAACAACAGGCTAGAAAGTATTGGTTATGTGATAAAAAGTAGCGCAGAGCTTGTTCGGAGTGCACTCCAGAGAGATAATTCATAATTTCTTTTTTATTTAAGCACTATGATTTTATTTCCAATGGCAGCGCTAGTGTGCAGACTGCACGCTCTTAACTCAAATCCGGCCCTGGAGCGAACATGAACTTTTTGAAACTTAGGCCGTATACAGAGAGAAAGCAGGTTGACGCAGTTTGAGGCAGGTTGCTATACTAAAATGGACCTTATCCCCGCGCATTATATTATATTTTCGCTATACTAAGCGCTTGTAAGCGCTTATATGCGCCGGTCCATTTTAGTATAGCGAAAATATAATATAATGCGCGGGGATAAGGTCCATTTTAGTATAGCAACCTGCCTCAAACTGCGTCAACCTGCTTTCTCTCTGTATACGGCCCACAAAAACATCAAAATAATGTCAAATGACACTATTTTGTAGAGATAAAAGTCAGAGCGTGCTTCAACCACCGATTTTGATGGTTGTTTGGTTGCTGCGCTCTGAGCCACGGAACGGGTGAAACTACGCTCTGGCAGCGTTCAGAGTAATGAGAGCGCAGTGCACTCGAGCTAGGGGCGGCCCGAGGCAAGTTTTATGATGGTGCGAGACCAATTATGGCGCCCTCATTTCTTGCCCCTAATACATTTACAGGGTTATTTGTAAAACACCAACAATACCTCGCAGGAGTAGATTAAGTACTAACATTATAAACAACAACGTTTGTTCGATTTTTGGTCAGTTGCATGTTGCATCCACTAAACTTGTAATCTTCTCTATTTACAGTAAAAAAAACGGCCGCGCAGCGCGATTTTTAGTTAGTTTTATCCACGATCTTACTTGTTTATAGTAAAAAACGGTCACGCAGCGCGATTATATTAGTTAGTTTCAATCGTCGCGTCGTCGCTCGTCACCAGGCAATAACATGATTGATAGTCGATCGGTGGTCGGGCGTTTTTGGCATCCCACACAAGAGGCCGCCCCTGACTCGAGCGAAGCCACGGAACGCACACCGGGCAGATGAGGTGCGCCATGCGCCAGACCGCGAGTGAGTTGTCACAACGCACGTTGGCACCCCTTGGTGCTTAGTACCCGGGCGGTTTATGTGCCGAATCGTGTGCTCGTTTAGTCATAAGTTTCAACCATGTTTCAACAGCTGTCAACTTTCTTGCATTTGCAAAAAAAACATTTAATATGTATGTATCACTGATTAAAACATTTCTCATCACCGGAAAATACATATTTATTGTTAAAATGGTGAAAAACCAATATTTTTATTTGTGAGTGTAAGGCCACACAATTCCCGTAGTAGCCCTAACATCATCTTTTTAGTGTCTGTGTAATAGGTAGTTATCCTTACTAATATTATAAATGCGAAAGTCCGTTTGTTTGTTTGTTTGTTACGCCTTCACGTCATAACTACTGAACCTATCATCATGAAATTTTGCATACACATTCTCAGGGGTATAGAGAAGGACATAAGGTAGTTTTCATCCCGAAAAAAGGAATTGTTCCCGAGGGATAGCAAAAAACGTTCCGCGCAGACGAAGTCGCGGGCGGCCGCTAGTAACTTATAATGGAGCGGTTTTATGGAGTGCTTTTGATAAGAATTGATATGATTAGAAAAGCATTTTGATAAGCAGCATCTGTACCAAACGCAAACAGAGGGAACCACCATTTCCTGCCACATAGACTCACTCTCATAGTCATTTGCGTCAAAACTGTTTATCAAAGCGAGTCACTGGATTTGGTTTTCGAGGAGGTATAGCGATACCTCCCCGCAGCGGCCATATTTCTGTGAGCAAGAAATATGGTGAACATCGGACCCGTGATTCTGCTTGTGGGGTTCTGGTGTAGAGTGGAGTGCCTGACGAGGTGAGATCGCAGGAGATCAGGGTGTGCCTCCTCCCTAGGGTGATGTCACATATTTACAATTTTACATTTAGAAATAATCAATTATTGAATTAAAACAGCAAATCCGAAATCCCAGAACCTGACTCTCCGACTGAAATTTGTTTTATTTCAATATAAATGATTTTGAAATGTGACATCATGGAATTTAGGACCCCTCCTACCCCCTTGTCACACAATGTCACATTTCTTCTTCTTTTTAGGCTTTGGCGGTTCCCTTTTGGATTTCGCCAGTATCCAGTTGTTTGCTCAGTTATTAGTTCCTACAGACTGCATCGACCACCTCCCTCCTCCTTAACGTGTGACGTCACTGTGACGTACCGTTAAATGGGGTGAATAGAGTATCTTTTCAACTTTTTAGCCATATTTAACCTATTTAAATATCAAGTAGATGGCATTTGAATACTTCATCATTCTTCCGGCTGTCTATTTTAGCAAACTACATTATATATTTATCAAGTTTTCTAAGAAAATCACCTAAAAAATCCCAAAAACGCTGCTAAACCCGATTAACCCCGGATTGGGGTAATAGAATCGAAACTGGGGGCAATCGAGTTTTTTGTCAGGGTTGCCACTATAGTTTTAACATTCAACTGACTTCAATAAAAGGAGTAACAAAACAAAGTATTGCATTTTATTAAGACTTGTTCTTAATAATGCTTTATAACGGTACCATCGTACTTCCTATATGTCTTTGCACCTGGTTTTGGCTTTGTAAGTCCGAGGCATCTTGTACTTTTTAGCTGTAAATAAAAATATAAAAATCTAGGTAGGTATGATGAGTGAAATTGCATTCTTACAAACCAAGATGCAAATACTAAAGACTGAAAAAATATGAAGTGGTTATGTTACCGGCAATGTGTATAATCCGGTATTGAATGCCTAGGCATTGTATACAATGCCTGAAACGATCAGGCAATATATGAAATACTATTCGTTTTATACATTGCCTAGGTATTGTATACAATGCCTGCTGGTCCACCGGCAATGTATAAAATAAGTATATTTCTGTTGTCTGTTATAAAAAAATAACCTCGAAATTTAAGGCACACCCTCAATACCTAGGCATTGTATACAATGCCTGCATTTCATACATTGCCGGTGACAGTTATATTGAATAAAAAAAATCATCTAACAAAACAATTATTTGGCAGCCCTAAAAATTCACCCCTTTGCTGACTCTTCAGTGAGTCTATTGTCCCCAGTTGTGACTCTATACACCCCCATGTCATATTCTATTGACCCCTCAGGTCACCTGAATAACCCCAAAAACTGTTAAAAATTAAGCCTGCAACTAATTTTCTGATTAGAGTATTAAAACAGATTATTTTCAAGTAACTTTTGGTTTTATGGGATTCCTTTCAAAACTAGCGACAGCCAAAAACTTACAAAAACACTTGAAATTTATAAACTGACCAAGAAAAAGTGAAGTTTCGGGAGACCAAAAAACGTACCGGTTGCAACGTCGTATTTCAAATGGCTTTTTTCCTAACTTTGCCTATAGTGAGAGCATATCAAGGGCTCCTTTGGCTTTCAAAAAAGTATTTCCGTTTTCATCAAAATAGGCACATTTTTATAGTCTGTTAAACTAAAATACTCGGCTGTCACTCTATTCCCCCCTGAAATCGTATCCACCCCATTTTACGGTACGTAATTTATGGATGGCCCCTACCTTAACTTCATAGAAGTCACAAAGTTTGAATCAGGCTATGCTATACCTGGCAATGTCTCCCATGATGACAGCATAACGCGATGAGTTGTTTGCAGATCAGACAGTCTCCATTCGTCTTCCGCTTGCAGATCTTGCTGTGAGTGACAACCCTCTTCATCTTCTGGCACGACGGCTGGCAGTTCGCGTCTCGGCACTGGCACGCGTGGACCAGAGACTGGATGCACCGCTGGATGGACGACTTGCGCGCCTCTTGAGGGTTCAACTGCTTCATGTCTCCCGGCAAAGACCCCACGTCGATGTCTAACCCCAATTTCTCCATCTTGTGCAGGTGGGCTTCCTTTTCGTATCGTAACACGGCACGCAGCAAAAGAGTAACGCCCAGATCGAAAATCGTCGCAACGCAACGCAAACTGACTCACTTACTGCACCTAGAGAATAAATAATCTATATATACATACCAAAAGCACTAAAGTCGCATTACATATTATCATTTCCCAGCAAAATGTAATGATGTAATGTAAACAAAGAAACGTCACTGTCAAATTGACAAACTGACCCTGATAGTGACATTTTCAGATAGAAAACCTTTGGTCACTTTTATAACTTTTTAATTTGTTTATTAAATTTTGAGGCATACATAACATTAGTACATTACTGCCGCGGTATATAATGACTGCGTTGCTGGCAGCGATTATGATGGCCGAGAGCGGAGCTTAGCGCAGGTCCAGGCCGTCACAGCGCGGTCAGCATTGCAGCCCTTGATGTCCAAGCTGAAATAAAGGCCGAGACCGGAGGTCGAGGCCTTTATAGCGCGGACAGCAAGGGCTGCAATGATGACCAAGCTTGAAGGCCGAGAGCGTAGTTAAGCTTAGCTCGAGGCCATCATAACGTGGCCAGCAGTGCAGTCATTGTGGACCAAGGCTTGTATAGTGCTTTACTCAAAAATGCGAGTACTACCTACTACTATAGTGGGTACGTATAACCTAATTTCGAAAAAAATACAAAAATGCAAATATCTCAGAAACGGTGCGTCGGAGCCAAAAAATAAGGTTTTTTTCGACCCCCTAAGGTACCCCGGAAGTGGTCAAAAGGTATTTAATGAAAGGTCAATAAACGGTCAAGTGCGAGTTTTTTTATATTTTTCCATACAAATTTTACATAAAAATACAAATATCACCCGTGTAATAGGGTTTTCTCCCCTCAATGTACAACACCCGCGCAGATAAAGAATGGGATTGAAAATGGCGGCTCACCGCGCTTACCACAACGAGTGTGACCGAGAGAGCGATAGGTGTGGCGTTCTATATTTGAAACAAAACTCGACAATAATGGATTCTCAAAGGAAATTGCTGGTAGCTAAAACAAGACAATAATGAAATCTCATACAACTTTGCCGCGTCACAATCGGAGGAGCGCAGCAACCCCGACTTTGCTCAAAGAAGGTTGTCAAAATAATGACCATATTACAAGCATTTTTGAGTAAAATAAATTTACTCAAAAATGCTTGTAATATGATCATTATTTCGACAACCTTCTTTGAACAAAGTCAAGGTTGCCGCGCTTCTCCGATGGTGACGCAACAAAGTTGTATGGGATTTTATTATTGTCGATTTTTAGCCACCAGCAATTTCCTTTGAGAATCCATTATTGTCGAGTTTTATTTCAAACATAGTTAGGTGAAAAAAGTACATTGTACAACCCGCGCAGATAAAGAATGGGATTAAAAGTGGCGCGTTCATATTCACTTCTCGCTCACACATTAAACGCCACAACACCTATCGCTCTCTCAGTCACACTCGTTGTGGTAAGCGCCGTGAGCCGCCATTTTCAATCCCATTCTTTATTTGCGCGGGTGTTATATTGTTGAAAATGATGTTTTTGTACTTTTTTTTAACTTTTTTAGTATTTTTCCTTTTTGATATTTTTTACTTTTTGACTTTTTTTACTATTTTGACTATTTACCCTTTTTTTGTCATTTTAATCATTTTTCACATTTTTGTAATTTTGGACCAAGTCTTGTATAGTGCTTTGCTCAAAAATATCAAAAATTTCAATAATGTCAAAAATGTCAAAAATCTCAAAAATTTCAAAAATGACAAAAAAGTCAAAAGTAAATAATGACAAAATGACAAAAATGGTCATTTTGGTATTTTTGGTAATTTTTGACATTTTTGTAATTTTTTACTTATTTGACATTTTTGAGTAAAGCACTATACAAGACTTGGTCCACAATGACTGCACTGCTGGCCACGCTATGATGGCCTCAAGCTGAGCTTAACTACGGTCTCGGCCTTCAAGCTTGGTCATCATTGCTGCCCTTGCTGTCCGCGCTATAAAGGCCTCGACCTCCGGTCTCGGCCTTTATTCCAGCTTGGCCATCAAGGGCTGCAACGCTGACCGCGCTGTGACGGCCTGGACCTGCGTTAAGCTACGCTATCGGCCATCATCATCGCGCTGCCAGCAATGCAGTCATTATTGACCGCGTCAGTAATGTACTAATTAATGCCATCCAGGGTAATTTTAAAGTAGGATGGTAATTAGAAATTTTATCTTTATAACCTATCATAATTTTTGATGTTAAAAGTTCTTGAAACGAACTGATAAGAAAACTTTACTTAGATATTGACTGTATGCACTGACCTGCATATATTTACACTGGACAGGCTTATGTCAAACTGTTTTTGTGCCTATTTGATTTCCGCCATTTTGGCGCTGTAGGACGTAGCGTGAGCATAGCGTGCGTACATGGTACTAAAGTTTGAAGTCTGGAGAGACCATCACGGCAACCATTTTCATATTGTACGTCAAAATTAGTTCTTTAGACGCACGCTAGTGGCGTTTCAAATAGGCACAAAAACTTTGCTGTCAAATCATACAGACAACCAGGGGGCTAATTGTCTAATTTTAAAATCTATCGCAATCGCTTTCGTTTGACAGATGGATGTGACACATTGCTGCATTTCTTTGGTAAGTTTTTATTTGTGTCAAGAAGAAGCTTCAATGTGTTACATCCTTGAAAGCGGTTGCGATAGATTTTGAAATTAGACAATAGAAAGGCTGGTCCAGTTAAATAAAAAATTTTTTTTTCATGTCAGTGACTGTATGTAAACTATCAAATCAAAAATACGTGGCGTCTTCGCCGTGTCCATCGTTCTGGCAGCGCCACGGTCTCCGATTTGCGTGAAAAAAATTCACCATGTAGGCCGATTTTTTGCCAGTCGGGAAAAAATAGGTTTGATTTTTCACTCCACTGGATCCGAAGATATACGAGGTTTATTGTGGCGCTGCCAGAACGACGTCGTCCTGGCAGCGCCACGGCTATATCTTATTAATTACAAAAGCTAGAATAAATCTAATTACACACAGATTTTTGGCTTTTTTTTCCATTTCACACAAGCTAACATCCATCCGTGAACGTCAACAGATTCAGGAGTAATCGTGGGTCATTCGTGGCGCTGCCAGAACGACGTCGTTCTGGCAGCGCCACGGCTGAATCTCAGCAATTTGATTTTTTTCCTGGAAACGGTGTGGGTATATATTTAATACCTTCGTCATAAGGCACGGAAAAAAATGAGTTTCTACATTTTATCGTGGATTAAGGATTTTATAGGCATCGAGAAATTATAACCTCAAAAAAAATTTTTTTCGCTCTAACGCCTTTAATTGATGTATTAAATAACATTCGCGCATTCCCTTATCTTCCTATAAAGGGAAAAAAATAAACCACCATCGCAGCATTAGCCGTTCCAGAGAAATCATAGGTTTTGATTTGGTTCATACATTAGGCATCGTTCTGGCAGCGCCACACCCAGTGCAGCATGATCCAGAGCACCTGTCGCCAAACTGAGTATGCCAATATTTAGTACCACCATAGCGAACACGGAAAAAAATCTGATAACGTGTAAAACACAGCTACTTTCCGAGAAATAAGCCTTTGATTCAATATGCCATACAATTGGTACATTCGAGTAGAAAAGTTTTAAATTGCTTTTTATTTTAGCAATTTAAGTATCCGATCCGGTGCCCAAAAGCAGTTTTAACTATACAGGGTGTTTAGTAATACCCTCATAAAGCCGAATATGGTAGATAGGGACCATTATAGGGATATTTTGTTTATTAATTTTTGTATGAAACAGCTGGTTTTTTTTCGCAATTTCAGAGTTAGTTCCATAGTAAAAGTTGTTCAGTTTGATGGTCTCTATATCTACAATATGCGGCTTTATAAGGCTACCAAATACCAACAAATATGAAAAGTAATAAATAAAAATGCATTTGTGATGAAAGCGGCAAGCATGCTTGAAAGCGGGCTACAGCTGGCTAGTCAAGCGGGAAAGTGTGAATGAGGCGTTAACTTAGTAAGCTGTGAAGCTGTCAATTAAATGTCATACATAAGTCACGCACGTCTGATGCTGATTGCGCTACCTCACGACCGAAATTGCGACTAGTTTTTCGTATTTTGCGATAGTCTCAATTGGGCGACTTCGCAAATTTTTTGCGCGATTTTAGGGCTACTTCACTTCGCTGGCAATGGCAACATCCAATTAAGAAAACGTGCAAAAACCACCAAATTTCCTCACTCTAGGCCATATTAATACATTTTTTTTTTGTTTAAGTATGGTAGTTTTATTTATCCAGTACGGCAACCCAATGTTACAAATAAAAAAAACACATTGATTTTTTTGTTTTATTTTCTTGGAAATTAAAAATATTCGTAGTAATAATGAAAAGACATAGTTTATCGATCAGAAATATTTATTTTTAATAGAGTTTTACAAACGCACACATGAAAACAAAATTAAAACTAAAAAAATCAACTTTATCATACAATTTTTATTTTTCTTAATTGGATGTTGCCATTGCCAGCGAAGTGAAGTAGCCCAAATATTGCGCAATGAAGTCGCTCAATTTGAGACTGTCTCAAAATACGAAAAACTAGTCGTAATTTCGGTCGTGAGGTAAACCAAACAGCATCAGGGGCCCTATTTTTAAATCGCTCGACTTTAGTCGAGCGCTCGTTTCTACTGTTTTTCGTTCGACATCTCTTGTTTTGAGTCATATGTCGAACGAAAATCAGTCGAAAAGAGAGCTCGACGCCTGCCGAGCGATTCAAAAATAGGGCCCCAGACGTGCGTGACTTATGTATGACATTTAATTGACAGCTTCACAGCTTACTAAGTTAACGCCTCATTCACACTTTCCCGCTTGACTAGCCAGCTGTAGCCCGCTTTCAAGCATGCTTGCCGCTTTCATCACAAATGCATTTTTATTTTTTACTTTTCATATTTGTTGGTATTTGGTAGCCTTATAAAGCCGCATATTGTAGATATAGAGACCATCAAACTGAACAACTTTTACTATGGAACTAACTCTGAAATTGCGAAAAAAAACCAGCTGTTTCATACAAAAATTAATAAACAAAATATCCCTATAATGGTCCCTATCTACCATATTCGGCTTTATGAGGGTATTACTAAACACCCTGTATAGTTAAAACTGCTTTTGGGCACCGGATCGGATACATAAAATGCTAAAATAAAAAGCAATTTAAAACTTTTCTACTCGAATGTACCAATTGTATGGCATATTGAATCAAAGGCTTATGTCTCGGAAAGTAGCTGTGTTTTACACGTTATCAGATTTTTTTCCGTGTTCGCTATGGTGGTACTAAATATTGGCATACTCAGTTTGGCGACAGGTGCTCTGGATCATGCTGCACTGGGTGTGGCGCTGCCAGAACGATGCCTAATGTATGAACCAAATCAAAACCTATGATTTCTCTGGAACGGTTAATGCTGCGATGGTGGTTTATTTTTTTCCCTTTATAGGAAGATAAGGGAATGCGCGAATGTTATTTAATACATCAACTAAAGGCGTTAGAGCGAAAAAAATTTTTTTTGAGGTTATAATTTCTCGATGCCTATAAAATCCTTAATCCACGATAAAATGTAGAAACTCATTTTTTTTCGTGCCTTATGACGAAGGTATTAAATATATACCCACACCGTTTCCAGGAAAAAAATCAAATTGCTGAGATTCAGCCGTGGCGCTGCCAGAACGACGTCGTTCTGGCAGCGCCACGAATGACCCACGATTACTCCTGAATCTGTTGACGTTCACGGATGGATGTTAGCTTGTGTGAAATGGAAAAAAAAGCCAAAAATCTGTGTGTAATTAGATTTATTCTAGCTTTTGTAATTAATGAGATATAGCCGTGGCGCTGCCAGGACGACGTCGTTCTGGCAGCGCCACAATAAACCTCGTATATCTTCGGATCCAGTGGAGGGAAAAAATCAAACCTATTTTTTCCCGACTGGAAAAAAATCGGCCTACATGGTGAATTTTTTTCACGCAAATCGGAGACCGTGGCGCTGCCGGAACGATGGACACGTCTTCGCCTGTTACCAAAAGACACAAATGTTACAGATGCCGGCATATATATATTGGCAAGAGAAAGAAAGAGAAAAAAGATGCGCAGTAGCCATAAACACTAAGTATATGGCTACTGCGCATCTTTAGTCTCTTTCATTCTCTTGCCAATATACTTAAATGCCGGGCAGCTACTACAGCTGCTACTCGTTATATTTTTTTTTATGAAATTTTATAAAATGACCAAAGGTTGGATGTGTATACGGTTTGCAGCTGACGTGTACACAGCATCATAAAAATGTTTTCTACTATAAAACTGTTATTATGAAATATTAAATTATATTACTGTTTTTGCTGCAAAACTCATGATTCAGAATATTTATCTAAGCTGCGTCCAGGGGCCCTACCGCCTAACTCAAAGCTTTAGCCAGAGCGATAGCTAGACTATATCCATCCTTGTCATATCATAACACGATGACAAGGACGGACAGTGCACTGACGTCATAAACCAAAGCCACAGTCGAAGCGAGAGAGTTGGGCGGTCCGGCAGCAGATGGCAGAGGGCCTAGTATGAGTTGTGTTTCTCACCTCACTCTGCGAATAGTATCGAGTGAAAGAGAGGAAATCATGCAAGTGAGTAAACGAGTGAAAGAGAAAAAACGATAGTTAACTATTCGCAAAGTGAAGTGAGAGCAAAAAAACCAACTCGTACTAGGCCCTCTGATATGTTCTTTTGCCCGTTCCGTACCTCCGTTCCGGGGGTTATTCACGATTGTCGGAAACCAACTTTCCGAATCGAATCGGAAAGTCTGCCGAAACACTCACGATCATCGGATCGAATATTTTTGACATTAGTTTCTCGATTGAATTCGATAGTTTAACCGAGAGCATATTTCTTTCGGTAAGAGATCGGCGGGCTGATTATCTAATTAGAAACCACCTAGCGACCGGTTGCAGTTCACAGATGATAGTGATCCATTGCTACTTCTTTTTGGATTTAAAAAAAACATACCAAAGAAAAGAAGCAATGTATGTGGAATGAAACCGGTCGCTAAATAGTTTCTTTTTAGATAATCAGGGTGCCGTACCCTAAGAAGATTGGAATTAATGTAAAAAATCTTGAAATTCACCTAAGTATATTCGAAAAGCTTATTTAAAACTCCAAAATTAAGGCCACGAAGTAAGTAATCTTATTTTTTTGTGCTCTAAAGTTTAAAGGTTATATATTAATACTAAGTATAAATTACCATTACCATACTTTTGCTTTTAGTAAGTACCTACTCTTATTTTCCAAAAAAAACAAAGTTGATCAAAAATGCGGTAGGTACATAGCGTTGAGCTTATGAGCGCGAAAACGGAAAAGGATTTTTTTATTGTAACATTGTAAGAAGTAATGGTCACGTTTACAAAGAATGTTTCCATGTAAAATTCAGTATTTTTATAGTCTATTAAATATCGCAAATTTAATGACAAGTGTTATTTTTTTGGATAATATGATTATTTTTTTGGATAATATGATGAAACTTGTGAAATATCAATGTTAATTTTAGTCATTTATCACGAAATATCAATTCCAGCTTATCGATTTTATTTTCTACCTTATGCTAACGAACTTTGTAAATGCATTGCGCTTTCTTGTCGGAAAGTTAATCGATTGCCAGTCGAATGTATTTGTCATTTTCGAATCTATCGGTACGGAAACGGATTCGAATCGAATGCTTTCGACTATATCTCCGACAGTCGTGAATAGCCCCGCCGATCGCCGTCGCGATCAAAGAAAAGATCGCTAGTCTGTGGGTCTATTCCAAGTGTCGTCGACTTCACCGTCGGCTTCATTTGACAGATGGTTGTAATACATTGCTACGTTTCTTTGCCAAGTTTTTATTGGTACCAAAAAGAAGTAGCAATGTATCTCATCCATCTGTCAAATGAAGCCGACGGCGAAGTCGGCGACACTTGGGCAATAGCCCCACTGGACGCATGTTCGGAACGGTACGGAGGTACGCCGTCTCGATCGCCGACAGGTACGCCCCGCACCCTGATTATCTAAAAAGAAACTATTTAGCGACCTGTTTCATTCAACATACATTGCTACTTTTCTTTGGTATGTTTTTTTTACCCCAAAAAGAAGTAGCAATGTATCACATTCATCTGTCAAAAGAGACCGGTAGCTAGGTGGTTTCTAATTAGATAATCAGCCCGCCAATCCACCGCGAATTTGCCCGTTCCGTACCTACCTCCGTTCCGATCACGTGCTGGACTACAGCTGGGCCACAAAAAAAAGTTGGAAATCTGAGTTTTTGACTAAGCCATGATGAAGAGGGTAGTTTGTCGGAATTTGTCGCACAAAAACCAGAATTTGTCGGGCTTGCGTTTAGGAGATACTTGTGGCGCAGCTGTAGAGACGTCTCTACAGCTGCGCCACACAGATCTCGCAAGCAGAAGGTCGTAGCGAAAATCTGATTACTCGTATGTGTAGACTGTAGTTTGTCGGATTTTGTTACTAAGAACCAGATTTTGTCGATCTTGCGTTTAGGAGATATGTGAGGATGCGCTGTGGAGACCTTTTTACCTGGATCTCGAGAACGAAAGGTCGTAAGCGTATCGTCACATCTCTCCTAAACGCAAGATCGACAAAATCTGGTTCTTGGTGACAAAATCCGACAAACTACCGGCTACACATACGAGTA
This sequence comes from Agriphila geniculea, assembly GCA_943789525.1. Classification (NCBI taxonomy): domain Eukaryota; kingdom Metazoa; phylum Arthropoda; class Insecta; order Lepidoptera; family Crambidae; genus Agriphila; species Agriphila geniculea. The sequence continues at coordinate 22,458,424 of OX038878.1, forward strand.
ATCAGATTTTCGCTACGACCTTCCTTTCTCAAGATCCAGGTAGAAAAGACTCCACAGCGTATCCTCACATATCTCCTAAACGCAAGACCGACGAAATCTGGTTCTTGGTGACATAATCCGACAAATTAACGGCTGCACACACGAGTAATCAGATTTTCGCTACGACCTTCCGTTTTCGAGATCTGTGTGGCTCAGCTGTAGAGACGTCTCTACAGCTGCGCCACACGTATCTTTTAAACGCAAGCCCGACAAATTCTGGTTTTTGTGCGACAAATTCCGACAAATTAACGGCTGCACACACGAGTAATCAGATTTTCGCTACTATCTGTGTGGCTCAGCTGTAGACGTCTCTAAACGCAAGCCCGACAAATTCTGGTTTTTAGGCGACAAATTCCGACAAACTATCCTCTTCATCATGGCATAGTCAAAAAGTCAGATTTCCAACTTTATTTTTTGTGGCCCAGCTGTAGTCTCCGGCACGTGTTCCGATCGCCGTCGCGATCAAAGAACGCTTGTCTGGACGCATGTTCGGAACGGTGCGGCGGATGTACGCCGTCTCGATATTAGCGTATAGTTGGCAGCCTCACCATGGAATTAGAAGGTTTTGACTAGGTCAAAAAATTGTTAATAAATAGTGAACTATACCATATAAATAGTGATACTATGGTTCAAAAGATATTTGAGTATCTTGGTGAGGCTGCTAACTTGACGTCAAGCTGGCAGACACCTTAAGAAATACAGTTCGTATCAATGTGATTTATATGCCAAAAAATTGTTAGAAAAAAGTGATTCCTCTAAGCAAAATTTCAATAATATTGCTTTAATACAAGCCGAGATATTACGGTCTCAAAGTGGGCTGCTAACTTGACGTTTCTGGCGATGGCGATTCCAGAGAAACGGGTACAAGTTATAAACAAATAAATATATCAAAAAATTGTTAGTGAAATTGTGATTCTTACGATATAAATAAAAAAAGAATTCTTCATTGCTGTTTTCTAAAAATCGAATGTAAACTCCTACATAATAATCTGAATATAGGCCATCGATCAATATTGAACTTTGCTCCACAGTAATAATCTCCTAAACGCAAGCCCGACAAATTCTGGTTTTTGGCGACAAATTCCGACAAACTATCGTCTTCATCATGGCAGTCAAAAAGTCAGATTTCCAACTTTTTTTTGTGGCCCAGCTGTAGTCCGGCACGTCAAAATGCATGGAGCAGCTGATTTTTTTTCGCTATTTCAATGTTGGTCCCATAGTAAAAGTTATTTGTATGCATGAGTACACTGACCCCTTAAAATTTCGTGCACTATTTAGGAAGGACCCTATATACAAATCAAATATTGAATGGCATGTAAAACGAGAATATGGGAAAAACAACCGAATTTCAAACATCAATAAGTTCAAAAATCGCTTGCATCCGTTTTTTAATGGCTAAAGTTAAAAAAACGGGCGCAAGCGATTTTTGACCTTTCTGGATCTCGAGACCTCGGTCGCGTCGTAGCGAAGTAGCGAAATTCTGGTTTTTACGGCTACACTACACACTCGAGTAATCCGACGACGACCTTCCGTTCTCGAAATCCAGGTCAAAATAAGGTCTCCACAGCGTAACCTCACGTATCTCCTAAATGCAAATCTGGTTTTTGTGCGACAAATTCTGACAAACTACCGGCCACACACACACACAAGTAATCGGATTTTCGCCAGTTTACGTTTTTTTTACTCATGTTTTCGTTACGGCCTTCCGTTTTCAAATCTGTGTGGCGCAGTCGTAGAGACGTCTCTACAGCTCTACATTTCCTAAACGCGAGACCGACAAATTCTGGTTTTCGTGCGACAAATTCAGACAAACTATCGACTTCATCATGGCATGGTCAAAGTCAGAAACTTTTTTTGTGGCGCACTCAGCTGTAGTCCGGCACGTGTAGTGGGAAGAAAAACTCACAATCTTCATTGATGTAGATTTATAATGGAGATAGTTGGATGTACAATTTGTCAGTCATGTGATTTTGGCAGTTTTATTAGAATTTAGTAAAAATGGTCGTGAACAAAAACAACAGTTTATAATGATCACATAATTATATTATAAAATGATTTAATTACAATAAACAGAATAAGTATCATAATGTACCTACACTACGAACAACTTACATTACGCAAAGCGGACAGGACGTTCCTCTCATATTTACATTTTGTACATTGAGCGCTCGATTCATCGTAATACTTAACTACCCTCGCGCGGTAATAAATAGGGCGGGGGGGTGCGCGCGAGGCACGCGTTACGCGTTATTTACAGGGTATGTACACTACAACTGCTCGACGAATTTGGTGAGCTGGTCTTGGGGGGTCATGGGGGGGAGGTTGTCGTCGGGCGGGTGGGGCGCGGGGGAGGGGCGGCGGGGGGAGGCGGTGCTCTCGGGCGAGCGCTGCACCATGCCGCCGCTGAAGCCGTAGCGCGCCGGCAGCCGCGGCGGCACGCTCACCACGCCGCCCTGCGCGGGGTAGGGCGCGCGCATGCCCATCATGCCGCCGCCCACGCCGCCCGCGCCCTGCTTGTACCAGCCGCCCGCGCCCGCGCCCATGCCCACGCCTCCGACGCCGCCCACGCCGACGCCACCCACCTGAACAGAAACAATCATATTGTTCATTTACAAAACCACATACTAAGTAAAAAAAATACCGGCCAAGTGCGAGTCGGACTCGCGCACGAAGGGTTCCGTACCAAAAAACGGCAAAAAAATTAGGTTTGTTGTATGGGAGCCCCCCTTAAATATTAATATTATTCTGTTTTTAGTATTTGTTGTTATAGCGGCAACAGAAATACATCATCTGTGAAAATTTCAACTTTCTAACTATCAGGATTCATGAGAGACAGCCTGGTGATAGACAGACGGACAGCGGAGTCTTAGTAATAGGGTCCCATTTTTCCCCTTTGGGTACGGAACCCCAAAAAGGTGAAGGAACTTTTGCTGCAGCGACTTCAAGTAGGATAACGAGTAAACAATTAGCTGATTAATTAAATTAACGAATTAACAATATTTTTAGTAATTAGTCAATTTTCGTTACTTAAGCTCCTTAAGGCCTTAACATGCATCAATCCGAGCGGATCTGTTATAGAGTGAAATCGAACGTAACTCTTATACGCTTTGGGTTCAAATCAGTGCGCATTCCAACGCGGCGGTTGCATAGAGGTCGAGCGCCGAATCCTCGATGTAGTGTAGAAGGGATAATAATAAATTACCCACGACACTATCAGTAGTGCGCCTTGGTAGTGTCGTGGGGAAGAAGGGATTTTTACATATTTTACTTTGATTCGCTTTCAAATCAGTAAAAAAAAACTGTTCAATTAAGATTGAAGGAATTAACATCGCAGATTTTTGTGCGTTGGTTTTAACATAAACGAATGTTCTGTTTCCGAGAATATTTGCAAATAAAGCAAAAAAAAACGAGGTCCACGTGATATTTTTATACATCAAAGGTGGTAACATTTTTATAAATGTTTTCAATTAAATCTATTGTGTATTATTTAAGTGCACTATATTTTTTTCTATGATAGCTTCACGCGCGTAGTCTTTCAATATTCTGAATTGAATATTGGGATTTGGCGCAGTTAACGCCTTAAAGCGCGGAGGAAAGAACTGACCTCACTCACACAGGCGTTAAACCTAGCATAGAAGTCAGAGACTTCACTATTATTATTATTTAGTTACTTTGACAAGGTTCCATCCCGTTCTCATCGTGCTGATTATATCAAAGTGATGTAATGACAAACCTGTGACTGTTGGGGCAACATCTGGTGCATCTGCTGCAGCCGTTGCTGCTGCTGCGGCTGCATCATGTGCTGCATCTGCGGCTGCTGCTGCGGCGGCACGCCGCCGCCGAGCCCCACGCCGCACACGCCGCCCACGCCACCCACGCCGCCCACGCCGCCCACTCCGGGGCCACCCGCGGCGGCTTGCTGGTTTTGGGCGTTCTGTACAAACAATACATTCAATTGATTTGTTGTTTGTTTAATTATTACTGTGAGCTACGATTATTTGAATGATCGAACTGCGTGGAAATGATGTAACACATAACTTGCTAGTATACTTAATATACTAAATATAGTATACTTTGTACGATTCAAAAATGTTTAAGGAGCATATTACGAAATGAAAATTTCGTATGGAATATGTGATAAAAAAAATCCCAATCAAAAACCATAAAACTACTAAAAACGCTCAGAATTAACTGTGAATTTCTCCTAGATACATAATAATTATTACGTTAAATTTATATCAGAATAATCTTTACTTCATAAGAAAATCAAATTGCATACTTTTATTTGTTGTTTGTACTTGTTTTTCTTTCTGTGTACGTTTAAAGTTGACTCTAAGAAATCGTTCACCAACTTTAATTTTCCTTTCTAACTCTTTAACTTTCCAGTGTATCATCATATTACTTTTTGTCGCGAACACATATAAATGTATTTAGTAGACCCAAAGGTTTAGGTTTAAGGTTAAGGTTAGGTTGTAGCGCTAAAATCCGTCAAAATCGAAATTTCGACGAAAAAATGTGATAGGGCCCTTAATTATTAAGTTTATTTGAATAAAGCAACTGACTTTGCTACTTTTGCTAGTGATTGTGTAAGCCCTTGTCCAGACTACTAAAATTTGAGTGTATCAGATCACCGTCGCGTATCGTCGACGTGTATCATTTGGCTAGTGTGGACGCAAAATGATACGCGATCATGCTACGCACCGTATCTGATACACCCCGATCCGTATGTAACCGCGTATCAAACAAGGCTTTCGGCCTTGTTTACACTTGCGTATCGGAGTCGTGTATCATGATCGGCAGAATTACGTAGTGTAGACGCATTTTGATACTGTATCATGATACGACTATGTGATTTGATACGATGATCGCCGCGATCCATCTCGAGGTGGTTTTTGCCCGATCATCAAAGGGGATACGCAATGCCGCTACACGATTTTGACAAGTTTGTACGTGTTCATATACATTTTCGCACTCTCCTCCGCTGGTTGATAACATATATTTTTGTTGCTCGCGTTTTTGAAGTGAAAACTTCTTTAGCGGCATTGTACGCTTTTTTGTAATGGGGAAAAAATGCTAAACTCGTGTCAGTAAGAATCACGTGACCCTGATCGAAAATTCGTAAGACGGATGTGACGGATGGAGAGTACACAGCTGGCGGCGGAAGTATCCCCCTCTATTTCTACGGGGTGCGGTGAAAATGGTGGCGCGTCATTTCAAGACGTAAACACTTGTGTCACCATAGCAATGCGCTAATTTTTTAATTCAATGTCAAAACTCTAGATTTTCTGTCAAGCTATCTATGGATAAGACTTTCGTACAATACTGTTCTGTGTTCGTAAATACAAATGCAGAGTAAATTCGTAAGACGGCAATTCGTGCAAAATTATTCCTTAACCATTCCAAAATATAAAAAATGCACAACGTTAATATTCAAGTTTTCGCTTCTGCCGGCACTCCCGGAGTGCAACTAGATTTTTTTTTGTGTAAGTTTTTTATATTGAGTTGGGACAATGAGAGCATTATCTTATTAATTGATTATAAACGAAAAGAAATATTATGGGACCCGCTGAACAACAATTATTATAATCAGTGTTGCCATTGTATTTTTTTTACTTGCCGTGTTTTGTCAGTGAAATTGCCGTAGATCAGCGGAAAATAGCAAAAAATGCCCTGTTTCGATAGATTTACTGCACTCCGAAAAGAATTAGAGCAAATGAAATTACCGTGTTTGTATGAAAAGTTCTGCCACAGAAAGCCGTAGCAAGGTTCATTATTGAGCCCGATTGCCGTAGAACACGGTAATTACCGTAGCATTGGCAACACTGGCTCGAATTGACTAGGGAAAGCTACGAGGAAAATGAACGCGTCCACATTCATGACACGCGTTGTTGATACGCTGACATGATACAGTATCATAAATTCATAAGTGTGGACGTGGTTATTAAGCCCATTTTGGGCTAATGGAGATAGTGATACGATGCAGGTAAAATGAGCGTCCACACTTATGATACGAATACTTGATACGATACGGCTGATTATGATCGTCAAGATGATACAAATGTAGACAAAGCTTAAGGTATCTCGACAAGAAATTGAATTTTAAAACGAGGTACAGACTAGCAAGTACTGCAAGCTGCAACACTTTGAGAATTTAGCTTGTACACCTGTTTACACAGCGGTAATAGCTTGCGGAATTTATCTTCTGCAAGTTTTATTGCTAGTCTTTAACCTCGCTTAAAACTTTAACTCGGCAATAGACACTGCTTTGCCGGGCCATGTTAACTTTTTTGGCTATAATTGTCTGTCTCCCCTCAGCAAGTAAAACAATGATGTTATTGCAACTGAATTTTAAGTTTCATCTCTTGTTTTTTATATAATGCACATATCCTAGGGGACATACCTGTCGCTGCTTGATGAAGGCGGCCATGAGCGGCGGGTTGGACTTGAGTATCTGCAGGATCTCCTGCTGCTGGTTGTGCGTGGTGGGCGAGCGCAGCGTGGCCATCAGCTGCTGCAGCGCTTTTTGGTGCATCGGCTGGCTGCCCTGCTGCACGGGCGCGCCCGCTCGTTGCTGTTGCTGCTGCTGAAAAAGACACACTCGTTACATGACATGTTTCATGAAGCGGCGCTATCATACTGCTGCATAAGCAATCGACGAATGACAAGAAATGCAGGATCAGCCAAAAGTACAATATGAGAGGCAAAAATGTATGGAGACCTGAATCACAATATCAAAGTTTTCTACGCGCTTCGCATAATTACAGTACGAGGCATATAACTTGAAATCGGGTGGGGATTGCGCGAAACGCGTATTTTGGGTATGCGTAGCGGTGAGAGGCGCGGGCGGCGGGAGAGGAGCGCGCGCTATTGGTCGCTCACAAGAGCACATGCGCGAACTTATCCCCACTCCGTCGAAAAAATTTCAAGATACGTTCCTAGTACTGTACAAATTCTAACATCCAACAGTAGGACCACGGTCCTTGAGCACAAACATCTAGCTCGGCGGAAGCACTTCCCTATTCGGCGAATTTATGGAGAAGAAATTCTCCCTCAACATTTCACAACCAAAATACCTAGATGGCTTGGTTTCCATCTGCGGATTGTGTTTCGTCTACACGAGTTTCCATCCAAGCGCCAACACGCTCGCACTCCATTGTGAATTGCGCTCGCGTAGCGAAATCACGTGCCTTAGTTGTAGAAATGGCTACTAATTTGCCCAAACATCAAAAAGTGGGCGTTTCCTTAGCACTTTTGTCTCTAATTAACGCGGAAAACAAAGTAAGAAAGTGGATGAAACGCTGGTTAAAGGAACGGTTAATTCTCAGCCATTCAAACTTATTGGAGCCATTCTAACTTATGGCACAAGTGTCCGTGAGACATTTTGTACTGGTACACATGCGCCTGCCGCAGCGCGACTGCCTTTGGTTGGATGCAATGCGGCGGCTAGATGGATGTAATCCGCGCACATCTACGGATGGAAGCACGCGCCCATCCTCCAAGACGTTGAAAATCTAATCAAAATTCGAATTACGTCTACCGTCTAGATGGATGGCAACAAGCACACCTCTGATGGGAGGCAGGATTACATCCGTCTGGCATGCTGAATTTAACACGGGCTAGTTGAATTCCTTAGTAATACAAAAGCGTGCGGACCTTACGAGATCGGCAGCGTCGCCAGTTAAACACGGAAAGGGAAACACGCACGCGGCGGGCTCGGCCGATCGGGCCAATTTAGTGGGCCGCCGCGGAACAGCAGTGACGCACGTTTTAGTTAGATTCTCACTCACGCGCTCGCCGCGCCGCGAATGGTCACGCTGACGAGCCAAGTACACAGTCTGTTCAAAAAATAAGGTGGGTGACTTTTGTTTTTTTTCGAAAACCATTCATTTATTCATCAATTTCTATTTTGTCTCCTTCAAAGTAATCACCCTCTGATAAAATACACTTATGCCAACGCTTCTTTCGATCCGCGAAGCACTTGAGAAAATCGTTTTTCGGGAACTTGTTCAGCTCCTCCAGCGATGCTGTCTTAAGTTCCTAAGTGTCAAATCGTCGTCCCGTCATGGCCCTCTTCATTTTGGGGAATAGGAAGAAGTCGCAGGGGGCCAGGTCCGGCGAATACGATGGCTGAGGCAACACTGCGGTATTGGTTTTTGGGCAAAAAAGACACAGTTTTTGGTCGAAATTGGGAAATTTTGGCACAAATTGTGCGGCTACTTGTTTCATGAGCCAATTGATATGTTGAGCTCTTCAGCCACTTCTCTAATAGTGATTTGATGATTTGCCAATATTATTTTCCACACTACATCGACATTTCTGTTTCTTCTGTTATTGAGGTGCTGGGCCGTCCAGGACGCTCCTCGTCATAAACACCTTCTCGACCTTCCGCGAACAACTTGTACCACTTATAAATGCTTTTTTTGCTCAGCATATAATCGCCAAAGGCTACGCGCAACATTTCCATAGTATCTGCGCACTTTATTTTGTTTTTCACGCAAAATTAGATGCATATTCTTTGATCCATTTTTTTAATAGGCAAAAATCGCCGCAGAGGTAAAACACCTTCTCGCTATTTTAGCTGTCAAAAACTAATTAAACTTCCAAAATGGCCGAATTGGCCGACTTTGTCAACATAAGCGAGGGACAGAAGTACCAACATAATGCCACAAAAAATTAAAAAAAAAAATATTTACGTAAGCCGTGAAAAGTTGTCATCTTATTTTTTGAACAGACCTCGCTTGTTTCTCGTTAAGATATTTAACAAAAGTATTCCAATAATTTTGTAGACTTTTCTTTAATACTGATATCTGACAGTAAATTCGTAGAAGCGAAGTGTGAGTTTAAAATCTTGAATAGATAAAAGTGATCGGTCGTACGTACGCAGCCTTATGTACTTAGTTGGTTTACCTGTTGCAGCGGCTGTGGATGGTGCGGCAGTCTCGGGTGTAGCGGCGCGTGGTGCAGCGGCGGCGGCGCGCGGTAGCGGGCGGCCCAGTCGGCGCGCGCGCCCGCGCCCACGCCCGCGCCCGCGCCCGCGCCGCCCGTCGCGCCGCCCACCAGCGACACCATGGTCTGGTTCACGCCGATGCCCATGCCGCCTTGTTTGCCGTACGAGGGCACTTGCTGCCGCGCCACTTCCTCTTGTACCTGACGATCGAGAAAGTTGTTAACGTTTAGTTATTTACATTACATATAAATTACTTTAGTAGTATATGATACAAGTTTGGTAAGGAGGTTTTGAAAACGAGTTGCGGCGAGAGCTTATAATCGTCAGGCCGTGAGCACTTTGGACGCGAATTTACAACGTACGTAAACGTATGAATCTGGGGCCCTATTTTTGAATCGCTCGGCAGGCGTCGAGCGCTCTTTTCGACTGATTTTCGTTCGAAATATGACTCAAAACAATAAGATGTCGAACGAAAATCAGTAGAAACGAGCGCTCGCCGTCTGCCGAGCGATTCAAAAATAGGGTCCCTGGTCGTACGAATTAAGTGCGTACGCACACTGAATACGTTTTTCTCCGTCAAATAGGTACAGATATTGTATTCATGAAGACGTCTTTAGTTGGAGCACGATGAAAAATCTAAATCTGTATCTTCAAGATAATTCTGTAATTACTCGGAGACTGTGGTGGCGGCGTCGTCGCTGTCGTAGAACCAAATGGATGCGTGAAATACAATATTTAAAAAGACTTGATTTCGGTGAATTCCATCATTTTATGGAAGAAAAATAATGGTAGCTTTAATCTCTGATCTCACAAACATTTATGTTGGTAAATTAAGTTAATAAACTTTTCTACATTTATTTTTACCTTTTTAACGCACGAAGGTGTTTTAAAATCCCAACATGTTCGGATTGTATTCGGACGTTCGGAAGACTCGCACCCAGTGTGCGCACTTCCATAGTAATTCAAAGGTCGGGATCTTTCGTGCGAGTTCGTACGTATTCGCACGAGTAAAATTCGTACGAAAACGCGTCTAAAGTGCTCACAGCCTCACGAGTTTTGAAAAACCTTAACAACCGCGATTTTGTCATACATTTGCGAGAAAACATTATTTGTGCTACAGTAAAATCAACTTTCCGCACACTGCTGTAATAAATCGTAAGAAAGACGTACGACGTGGTATTAAAAACAACTTTACACACGCTCTGTACATACCCTGTCATTGAAAGCACACATTTTTGAGCAACTGTATTTAAAAAAAATACTTCTTTCGTATAATTATTTAAATTATTTTAATTTTTCTCTGGCGTAAAATTAAATTCGGAACTTTCACAGTTCTACTACAAATCACGTATTGGTACAGTCGAGTTCATAAATATATTGGCAGGGCCAATGTTACAAAATATTGTAAGCAATAAAATGATCATAAATATCTGTGAAAACTTAGACATCAATAATAATATGTGAACATATAAACGATTGATTAATATACGACGGCAGTGCAGGCAATAATATAGGACTACTCTTTTCAGCAAAAATATCGATATACTCTAGATTTCAATAATTACTGCACAACCAAGGATTCATAAATATATGTGCATCTAAATTATTGAGCTTTTAACATTTGACTTATTTTTGATTGCCTTTATGAAAGCGATGTTGCCAATTCGTATAATAGGATTGCACATCAGCCTGGCAACGTTGTCAGGGAGTTGTGTTATTTCAATAATTAGGTTTTAGGAAATCTTAGGATTAATGCAGATTATATTTTTTCTATACTTTTATTCAGATGGATTTAAAAACTACGTGTGCAAAGAAGTAATTGTATTTATTATTTATTTTTTTCTTAATAAAATCTAACAATTTATAAATAAAATAATATGCAAAAGCTTACTCAAAATTATGAAATTATTTTTTATACATACATAACCTAAATCAAGAACACTATTTTAGTTTTTTAATATATACACAATTAATAGTATATCCTATCGCTTATATCTTAATTATAAGCCGCATATCTCACTTTAGTATTATCGCACTAAAGCAAACTCAAAGCATAACTAGCAGCAAAAATTTCCTTACTTTATTATTATTGTTAAAGGCTCAGATTCAGATATCACAGATCAACTATCGGTCACAAACTAAAGATTTACTATCAAAATGTTCGTGGTCTCCGAACAAAAACGTTAGATTTTTACAATAACTTGCTGAGCGCAGACTACGACATTATTTTAATAACAGAGACTTGGCTAAATGATAGCATTTTAGACTCTGAACTATCAGATCACAGGTATGAAATATTCCGGCGCGATCGTGGATCGAACGGAGGTGGTGTCATGTTTATGTGCAATCGCAGACTGAGTGTGCGCGCTCGCCCCGAGTGGCAACGCGATCACATTGAGTGTGCATGGGTTACCGTGGACAGACGAACAATAGGCACGGAGCAGGATCTGCACATAGCGTTGGCTTACATGGCGCCGGGACGCACGTTACCCTCTCTTATACTTAATTGTGTACAATTAATAACTGACGTTAGTACCAACTTTACGGATGATTACTTTTTACTGGCAGGTGATTTTAATTTGTCTAATATAAAATGGGATCCATCTGGTCCGACTTTTTTGAAACAAGGTTGTGTTGATCTTCAAAACGCGGGCATACACTTGGTGAATGAGATGAATTTCTTGGGGCTTCATCAGAGTAACATGCACGCTAATAAATCGGGTAACACGTTAGACCTTTTCTTTAGTAATTTTAACGTTGACATACGAGCCTCACCGCTCGCACTTTCAAAAGAAGATGATAATCATACTACACTTATTATTGACGCCAGTGATATACTGATAAGCAGTTATTATTATTATTATTATTTATTTTTCCAACTTACAACTATCATTACAGGCTCTTAACCTAATGCGATAGTGTAGACTTATTTACTTATTCTTAAAATTAACTATTATTATTATAACAAATAACAAATAATGCCGCCTTTGTGAATGCGTCCAGTGAGCAACCGAATATGTCCACGGTATCAGCTATGTTGTTTAGCATCCTCAGTGCTCGAGTAAATGGTGCTTTTTTTAATAAGTTAGTGCGCGCGTGCGGTATAGCGAACAAAGGTGGCCGTCTCCGCCGCCACACATACCGGTCTGGGACACACAACCCCACCAACTGCAATACCGCCTGGTTGGATACCTTGCCTCGCAATAACTTAAACAAATATGTTACCAAACTTAAATCTCTTCTGACTTCCAATTTATTGTACCCCACCATTCCGAGCACAAATAAAGTCGGATACATTAAGGGATAGAACGGATACACACTATACATTTTTAAATACAGTAATCTAGTAAATTTATTCTGTATCCGTTCTAACATAAACTTATATTTCGCTTCATGTGGGCTCCAAATGAATGCATTGCATTCCAAGTGGCTTTTTACCAGTGCTTCATACAGAGCCCTTATCGCACTCAAATTTGTGAACCCATGAGACTGTCGTAATATAAATCCGAGATTCCGATATGCTTTTTTGCAAATTTTAATAATATGATTACGAAAGTTTAGATCGGAGTTAAAGTTAACCCCAAGGTCTCTTACCTCAGTCACTCGTTGCATCGGGGATCCATCCACACAGTATTGGAATCGGTAAGGCTGCCGTGATAATGAAAAGGAAATTACTGAGCATTTGGAAACATTGAAGTACAGTTTATTCCTATGACTCCACTGTACCACCCTATCAATGTCCGCCTGCAATCTCTCGCAATCCGAAGGGTTTTTTATTTCAAGGAGTAATTTAAGATCATCCGCAAAAAGAAGGCAAGTGGCGTCATTAATAACGTCAGGTAAGTCATTTACCATTAAAATGAATTCTAACGGTCCCAAATTACTCCCCTGGCTCACTCCCGATCGAGTAAAATAAGGGTCTGACCATTGGCCGGCCCAGTCGACAAATTGGCATCTGTCCTTCATGTAACTTGCAAAAAATGTAAGCGTTTTCGGCGTACAGCCCGCTTGAGCAAGTTTCATAAGTAGGATGTCATTGTCGACTGTGTCGAATGCCTTTCGAAAATCGAAGTATGCCACATCCACTTGTGTCCCCGAGTCCACCGGTGGCACCACCTGCGTCATCATTTGAAGTAGATTGCTCGAAGTACTACGATTTGGGCGAAAACCGTGCTGCGCTTCCGATAAATGAGAGCTCACCTGCATGTACATAGAGTAATGTACGGCGGATTCGAATACTTTCGCTGGGGTACACAAGACCGCCACTGGCCTGAAGTCACTCACATCTGTTCCACCACTCCCTTTAGGTATAGGGACAACCCTCGTCAGTTTCCATAGCTCAGGAAGGATTCCCTTCTCGAGACACGCATTATAGATGTGTAGCAGCGGGGCGGCTAGTACTTTGCGACAATCTCTGAAAATAAAAGGTGGTATACCATCCGGCCCCTTGGATTGTTTGGGTTTGAGCTTGACTAGAGCGCGCTCCACGTCCGCCAAAGTGCCCTAGGAAAAAACTTTTATTTCATAAGGCTGATTATGAGAATATCAATACGGAACTTGACAATGTTGACTGGGAGGAAAAACTTTCAACGGGCAGTATTGATGAATGTGTTGAAAATTTTTACTCAATTTTATACAGCACCATTGACAAGTTTGTTCCCACTATTGATACTACTACTTTAATCCAATATCCTGTGTGGTACAGCCGTACACTTATATGCTTACTGAAGGAAAAAGAGACTGCTCACTGCACCTGGAAGCGTTATGGTAATCCGCTGGACTACGATGCTTTTTCTTCATTGAGAAAGAGGACGAAAGTTATGGAGAACAACTGCTATCAAAAATATATATCTCGCTGTCAGGAAAACATTAAATCAAACCCTAAGCTACTTTATTCTTATGTTAACTCCAAACGCAAGCGTAACACTGGTTACCCTGGTTCAATGACTTATGAGGACATCACTTTAACAGATAGCAGTGCTTTTTGCTCGGCATTTAGTAACTATTTTGAGAAAATGTTTGTTGTCCCCTCAAAATGTGACTCAAGTGAAGAAAACACCCCACTTAGTTCGCGAGATTCAATTCATTCCTTGTCGATATCCCGTGATAAAGTTTTTAAGTTGCTTTCTACACTGGACGTTAGGAAATCTGCTGGTAGTGACCGGATCCCGCCATTATATGTCAACATGCGACGTGGGGCCTGCCTCGATACATCGACGTCGAGCTGCAAGTCAGCAGTTTCGACTCCGTCTCCGCCACGGCCCGACCAAGCCCGACCGCCGCCGTCGCTGCCACCGACCGCGAGCGCCGACCCCGCGAGCTGCGCGCCCCCCACCCGCGCCCCGCTGCCGCCGCCTACCGCGGTGGCGCCGCGCGCGTCTGAGACGCGTGCGCCCGTGAGCTGTCAACGGAATTTTGCTGCCGTTGCTGCCGCCAACAACTCAAGGCCGCAGTCTCAGCAGCCAGCTCCCGTCGATGTAAGAGCTCCGTCGCCGAATGTCGTCCGACCGGGCCAAGATGGAGACGGTTTCATCGAAGTTCGGAACAGAAAGCGTCAGCGAACGAGGCAGAATCACCATGGCACCGCACCGACAGGGCCCAACTTCCTGCTGCGAGCTGCCATTCCGACCACGGCTGTGTATCTGTCCCGCCTGCACCACACCACCACCGTGCAGGACGTGATAGAGTACATCAAGAAGAAAAGCAACTTTTGTTTGAGAGTTCAGCCTTTGGAGTCGCGCCATAATACCAATTTCAAGGCGTTTGTGGTGCGCATCCCGACAACGAGGCTGGACCTCTTCATGAAGGAGGACTTCTGGCCGCAGGGCGTGGTGTACAGGCGCTTCCGAGGAACATTGCCCTGTGCCCCCGATTCGACACAGAAATTAGTGTCAAATTAATTATTTACTAACATTAGGTACTATAAGTTATTAACTAACACCATTGTTTTTATATTTTTATATATGTTTAGTTTGTAAGGTATATATCTATGGGCCATTGTTGCCTGAATATAAATAAATGAATGAATGAATGAATTATTTATAAGTAAATGCGCCTCCTCTCTTGCTTCTCCCTTAAAATTAATTTTTAACCGATCGATATCAGAGGGATCTTTCCCCTCGAAATGGAGGGAAGCTCACATTGTTCCTCTTCACAAAAAGGATTCAAAGTGCAACGTGGAGAACTACCGTCCTATATCAATTTTGAATGTTTCCGCAAAGTGTTTCGAGAGGATCGTGTACAAAATAATTTACCCTGTTTTAAAGCAAGGCATACCGGATGAACAGCATGGTTTTGTTAAAGGGAGATCAACACTATCTAATTTGGGCCTGTATATTAGTGATCTGCACATAGGTATGGGCTTCCACTCTCAAGTTGACGTGATTTACACGGACTTCGAAAAAGCTTTCGACCGTGTAGATCACGTCATACTTCTACGGAAGCTATTCCAACTAGGAATTCGTGGAGATTTATACAGGTGGATCAAATCATATATTACTAACAGAAAACAAGCTGTAGTTGTGGGTGGAAGCCGCTCGGACTTCATCTCTATACCTTCTGGAGTACCACAAGGGTCCTTGCTAGGTCCATTATTCTACATAGCTTACATTAGTGACATTGGCTCCTGTCTTAAACACGCAAAGCTTTTGCTCTATGCTGACGACACAAAAATTTATATGAAAGTCAGTTCGCAGGAAGATTGTCATAAATTACAAGAAGACTTAAACCGGCTTACGGAGTACTACGTCAGAAATAAAATTACCGTTAATGCAAAAAAGTGTATGCATATTCAGTTTACAAGACGCAAACAAGCTATAGATTACGATTACAAGCTTAACAATACAGTTCTAAGCAAAGTAAATGAAGTTAGAGATTTAGGCATACATTTGGACTCGAAATTAACATTTTCAAACCATTATCAGGCCATAATTGACAAATCTTACAAAAATTTAGGGTTTATTTTCAGAGTGACTAAGGACTTCAGTGGTGCTTCCTGTATGAAAGTCTTATACTATGCATATGTTCGTAGTATTCTCGAGTATTGCTGTACAATCTGGAATCCACAGTACACTACATACGAACACGCTATAAAAAGGCTGCAAATAAAATTTTTAAAACGCTTAAATTATCGAACTAACAGTGGTCAGACTGATTACAGGGAATCCTGTCGAAAATACGGCCTTCTTACGCTCAATGAAAGACGCCGTATGCGGGATATGACTGTTTTATACGACATATACGCAGGAAATCTAGACTGTACAGAATTGGTCAATAGGATAATCACGTTAAATGCTCCCAATAAAAGGACACGTCACACTCAACTTTTTCATGTACCATTTGTAGGGACAAAGTATGAAGGCAATGACATGACCGTAAGATTGCCCAAAACCTACAACAAACGGTTTTCAGATATTGACATGTTTACTATGTCCAGACCAGCGTTTAAAACTGCTTTATGTAGAAAATTATTTGCGGCACTCGAGCAACAGTAAATAGTTCCCAAAAATATTTTAATTTAATTTATGTTTGAAGGTGTAATTTAGAAATTCAAATCGAACTAATTTTATTAGCGGCTGCGACACTGACATTAATATGATTTAATTCCAATTTTCAATATTTTAATCTTATTTCCACCTTTGTGCGCCATGTAAGCCTACGTTTTCATACCCACAGACAGTGCGAGCGAACTTATTTTTACCTGCTATTTCTATTTATGAAGGAGGCAAACACGCATGCACAAACACACACAAACATACACACATACACATGCACACATACACACACACCTATCATGAGACAATACCATAAATTAAACTTAATATTTGTTTAAAATCATTCTTTTTGTAACCATTTATATATTTTGTTTACAAAGTGTTGTTTCCGTAATTGGCTTGTGTACTGTATAATTATACCTGCGTAAATGGTCTGTAAATGCTGTGGTAACAATGTTCAATAAATAAAATAAAAATAAAATAAAAATACATATAATTACATACTGTCTATGCTTAATTAACCAACAAAAATTAAATCAAAAGCAGTAAGGTAAGAACGAAACAAAACAGGGGTTCACAATTTTTGAGGTCTCTGTACTAGCAAAGTCATCGAATATAAACTATACTTACTTTTTGTTAGTAAAGACCAAACATACATATAGGCGAGCATAGGTTTATAAATACTCCGAAATAAAAAAAAAAAATATTTTCTGCCCACCAAACAATTTCCTAAATACTGGCACCGAACTGAAAAAATTGTAGGCCCCTAATCTGTACCGCACCTAAATGCATAGATATTTATGAACTTTACCTTGCACTCAATAATATGAACAACGGACTGCGCACAATTTTCTAAGTCTGTATCTGTAGTGGTATTTGACAAATATGCCGTCACATACTTATGATGTCAAAGATTGTTTACAATTTTATGATAGCGCAAATTTGTCAGATATCTATGAAATTTGAAATTGCATAGATATTTTTGATTCATGAATGTGCTCAGATATTAGGGAACTCGACTGTACGAGACAAATCGTCTTCAATTAAAAATCAAAACTTAAAAACCTGTTGGCAAGAATATAAAAATTTGCAAATAATATAATTAAACAAGTCTGTATTTTTAATCTGAAAAATACGCACGGACACACAAAAAGATAATATTCACACTGTTGGTAACGCAAACGATGGATTTTCTGACAGATCAAGTCCGCACATGATCTTTATTGATCAAAGAATAAGAAATAAAGTCGCATTTAATCGCGCGATTTTTCGGTAATTCAAATTAATATTTAATTTTGTCTGCTCAACATTAGGTAATGAAAATTTTATACATTTAGTTTTTTTGGGGTAAAGTGCTCAATTATTACTATTAAACTAGTATGAAACTTCAGAGAGGGCACTATTCACTTCGTCCGAATAGTTGTTACCTCTGTTTACTTTTGAAAACTAAAGAAGTATCATCCGCAAATAGTACTGTCTCACATAAATTATTCGCGTAGTTGGGAAGGTCATTTATATAAATTAGAAACAGCAATGGGCCCAATATTGATCCCTGTAGCACACCCATATTGATGGGGACTCCAGTAGATTCAGTTCTATTAATCACTACTATATGAGTTTCAAATACAATTTCATAAGGCTAACTGATTTATCAGAGACACCATAATGTTTTAGCTTCTTTATTAGTGTATGGTGATCAACGCAATCAAATGCCTTTGAAAGGTCACAGAAAATGCCAATTACATGCTGCTTTTCTTCCCAAGCGTCAAGAATATGTTTGAGAAGTGCAATTCCAGCATCAGTAGTATTTTTCCCCTTGGAAAATCGAAACTGATTTTTATGAAGTTATTATTGTATGTGAAGTAATCTAATAATTGGGAATATATATTATTTTCAAATATTTTACTAAGTGCTGGTAGTATAGATATTGGCCTAAAGTTAGCTGGGTCACTTTTATCCCAAGATTTAAAAAGAGGAATCAATTTACTTATTTTCATTAAGTCAGAAAAGACCCCTTCATCAATACATTTGTTAAAAATAAAAGCCAAGTAAGGGGCTAGTATATCAATTATTGATTTAGTAATGCTTGTTGACATGCCCCAAAGATCTTCGTTTTTTCGACATTAATTTTTATAAAAGCTTTAATGATATCTGCACTATTTATATATTTAAAGGAAAAAGTTTCATTGCACTTATCAACACTAGACTCCAGGAGGGAGACAGCGATGTTGGGACAAGCACTAAGAGTACTGGTAGTTTCTGCTGGTATTATAGTAAATAAATCTTCAAAAACTTTAGCGACCTCATTCTCAGATTGAAAAGTTTGATCACCAGATTTTAAACAGAAGGAATTTATATTGGATTTTGATTTGCCCGTTTCATTATTAATAATATTCCAAGTAGCCTTAATTTTATTATCAGCTAATTTAATTTTATTTGCAAAGTACTTGGACTTTGCTAGAATACAAACTTGTCTGAATGCTTGTGAATACTTCTTGACAAATTCAATAAAGTTAGGATCACAAGAAGTAGCTTTCTCTGCATAAAGTTCGTATAATTTCCTTCTGCTCTTATATATACCGGACCCCGAATTACGTCAGGCTGTTGCTAACAATTCTCGATTGAAAGTGCAGTTACACTGCTGCTTTATGTAAGATAGTTCTCATATTGGTTCTTAGTAAAGCAGCAATTTCTGTCAGAGTTGATTGCAACAAAGTTACATAATCAGCCCTCGGGTGTGGTGTGGCCCAGTCACTAAATTTCGTACTATCATTACATTTCACGACTTTTTGCTTAAGTAAAAGTTTCACTGAATTCACTTTGAACTACGCTAAATAAATGATTATATAAGTTATTGGCTTCAAAATTTGGTTCTGGTAATGTTCCAATTTTACTTGTGACTTTGGTTTTGAATTTTTCAATACAGTGTTTTTTTATTGGATTTAATACAATTCAAAATTGATTTTTCAATGTCATTACAGTTACAAAAAATATTATCTAAGCAGGTTGCCGATGTGGGTATGATACGCGTTGGTTCATTAAAAGTATGTAGCAAATTAAATGATTTAAATAGGTTTATGAACCTACTCGACAGTTTGGCTAATGATGTCGACGTTATTTAAAATCTTTACAAATCGCGACTTTTTTATTCTTCCTACAAGTTATTTTTAAGACTTCCTCTATAGTGGACTCAAATTCAGAGTAATTCGCGGTGGGGGGTCTATATACGCATACTATAATTATTTGATCAAGTTCCACACAAGACAATGGTTCGTTCAATTGAGAGGGATACTTCATCTTTGCGCTCTTTACATTGTAAACTATTGTGTAGAATAATTAGTGACCCGAGGGGGTCACTTATTATATTATTATTGGAGGAAATCTGCTATACGAGGTTGTAGCAGATTTCCTATAAAGCGAACTAACAACTTTATAATTATCTTAACTTAAAAGTAATTCGTGCTTTTTCAACCAATGTTCAGAAAAACATAACACATCAATATCTTCAGAATTTAAGAATAAGCTAATTTCTAAATCTTTGCCAGATTTAAATCATTATGCTCTCAAAAATGACCGATATCTGCGCCGACAACACTAGGTCACACATACCTGTTGCAGCGCCTTTTGCACGTTGTGAGGTAGCGCATGCGGGGCGGGCTTGGAGGGGGGCGGGGAGGCGAGCGCGGGGGGCGGGGGCGGGGGCGACGACGCCCCGCCGCCCCCCGCGCGCGTGTTCATGGCCGCCATGCGCCGCCGCAGTAGCTTCGCCTGTTGCACCCGCTGTTGCACCTGCTGCTGCTTTAACTTCTGCTTTATGCTGCTGCAGAACGGCACTGAGCATTTTGTCTCCTAAAATAACAACGAACATGTTTAGCATGTAAAATAATCAGGTGGTACCTAGAAAGTTCGTCACAATGGAAGCGAAAACCAGAATAAAATTGTCAAGCTGTAAGGCCCCCCCGCAAACTACCTTTAATTCCTTACTAGTATTTCTATCGGCCGATAGTTTGGTAGGATCTTTTTTAATATAACGAATCGGCCTACACCAAATAGTTGTAATATGCGCACTTGCATACTTCTTCTAAAGCTCAAGCCACACAACGGGCGTGGCGTGACGGGGCGCGACGGGACGGCCGGCGCGACGGTAGAGTTCACACTGCGGGCGTGATCTCGCCTACGTTTCGCCCCGCTGCGCTTCCGATCTGTATTCACGCTCGGCGCGACGGCGTCGTGACGCGACACGTCGCGCCACGCTGGCCTGTGTGACGTCGTCCATAGTATCTAGTACATTACAACTGCTCAGCGTCGCGTCGCCATCCCGTCCCGTCACACCACGCCCGCTGTGTGGCTTGGCCTTTAGTGATTAAAGGCCCGGCCAAACTTTCGGCCGATAGAAAATCGGTAGTTTGCGAAGTCTCTAACTTCCACACAACATCTCAAAATGACTGTTGGTTGAAGTTCATTGAACAAGTGAACAAATATCATTAAATGGATACGGGTCGTCTATCACCCCAGCTACTTAACAAAATATTGAATTATCCCAATCAATATTAACTTTAGTTTTTGAACTGTTAAAGTAAGAAAATTTTTAATTGTTTATTGATTATACAAATAGACTAAACAAATCACAAAATGTTTAAATTATTTACTTTATCCATTCATCACGATAAAAAAAAAACAGTTCAATTTCTTACCTGGCAATGTTTCGCATGATAGCAGCATAACGCGATGAGTTGTTTGCAGATCGGACAGTCTCCTTTCGTCTTCCGTTTGCAGATCTTGGTGTGAGTGACGACCCTCTTCATCTTCTGGCACGACGGCAGCCGGCAGTTCGCGTCTCGGCACTGGCACGCGTGGACCAGAGACTGGATGCACCGCTGGATGGACAACTTGCGAGCCTCTTGAGGGTTCGCCTGCTTCATGTCTCCCGGCGAAGACCCCACGTCTATATCCAACCCCAATCTCTCCATCTTGTGCGGGTGACCTTCCTTCTCGTAACACGGCACGCAGAGATCGAAATCGTCGCAAACTGTACAGTGATACCGAGTCTCCACGTGCGACTTACAACTATTGCATGTGTACACGAATTTGTCCGTCCCCTGGTTGTGCAGCTCGTACAACATACAGAGGGTGGAAAACCTAGCGCGTCTCGTCGACGAAAATTCGTAATGGCGGTCCCGGGCCATAGTCAAGAATGCATCACGGCCGTCCATCAAATCACAATTTAATAATGGGTCCGGGTCCTGGATTGGCTGTGAACAATGAACATTTATTATGAATAACGAGTGCCAGAAAATTAACTACCATAATATTAGCTTCTGTAAATGACTTTAAATAAACTTATATAAGTGCATTTGAGGAGGTATCATTTTATCTGGATTGTTAACAGATACTGTCTAAGCACATCCTTAAATTATAAGTTTTTTTAGTATCAAAAAGTACTAGCAGGGTTCTGTCACTCCTCGCGCGGGTATGAAGCGCTCTGCGTCCTCTGATACGACAATTTTCATCAGTAAGAAAAGATAAGACCTACGCGATAGAAAGAGAGGAATCTACTAGGTGAATATTTTGTAGCGAAGGGAGCGCTATGCGCCCTGAATTGCACTTTATTGTGTCGGAGCAAGAGTCACAATTTATTTAAACTGCGGAGTGCAACTTCTGTACGCTAGTACTATTATCTATTCTGTGGTACTAATAGGTATTTTTAATAAATAAAGTATGACTTACAGCTAAGCTGGCCGCGGACTGTGCGGAATGTAGCCTTATAACGAAGAACACTTCCTTGTGTTTTTCCATGGTCGCAAATATTTTTGCACTGAGATCACTACCCTGCTGCTGGTCGCTTTGTTTTTTACTATTTTTTCTTTGGGCGGCCTTTGACTTATTCGATTTCTTCGCCTTCTTCTGCCCTTTCTTCTTGCCGTCAGGACCTTGTTCGTTCTCCTCGGATGACTGGAATATCTAAAAATTGGTAAGACTTTACTAAATCGCCACCACCACATGTGTATTTTTACAAGGAATCTACTAAATGTGACTGGGAATATTAGTTACAGATTTCAAACTAATTTCGATCTTATGCAGAAAAACACAAGAGTAAGACGCGATTTGCAGCCCAGCAACTACTCTCGACTGGAATTGACAAGATCGAGTTCACATCAGGATTTAATAAACGTCAAAAATCGGTTATTTTGGTACATTGAAAACGGATTACATGGTTTCCATAGACCGTTTTGACGTTTACTCAATATTCTCGATCGCGTTAGGAGTAACTCCCCTGTCCTTTAGTAAGAGCTGTGCCGGAAATGTGTGCAACCATAACAGTAATGCAGTGTAACAAAAGTAACAAGCTATTGGTTGGTGGTTTCAAAAAAGGCATACTGACCACTGCTTCGGCGGCCTCCGCTTGCTTCCTCTTTTCTTCCTCCTCTTGGTCCAATTCTTTGATAGATTCTTCTAACACGTTCGGCCAGAAGTCACCCTCAAAGTACGGTAGTTCCGCCGCAGAAGAGATATTGTCCTCCATAGCTTGTTTTAATATATCTTTATAATCTAATATTATCCTCTCTATTATACCTTTATCTAACATTTTCTTGTACCACTCTTGTAACCTTTTAGGTTTAGGAATCTTTTGTTCGGGCGGATGGCAGTGGAAAATGTAGTCATCGCCCTCTGAGGGCGGGCAAGCCCATATGTGGGCCATCGTATAGCCCAATTGTTTAGCGTAGTCCAAATAACCTAATAAAATCTCATGATAAACTGCAGTTCGGTACTGCCTAGGTTGGAAGAAATGTACAGAATCTAGATATGCTATATAAACGCGCCTCGTGTTTGGCGACGGACTTTCACTGCCATATTCCTGAAACAAACGTAAAGGAATATTATTGAATGTAGAGCTGCAATATACAAATACATTTCCACAATATAGAGAATACATACCTGCACATGCATACCAAAGAAACAAATATCAGTTCCATCAACTTCTTCAAATGCAAATAACGCCTTAGCCCGATACGGGAATTCGGCACACAGCTCGCCTGACTCCACGAACCTCGATCTCATTCCAGGTTTTACTTCCACCATCTACGACAAAACACATTACTTCAATATTGTATTTAGGGACAAACGGAGATAAACAGATGTAAAGACAACATTACCTTATCCGACGATGCGACAACCCTGATATGCACTTCACCAGCACTAGCCTCTTTTTTTTTGAGAAAATTATTAACTCTTGTTTCAATATAAATGCCGAGTTTCGATGGAGGCAGCTTTTTAGCACAAAATTTGTTGTCTTTCCGCTTAGCCCCCTTCATTTTTAAACAATTATCACAGCAGAAGCCTAGAGGCCAAATTGAATCGTGGTGCAGCACACAAATCTGATGCTGTTTCCTACCACAGTCCATACACACTACAAACGGTTCTTGTTCTAAATGATCATTTTTCATCTCTTTAAACTGATCCTTTTTGATGGCGCTGTAAGAAATAACAACATTTTAATAGTGTAAAACAAGTATTACGATAAAAATAATTGAAATAAAATGCTATAAACAATATACAAGGTTATTTATAGTTAATTGAAAATCTCTCGTGGTTGATTAGACCATCAAACTGAACAACTTTCATTATGGGACCAACCTTGAAATAGCGAAAAAAAATCAGCTGTTTCATACATTTCAATGGAGTAGGCATTGTACTTTTGTATGGAACAGCTGATTTTTAGGGTTCCGTACCCAAAGGACAAAAACGGGACCCTATTACTAAGACTCCGCTGTCCGTCTGTCTGTCAGTCACCAGGCTGTATCTCATAAATCGTGACAGCTAGACAGTTGAAATTTTCACAGATGATGTATTCCTGTTGCCGCTATAACAACAAATACTAAAAACAGAATAAAGTTAATATTTAAGGGGGGCTCCCATACAACGTGATTTTTTTGCCGTTTTTTGCTCTATATTAATAACAACAACAGGTAGACAGTTGAAATTTTCACAGATGATGTATTTTTGTTGCCGCTATAACAACAAATACTAAAAACAAAATAAAATAAAAGTTTAAGGGGGGCTCCCATACAACAAACATGATTTTTTGGCCGTTTTTTGGTACGGAACCCTTCGTGCGCGAGTCCGACTCGCACTTGGCCGGTTTTTTTTCGTGATTTCGAGGTTGGTCCCATAAAATTTGAAAGTTGAAAAGTTTGAAAATGAAAGTTGTTCAGTTTGAGGGTCTGATCAACCCCACGAGAGGTTTTCAATTAACTAAATATAACCTTGTAGTATAGTTGTATTGTAATAAAGGTATTACAGTACACTTACGTCTGTGGCTGCAGCGGGTCGTCGCCCAGCGTGACGGTGTCGCCCTGGATGTCGTTGAAGCATTTCTGGCAGAAGGTGTATCTATCGGACACAACCCCATATGCTTTTAGGCTTTATTCAGAATCGTCCGTGTAGCGTGATGTGAAGCGTGACAGGAACGTGTGCAGGCAAGGACGTGCGTGGAGGGCAAAAAAAATTAGTAAGCAATGAGAACATAAACGTTATTAGTTAGACAGTGAGCACGGCGATAGGTTACGAGGTCACATCGAGACATGTAAATGTTAATCTACAGCTTCAATCTAACAACATCGAAGTTTCACACAAGAAGGCGAGAGCCAAGTGCCAATACCACAGAAATAAATAAGGAATATTTGTATGAAGCATTAGTGCGACTTGAACACAATAAAGCAAATAATGCTTCTTAATATTGTCACTTTAGTACTCAACAACATTATAGAGAAAAGTATAGGGCCTAAGACCGTATACAGAGGCGTTATCGGCGCTGGTCCGCGCCGGTAACCGTTAACATAAAGCAAGCAGATTGAAGCAGGATTTCGTACTAAACGTAGTCAGCGCTGACCAGCGCGTGTCAGCGCTTATCAGCGCTTGTTCATACAAATGCCTTCGCTGGTTACCTGCGCGGACTAGCGCCGATAAGCGGCGGTCGGCAACCAGCGTTCTCTCTGTATACGGCCTAATGAGTTGTAATCTTTGTCTCCTAGCATTTAATTGACTTTCGTTTTTTTTTGTAAAATAGTTTTGTTTGTAAAACACTTTTATTGAGTACTAAAGTATTCGATATTCTTATCGTTTATGATTATAGTTTATTGTGGCTTGAAACATCTTCTCTGAAATAATAACATAATAATTTTGTTTGTCAAAAGAGATAATATAATGTTTAGTTAGTTTCGCAAACAAATACGATTGATTTGACTCGTTCGTTCGTAAGAATGACATCCAAATGATTTATATGCAATATTTTCTTTGTGTAGCCTTCATCTTTACACCAAGTAAGTCGACCACTGGCTAGTGGCTACTAAACACAACTATTTATCTGTGCAGTCAGTCTGTACAGCTCCCCTAGCCAAAATAATATTTGCAAATCTTCGCTTTCGAAAGACATGTATGAATTTGGCGTTTTATAAAATTTATTTGATAACAAATTCGTAAGTCAATCTCATAAATCTTTCGACGAAAGCGAAGCGATGGCGAAAATTTGTAAATGTGACTTGTTTTATCGAACGTGTGTATGACAAATCGTTGTCGAATTTTTGAGTTAGTCGGCGCACACGTTCGATGAATTGATACGATATAACTATCGTTACGTGTGTATAAGAAAATTACTAAACAAAACTACTAGAAAATTTTAAATTGTCTCAATATTTCATGGTCGTTTTAGGGTAGCTTGGCTATTTCTGGTCTAACACAACTTATTTCAGAGTTATTTAAGTGCATAACTAAGTAAATTGAAAACATTAATTGCCGTGTTACACTGTAGTAGTGTAGTGGTTGCACAAAACGGATCATATTTCTTGCAACAGAGCGCTCGGCGTGTAAAATGAATTGTGTTACAATGTGCAGCGATAATCGCAGCCATTAGCAAATGACGCCGCTCGCGTTGCTTGCAACATATCAATTTCAAAGACGTATTGAGTATAAACACACCTACTAAATAAGTACTAAAACAGAAATATTGTTATGATAATAATTATCATTTTTTAAAGAAAGAAGATGTTTCAATGTTATTTATTTGGTAATTATAACACTACCAGACACTTCGATTGAAGTTAACTTTAGCATGGGAAACTTAATAGAAAACAGGTAATATTAAAACTGCGTAATGGCGAGTACAGATACAGGAACAATGTTCACAATATAACATCGAAAACAGTAAAAGCAAAGAGATACACTTCAATTTGCCGTGTCTGTTCCAAATACGAGAATAAGTATGATGTTGCCTATCAATAAAATGTAGTCGTTGTTATCTCTTAAATTAAGAACGCTGCTACATGTAGAAATTAGTTCTTTTAATGAGTATTTCTGTTGATACTTTCGTATTTGGAACTTACAGCCGTATTAGGAGTAGAGATGAAACGGATAGCAGTTTGGCCGGATACCAGATACCGGATATTCGGCCAACCATGTTGCCGGATAGCCGGATAACCGGAGGAACTTAGCCGTTTGGTGCATCGCACACAACCACACTTGCGTAGGTGGCGTGCGAACGATCGGGTGGACTCGGTTCGATTCGGAATTATATTTCTTAAGTGATACTAAGTGTGAGTTGCACCAAAACGCTGTCAAAGTTAAAGTCATCGTCAAATGATAATGTCACGTCAAACTTGTCAAAGGACATCATGTTGGCTGGCAGCCTCTTTTTTGGCTAACTTATGCTTAACCGGTACTATAACAAGCTTGTTATTGTTAAAGTAAGATGGTGCAACTCAGCCTAAGACTAACTAAATAAAGCAAATAATTACTTAAAAATATATTTTTTTATCCAGTTTTTTTTTATTCGGCCGGATAGTATTAAGACCACCGGATAGGCCGGATACCGGATAGTTACCGGATATCCGTTTCATCTCTAATTAGGAGACGTCCTCACTGTGTTCATACTATTAAGGAAAAAAGTGTAGCCCCATAAAATATTAAAATGAAGTGAATGACGTCTCGCCATGCGGCCCATTCACATTTTTACTTCGGAATAACCCAGAAAATAGTTTGCAGTGTGGCAATAGGTATATAATGTAGGGCGAAATGTTCTAAATGGCGCTTAAAGTAACATCAGTATTCATAGAGTCTGTCTAAAAAGTCAGTTTACATGGGTAATTTCAAAAATAATTTTAAAACCCACCTAAATCGCCAACCACCCCACCAATACCCATCTAAATAAAATTGAGTAAAGCTATGTTTACAATTAGAATTTTGACAGCACCAACAGGTTTACCAGTATAAGTTTTTATAAGTAATTTAATAATTTCTCATGTAAACTGACTTTTTTGACAGACTATAAGCACAGTCCACCAATAAACTAAGGATAGAACATCAGTCGATTCACTAGGATTGACATAATAAGCGAAAAGATAAAAGTTGAAGTAGGTACACCAAAGCTAAGAATCTTCGGGTAAAAAGCTTTTTGTGTAAAATTGTTTCTGTTTTCATTAACTACAAAAATAAATATACTCTTTACTAAAATCAATGATACTCAATTTTGAACTCGATGAGAATAAGCTGACACAATGATCCAATAAACAAATACAAGAATCAATGCAGACCAACGCAGTCGCGTCAAATACTGTGCGCCTTTTGACCGCACTTACCGACGCAGAGTATAAACAATTTTGGTTATACTAATTTCAACCTTAGACTAAAGTTTCTAAAGACGATTTTCAATTGATAATAAAATAGTTTTTCCGCTGCACCGTCGTCGCGTCGGTCTGCGCTGACGTCATATCGCACATGAAAATCAACATAGTAATAACTCAAAATGCGTAGATCTAGTAATTTCATACTCGCTACCGCCCGTGACATTTCGCGTGGACATTCGAAAAAATCCATAGAGAACCTTTAACCAGGATATAAAGTATTCTGTTCTAATTTTATCAAAATCCGATCAGACGTTTTTACGTGATTAGGCGGGTCCGCATTTCACCCCTTTAGGGGTTGAATTATGTCCACCGTGTTGGACTTCAAATAAATATAGTTTTCGCAATCAACATCCCATAAAACCTCAATAACGACATCGATTTTAGGTTTATTTACCCCATTCCACTCCATAAGGGTTGAAATTCCGACAGTACCGATAAACGATGCGTTGATTTCGAACCATAAGTCTAAATAATAAATTTAGTGATTTTCGAAATGGAAGGATTTTCTATACACAACTTCATCCCCCTTTTCACTCTTTGAGGGTGGCATTATTATAAACGCTGAGACACGACAATAACCTAAACACAAAATTTGAAAATCCTAGCTTCAAGATTGAGGGACTTTCATACAAACTTTCATCCCTTATTTCACCCCCTTAGGGATGGAATTTCCAAAAATCCTTCCTCTTACACTATATTACAGTATTATGTAGGAAGGATATTGGAAATTATATTATAAGGAATCTGTGGGCATTTTTCACTCTAGGTCCAGCGGTTTGGGCTGTGCATTGGTATATCACCCAGTCAGTTATTCAGCCAGTTTACGATTTTATTTATATTAAATTAAAGGTTGACAGGCAATACAGTATCAAGTCACCAGTTAATACGTTCTTATTTGTAAATATGTTCCGATTTCGAGTGTTAATTCTAGATGTGACACAAACTGACGTCGCGGTAGCCAAGTAACAGGCAAGGTCGGTTTGTTGTCTTGAAGCGCAATGCAAACGACTTAGTGTGAGTTGCACCAAAACGCTGTCAAAGTTAAAGTTATCGTCAAATGATAATGCTACCTATTTGTCACGTCAAACTTGTCAAAGGACATCATGCTGGCTGGCAACCTCTTTTTTTGGCTAACTCATGCTTAACCGGTACTATAACAAGCTTGTTATTGTTAAAGTAAGACGGTGCAACTCAGTCTTAGAATTGACTTTTTAACATTTTCTAGAGATACAAATGCCGATTCCAAGTAAAAATAACTCAAAATTCCCTTTTTTGAGAATATACTTTGATTTTCATGTGCGATGTATACTATTTATGATTTAGTTGTTATCGCTCAGTATGATTACCTGTTCTGGTAGCTGAAGTACTTGGCGTCGCGCGGGATGGTGCACAGCTGCTTGCCGTAGCAGCACAGCACCTGCGGGTTGAAGGTGTACTTGCGGCCGCAGCAGTAGCCCAGGCTCTGCATCACCGGGTCGATCTCTTGCTCGAACACCTCCGATAGCTGCCGACAATATACGTTTCAAACAAACAAAGAAAAATATTAATCTATTGCTATAACTATGTTACTATTGCTCAATATTATAGAGAGTCTAGGAGCAGTATAACTAAATAGTAGTGGCCCTGAAATGGCAATCATTCAGAATCTGTCGGGAAGCCTTTATGACTCAAAGGTCCTGGACGCAGGTCTTCCATGGACACCAACCGATGGTTTAGCTGTTAAGTTAGGCTAAAGTAGGCACTACCTTAGGCCACACAGGTCCGTTTTATCGAATGTACGTTATTATTCGGCGATAGCGTATGTAGTTGTATGAGCGTGTTCACACACAACACATTATATCGGATCCAGTAAATACACAATCTTTACTGTATCCATAGCGACGGATCTGTTAAAAAAGATCCTGTAAATACGGACCTGCTGAGTGAACGCACGGTTAGGTAGCATTATACAGGCAACGCCACCAATCTAATACTACAGTACGAGGCATATAACTTGAAATCGGGTGGGGATTGCGCGAAACGCGTATTTTGGGTATGCGTAGCGGTGAGGGGCGCGGGCGGCGGGAGAGGGGCGCGCGCTATTGGTCGCTCACAAGAGCACATGCGCGAACTTATCCCCACTCCGTCGAAAAAATTTCAAGATACGTGCCTAGTACTGTAATTTTACTAATCTGAGCAATTCCAAAAGCATCTGGGCAGTGCCACCGTGTCTCGAGACCTGTCAAACATACGCACAGCTCGCGCAACCTAACTTAACCCAATTTTTACTACAATTTTTGTACTAAAGAAGTTAAACTTAGTGCTACGCGCGAAACTGGCAGAAATACAAAACTGTTTTCGTGGAATATTCTGGAAGAACTGACCTTAGTACAGTATCTGTAGACCCTGGAGTTCTTGCGGTTGTAGAGCCACGCGTTTTCAAACATAAGCCACACGTCGTCAACGTACTGCCACGGGTCCTTGTACTCGCCCCGGTCCAGCTTGTTCTTGATCGTCGACAGGTCTATGGGGTTCTTGACGATATCGAAGTAGTCAGGAATGCCCAGCGCCTGAGCGTCGACCGGCTGCCGGAAGGGCAGGGACTCGGGTTCTTGCCGGAATAGCTTCTCTAACGTCGGCATCAAAGCTTGCCGTAAGTCTTCAGGCTTAAATACGAATGTCCGCCGTCCGCCGGGCCGGTCGCCCGTCGAGTCGCTGGAGCCGGCTTCCGACGACTCCTCTTTGATTTCAGGCTTGATCTCTGTTTTCATATCTTTTATCTCCGTCTTCATGGTGTTGAGGAAGTCGTTGCTCTCTTGTTGCTCCCTCTCTGTGGGGATTTCGTCCCGCATACCCTTGCCACCGCAGTCTTCTTCTAATTCTTCTTTGATTCGAATGTCTTCTGGTTCTTGTTTAATTCGAACCTAAACCAAAAGAAAAAAATAATTAGGTATTGTTCAGTCCAATAAAGCCTATGGGCCAATTTGTAATTTGAGAGTGGTAAATTTGTAGTTCCAAAAGACTTTACTGGAAATGTAGGTTACTACAAGGTAAATCAGAAATGGCAATATACCTAAGAAGTATCCCGATAGTTTACGGACTATTGAGCAGTTATAGGTTGTGGATGTGACCG
The DNA here is from genome assembly GCA_943789525.1 of Agriphila geniculea. Classification (NCBI taxonomy): domain Eukaryota; kingdom Metazoa; phylum Arthropoda; class Insecta; order Lepidoptera; family Crambidae; genus Agriphila; species Agriphila geniculea. The sequence continues at coordinate 22,489,693 of OX038878.1, forward strand.
AAAATTTTCCACCAATCTGTACTGTACTGTAAGTAGCGTTTCAGATTACCAGTTTCTCTCTCGCGGTTCACAAACGTAGCATTGACACTCACTTTTGATGCGGGATCTTTTTAAGGTGTTAGGTGGCAGAGACAAAGGTCTAAAGGCTGTGGTTTCACTTGAGCTATGCTATGCTACGTTGCTAAGGATGTCTGATTTACATCAATAAGATTGCTTTATTTCAAAAGAAAAATAAGGCAATCTTATTGGTGTAAATCAGACACATCTTTAGCAACATAGCTTAGTTTACGTGGAACGACGAATGACGGTGAAAGTGTCGACGTCACAAAATGGCGGAGTTTGGCATTTTGGGTAAAAACAAACGTCCGACGCAGGCAAGTTTCTCTTCTTGAGACATGGTTACACCTAAGAGCAAAACTTATTCCTAACAACAAAATAATTCTATAATTTGATAACAAAGCAAAAGTGTCATACGTTTTCGTCTTTGCTTTTATCCAAATGAACGTCGTAGCTTCTACTGTATATACTGGACTGTGTCGTCTGTGTCTGTGATGTGCGTGTTCATGGAGAATTGGCTAGTCTAACTCCCAAACCATTAGTGTAAAGTCGCATTACTAATTTCCCAGCAAAAATGTAAACAAAGAAACGTCACTGTCAAATTGACAAACTGACCCTGATAGTGACATTTTCAGATATTCAAAACCTTTGGTCATTATTATAACTTTTTATTAATTTGTTTATTATATTTTGAGTCATAATAAATATAATGCCATCCAGGGTAATTTTAAAGTAGGATGATAATAAGAACTTTTATTTTAACCTATCATAGTTTTTGATGTTAAAAGTTCTTGAAACGAACTGATAAGAAAACTTTACTTTGATATTAACTGTATGTAAACTATCAAAAATACATTGCAACTTCGCCAGTTCCCCCCAATACCAAAAGACAAATGTTACTACTACAGCTACTACTCGTAATACAAATTTTTATGAAATTTTCAATTTTATAAAATGAAATGAATCAAAGTTGATGTGTGCACAGCATCATAAAATGTTTTCTACTATAAAACTGTTACTATGTAATATTAAATTATATTACTGTTTTTTCCGCAAAACTCACGATTCAGAATATTTATCTATTCTATTTTTATTAGGTTTGTGATGAAAAAACATGTAAGTGTGTTTATTTCGTGTCTTAGCAATATACTATTTCCTTTTGTGTTGTTTTGTTCTGGCAACACCTTTGTTTACTTTTTTGCTGGGAAATGAGTAATGCGACTTTAGTGACTCACCTCGGGCGCGGGCTCTTCTTCAGGGGGCGGGGGCGGGGGCGCGGGCGCGGGGGGCGGGGGCCGCGACGCCGGGCGCGGGTCGGGCGCGGGGCTCGGGTGCGCCAGGGGAGTGTGCGGCGTGCCTGGCGCAGGGGATGACGTCGCCGTTTCTCTGAACGCGTGGTTCACGAACGGGGAATTAGGTACTGGCGCGCCGAGACGCACTTTGTCGGGGTGGCCCGGGGAGGCCAGCGCGGGCCCGTTGCTCTGCAGCGCGGGGTACGACGCGGGTGACGTCATCGTCTGACCGAATGGCGACATGCCAGGGTTGCCGACGCCGACGGTGCCGCCGTTTGGCGTTTGAGGCATCTAGCGGGAGAATAATGAAGTTAAAAAAACACTGTCATATACAGTTTGGTGTGACGAAGCTGATTAAATGAGGTAAATTAAGCCAAGTAATGGTCTTTTTTTGTACAGTCAGCACGACAGGTTATACAAATCTGTCAAAAATTTGCAATTTATTTTGAACTTTAATGTAATTGCATTCAAGTATAAAATTGATTGAATTTAATTACCCTGTTGACCACAACATGTGCTATCAAGCACATGCCGTAAACTGTACAATGATGTTAACATTGCTTTCGTAAACAGTAAGGGTGAGTTGCACCAAAATGCTGTCAAAGTTAAAGTTATCGTCAAATGATAATGCTACCTATTTGTCACGTCAAACTTGTCAAAGGACATTATGCTGGCTGGCAACCTCTTTTTTTTGGCTAACTTGTGCTTAACAGGCTATAGTGATGCCTCTAGTCATGTAGCCTTATATTAATAAATTCTTTATTTCTTCCATTACAACTGTTATACAATATAATATTATTTATTTTACATAAATGCAGTCAGTGTTTTTGTTACAACGTTTACATAGAAACGATATAGAGTTTGCTCGACGAAAGATAAGACTCGGTTAGAAATGGAACTAATTTTGCTCCTTATTTTAAGGTTCAGTTTCCAATAACTTAACCTCTAAACGTTAATTTAACAGGGAAAGTGGCGCCGCCATTTTAGTCTCATCTTTCTTTGACCAAACTCTAGTCAAGGCTGATTTTTCAATCTTCAGAAGCGTGTTCAAAACCTACGCTCCGAATACAACTTTACGCTCTAATGACGTTCCAAATATTAGTACGTGATGTTCGGTTGACACTCTTTTTATTTTACGTTACGTTATGGTTAAATAACCATCAAAATCGATTGTTGCAAAACGCTCTGACGTTTATCTTTACAAAAATTGACAATGTCATTTGACATTATTTTGTATTTTGATGTTATGTGTCTAAGTTTCAAAAAGTTCATGATTACTCCTCAGAAAAACAGATTTGATTTGATTTAGAATATAGGAAAGTTTAAATTATTCGTATTTCAAATGGAAACCGGAGACTTTGTAATAATTACATTTATAAATGTTCTTCGGTCATTCTGAACACAAGAGTGAGTTATAAAAATATTCAAACAACCGCACTCTGAACTTCGGAACGCGCCCCAGTTAACAGATATCAGTCAGTTTTAATATTAACCAAATATAATAAAAGTCATACTAAAAATGTGACAGACAAATGACAAAAATTCTCAATTTGGCGGTATAATACGCTGTGGATAAAGTTTAATCTAGGTATTGAAAAATCAGCCCTTTATGCATTAATCCAAGTATACACATCAATTTTGTCTAGGGATCAAGGTATTTTTTTCCATACAAACGTGGTAACTTTGAAGCCTTGGTTTTCTACAAGGGATGTGCCGTGCTGTGATCTGATGATGGCTATCCAGGGATGAATGGAGGAGATTCAGATCGTTATACATACCCAACTGATGTAATCAGCATTCTAAAAGATAAAAGGACATGTTTTAAAAAAACACAAAAATAGCATTAAAATGTATGGAAATCCTGAAACTGAGGACTCTTTAAGCTTTTACAATGCTGATCAGATCAGTTGGAAGTGTATTGCGATCTGAATCTTTTCCATTCACTCCCTGGATAGCTATCATCAGATCACAGCACGATACATCCCTGGCAGGGAACCGAGACTTCAAAGTTACCTCGTTCATATGAAAAAATTACCTCGATCCCTAAACAAAGTTGATGAGTATACCGGGTGTAACAAGACCCTCAACAAAGCTGAGGTCTACGTATTCTGCCCATCATCAGGACCATCACCTTTTAAAATTATTGCTGTGAAACGATTTTAATTTTTGGCGTTAAAAAAGCATTGCATACTTGTATGAAATGCGATACGTAATGTAACGCGTACAACAGACCGCGCCTGCGAGTGTATGCTACACAGCTGCGTGCGGCCGAGTTCAAAGGCAGCGTTTATGTGCGTGCTCATGAGATACATTGAGTGATGTTTTGAAGCCATTGTTTGTTACGAAATACTTAAAACTTTGATAATGTTTCTTTGGGCAAAAATTAGGAAACAACGAATAAAACAATATATCATAAAAATTTTCAAAAAAATTTTTTGACTTTGACCTTCAATAAATTCGAAGCTATCGGTTTCCCAGCTATAGTCTAAAAGACAAAAATGATCCTGATGATGGGCGGAATACGTAGACTTCGGCTTCGTTCAGGGTCTCGTTACACCAGTTATAATAAAAATCATTCTAAAAATGTGACAGATAAATGAATGGCAAAAAATTTAAAATTTGGCGGTATAATACGCTAACAAAAGGATAAAACTCAATCTAAGCATTGAAAAATCAGGCGTTATTGCATTAATGGTCGCATTACCTGGTTGGGGCTGGGCCCGGGCGGGCCGACGAGGGTGGTGGGGAAGGGCATGCGCGCGGGCTGCATGTGCGGGATGCCGGGCGACGGGATGCGCATGCCCAGCGGCGGCTGCGGCCCGCGCGCCAGCCCGCCGCCGCCCACGCGCACGCCCATCACGCCGCCGCCCGACATCACCACGGGCTGCTGGAGCTGCCCCTGCTGCAGCTGCCCCTGCTGGAGCTGCCCTTGTTGCTGTTGTTGTTGCTATACAACATAGGGTCATAGTTCAAACAAAAATAACTCTCAAAATATGCAACATACAGCAATAAATTTTAAAACCGTTTTGTAGATAATATTCCTGTGTATTTGAATAGTGCAAAAAAAATGGACATTAATGTCCTAGTTTTTGAGAAATGTAATAAAAACTCAAAAAAATCGCACAAATTTCGTATAAAATTTTATTTCAGTAATTTTTTATGACGTATTTAAATCAAAAATTTAAACATTTTATTTTTAAATTACTAGGTGATATTATTAGCTTTCAAACAATATTTTTGTTATAACTATAGGACTTCTAAATCCGGAGAAATTAATATTTTTCTGCAGGGTCATCTAAAATAAAAAGTCAAATTTAAAATGGCGGCCATTCCAACAGGAGTGGGCATAGACCCCAACATGTGGGTGTTTTTGTTGATAAAATTAGGTGTATTACACGCCTTTAAATTATCGCTAGTTCAAGATCAAAGGCACTGTATAAGGTGGTACCGAATGATCTGATGATACTTATACAGGTTAAATTGAACAACTTTCTCCATAGAACATAGGTCGAAAAACTATTTTTTTTTTCGCCATTCCATTAGTAAGTCGGTCAGCTGTAGGGATGCAAACGATACATCGATGTTTCAGTAAAAAAATATCAATGTTTGCCATCGATGTTCACCATTGCAAAACACCGATGTATCAATGTTATTTTATACGATGTTCTTACATCGAGATGTTTTGCTTGCCATTATTGAAATGTTTGGTACTTTTAGCAGACCCTGACCAGAGTCAATAACTTGTCCAGTGCTGCTGTTGAATGTAATTTTATTTCCTCTACAGTCAACACCTTCTTTATTCACTAAAGAATCACCAATTCAATAGATAAAATTGGTATACATAATAGATAATAAACAATTTAACTATTTAATAGATCATTAAAAAAACATCGTTTTTTGGGCGATGTTTTTTGAAGTTTTTACTTTCGATATTCGCATCCCTAGTCAGCTGACCAGTACATTTTGTATGGGAGTATGAAATTTTTTTTCGTTTTTTGACCTATGTTCCTTGGAGAAAGTTATTCAATTTAAGCAACACTATTACCTGTTTAAGTATCATCAGAGTATACTGCCCGGCATATATATTGGCAAGAGAATGAAAGAGACAAAAAATGCGCAGTAGCCATAAACTTAGTTTTTATGGCTACTGCGCATCTTTTGTCCCTTTCTTTCTCTTGCCAATATACAGGGTCATTTTGAACTTACCATCCAAATTTTAAGGATGTGTCCAGTCCATGAAACTAAACAACTTTCTCTAAGAAACATGTGTCAAATTTTGCCAGAAAATTTTGGTCATCCCATACTAAATTGATCACGTGATCTCTTTGATTTATATGACCATGTGTTCCTTAGTGAAAGTTGTTCAGTTTCATGGACTGAACACATCCTCAAAACTTGGATGGTAAGTTCAAAATGACCCGATATATGTACCATCCATAAATTACGTCACACGAATTTCATATTTTTTGACCACCTCCCCCGTCTTTGTCACAGCTGGTCATATTTGTGAGACCCCGTAGTGTGACGTCAAATATTTTACAATTTTACATTTAGAAATAATTATTGAATTAAAACAGCAGTACTGAAATTTTCACTTTAAATGATTTTGAAATGTGACGTCACGAAATTTAGGACCCTCCCACCCCTTGTCACACAATGTCACTTCGTCGACCCCCTTCCTCTTCCCTATAGTGTGACGTAATTAAGGGGTGGCCCCTCAGAGCGTTGACAAAAACGTCATTTCATACAAGCTTTAAAGTCCTTATTTTTTAAATGAATAAACCAATTTTAATGAAACTTCATACACATCAACACTTAAAAGTTTGTTAAGATTTTTTTTAATTATTTTAAAAAGGTAACTGGATATTTCCGTTTCCGTTTGAAACAATTAAAATCGGTATAATTTAGCTGTTACAATAATTATCGAAAATATTTTCAATTAACTTTTTAGACTAATATATTCTGCTTATGTGTATGAAGTTTCATTAAAATCGGTTCACAAAATAAACAAGTTTATCTATGCAACAAATATAACCAGGAGGTTTCAAGTTACTATCAGGTGGGGCTTAAACGCGCTTAACTAAATTTAGCCTACTGCTGGCGGCTCTGTCGGTTGAGACCATAAAACAAGAATTTTATCGTTCTGTGGTTGAGATAGAGCTACGTTACTAACGCTACAAAAAGAGAATGTACATACAATAAGAGGCACGCAGCGCTGTGCAATTTGAAATTGTACTTTATTGCCGTACAGCGAGAGTAGCTTATTCGATTGTTCTCGCGCAGATGTACTTCTGTACTTTGTGGTACTACTTGGAATCCAAAATATCACCAAGTTGAAGAAACCACTTATTGCATAAGGAAAATGGACGATTTTAAAAAACTAACCTGCAACTGCTGTTCCTTGCGCTTCTGCCGTTTCTCCTCTAGTTCCTTCTGTATCTTGTATATCTTCTCGGCGAGCAGGTGGTAGTATTCCGAGCGGGTGCTGGCCATCTCGTACATGTCGCCTTCCACTTTTCTAGCGTACGCGACTAGGTTGTGCATTCTCTTATCTAACATTGCGTGGGGATCCGGCGTCGGAAAGATCGCTTGCACCCTGAGATAAAGACCAACATTGTGAGGAATTTCAAAGAATTGACCAGAGTTCAGAGATTACCTTCTTTGCAATTAAAACTACTAATCTAATAAGTCATAATTAAAGGCCGGATTTGCGATGGGCAGGAATACAAACTTGCTAGTGATTACCAAATTATCGTAAATGTTTTTATATATCGATGTTTTGAAAATATTTTTGAAGTGGAACTTCTTTGATCGCGTCTGTATTTATTTTTTGTATTTTACCAAGGAGGATGTATTTCTTAAAAATTTGACATTCTACTTCACTCACTTTGACTTTGCTATCTTTGCATCAAGAAAAACTGCAGTGAATTTTATTATTTATACATTTCACGATTTTACGTTACATAATTATAATTTTTTTATCGATACATTACACAAATAGATAATCAAGTTGTCCACGCACTATTAAACGTCATTTTATTCGTGCTACCGAAAATCCGGGGTCTAGTCATAAGGCGTCTGGCCGATAGATCTGTTAAATCTCTTGGAACTTTATGATTATGGTAGTAGCTAAATGTGTAGCAATTGACTTTTTGTTTCATTTGAATCAAGCGAGTACTCTCGAAGTTATAAGGGTATGAAAGAAATGCCAAGCGCACTAAAATATTTGATTTATTACGTACGACGTAGATGACGTCATTGTGAGAGTCAAAATAACAGTGCTCTAGACCAGGGGTGTCAAAGATACGGCCCCGTACGACGTAGATGACGTCATTGTGAGAGTCAAAATAACAGTGCTCTAGACCAGGGGTGTCAAAGATACGGCCCCGTACGACGTAGATGACGTCATTGTGAGAGTCAAAATAACAGTGCTCTAGACCAGGGGTGTCAAAGATACGGCCCCGTACGACGTAGATGACGTCATTGTGAGAGTCAAAATAACAGTGCTCTAGACCAGGGGTGTCAAAGATACGGCCCCGTACGACGTAGATGACGTCATTGTGAGAGTCAAAATAACAGTGCTCTAGACCAGGGGTGTCAAAGATACGGCCCCGTACGACGTAGATGACGTCATTGTGAGAGTCAAAATAACAGTGCTCTAGACCAGGGGTGTCAAAGATACGGCCCCGTACGACGTAGATGACGTCATTGTGAGAGTCAAAATAACAGTGCTCTAGACCAGGGGTGTCAAAGATACGGCCCGCGGGCCGCATCCGGCCCGCAAGCTATCTCAATACGGCCCGCGACCACACTACGTATTGTAAGATAATTTGTATGAAAAATTTCTTAAAGATTTTAATTTAGTATGAGTTTTTAATTTTTGAGTCTGGCCCGCTAAAACATCTTAAATCTTATAAATGGCTCTTTAGAAAACTCAGTTTGACACCCCTGCTTTAGACCATGTAACTTTTCTGTTTTAAGATATATCTTGAAAAGATCTTCACGGTTGGTCACCATAAGCTATTGGATAAGGCACTAAACAAAATTGTTCATCAGACAAGTTTAAGCTTGACGTACAATGAACTAAAGTTGTGTTCCCTATATTTTGTCAAACTGAAAGGGTCGGAAGAGTACTTACAGTTTATGAACAAGATGGTTTCTGAGATCGGCTGTTATAGACTGGTGCCACTCTTTCGTGCCTGTGACCTGGTTCGCGGTGACCGGCCCGCCGGGCAGCTGCAGCGTGCTGCCACCCATCTGAACACAAATACAACTAGTTAGTAATTAAAACAAGATGAATGGCAACTCAGATGCTAACGTCACACGAACAAAGCGACATAATGAGTATGTTGGCATATAATTTAAATAACCTATCCCCAGTAAGAGATACGCTTACTAAAGAATTGTTGTCTAAATACACAAAATATTAAATTTACAGAACTCTCGCCGTCCTTGAAAATTGTTATCGAAACTTGCCGGACTCTCTGAGGTTGCTACTATTTTAATTATTTATTTTAAAAAGGAGTAGGTAGTATAGTCGTACTGCCGTGCGTCTAGTTAAAAAACTTTACTGCATGTCAAATGTTATGGACCGATTGTGCGCGAAGCGTTTCTCGTTTCAGTTTGGGTAAAACTTCTTTCGTATGTCCTTCGGTGTTTCTTTCAGGCAACATTCTCCGGGGGGGTAATTAAGAGGTTCGGGGGAACTTGTCCGTCGATCACTACACAAGTTAGCCCATCTACCTACACACAACACATTTTTCTTCTCCGGGGAGGCACCAAGGCTGCTCCGGAGGGGTACCGCCCCCCCGGATTAGTACCTGAAAGAAACACTGATGTCCTTCCTTCCTTCCTTCTGGCTTTCCGTTCTGTTTGTTCCAAAGCGAATATACCAAATACTTAATATACCAAACAGCACGTACTGTGCTTTGAAAACCTCGTGACGATGGCGTAATCTATAAATTTTTAAACAACTTACAATTTGAGTTACTTTTTAGCGCGACGTCTACAGCTCACGGTTCACTAGTGTAGGATTTAATGATTGGCGTCTCTAAAATGTAAGTTGTATAACAAAAACCAAAAAGTAAATGTGAATCTCAGTAAAAAGACTTAAGACTAGATTTTTATTCATCACTGTCTACGCGACAGCCGCTGCTGAGAATCTCTGTAAAGTCGTGATTCGTACATGCGTGCGTGCAAAATGGCGTCACCTAGTAAAAAGATTCATTACTGAATGTAGATAGATTATTGAAATCGGCCGGAAATATGTCGCACATAAAACGACTACAATAACATTTTGATTTATTTTGTTACATTTTAACAGCAAGGTAAGTTAATAAGTATCGTACTGACCAACTGTTGCTGCTGCTGCTGTAAGTCTTGCTGGTTCTGCTGCGCGAACAGTTGCTGCATCGGCGCTGACTGCTGTTGCGGCACCACGTCCGTGAGGCCGGGGGGGCGCGGGACCGCCATGCGCGCGGGGGGCGCGCGCGTGAAGGCCCCCGTCATGTTCGACACGCTAGTGGGACACGCGATGCCGAGCGCCTCGTATGCCCGCTTCATATCTGCCCCTTGAAAAAAATATCAAAATTATTTATTCAGTCTAGGAAGCACTCATGGCGGAACTTGATCACGTTTGTTAAGCAACGCTCGATCCGGCCAGGTGTCGGATGGATGACCGTTAAGTGGCATTACAACTGAGCGCTTCCGTGCTTCGGAGGGCGCGTTAAACCGTCGGTCCCGGCTGTTGTCATCTAATAACAGTCGTTAAGCCAAGTTTGAGGCCTTACAGGCGGCTTGATAAACTCTAACACCAGAGGTGGCCACTATTCCTCATTCGATAAGAAGAAAAAGAAGAAGATTCAGTTTAGCCATGTTGATAATCTTAAATCCCATTACTTGTCTCCCAGCAAAAATGTAAACAAAGAAATGTCACTGTCAAACTGACCTTGATAGTTACATTTTCAGATATAAACCTATGGTCACTTTTATACATTTTTATTTCATACTATGTCATTCAGGGTAATTTTAAAGTAGAATAATAATTCGTTGTTGTCTTGTAGTTATTTCTAAGTATTTAAGCATAGCGTTGGATGGGGCACACGGGGTAAAATGTTGGGAACCTAAGCTGTTACAAGCGCTTGTGAATGTCATAGAAGCTACGCCATCGGTTCGCAAATTCTAAGCAGGAGACTTTGTAACGAGAAGAACCGGCAAGAAACTCGTCAAGGGCTACTTTTTAGGGTTCCGTGACCAAAGGGTAAAAACGGGATCCTATTACTAAGACTCCACTGTCCGTCTGTCTGTCACCAGGCTGTATCACAAAAACCGTGATAGCTAGACAGTTGAAATTTCCACAGATGATGTATTTCTGTTGCCGCTATAACAACAAATTAAAAACAGAATAAAATAAATGTTTTAATGGGGCTCCCATACAACAAACGTGTTTTTTTTTGCCGTTTTTTGTACGGAACCCTTCGTGCGCGAGTCCAACTCGCACTTGGCCGGTTTTTTTTCTCCCTGTATATTTGAATACAGAATAGAATTAGAATTAGAATAGAATTATTTATTTGCTGTAAATAGGGTAGGTATTTTACAATAATGTTGGTCGTCATTTGTTAAGTGCTTAAAACCTATTTAGCCATATGAGATAGCATGCAAATATGGGATTTTCATTGTTGATTTTATAAAGTTTAATATTTTAATTTATATCATTAATTAACAAGAAACAGTTTATGTCAATACCTACTTTCTTTTGTTTTAAATTTAACTAAGCCGTGCATAGACTACAACAGGACTCCTTATGATTCAAAAACTCATCGATGGAATAGAATGTGTGTTCTAGCAACCACCTACGCAAAAGGGTTTTGAAATGCTGTAAAGATAAATCCTTAAAGCGACTCGGTATTTTATTAAAGATTTTTTGAGACATAGCATGACAATTTTTTTGGAAACGCTGAGTTTTTGGGACCGTCATTAGAACCAGTCTGTAAGGGTCACGTCTCGACCTTTGGGTTATGTCTTTCGCCATTGTAAACTTATCCATATTTTGCTTTACAAATACACACACTTCAAGAATATAGAGGCTCGGTAAGGACAGTATTTTTAAAGATTTAAAATAGGGCTTACATGATATATCTGGAGCTATGTTACAGATAGCTCTTATGCACCGCTTTTGCGCAATAAATAGCTGTTTAATATCAGTGCCGTTCCCCCATACTATCAAACAATATCTTAATACAGATTCTATATACGCAAAATAAGCAATAATGGCTGCATTTACACTTGCTACTTTAGTTAGTTTGTATAATGCAAATACAAACCTATTTATTTTGCCGCATACTTTCTCTATTTGCCCCTTCCATGATAGTTTTGTATCTATTAAAAGACCCAAAAATATATAGAGTCACAGAATACATAATAGTACAAGTACAGAAAATGCACTCCGCAAAGTCATTTGAATAAATAGCGACTCTTACTCCGACACAATAAAGTGCAATTTAGATCGCACAGTGCTCCCTGCCCTACAATCAAGTTGCCTCTCTTTTTGTATCGCATAGTTCTTATTTTTTCTGACGACTTTAGCACTATGAAATCGTTCCGTCCAGACGGAGGCGCCGGCTACTTGTAACTTCAACCTAAAGCGCGGAGTGCGTAGGGCAGACAGACTCATCAAAAATAGGATATTTGAAAACATTGAAAATATACTACAAATTGTGGTCATCATATCAGATAATATCATAAAAAACATATTCAACTATAATGTGAACTAAATAAAGTAAATTAAGCAATAATTATTGATTTTTTTCTGTAGCGAAAACGCCCTAAGATGACTGGTGACGTCACACGCAAGTAAATAAATATGGCTTCAGGCGTTTGATACGACCATAGACAGGATTCGCGATTGATGGCTGTCAAATGGCTAAGGTTATTTTATTACAATGTTTACTTGCGTGTGACGTCAAAAGTCATGTGTAGATAGAAACAGCGTTATTGGCGCGGTTTTGAAATTTCAAACTATAACATAGATTATTTTATTGATATGCATTGATTTTCTTCTGAAATATCAATGTGGTGTCTATTATGTAATAAGGAATAACTTCAAATGGTTTCCCAAAATCAGTTAAACAGCTTATTGAAAATGACATCAATAACGGGTGTAACGAGACCTTCAACGAAGCCGAAGTCCACGTATTCCGCCCATCATCAGGATCATTTTTGTCTTTTAGACTATACCTGGGAAACCAATAGCTACGAAGTTATTGAAGGTCAAAGTCAAAATTTTTTTTTCAATATTTTTATGAAGTTTTATTTTATTCGTTATTTCCTACTTTTTGTCCAATGAAACATTATAAAAAATTTAAAGTATTTCGTAACAAACAATGGCTTCAAAACGTCGTCACTCGATGTATCTCATGAGCACACACATAAACGCTGCCTTTCAACTCGGCCGCACGCAGCTGTGTAGCATACACTCGCAAGGCGCGGTCTGTTGTACGCATTACGTTGCATGATAAAGTATGCAATGCTTTTTAACACCAAAAATGACAATCGTTTCCCAGCAATAATTTAGAACAGAAATGGTCCTGATGATGGGCTGAATACGTAGACCTCGGCTTCGTTGAAGGTCTTGTTCTTCGTCTTCTTATTTTAGTTTGGCAATCTACTCTCCTCTTTAGGGTGTAATTTTTGCCAGTGTCAAGTGTTGAACAGTTCAGTGGTAGATTGTTTTAGTTTACATTAAAATGCAGATGCATCGCATTCCAATACTGCTTGAAGCATTTGGCACCAAGTATATCAAGACAGTTTATTCGGTAAGGTCAGCCGAGGTAGCCACCACTACAATAAAAGTCTCAGCTTCACACAACCAAGATCGCGCCTATTTCAATTATCCCACATATTGTTCAGTTGCATAGACACTTGTACCACAAAACTGCACCAATTTTAAGACACAATATCCACTATGAATCAATTTGCTAATAATTAAAATAGTCACCAAACCGAACCCGACAAAATGGCGCCAAAAACTCGAAGGTATTGTTACACCCGGTATAAGTGAGGTAACTCACCTTGCGTGCTGGGCGCGGGCGCCGGCGCGTTGGTGAGCGTGTTGAGCATGATGCTGCCCGCGTTGCCCACGCTCACGGCGATGTTGCCCACGCCCACGCCGCCCACGTTCACGTTGCCCACGGCCACACCGCCGGCGCTCGCGCCCGTCGTCGTGTGGCTCACGGCGGCCGCTACCACAATAACAGTACGGGTTACAATCACATGAAACGGCAGCGAACTAAAATCTATGGAAGTGTAATTGCAAACAAATATTGCTTAAAAATGGCTCCACGAGACCGAAAAAGTACAACCCGCTAAGCTTTAGTCGAGCCAGCCACGCACCCGGTCGGTGACTGACGTTCGTGTTCTTTTCAATAAATTGCAGTTTGTATTGTAGAGAAAATATAGAAAAAGAAAGTTTACTAGAAATTACGTCCTTTATAGTCAAACTAGCGGCCGCCCGCGACTTCGTCTGCGTGGCAAGATTTTTTGCTATCCCTAGGGAACAATATTTTTTTCGGGATAAAAGGTACCCTATGTCCTTCTCTGTACCCCTAAGAACGTGTATGCAAAATTTCATGGTGATCGGTTCAATAGTTAAGACGTGAAGGCGTAACAAACAAACAAATAAACAAACAAACGGACTTTCGCCTTTATAATATTAGTAAGGATGGTGTAAAATATGCAGAGAAGGCAGTAAAAAGATGTAGAAAAAAACCAGCCGAGAGCGAGTCGGACTCGCACACCGAGGGTTCCGTACCATCATAATTGCACCATTAAACCACACTGCAGAGTAGAATAATAAAATTAGTATTGCAGTTTTAGGTCAGCGCCATCTCTTGACCGATAGTGGAACTAATGTTAACTGTTTTAGAAATTTGATAATTTCTAAAAATGTATGCTATATTGAGACATCGTTTTATTTTTCCTGTAATCTTTATATAAACTGCTATCACATAGAATTATTTCAGATTTTTCTCTTTGCAAACTTCGGAGATAAGGGGGGGAACGGTGTTTTTTTACATTTTTCATCATAAGTCGAAAACTATTCCGTCTAGAAAAAAAATAAAAAATGATTGAAAACGTGCAAATGGCGCTCTTTCATATGATACCCCACATGCCCTAGTAGGGGCTACTAGGGCAATCTATCCATTTAGTTGTACTTTTCGTGGTGCCATTTTTTTGGCAGAATGCTTATTCCATAGATTTTAGTTCGCTGTGAAACGGAATGTATTCTTCTATGTTAGAGATAATGGGTGTATTCCAGCAGACCAATCGCTTAGTAATCTATCACCACAGTATATATTTTAACAATGGAAAGTTTGTTTTAATGTTCAATTTTATTACTTTCCATGGTTAATGTACCCTACGGCAATCGATAACTCAGCGATTAGTCTGATGGAATGCACCCATTTATTATCTATCATTAAGTAGTCGGTTAACGCGTGAGAGTTAAATTTAAGTGCAAATATTTACGTGACAACATAGGTAGATCAAAACAAAATTGAGGAACCATTGTATTAATAAGCTATCTGTTTTGTAGCGCCATAGAATGAAGTTACTCTGTGAAATGAAATAGCAGAATTTGTCATCTTAGAGATGACAACTGTAATTAAATAAAACACAGATTTGATACTTTTTTAATATATAAGAGTAATTTTTAGACCAGAATTAAATTATCTAGAATTAGATTGTCCAAGTAGTAATATTCTGAAGTTGACAGGGGTATACTTACCATTCATATTGTTAGGTCTCGTCCTGTCGGCTTGCTTTAGCGGCAAACACACAGGACAGTCATTCTTGTTGCAATGCTTCCAGTGATTGATAATCTGGCGAGACGACGAACAGTGAGGGACCGCACAATTTTTGCCCGCCTGAAATAAAATGAACATGTCAAATGATCGAAGTCAAGATCTTGACGACATACTCCATTGATATACGACAGCCTTCGACATTTGTCAAAAAATCACACGCGTTGTTTAATATTGTAAAAAATCAGGGTCAAAGCAACCGTCGACAGAATAGGGAATGTCTGAAAAAAGTCAAATTGGCTAAAATATTTTTTTTTCCTTCCCATAAAAAAATATGGGTAGGAAAAATGTTTATCACAAATCAACAAAACTGTGTCAAAACTTATTTTTAATATGTGTTGTGATTATGGCAGGTGATGGCAAAAATAATCTCCATTCTGCTGTTTTTTCCATACTTTTGCGAAGACAGTTTAGAATTCCTTCTGCCATCAAAAATTCTGAAATATTTTTTTATTCATAAGGGAACTTATTCTTACATATAAAAAATCTGCCAATTTTTTTTCAGACATTCCCCATTATGCGTCTGAAAAAGTTGCATCAACACTATAAAAACAGGTTCATGAATCTTGTTATCTTTAAAAAGCTATTATCTTTAAAAAGCTAGAGCATTTGGTCATACCTGGCACGACATCATGTGGTTGAGCACCCCCTTCATGGTCTTGCAGTGCGGCAGCGTGCACTGCCAGGTCTCGCCGTTGGACTGCGACTCGCGGCGCTGGCACTTGTGCGCGTGCAGCAGCAGCACCAGTTGCTGCTGGATCAGCTTCCGCTTCTCGGGGTCCGCTATGGAGCCCGACGCGGGCGGCTGGTGGGGCGCGTGCGGCTGGTGCACGTGGGGAGCTGCCGCCTACGGTGGACAGTACGGTTGGTTTTAACACCAGTTTAGTCCAGAGCATGGGTCTCCAAACTTTTTAGCATAAGGGCCAGACTGACTCCTCTATGAAGACCCAAAGGCCAGGATCTAGCTAGCTCCGTACCAACATACTGTAAATTACAGTATTGTTAGTAAGATCTGGCCTGCTTTCGCGGGCCGGATTGTTCGTGCTCGCGGGCCGGAGCTGGCCCGCGGGCCGTAGTTTGGAGACCCCTGGTCCAGAGGGTCAAGTCTGCTAATGTTTTCGTCAAAATTGTAGTTCAATGGTGTTCTAATGGTAAAGCTTTTTGACACAGTTCTTGTTTCTTAAACCCAAAAATCAAGACACAATATGTTTCTGTTTTGGATTTAAGAAACAATGTGTTTCAGTTTTGGGTTTAAGAAACGAGAACTGTGTCAAAAAGCATTACCATTCAAACACCGTTGAACTACGATTTTGACGAAAACATTAGCAGATTTGACCCCCAGGGGCCCTACCGTCTAACTTTTCGAACTTCAGCGGGTCTGTCGAATTTCAACTTTAAAACAGATAAATAGAAATAAGAAACTTCGTATTGTACTATTTGCCGAAGTTATTTGGAAGATATTGATGGTCGTGTGATATCATGAATTAGGATTCGCCATTTTGGCCTGATTGGGGCTCGATTTATCTGTTCTAATTTGAAACTCGGAAGTTCGATGCGTTAGGCGGTACGGCTCCTGACTAGTCCGGAGCAATAGAAAATCTATGGTTTTTTTTGTTAGTCAGTGACTAAAAATATAGCAGCTTATGTAGAATATCAGCCTTATAATTTTTCAAGTTTGCTAACACTTTTCAAGTATCTATAGAATTTTACACCTTAGTCCAGCCATGTCAAAGTCAAGATCATTGGTGGGCCAAATACAGTAGACCGTAGGATCAGTGGGTCGCGAAACCTAACTTTAAGAAAAATAAAACTCATTGTATAGTAAAGTCGCACCAGGAAGCCGTTATTTAAATTGAATCAGGCCACAGACAATTAAAGGGCCGCAAGCAGCTCGGGGACCGCATGAAACAAATTACATTATTGATTAGACATTATTTTTAAGACAAAGGTATCTCTCGACTTTCTCAATTTTAAAAACAAAAGCTTAGTGAATTCTTGTTATGAAAAATACATCCTATAATTTCACGTAAACAGATTTTTGTAAGAATTTGAATTTATTTACTATGTACGCGGGGTTGTTTATGTTAACAGAAGAAAAAAGTGAATTACATAGCACATACCTGTGTGGCGGCCTGCGGCTGCGACTGTCCGCCGGCGGGCGCGCCGGGCGTCTGCGGCGAGGGCGCGGGCGGCACGGCCTGCGCGGCGCCGCCGCCCGCCTCGGCCGGCGGCCCGAACCGCACGCCCGCGGCGCGCTGCGCCGGCGGCGCGCCCGGGCCCTGCGCCGACTGCCCGTACGTGGGGTGGTACGGCGCCAGCGGGTGCCCGCCGCCGCCCGGCGCCTGCATGCGCCCGTGGTGCTGCAGCGTCGTCCGCATAGGAGGCGCCTGCATGCCCACGCCTACGCGCCCTCCGAGCGGACCGTTTTGCATCGACTGACAAACACAACGCATCGTTTAATCCCAGCACGGATCTTCAGTTCCGAGCTCTTCTAGAAATAAGTGGATTTAATTCACCCAGGTGAATAAGCCCAGGTAAATTAAGTCTACGGCAGGTAATCGTCCTATTACGACCCTGTATTCTTCATTCTTTATCTACCATTTAATGACAGTTTCTGGAGACGGCAAAGGCGGGCGACCCCTCTGCCAAAGTACGTAGATAAGACTAGTTTTCCATGTACGTTTAATAAAACTATATTTAAAACTTTACTAATTCTGTGTCGATTCGTGTCGCGAGAGTGTACTCCCGAAAAATGGTAAATTCTGCTGTTTTATTTTGTAAAAGGCGATCTGCCACATCAAATCTACAGAGAACATGATGTTTCCTAACATATGTCAGTATTTTCTTGTACAAATATGTCTGTATGTAAGTGCCATCTCGAAATAAAATAAAAGCAATTACGACAAGGACAGAAAATTTAACACTACACACTACGACCTTTTTCGTAATATGCTGTCTGTTCGTGTTTACCTAACTACGTGTATGCATTCACAGAGGGGTGGAGTTGGACATATGTGTAGTCACTCCACAATCACTCAAAAATAATTTGCTACAACACAAAGACAAGACAATACTCGTCGTGAACTTACCTGCGCGTGCGGATGATGCGGCGGCGCTCCATGATGGTTGCCCATCAGCGTGGGCAGCTGCTTGTTGACGTTATTGATGATCCCACTACCGAGCATACCCGCTCCGGCCATATTACTATTTGTCACTATCATATTGCCGACATTTGCGACATTCATTCCACCTAAAAAAGAAAATTAAGTGTCAAAATAGTTCTTTACTTATTTTAGCAGTACTGCCTGAATCAAGTAATACCCACCTTGTATGGAACTCATTGGCATAGTAGAGTGCAGTTGATTTGGATGACTCGTATTTGGCATTAGTTGTGGATGCATACCACCCATTAAGTCCTTGGATACAGACACATTTGGAGGTGACTGTAAGTTAGGACTCTTACTCCCTAAACTACTCAACCCTAAAGGATTATTGTGGCCTACTAAGCCACCTTTGTTGCCCTGTGAAAAGACCAGCACATAAAGCGCACTATTAGTATGGAGAAGTCAACAATATATATAAAAGATAAATTAGCGTTTTTAATGAGATAGTAGATATTAGGCATAAATACTCACTTGTTGTATGAGGTGATTATTTATTTGCCGCTGCATAGCAGCTGTCGGGTCATCCCCGTTGATCTGCTGCTGTGGGACCAGTTGGTTCCCTGGACCAGGCCCCTGGGCTGGAGGCTTGGATCCCGGGACACCTGGCTGTTCGGCCCAAGAACCTCCCATAAGTTCATCCGGGAGATCCTTTTCAAGGTCGAACATGTCTTGAAGGTTTGAAAACCCATCTGTAAGAAATGCATTTATTTAAAATAATTCATATTGTTATTATATAAATACATACTTAAATAAAATCATTTCATAACAGTACATACTTAAAGGCAGCTGGTAACAATCAATTGCGATTGTCAATTTTTACGTCAAAACCTTTGTTGACAATCGCTTCAATTGCACCTTTAAACTATCAATTATGTAACAATTGACAATCACAATTAGAGATGGGCAAAAGACCCAATTTAGACCCGATTGCTTGGTTTAAACCCAGTTAACGCCCATAGACCATTTTGTTGAACTAAATAAAATCTTTAGAAATAAGAGATGTATACTGCCCGGCACATGACTTGGCAAGTCATGTCCCCTGTGACCGCGCCTGGATTTGACAAGATATTCTTTCCATAGCAACGTCACATTTGACATATCAATAGTAATAAAAAAAAAACTGTAAAAAGTTTCTTAACATACAATGTGGGTTCTCATTGGGTTTAAACCCACGCATAACGGACCAAATGGGAGTCTAAATGCAGAGAAAAGAGCCCATCACCAATACCAATGGGTTTAAACCGAAGTGGTCGGGTTTAAATCACAATTGATTGTTACCAGCGGCCATTATAAAAGGGCACAATAATAATCTACACATCGCTGCATACAAATACAATGTATTTGGTCTTGTACTAGCGATAATTTAACCCGACGAGCTTAAGGTTAAAATTTGTAACAAGGAATGTTAGGCAGGTGCCACAAACCCATATAGAAATAAGGAAGAGTTGAATTTTGAAAATAAAATCACAAATAATTTAATCTTAAGTGCACCTTTTAATATCATAATATTAAAATTAAACAGATTTTCAATATATTTTTTTGTTTTATCATGCGATCAGTCGAAAGACTATGAACAGATGAGTTAAATGGTGCATTTGGCAGTAAGAGTGGCTTCCCCAGTGGAAAGATCTTCCTATATCAATTTAAGGTTTGTCCAGTACTAGGACTTGCCGTCTTTTTAATCTGCGCACAGCTTCAGGGATAATCAGCTGCACTGCAAGATGGTTCGTATGGTTTGAGAGCCTTGTTTTGTACTTTACGCATCTAGACCTGATCTCTTGCTTAACTGTGTTGACGTTGAGACATTCATGAAGTTCAGCAACTCTTATGAACCATGGTGCGTTGGAAATTTGTTTCAGTATGTAGTTTTGAGCCTTTTCTATTATACCAATACTTGAGTCACACGCCGCGCCCCACAGCTGTATGCCGTATGTCCAAATTGGCTTCAGGATTGATTCGTAAATTAGTAACTTATTGTCCAATGATAGTTTTGAGTTCCTTCCCAGCATCCATGAAAGTTTTCTGAATTGGATGTTGATCTCGTCCCGCTTGATTTGAATGTGGTTTTTCTAAGTCAGTCATCTGTCTAAGTAGAGTCCTAGGTATCCAGCAGAGTCGCTTTGGGGGAGTTGGTTGCAGCATAGTGAGACTGGGGGACAGTTCCCCTTGCGAACAGTGAAGGTTATGTGAACTGATTTCCCGGCACTAGCCTTTATTCTCCACTTAGTCAGCCACCTATCTATTTCACAAAGGCTTCTCTGTAGCTTCATTGACGCTTTGTTGGGGCATTTGCTTTGAGCCAGGATTGTAGTGTAGCCTGCGAAGGTAGCAACTACGACATCTTCGCGTTGTGTAAGATCAGATGTATAAATAGTGTACAACATGGGTCCTAGCACCAAGCCCTGAGGGACTCCAGCTAAAATTGGGTGAAATGAGGATGTACAGCTTGATTGATTTGAAATATGCGGTTGGAGAGATAAGATTTTATAATTCCAAAGTATGTGTGAGGTAGGAGTGATTTTATTTTACACAGCAGGCCTTTATGCCAGACTCTATCAAACGCCTGTTGTATATCAAGGAACGCAGCAGAGCAATATTCTTTTCGTTCAAGGGCTTCTCTAATATCTCTGTACATCCTGTGAACTTGTTCCACAGTGCCGTGCTGCTGTCGGAATCCAAACTGGTGATCAGGTATTATTGATCTTTCTGAGAGTTCTCTTGACAGTCTATGTAGAAGAACCGAGGGCTGGGAAGTGGCCAGTTCTCATGATACCGTTAAACAAGGTAGAAAGAAATACTACAGCTTTTTTGGGAGTTCAGTCAGTACTTTCTTATCAATAAGATCGAATCCAGGTGCCTTTTTGTCCTCCATCATCTTGATGACCTACTTAATTTAATTAGGACTAGTTGGTGTTATTGGCAAGTCTAGCTGGAAGTTTTGGTTAAGAATCTCATCTATCTCTGCCTCATCCGTGTCTAGGTCAGCTTAATTCAGTTTGAAGACATCTGCCAGATAGACTCCGAATGTATCCGATTTCTCCTGTTTGGATCTGGCCCACTGTCCATTGTCTCTCAATCTTATCAACATTCATCTTAGGTTTGTCGGTTCTTAGGTTTATCTGTTTCTTAGGTTTCCGTACCCAAAGGGTAAAAACGGGACCCAATTACTAAGACTCTGCTGTGCGTCTGTCTGTCTATATATCACCAGGCTGTATCTCATAAACCGTGATAGCTAAACAGTTAAAATTTTCACAGAAGATGTATTTCTGTTGCCGCTATAACAACAAATACTAAAAACAGAAAAAAATAAATATTTAAGGGAGGGGGGGGCTCCCATACAACAAACGTGTTTTATTTGCCGTTTTTTGGTACGGAACCCTTCGTGCGCTAGTCCGCCTCGCACTTGGCTGGTTTTTCTTTCTTTAGTACGCTAGATGTCTTTGAGAAGAAGAAGAATAGGTTTTTTCTATAATAAAAAATTAATAATTTATGATAATAATGGATTTTATATAAAAAAACTAGCCTCCGCCCGCGACTTCGTCCGCGTGGATATTAGAGAAAATCTTTAGGGAACCTTCAACCAGGATCCGACCAGCTGTTTTTACACGAATAGGCGGGTCCCCACCACCAAGCGCGCTGCCTCGCGAGGCAAGACGTTTGCCGCGTGTCGCGGGCCTCGCACGAGGCTGCTTGCTTGGTGGTGACCCGCCTAATCGCGTAAAAACGGCTAGTCGGATCTTGGTTGAAGGTTCCCTAAGGATTTTCTCTAATATCCTCGCGGACGAAGTCGCGGGCGGAGGTTAGTTTATTACAATAATCAGAATTGGGTCCAGAGATATTAGTAGGTATATCGTTCCCGTTCACGTCCCGTCTCCTGGGGCTGAATCATGTCCACAGTGTAGTACTTCAAAATAAATATCATTTTCGCAATCACCATCCGACAAAACCTCAAAAACGACATCTACATCGATTTTCATGTTTACTTACCCCATTTACCCCCTTAGGCATGATTTTCAAAATAACAAAATATATGTTTGCCTATTAATTTTAAGACGCGCATCTACGAATTTTAAAGTTATAATGTCTATTTTATTTCTTTTTCCATACAAAATTTGAACCCCATTTTTACCCCTTTAAGAATTAAATCATGTCCACCATGTCGGACTGCAAAATAAATGTCATTTTCGCAATCGTCATCCCAGAAAACCCCAATAACGACATCCATATCTATTTTTAGGTTTACTTACCCTATTTACCCCCTAAGGGGTTGATTTTCAAAATCACAAATTATATGTTTGCCTATTTATTTTTAGACGTGCTCCTACGAAGTTTAATATTGTAATGTCTATTTTATATTCTTTTTCCATACAAAATTTGAACCCCATTTACACCCCTTTAGGAATTAAATCATGTCCACCGTGTTGGACTGCAAAATGTCATTTTCGCAATCGTCATCCCAGAAAACCTCAATAACGACATCCATATCTATTTTTAGGTTTATTTACCCCATTTCATCTCCATAGGGGTTGAAATTCTACCAATAACAATATACGTTGCGTTAGATTTCCATCCATAAGCCTAAATTAGAAATTTAGCGATTTTCACTTCGAAAATGAATATTTTCTTCTAAACACAAATTCATCCCCTTTTTCATCCCTTCGGGGGTAGAATTTTGAAAACCGCTGAGACAGGTATTTATTATTTTAATGATCAGCCTCAACACAAAATTTGAAGATCCTAGCTTAAAAACTGAGGGACTTTCATACAAACTTTCATCCCCTTAGGGATGGAATTTAAAAAAAATCTTCCTTAGTGGATGCCTACACTGTATAAGGTATCTGTGTGCAAAATTTCAAGTCTCTAGGTTCAGCGGTTTGGGCTGTGCGTTGATATCTCACTCAGTCAGTCAGGATTTTGAATTTTATACATATAAAGTCTGTCCATCCGTACTTGTCTTATTTAGTAAACAGTTTTTGACAGTTGTCATATGACTTTTAAACTAAATCTTATTTTAAAAATATGTTAGTTATTTTATGAAATTGTTGTTAATTTATTAACAATTTATTTTATAATCTATGTGTGGAAAACCATTTGTTGTATTTTAGTACAGTAGCCCGTAGAACATTTAAATCACCAAAAAGGTTACCGTTTGCCGTTGTGATATAGTTATTTATTACAAAATTATAGATACTTTAACCCAAGTTTTACAGATTGCAACCCGCCGTAACCTATCTTTGTATATCTCCAAAATTGATATTTTTTTATTTTTCAAGGTTTACCACATGGTTTAGCTATTGTCGTGTTCTACAGCTTTGTTTGATTGCCACTGATAATAGTAAGACTATGGAAAGTGATCATACACAGATTTAAGACCAGATAAAATCCAACCATTTTCATCAGGTCTTAAATCTGTGTAAGTAAAACTTGGGTTAAAGTATCTATAATTTCGTAATAATTAACTATATGACAACGGCAAACGGTAACCTTTTTGGTGATTTAAATGTTCTACGGGCTACTGTACTATTTATAAATGATTATTTCAATAAAGAGTTGGGTGAAGATTGTTTACCATATAAGACAAGTAAGGATGGACAGACTTTAGATAAAAATTTTACATAAAACTAATCGGCATTTAACTCCAAAACTAGTTGACTGATTACGATGCGGTTTTCGTATTCGGATTTAGAATTAATTTGTTTAAAATAAAAAAACATAATAAATATAATATATTTATCGTTATTGAATTAAAACAATAATTTCACTATATTATACATTTTTTTTTACAAATTTTATATTTTTTGTCTATTTTCTGCAAAAATGTTACGTTTTATTTTTATTATAATATAAAATAAAAAGACGAATCGTTTGACACCTCAATCATTGAAATCAGTGCATCCGTTGAGCTTTAAAAAAATTCTGAAAATATTTTTTTGAAGTGGCGCCATCTCTTATCCTAAAGTTTTGCTGCTGCGGGCAAAATTGCTTATATTTGCCCCCTCTATCACTGTGCAAAGCGGCATGCTTTCTTTATGATTTGTAGCTTTTTAATCATAAGACCTATGACTATAATACGACTTTATTCTTGGGACCCGTCGTTATGCTTGTCTGGTTAATAGATGCATAAAATATAACCAATTTTACGACAAAAACACTCCCAGGTCCAACCTGTTAAACTTAAACACTGTCTAAATGTGATGCTGTCTGTTTCAAACAATAATTGTCTAAAAAGTGACAGCACCACATTTAAACAACGTCTAAGTTAAACAGGTGTTTTAACACCATAAATAGTTAGCAAAATATTCCTATTTTGGTGAGCAGAAAAATATATTTGGTCAGCCAAAATGGTTAGTTGGTCAGCACCATTTGGCTGTCAAATAGTATTTTTAAATCAATCAGCAACTAATGTCATACTAGCTTGCTCGTATTTTTTTTAGATTCATTCAGTGTCCTATGTTTAATAAATTTTTGGTGAGCAATTCAGTGACCTACATTTAATAAAATGTTGTTCAGCCAAATTTGAGAAAATAAAAAGTAATTTCTGGCGTTTCACTCTCCTAACCTAATGAACTCAAAACTTTTTTCATGGCAAGGGGCTTTGGATCCCGAAGCCACCCCTCCACCCTTTGTCTCTCCTGATTATGTGTCTACGCCTTTTTTACCAAATTTTGGTTGGGGAGTGGGGGGTCCCATCCCTATTGCGCTACCCCACTCCCCCTCCCCCTCAGTTTTCTATGCTAGTCTGGTCAACGAAAGATGAGATTGAAATGGTGGCACTACTTTCCCTGTTAAATTAACATTTAGAGGTTAAGTTATTGGAAACTGAACCTTAAAATAAGGAGCAAAATTAGTTCAATTTCCAACCGAGTCTCATCTTTTGTTGACCAAACTCTAACCAATTTTGAAATGTTGCTGACCAATTAGAGGCTATATTGCTTTGCTCTCCAACTGTTTGTTAAATTGCTGACGATTTTAAGATTGTTTGCAGATCAAGGTTTGCTGCCTGATTTTTATTTAATGCAAACCACATATTGTTTGCTGCCCAAGTAATTAACTGCTTATTATTTTTGCTAACCATTTAGATTAATGATGACGAAAAAATACTGCCCTAATAAAATACTATTCATAAGATAAACCGCATATAAAATAAAATTTTAACTTAAATGTAAATTTTCAAAAATTTACAAAATTAGAAACGTCTAGTTTTTTTAAACTAAGTTGATAATTATGCAGGGCGGATGCATATCATAAGAAATTTCTGTCAGAAAAATTCAGACGGTCGCCGGAAGGCACTCAGTGCATATTTGTATTTGACCCCGCACATTGTTAGAAATAAATAATAAATAAAATGTATGGACCAAGTTGTCTTTTGGGGACGGTCAGGATTTTTTTGACAGAAATTTCTTACAATATGCGGCCAAACTACATCTGAATACAAATGTCAATTAACGATAAGAAAGTTTTTATAAGTTTTGATTTTTTCCATTTTCGAAAATTAATAGTACTTGTATGGATCAACTTGTGAGCAATGAAGTTGTCATGTTTTTTATAAAATTAAGATATGAAATTTTTTTGAATTGTAAGTTTCTAGTCCAATACATACAGCTCACTCACAATTGAAAAAAAGCAGTAAAGGACATCATCCATTTTGGTCCAAAGTTGAAAGTGTCGGCCAAAAAGCAAAAATGCTTTATTCTGATAGATTTTGTCCACCTAAATATTTCTTATTACAACATCGAAGCTGTAGCACCACTATACTTGATTTTAATTGAGTTCAAAAAGTCTGTCTTTTCATACATTTTGGCTCAAATGTAAAAAAGTGGGCAAAAAGCAAATTCTGATAGATTTTGTCCGCCTAAGCATTCCTTATTATGGGCATTCTGGCACCAAAGCTGTAGCACCGCCATACTTAATTTTAATTGAGTTCAAAAATCTGTCTTTTCATACATTTTGACACAAAATGTGAAGCGGTGCTACAGCTTCAGTGCCATAATAACAAATGCTCAGACGGACAAAATTTATCAGAATTTATCAGAATTCAGAAGCACTTTTGTCTTTTGGCCGGCAGTTTCATATTTGGACCAAAAATGTATGAAACATGGATGATGTCCTTTAATAAATATCTAATTGTCTACATACATGCATGTTTATGACAAGTAACAATAATGGTGCAAGAAGAAAAGATTTTCTTTGTTGAATGGTAAATAGTTTTTGAATTTATTTTTCAAAAAACTTATAAAACCAAATATGTAAAACAAGTACCTAGGTAAAGAAAACAAAGTTGAAATATTATTTCACTCTACTTGTGTTTTAGATTGAATTTTTATAATTAATTATTATTAGATCTCTTCAAAGTGAAACAATATTACATTTCATCACAGCACACACAATGTAACATAACTTAGGAAACTAACAACAATGAAAATTATTCTTGACTTAAAAGTTATTGATCTAGGTCTCATAAAAAGTCAACAAATGAAAATGAAGCATTTAATTATTATTTTACCAAAATCTAAACCAAAATCTAACTCTGAGTAAAAAATATATAGTTTGTATTATAAGTAGGTCATGTAACTCAAAAACAATAATAAATGCCCTTATTCATTACTATCCGAACCATATGATAGTAAATAGAAATGACTTATGTGTGAATAGTTATAAATGCTTTTTATACATAGTAATATTTATCTTGTAACCTTTTTTCATTGCCTTGCCCAACATTACAAAACATGAGACAGACCATGAAAATTAACATGTAATTATCGTTTTAGGATTTTGATATTCATTGGAGTTATTAATTACATTATTACAGTAACTATGTATTTATTTAAATCCTATAATCTTCAATAATAGGAAACAAAATTTAGGTCTTGGAAGAATAAACTTTTCTATGAAATTGGTCAATAAAGAAGCATGAATATTGATACTAATATTTAGGGAAAAAATACAGATACCTTAAAACACCTTATTTTCTATTAAATATGAGCGTAGACACAAAAATACGACGCAAATCTTGCAAGGCGCTAACAACAGGGAAGACAAAATGTCAAAAATCAAAGAAAGATAAAGTGACAGACTTGCGGTTCAACACTTGCCAAAGTAGTAAAATACAACAAAATACATACCCGTGGAGTCCGATGGACCCTGGAACATTTTAGGCCGCTTGTTAGGCGGCTCATCCCCGTGATGATCGGCCATGGCTCTGTTTACTAAACGTATGCCGTCGTGAATATTTCGGCCCGCCGATTCAAATAACACTTATATGTCTTATATCTTGAAGAAATAACATTTTAGAGCGATTTATCGTCCATCATAATGTAATTCACCCACATCACAATCGTTCGATGATGTCCTTCGCACCATTGAAGGCACATATTATAATTTCTTACTCAAGTATTCGCCATTACAAAGCTCCGAATCGAAGAGCTACACAGACCCTCTCACCATCTTCCGTCGGAACTAGCACAATAAATGAAAACAATATCACCAGATTTTCGCTATTCTACACGACTTAATTACTCGATCGAACGACACTATTTCACTTAACACTTTAAAATACACGGAATGATACAGTTTATGATGAAATGATGTAAGAAAAAACAGAAAATTTACACGACAAATTCCGAAATTCTTCTCAGTCTCTCCAGCGCAAAATGGCGGCTGTTGATGAAAACTTTTTCTACGCTTGTCAGAAAATGTCTGCCTTTATAGAAATGAAACGTTGCCATTGGTTCGCGCATACCACGTGACAACCGGAAATAGATATTTGACGCAGGATCGGCCCGAATATACTGACGTCAACGCGATAGGATCCGAATATTGCCGAAGTTTGCCGAACATGTTTTAATTCATGTAATTCAGTTTTTATCAAATAAAACGTTAACAAATCAACTTATTTCTCTTACAAGTAATTTTATACGATTTATTGAACCATTTTACTGTGATATTACATGCTTGGTAAAAAAAAAATGTTTCTATAGCGAAGGAAAAAAACATGTTTAAAGATTCCCGCCAATTCGGGAGTGGCTATCATCAATACGTGTCTCTAGAAATGTCTATGGTTTTGATAAAGATAGACAACTTATTTCCTTTTTTCGTTGCGTTTTATTATTCCAGCGTCACCTTGGGGTGGGTTAGTGACAAGATAAAGTGCGTTTAGTTTAAAAAATATAAAGACGAATCTTGCACCGCCATTTAAGGCGCGTTCCCACCAGCCTTTCTATTGTCTAATTTCAAAATCTATCGCAATCGCTTTCAGGATGTAACACATTGAAGCTTCTTTTTGGCACTAGTAAAATCTTACCAAAGAAAAGCAGCAATGTGTTACATCCATCTGTCAAACGAAAGCGATTGTGATAGATTTTTAAATTAGACAATTAGCCCCCTATTCTATTCTATGATCTATTTAATTTATAGATCTAATCTAGAAAGGAATAAAGGTGCGGGCACATTTGTCTGACGCCACGTCTTAACACGTGTTAACACGCCGTCATGTGACATCGGTTTTCATAGTAAATGTATGCACTAGGTTCACACTTATCTTATAACACGTCGCTGACGCGACCAAATCCCATACCAGATTGCATCATATTGCGTGTTAACACGGCGTGCGATGCTTTAGTAGGGTTGGAAGATGTTTTCAATATCGATAAATATATAGATATTTATCGATAATATTTATATGTTTAATTTTAAATAATAGTAATTTCGTATGAAGAGGTAGGGCTGTTTTTAAAAAAAATTGTTTTTATTTTGTTTGATCGATATACAATATACTTACTGAAAAAAAATTGTTTTAAAAAACAAAAAACCGACTTCAAAAACCTGCCTCTAAAAAGCAAGAAATAATATTCAAATCATTAGATACGCATTATCATTGTTATAATAACAAGACGTCTATTGAAGTCGGGTGGGGCTGGAGTACAACTTCCTTTTTTTATTCTGAAAGCCCTACCCGACTTCAATAGACGTCTTGTTATTATAACAATGATAATGCGTATCTAATGATTTGAATATTATTTCTTGCTTTTTAGAGGCAGGTTTTTTGAAGTCGGTTTTTTGTTTTTTAAATCAATTTTTTTTTTAGTGTAAGTACCTTCTCTATTAGGTAGTGTACGTATATTATTTCGTATAAAAATTGGCTCAGTCAAACGTAAGATATTCGCGGAGAAACATACATTCATACAGGTCAAACTGAGAGAGAACCCTCTTTTTTTGAAGTCGGTTAAAAAGACTACACTAAAAGTACCCTTTCCCAACAAAAAGAAACATCTACTTCGATTTATTAATAACAAAGTCGTCAAGGTAGTTGATGCAAAATCATAGTATTTTCAGGATTTCTTGAAAACTACTAAACCGATTGAAATAAAAATTAAATGGGACCATCTCGCAAGAAAACTCAATCGAACAAAAAAAGAATCATCAAAATCGGTCCATAAATGTCGAAGATACGCGCGAACAACGATAAAAAAAAAAGTATACAATCGAATTGAGAACCTCCTCCTTTTTGTGAAGTCGGTTAAAAAAAGCTGCAGTCAGAATTTATTTTTTTAGAATATATTAATTTTTTGGCGATGTCGTTACCAAAAAACTGTTTTATTTCAAAGATCTTATCCCTATAAGCAAAAAAATATTCAACAGTGCAAATCTATCATGGGCAGTTTTTGAAATAGTTATTTAAGTTTAAAAATGCCTAATATTGGTAAGTTCCAATATTTTAATAGCAAAAAATTACCCACTTATTATTTTTTAATCTTTTATTAATATTCTCAGAACTGAGAGCCTGAAACTTTTGACCGTATCATGTTACCTTCATGTTACACGACTCAAAATGTTACTTTTACGTAACTTTTGATAGTTAATAAAAAATAGTCAAATATTTTCCAACAAACAAAAAATAACCGTGAGACGGAATATATATGGAATTACCACTAAAATAATTTTTTTTCTAATTCAGGCAGTCAGCCACAAAGCAATCGAACACATCGACTATTGACGCTTCACTAACAATGTACGTAACGTGGCATAAGACTAGTGTAAACCTAACGTAACGTGGCATCATATGGCGTTTTAACACGTCAGCTAAGTGTGCACCTACCGCTGACGCGTCGCGTCGGGAAGGCGTGTTAATAGTGTGAACCTTACGTGTCATCACGTGGCGTGGCGTGTCATCACATAAGACAGATGCTGCCGTGCGGTGCTTTTCCCTTCGTGCCTCTCGTAATGAACTTCCCCCAGAATCCGCGTTCCGTCCACTCGTACTCCTCTAAAACTTAGTGCTTAAGTCCTCGCTATACGTGTTTAGGTCCTGATTGTAAATAGTAGAGTGTTTACACATATCCTATCAGATCAGATAGATTGATTCTGTTCATTCCTGCTCGTGCAGTTGGGCGCGCGGCCGAATATGGCACCGAATTGATTTATTTATTTTATTTTATTCTACACCATTCATCGTTTTTAGGGTTCCGTACCAAAATGATAAAAAAGGAACCCTTATGATGTGACTCAGTCTGTCTGTCACAGCTGGATATTTCTAGAACTACCAATGGTATCAACTTAAAATTTGGAATAGTTTAAGATGACATTTTTGTCCAACTATTTTGCAAATAAGAAATAAATAAAAAATAAATATCTTTTTTACAATACGGACTGAAAAGGGGTCTTAAAAATTTGAAATGGGGCTACTAGGGCATGTGGGGTATTATAAGAAAGAGCGCTGTTTGCACGTTTTTAATCATGGTTTTTTTTTGTTTTAGGCTGCATAGTTTTCGAGTTATGATGAAAAAATGTAAAAAAAATACCGTTCCCCCCCCCTTATCTCCGAAGTTTGCAAAGAGAAAAATCTGAAATAATTCTATGTGATAGCAGTTTATATAAAGATTACAGGAAAAATAAAACGATGTCTTGATATAGCACACTTTTTTAGAAATTATCAAATTTCTTCAAAAGTTACCACTAGTTCCACTATCGAAGAGATGGCGCTGACCTAAAACTGTAATACTAATTTTATTATTCTACTCTGCAGTGTGGTTTAATGGTGTAATTATGATGGTACGGAACCCTCGGTGCGCGAGTCCGACTCGCTCTTGACCGGTTTTTTAATTTTAAGTACATTGTCAACAGTTAATTCCGTGATTCACTAATTACATAACTTCTTTCAATAATTCGTAGCCCTAATCACACTTAGTTTTATCCTTAAACTCAGCTGATAGGTATAATATTCCACAGGCACTCATACTTTCAGTAGTATTCTAAAATTTAAATGGCTTTTTTGCTTGACATTGTTGACGAGACCTGTGCAATAGAATGCGTACCCGCCGCGAAGGCCGTTCACACGGTTCTATTGCTGGTCAATTCTATATAAAATAGAATCAAAGTTGAAGGTAGTTTAATATTGGGCTTCTATTTCTAGCGGCTAATTCTATCCCATAGGCAACGGCTACACGCATGGTTAATACTGTGATCCATCGCCATAGAGTAGAATTTTTTAACAATGGAAAGTAAAACATTGAACATTCCATACAAATTACTCTCCAGTTAAAATATACTCTATGGCGATGGATCACAGTATTTACCATGCGTGTAGCCGTCACCATGGAAATCTAGTTCACATTGATCTATTTAAAAGATTCTAGCAAATAGATCATAGAATAGAACAAGTGGGAACGCGCCATTAAATATTTTATGATCATTGGAGAACCACAGACATTTAATATTTCATTTTTAGAAAACCACTTCGAGATTTTAGTGTTCTAAGCTTATTTTTTTCAGAATTCTTAGATCAGTATTTTACGTAAATAAAAAAAAACTAAAATCTAGTCCAAATAGGAAGTTTGAGTTGAGTCTCTTTGCCTTCTATTAAAAAAAACAATTGTCATAATGACAGATCAGTCATCTGTCATTATGACAATAGTTTTTTTTGTATCTTCTTCTTCTTATTTTTGTTTTGGCAATCTACTTTTCTCTTGGAAGTAATTTTTGCCAGTGTCAAGTGTTGAATAGTTCAGTGGTAGATTGTTTCAGTTTACATTAGAATGTGCATCGCATTCCAATGCTGCTTGGAGCATTTGGCACCAAGTATATCAAGACAGTTTTTACTCGGTAAGTTCTGCCGAGGTAGCCACCACTACACTAAAAGTCTTGGCTTCACGCAACCAAGATCGCGCCTATTTCAATTATCCCACATATTGTTCAGTTGCGTAGACACTTGTACCACAAAACTGCACCAATTTTAAGACACAATATCCACTATGAATCAATTTGCGAATAATTAAAATAGTCACCAAACCGATCCGGACAAAATGGCGCCAAAAACTCCTTTTTGTATCTTTGTCTTTCGAGTAGAGATGGGAAAGTGTTTCTGCCCGGGCGGGAAAATTGGGAAAAAACCCAGGCACATTGGGCATAAATCTTTTATGCCCAAATAAATGTCCAATCTGTGGGCAGAAAAAATTGATTGTTCAACCACTGTTCAACAACGAATAAATTAAAAAGTTTTAAGGAAATAAAACGAAATATTAGTTATTTAACAAATATTTATTATAATTTGATTTTTGGGTATATATTTTACTGATAAGTCTAAGCAAACAAAGGTAAATAGAATCAACATTTTTAAAAACTCGCTTATATTCGCCTTCTATCTATTCCGTGTCGGTAGGGCTGCCATCCGTCCCAGTTGCCCCGGATTTGTTCTAGTTTGGAGGGCGTCCGGGGAGCGTCCGAGTGGAGTTCTGATTGAAGTCCGGGTAAAACCCGCACTATTAAAATCCGGGTTTTGGATCAAACTCCGCTCAAAAAAGTACTATACTCGTATTCAGCGCAAAAAAAATATGACCTAACAAATATAGCTTCAAAATAAATATCTTCGTCATTTATGGATAGGTTTTCATGATTTTTATTTTGTTTGATTGAGTTTTCTTGTGAGATGGTTCCATTAAAATTTTTTTCAGATGGGTCAGTAGTTTTCAAGTAATCCTGAAAATACTATGATTTTGCATTAACTACCTTGACGACTTTGTTATTTATGAACCGAATTAACTGTTTTTTTATGTTGGAAAAGGGATGCCTTAATTGTAGTTCTTTTAATTTCATTGACATTGAACCTTGGACCTCGAAGATTTCCAATGGAACTCCTCAAACTCAAATAGGATAATGTATTGTGATTAGAGTTGTTCATAACGCCTATAAAGCAACAGCACGCTACAGACTATATGCTATTGATTTCTAGCGCGCTATTAAATATGCTATGTTATAACGCGCTATTTATCAGGTAGCATGCGGGCGGCTGGCTGGCGCGTTAGATGCAGCACGTTAGATTTCGTAACACGTTACTTCACACGTCGTTCGTTAGACAGATCGCGCGCTTTACAAAAACGTTATTTATTAATACGTTACATTTTAGTCTTAAATAAAATAAAGCAGTAATGTAAACTAATGAACTTTATCTTATACTTTTCGGGCTTAGAACTGTCTAAAGTTCGAAAATAAGTTTCGTAATAAGGTCGAAAATCGCTTGCACTCATTTTTCTACCTTGTGATCCCTAGACAATGTTTCCTAGTTAAAAAAACAGGTGCAAGCGATTTTAGACCTTATTGACGTTTGCAATTCGCTTGTTTTTTTGCCGTATTCTCGTTTACTAATTTTGATGTTTCATTAAAAATCGTGATTTTGATAAATGTCAATAAGGTCGAAAATCGCTTGCACTCATTTTTCTAACTTGTGATTACTAGACAATGTTTTCTAGTTAAAAAAAAACAGGTGCAGGCGATTTTCGACCTTATTGACGTTTGCTATTCGGTTGTTTTTTGCCGTATTCTTGTTTACTAATTCTGATGTTTCATTAAAGACCGTGATTTTGGTAAATGTCAATAAGGTCGAAAATCGCTTGCATTCATTTTTTTAACTAGTGACCACTAGACAATGTTTTCTAGTTAAAAAAACAGGTGCAAGCGATTTTCGACCTTATTGATCTTTGAAATTCGGTTGTTTTTACCATATTTCTCGTTCAACTATGCTTAGCTAAATAGTTTTTACATAATACGAACTAATTGACTAGTTGTGTCATAAAAGTCCTAATCGAACTAACACAATAGAAGGTCGCGCGCGATATTATACTCGTACCTAGCGTGTTGCGAGAGAAACGCGCGTAACGCGATATTTTTTAACTATAACGAATGCCCGCGCTCCCGTCCGGCCAACGACGACGCTACTTGTTGCCACGCGCGATATTAATAGCGCCATAGCGTCTACTTACATAGCACGCTATGTGCGCTATGTACAGATAGCGCGCTATAATATGGCGCTAGATGCTATATTAACCACCTCTAATTGTGATAGAGATAATGGTAGGCTTGAGATTTGCTACGTTCAGCACGCGTAGCATGAGCAAAAGGGGACTCTTGTCTACGAAGACTTGTCGTCTCGACCTTCTCGATTGCTGAGCACAGTTTGACAGACAGGTGGGACTCGTTCTCAGAATTTCGAAACCTTTTAATGTCTTTTAATAAAAAAAGTTAATTTTAAAGGTAATCTTTTTATTTCAACACCAATACACGTCAAAATTATCTAAAATTATCCGAAATAATTTAGTTTAAACATGATTCTCATTTTTTTTATAAGTTGTAAGATAAAGAGGCACTCAAGAAAGCGTTCTCTTCCGTAGACAAGCTCTCTCGAGCTCGAGAAGAATAATATTGCCAGTAGAAAATAATTACTTTATTTCTCATAAAGCACCGTTCCTTTCTATAGATTTCACAACGCTAAACTCTTAAAACTAATTAAATATAGCTGTATGGATATAAATTCATTTGCCTTTCTTTTATTGAGAGTATTTTGAAAAGATAACACAGACTACTAACGAAATTGTTAATTTAGTAGTCTGTGTAAAATGACGAAATATTGAAATCAACGTATGAAAATAATTTTAATTTTAAGTTTTTAAGGAATAAAATATAAGCACGGACAATTAAGATTTATTTTTATTGCGAAATTTAGATTCATATAAAATAAAATACGCAGATAACTATTTTGAATCTTCTTATTAGTCTGTGAACTCTCTCTCGACCTTCTCGACTACTCAAAGGGTGGTAGACAAGTTTCTCTGATTCAACTGTCAAATTAATGTCAGTTGAAGAGAAAAGCTCGTGTTTGTCGACTTTTGACATTAGGCCACGACAAAGAACAATACGAGTCTACTAGTTGTAAATGCGAGCATGAGTATCTCGATCTCAACCCGACAAAAGTGACATTTCGGTGTAGACAAGCCATTGTTCTGTGAGTCGAATCTTATCTCGATGTTGGTCATGCTACGCGTGCTGGACTAGACTTGGACTAAGAAGGCATAACAGAACTCCTTTGGAAAATTTAGTTATGGGCATTTTAAAAACATAAAGTTAAAGAATATTACACGATTACATACCACAAAAAAGTTGAAAAAAAAACCTTTTTTTAAAAAAGAAAAACTGCCTTCAAAAACCTAAAAATACAATCAAAAACAGCTTCAAAATTAAAAAGCACTAAAAAGCAATAAATAATATTCAAATCACCAATATGCACATCAATTTTAATAAAAAACGTCTAATGAAGTCGGGTGGGGCTTTTGGAATTAAAAAAAGTTGTCCTCCAGCCCCACCCGACTTCAAAAGACGTTTTTTATTAAAATTGATGTGCGTATTGGTGATTTAATAATAATGTATATAATAATAATATAACCCAAATATATATATTTGGGTACAATTAACGTTATAAAGAATTAATGCAATGTAAAATTTTATGCCTAGGTATCTAGCCTAGGTATTCGGCATAAAGAATTTTATTGCGATTATACTCTACCTTTTTTTCTACCTACCTAATAAGAATAGTAGTAAGGTAGGTATCTTGCATTATGGATGTCAGCAAAATGTCAGATAAATAATTTATAGGTACTTCTATAGGTATACGGGTATACCTAGTATTCCCGTAAATTACATAAAAACCTGGCGGCCATTTTTTTAATCAAAAAACGAAAAACAAATGTATTTCTCATATTTTTTATTTCCTAGACCCTATCTTATTGAAAATAATAATTAAATCATTAAGCGGATGACGTTAACGTGGATATTAATGTAACAATGTTCTTTGTATTTTCAATTTGGGGGATAGTTCCCACAATGAGAGTAAATGATTAATTTACTTCTTCGATTAATAAACCATTTATACCGACTCGTTTACTGGCAGTATTATGATAAGATAATACAGATTTATAAACAAAGCTTATGCCGTCATTTCGCACAAACTCGTCGCTCTCGCTCTCGCTCTCGCTATTCGCCAAAAGTTTTGCCCATCGGCGAACACCGGGAATGTAGGGAGCCGGTCTCGTGTGCTCCCGTCAATGCCGTTGTTTGACAAAAGTTTTGTTTCTCGGCAAAAACGATGAATGGCAACCAACTAGTATTAACCTCACCGAGTGGTGCGG
The DNA here is from genome assembly GCA_943789525.1 of Agriphila geniculea. Lineage (NCBI taxonomy): Eukaryota > Metazoa > Arthropoda > Insecta > Lepidoptera > Crambidae > Agriphila > Agriphila geniculea. Next base: position 22,526,514 of record OX038878.1, read on the forward strand.
GGTGGCCAAGCGAGTTTAAATCGGGAGTGTCCTTCTCTACTTGTATTTTCATATGATTATTTTTTTTTAATATAATTTTTACCACTTTCGAAGAATTTGTGACAAATTTTATACTTACGTCTACAATTCACATACAATATTTTGATTAGGATATTCAAATTCATGAAAATATAAACTTATGAACGATAATCTTAACTAATTTAATTAAAATTAACTATATTTTAATGTTTAAATCAATTTTGTAGATCAATTTTGTAACAAAAAATAAATGCCCAGATAAATGCCCAGTGGGCGGGAATTTATGGGCGTTTATTGGGAATATTCCCAATCTGCCAAAAATGCCCGGCATTTTCCCCATCAGTACTTTCGAGTGTAGGCATTTTCTATGTCTATGAGTGTAGGCGACGGCTACACGCGTGGTAAATACTGTGATCCATCGTAAATTCTAACCATGGAAAGTAATGTTTACAGAATGTTCAATATTTTACTTTCGATTGTTAAAATTTACTCTATGGCGATGGATCACGATATTTACCACGCGTGTAGCCGTCGCCATACTCGCCATTCCAAATTGGCATGATTTGGATCCAATGAGCGGTTTTCAAAACGCAGTTTAAGAATAAAAGTAGTACATAAAAAAAAAAACTAGATGTCGTTGAACTAAGTAGGTAGCTTTTTATAAGTAAAATATGAAATGTTAATTACTTTTTTATTTAATACGTTTGTTGAGTATGCGGTTTGTTGCGTTGTGGGTTGGTTGTCCGTTGGCGTGTTACGAAAAACTTTTCTATGACCCAATATGATCATTAGTGGAAAATAATATTTAAAAAATCTACCTAGTTGGAGTAGCGCCATCTATCGACATAAGATTATACTAAAATTCTCTGCTGTCAGAAAACCCATTGAATGGGGAAGGCAACTGTCAAAATGGCGCTGCGTACCTACGCTTGTTCCACGAGAGCTATGAAAACAAAGGACTTTTATTTAAACAAAACGGTTTTTTTAGCCTTATAATGATTAAATTCTGTGTGGGTCAGAGACGTCTCTAGCTCATGTAGCGCCCGGGTGAAATCATTACTCTAGCGCCCTCTAGGGCGTGCTGAGCAGCGCCGCGCGCCGGCTCAAGTAAACTTGGCACCCTAGGCAAAAGACTAGAACGCCCTATAACTACGACTACCTACGCTGAGCTAGTCAGATTAAAAAGAGTTCTTTTGAGAGCCAAATTTAAGTCTAACTCTTCCCCGCACTTGGTTTTTGCAGTTTCTTTAAAGATGCCTTTATATTAATGAGCGGTTTTCAATGATAGATTAAAAAAAAAAGGAAACTATGAGTAGATGACGTTGTGCAAAAGTATGATGTCAATGTCAACTTGTCAACCCTGACATGACATGTCCAAAAAATCTATCTATCTTGTCCGAAGAAATAATACTGCTTAACAAAACACCTGCAGATCAATAAATTCAGCCGTTTCAGCCATCTTTTCTAAAAATCACAAATAAAAACCACAAATTAACTTACGTGACTGAATCGGACCGGCACCCTGATTATCTAAAAAGAAACTATTTAGCGACCGGTTTCATTCCACATACATTGCTACTTTTCTTTGGTATGTTTTTTTTTAATCCAAAAAGAAGTAGCAATGGATCACTATCATCTGTGAACTGCAACCGGTCGCTAGGTGGTTTCTACTTAGATAATCAGCCCGCCGGCGTCAGCGCGCTGTAAGCGTGCTTCGGAACGCCACCCTAGAATTTTTCGTTAGTTTTTTTGATACTCTCTAGTTTTGACATCATACTTTTCGATAGCGTCATCTAGTGAGGAAATTGGAACTATTTTTTTTTCTTAAAAAAGCGCTCATTATACTCATTGCTTGCATAGAAGTCTAGTCGCTCTGGGCCGTGCGCCGATTTAACTTTGCCCCATGCTTAGTTTTTTGTAAAATTACACAAGTGGGCAATTTCCTGAAATATACCTCTAAACTTACTTCTTGTTCGCACGCCGCGCGATTCGGACCGCTTAGTTTTTACCCGACTACGGCGAAGCCAAAACGGAGGGTATATGATTTTTTGTAAAATTACACAAGTGGGCAGTTTCCTGGAATATACCTTTATACTCACTTCTTGTGTAGAAGTCTAGTCGCGGCGTGCGAAGCTAAGCTCTTAAAATCTAGTTTAAATACCTATCCTCTCTGTCTGCCATAATTAGGGCTTCCATCCCGGGATTCGAGAGTCTCGATTTCCCGAGAGTCTCGAAGGATATTTGGTCCCGAGAGTTTTAGTTTCCAGTCTCGGGATTTTCGAGACTTATTCAAACGCTAGGTAAATTACATACATTTCATATAAAGTTGCGTGTTGCGCGTGTTAATAAGTATGTAGTAACATTATCACAGAATAACTAATAGTACACATTATAACGTGTCAATTAAAATACAAACAGAATAAACGAACGTGACAATTTTAAAATAAACAACAAACAAACAAGCACAATACGATCTTTCATCTAAGATCTCAATTTTTGTTTTCATCGTCTTTCAGTTTAATCCTATTCTGAGATATTTTCATGAAAGATAAAGGAAGTGTACTGAACCATAAGCTCCTGTCGTATCCAGAAGCAAACGACCTCCTCAGTCGCCTTCGCCGAAACCGGTCCACTGGAGATCTTCTAGCATACTTACACCATTTGAAAATGGAGCGTAGCCATTCGAGAGGAATGGAGAGGCGCTCGCCGTTACTCTTGATATCTCGAAGGCTTTCGACAGGGTGTGGCATGATAGCCTTATTGCAAGCTTTCTTCATACGGACTTCCCACCGGTTTATGTGTCTGGATATCGGACTTCGAGAGGGATCGGTCGATTCAAGTTGTCATTGATGGCTGCTCGTCCAACCAGTTGGCTATCAATGCCGGAGTCCCCGAGGGATTGGTCTCCCAGGGGTGGACTGAACAGGAACACCTGGTGCATATTAATGACCTGCTAATATCCAGTATTTTGGTATACGCAGATGACAGCACCGTTGCAAAGAGCTACATATCTGATGCTCGAGCCAGTGCAAAGCAAACCCAGTGTCTTAGGAAGGCGATGGTCAGACACATAAACACGAACCTGTCACTGCAGGCAGGCTTCGAATAGGGCGATGCCAGTCAGGTCAGGCAGATTCAATCCATCAAAAATCCAGGTGTGTCTGTTCTCTGCCAAAGGGAGTAGTTTCGACCTGAGTCACTTTCCGAGGTGTAACCGTGCCGATTACTGAACGACTAGACCTTCTCGGCATATCATTGACTCTAACACTCAATTTTGGCTCTTTCATCGAGAATAAAATACAATTGGCATCTAAAATGCTTAGCATTTTGGCAAAGTTGAGAAAGTACTTTACTTCACACCGGAACAGCTGCTCATTCTATACCTAGCGAAAGTTCGATCGTGCATGGAGTACTGCTCTCATCTTTGGGATGGTTCCGCCAAATACGAGCTCCAGGCGCTTGAATCCTTTGAGCGGAGGGCCAGGAAGCTCATCAGTAACGATAATCTTTTCTGTAATAAGCTCAGAATTCTCGAGCATAGACGCAAGGTCGCAATGTTTTTTATCGGGTACATTTCGGCGAGTGTGAATTCCGCATCTCCTTTCTTCCATCGGACAACCAGAGGTACGATTCAGCATTTTGTTTCAAATTTTATCATCCGTACCGCCAGAGAGTGGAACTCTTTGCCTAAGTCTTGTGTTTTCCGACAGGTACAATCTGGAGGCCTTCAAGTCGCGTGATTAGGTATCTTTTAGGCAAGCGCGTTCCATTGTAAGCGCTTGCCTATCTATCATACAAAAACGCGTCACATCATCATTTCGAGAGTCTCGAAATTTCGAGAGTCCCGAGAGTCAGCCATATAGTCTCGTCTCGATCCCGAGATTGTGAAATAGGTCCGAGAGTGGAAGCCCTAGCCATAATTCGATGCGGAGCAAGGTAAGAAAGCTTGCATAGATTCGAAAAATAAATGATTAAGTATCTACGTGGTACGTACTGACCTGCAAAAAAAAACACGTGGCTTCAGACTGTGTGAATGTGCCCGCACCTTTATGCTAAACTTGGTCTACGCATTTATTCAAAGGGTAAGCGGGAACTCTATTTAGCACAACTAATAAAAGAACTATATCGGGCTAACTTACATTGCAATCGTAAATATCGTAACTACCATACATTTCACATTTAGGGGTTATTTGTTGTTTAGAGCTATATTACATCCATGTGTATCCAATCCACGCCTTGCAATGCAACGCCGCAACGCGATGCCACTTCACGCGACGCAACGAAAAGTATATTGTCTGACAGGCCATGGCCATACCATACACGACGATTTACAACTTATATTATTGGTTGGACGCGCTGAGATCATGGCCCACGTGTGTTCAATGTAGTTCCCGCTATTTTATATTTTCTTAATTTCTAAAGAAACAAAAGAGTTGTGGTTTATCCAGCATCGTTTAATATAATTTATAGTGACATTTCTGCCCTTTGAAGATTAAGGTTGTTTATGTATATGTAGGTAGGTACTAAATAAAAATAATATACCAACTAGAAAAAAATAGTTGTGGCGGGAATCGATCGAATCGAATCCGCGACCCCGAGTTTTTGCTAGTATATTATTTAGTAAGTTTTGTATAAAAATAGCATTGTGAATGCTAAACTGTACACAACAAAAAACTGTATATGTAAAAAGGTGCGGCAACATTTGTCTGACGCCACGCGCTAACACGCCGTCAAATGACATTGGTTTTCATAGTAAATGTATGCACAAGGATCACACTTATGTTATAACACGTCCATATAAATACGACGTGTTAACACGTGACGTCAGGCAAATGTGCCCGCACCTAACGGCTCAGCCACGGACAGCGCGGCAGGAGGCGAGGCAGGCGGCGCGGCAAGCGAATTCAATAAGCTCGTCGTCACGACCGCGCAGTGGTTACCGAATTCGCTTGCCGCGCCGCCTGCCTCGCCTCCGGCCGCGCTGTCCGTGGCCGGACCCGTAAGTGCTATGCGGGCAGTACACACGGATCATCCGTATGCGGAAAAAAGGAATCAACTATTTATTGCGTTTAGTAGCGCACGGTCTGCGGACCGTCCGGCGGGTCTATCGGCTAAAAACACTGTAATTTGATAGATGGATGTGATACATTGCTGCTTTTCTTTCGTAAATTTTTATTTGTGCCAAAATGAAGCATTAATGTATCACATCCATCTGTCAAATACAGTTAACATGAACTTCCATGTTTTTAGCCGATAGACCCGCTGCTGGTCCGTTATCCGGACGGAAACCATCTGTCGAGGCCGTCTGTGCCGTGCGTGCTCCATCCAGCCATCTAATCGAAACGTTTAGTGATCGTTCACACGAGTGATTTTTTCAATGCGTGATATTTTTCCCGCTAACGACGTTCTATGGGAAAAGGTACTTTATGGCCTAGGCCAGAGGTCGCTAAATGGCGGACCGCGGTCCGCATTTTGTGCGGATCGCGAGAACACAGGAGCTTACAAAAAATACCTACTTTAAGTACATAATAATTAGATTTCAGTAATAAATATTATTTTCTATAAAATGCTGTGCTGTCCGCGATGGTTATTTCTTAAAACGGACCCCGAATGAAACTAATCGGTGACCTGTGGCCTAGGCCATAAGTTAACTTTTCCCGTGTAATGTCGTTATCGTCCGCGCGAACCCACAGCTGAGAAGTAATGTGTGACGTTCCACGGGAAAAGGAACGGTAAAAAAAAAAAATCGCGCGTTAAAATATCGCTCGTGCAAACGATGTACGGTCCGGCCACAGCCCGCCGCAGCGGGTGGCTCGGCAAGCGAATTCAATAATCACTACACGCTATCTCTATGGCGGCCTCTTAGCTCGTCGTTACGCGGGCTGATTATCTAATTAGAAACCACCTAGCGACCGGTTGCAGTTCATAGATGATAGTGATCCATTGCTACTTCTTTTTGGATTAAAAAAACATACCAAAGAAAAGTAGCAATGTATGTAGAATGAAACCGGTCGCTAAATAGTTTCTTTTTAGATAATCAGGGTGCTGATCACGCGGTAATTACCGAATTCGCTTGCCGCGCCGCCCGTTGCGGTGGGCTATGGCCGGGCCGATAAAGTTTACATTAAAATGCGGCGAAGACGCGGCACACGGGTTTTGATTCTATTGCCAATACAATACAATCTATTATCGGTCAACAGCAGAGGGCGTCCGTACAGTTCGTCCGTGGAGCACTAAATGGTCGATTGACTGATGCTCCGCATACGGACGTTCTCTCATCTCTGCTGACTGTCCATGTTCACTAAATACAGCCAGTGTGATTGATTATCAGAACATTTTAGATGAAGCTCGGAATTCACCAAAACAGAGATAATTATGTGTGTAATGGAGAAGAGAAGAGATGTTTTTCAGCTAGGGTGTTTCTATACTTTCTGCTGGCCACTGCTCGCCCACATCACAAATTGGTCACACAGCTCACATTCACGGCTAAATATGAAACATCTTTTCTGCTCTCCGCTCAACTGTCTCCACTAAAAGTTTTGGACAAAAAAGTTAAATTTACACAAAAAAACATATTAAGTTTCAGAAACATACAAAAATATGACCTACCTACTATTTTTACATTTCATACAAAGGTTCTACACCTAATATTTCTAGTCCGCATTTGACTACTATTCGAGCTGAATGGAAAACTAGCAATCTCTGAGCAGCCAAACTAGGCTCCATATTCTTTATCTTTAACTCATTGAACATTCTGTTGACATGTCTTGCAAGTCTGAAAAGATAATTCACTATAATGCAAGCTTCAGATTCAATTAAAGCTCGGTGCAAAACACTTTCAAATTTAGCCAATTCTGCTACAACATCACCAATAACTTCTTCAGTTAAATGCTTTGGCTCACAAACATCTGGTATAGTTGAACCACAGTTTTGTTCTAAACTCCAAAGTCTACAATGCAGATATTGTAACTTGATTCCACTGTCTCCCTCACTTTGTAAGGCTTTGTCCCATTCAAATACATAATCTTTGTGTCTCCTTTGTTTTAAATCGTTGATGATTACTGCAGTAGTACCTAATGTTTCACAAGTCCGATTGTTGACTGCAGAACTTCGAGTGTCTGAAATAATATCATGGGTTATTTGGTGGCTTACTAAACTTTGGACTTGAAGATTCAGAAACAAACTATTAGTAAAGTTTTGGTAAAGTTAAAATACTTTTCTATAGTTTGGACAACAATATGATAAAGTTCATATTTACTTTTGGACTGTTGTTGTTTCTCATACATTTTCTTTTTAGCTTCATCTAATATATCATTCAAGAATACTACATTTCCAGTTCGAGTGCTCATACCCTTGACCCTCCCAAATTTTATGTGCTCACATCTTTCACTACAAGTATTGTTGATCCTTTTCATTATTTCAAAAAGAGTTCCAAAGTGATCAGTTTGTGCATTGTCAACCACATACAACATTTTGTCAAATTTGTATTTCTCATACCTGTCCAATAATGCTGCTATGTCACGAGATAGATATAATGTAGAATGGTCACTTTTGAGAACTGTGACGTCTCTGTTTTTTACTTTAACAATTTTTTTCCCTGTAACATCAGTTTCTATTATGTTTTGTTCTTCTAATGACGCCATCAAGTTTTTTATAGCACCACCGTTATAATCTGACTCCCAATGATAATCATCAAATTGTATTCCTAATCTTTTGTAAACTTTTTCTAGTTCTTTGACTGTTAATTCTCTAATCTTCTTCCAGTTTCCTAAATCTGTGTTACCTTGTTCAATATCAGAAAAGTATTTCCTAGCTTCATTGAGTACACTTTCATCTGACATTGATAGTTTATTTGCATAAACATAAACGTCATACAGGTTCTTGATAGGGTCATTTTTTAAGCTATCAACATCAATATTTTTCTTTTGCAACCCATATTGAAGTATGCCAAATTGTGTACCCCAATCACCCAAGTAATTAATCTTTGTAACTTTATTATTGAAATATTTATTGATGTTAGATATAAAGTTGCCAATTATTGTTGAACGTAGGTGGCCAGCATGGAATGGCTTCGCTATATTAGGAGAACTAAAGTCTATAACTATGTTTTTTGGATAACTGTCAACATTTAGTTCTGGTGGGGGTTTGAGAATATTCTGTATAAAAGTTTCTCTATCTATATTCGCTTCCAACACCTGTATTTTGCTTCCAGATTTGATGTTCCTTATATCATTTTTCTGTTGATAACTCTTATCAGACAATTGGACGAAAAACTTATTTTCATTATGCTTATATGACACAGCAACGTTACTTAAATTATTGACTGTTGTTTTTGTATCATTATAATGTGGGCATACCTGTAAAACAAATATTTTCAAGTAATTGAATACTATCACAGATAAACAGAATTCTGGAGCTTGTGCAATTCTGGCTCCACTCCACTAATAGTGCAACAAATATCGTGCCTATTTTATTACTAATAACAATACTACATATTTAATAAATCTTTTTATTAGTACTGACAAATTTTGAGGTTATGATATAGGTAATAATAAATAATATCTGCTTAATGTACCTTACCTTAGTTATAAGATTTTTTAAACGTAAACTCATTTTGTCTATCTGAAAGCAGTGTTAAATTAATTTTCTTTTATGTTTCTACTTTTTAACTGATAAAACAAAATAAGCAATAACATTTTTTGGATCACAGATTAAAAACGAATTTAAGACTTTGACATTGGGTGAATTTCAGTAGGTCAATCGCTAGGTCATCGGTTTTTTAAAGGGTCGTTCACCCAAGTGATTTTTTTAACGCACGATATTTTTACCGCTGACGACGTTTCACGGGAAAAGGTACCTTATGGCCAGTAGGGTGATTGTCTAACTTTGTTACAATCAACTTTGACAGAAATTGCAGTGACATTGCTGCTTTAGTAAGAACCAATGTGACAACTATCTTACTTAAAGCAGCAATGCAACTGCGATTTCAATCGAGAATTGTTAGCAACAGCTTTAGACAATCAGCCCACAGGTCAGACAGGTATCTTTTTCCGTGGAACGTCGTCACATGACTTCTCAGCTAAGTGTTCGCACGGACGATGACGACGTTCCACGGGAAAAGGTACCATGGGCAACAGCGTCGCTTGACCACTCTAAAGGTTGAAATCGCTTGCAAGCCGCGCCATTACATCTACTAGAGTAGAACTATGTTTTATAATTATTAGGAACCATAATTCTACCCCAATAACAATAATGGTAAATAAATGTAGTTATACTAATCTTTTATGAAATAGACCCCTGAGTAAATACTGATGGATCACAGTATTTACCACGCGTGTAGCCGTCGCCTTAAGGTGGAAATTTACTATTGATATTCCGTCCATGCTATTGTGATGTGTTGTGTCGTGTCGCGACAGCAGCCATTTGGCTTCTGTCATCGGTTTCATACAGCTTGACCATAAAGAGTTGACAAAAATTGAGGGCGCCACTTTCTATGTAAATAAGTCAAAATCACGAATAATTTGGCAACACTGACTATATTTTGTACTGAAAAATTTTAGTTCCATTTTATTTAATTTCAACTCTTTATGGCCAAGCTGTACATATAGTACTGTAGTAGGTAATGTGTTTCTAGCCATACTAAATGTATGAAACCGATACGCTTCTGTCGCGATACGACACAACAACACAACATAATAGTATATTTCTACCTTTAGTCTTCGGCGGGTTAAAAATATTGCGCGTTGAAAAAATCGCTCGTGTGAACTAGCGATGCGCGACTCCGAATGATTTTACTTTTCGACTAATTCGTAACTACTAATGTGGTTAGGGTTACCATATCTCAGGATTTGTCCTGAGATCTCAGGATTTTTGGACTCTTCTCAGGATTGCGGCCGGAATTTGCAAATCTTAGGAAATCTCAGGATTTTTATAATTTTCAATAAAATACAGTGTATTCTTAAAGATTTTTCATTAATAAACTTATTTCTACATCCCATTCTCAAACTTCTACAAATCTCAGGATTTTTAAAGGGAAATCGGGCCTTTTCTCCGGACTTTTCATTTTTTCATCTGGTAACCCTAAATGTGGTTATTCGAATGGCAAATTAGTAGTATCCTAATCTCTATGTTCGGATAATAACTACTAATTAGTAACTACTAATGTCAAAATGTACAGCGATCCCGACCAAACCCGAGTCGAACCGAATCATACCGAATTACCGAACGAATATATCGACTGCATTTTCTAACTACTAACGCCAAAATGTATCGAGGCGCGACGATTTCGACCAAGCCCGAGTAGAGTCGAACTGAATGTATCGACTGACGTGACGTATCGTGCGTTCGTCGACTCCAGTCGAATAATCTACGCGCCAGTCGACTTAGTCGAATGATTCGGGGAGTCGAATGATTAGGGTTTCGTTCAGAGGCTTAGAGTGCCGGTTGTTGGTTGTTTTTTAACTCACTCTAATCTAAGGTTAGGAACGACCAAGAACTTTAAATGTCAATGTCAATACAAAGTCTTCATTTTCCACTTGGAATAGAAATAATTTAAACTTTCCTTAATACAAAATCAAATAAAAACTGTTTTTTTGCGAAGCTACCATGATTTATTTGAAAATTAGACACAAAAACATCAAAATATAAAATAATGTCAAATGACATTGACAGTTTTTCTATAGACAAACGTCAGAGCGTTTAACAACCATCATTTTTGATGGTTGTTTGGTTGCAACGCTCTGACGTTTGGAACGGGAAAGTTGTTACAACCGAACGTCACGCTCTAATGTTTGGAACGGCGTTAGAGCGTTTGGTTGCACTCGGAGCGTAGGTTCGGAACGACCCCTTGTATTAGTATTATTCGAAGTCGCGCATCGCTAGTGTGAACAACCCACGGACGTCAGGGTTGCGTTCAGAGGCTTAGAGTGCGGTTGTTTAGTTGTTTTTTAACTTACTCTAAGGTTAGGAACGACTAAGAACTTTAAATGTCAATGTTGTAAAGAGACTATATACTATAGATAGCTCTTTAGTTCTCTATTGTATATCTATGGTAGTAACCATGGCAAATTACTTGTTGATAGATTTTTCTATCTTTGACAACTGGTGATCTTTTCGCATATTCAAATACTTCTTAAACACTTGTTAATATTTAGTTTAACTACAAATAAACAACAATTCACTAAGTCAAATCTGTTTATTATTGCCACATAGTGATTCTTCAACTGTAAAAAGTTAATATGGTAGCAGAGCGTATACAAACAAAAATCAAGCGAATCAAGTGAAACGTTCTTTGTGCTATTACAAACATGCCGAGGACATACCACATAGATCCACTTGAAAAAGATAACTACGACACATGGGCAATCCAAGCAGAAGCAATATTAGTGAAAAACAATTTATGGAAGTATGTCACTATTCCTCTAGCCCCAAACGCGAGTGCTGAAGCCGTTGAGGGTGACAGACAGGCGAAATTAGAGCTAATCCTTATAATCGCCCCCTCACAGCTAAAGGAAATTAAAAAGTGCACTTCTGCAAAGGCTCTTTGGGATAAACTTAAAGAAATTTATGCAAGCAAAGGTCCCGCACGTAAAGCATCCCTTCTCAAGCAACTAATTCTTACAAAACTAGAAGGAAACGATGTGCGTGCACACTTAAACAAGTTGATGGACACAGTTGACAAACTGGCGGATATGGATGTAAACATAAACGAGGATCTGTTGACGATAATGATGTTATATAGCCTATCCTCAGAATACGAAAATTTTCGTGTTGCCATAGAGTCACGCGACATCCTGCCGAAACCAGAAGAACTTAAAATTAAAATTATAGAAGAGAGTGAAGCTCGACATCACAATGATGAACAGTACGATCCTGGTCAGCAAACCCAAGAAGAAAACGCACTCTATACTTTTTGTAAGGTCTGCAAGAAAACTGGAAGAAATATATTTCAGAAAAAGACACACAAAATATGCTCAAAATGCTGGAAGAAAAACAAAGAGAGGAAGTCCAACAAATCTCTCACTCCAACAACTAACTATGCTGAAGAGTGTCTTCTTACCTTGAACAGGAATAATCAAAACGATTGGGTACTTGATAGCGGTTGCACATCTCACATGACACATCAACGTGAATACTTCAAAGACATGAAGTCAGTGTCAAGAAAACTCAACTTTGCATCAGAAGATCATTCTGCTGATATCAAAGGAGAAGGCAGAGTTACTTTGAATTTGAAAAACAAATTACAAAGAATACATCTAGAAGACTCACTATTTGTACCCGCACTCTCTGTTAACTTACTCTCAGTGTCTAGTATGACCAATCACGGTGCCACAGTGAAGTTTGATAAAGACAAAGCAGTCATACGCAATAAAACAAGAAAATTGCTGATGACAGCAGAAAAATCAAATGGCCTCTACTACGTTAGATCGCCAAACATTGAAAGAAGCTTTACAGCAACGTCTGCAACAAGTTCTACAAACACAATACAAGACTGGCACAGGAAGCTTGGACATATGAACGACAAAGACCTCCACACAGCTCTCAACAGTGAGACGTTAATTGGATTAAACTTTAATAAAAATGAGACTTTGTCAGATTGCGAAACCTGCATTCAATCAAAACTAACTCGAGTGCCAAGCCCTCCTAAACGAACTACACCCAGAACTACTGAACGTCTAGAGATTGTACACAGTGACGTATGTGGTCCAATTAGTACACCATCTCAGGGAAAAAACAAATACTTTGTAACTTTTATTGACGATTACAGTAGGTACGGACGGGTCTATTTTTTGAAGAACAAATCAGAAGTCCTTGATAAGTTCAAAGAGTATAAACAAGAAATGGAAAACTTTACAGGCAACAAAATCAAACATTTGCAAACGGACAACGGTACGGAATACATCAACGGGAAATTCCAAGCCTATCTAAGAGAACACGGAATTGCGCGAAGACTGACCGCACCTTATACCCCACACCAAAATGGTATCGCTGAACGGAAGAATCGAACATTATTGGAGAAAGCCAGAGCTATGCTTATTGACGCAAATGCACCAATGCAATTATGGGCAGAAGCAATCTGCACAGCAAACTACCTGTCCAATAGAAGTGTGAACAGTGCTATTGAAAACAAAACACCATTCGAGAAATGGGTGTTAAGAAAGCCCTGTGTTTCTCATCTCCATCCTTTTGGATCCAAAACGTTCATACTGAATAAAGGGCCCAGAGGTCATAAATTTGGCTCCAAAGCTATACCAGGACTGTTTGTTGGATACTCTGATACCAGCAAAGCCTACAGGGTCTTCGTTCCGTCCAAACGCAAAACATTTATTTCCAAAGATGTAAAAGTTGTAAAAGCAAACTATTACTCAAACTCTACTCAAGAAGATCCAATGACTTATAAACAAGCCTTGGACTCACCTAACAGAGAACTAAGTGGAAAGATTGGCTTAAAGAGAATTTAAAAATTCTTAAAAGTTCGGAGGGTGTAAAGAGACTATATACTATAGATAGCTCTTTAGTTCTCTATTGTATATCTATGGTAGTAACCATGGCAAATTACTTGTTGATAGATTTTTCTATCTTTGACAACTGGTGATCTTTTCGCATATTCAAATACTTCTTAAACACTTGTTAATATTTAGTTTAACTACAAATAAACAACAATTCACTAAGTCAAATCTGTTTATTATTGCCACATAGTGATTCTTCAACTGTAAAAAGTTAATAAATGTCAATAGAAAGTCTTCATTTTCCATGTGGAATACGAATAATTTAAACTTTCCTTTATCAAAAATCAAATAAAAACTGTTTTTTTGCGAAACTACCATGATTTATTTAAAAATTAGACACAAAAACATCAAAATACAAAGTAATGTCAAATGACATTGACATTTGTTCTATAGACAAACGTCAGAGCTACTGATGGGGAAAATGCCGGGCATTTTTGGCAGATTGGGAATATTCCCAATAAACGCCCATAAATTCCCGCCCACTGGGCATTTATCTGGGCATTTATTTTTTGTTACAAAATTGATCTACAAAATTGATTTAAACATTAAAATATAGTTAATTTTAATTAAATTAGTTAAGATTATCGTTCATAAGTTTATATTTTCATGAATTTGAATATCCTAATCAAAATATTGTATGTGAATTGTAGACGTAAGTATAAAATTTGTCACAAATTCTTCGAAAGTGGTAAAAATTATATTAAAAAAAAATAATCATATGAAAATACAAGTAGAGAAGGACACTCCCGATTTAAACTCGCTTGGCCACCCCGCACCACTCGGTGAGGTTAATACTAGTTGGTTGCCATTCATCGTTTTTGCCGAGAAACAAAACTTTTGTCAAACAACGGCATTGACGGGAGCACACGAGACCGGCTCCCTACATTCCCGGTGTTCGCCGATGGGCAAAACTTTTGGCGAATAGCGAGAGCGAGAGCGAGAGCGACGAGTTTGTGCGAAATGACGGCATAAGCTTTGTTTATAAATCTGTATTATCTTATCATAATACTGCCAGTAAACGAGTCGGTATAAATGGTTTATTAATCGAAGAAGTAAATTAATCATTTACTCTCATTGTGGGAACTATCCCCCAAATTGAAAATACAAAGAACATTGTTACATTAATATCCACGTTAACGTCATCCGCTTAATGATTTAATTATTATTTTCAATAAGATAGGGTCTAGGAAATAAAAAATATGAGAAATACATTTGTTTTTCGTTTTTTGATTAAAAAAATGGCCGCCAGGTTTTTATGTAATTTACGGGAATACTAGGTATACCCGTATACCTATAGAAGTACCTATAAATTATTTATCTGACATTTTGCTGACATCCATAATGCAAGATACCTACCTTACTACTATTCTTATTAGGTAGGTAGAAAAAAAGGTAGAGTATAATCGCAATAAAATTCTTTATGCCGAATACCTAGGCTAGATACCTAGGCATAAAATTTTACATTGCATTAATTCTTTATAACGTTAATTGTACCCAAATATATATATTTGGGTTATATTATTATTATATACATTATTATTAAATCACCAATACGCACATCAATTTTAATAAAAAACGTCTTTTGAAGTCGGGTGGGGCTGGAGGACAACTTTTTTTAATTCCAAAAGCCCCACCCGACTTCATTAGACGTTTTTTATTAAAATTGATGTGCATATTGGTGATTTGAATATTATTTATTGCTTTTTAGTGCTTTTTAATTTTGAAGCTGTTTTTGATTGTATTTTTAGGTTTTTGAAGGCAGTTTTTCTTTTTTAAAAAAAGGTTTTTTTTTCAACTTTTTTGTGGTATGTAATCGTGTAATATTCTTTAACTTTATGTTTTTAAAATGCCCATAACTAAATTTTCCAAAGGAGTTCTGTTATGCCTTCTTAGTCCAAGTCTAGTCCAGCACGCGTAGCATGACCAACATCGAGATAAGATTCGACTCACAGAACAATGGCTTGTCTACACCGAAATGTCACTTTTGTCGGGTTGAGATCGAGATACTCATGCTCGCATTTACAACTAGTAGACTCGTATTGTTCTTTGTCGTGGCCTAATGTCAAAAGTCGACAAACACGAGCTTTTCTCTTCAACTGACATTAATTTGACAGTTGAATCAGAGAAACTTGTCTACCACCCTTTGAGTAGTCGAGAAGGTCGAGAGAGAGTTCACAGACTAATAAGAAGATTCAAAATAGTTATCTGCGTATTTTATTTTATATGAATCTAAATTTCGCAATAAAAATAAATCTTAATTGTCCGTGCTTATATTTTATTCCTTAAAAACTTAAAATTAAAATTATTTTCATACGTTGATTTCAATATTTCGTCATTTTACACAGACTACTAAATTAACAATTTCGTTAGTAGTCTGTGTTATCTTTTCAAAATACTCTCAATAAAAGAAAGGCAAATGAATTTATATCCATACAGCTATATTTAATTAGTTTTAAGAGTTTAGCGTTGTGAAATCTATAGAAAGGAACGGTGCTTTATGAGAAATAAAGTAATTATTTTCTACTGGCAATATTATTCTTCTCGAGCTCGAGAGAGCTTGTCTACGGAAGAGAACGCTTTCTTGAGTGCCTCTTTATCTTACAACTTATAAAAAAAATGAGAATCATGTTTAAACTAAATTATTTCGGATAATTTTAGATAATTTTGACGTGTATTGGTGTTGAAATAAAAAGATTACCTTTAAAATTAACTTTTTTTATTAAAAGACATTAAAAGGTTTCGAAATTCTGAGAACGAGTCCCACCTGTCTGTCAAACTGTGCTCAGCAATCGAGAAGGTCGAGACGACAAGTCTTCGTAGACAAGAGTCCCCTTTTGCTCATGCTACGCGTGCTGAACGTAGCAAATCTCAAGCCTACCATTATCTCTATCACAATTAGAGGTGGTTAATATAGCATCTAGCGCCATATTATAGCGCGCTATCTGTACATAGCGCACATAGCGTGCTATGTAAGTAGACGCTATGGCGCTATTAATATCGCGCGTGGCAACAAGTAGCGTCGTCGTTGGCCGGACGGGAGCGCGGGCATTCGTTATAGTTAAAAAATATCGCGTTACGCGCGTTTCTCTCGCAACACGCTAGGTACGAGTATAATATCGCGCGCGACCTTCTATTGTGTTAGTTCGATTAGGACTTTTATGACACAACTAGTCAATTAGTTCGTATTATGTAAAAACTATTTAGCTAAGCATAGTTGAACGAGAAATATGGTAAAAACAACCGAATTTCAAAGATCAATAAGGTCGAAAATCGCTTGCACCTGTTTTTTTAACTAGAAAACATTGTCTAGTGGTCACTAGTT
Source organism: Agriphila geniculea (assembly GCA_943789525.1). Taxonomy (NCBI): domain Eukaryota; kingdom Metazoa; phylum Arthropoda; class Insecta; order Lepidoptera; family Crambidae; genus Agriphila; species Agriphila geniculea. The sequence continues at coordinate 22,543,362 of OX038878.1, forward strand.
AAAAAAATGAATGCAAGCGATTTTCGACCTTATTGACATTTACCAAAATCACGGTCTTTAATGAAACATCAGAATTAGTAAACAAGAATACGGCAAAAAACAACCGAATAGCAAACGTCAATAAGGTCGAAAATCGCCTGCACCTGTTTTTTTTTAACTAGAAAACATTGTCTAGTAATCACAAGTTAGAAAAATGAGTGCAAGCGATTTTCGACCTTATTGACATTTATCAAAATCACGATTTTTAATGAAACATCAAAATTAGTAAACGAGAATACGGCAAAAAAACAAGCGAATTGCAAACGTCAATAAGGTCTAAAATCGCTTGCACCTGTTTTTTTAACTAGGAAACATTGTCTAGGGATCACAAGGTAGAAAAATGAGTGCAAGCGATTTTCGACCTTATTACGAAACTTATTTTCGAACTTTAGACAGTTCTAAGCCCGAAAAGTATAAGATAAAGTTCATTAGTTTACATTACTGCTTTATTTTATTTAAGACTAAAATGTAACGTATTAATAAATAACGTTTTTGTAAAGCGCGCGATCTGTCTAACGAACGACGTGTGAAGTAACGTGTTACGAAATCTAACGTGCTGCATCTAACGCGCCAGCCAGCCGCCCGCATGCTACCTGATAAATAGCGCGTTATAACATAGCATATTTAATAGCGCGCTAGAAATCAATAGCATATAGTCTGTAGCGTGCTGTTGCTTTATAGGCGTTATGAACAACTCTAATCACAATACATTATCCTATTTGAGTTTGAGGAGTTCCATTGGAAATCTTCGAGGTCCAAGGTTCAATGTCAATGAAATTAAAAGAACTACAATTAAGGCATCCCTTTTCCAACATAAAAAAACAGTTAATTCGGTTCATAAATAACAAAGTCGTCAAGGTAGTTAATGCAAAATCATAGTATTTTCAGGATTACTTGAAAACTACTGACCCATCTGAAAAAAATTTTAATGGAACCATCTCACAAGAAAACTCAATCAAACAAAATAAAAATCATGAAAACCTATCCATAAATGACGAAGATATTTATTTTGAAGCTATATTTGTTAGGTCATATTTTTTTTGCGCTGAATACGAGTATAGTACTTTTTTGAGCGGAGTTTGATCCAAAACCCGGATTTTAATAGTGCGGGTTTTACCCGGACTTCAATCAGAACTCCACTCGGACGCTCCCCGGACGCCCTCCAAACTAGAACAAATCCGGGGCAACTGGGACGGATGGCAGCCCTACCGACACGGAATAGATAGAAGGCGAATATAAGCGAGTTTTTAAAAATGTTGATTCTATTTACCTTTGTTTGCTTAGACTTATCAGTAAAATATATACCCAAAAATCAAATTATAATAAATATTTGTTAAATAACTAATATTTCGTTTTATTTCCTTAAAACTTTTTAATTTATTCGTTGTTGAACAGTGGTTGAACAATCAATTTTTTCTGCCCACAGATTGGACATTTATTTGGGCATAAAAGATTTATGCCCAATGTGCCTGGGTTTTTTCCCAATTTTCCCGCCCGGGCAGAAACACTTTCCCATCTCTAGTCAGAGCGTTTTACAACCACCTTTTTTGATGGTTGTTTGGTTGCAACGCTCTGACGTTTGGAACGGGAAAGTTGTAACAACCGAACGTCACGCTCTAATGTTTGGAACGGCGTTAGAGCTTCCGGTTGCACTCGGAGCGTACGTTCGGAACGCAAGAACAACCCAGCCGGTTGGTTGCTTGGCAACAGCCAACAACAAATCACTTCACTGACCACTGTCAAAAAAATCAAAAAATCCAATCAAAATAAATTCAATCAAACTATGATGCTGTTGAATAAAATTGAAAATATTTATTTGAAAAAAAGTCACTGCTGAGAATTGAATGAGATCTAAATTTTTATAGTTGAGTGTTATAGTTTTTTGCGTCTCTCTCGGAATGTACTGTTTACTAAAACCGATAATATGACTACTCCAAAAGTAAGTAAAACCAATAATAATTGTCTATCTATTTTAGTTTTTACGGTGGGAGAGTCAGGTTCTACTTTTATAATGGTAAATCAATTTGATTTGCGTTTTATTTTACTATTTAAATATATCTATCAACAAGGGCATAGCCAGGATGGCATATGAGGGGGGGCAGACAAAGAAATTCCTAGATTATATAGAGATCACACCTGTATGTAATCACTTCTCAAACGGGAAACGTTTGCCTCTCTGCCCATACCTAGTTATGCCCAAATCTATCAAGTATAAAAGTAAGATCACTATTAATGTTCAGGAATACATTTTAACCACATCTTTGTAGTTACTGTACACTATTGACCAACCCCATGGCCTCGGAGAGCTGTACTTTGTATGGCAGAAGGGGGAATCCCGGTCCCTTCTTGCCACCACCGGCACAGACGCAACAGTCGCAATTTATGATCGATCCGGACAACTCTTGGAAAGAATGAAGCTTCAGGGGTAACTTATTTTTACTTATAATTCCCTTCTGTTTACCCTCTACTTCAATGATTTATTTAAGCTGTTATTTATACAGCAATGGACAGGCAGGTAAAAGTGCAGATGAAAGACTAACCACTGTTTCAACTCAGTAACATGTTTGAACTGTTATTCTTTTTATGCACAACAGAATAGTGCTTGGTCTTCACCTCACCTGATTTAAAGTGACAGTAGGGTCGAAGGTGGTTGCTCTACACCTGTAATCCTCATCACTGATAGGGTTACCATATCTCAGGATTTGTCCGGAGATCTCAGGATTTTTGGACTTTGCTCAGGATTGCGGCCGGATTTTGAAAATCTGAGGAAATCTCAGGATTTTTAGAATTCTCAATAAAATTCAGTACATTTAATAGAAGGATAAATAAGCTAAATAATAAGCCCCCCCCCCCGTACGTTATTCTCAAGCTGCTACAAATCTCAGGATTTTTCAATGGCTACCAGGCCTTTTCTCCGGACTTTTGATTTTTTCATCTGGTAACCCTAATCACTGAGGAACTGCCGGAACACAACATTTTTTAAATTGATGTTATGGCGTCAGACTTAGGTAAGACGGTGGTAGCTAGCCAGGGGGACTTGAAATAAGCCTTACCACCAACCAAACCAAGTACAAATTGTACCCCTTCTTGGAATCAAACCCAGGACCCCTGCGTCTTACACGGGTGGGGAACCACTAGACCACAGAGGCAGTTAAAACTGTTTGACTGTCTGTTCACTATATCGTCACATATGATAATAAATAAAATACTATGTTTTGTTATAAAAAAGTTTATTTCCTAGGCTCTGTGCAGGCATGGAGTGGGACAACGACGGTGATTACTTAGCTGTGATTACTCCAAATAGCAATGCTGTTTTACTATGGGAGTGCCATGCTAATAAGCGGATGAGTATCGAGACGGGCCTACGAGAACCTCCTTCCTGTCTAGCCTGGGCATTCGGAGAACCTCTTTTAGCTATTGGAACACAGAAAGGCAACTTGGCACTATATAATCATCACACGTCTAAGTAAGTACTTAAGTACAACTTTTTAGTTTATTATGCCTGTTATCATGGTGTCAGAAGGAAAAGAAAATTTTACAGCAACTGCTATACTTAATGGAAATTATCAGCTCAGAGCAAATATGGATGTTTATTTATTTATTATGTTTGTTTTTAGACGAATTCCTATAATCGGAAAACATACAAAGAAAATAACATGTGCAGCCTGGAATAAGGACAGCATTTTAGTTCTCGCTTCTGAGGACAAAAGTTTATCCATCAATAACTCAGATGGCGACACATTGCGTGTCATATCTCTGCGAGATACACCAAACGATCTGCAGTTTTCAGAAATGAAAACCGATGAGCGGGTAGCTGGAGAAAATACGGTACTTACTTTCTGCCATTTAGATCTGTTAACTTTTTGTATATAAGGTCCTTCTTAAATAGTGCACAAAATTTTAAGGGGTCAATGTACTCATGCATACAAATAACTTTTACTATGGTACCAACATTGAAATCGCGAAAAAAAAATCAGCTGTTCCATAGAAAAATTAAAATCGAATAGATCAAAATTTATGGAACAGCTGATTTTTTTTTCGCGATTTCAATGTTGGTACCATAGTAAAAGTTGTTTTTATGCATGAGTTCATTGACCCCTTAAATTTTTGTGCACTATTTAAGAAGGACCTTATCTATTTTCTTAATGTTATTTTTAATTTCCAGATAAGTCTCATAGTAGGCAAACGAACATTATACCTATACAACCTTTTAAATCCTGAAAACCCAATAGAACTGGCATTCCAACAGCGCTATGGTTCAATAGTATCTTACAAGTGGTACGGTGATGGTTACATTTTGATTGGGTTCAGTGCCGGGTTTATTATAGCGATATCTACTCACATCAAGGAGGTCGGAGAAGAATTGTTTCAAGTAAAGAATCACAAGGATAATCTTACAGACATCGCTATTTACAATGGTCAAGCTGCGTCCTGCGGTGATGGGCAGTAAGTACTTGTTCTAGCACAGATTAAATAATAGTTACTATGTGGTCTATTCCTAGGTTGGCTAGGATTATTCTTTTAATTTACATGTTATTCTATGTCGTAAAAATGAGTAAACATTCACTTTTAGTACAAGTAAGGAGGTAGGGAGGTGAGTGTTGCTCGGGGGGTGATTGTTGCTTCTTTACGTAGGTACAGGTACATACAATGCAATTGAATTGACAATAAACAGTGATCTGCTGCAGGTTCACTCGAGAATGTATAGCAAAGAGAACATTTTACAGATCTACGTCGTTTTGTAGCGCAAGCATTCTTAAGTTGGTAACTTCTGTTGTACATTGTTAAATTAATCGCGTTGTACAGTATGCTCAAAATAACTTGGCGGCTCTGAACTTCGCGCGGAACGCTGCGCAGTAGACGAATACAGGCGTGCGCGGGGACGATGAGCGGGCGGAAGTACTCGGAACTATGAAACTCGACATGTACCCTGCGCGAAATATCGTTTGTAGCACAGAATAGATATAAGTACTACCATACAGAAACGAAACTCTCCGCCCCGCCCTACAATCAATTACCTCACCCCACCGGCGGCGCCCACCGCCCGATTTCCGTGTGCCGATCCGTGTGCTCATTCAATAGCTCGCACACAGTTGCGCGTGTGCAAAAACGTCACTGTGTAGCGTCTGTGTAATAGGTAGTTGAAACGCGACGCTTGAATGGAGTGCCCGGGGTGTGCTCGTAGTTAACTTATAGTTAGTATTCCTCGTTCGTAGGTTGAAACTGATATCGGTGTGGAACAACGGGGAGGTGGTGGGCAGCGTGACGCCCTCCGGGGGGGCGGAGCGCGCGCGCTGGAGCGGTGACGGGCGGCTGCTGGCGGCGGGCGGGCGCGCGGCGCTGGGCGTGTTCGTGGCGCGCCTGCCGCCGCTGCACGCCGCGCACGCCACGCGCCTGCTCGCGCTCACCAGCCTCACCGAGGCCACCGTCTACCAGTGCATCGCGCTCGACGACCCGGAACAAGCTCGCTGTGAGTTTGCATCTAGCAAAGAAAATATACCAAATGATCGGTGATAGTGTTGCTTAAACTGAATAACTTTCTCCAAGGAACATGGTCGCTAAACGAAAGAAAAAAATTCATACTCCCATACAAAACGTACTGGTCAGCTGATTGACTTATTATGGAAAGGCGAAAAAAAAAATTTTTTTTTCAACATAAAAGAAAATAAATTGTTCAGTTTAAGCAACACTATCACCTGTTTAAGTATCATTAGATAATTTGGTACCACTTTATATCGGGTCATTTTGAACTTACCATCCAAATTTTAAGGATGTGTCCAGTCCATGAAACTAAACAACTTTCTCTAAGAAACATGTGTCAAATTTCGCCAAAAAATGTTGGTCATCCCATACTAAATTGTAAGTAGTTTAAATTGATCTCTTTGATTTGTATGGAAAGTCGATTTTTATTTTACATATTGACCATGTGTTCCTTAGAGAAAGATGTTCAGTTTCATGAACTGAACACATCCTCAAAATTTGGATGGTAAGTTCAAAATGACCCTGTATACACTACACGAAAAGAAGCGTCGCTTACGTATGTGTGTCGTAATAGTAGTTTATGAAACTGATGCATAATGAGGGGTATTAAAACATGAATGTGAGTTTAAAAACCGAGCCGTAGGCGAGGTTTTTAATAGTATCACACGAGTGTTTTAATACCTAGTTATGTACAGTTTCATACACTACTTTACCTACTCTCATACAATTTGTGATTGAACCTATAAAATAAAATATCAATAATAAAAAGAGTAAGTAGTTTCTCGACTTTGGTTAAGGTAGGTTACTTACCTAGGTAAAGTAAGACGTTTTTCCGTCGCCGCATCTAAAATGTCGGGGAGATTTTCTTCACACTCACTACTATCAGAGATTTTTAAGCGAAAGTAAAAATTAAAATTAAAAAATGGCGCGTATTCTATTAGAAAAAAGAATAATGAGATGAGTGAATTCCAGCAGACTAATCGTTACGCTAAGCCATCGATCACCAAAGAGTACATTTTAATCATGGAAAGTATATGGGAATATCATTGTTTTTTTTTAAATATCGCGGCACTGCCTTCTTCTTGGATTTGCCCTGTATCGTAATGAGAAAAAAAGTTATTTTATAGCATACTTTAGTATAGCGAAGGTATGTTATAAAATAACTTTTTAATTTTTTTTCGGTATTACGTATATAAAGTATGCCAATATAAATTCGTTTTGAAATTCATAATTCAAATTTTACGATATGAGAGTAGATAATAGTAGTTTATGAAACTGATGCATAATGAGGGGTATTAAAACATGAGTGTGAGTTTAAAAACCGAGCCGTAGGCGAGGTTTTTAATAGTATCACACGAGTGTTTTAATACCTAGTTATGTACAGTTTCATACACTACTTTATCTACTCTCATACAATTTGTGATTGAACCCTACAAAAATAATTTAACAATGATAAAAAGAGTAGGTAAGGTAGTATCTTGACTTTCTACGACTAGGTAGGTAGTAGGTACTTACCTAGGTCAAGTAAGACGTTTTTCCGACGCCGCATCTAAAATATCGGGTGGAGTCCACAACTCACTACTATCAGACATTTTTAAGCAAAAGTAAAAATTAAAATCAAAACATGGCGCGTATTCTATTAGAAAAAATAATAATGAAGTAGTGCATTCCAGCAGACTAATCGTTACGCTAAGTCATCGATCACCATAGAGTACATTTTAGTCATGGAAAGTATGTGGAAAAAACATTGTTTTTTTTTATATCGCGGCACTGCCTTCTTCTTGGATTTGCCCTGTATCGTAATGAGAAAAAAAGTTATTTTATAGCATACCTACTTCAGTTAGCGAAGGTATGTTATAAAATAACTTTTTAATTTTTTTTCGGTATTGCGTGTATAAAGTATGTCAATATAAATTCGCTTTGAAATTCATAATTCGAATTTTACGATATGAGAGTAGATAAAAGTGCGTTATGTGTGAGTGAAACGAGCGAGCGTGGGGGTGCCGCGGAGCCATCGGGGTGAGGAACCTGAACTAACTTGTCTCATAATGTACTATTTGCAGCGGAACCGACCGCTCTGGCGACGTACGCGCTGCCGATCGAGCCTCACCTGCTGGCGCTGGGCGCGGCGCACGTGTGCTGCGCGAGCGGCGCGCACGCGTGGTTCTACCCGCTGGCGGGCGGCACGGCCGTGCGCCGCCAGTACGCCGCGCCTGCTAGCTGTGTGCGCGTGTGCGCCGACTACGCCGCCGCGCTGTTCCAGGGCCGCGCCATGCTGCACACGGTACCACACAATAACTAATAGCACAAGTACAGAAGCAGCACTCCGCAAAGTCATTTAAATAAATAGCGACTTTTGCTCCGACACAATAAAGTGCAATTCAGGTCGCGCAGCGCTAATGGCATACAGTTGTATTCACTTAGTAGTTGCCTCTCTTTCTATCGCGTGCTCTTACCTTTCTGACGACGCAACGTTAGGGTTGTCTTCTTATAAATGAACTGCGTAGCATATTATCACAATGTGAAAAACGACTGTAAAATTGTTTATTGGTTTTTAGGGTTCCGTAGCCTAAATGGCAAAAAACGGAACCCTTATAGATTCGTCATGTCTGTCTGTCTGTCCGTATGTCACAGCCACTTTATTCCGAAAGTATTAAGACTACACAGTTGAAACTTAGTAGGTAGATGTATTCTGTTAACCGCTTAACGAATTTAATACAAAAATAAGAAAAATAAAAGATTAAGGGGGGGCTCCCCATACATGGAACTGAAACTGAAAATTTTTTTTTCTTCAAACCAACACGTGTTGGGTGTCTATAGATAGGTCTTTAAAAATGACATTGAAGTTCCTAAGACAACTTTTTCTCAAAGTTAACTGTTTGAAAGATATTCACCGCCAAAGTGGTAAAATGTGTGTCCCCCCCCCTTTAACTTTTGAAATAAGAGAGTGAAAAATCTAAAAAAAATATATGTTGTAGATCTTAATAAACACTTTCAACCAAAATTGGTTTGAATAAGATATAGTAATTAGTTTTTGAGATATAGCACATTTTCCAAAACCGCAAATATAACTTTGTCATTCATACCAACACTGTGAAAAACAAAGTTATTTTTGCAAACGAAAAATGATAGGTGGTATTAAATATGGTATGGTATAAGGTAACTACGGAACCCTATGGCGCGTGGCCCGACACGCACTTGGCCGGTTTTTTGATTTAGGCGTTCGTACATGGCACAGTAATGTCGATTCGACATTGTTACTGTTATAAAGAGACAATACCTACTTGGGCAGTAAGATGCCGCGCTTGTACGGCGGCGGGCGTGTGGCGGCCCTCTGCTCACTTGTGCCTCCGTAGGCACGGCTAGCGGTAGATACTTATCGCGCGACCGACGAGCGAATGAAGGAGGCCTGACGGTACGCGGCTCGGGTGGCACATCATGGCTTTTACGAAATTCGCCCTTAAACACGGTCAACTTTTAAGTATATCTAAAAAAGAAACGAGCGTATCTCTTCACTATTCTAGTCGAGTATGTACAGTTAAAAGTTTTAATATTTAACGATTGGTCAAGATATTGAGGTTTGTTTGTCATATAATTACACGCTAGTAATCAAAGAGACTATCTTATTTACCTACGTAAATAATGAAAAGAATAAATCTACGCACGTGTCTTGCTATTTTTGTGAGTTTGCCGATTAATCAATTTTTTTTACGATATTTTCAAACTATTCATTTTTAACTTTTAACTGCACGTTTATATTTAGAAACCTAGTCTGATATCCCCATTTAATTTTGAGATATACTTAAAAATTAACGGTGTATTATCTTAAATTGTTTTAATTTTTTTATTAGCTTTTTTTTATCAGTAACTGGACAAGCATTTGACCGCCATCTTGCTAAGTAAACAGAATGTGGTCTAAGATGTAGCATGCTTACCCAGGAAATGCCTATTCACTCTAACCTTAATAGAGGAGACCAGGGTTGTAACTATCGGGGAACACATGAGTAGGGTTTTCGGACCTGGGTACCCGGGTCGGGTATACAAGAGAATTTGGAACCGGGTAATAATTGATAAAAAACCCGGGTACCCGGGAATAATAATAGTAGATTGTACAACAAGTGCATAAAACGCATAATTTTTTTTATGTACGAGTTATACACTCTGCTTTTCACTTCGATTGAGAGGTATAAAAACAACAATAATTTAAAAATCTAAAGAAAAAAAATTATTTAATTTTAGTGACAAATGCTATATTTTTTCTTAATTTTTTGTGACAAAATATATATTTTTGGAATGTCCTCATCAAGGCCTTTCATTTGATACCCATATTCAAAAATTGAAAAAAATAAAATTGTTTTTTCTTAATTTTTTGTGACAAACTATCTATTTTTGGAATGTGCTCATCAAGGCCTTTCATTTGATACCCATATTCAAAAAATGAGAAAAAAAACTCTTTTTTTTATAAAAACAAATATAATTTTGGAATGTGCTCATCAAGGCCTTTCATTTGATACCCATATTCAAAAATTGAAAAAAAAATTTTTTTATAAAGGTCTTTCAATAAAATTGATACCCATTTTCAAAAATAAAAAAGTATTAAGTATAACACAACAAAAAATGAAGAAACAATGAAATAACAAGTTAATTTAATGAAGTTAAATTGCGTGTGTGGCTGTTTACCTGACGACCTTTGTCTTAAAGTCTGAGACTTAGACGAAGATTTTACTTTATGCACTAGAGCAGCGATTCTTAACCTCGGGTCGCGACCCAAATTCAGGTCGCGAGAGGTATTGGGTTGGGTCGCGGGCCCCCAAACGACTTTAAAAAGTAATAAAATTTTACGATTTTAATTGTGAATATTTTTATAATTTTTGATAGGTCCATCGATTTCATTACAGAAAGTATTCTCAAAATGATTACTCACTAAAGGCAACAACAACAAAGACTAAAGGCTGTCAGTGGCGTGCACTCCATCGAGGTCGAATCCTACTTACTATCGTAAATTCCCTTTTAGCGACAAAATCGTCATGGTGGCAACACATAATCACAATAACTTGGCAATATCTCGCCAAAATTTCATCGCTCGCTACCATGTGCCGTTTAAGATTTGGCCAATGTAAAATCGAGGGCGGCCCTAGGGCGGTGCAAGCGGTGCGACTGCACTGGGAGCCTTCGTGTGTGCACCGAGAACGCCTTACCACCAGTCGACTATCAATCGTACTATTGCCTGGTGACGAGCGACGACACAACGAATAAAAATGACTAAAATCGCAATGCGCGGCCATTTTTTAGTATAAACAAGCAAGATTAGTGGATGAAACTGACAAGACTCGCGCTGCGCGGCCATTTTTTTCTAAAAACAAGCGAGATTACAAGATTAGTAGATGAAACTGACTAAAAGTCGCGCTGCGCGGCCATTTTTTTTCTATAAACAAGCGAGATTACAAGATTAGTAGATGAAACTGACTAAAAATCGCGCTTCGCGGCCGTTTTTTACTAAAAACAAGCAAGGTTACAAGATTAGTAGATGAAAATTCCTAAAAAGAGCGCTGCCCGGCCATTTTTTTTCTATAGACAAGCGAGATTACAATATTAGAAGATGAAACTGACCAAAAATCGCGCTGCGCGGCCATTTTTTATTTACTATAAACAAGCAAGGTTACAAGATTTGAGATGAAACTGTCTAAAAATTGGCACCCGTAGAAATGTCGCCCAGGGCGCTGGCAGTGAGCGCGAACTTCACGTCTTCACTACTGAACCGATCATGAAATTTTGCATACATGTTGTCAGGGGTACAGAAAAGGGACATTCAGTTCCTGAGGGATAGCAAAAAACTGTCCACGCAGACAAGTCGCGGGTAGCCACTAGTAAAAAATAAATAACATGTCATTTTAGTAACTGTCACTGCAAAAGAAAAAAAATATTAGGATAAGGGTCGCGGACTTCAAATATATTTCTACTTTGGGTCGCCAGCCAAAAAGGTTAAGAACCACTGCACTAGAGCATAAAAAGCGATTTTATGCAGCCTATACCCAACATAAAGGCGAACTTTACGAGCATGAGAAGTGAAATAGTAGATTATACACCAAGGGGATAAAGCACTGTTTTATGTCACGGGCGCTACATTGAATCCTGAACATAACGAAGGACTCCAAATTTAACTCCCGAGCGCAGCGAGGGTGTTATAAGTTAATTCCCGAGCAAAGCGAGGGAATTAAGATTGAGTCCTGAGTGCAGTGAGGGATTCAAGCGCCCAAGAAAAAAACAGTTTTATCCCAGTGGTGTATACTCTACTTTTCTCACTTTATGCGAGACAAAAAAAAACCAGGCTTAGTAGATTGTTAGAATCTTCTAAAGCTAGTAGTACTTAGGGTTGCCAACTTTTTTTCCATCAAATATAGTATTTTCAAGATTTTTAGTGTAAAATATAGTAGATGGCGAAAAAATCCAAAAAAATATAGTAGGTAGCCGTTTTGTATGGAGAATTTTAAAGAAGTTGTATTTTTCGAACTTAAGTAAGTACTTACATTTTCATAGTTTAATTACAAAAATATTATTCAATTACTTATGTGTATATAATTAATAATGTTTTTGTTACTTTTGTTTAATTTTTTACTTGAAAAAATATAGTAGTTTTGCCTACTATATATTCTTTCAAAAAATATAGTAGGCGAGCCCTCAATATAGTAGGATACTATATTATATAGTAGGGTTGGCAACCCTAGTAGTACTACTAGCTACGGCTATAGCAACTTCTTTCAGCTGGCGTGGCCTACTCGATTTGACAAACAAATGAAGTTCGTCTCAGTGCGAATCTAGTGGGCCACGGCCTCGGTCTTCGAAAATCGAGTTGGCCGCGCCAGCCACATTATTGACCAGCGGGTTATAATATTACATTATAACCCGGCTAAAGCCAAGAGATATAATGTCTTGCTTTCGGTAAGGTTTACATGACATATAATTCGGCATTGTCGAGCATGTGGTGTGAAAAAAATATTTTTTACCATCGCCACTCGAAAAAGTGCGTTTAATTCAACGATAAGAGTGAATAAAACGCTGTTTTATTCACCGAGGGAATAAAAATAATTTGAATTTGGAACAAGCGCGCATCGTATGAATTATGTACAAAAAAAATAAAAGATGCTGAAAGTATGGAGCTATTCCATAGATAAAGCCTCCCGCCAATTTTATTTAGGTTCTTTTTAGTGTCTTATTTTTGGGTTATTTTTAAAAAAATATCCCGCCAAATTAATTAGGTTCTTTTTAGTGTCTTATCTTTGGGTTCTTTTCTATATAATAGAAGGAGATTAGATGTTCAGTCTTGCATTGCATCAGTCCATTCCATCAGTCTGGTACGATCTTCAGACTGTAAAAATTCAAAATCTGATGAAATGGACTGATGCCAGACCGATCATGTAATTTCCCTCTTAGCGTGGTTGTTTTATGTCATTAGAAAACTTCTAGTTTTACTATTTTCTAATGTTTAAATATTACTGATTACCTACCTAAATAATTAAAATGTAATAACTATAAATACTATCCCCCTTACTAATAAAGATTGTATAGCAGCTGCATAGTTACACAGTGTTTTGTCACTTTCTTTTTAATGTCAAATTCAAATAGTTTGAAAGAGAGTAACCATTGTGTAACTAAACATCTGCTATTCAATCTTTATTAGTAAGGGGGTTTAGGTAAAAGTACTGCTATTTGTTTTCTCGCAGTCAATGGTAAAAAGAAGAGTACACAACTCGTGAAAAAAAATTTTCATCTCGGTCCTTTGTATCTCTCGCTTCGCTCAGGATTCTACTTTTGAATCCCTCGCTACGCTCGGGATTCAACTCTAGAATCCTTCGCTGCTCTCGGGATCCAACTTAGTCCCTCGAACTAAATTTCCTCTTTTTTCACTTGTTGTATAATCTACTATTATTTTACTTTCTATAGCAGCATTCATAATTTAAATCTACTGTACAAAGCCCTATAATCGTTAAAACCCACTTTTACAGATAGGCTGTCCAATCATTCTCTTAATTCCTTGGCATTTTCAAAAGCTTATTTTATTAACAGGACAACATTTTCTGTCTGCCGCTGCTTCACACTCCGGTACGGTACTATCTTGGACAATTTGTTAGTTTTAAGTTATCTAATTTTTTTGTATTGCCTCAAGTGTTCTTGATATTGTTGTTGTGTGTTGTAGTGGTAGCTGAATAAATCTTATCTTATCTTATCTTATCTTACATGAATGATAATAAACCAATAACTTTTATTGTTCCTTTTCTATTTTACATTAAAAATAAGCCTTTATCACTGTCAAGATGTCTGCGCGATTTTTCTAAAGTATTTCTATAACCATCTGAGCAACTTTTTTAAAGAAATGCAAGTCAAAAATAGTCGAAATACGAGAATAACATAGTTTTTCCAGAGATTGGTCTTTTTATGTTATGTTTTTTCGACAGATATTTGCTGGGAGTACCTAGTTGTTTTTTCTTGGAAAATACACCGTCTAACTAATCGATTAAATTCCTTGAAGTGGGTTTGCTACCAATAAAACTATTTTTTTTGCCGTCGAAAAATTACAAAAATGCTTCCCCATACTAATACTTGATCTTAATAACTAATACAATGTTTAAGCTGTCTAAAGTAGGGTCAATTTAGTAGATCACATTTGACACTTCATCAAAATTTAACAACGTAACCTTCTAACGGCGGGCACACAATATTTATTTTATTAAAGGCACTTTTTTCAGTTAATAATAAGTAAATATTAATCGTTGTAAAAATCACAAAATAAAGCAAATTTACGATTTAGTTTGTCAAACTAAATCGTAAATTTGCTTAATTTTACTAGGGACTAACAGATGTCAGATGTGTCATGTGATCTAAACATTGCCCTAGTTTAGGTTACTTTACTTAGGAAAGACCCATATCTCTTTAGCAAAAATATCTTTATTTTCATTAGTGGAACACTCATTTATAGGTATTTTAAATTTTAAACGATTTAAATTCAACGGTGTGTATATTTAAATGAGCGAAACACATGAAAAATGTGAAGTTTTATTTGTATTTGAAAAAACCCGGGTACCCGGGTATTCCCGGGTATTGAAATAAATAATACCCGATACCCGGGTATGAAAAAAGGCCGGGTACCCGCAAACCCTACACATGAGCAGGCAGCGCATTCCATTCTTTAGCAGTTCGCATAAGAAATGTATTAGCAAAGCGCTACGGACCCTTGAAGTATCTGCAATGTGAAGGTGATATGCTAACCTGCATCTGGTACCCCGAAGGTGGAAAGTCGCTGGAGAAACAAGGTCGTGCAGTTCCCTCGCACACTCTCGCAAACAAGCAACTTTGCGACGGTGACTATAAAGCTTTGAAGTTCCGCCGTGGCCAATGTTGAGTTTCCGATGAGCCTCCTGGCACGGTATTTAAATCGTTTCTAGAAGTTCAAGCTGATACTTAGCAGAACCATCCCATAGGTGACAACAGTACTCCATGACCAGTCGAACGAAGTTTTAACCAATTTGTAAAATAATGTTTTTGTTACTTACCTACTTGTTCAGTATTGTACCTATTAAATGAGCAAATACCTAGAAAAAAATACAGTCTAAATTATTGGCGAGTATCATGAGCTCAAGTTGCCTAATCATGTATGTACAGGTATAAGTGTCGGTACGAGTGCGGTGAGAAAAATTTTAGGGGATTACTACGCATGTTTGCAATAGCCCCACACCACGTCCCCCGCCAATGAGACCCAAAAATTACTTCTGCGTATTAACTGTCACCTCTCAAGATCCGTGCCGAGGCCGGTAACATTGTAGGTACAAGATTGGAGTAGGGAGGGTTCCATCCACCCACTGTCATTCATTATACATTAGAATTTTTAATTTGTTTTAATTAAAATCGTTATTTCTGATACAGATAGATCCACCAGACCCCTCGCAGCCAGAGCGGGAAGCGATGATGTTCCCTGAGCCACACATGCAAGGTGCCAACATCGTCGACATACACCTCACCAGCGATTTCTTCATATTTGTTACTGATGTAAGTAATTTTTACCGACTTCAAAAGGAGGGAGGTACTCAATTCGACCAGTTTTTTTTTTTTTTTTTTTTTTTTTTTGTTTTTTGTATGTACACCGATTACTCGAAGACGGCTTGACCGATTGAAATGATTCAAACGTTATTACATTAGGTAAACTTCCAAGTTGGTCCCATTTTTTAAAATTTTGAAATCGGTTTAGTACTTTTCAAGTAATCTTGAAAAAAGTACGAAAATAGTATGATTTTGTGTGAACTACCTCGATGATCACTCGTATAACTTCTTTGTTTATGAACTGAATAAGATAATTATTTTTTTGTTGGAATAGGGATATCCACACATCTTAAGTGTAGTTCTTTAACCGACTTAAAAAAAGGAGGTTCTCAGTTTGACCCGCATGTATGTATGTTTCTCCGCGATTAACTCACGTTTGGCTGAGCCGATTTTTCTACCTAAATAATATACCTACACTACCTAATACAAAAGGTACCTACACTAAAAATAAAAAAATAAAAAATTGTTTAAAAAAACAAAAAACCGACTTCAAAAAACCTACCTCTAAAAAGCAAGAAATAATATTCGTAATAATAAAAACACGTCTATTGAAGTCGGGTGGGGCTTTTAGAATAAAAAAAGGAATTTGTACTCCATCCCCACCCGACTTCAATAGACGTGTTTTTATTATTACGAATATTATTTCTTGCTTTTTAGAGGTAGGTTTTTTGAAGTCGGTTTTTTGTTTTTTTAAACAATTTTTAATCTTTAAAAAACCCGCGGTTGTCTTTGAGAAAAAATAGTTTTAGGAACCTCAATGTAAATTTTTAAAGACCTATCTTTAGACACCCTGCAATAGGTTTGATATTTTTTTTTTTCAGTTTCAGTTGTATGTTACATGTATGGGGTGACCCCTAATCTTTTTTTATTTTTATTTTATATATTTTTATTTTTGTGTAAAATCGTAAAGTGGTTTAGTGAAAGTGAAAGTGAAATATTCTTTATTTAAATAAGCTCACAAAATAAGCATTTTTAAATCGTCAATTCTTTTACCCTACCACCCATTATGACGTCTTTTAGCTCACAAGAAAAATGGGCGCAAAAAACTTGTCAGCTTTATCAAATGGAACGATATTTTCAAATATGTATATCGTTTCCAGATTTTATATTAACAAAGATTACAAATAAAGAACATTATTTAATTAGATCATTACTTAATGAATTTCAAATTTCTTAATCAATTTACAGGGTTCAAGCTAAATTCAAAGTTTGAAGTTATTATTCAGTCTAGGCTGTTACAAGAAAAAAAAAACATACTATTCCATATGCGTTAAGATAGGTAGTCAGAAGCAGACCCATTCCCACTGGCAGCACCCGTTCACGAGCATGACGCATGTAGTGTAGTCAAATTAGGTGTTTTTTTTAATAAAGATTGGAATAAATTCTCCGGAGATCCAAAAACGTTTCTGATGGTTTTGTATAAGTGGAAAATCGAGTATAAAAAAAGAATTGCATTTACCACCCTTACGGAAGGGGGTGGAATTCAATGAAAACTGTTTATTGGTCATAACTATCCATAGAATACAGGTGTAGTCAACGTAATTTTATATGCGCTTTATTACACCTTAGTCTACATTATCACATTTCATTTATTTAAATCGGACCAACGTAGCATCAGAAAAAAATTAAGTACCCAAAAATGCGTTTTTGGTCATTGCGGCTTTGGGGAAAACTGTGTAGTTTTGTAAACTGGGGAAAGGGTTAGACATTTTGACCTAAATACATGATTGATTTTGCACCCTAGTGTGACATACGGAAATTAGGTTTTCACGTTTTTCTGCCGCTGTACTTCGGGGGAAATTTTGGTAGTTTGTAGAAATACGTGTTTTTACTTAGTTTTTGAAAGTACTCTTACGAAATTTCAACTCAAGTCGAAACGTCTTTTAATAAAAAAAACCATACAAAATAAGTCCCATTTCACCCCTTTAGGGTTAGAATCATGGCCACCGTGTTGGACTTCAAAATAAATACCGTTTTCGTAATCAACATCCCATGAAACCTCAATAATGACATCCATATCGATTTATGAAAAAAAGTATAAGTACTCGTAATTTTAATTTTTAAATAATGTTTGCATGCTATTGTTAATGGTTGAAGAGGCAGATCTTTTAAAGACCTCCAGTGTACCCTAATCAAATGCAAATAAATGTTATTTTATTCTATTCTATTCTTTGGGTTTATTTACCCCATCTTCACCTAAGGGGTTAATTATCGGAAAATCACAAAATACGTGTTTGCTTTTAAAAGTTGTTAGTTTTTAAAAGTACTCCTACGAAGTTTCACGTCAAAATGTATGTTGAACTTAAAAATAAATGTCAGTTTTGCAATCAACATCCGATAAAATCTCGATGACGACACCCATATCGACGTTGGGCTTTTTTGCCCATTTACCCCCTAAAGGGTTGAGTAACGTAGTACTCCTTCGAAGTTTCAAGTTGAAATGTGTATTTAATTTTTTATTTCCATACAAACTTTGTACCCCCATTTCAACCCTTTAGGGATGGAATTTCCAAAAATCCCTTCTTAGTGGGTGTTTATACTGTATCACTGTATAAAGTATCTATATACAAAATTTCAAGTCTCTAGGTTCAGTGGTTTGGGCTGGGCAATAGTCTGTCAGTCACCCCTTCAATTTTATATAAGAGATTAGTAGGGGGCTCCCCTCCCCCCCCCAAATTAGATGTCAACTACAGGACAGGATACATAATAGTACAAGTTCCGGCAAAGAGCATTATATATCTCTAGCACGGAAAGTTATTTATTTGGCGACAGAAACGCAATTTTGCAGACAGATCGTATAATCGGACAATAAATTTGCATTAATTTAATAATAAAAACTTGAAGACCGTTTTGTTAATTGATTAAAAAATATTTGCTGGGAACAAATATAGAATTAGGTGATACATAAATTGATGTATGACTAATATAAACTTGGTGATAAAAACCTAATCGTCGCCATAAAATTTTACGTTTTTCGGTAGCGATATGATTGCGTCGCTACAAAATGGCTAGTTTAGAACAGAAGTTACTCAAGAAGCATTTAGAGGGAGATGATGAGATGAGAGAGCTATTGTAACCGCCTCTGAGGTCTAGTGGTTCGCCCACCCGTGTAAGACAAAGGGGTCCCGGACGCGATTCCCAGGAGGGGGGCATTTGACTCGGTTTGGTCGGTGGTAAGACTTATTTCAAGTCCGCCTGGCTAGCAGCCATCATCTTATCTAAATCTGACGCTATAACAACAATTTAAAAATTGTTCCGGCAGTTAGAGGTAAGATAGTTCCTCAGTGATGAGGATTCCGGGTGTAGTGCGCTTCCACTTTCAGGAGAGGTGAAGGCCAAACACTATCCCGTTGTGCATAAAAAAATATGTTGTACGCAGCAAGGCCACATCGAGTACTTCGGCGTGGAAGAGTGGCGCACATCCGTCCGCTACAAGCACAGCAGCGGCATCGTCGGTGTTTACTGCGACATCGGCGGCGCGCGCGCGTGCGTGGCGGACGCGCGGCGGCGGCTGCACGTGTACTGCCCCGCCGCGGGCGAACTGTGCCCCGTGCCCCGCGCCCTAGCGCCCGGCACACTCAGGTGACATACTCTAGCCACATATAGTGTACTGCGACATCGGCGGCGCGCGCGCGTGTGTGGCGGACGCGCGGCGGCGGCTGCACATGTACTGCCCCGCCGCGGGCGAGCTGTGCCCCGTGCCCCGCGCCCTAGCGCCCGGCACACTCAGGTAACATACTCTAGCCACATATAGTGTACTGCGACATCGGCGGCGCGCGCGCGTGCGTGGCGGACGCGCGGCGGCGGCTGCACGTGTATTGCCCCGCCGCGGGCGAGCTGTGCCCCGTGCCCCGCGCCCTAGCGCCCGGCACACTCAGGTGACATACTCTAGCCACATATAGTGTACTGCGATATCGGCGGCGCGCGCGCGTGCGTGGCGGACGCGCGGCGGCGGCTGCACGTGTACTGCCCCGCCGCGGGCGAGCTGTGCCCCGTGCCCCGCGCCCTAGCGCCCGGCACACTCAGGTGACATACTCTAGCCACATATAGTGTACTGCGATATCGGCGGCGCGCGCGCGTGCGTGGCGGACGCGCGGCGGCGGCTGCACGTGTACTGCCCCGCCGCAGGCGAGCTGTGCCCCTTGCCCCGCGCCCTAGCGCCCGGCACACTCAGGTGACATACTCTAGCCACATATAGTGTACTATACATTTTTCTATGTCTCTCTGTTTTATGTGCTTTCGATTTGACTTGCTGGCATAGATATTATCTTTGTACCCAAACTGTGCTGTACCAAAATGGTGTCAAGTTGCGGTTTTGTACTGCTTCTCGACAATTTAGACCGCCCAGAGGCTCATTTTCAATCTATCGCATATTGGGACCAGACCACATTGGCAAAATAGCTATTAGCTTAGTGTTATCAAATATCATTGTCTGGGTTGCGAAACAGGAAGCTTCTGGGAGATATGCCACCCTGAACATGACCTCGGATCGCAAAAAATAAATCGATTGCATATTGATTAAAAGGTGAACAGGGTCGTACCTAGGTGGCATCATTACCTGAACAAGTTTTTTTGTGTTTTCATATCGATCAAATAAGGAACAAGCTCACAAGAGTATACAAGCTCACAACAATAATTTGTAAAACTTTAGTAGGTACTTGTTTATATGTAGCTTTAATTACTGTACTGGATGTAATACTTACCTAAAATTTTTAACATAACGTAGGCTAACATTTTTGTAATTATTAAAATATTTGGCTATATGTGGAAGCTTGTAATTGGCCTTCGATATTTATTTAAGTTAACCACTTTCTTTTTCAACCTAGCTGTTAGCTTCCCGAAGATTGTAAAAATAAAATAAATAAAAATAAAATAAGAGCAATTATATGTGAAATTTACTTACCTGCCCTGACCTCCTAGACGCTTCCTGAAGGCGACGCAAGACTATCTTCTTCTTATAATATATAAAATCGTAAACTGAATGACTGACTGACTGACTGATCTATCAACGCACAGCCCAAACCGCTGGACCTAGAGACTTGAAATTTTGCACACAGATACTTTATACAGTGTAGGCACCCACTAAGGAAGGATTTTTGAAAATTCTATCCCTAAGGGGATGAAATAAGGGATGAAAGTTTGTATGAAAGTCCCTCAGTTTTGAAGCTAGGATCTTCAAATTTTGTGTTTAGGCTGGCGATTGAAAATTAAAAAATACGGGTCTCGGCGTTTTTCAAAATTCTATCCCCGAAGGGGTCAAAAAGGGGGATGAAGTTGTGTAATGAAGAAAATCCTTTATTTTCGAAGTCAAAATTGCTGAATATATAATTTAGGCTTATGGATGGAAATCTAACGCAACGTATGTTGTTATTGTTAGTATTTCAACTCCTACGGGGATGAAATGGGGGTGAAAAGGGGTAAAAAAACCTAAAAATAGATATGGATGTCGTTATGAAGGTTTTCTGGGATGACGATTGCAAAAATGACATTTATTTTGAAGTCCAACACGGTGGACATGATTAGACCCCTCAAAGGGTGAAAATGGGGTTCAAATTTTGTATGGAAAAAAAATATTAAATGGATATTACAACTTTAAACTTCGTAGGAGCACGTCTAAAAATAAATAAGCAAACATACATTTTGTGATTTTAAAAATCAACCCCTTAGGGGGTAAATGGGGTGAGTAAACATAAAAAACCGATATGGATGTCGTTATTGGGGTTTTCTGGGATGAAGATTGCAAAAATGACATTTATTTTGAAGTCCAACACGGTGGACATGATTTAACCCCTCAAGGGGTGACAATGGGGTTCAAATTTTGTATGGAAAAAAATATTAAACGGCCATTACAACTTTAAACTTCGTAGGAGCACGTCTAAAGATAAATAAGCAAACATATATTTTGTGATTTTGAAAATCAACCCCTTAGGGGGTTAATGGGGTGAGTAAACATAAAAATCGATGTGGATGTCGTTCTTGAGGTTTTATGGGATGGTGATTGCGAAAATGAGATTTATTTTGAAGTCTGACAGGTGGACATGATTTAACTCCTAAAGGGGTGAAAATGGGGTTCCAATTTTGTATGGAAAAATAATATAAAATAGACATTAAAACTTTGAACTTCGTAGGAGCACATCTAAAAATAAATAGGCAAACATATATTTTGTGATTTTGAAAATCAACCGCTTAGGGGGTAAATGGGGTGAGTAAACATAAAAAATCGATATGGATGTCGTTCTTGAGGTTTTATGGGATGGTGATTGCGAAAATGAGATTTATTTTGAAGTCCAACACGGTGGACATGACTTAACCCCTAAAGGGGTGAAAATGAGGTTCAAATGTATGGAAAAAGAATATAAAATAGACATTACAACTTTAAAATTCGTAGGAGCATGTCTAAAAATAAATAGGCAAACACATATTTTGTTATTTTGAAAATCATCCCTTAGGCTGTAAATGGGGTAAGTAAACATGAAAATCGATGTGGATGTCGTTCTTGAGGTTTCCTGGGATGGTGATTGCGAAAATGATATTTATTTTAAAGTCCAACACGGTGGACATGACACACATCATGGACCTGGACCTGGACAGGACATGCACATCCAGGTAACGGGAACGGGAACAGGCACGGGCACGGGCACGGGAACAGGATCGGGAATAGGACGAGAACGGGACGGGAACGGAACGGGCCGGTACGGAAACGGAACGTGAAGGGAACGGGAATGAAACGGGAACGGAAAGGGAATGGAATGGGAACGGGAACGGAACGGGAAAGAAACGAGAATGGAACGGGAATGGAAATGGAAAGAGAAAGGGACAGGAACGGGACGGGAACGGTACCGGGAAAAGGAACGGAAGGAGTACGGGACGGGAACGGGACGCGAACGGAAACGAAACGGGAATGGAATGGGACGGAACGGAACGGGATCGAAACAGGAACGAAACGGGAACGAAATCGGAATGAAACGGGAACGATACAGGAACGGAACGGTAACGAGAACGGGACGGGAACGATAAAGGAACGGCACGTAAACGGGACGGGAACGGAGGGGAAAGGATCGGGAACGGAACAGAACGGGAATGATACGGGAACGGAACGGGACGAGAACGGGAACGGGAACCGGAACCGGAAACGTAAAAATGACTGATCAAATCATGGTTGAAGGTTCTCTAAGGATTTTCTCTAACATCCACGCGGACGAAGTCGCGGGCAGAAGCTAGTGGTTTTATATACGCCTAGGACCAATATGTAGTTGATTATATAGTGTGTGTACGAATATGTCTAACACACATCTCTCCTCATTTATAAACTCATCTCAGTACTCCAATAAATCAATTATTGATCGCAGTCAGACTTGTTATTTACATCCCGAACCGCCACATCGCAATTATTTTTTGGCAAAAAAGGCTCTATGTTTCTACCCATCGGTCGCGCGCATGCTTCCTGAAAACTAAACAAGTCGATGTCTAACATGTTTGTAATTATGCCACCTACAATCCTGTTCACCATTAATATAATTATTCAATCGATTAATTTTTTGCGATCGGAGATCATTGGAGCGGAGGTCATGTTCAGGGTGGCATACCTATCTCTGAGAAGCTCCCTACTTCGCAACTCAGACGATGATATTTGATAACACTAATGGCTATCTTGCCAATGTGGTCTGGTCCCAATATGCGATAGATTGAAACAGAGCCTCTGGGCCGGCAACGGTCTAATTAGAGTTACCGTAATTACCGTACCGTATACAGTGAACACACAATACAGAAACCAACGTAACCTTTTAACTTTTTTCCTCAGAGGTGTAATCTGGGACATCTGCCTCTCAGACCGCAACGTGTTCATAGTCCACCGCGACGAAGCGATCGAGACCTACTACTACGCCGCTAATTCCATCAACGGGTCGCACGTAGACTTTGTCGCTACGACCACAATACTGACCGACCAGATACCGCTCATACTGTTCTCCGGCGACGCCTACTGCTACGTTACGGGGGGCAGGTCAGTAGTTCATATTATATAGCTTTAAGGGGCCATAATAGGAAAACATGGTTTGCGCGGGCCATATTTTTATATAGAAAACGTAAAGTGGTAGCCACAAAAAAAACATACGAAAAGCTGAAGAGATTATCTAGTAGCTACAAGTATTAAATTGCATATAAACCTTACAGATAATTGTAAAAAAAAAACAGAATATCATCAAAAGCGCTTGTCGCTGGCCATATTTTTGGCGTAAATAATAGCGGAAACGTACTGAATTCTACATCAAAATACGAGGGCAGTTTGATATGTCCGTGACTTTAAGGTTGAATACAATATTTTTTCATAATTCAATTTTCCTGTCTTAATTTAGAACTCTTTGCTGAGCTTATGCTGTTGCGTTTTTTAAATTGGCGCGAAATTAAAAAAAATGGAAGGATTTATGCAAGTGAGGTCGGGATATTCTTTTATAACGGAGAAAAACGAATTTTGCGTATTGATAAAATACTACTTTTTACGTGGTAAAACCATTAAGCAGACGGAGGATAAACTGAAAAAATATTATGGGGACTCTGCTCCATCTCATGGAATGGTTCATAAGTGGTTTACTGAATTTCGTTGTGGTCGTACCACCACAACTGTCGCCGACGGCCCAGGAAGGCCGATTGAGGTCACCACTGAAGATATTGTTAGCAAATCCACGACATTGTTATGGCAGACCGTCAAGTGAAGATACGCGAGATAGCTGATGCTATTCACATCTCTACCGAACGAATTTTTCATATTTTGCTCGATATTCTCGGCATGAAAAACCTTTTTGCAAGATGGGTGCCGCGTTTGCTGACAGTCGGCCAAAAACGAACTCGTGTAACAACTTCTAAACAATGCTAGGTTTGTATAACCGCAATCCAAGTGATTTTTTTCGTCGGTACGTAACACTTGACGAAACGTGGGTCCACCATATACGCCAAAGACGAAGCAACAGTCAAAACAGTGGACTTCTACCGGTGAACGTGCCACGGAGAAGGCAAAAACTGTTTGTTCGGCTGGTAAAGAGATGGCCACTGTCTTTTGGGACAGCAAAGGTGTTATTTACATCGATTTTTTGGAGAAAGGCAAGACAATTACCGGAGCTTACCATGTTGCTTTGTTGGATAGATTCAATATAGAGCTGCTGAAGAAAGGACCGCACCTAGCAAAGAAAAAAGTTTTATTTCATCACGACAATGCTCCGGCCTACTCGTCGGCAACCGCAACATCAAAACTTGTGGAATTGCGATACGACCTATTGCCACACCCCCCGTTTTCACCAGATTTGGCCCGTGTGACTTTTTCCTCTTCCCAAACATGAAGAAATGGCTTGGTGGATAAAGATTTTCATCCAATGAAGAAGTGATAGCTAAAACAGGAGCCTATTTTTCAGGGTTTGATAAAAACTATTTTTTGGATGGGTTGAAGAAGTTGGAACATCGTTGGTCAAAGTGTATTGAGCTGAAAGGAGATTATGTAGAAAAATAAAACAAAATATTCTTTAAAAATTTTTTTCTTCTTCACAAAGTCACGGACTTATCAAACCACCCTCGTACACTTTAACGTACTGTGCAGTTGCTCCAATAACTTTTTTTCAAGAAAGATAATTGTGCTAAAGATATGATGAAAAAACAACGAAAAACATCGAAAAAGTGCAGAAGTGAGGTTATTTTCCATACTCTTTACACGTAAAGAAAAAGACAGCGACAAATGATTTCGCATAACGGAGCCAAATAAGACTTATAATAAGTCGCCAATTCCATCAACGGGCCGCACGTAGACTACGTCTCTACGACCGCAATACTGGCCGACCAGCTACCGCTCATACTGTTCTTCGGCGAACGCCTACTGCTACGCTACGGGGGGCAGGTCTGTAGTTCATATTAAATAACTTTAATAAAGGGTTTAAGAGTTATTTTTTTTTAAAGTCGAAGTTATTTTTTTAA
Source organism: Agriphila geniculea (assembly GCA_943789525.1). Lineage (NCBI taxonomy): Eukaryota > Metazoa > Arthropoda > Insecta > Lepidoptera > Crambidae > Agriphila > Agriphila geniculea. The sequence goes on from OX038878.1 coordinate 22,568,931, forward strand.
GCCATATCTCGTTACTCAATAACGTTTTTTTATTCCTTGTTTAATTTGAGGGGACTTTTACACATAGTACGTCAGTTCCATTATACCCAAAACTCTCTACAAAACCACTAAGTTAAAATTACGGTAAAGGTATCTATCAGTATTCCAACTTCATACAAACAGTCTAATGCGAGCCATACCTCCGCGCCTCGAGCTCGGTCTGCACTCGGTACACAAACAGTCGCGAATGCGCCGCAGTGACGAACGAAATAGATTGAAATACAAGTACTTACTTACAAAGCGCAGATTGTGCTGTTTTTAGGGTTCCGTACCCAAAAGGTAAAAACGGGACCCTATTACTAAGACCCCGCTGTCCGTCTTTCTGTCTGTCTGTCACCAGGCTGTATCTCATGAACCGTGATAGCTAGATAGTTGAAATTTTCATAGATGATGTATTTCTGTTGCCGCTATAACAACAAATACTAAAAACAGAATAAAATAAATATTAAAGGGGCTCCCATGCAACAAACGTGGTTTTTTGCCGTTTATTGGTACGGAACCCTTCGTTTGCGAGTCCGACTTGCACTTGGCCGGTTTTTTTATTATAATTAACAAATTAATCCACAGATAACATTTTTAAATACCTGGAAAGTCCGAAAATAAAATTAAGTATTCTTAAAATACTTTTATTTTATATTATATAGGTATTACGGTCAGAAAGATTAAAACCTAATTTGTTTCTCCCTTTAATATGTAGGTATTTCGCTTTTTTTAGTTTTTTGTTTTCAACATTAGTTTTGTTAACCTAGGTATTTTATTGCTAAGAAATTGATTTCTCGGAAGGTAGACCCTATAAAATGGATTCTAAAATATTACGTACTATCACAAAACTAGAAAGATAAGAAAGATAGAAAGATATATAATAAGAGTATAAATTAAAATACTGTAACCGGGCGGCCCTATCGCATGTTAATGTACTGCGCGGCTCCAGGTAATTTTTTCAAGGACACGGCTGAGTTACAATACTGCTAGGTATTATTACCGTGGTTTTAAATAATCAATAACAAGTGCTATTGTATTACAGTGTGACCAAAATATCTCTCGAATCGCACAACACCGCTGGTCTAGCGGACGCGGACGGCGATCGTCGCGTATCCAACCAGAAGGCGCACGTGGAGAAGTTGCTGCTGCTGCGGCGGTTCAGCGAGGCGTGGCTGTTCTGTGACGCTGTGGACGAGCCGCCACTATGGCGGGCGCTGGCTGAAGCTGCCGTGGCTGACCTCAATGTGGAGTTTGGTAAGGATACAGGTGCACGTTTAGAAGTTGTTGCTACTGCTGCGGTGGTTCAGCGAGGCGTGGCTGTTCTGTGACGCTTGGACGAGCCGCCACTGTGGCGGGCGCTGGCTGAAGCTGATGTGGCTGACCTCAATGTGGAGTTTGGTAAGGATACAGGTGCACGTTTAGAAGTTGTTGCTACTGCTGCGGTGGTTCAGCGAGGCGTGGCTGTTCTGTGACGCTTGGACGAGCCGCCACTGTGGCGGGCGCTGGCTGAAGCTGATGTGGCTGACCTCAATGTGGAGTTTGGTAAGGATACAGGTGCACGTTTAGAAGTTGTTGCTACTGCTGCGGTGGTTCAGCGAGGCGTGGCTGTTCTGTGACGCTGTGGACGAGCCGCCACTGTGGCGGGCGCTGGCTGAAGCTGCCGTGGCTGACCTCAATGTGGAGTTTGGTAAGTCGATACAGGCATACGTAAAGAAGTTGCTGCTGCGGCGGTTCAGCGAGGCGTGGCTGTTCTGTGACGCTGTGGACGAGCCGCCACTGTGGCGGGCGCTGGCTGAAGCTGCCGTGGCTGACCTCAATGTGGAGTTTGGTAAGTCGATACAGGCATACGTAAAGAAGTTGCTGCTGCGGCGGTTCAGCGAGGCGTGGCTGTTCTGTGACGCTGTGGACGAGCCGCCACTGTGGCGGGCGCTGGCTGAAGCTGCCGTGGCTGACCTCAATGTGGAGTTTGGTAAGTCGATACAGGCATACGTAAAGAAGTTGCTGCTGCGGCGGTTCAGCGAGGCGTGGCTGTTCTGTGACGCTGTGGACGAGCCGCCACTGTGGCGGGCGCTGGCTGAAGCTGCCGTGGCTGACCTCAATGTGGAGTTTGGTAAGTCGATACAGGCATACGTAAAGAAGTTGCTGCTGCGGCGGTTCAGCGAGGCGTGGCTGTTCTGTGACGCTGTGGACGAGCCGCCACTGTGGCGGGCGCTGGCTGAAGCTGCCGTGGCTGACCTCAATGTGGAGTTTGGTAAGTCGATACAGGCATACGTAAAGAAGTTGCTGCTGCGGCGGTTCAGCGAGGCGTGGCTGTTCTGTGACGCTGTGGACGAGCCGCCACTGTGGCGGGCGCTGGCTGAAGCTGATGTGGCTGACCTCAATGTGGAGTTTGGTAAGGATACAGGTGCACGTTTAGAAGTTGTTGCTACTGCTGCGGTGGTTCAGCGAGGCGTGGCTGTTCTGTGACGCTGTGGACGAGCCGCCACTGTGGCGGGCGCTGGCTGAAGCTGCCGTGGCTGACCTCAATGTGGAGTTTGGTAAGTCGATACAGGCATACGTAAAGAAGTTGCTGCTGCGGCGGTTCAGCGAGGCGTGGCTGTTCTGTGACGCTGTGGACGAGCCGCCACTGTGGCGGGCGCTGGCTGAAGCTGCCGTGGCTGACCTCAATGTGGAGTTTGGTAAGTCGATACAGGCATACGTAAAGAAGTTGCTGCTGCGGCGGTTCAGCGAGGCGTGGCTGTTCTGTGACGCTGTGGACGAGCCGCCACTGTGGCGGGCGCTGGCTGAAGCTGCCGTGGCTGACCTCAATGTGGAGTTTGGTAAGTCGATACAGGCATACGTAAAGAAGTTGCTGCTGCGGCGGTTCAGCGAGGCGTGGCTGTTCTGTGACGCTGTGGACGAGCCGCCACTGTGGCGGGCGCTGGCTGAAGCTGCCGTGGCTGACCTCAATGTGGAGTTTGGTAAGTCGATACAGGCATACGTAAAGAAGTTGCTGCTGCGGCGGTTCAGCGAGGCGTGGCTGTTCTGTGACGCTGTGGACGAGCCGCCACTGTGGCGGGCGCTGGCTGAAGCTGCCGTGGCTGACCTCAATGTGGAGTTTGGTAAGTCGATACAGGCATACGTAAAGAAGTTGCTGCTGCGGCGGTTCAGCGAGGCGTGGCTGTTCTGTGACGCTGTGGACGAGCCGCCACTGTGGCGGGCGCTGGCTGAAGCTGTCGTGGCTGACCTTAATGTGAAGTTCGGTAATATAGCATAATATGAGCGATCGAACTTAGTTTACATTGCTGCTGCTGCGGCGGCTCAGCGAGGAGTGGCTGTACTGCAGTCACATCTTTTTCTTTTCTTTCTTTTGTTAAGGCTCGGTTACGCTAGAATATGACACTGTCTTTTTGTTATTTTCATCATTATCACTATCACAATTTATCTTTCTTCTTAAAAGTAATTATTTTCTTAAAAGTAATACTGTAAGAATATTTTCTTTTCAAACGAACAATGTCCGTTTACCAGAAATACTTATCTTTATTTGTAAAGGTCAAAATGTGTTTTGTTGTAGCAATTCGTGTGTACACTCGTTTGAGCGACGTCGCTATGGTGTGGGCTTTGGAAGACGCTTCTCAAATAGAAGAACTGCCCATACTCTGGTTAGTATTGAGATATTTTATATCGCAGTTTAGATATATTTTATTCGATTTAGTTTTCTTTTACACTTTATGTTCAAGCCAACCGACGCCTCAATCATTCGTCCTAGCAATTTTGTTATTATTTTTTATATGTGGCAACACCGCGGAAAGCCCGCCCTGGGAATGTACCTTTTTCGGGTTCCGTACCCAAAGGGTAAAAACGGGACCCTATTACTAAGACTCCGCTGTCCGTCTGTCTGTCTGTCTGTCACCAGGCTGTATCTCATGAACCGTGATAGCTAGAAAGTTGACATTTTCACAGATGATGTATTTCTGTTGCCGCTATAACAACAAATACTAAAAATTAATATTTGAGGGGGGCTCCCACACAACAAACGTATTTTTTTTGCCGTTTTTTGGTACGGTACCCTTCGTGCTTGAGTCCAACTCGCACTTGGCCGGTTTTTTATTAAATGTGGCTGCTGCTGAGTAATTTTCATACAAGTTACATCTTTTATTTCCGTTCTCCAAGTTTTCCCTGAACACTTTGCACTCTGTAGTGATTTCTATTAATTCCGCACTGTAAAAAAAGGTTCTTTAATTCTTTCTTTTCATGATTGCAACCTTTGTAGACACACCTAACTACAGATTTTTAATAGGACAATAAAGTGTATGTGTGTGTGTGTGTTATAAGTAGAGATCGGATATTCGGATGCATATTTACCTAAATTTCAGATGGGTATTATGGAAAACACTTTTTATCAGATTTTACCACAGATTCTGGGTTTAACAAATTTTAGTGTATACTCCTGAGATGTGATAAAAAACCCCAATTTTACGAAAATTACAGTTGCACTTTTACAACTAAATATGGTTGCTTTTTTCCTATTTTTATTGTCAGTGATTTTTGACGGAGCAAACACAACCTTATTTTATTACGGTTTAACAAATGTCAAATTGAGCCTTTTAAACGTTTGGGAATTTTAAGTATTTCAAAAAACCGCCTCCATAATGTTAGCCAAAAATTTACTTTAGGTAAATATGCATCCGATTATTCGGATAATCGGATCGGTCTTTACAGGGTGAAATCGAAAAAAGTTGAACCCTTTTTGTGGCTTAGACTGTCAAACTTTGTCTATGGGACAAACTTAATCAAAGCCAAAAAATAATCAGCTGTTCCATACATATTGGTCGAGTAGATATTGACGTTTTCTAAGGAACAGACAGCTGACTATTTTTTTTGGCTCTGATTAAGTTGTTCCCATAAGCAAAGTTGTTTAGTTTGGCGATCTAAGCCACTCTACCACAGAATAACTAATAGTACAAGTAAAGAAGCAGCACGCCGCAAAGTCATTCAAATAAATAGAGACTTTTGCACCGCCACAATAAAGTGCAATTCAGGTCGCGCAGCTGTAATGGCCTACGGTTATATTCACCTAGTAGTTGCCTCTCTTTCTATCGCGTGCTCTTACCTTTTCTGACGACGCAACGTTAGGGTTGACTTCTTTTAAATGAACTGCGTAGCAAATATTATAATGTGAAAAACGACAATTGTTTATTGGTATTTTGATTTAGACATCCGTACACGGTACAATAATGTCGATTCGACGTTGCTATTATTATAAAGAGACAATACCTACGCAGGCAGTAAGGTTCCGCGCGACTACACAGGCGGGAGTTTGGAGACCCTCTGCTCACTTGTGCCCTCGTAGGCACGGCTAGCGGTAGGTGCTTATCGCGCGACCTTGAGCGAGTGAAGGAGGCCTGACTCTACAAAATTTGTCGACTGTAGTTAGTTATAGGGTTTACCATTGACTGTTTACTCTGCAGTGGGGTACTATGTGCATGCTTGGGCAAAGGAGACGCGGCAGCTCGCTGGTTGGAAAGCGGGGGCGGGGGCGATGGAGAGAAACCCCCGGGGGCGGGGGCGGGGGCGGCATTGTACGCCCTCGAGCTGTACGCTGCGAGGGGAGAATGGGCGCGCGCGTATGAGATCGCGGCGAGGTGCTGCCCGCAGAAAGCGCCCTATATACTGCTGCATAGGGCGCACCATTTGGAGCTCACGTATGTAAACATACATCTAGGATTTCAGATGGGGGTGATAGAGAAAAATCCCCTAAAGATGGGGGCGTCATTATACGCCATCAGTAAGAATTTGCGATAAAACATTGATTTGTCACAACCCTAACATAACCATAAATATTCTGTTACATTGGTTGGCAATATTGTGAATAAAACCGATTTGTAAATAACTTTGAATTGAAGACTACATTAATACTTATCTAGTTTGAATTTTATATTATTTGTTATTCATCTCCTTATTGTAATGTTAATATTCACAGTGCAGATTACCACGAGGCGCTCGCAAATTACGAAAAAAGTTTGATATCCGACGACATCGAAGACTCGAAAGTGAAAGAGCATAACGCCAAGTGCGAAGCGGGAATCGCGCGCATGTCCATTCGCTGCGGTGACGTCATGCGCGGCGTCACCGTCGCCATGAAACACGCGCATGACATCACTTTACTAAAAGACTGCGCACAACTTCTCGAAGAAGAGAAGCAATATAGCCACGCAGCTGCACTATACGATCATGCTGGCAACACTGAAAAAGCGGCTTCTTTGTATATAAAACTGAAGTCCTGGCTTAAAGTCGAAGCTTTACTACCCAAAATCAATTCCCCCAGCATCCACATACAGTACGCTAAAGCCAAAGAAGCCGAAGGCAGATACAGCGATGCTCTAAAATCTTACATGAAAGCACAGGACTTTGAGTCCGCTATACGTTTGAACTTAGATAAACTCGACGATATTGATGAGGCGGTGAATTTGGTCCAAGAAACGAAGTCCGTCCAAGGTGCAAAGATGGTTGCGAACTATTTCCAGAACAGCGATGATCCCACTTCTGCTATAAAATTTTTAGTGATGTCTTTATGTTATGATGAGGCGTTCCAATTAGCTAGGAAGAATGGTAAACTGCATTTGTATGGGGAGATTCTGATACAAACGTCACAAGCGAGGCCTGAAGACTTCAAAAGTTTGGCGTTGCACTTCGAAGGGGAAAAGAACCATTTGCTGGCTGGGAAATTTTATTTCCATGCGGGGGAGTATGGCAAGGCGATGTCGCATTTGTTGAAGAGTGGCGGCTCTGAGGAGGAGGAGAATGAAGCTATCGGTATCGCCATAGACGCCGCTGCGGCCAGTGACGACGAACGGCTCTCGAGAAGGTTGGTATTACTCGTACTGTCGACTATTTATGATGCTTTCAGCAATTTGATACTGTAATGCGTCGTCTTGATTGTTAAATAAAATAAAGCTTAACGGGCTTAGTTTGCGCACTCGAATGCTAAGGGCTGACGCACCCGTGTACACTATCTACTTTGCGTGATTCTTTTGGTGGGCTACAGTTATAGATCAGTCAATAAATGACCCAAAAGGGGGTGTAGATTGCATGAGAGGGGACCTAAGCGATTTCTCCTGAAATTTGTTCAGGGTACTTAGGAAGTAAACATACTAAAAGTCCTGACGTTTCGGAGGTGAGCCGGAGGGTGGAAGGGGGGGGGGGAGAAGGTATCACTTTTAGGTTTTTCGCCAATATCTCAAAAATGGTGCGTTGTGGCGAAAAATGTTCAATGATGAAATGAAAGCTTATAAACTTCTCTATAACTTTAGTTCTGTACACTTTGTTCGAATTTCTAACCGTTTTTGGGCTACTCGCTCAGGAAATGTGAAATTTTGGATGATGGGCAAGATGACCAAGGGAGTTGTTCTATACACTCTCTACCAACAAATGATATATCATTAGAAAGGCCTTTTTTTAGACCAATATTAACTGCAAACAAACTTTAAATCAATTGTTAGTATTTTTGGAGTTAAAGGTCAATTAGCTTCCGCACGCGTCTTCGTCCACGTGGACCCTAGGTAACCTTTGATCAGAATAAAAAGTACCCTATGTTTTAATTCAGATTATAAACTATATGTATGCTAAATTTAATCTAAATCCGTTCAGCCGTCCTTGAGTTATAAAATGTGAAAATTTAGATTATGGGCAAGAGCCCATAATCCAAATTTTCACATTTCCTGAGTGAGTATCCCCAAAAACGGTTAGAAATTCGAACAAAGTGTACAGAACTAAAGTTATAGAGAATTTTATAAGCTTTCATTTCATCATTGAACATTTTTCGCCACAACGCACCATTTTTGAGATATTGGCGAAAAACCTAAAAGTGGTACCTTCTCCCCCCCCCCCCCTCCACCCTCCGGCTCACCTCCGAAACGTCAGGACTTTTAGTATGTTTACTTCCCTGTTAGTAAGTACCCTGAACAAATTTCAGGAGAAATCGCTTAGGTCCCCTCTCATGCATTCTACAACTCCTTTATTGATTGGACTATTACCTACAGTTGATTTTACTGACTACTATATATATATATATATATATATATATATATATATATATATATATACTGCAAAGCCAGATGACGAAGCTGAAAACTGACGACGGACGCATCATCTCAGCGAAGCCTGAAATCCTTAGGGAGATCGAGAGTTTCTATGGGCAGTTATATTCCACGCAGACACCCGTTGAAAGCAAGGCTAAAGACCCCAGAGCCAAGCTTACCCGACACTATACCCAAGATATCCCGGACGTCAGCATGTACGAGATTAGTATGGCTCTCAAACAGCTGAAAAACAACAAGGCGGCGGGCGACGACGGAATCACTACAGAACTTCTGAGAGCGGGCGGTAAGCCGATACTTAAAGTCCTCCAGAAGCTTTTCAATTCCGTCATCGTCGAGGGCAGAACGCCGAAGACATGGAACATAAGTGAGGTGATTTTGTTCTTTAAAAAGGGTGACAAGTCCCTCTTAAAGAACTATAGACCCATCTCGCTTCTGAGTCATGTCTATAAGCTGTTTTCGAGAGTCCTTACGAACCGTCTCGCTCGCAAATTCGACGACTTCCAACCTCCCGAACAAGCCGGGTTCCGAAAAGGCTTTAGCACCATAGACCACATCCATACGCTGCGGCAGGTCATACAGAAGACCGAGGAGTATAATCTGCCACTTTGCTTGGCGTTCGTGGATTATGAGAAAGCCTTTGATTCGATTGAAACCTGGGCGGTGCTGCAGTCTCTCCAAAGGTGCCAAGTGGACTACAGGTATATCGAGGTGTTGAGGTATTTATACAAAAATGCCACCATGTCGGTCCGAGTACAGAACCAGAGAACAAATCCTATCCAACTGCAGCGAGGTGTGAGACAGGGAGATGTTATTTCTCCGAAACTGTTCACAGCTGCGTTGGAGGATATCTTTAAACTCTTAGACTGGAAAGGACTCGGCATCAACATTAATGGCCAATACCTAACACACCTTCGTTTTGCCGATGATATAGTTCTAATGGCTGAGACGTTGGAGGACCTGAACACAATGCTCGAAGATCTCCGTAGTGCTTCCCAAAGAGTGGGTCTTAAAATGAACATGGATAAGACGAAAATCATGTCGAATGCCCATGTTGTGCCCGCTCCAGTTCATGTTGGGAACACTGCACTTGAAGCTGTTGACCATTATATATACCTAGGACAGGCAGTCCAGTTGGGTAGGTCCAACTTTGAGAAGGAGATCTCTCGTCGAATCCAACTCGGATGGGCAGCATTCGGGAAGCTCCGAAAAATCTTCGTGTCCGATTTACCTCAGTGTCTCAAGACGAAAGTCTATGACCAGTGTGTGTTGCCAGTGATGACTTACGGCAGTGAAACGTGGTCGCTAACTATGGGTCTCATAAGGAGGCTCAAGGTCACCCAGCGTGCAATGGAGAGAGCCATGCTCGGCATTTCCCTGCGTGATCGAATCAGAAATGAGGAGATCCGCAGGCGAACTAAAGTAACCGACATCGCTCGAAGGATTGCTCAGCTAAAGTGGCAGTGGGCTGGACACATAGCGAGAAGAACCGATGGCCGTTGGGGCGGAAAGGTTCTGGAATGGCGACCGCGCACCGGACGACGCTCCGTGGGTAGGCCCCCGACAAGGTGGACCGACGATCTGGTGAAGATTGCCGGAAGCCACTGGATGTGGGAAGCGCAGGACCGATCGTCGTGGAAATCCTTGGGGGAGGCCTATACCCAGCAGTGGGTGTCGTGCGGCTGATATGATGATGATGATGATATATATACTCTTTATTGCACAAAACACAGTTAAACATACAAGTTACAAAAAAAGTGAGCAAAGGTGGGCTTATCTCTAAAAGAGATCTCTTCCAGCCAACCTAGAACTTGTTGGAGAATTTATAAATCAGCAGGTGACACAAAGTGCAAAATTGTTGGAATAGTATAAAAGAGAAGAATAAACTAACTACTATAATGAACTAGAAAACCATTTTAGGTACAATTTTCGTTCATTTGTTGAAAATAATATTTTATAGAAATTATTAATGTAATAAACAAAGCTAAGGGTCAAAGTTGGGTGTATGGATTGTAAAACTGTGGTATAGGCTTCCCCCAAGGATTTCCACAACGATCGGTCCTGCGATGCCCGCCCGCATCCAGCGGGTCGATGTGTAGTGTAGTGTATGTGTGACCTCTTACATTACTAAATATTGTATTTAGACTAATAAATCAGTTAGTATCCACTGAACCATCGTTGTTATTTGACGTCTCCCGGTCGCCACATTGCATGGCGACCCTGCCAGTGTTGCCTTGCGGCAGTGCTGCGCAGATGGTTTCGAGAAAAAATCTTCGTTTATAATAAAAATTAATAGAAATGAACATTGAATAGTCAGATAATTAAATTGTTTAAGAGCGTTTATGCGCTAGACGAGCGTCGGACTCGAAATCACAGTTTTTTGCTGCTAGATTTATCGATGATTTATTTAGATTTTAAATGAGTTATATAGGTCACTAAATTGGAAATTTCTTCTTCTAGTGCACTAGAAGAAAACATTTTAGAATTTATGAGCAGTTTTCATAAGCTTAACATTATTTCACCAACTAGTTTTTGAAATCAGATGTTGAAGGTCTACTTTGATGAGAGATACACGTTAAAGTATCGACAGAAACTGAACAAAAATAATTTTATGATAAACTCCATCTATTTTTTAAGTACACTAGAAGAAAAAAGTTCAAAAACTGAGAATTTTCATTCATAAAAAAAATAATCAAAATTGCCAATTCAGTAGTTTTTGTGTTATCTTTTACTCGTTATTTTACTATGAAAATAGAGCTCAATATTAAAGAAAAAAATCGCACAACATACGTTCAATTATATTTTAAAACATTGAAAAAAAATGTAATATAATGCATAATTATTACATAACAAATAATTTAAAAGTGATATATAAACTTCGCGGAATCAATTCCGCGCTCAGTCGAGGCCGAGGCCTCTTGGAGACCTACGTCGCTTGATTTCGCGCTCTGCTCACGCCACGCACGCTCGTGCATGGCGCAGCGCAGCGATTTATACTTGATTTGATACTTTGGATAATTATTGTTGAATAAATTAATTTTATATTTTTATTAAAAAAAATATAAAGCTAGATTTTTATAAAGTATATTTTAGCTAATCTTACCACTAACGATAATATATTATTTAAGAAATGGGAAGCAGAAGGCTTACTTATAAAAAAAAAGATAAGTCTGCCAAGAAAATTTGGAAAAATTTAGACAGATTTGACATCCCACACAACGTTTGGACGAAATTATCCACTTCGTCTTATAGTGTGGGTAATGAAGCGATGTTTTGTATGGAGACCCCAATATTAAATCCTCAGTCGATGAAACTTTGCAGGCATGTAACATATTATGAACCAAAACCTATGGACAAATATCCAAAAACTAAAAAAATGGATTATTTAAAAAAAACATTTATGATATTTAATCATACTGTAAAGTTTCGTCTACTGAGGATTTACTGTGGGGGTCCACTACCTTCCTTTCCTACACTATTATCCACTTTGCACATTTCTGCGGTGGTGTCGTGTGAGGCAGGTTGTTTGTGTGCCAAATCTAACTAAAAACTATATGTGTGCCAAATTCCAACCAAATCCGTTCAGTAGTTTTTGCGTGATTGGGGAACAACATCTTAACATCAGAACCCACAAACTTTCACATTTATAATGTTATAGGATACCTATCTTAAATTCAAATTTTCTCTGTTCGAATTTTAGTTTACCGAAGTCTTTTCCCATTTTTTTTTGTTCTCCATTATTATGATTTTACTGAAAATACAATTTAACGGAATTTAAGTTACATTTTTTTCTAAATTCCATAATATGTTTTGACATCCCACTCAATGTTTGGCCGAAACTATTATTGTTAGATGATTTAGTATCCAGAAAAACGTCTCCAATATTATTAAAATACAATACTTTATCTGACAAAGAATCTGAATCCTATCCTATCATAAATTCGAAATTAAAAATAAGAAAAACGTCTCCAACCAAAGTGTTACTCACAAAGTATACTAAGCGTCTACGAAATAATGGGGAATGTCCGAAAAAAATCAAATTGGCTGAATTTTTTTATATAGGTAGGAATAAGCTCCCTTAGTAATAGAAAAAAGTTTCAGATTTTTTGGTTGTGTGAAAAAGTTTTAAAAAATTAAAGTCTCTTCGACCTCACAAATATTCAAAAGCAACAGCAGAATGGAAATTATACCTTTGCCACCACCTGCCACAACCACAACATGTTATTAAAAAAAAGTTTCAAAAATGACAAATGTCAAAATGTCAAAACTTTTTATTTTTTATTCTTGTTGTCGTAGTGGCATGTGGTGGCAAAGGTATAATCTTCATTCAGCTGTTACTTTTACACATTTTTAAAGTCCAAGAGACTACAATTTTTAAAAATTTTTTTACGCAACGGAAAATTCTGAAACTTTTTTCTATTACTAAGGGACCTTATTCCTACCTATAAAAAAAATATTCAGCCAATTTGATTTTTTTCGGACATTCCCCATTATTGCAATCTCACATAGCTACCATTATTGTAATAAAAATTCATGCATACATGCAAGCACGCAAGCAAGCATGCAATATGCATGCAAGCAATATGGAGCAAGTGGTCCATTAATCTTACCTAGTGATGTAACATGAAAAAAATATAGCACCGTTGTATTTTTATAATTTTTTTTTCAAGAATACAAATTTTCGAAAATAAATGTTTTATTTCATCAAATCAATAATTGACAACATTTCAAAATTTTTAAGTACATGTTTTTATGGATATAATGAAAATTTATCGTTTTTAAGGCAACACGTATTTTTTCTTTTCCATTTATTTTCATACATTACTGAGATATTAATTAATAAAAAACGGTTTATTCTAAAAGGACGTAAGTACAAGATATAGGTAAAATATAAGTGATGCCTTTGCCTTTCCTCTTAAAACGTCAATTAAAAAAAAAACTGTCTTTGATGCGAATTGTGATGTCTATAGAGATGTAGGCACGCTAGTATTTTATATCGATAATAATGGTATTTTTGTTTCATGTTTCATAATAAATAAGAAACATAATAACAACTATAGTAACCCCAATAACAACTAAGTATGTAAATTATCGTAGTACCTTTTAAGGGGTATGAGTAATTTTCTAAGAAGAGGTGGGTCATTTTTCTTTTAATGTCGCTTTCTAAAAACAGTTTCAACTAAAAGCCCCCATACAAAGACTTTCAAAAGTAATATCGAAGCGATGTTGTGATTGAAAAGTGCGCTATACGCAATGTATAGCTCTGTCTCTATAACAAAACAACATCACTTTGAGTTTGCTATAAGAGCTCAGAGTACGACCTCTGGTAACTGCCCCCCTAGTCAAATGGCCAACATTCTATTCGTTTGAACGCTACGCTTACTATTAAAACTTTAAAATAAGCAGTAAACTATAAAATTACGTGCCGTAAGCTTGACGGTTCCATACAATACATCGAAGTTTGTGATTTACATAAGTTTGCGACATGTGATTTAATCATCAATTGCTCATATTTAAGCTTTAAAAGTAAGCGTAGCGTTCAAACGAATAGAAAGTTGGCCATTTGAGAAGGGGGGCTGGTATCCCTAAGAACTTTCTCGAATGTCCATGCAGACAAGACAAGGAAATAAAAGAACAGGTAATAAAAATGACAGTGTTTATTATTTGAAGACTTTTTTATCTCTTTTTAGTTGTCGCTGCAAACTAGTAATCATTGCTTCATGTCGTCGACATCACGCAGGCTCATTACATTTTTGTGGTATGTTGGATATCGGCTCCTAAAACAATGAAATCGAGCTTGTAGTAATAAGTATCTACATACAGAACATTAAGTTATAACTGATTTCAGTTAAATTGAATTAAATAACTTGATTATCATTTATTAAGAAAGATGTGCCAGGCTAGCCAAGCCATGTGAGGGTTTTCTACTTTTTGTTACCATCAAATATAAAGTACCGAAGAAAGTACAATAAAACATATCGATATAGAAATATGCACATCACTATGCGAAAAAACACACCTCAATAAACAGATCTGAAATTTGCAAAAATTGACAAATAACTGGACACAAACGACTATTTGCACAAATAATTAGTATATTATAATAGTTGCAGGCTATTTACATAACATAAAAAAATGAAAACAATATGAACTCACCGATTAAATGATAATATCTATTGATTATTTTCTTATGTTCCTGTATGTGATTTACAGCCCTCAATCACACAAAACATAATGGCACAGGTAACGCTTAAGTATTACAAGCGATGCTACGACTTTCTTTTGATTTTCTTACAAGAATACTTTAAAAATATCTAAATTTTACTGAAAATAGAAATACACTCGAAAGACATTCAGTCATTATTATGACATTTATGACAATTGATTTTTTCAGTGTTGCCAGATCAGATTTTCACACTACCCTAGGCTGGGTCTTAATTTACCCTAGATCACAGAATAGATATAATATAAATAAATAATAATTAATAAGTACTACCGTACAGAAAGGACACTCTCCGCCCCACCTTACATGTATGTACATGGAAGAATTGTTTGTTGATTTATAAAGAAAGAAATAGGTAGTGGAACGAAATATTTTTCTTGTATTTAATTATACTAATCGGGTAATTGGGTATGCTGTAATTTCAATTTCGGGATTTAAAATTACTCGAACGGGCTATGTGTCGTCTCTTAGTGCCGGATATTTTTAACCCTAAATCTAGGGTAATTAAAAATTACCCTAAGCTGGCACCACTGTTTTCTTTTTAAATAGAAGGCAAAGAGACTCAACTCAAACTCCCTATATGGACTAGATTTCAGATTTTTTTAATTTACGTACAAAATACTGATCTAAAAATTCTGAAAAAAAATATATGAGCCTAGAACACTAAAATCTCGAAATGGTTTTCTAATTTTAGCACTTTCTCAAAATGTAATGTTGTCAATTATATTAGATTTTTATTCTTCGCCAGTATATTTAGATATTAATTTCAAAGATCTTATTTTATTTTTCCCCAAAATGATACATTTTTATGAAGAGAAGATTCATAATTTTCCCCTAACGTGATTTTTTATTCCCCAAAATGTTACATTTTGTATGAAGAACAGATTTTCTTTTTTCCCCCAATAAGTAAAATTCACCACACAATGGGGAAAACACTCCAATTTGGAGACACTGTTCTTCGTTCTAAGTTCATACTAAACTATTTCAAAAAAACATAAACCAAATAAAAATTTCACCGAGCGCGTCTTTAAATGCTGCAAACTGTTGACAACTTTGTGCTATTCAGCCAAAAAAGTATTGTAGGTTTAAAAATGAACAGGAAACTGTAATATGAACTCATGAGTATTAATATTTAACAGAAACTTCCTTGATATTTTTGATTTTTGTGCTATTAAAAAAAAACGTGCACCAGAAAACATGTTTTTTAATGTTTTTTTTTCACGTTAAAAAAACTGTTTTTTCACAACACGTGTACTTCAAGACTACGTGGACGTTTTTGGCGATTCGTTTTTGTTACTGACTAGTATTCAAGCAGCGAACTAAAGCTATGGAATAAGCATTACGCTCAAAAAATGGCACCACACGAAAAGTACAACTAAGTGGATAGAGCTAAAAATGCTGGCATTTTATTATGCAGCACAAAGCGACTGAACACTGGTTGCTTATTAGCGACCATAATTTGTATACTTATAGATCTTTTCTGTACTTAAACTAAAAAATAAGGTACGTTATTTCTGCATCTTTTTACTGCCTTCTTTGCATCTTTTACACCATTTGAGTATAAAGGATGTCATTTCTAATAAACTCTCCCTCTCTATCTTTTCTCTACAATATAAACTGCAATTTATTGAAAAGAACACTAACATCAGTCACTGGGTGCGTGGCTGGCCTGATTAAAGCTAAGCGGGTTGTACTTTTTCGGCCCCGTGGTGCCATTTTTTAAGCAATATTTGTTTGCAATTACACTTCCATAGATTTTAGTTCGCTGTATTCAAGCCACTATTAGGGTTGCAAAATACACCCGAACTTTCTAAATCGATTAAATATTATGAAACACAAAATTCTATAAAAGGTTACTTAGATCTTTAATAAATTTTAGTAAAGAAAATTATGGTTAGAAAACAGCTGTCAAAGAAAAATAAGTGATTTGATATTTGAGTTACAGTTTTTCTGAAAAATTAAACAGTTTATGTTCTAACAAAGTTATGTAGAACAGCCTATCTGGTATTTAAAACGTCGACGTACCGTTTTCGTACAATTGAAATTCGAACAGAAAAGTTTCAGAAGTATGATAGGTTACCGGCCTAAATACTTTACTTTACTTACATAATAATATAAAGATATTAATTAAATAGAAAACTAAATAAATAAATTCTATCGCATTACTTGTTTATTCATTTTACTGATTTAATTTGAGTACCAAAAATGATCAAGATTATTTATTCCAAAGAGCGCAAAGTCGGCGTTCGTCGCGATAGCAATGATTGCTGTGTGCGTGTATACGTAAAGTTGTGTGAGTGAAATTTGTAGTTAACCGCAGCGCGTTAATGCTCTTAAATTCTATTTCAGACTGATAGAATTTCTGCTCGGAGAAACTGACGGCACGCCGCGTGAACCGCGCCACTTGTTCAGGCTCTACATGGCTAAAAGACAGTTCAATGAGGCGGCCAAGACTGCGGTGAGTGAGTGACCATTAGCCATGTTCATTAGCTGAACATCTGCGAGATAAATAAAGGTAAGACGAGTGTCCGATTCGGAACTAATTTTCTCTGTGTATATGTGCAGGTGATAATAATCGGGTCGGAGATGGGTCGCGGGCGTTACCGGTCGGCGCGCGACGTGGCGCGCGGTATGGTGGCGGCGTTGCGCGCGCGCCGCCTGCCCGTGCCGCGCGACATGCGCCGCGCCGCTGCCACGCTGCACTCCTACATACTGGTAATGATCGGGTCGGAGATGGGTCGCGGGCGCTACCGGTCGGGCATGGTGGCCGCCTGCCCGTGCCGCGCGACATGCGCCGCGCCGCCGCCACGCTGCACTCCTACATACTGGTAATGATCGGGTCGGAGATGGGTCGCGGGCGCTACCGGTCGGGCATGGTGGCCGCCTGCCCGTGCCGCGCGACATGCGCCGCGCCGCCGCCACGCTGCACTCCTACATACTGGTAATGATCGGGTCGGAGATGGGTCGCGGGCGCTACCGGTCGGGCATGGTGGCCGCCTGCCCGTGCCGCGCGACATGCGCCGCGCCGCCGCCACGCTGCACTCCTACATACTGGTAATGATCGGGTCGGAGATGGGTCGCGGGCGCTACCGGTCGGGCATGGTGGCCGCCTGCCCGTGCCGCGCGACATGCGCCGCGCCGCCGCCACGCTGCACTCCTACATACTGGTAATGATCGGGTCGGAGATGGGTCGCGGGCGCTACCGGTCGGGCATGGTGGCCGCCTGCCCGTGCCGCGCGACATGCGCCGCGCCGCTGCCACGCTGCACTCCTACATACTGGTAATGATCGGGTCGGAGATGGGTCGCGGGCGCTACCGGTCGGGCATGGTGGCCGCCTGCCCGTGCCGCGCGACATGCGCCGCGCCGCTGCCACGCTGCACTCCTACATACTGGTAATGATCGGGTCGGAGATGGGTCGCGGGCGCTACCGGTCGGGCATGGTGGCCGCCTGCCCGTGCCGCGCGACATGCGCCGCGCCGCTGCCACGCTGCACTCCTACATACTGGTAATGATCGGGTCGGAGATGGGTCGCGGGCGCTACCGGTCGGGCATGGTGGCCGCCTGCCCGTGCCGCGCGACATGCACCGCGCCGCCGCCACGCTGCACTCCTACATACTGGTAATGATCGGGTCGGAGATGGGTCGCGGGCGCTACCGGTCGGCGCACGACGTGAAAAGAAACAAAAATTAATGAATAGTTTCGATTTTATCGTTGGAAATACCGCGTTAGATGTGCCTTCAAATTTATTTCAATTGCAATCTGAAATAAAATAGGTTCAACCGTAAAAAGTTAGCAGATAGATACATTTAAGTATTAATATATTATAATAGGTCTTTACCTATGAAATTGCCGATTTGTATGGAGATTTTTCAAGAAGTTGCATTTTTCATAATAGCATTTTCTTTGTTCATTTAACAACCATGAACACTCATGTAACAAAACTTTTATGTACTAATGTTTGAACACTATGCTAACTTATTTCTATTTAAGATAAGCGAAAAAATAAGTTTTGGTTATGTTACAACCCCTTCGGTCACCCTTTTTTTTGCTCACAAAAAAGAGTCACTTTCAAGATCTTTTTTTTAATGTCACGAAAGCTAAAATATGGACTTTATTTTTACTGATAGTTAACTATCATGATCATAATTCGATGTAATATTCACGATTTTGTTAAAATTTTAAATTATAGAAGTTATTATTTTCTCTGTATGTGACAAAATATCGGCAATTTCATAGGTAAAGACCTAATATTATTGATATTTGTGGATAACGGTGTTGACTGTACAAATACTCCAAGAACCGATTAATGTGCTATGTGTATGTAATCCCCTTGTTCAGTTGTTTGTTATCCTAAATAAAAAAAAAGTAATTTGTATTAGCTATAACGAGTATAATAACTGCAGGTGCGCACGCACGTGCGGCGCGGGCGGCACGAGCTCGCCGCGCGCCTGCTGCTGCGGACGGCAGCTGATATATCTTTCTTCCCCACCCAACAACGTGAGTATTGACACTACTAGTCTAGGATTATCTTAAGGTTAATTTATTTTTTAGGGTTCCGTACCCAAAGGGTAAAAACGGGACCCTATTACTAAGACTCCTCTGTCCGTCTGTCTGTCTGTCACCAGGCTGTATCTCATGAACCGTGATAGCTAGAAAGTTGAAATGTTCACAGATGATGTATTTCTGTTGCCGCTATAACAACAAATACTAAAAACAGAATAAAATTAATATTTAACGGGGGCTCCCATACAACAAACGTTATTTTTTTGCCGTTTTTTGCTCGATATTAATAACGACAACAGGTAGACGGTTGAAATTTTCACAGAATGTGATGCATTTCTGTTGCCGCTATAACAACAAATACTAAAAACAGAATAAAATTAATATTTAAGGGGAGCTCCCATTCAACAAACGTTATTTTTTTGCCGTTTTTTGCTCAATATTAATAACGACAACAGGTATAGTTGAAATTTTCACTTTTGCAATTTTTACTCAGGTCTACATTCCCTTGAAGCTGTGAATAAAATTAAACTTCTAAGTTAACGTTAAAAAAAATACGTCCGTTTATGCCGCAAAAAAAGGATATTTCGACACGTTGAAGAGAATCAAAATTTATTAGGTACGGTCAGCAGTACAACAAGCTATACAAAACTGTCAAAAATCTCCAATGAATTTTGAACCTTAAACTGCTTGTATTTAAGTTTAAAATTGATTGAGAAAATTTGACACTTTGTGGAAGCCCAGCGTGCCGTTTACTGTACTTTCCGTTGACCTAGAACTATGAAATTGAGCGAGTAATATCGTCTTATACTACAAGTACAGGTAAAAATCTTAAAATATAGTCTTTATTTAAACCTAATTACTAATCAGTACCTATTTTGTACGGAACCCTCGGTGGGCGAATCCGACTCGCACTTGTCCGGTTTTTTTTGAGGACAACTTACTTGCTAACCAATTTTCTACCACTACACATTACATGTTAGTAGAAGTAAAATTAAATCATAAAAAAGTTGGCTTTGTCATCAAATCTGACAGAACATCATGTTTGTACTATACAATGGGGACGCGCAACCACACGCAAAGCTAATCGCAGATGGTGTCGCGTCAGCGGCAACCCGACTGCTATCAATGGTTTTGATTGGCTAAAATACGTCAGAAGCGACATTTGATATTTGAAACAACCAATCAAATGATTTTAAGACAGTCGCTTGTGACGCCATTAATTTCTTAGGAGCCCTATCGCCTAATTAAATGGCAATCGTAATTCCTTTCATTTGACAGATGGATGTGACCCATTGTTACTTCTTTTTGGCTCGAATATTATTATTATTTATTAAAAGGCATACATATACAACAATGCAGCAACAAGAATAAAGGATCAGTTCTTATATGTACGCTTATTATAGGTATACACGACATTCGTAGTAAGTTGCACAAATTCAATGAAAACAGTGAGTTATTTATAAGAGAACTAAAATTAAAATTAAATTAAATTAGATTGAAATAAATTAAAATAAAAATAGAGCACGAATTACGTTTTACAAAGATGCTTTCCAATCTTAATCTTAAAATTATTTAGAGAATCGGAGAACACATCGAGATCCGGCAGCATTGCGCCAATGTGGTTGTACTCGTTGCAAATTCTGACGACAGGTGACTGCCTACCCAAATTTGTCCGGCTTGCCGCTGGATGGAAGGTTTTAGCAATAGGTTTTCTAGGCATATTGTATGGGACTGTGAGAGAAAAACGTTCAAGTACCCGCTCGCAGTTAGAGGAAAAGTTAATGGTCTTATGCAGAAACACTAAGTCTTGAATTGTGCGTCGATCGCGCAACGACTGTAGCTCGAAAAATGCCATTCGCTGCTCGTACGGATTTCGATGAGAAAAGCCGGAAGCCTTGAAGGCGAGGCGTCTGGTTAACGTTCGATGGACCTGCTCGACTCGTTGGGTATGCACGTCGTACTGGGGGTTCCACACAACGCTGCAATATTCTAATTGACTCCGAACTAAAGCTTTGTACAGTAATAACACTGTGGCCGTGTTGAATTGCTTTGAGTTCCTCAATATGAATCCCACCATCTGCGTAGCTTTGGCTACTAGTTTAGTTATGTGCTTTATGAATGTCAGTCTTGCATCAATGATGACACCAAGATCCCGAATTTCAGACGTTTCCTGTAGGTCGTCTCCTTTAATTTTGTAGGAAGAAGAAAAAGGTTGAGACTTTCTTGTAAAACGTATGAAGGAGCATTTGTTAGCGTTGAGAGCCATGCAGTTGTCGTCACACCAGTCTTGTATCCTATCAACGTCGCTTTGCAGTAGCGCAACATCCTCTGGCCGTTCAATTTTTTTGTAAATTTTTAGGTCATCTGCGAAGAACTGGTATTTGCAGTGCAAATATGTGATGATAAGTCATTAATAAAAGTTATGAAAAGCAAAGGC
The DNA here is from genome assembly GCA_943789525.1 of Agriphila geniculea. Classification (NCBI taxonomy): domain Eukaryota; kingdom Metazoa; phylum Arthropoda; class Insecta; order Lepidoptera; family Crambidae; genus Agriphila; species Agriphila geniculea. Next base: position 22,590,194 of record OX038878.1, read on the forward strand.
CCCAAGTGAGAACCCTGGGGCACACCGGACCCTGCAATAAATGTGTGAGACTGATATCCTTTAATTAGAACAGTTTGAAGTCTACCGCAGAGATATGATTTGAACCAGGCCAAAAGCGACCCGTGAATCCCATGGAACTCCAGCTTTTTCAGCAAAAGAGCATGATTGACCCTGTCAAATGCACTGCTGAAATCCGTGTAAACAGCACCGACTTGGCTCCCCTGATCTACACTTTGGCAAAGATCCGATACATAACAAACTAGGTTGGTCTGAACCGATTTGCCCCTTCTGAAACCATGCTGATTGGGTGAGATAAATTTATCGAGGAATCGGCTAATAATTGCATAGACGAGAGATTTGAATAACTTGGATAAGCATGATAAAATGGCTATTGGTCTATAATTTCTGATATCATTTCGCTCACCCTTTTTAGGGTTCCGTAGCCAAAATGGCAAAAAACGGAACCCTTATAGATTCGTCATGTCTGTCTGTCTGTCTGTCTGTCCGTCTGTCTGTCTGTCTGTCTGTCTGTCTGTCTGTCTGTCCGTATGTCACAGCCACTTTATTCCGAAAGTATTAAGACTACACAGTTGAAACTTGGTAGGTAGATGTATTCTGTTAACCGCTTAACGAATTTAATACAAAAATAAGAAAACTAAAAGATTAAGGGGGGGCTCCCCATACATGGAACTGAAACTGAAAAAATTTTTTTTCTTCAAACCAACACGTGTTGGGTGTCTATAGATAGGTCTTTAAAAATGACATTAAGGTTCCTAAGACAACTTTTTTTCAAAGTCAACCGTTTGAAAGATATTCACCGCCAAAGTGGTAAAATGTGTGTCCCCCCCCCTTTAACTTTTGAAATAAGAAAGTGAAAAATCTAAAAAAAATATATACTGTAGACCTTAATAAACACTTTCAACCAAAATTGGTTTGAACGAAATATAGTAATTAGTTTTTGAGATATAGCACATTTTCCAAAACCGCAAATATAACTTTGTCATTCATACCAACACTGTGAAAAACAAAGTTATTTTTACAGACGAAAAATTATAGGTGGTATTAAATATGGTATGGTATAAGGTAACTACGGAACCCTACGGCGCGTGGCCCGACACGCACTTGGCCGATTTTAAATAACGGTATAATGTTAGCTTTTTCCATTCATTGGGAATACTGCCTTCAGCGAGCGAGCGATTGTATATCGCAGTTAGTGGGAAAGTCAGAGCGGTCGCATTACACTTGAAGAAGACTGGATGTATGCCATCGAGGCCAGCACCCTTAGTGATATCGAGATGCTTAAGTTTAGTTAAGACATCGTTTTCGCTAAAACAAATATTGGATAGGTTTTCGTGATTAAGGGAAGGCAAGGTGCCTGCCGTGGCCGTGCCGCCGTTAGAATAGATGGAAGAAAAATGATTCGCAAATAAGTTGGCAATATCGGGACCCCGATTTGCATTCAAATCATTCAAGTGCATACTGGCCGGAATAGATGAAGTATCCTCACGCTTCTGATTGATAATAAGAATAAAAACTTATAAAAGGAAAGTAGCAATGTATCACATCCATCTGTCAAATAAAAGCGATCACGATAGCCATGTAGGGCCCAAGGGGTCGTACTGGCTAACGCATCGAACTTCGGCAAGTCTGCCCGGCTTCAAATTAAAACAGATAAATCTAGCCCCAATCAGGCCAAAATGGCGAACCCCAATTCATGATGTCACACGAACATCTTCCATATAACTTCAGCAAATAGTACAATACGAAATTCCTTACTTCGCTGTTTTAAGTTGAAGCTTAGCCGACCCGCCGAAGTTCGAAAAGTTAGCCGGTAGGGCCCCAGTATGCATCACCATCGCGTTTATTTCGATTTGTGTGCGCAGACCAAGTGTCGATACTGACGTCGGCGGTGATCGAGTGCAGCCGCGCCGGGCTCAAGCAGCAGGCGCACCACTGGGCCAAGGTGCTGATGCAGCCCGAGTACCGCTCACAGGTGACGCATGTTTGTTACTTCCATTGTGACCAAGTGTCGATACTGACGTCGGCGGTGATCGAGTGCAGCCGCGCCGGGCTCAAGCAGCAGGCGCACCACTGGGCCAAGGTGCTGATGCAGCCCGAGTACCGCTCACAGGTGACGCATGTTTGTTACTTCCATTGTGTGCGCAGACCAAGTGTCGATACTGACGTCGGCGGTGATCGAGTGCAGCCGCGCTGGGCTCAAGCAGCAGGCGCACCACTGGGCCAAGGTGCTGATGCAGCCCGAGTACCGCTCACAGGTGACGCATGTTTGTTACTTCCATTGTGTGCGCAGACCAAGTGTCGATACTGACGTCGGCGGTGATCGAGTGCAGCTGCGCCGGGCTCCAGCAGCAGGCGCACCACTGGGCCAAGGTGCTGATGCAGCCCGAGTACCGCTCACAGGTGACGCATGTTTGTTACTTCCATTGTGTGCGCAGACCAAGTGTCGATACTGACGTCGGCGGTGATCGAGTGCAGCCGCGCCGGGCTCAAGCAGCAGGCGCACCACTGGGCCAAGGTGCTGATGCAGCCCGAGTACCGCTCACAGGTGACGCATGTTTGTTACTTCCATTGTGTGCGCAGACCAAGTGTCGATACTGACGTCGGCGGTGATCGAGTGCAGCCGCGCCGGGCTCAAGCAGCAGGCGCACCACTGGGCCAAGGTGCTGATGCAGCCCGAGTACCGCTCACAGGTGACGCATGTTTGTTACTTCCATTGTGACCAAGTGTCGATACTGACGTCGGCGGTGATCGAGTGCAGCCACGCCGGGCTCAAGCAGCAGGCGCACCACTGGGCCAAGGTGCTGATGCAGCCCGAGTACCGCTCACAGGTGACGCATGTTTGTTACTTCCATTGTGACCAAGTGTCGATACTGACGTCGGCGGTGATCGAGTGCAGCCGCGCCGGGCTCAAGCAGCAGGCGCACCACTGGGCCAAGGTGCTGATGCAGCCCGAGTACCGCTCACAGGTGACGCATGTTTGTTACTTCCATTGTGTGCGCAGACCAAGTGTCGATACTGACGTCGGCGGTGATCGAGTGCAGCCGCGCCGGGCTCCAGCAGCAGGCGCACCACTGGGCCAAGGTGCTGATGCAGCCCGAGTACCGCTCACAGGTGATGCATGTTTGTTACTTCCATTGTGTGCGCAGACCAAGTGTCGATACTGACGTCGGCGGTGATCGAGTGCAGCCGCGCCGGGCTCAAGCAGCAGGCGCACCACTGGGCCAAGGTGCTGATGCAGCCCGAGTACCGCTCACAGGTGACGCATGTTTGTTACTTCCATTGTGACCAAGTGTCGATACTGACGTCGGCGGTGATCGAGTGCAGCCACGCCGGGCTCAAGCAGCAGGCGCACCACTGGGCCAAGGTGCTGATGCAGCCCGAGTACCGCTCACAGGTGACGCATGTTTGTTACTTCCATTGTGACCAAGTGTCGATACTGACGTCGGCGGTGATCGAGTGCAGCCGCGCCGGGCTCAAGCAGCAGGCGCACCACTGGGCCAAGGTGCTGATGCAGCCCGAGTACCGCTCACAGGTGACGCATGTTTGTTACTTCCATTGTGTGCGCAGACCAAGTGTCGATACTGACGTCGGCGGTGATCGAGTGCAGCCGCGCCGGGCTCCAGCAGCAGGCGCACCACTGGGCCAAGGTGCTGATGCAGCCCGAGTACCGCTCACAGGTGATGCATGTTTGTTACTTCCATTGTGTGCGCAGACCAAGTGTCGATACTGACGTCGGCGGTGATCGAGTGCAGCCGCGCCGGGCTCCAGCAGCAGGCGCACCACTGGGCCAAGGTGCTGATGCAGCCCGAGTACCGCTCACAGGTGACGCATGCTTATGTTTCTAGCGATTTTAATAATTTTATTACGGGTGTAGACTACGCGATATCTATTAATCCTATGTCTATGTCATAACCATGCCTATGTCACAGTTTTTATAATACTGTGCCTATGCACATCACTTACAGTACGAGGCAAATATTTTGAAATCGGGTGGGGATTGCGCGGAACGCGTATTTTAGGCATGCGTATCAGTGAGGGGCGCGGGCGGCGGGAGAGGAGCGCGCGCTATTGGTCGCTCACAAGAGCATGTGCGCGAACTTATCCCCACTCCTTTGAAAAAAAAACCGGTCAAGAGCGAGTCGGACTCGCGCACCGAGGGTTCCGTACCTGTGGCAGGCGCGGCGGGCAGACGACGACGAGAGCACTTAAATGATCGTCCACACTAAACCACATACGTCACAAATAATAATACCATTCGATAACTCTCAATTAGTGGACTGTAAACACTCAAAAGTCTTCATAGGATTATCGCCGGCTGGACGAGGAAGGCGGTTGAACACTCGGTCGGAAAAACACTATCACGGAACACACCAGTCAACAGTGTTCATAAACTAATGTCACTTCACATAAATGTCACACCAACGTATCACAAATTCTTTTCACCATTTTCACATTATTTTGTAGTCGGCGCAGTCAATGTTCGTAGCAAGACACGTAGCTCCGTAGCAAAGCACTAATTCACACTTATAACATAGTCAAAGTTACTAATTCACCATATTGAAGCACTTTGAAACATATTATTTGGAGCACTAAAATCTTAACATTGTCGCGCTTACTGCCAGGATGCACCTTATTACTGGGACCTTTACTTCATGTTGAAACCACTATTTACTGTTTCTTTTTTTATTTCTTCCTTTTTCTTCCTTTTACAATGATATCTTCATAATTGGAAAACTATCGGAAAACTATGCGCTTACTTCGACCTCTCCGATTTATATATCGATCGAAAATTAATCCTAGAAAATTCGGAACCAATCAGATTTCTTGGAATTTTCATGAAAATCAATTTAGAATTTTCTAGTTTTTCTAGAACTCGGACCACTCTGTCGCACAGTATGTCTGTCCTGTTCACGCGCAACTGTCTTTGTCTAATTCTAAACAAAAACTATCTCTATCTCTTTCTAATATCAAAATAAGCGGTTGTTTTTACAAACCTTTGATCAAACTAACTCAAACTTAATTTCTATAGATAGAACTTTAAACATCTAATCGATTATTAACTATTTTATAACAAAATCTCAAAAATCTCAATTATTTCAAAAGATATTTACAAAAACCTTCAGGGGCTTTCTATGTGATATTGCCCCTTTGATATGCCTAATTTTTTAAATTGGGGCTTTGTCTTTAAAGTATTGCCCTGTTGGTATACCCTATTTTATATAGAAAAAAAAACTGAAAAATTCTGAAGGGTGATGACCACGCTAAACACATGGCACACGTGTGCTTGCTTCTTCACTAGAGTGTGTATACACTTTATCATTTAGTTTGTTGAAACTCTCCAAAACATTAAAATTCTTTTCGCCCAAAAAATAAATTTCACAATTTTTTTTCCCGCGTACCACATTAACAAAACCCGGCATCTTTCGAATATGATTTTCTTCAGCCATGCGTTAAGAAGATGTGCTGTTTTTTTCTGTAAGCAAGCAGTCCTAGGTCTTCATTCAACACCCTTTTAACAGTGATTTTGCTTAGTCCCATCTGCAGAGCCAAAATTGTTTGCTTACGGACAGGATTTCGTTAGATTTGCGCTTTCACTGCTTTGATGACCGCTGGAGTCTGAAAAGAATGAGGTTGACCGCTCCTCTGAATATCTTCTAATCTTGAATCTTCTCTGAATCGTTTGATAGTACGATAAATTATACGCAGTGGAATTTTCAAACTTTTCAGCAGTTTGAAAATCTCAGTTGGCGCTAGACCGCAACGATGCAATGAAATTACTACGATTTTGTCTTCTTTGAGACAACAAGAAAAAATGATTGAAAACGTGCAAACGACGCTCTTTCATATGATACCCCACATGCTCTAGTTGCCCCACTTCTAATTTTTAAGACCCCTTTTCAGTCCCTGTTGTAAAAAAGGTATTTATTTTTTTATTTATTTGTTATTCGCAAAATAGTTGGACAAATATCATCTTAAACTATTCCAAATTTCAAGTTGATACCATTAGTAGTTCTCGAGATATCCAGCTGTGACAGACAGACAGACTGAGTCACACCATAAGGGTTCCTTTTTTACCATTTTGGTACGGAACCCTAAAAATCAAGATATATGCCTCGTACTGTACAATTGGTAATTGATTGATATAGGCTACACCACCAGAGTAATCAGCACGTTTTGCGTCAATCGAACTATGTAGTTGCTTTGCTAAAATGTTTGTGAATTTATAATGCAGACGGAGAAATCAAACTTTTACATGTTTTTAGGGTTCCGTAGTCAAGTCAATAAGGAACCCTTATAGCTTTGCCATGTCCGCTTCTCCGTCCATCCGCTGCTTAGCCCAGGGGCCATATACATTAGAAAACTGTAATTTAGCATGAATGTTAACCAATTACGCCGAAAAAGTGGTATAATAAAATTACGAAAAATATATTTTTTGTCCTCCTCTTACTTGTAATCAGGGACCGGAAAACCCCTTTTTTTTGGTTAAGACAATTGATAGGGAAACCCTATTAAAAAGCTCACCAAATGATAGGGTTTCCCTTCGGATAGGGTTAGTCGACGATATGCTTACCGTATTCCCTCAACCGTATTGAATTCGTCCCCTCCTCGCGACGAATATGATACGGTTTTGAGAATCAAAATATGCCTCGTAAGCGTATCGATTTCGACCCCATCAGTAGTAGTATCGTATTCGTCTCCAGGAGGGGACGAATTCAATACGGTTGAGGGAATACGCTTGCCGTATTGATAGGGTTTTAGAAAATAAGTCAAATAAAAACCCCTTTAACGGTAAGCTGTTCATGAAATACCCAATCAAAACCTCTTTAACAGTAAGCGGTTCCGGTCCTTCGGCCCAGGTGGGATTAGGTATAAATTGCTTTAACACGTTTCAAAACCCCTTCATAAAGTTTCCATAGAGTTTCCCCGATAGGGTTTTCGGATTCGATAAATGCTTACCTGGTTTACCCTTTCGATAGGGTTTTTCTTTCGATAGGGTTACCGTATTGATAGGGTTTTTAAAAACAAATCTATGAAATACCCAATCAAAAACCCCTTCAACGGTAAGCGGTTCCGGTCCTTGCTTATAAGAATGAATGTTTTTTCTTATCATACTTTTAAATGAATCAATTGTCATTTATACCGCAGATAGACCCGAAGTACAGCAAGAAGATAGAATCAGTAGTCCGCCACGCGCCGCGGGCGGGTGCGGGAGCGGGGGCGGGCGCGGGGGCCACATCGCCGTGCCCCGTGTGCGGGGCGCCCGTGCCCGCCGCTGAGCTGCGGTGCGCTAGCTGCGAGGCGGACCTGCCCTTCTGCTTGGCATCGGTAAGTGAATCAGTAGTCCGGCACGCGCCGCGGGCGTGGGCGGGGGCGGGGGACAGCTCGCCGTGCCCCGTGTGCGGGGCGCCCGTGCCCGCCGCTGAGCTGCGAGGCGGACCTGCCCTTCTGCTTGGCATCAGTAAGTGAATCAGTAGTCCGGCACGCGCCGCGGGCGTGGGCGGGGGCGGGAGCTGTCCCGCCCGTTCCCGCTGCGGAGTGCTAGCTGCGAGGCGGACTTGCCCTTCTACTTGGCATCGGTAAGTGACGTCCCATATTATTATTTAAGCGTGCTACTCAAAGCCCTGCAGCACAGAATAAATAATAGTACTAGCGTACAGAAGTTGCACTCCACAAAATCGTTTTTTTTTAATTAATTTTGACTCTTACTCGGACACAATAAAGTGCAATTCAGGTCGCACAGCGCTCCCTTCGTTGCAAAAAATCACCAAGTTGTCGCCTCTCTATCGCGTAGCCCTTATCTTGTCTGACGCATGAAAGACCTCGCTAAGGACGCCGAGCACTTCATACTCACGCGCAGAATGACAGAGCCCTGCATGCATGCAAGACCGATATTGGGTCCCGCTTGCAGTGTGTAGACATGCAGGACCGATATTATAGATTAAATATTTAAATTTTAATCTATAATATTGGCTCCGCATACCTTCACAAAGCCCCTGCAGGCAGTGGCCCTGCAAGCATGGGCCCTGCATGTAGGGCTTTGAGCAGCTCGCTTTATATTAATAGTCCAGTCAATAAAGGGGTTGTAGGAGTGCGCGAGCGGGGAACTAAGCGATTCCTTCGGAAACATGTTTAGGGTGCTTTGGGAGACAATATACTAAAAGTGCCCTCGATTAGGAGGTAAGCCTGAGTGGGAGGGGTTGTTAACGTTTGAAGGTTTAGTCTCTAAAACTACGTCGGTTGTAGATAAAAGTGTTAACTGCGGTGCCGTATGGCAGAACAGTCGGACAAAGTCGCCTTTGTCGCAGATACTGCGCACACTGAATCTACTTGCATTAATTATCGGCTTTTTTTCGTGTAATTTGAGTGAATTCACAAGATCGGCCTTATATGCTATAAACAAAATAACTAAATATTATGTTGTGTTGCGACTTTACCGTAGGGAAAACATCCTTTAATGGTAATTGTATGTGTGAATAAAAAAAAATTAAAAAAAAATCTACCAAATAATAGCCCCCTAGTGGTAGACAAACCATGGGGCACGACGGGAATAGACCAAACTTATTCATCTTTCAGGGGCTGCATATCGTCAAAGATGATCTGACAGCCTGTCCAGAGTGCGACTATCCTGCTATTATGACAGAATTCATAGAGTAAGTACTATTGTTTTTCTATCTATTTAACACTATAGTTATTCTATCTCACGAAGACCGTATTGCTATGAATGTTGTTAGGCATGCACATATTCATTGTTTTAGTGTGGTTAAGAGCCCGTAGCGATTTTGCCGCTGACTGCCACTCTCCGGCTCGCACATTTCATGTTTTTCAAGATTTCTTAAATCTGAGTTTGTAATTGAAAAATGTGTTTCGGCCACTTTTCGCAATATAAGATTGTCATTTTTCGTAATATAAGATTAACATTTCAACATATATTTCAGTTTCGACTTGCTGAAGTACAAAAAGTTATCGTATTTTCCAGTTAAAATAACTTACTAACGACAACTTTTTGTACTTTAGCAACAAAAAACTTAAATATATTTTAAAATGTCTGTAATCTTATATTGCGAAAAGTGGCCGAGACACGTTTCTCAATTACGGACTCAGATTTAAGAAATCTTGAGAAATCATGAATTGTGCGAGCGAGAGAGCTGCAGTCAGCGGCAAAATCACTACGGGCTCTTAATACGATAGCGTGCACACTAAAACAACGTGCACGCCTAACACATTCATAGCAAAACGGCCTTCGTGAGATAGAACAACTGTAACTGCCGACACGAGAAAAATATCAGTAAATGGGCGTCAGAACTGATTTATAAAAATATTCGTATTGTTTTAGAATCCTTCAAGAAGAAGGCAAGTGCCCTATGTGCGGTGAGAATGTGGACTATCGCAGACTGGTTAAAATAGATGACGTGTCTTTGTATTTAGACAATAACACAAGCGAATAAGGTTTATTTTAACTTAACTTTTAATGTGATTTGTAATTAAGTCCGTCCATTTCATAGTGATATTTAAGGTTAAACATAAATGTGGAATCTTAGACTAAGGAGAAGTATTAAAAATGCACAAAGTAGTGATGAAACATTTAATTTTTCATTTGAAAGTATACCAAGTTGTAGTTACACGTCCGATACTGAGATTCAAATGAAACGCAAAACACAATGGTATTTATATTACAAAACTTTTGGGAACATACCGTAAATTGTTACAGTACGAGGCAAACGTTTTGAAATTGGGTGGGGATTACGCAGAACGCGTATTTTGGGTACGCGTAGCGGTGAGGTACGCGGGCGGCGGGAGAGGGGCGCGCGCTATTGGTCGCTCGCAAGTGCGAACTTATCCCCACTCCGTCAAAAAAGTGTCAAGATGTTTGCCTCGTACTATAAAAACGATGCAAGAGCAGCTGTCAGCGGTATGAGTGAGATGAGGATATACATTGCATATAGCGCTGTCTCACTTTACCAAGCCAACTGGCCTGCTTTCACATCTCATTAACAGCTAACGTAAACCCCAATACCAGTTTTCTTTTGCACGTAACATTCGATCTTAAAAAAGGTTTTATTCCAGTGCAATAAGATCGAAAGTCGGTTGCATCCGTGACATAGCCTTTCACCTCACAGCTTTCCGTTATTCTACTATGAATCAAATATTGCCCTAGTATAATTACTACTACCTAGCTATGCCTTAAGTAGACATTACATTTATACAACTTAAAGTAATGACAAGACGATAATAAAAATAATACATTTAATAAAATAATAAAAATTTCATTGTGCTAATAATACAGTGAAGGTACCGAGTCAATACAGCTCAGTTGACTCATCTCTATAATTCTCTAGGATTTAACATTAACATTGTAAGGAATTATATTAATATTCTGGTGACAAATATTGTTATATTCCTCTTCTATTGCTATTCGGCTTATAAGAAGTCTGTTCAGAGAAAAATAAACTTTTTGTTGTTGATATAAGGTACATATCAGCTGCGCGAATAATTTTTCATTTCTAATTAGGCATCATCCAAGTTAGGCATTGTTCGTTCTAAGGCCAGGTTTATTTCAATAAATATTATCAATATTTCTGATTAATGTATCAAAGTTGGACGTGAAAGGACGCCTAAGAAAGGCATAATAATTTTTTATTTTGTGTGAAGTGTGTATAAATAAATTAGCATTTATGCATATAAATATAATTATTATTATCTGACGAAAAAATTAAATCTAATTAGAAATATTATAATAAATTATATGATTCTTTTTCGGCCTTAGACGATATACCCTGCAAAATACATGCAGCTAATAACTTGTAAATTTAGAAATACATTTTTTTTAAATGAAGTATAAAAAAGTTAATATTTGTGTTACAACGTCGTTTACATTCGCGATATAATCTAGATCTATCTAAATGATGCACGGATGCGTTCGATTAGTATAAAAACGTCAATGTCAAATTACATCGTACAATGGAACGGATGTGATGCTGATGCGTTCGATATTATAAGCGCTAGTCTTGTAACGAGAACACATAGTGACGCCTCGCGGCTTCTAAAGTAACGCGCGCGTCGCCCGCGGGGTGGACTTCACGCGACAGGGTCGGGGCATAATAAATAATCAATTTCATTTCGTTAGCGATACAATACTAAATATATACATTCACAAATACTTAAAAGTTCAGTTAAACGTCGCCGGTCGGTCCACTCCCGTCGGGCGGGGCGGCTCCCGTAAAATATTTACAGATACATACAAAAATATCTTTTAAACGATAGACACGATGGCACTCGGTTGCGGGAGGGGGAGAAGTCGAACGCCGATCGGAGACGGCGCACACCGAGATAAACAGGCGCACGACAGCTAAGTTCGGGCCGTTTCGGTGATAATACCTAATTTATTAGACTAAAAGATACAATATAAGTTTTCAGTCGTATTTACTACATCGTATCATAAAGTGTCTAGACATACTATGCCGAAGTTACGCGATCGAAGTTCGGCGGCAACGCTTTTCATATGAAAAAAACGGTAATATCGGCATAATGTGTCTGTAATTTAAATAGCATTGCAAGCGTAATCATGCCGAACTTCGGTCGCGTAACTTCGGCATAGGGTGTCTAGACACTAACAGTCTAATAAATAAGGTATCATTACCGAAACGGCGTCACAACCCTAGGTGTCGTGCGGCTAATTATCCCGGTCGAGTAGTACATACTAGGAATCTTTGGTTGGGCGGGGCAGCGGGCGCGCGCTACTGCAGGCGCGGGGCGGCGCGTTTGGGCAGCGCGCCCACCACGCGCACGCGGTCGCTGAACTGCGGCGGGGGCGCTAACAACGGCGCCGGTTCTAACGGACCCGGTTCTTCGGCCGGCGGCGGTAACGCGAGCAACAACCGCGCGCGCCGTCCGGGGGCTTTATCTATGTCGACGCCGAGCCGCTCGGCCGCCGACCGCCCCCGCCCCACCCCCGCCCCGACAGCCGCCGCGCGCTTCCTCGTAAGCGAATTATGCCGCTGCATGGGCGGCGGCGCGAGGCTCTCCGAACTCGAGTGCACCGGCTCCGTGCTAATAACGTCGTTGGAGGATTTAACGGTGACGGAGCTACAGAAGGAGACCTTCTCCCGACGCGGCGCCGCCGTCGGCTCCTGGTCGGACGACACGCCCGACGACGAGTTGTCGGCGTCGTCGCGGTCGCCGCCGAGCTCGTCGCCGCACGACCGCGACGACTTGAGCCGCGTCCGGATCTTCTGGATCTCGTCCACCGAGAACGAGTGCTGCATCGAACTCGACCCGGAGCTGCTCCCGCTGTGGACGACGAGGGCGTTTAATGGGATTTCCGACGGTTTTCTTTAAAAGCGATACTGCGATCGGATAGCGAATGTTAGACACGGACATCAGAAATTCGAAAGAAGCGGGAGTTTAAACTCGTATAGAACGTCGAGTTAAAATAAACACAAACAAGAACGCGAAAGAACAATGTCATTATACCCAACAGAGAGAGCCCTCTGAGCTAGAACGATATGGTTGATGGAACTTTCTAAATTAGAGGGTCCTGCTAGGAGTATAGTGAATAGAATAGAAAAAAGTTGAGAACAAGAAACCAGCAGTTGTGTGTTCCATAGTATTTGGTCGGAGAACACGATGATGAAAGTAGACTTGATAACCAGTTAGATTGTGATGAATGATGGATGGCGACGTTTACAAATTCTTAAAACGAATACAAAGCGTTCCCCGGCACATTTATAAACGGAAAACACTGTACCTTTAGATACATTTGAGACGATAGGTAATCAAAATTAGATGCAACTTATTTCGTTGTCATCATTCTCATATATTGTTGCGTATTCGAAAATTGTTGCGTATAGTGGGTTCCTGAAAAAGGTAATACAGTGGTATGACCCAATAGAACTCGATCACCAAGACGTCGAATTTATATGTTAGCACTGATAAACTAATTGTTTATCAAAACTAGCTTGATACAGTTATCACACTTATTATAGAGAAAGCGAACATGTATTTTTATTCCATGACATGATCTGAGTCGCTCGTTGTTTAGTAAATAAGGGTTTGGTCATCGAGTCGATCAAAGAAACGCGGCACTCACCGGTGTATTTTAATTTGCTAGTACTCTCGCAAAATTAAACATATTAAATTACAAATGCGGCACCGACTGACGCAGGAGTGCATAAAGTTTCTTCGATACGATCGACGTCGTGTCGTGTATGGCACGTTGCGATGTCGTGTCTTGAATATTTACCATGCTCATCGTAGATTTTCCCTAAGGTTGATGAGGAAGTGATTATGTTATGAAGGAGTGGAGGTGGAAGAGGAAACGTCAAGCACGAAGAGAGGATGCGGATGAGGATGAGGATATATTTGTGGGGAAGAGGATGCTAAAGTGAAAACGAGGATGAGGATATATTTGTGAGGAAGAGGATGCAAATGTGGAAACGGATAAGGAAGAGGATGAGATGAGAGAAAGAAAGAAAAAGAGATAATTATATAATCTTAGTTGTAAAAAACCAAATTAAGATTAGACTCTTTAAGAAGATAAAGACTGCACGTCTTTATCTCTTTATTAATAACCTCCAATACAATTTAATAATCAAAATTAACAGACGCTCGTCCTCTTAAGTTCCTTTTAATCTAAGGAGAAGGGAAAGTGAAAGAGGATTTTTTTACTTACATTTTGAGGATGCGGAAAGGGCTGAGGAACACCAAAAATTGCGGAACTTGCGCATTAAGTGGAAGCGGATGAGGAATCCTCATCAACCCTAATTTTCAAGCCACGACGCCACGTCGATCGTGACGTGTTTGTGTTGGAGGCCGAAGGTCCCAGCAGTGAGGACATAATTATGTCTATGTTGTGTGTTGGCGTTACGTTGTACCTGGCGTTGCTGTTGGCGCTGGTCTCTGGCGCGGGGGCGGGCGCGGGCGCGGGGGCGGGCGGCGCCTCGTCATCCGACTCCGACATGCTGTAGTCTGGCTCGGGGATGGGCGGCGCTGGAGTCGAGTTCTGTACACAAGACTAAGTGTTTTAGGCTGCGTACGCACCGACAAGGCCTAAGGTTACCGCCTAGATACAGCTAGTTACTTGCTAGGATACTCGGTGACCGCACTGGAAGGTGGGTACTAGGGTTTCTACCCTAGCAACCCACCTTCCAATGCGGTCACATGGTCTTTGGTTGTAAGCCTCGCGCCTATGACCACAAAATAGATAATAGTATTAGCGTACAGAAGTTGCACTCTGCAAAATCGTTTAAATAAATTGCTACTCTTGCTCCGACACAATAAAGGCCAATTCAGATCGCACAGCGCTACCTTCGCTCCAAAACATGCACGTAATAGTTGCCTCTCTTTCTATCGTGTAGGTCTTATCTTTTCTGATGTATGAAATTTGTTCTCTCAGAGGACGCTGAGCGCTTCATACGCGCGAAGTGACAGAACCCTGCTACGACACATTGTAGGCAGTCGCCTGCATGTATCGAGGCGCTTATCGCGAGGCGCGTATCGAGGCGCCTAACGCGCAGTCTGGCCGTTTGGGAACATTTATTTGAGGATCTAGACACCTGTCAGCGCGTATCGTCAGCGCTAACCATCGCGCAGACCGTCGCTCCATACCGCTCAGCCACGACATCACTGCGCGCGCTTCCTGCTTTTTGCGTCTCGGCGACCATTGCGCGTTCACATCGACGAGCTGGGAGGCTGACATTGAGACAGCGCAGCGCGCACCAATACGCAAGACGCAGGACGTCGTGGCCACGGCGCTAGTAATTCTACAGCGAGCCATTTTATAAGGGCTCGTTGCTATTTTGAATTAAGTCTATGGTTTTTAGATGCTAAATCTATGATAGGATATACCTGTCTGATGAATCCCTTGTGGGTGTTTAAGGGCTGCGCGTACTGGTTGGCTGACTCGTCCACGGACTGCGGCCGCGCGGGGCCCGCCCACGACCGCAGCGACGACGATTTGCGGACCTGCGCGAAAATATATAATTCATCCTATGCTATTCTGGTCGAAAATCGCATTTCACTCTGCCCAAGATAGGGTGTGAAAATGTAGGAGAAAGTTTAGAAGTGGACTAGACTTGAAAATGAGCCATTTTGTTTGTGGACATTTTTACGTCCACAAACAACTTTTTTAACTTAAGTTGAAATTCATGTTGCGTGTCAATGAAGCAATGACGCGAATCTAATGATGATTAGTTTACCGTTATCGTTTGACAGTGAAGAATGGAAGATTGTTTTGTGTGCGTACCTCTGTGTCGGGTCTCGGGGCGCGGTAGGCGGTGGAGTGGGGGCGCGCGGGGGGCGCGGCGTACAGCTTGGCGCCCTCGGCGGGCCGGAACGTGGACGCGGGCGCGCCCGGCGGGGGCGGGGGCGGGTGCGCCGGGGGCGGCACGCGTATTTGACCCACTGTACATACATACTATATTGTTAGATTTCTTTGATACTCTTCCTGATAACGTTATGGCCTAAAAAAAGCAAAAAGGCTATGACGGCTAAATGACCAGAATGATTAAAATTCAGAATGACTAAAACGCAAAATGACTCTGCAAATAACTAGAATGCAAAATGGCTCTCTTTTTGATGTGTTTGGACAAAATTATACCGATTTGAATAAGTAATCAAAACAAACCTTTGGAAGTTCTGATTAGGTATTCAATTTCTTTTCCAATTATTTCATCAAAAAAATCAGGTAAAATCAATATGTGATTTACATCGGTGACTACTATCAGAAGTGTGTTGACCAGGGTGGCGTACCTTGTACTCAGAATATCCAAACGGTATTCGTTGAATGTTATACAGGTTTACGCACCGACCTCGAAGCACCAAGATGACGAAGTGGAAGCTATGTATGAAGAGATCTCTAAAGCCATGCATAGCTACAAAACCCACTACACCGTTGTGATGGGGGACTTCAATGCAAAGTTGGGGAAACGATGCGGTGATGAGCTAAGAATGGGGCAATTTGGAGTTGGGCAACGGAGGCCAGATGCTGGCCGACTTTATGGAGAAGGAGAACCTCTTTATGATGAACTCCTTCTTCAGGAAGCCGGAAAGCCGGAAGTGGACCTGGATAGCCCAGACGGTACAGTCAGAACAGAGATAGATTTTATCATGTCGACAAAAAAGCAAATATTCAATGATGTCACTGTGATCAACGCCGTCAAGACGGGGAGCAATCACCGATTGGTACGTGGCACATTGAATATCAACCCAAATTTGGAAATATCTCGACTGATCTACAATCTACACTCCGACCATTACCGGCCCGTATTCAAAACCCCGAAAGCTTTCAACTCGAACTCCAAAACCGCTTCGAAGCCCTTGAGAACAGCATAGATGTGGACGATCTAAACAACATTGTGGTGGATACTGTCCGTACGGTAGGGTCCAAGTTCTTTAAGACCCGCCGTCCCAAGCTAAAGAAACTCTCCGACCACACACTCCTACTCATGGATCAGAGACGTGAAATGAGGCTCCAGAGCTCAGCGGATGCTCATCGTTATCGGCAATTCAATAGACAGAAGTCTTTGACGAGCGACCTTCGCCAATTTAATACGAATCGTATTACAGAAGCTATCGAGCGGAATAAAGGCTCTAAAGTGTTCGCGAGAGATCTGACTACTGGGCAAAGCCAGATGACGAAGCTGAAAACTGACAACGGTCGCATCATTTCATCGAAGTCTGAAATTCTAAGGGAGATCGAGCGTTTCTTTGAGCAGTTATATTCCACGCAGATACCTGTTGAAAGCAAGGCTAAAGACCCCAGAGCCACGCTTACCCGACACTATACCCAAGATATCTCGGACGTCAGCCTGTACGAGATTAGAATTTTTCAAATAGTTGAAAAACAATAAGGCGGCGGATGACGATGGAATCACTACAAAACTTCTGAGAGCGGGCGGTAAGCCGATGCTCAAAGTCCTCCAGAAGCTCTTTAATTCCGTCATCGTCGAGGGCAGAACGCCGAAGGCATGGAACATAACTGAGGTGATTTTGTTCTTTTAAAAGGTTTACAGTCCCTCTTAAAGTTATTCACAAATCCATCTCACTTTTGAGCCATGTTATAAGTTGTTTTCGAGAGTCCATACGAATCGTCTCGATCGCAGGTTCGACGACTTCCAACCTCTCGAACAAGCCGGTTTTGGAAAAGGCTTTAGCACCATACATCCATACGCTGCGGCAGGTTATACAGCAGACCGAGGAGTATAATCTGCCACTTTGCTTGGCGTTCGTGGACTATGAGAAAGCCTTTGATTCGATTGAAACCTGGGCGGTGCTGCAGTCTCTCTAAAGGTGCCAAGTGGACTATAGGTATATCGAGGTGTTGAGGTATTTATACAAAAATGCCACCATGTCGATCCGAGTACAGAAACAGAGCACAAATTCTATCCAACTGCAGCGTGGTGTGAGACAGGGAGACGTTATTTCTACGCCCGACTTACCTCAGTGTCTCAAGATGAAAGTCTATGAATAGTAAGTGTTGCCTGTGATGATTTACGGCGACTACGTTTCACTAAACATGGTCACTAAACCATGAGACCCATAGGACTCATAAAGAGGCTCAAGGTCACCCAGCGTGCAATGGAAAGAGCCATGCTCGGCGTTTTCCTGCGTGATCGAATCAGAAACGAGGAGATTCGCAGGAGAACTAAAGTAACCGACATCGCTCGAAGGATTGCTCAGCTGAAGTGGCAACGGGCGGGACACATAGCGAGGAGAACCGATGGCCGTTGAGGCGGAAAAGTTCTGGAAAGCGACCGCGCACCGGGCGACGCTCCGTGGGTAGGCCCCCGACAAGGTGGACCGACGATCTGGTGAAGGTCGCGGGAAGCCACTGGATGCGGGCAGCGCAGGACCGATCGTCGTGGAGATTCTTAAGGGAGGCCTATACGCAGCAGTGGGTGTCGTGCGGCTGATATGATGATGTGATTTAGTCGGAAGCTGGTGATTGTGGTAGTACCGTGCACGTCCTCGCTGGAGCGCGTGCGCGGCGGGCGCGCGGCGGGCGCGGCGGCCAGGTCGGGCGTGGAGTGGAAGTCGCGCCGCAGCCCGCCCGCGCCCCCGCCCTCCTCCGCGCCGCCCCCAGCGCTCGGCTTGCCCCACGTCTGCAAATATAAGAAGAATCATTACCATTGAATCGTGGTGGGAGGATCGGCTAGTCTGCGTTACCGACTTGCCGTCCGCAGACCATTGCCCAGGGTGCGCCGGACGCATACTTATTAGTGCGTCATTCGGGGAGGCTCCTTCCGTGCACCTATATCAGTGGCTGAGTTCTGGTCCTCACAAATATAAATTCATTATATACCGAGTCGACACGCTAAGAAGAAGTAGGACCATCAGCCAACTTTATTGTCCCCACTGCTGGGGCACAGGCCCTCTTTATGGGCAGATAAAGAGGATGCGCGACGTGCTAGCGATTTTAACCTTAGAAGTGGTAAAGCGCCAGTGCACAGTGCAGTCGATAGTACCTACGCATGTACATAGACACTATGCGACTGGATAGTCTAAGCAATTTATCGTATCGCATGCAATCTTTTGAAAATTTTGATTGCAAATGCTGTAGAAACTCTCCGCCTAGGAAAGTGATTAACGAGGCGGGGAAGTTAAAACTGTGATACATATACAGTGCCTTTGGTCTTAAACTAGCGATAATTTAAAGTCATGTAAAATAAAAAGTAAAATTGAAAATGGCAGCTATTACAACAGGAGTGCGGGGGATAGACCCCAACATGTGGGTGTTTTTGTCGATAAAATTAGGTTATTTCACGACTTTAAATTATCGCTAGTTTGACCATAGGCACTGTATAAGCAGGTTTACGACGGCTCGGCTTTTATAAAACGTCACTTATCGAGATTTTTTGAAATAAGTTTTTTATGCTGGATACTAACATAGCTGTAAGAAAATACTAACAGTCAAAGATATTAGAATTTATTCTAACAGTAGCATAATATAATACTATTTGCAAGATGTCGCTAACAATTTATATGGACAAACTATTAGTCTGAAATAAATGAATTTTATTTTTATATTTTTTTTTGGTCTCAGAAAATCGTCCATTGGTCTTTTCCGGTTAATAGCGTAGCCCACACAATGGCAGGATAATTTTGCCGAGTCATAAATCGTCCACCAGTCGGCGTACCACTAATTTGGCGCTAGTGTAGATGTCATTTCGTTGTTTTCCATGAGTTTGCTATAAATTTTTGGATGTTGGAAGCGATTTTACGTAAATATCAATTTTTCTTCCTACACATTTTGGTTTTCCTCAATCTTTAATTCGTTTATTTATTAGTATAAATGATTTAGATATAATTGAAAGTAAATGGGAAAATCGGGGATAAATGCCCGTACAAAGGTCTCCAGCAGCAGAGGCGCCACCAAGCGGGATAATTTTTGTGACATCCCATCATTACTTTCAGATGAATAGTTGTGTTACCTTCACCCTGCAGCGCTTCATCTCCGCGACGGAGGCGTAGACGCGCTGCGGCGCGCGCGCCGGCGAGTAGGGCGGGGACGCGCCGCCGCCCTGGAACGCCGAGCGCGTCATCATGGCGTGCGGCCCGCCGCTGGGGGGAATGCACCTTATTAATTTAACCTTCATTTGGTTTTGACGCAGATTGTCATTTTAGAAAATGGTCATCTCGAAAGATTTGGTCACTTTCGCAAATGGTCACTTTCGCGAATGTCATTTTCGCAACTGGTCACTTTCGCAAAACGTCACTTTCGCAGCATGTCATTCAATTTTTATTTCTTTTTTTCCCAAAATTGTGAGTTTGAGAAAAAATTGTGAATGACATTCTGCGAAAGTGACCCAATTTTTCGCGATGACCATTTGCGAAAATGACGATCTGCGTCAAAACCGTTTTTTGTCTTATAAGTTACATTTCGATTTGGAAATAATAATGATAGCCGATGAACAACCGCCAAAGATATACCTACTTTCCAGTGGCGAGAGGTGAAATTATGGCGAAAGGAAACCGTTCTACAAAAATGTTATATCTGCATAGTAGATCCGTATATAGGGTGGGATTTCTGAAAGGTGAGCAGCTGGGAATCGGCTTGTATGAAAACTCTTCGCCACTGCAGATCACACGCAAGTCATCACATACGCAATTCTTCACTAAACGCAACTCGTCACTTTTCGCAACTCGTCACATTTTTTTCGTTTTAATACAATTAGTCAAACCAGATCTTGAAAAAGTGAAGGTCTAGATGCAAACCATATAACTTTTTGGTATCCGATGTTTTCTTATTAATTCATATTCATGTTCAATAAAGATCGTGCAGTCACTTTTTGTGTTGTCAAAAGCAAGATGGGTGACCATATTAGGCGTAATAAAGATAGCGCATGAATACACTTTTTGTATGGTCAAAAACAAGATGGGTGACCTTATTATGATATTAGGCTCAATATTGAGCAACCATCATTTTTGTCATCATTTGTGTGGCACATTGGATGTGACAAGAAAACGAAAAAAATGTGACGAGTTGAGAAAAGTGACAAGTTACGTATGTTCACTTCTCAAGCTTACGCGCTCACTAGACATAAAATAAAACAATTATTAACGGATACTAGCGCGGTTTTATTAAAAGTACTTTGGTAATTAGTTGGTATTTGGTTTGATTTTTGGTTTTCCCGACGTTTCGGCAACTTTGCAGCTGCCGTGACCACGGCATATACCAACTAATTACCAAAGTACTTTTAATAAAACCGCGCTAGTATCTGTTAAAAATTGTTTTATTTCAAGTTACGTATGTGACGAGTTGCGTATGTGGCGAGTTGCGAGTGTGGCGAGTTTCGTATGTGACGAGTCGAGTATCCGTTTTGAAAAGTGGCGCGTTGCGTATGTAACGAATTGCGTATGTAACAACCTGCGTGTGATCTGCCACTGCTACTTCCTCAAAGTAAATTACCACTACTAAGGTATAGTACTTACAGGTCCGGGGCGGCGTCGGCCTGCCGCTGGAACAGCTCCTCGAGCTCGGCGGCGGTGATGCGGCCCGACGCCGGCCGCTGCCGGATGGACGCCGTGCGCGGCGCCACCGGCGTGCCGCCCACCGGCGTTCCGGCTGCAACCACACCACAACACGGTTAAGGACACGGTACAGATGAAGCTCGCGGTCGTGGGGTCCTGCTACTGTGGGGAGTGCAAGGTAGAGGACGCACACCACGCTCTGTGGGCACATGAGTAAAGAAAGGACCAGAGAAAGCTTCATGCAACCGCGCGAATCGGTTTCACTACTACAAGCACGCGGGGCATGTGGGGCCACTGGCTGCTTGTCCCGTATGCGGAAAAACCATAAAAAACCTGTTTTGACAACTGCAGCCAGTAGACAATCTCAGGGCGTTGCTTGTTTTGTTAGCTGCAAGTTTGAATTTCATGTTCTTAAGAAGCTTTGTCTCTGGTCCTTTTCTTTACTCATGTGCTGTGGGAGTGCAAGCTCTACGGGGTTGAGCGTAGGGAACTTCTCGATAGTATGAAAGTGCTTGATGTGTGACCGGTTTACTATCGTAACCTTGTTGGATCAGAGGCGAACTTCAGGTGGCTACGGGAATTTGCGGGTAAATGGCACAGGATTCGGAGTGGACTCGAGAGGAGGTGAAGAAAGAAGAACCGAGGCGAATAAAGAAGAAACGGAGCCGGAGTGGACTCGAGAGGAAGTGAAGAAAGAAGAACCGAGGCGAAGAAAGAAGAAACGGAACCGGAGCGGTACCACTTCATAGTTGGCACGAGGTGACCTGGGAGACACCGAAGGTGTACTCGTGTACGTCCGCCCCAGAAGGGGGAGAGTAATCATAGGGACAAAAGAGAAAGATACCGGAAGATTTGTAGGGAGTCAAGAAAGTACGCTTGGTGAAAGCCATTCCAGGCGCACCTCCCGTTGCTTCGACCTGCATAACCTAGATGTTCGCCAGGTCATGGTTGGTTAGTAGGTTTGTACGGTCAGAAGCACATCAAGCTATACAAAACTGTCAAAAATCTCCAATGAATTACTTGTTGCAACCTTAAATTGCTTGTTTTAAATATAAAATTGATTAAAAAAATTTGTTACTTTTTGGAAGCCCAGCGTGCCGTCTACTGTACATAAAAATATAGTCTGAGTAAGGCAAAAACTATTGTCAAAATTAAGTTAACCACTCACTATTACTGCCGCCGTGTAGCTGCACCGACTCCGCCGACGACGACTTGCCGGCGACACTTAGAGGTTCACAGCTTTCTTCTTTCTCACCCCCATTTTCTGTAATATTGTAATAAACAATCAGTAAAAAATATAGATTCGGTCATGAGATCACGATTACCACATTCTGTGACGATACTAGACAAACAGATTTTGTGCTCATCATTCCATTTAGCATGTTTTCGAATTACATCGCACTGTCATCAGTGCGATATCGATGTAAGTAATCATCGCGCTCTCATGAGCGGGACGGACATCGAGACGAGTGTTGATAAATCCTGAGGGGCCTTATGGGCCTAGGAAATTATCAAATAAATAAAATTGAAATTAGTGGCGCTCTTATTTTTCTTTCGCTTACACGCACGCATACTTATTTCTCACTTGCACTCATTACAAATGCTTATACAGTGCCTTTGGTCTTGAACTAGCGATAATTTAAAGGCGTGTAATACACCTAATTTTATCGTCTAAAACACCCACGTGTTGGGGTCTATCCCTACTCCTGTTGAATTGGCCGCCATTTTAAATTTTACTTTTTATTTTAGGACCCTGCAGAAAAATATTAATTTCTCCGGATTTAGAAGTCCTACAGTTATAACAAAAATATTGTTCAAAAGCTAATAATATCACCTAATAATTTAAAAAATAAAATGTGTAAATTTTTTGTTTAAGTACGTCATAAAAATTTACTGAAATAAAATTTTATACGAAATTTGTGAGATTTTTTTGAGTTTTTATTACATTTCTCAAAAACTAGGACATTACTGTCCACTTTTTTTGCACTATTCAAATACACAAGAATATTATCTACAAAACGATTCTAAAATTTATTGCTCTATGTTGCATATTTCAAGAGTTATTTTTGTTTGAACTCCGACCCTTACGTAACCAAAAAAATATTATTTTCGAAAATGGACATAATTACAAGCATTTTGAACATATTTTAAATTAGGTTGATAATATTATCTGAATACTAATTTCATCAAATGATAAAATCTAGTTTTTAGGATTTTTTTTTTATTTTCGAAAATAACCATTTAGTACTTGTAAGGGTCATATTCAAACAACAATAGCTCTCGAAATATGCAACATAGAGCAACAAATTTTTAAGTTTTTCTGTAGATAATATCCCTGTGTATTTGAATAATGCAAAAAAAAGTGAACATTAATGTCCTAGTTTTTGAGAAATGTAATAAAAAGTAAAAAAAATCGCACCATTTTCGTGTAAAATTTTATTTCAGTAATTTTTCATGACGTATTTAAACCAAAAATTTAAACAATTTATTTTTTAAATTGATAGGTAATATTATTAGATTTTGAACAGTATTTTTGTTATAACTGTAAGACTTCTAAATCCGGAGAAATTAATATTTTTCTGCAGGGTCATCTAAAATAAAAAGTCAAATTTAAAATGGCGGTCATTCCAACAGGAGTGGGGATAGACCCCAACATGTGGGTGTTTTTATCGATAAAATTAGGTGTATTACACGCCTTTAAATTATCGCTAGTTCAAGACCAAAGGCACTGTATATATGCCTAACGCTGGCTAGGCTGGGCCAGCAGGTTTTAAAATTGATTATTTTTACTGTGTTTATTATCTGTAGAATGACTCACCCAAGCCTGCTACCATGGACTTGGCTCTCGCTCTGCCGACGCTGAGCGTGGTGCGCGGGTCGCGGCGCGGCGGCGCGGGCGCAGGACTCCGCCCTGCAACACGCCGACAATGCTGGCTAGTTCCAGGAGACACTACCCTACCAACAATACTGCGAAAGCACTCAAGTACGTGTTAGCTTAGCAAACGATTACCACTCTTTAGCTTATTGTTAAAAAATTGTGTATGATATAAAACAGTGCACAATTTAGTTATTAAACATTATCCCGCCACGCTAATTAGGTTGGTGATATTTGATGATGATGGGATGGCATGAGTGATTCGAGTTAGTATCCCTAACCAGTGGACCTGGTTTCGAGTGACTTGGTGTTTGTCAGAAATCGGTGGTCTTTTTTGATCGGTCTCTTAACTCTCATATCTGGTCATTGGGCAGCCGAAGAAAACTCAGCTCGGACAAACATTTAAGCGGTTTAGCGAACGTCTATAAGCAGTATTAGAATGATCAGTCGAACTAACCGCCGGCAGCTTTTCTAGGTAAAGTGGCCGCGTAGGGGCGGCCGGTGCTGGACAACTGACTCTGAGACTTGCTCGTGGGCACCGTACACGTGTTGTTCTCGTAGTTACCTGACGATGACAGTGTCAATGTTTTAAGCGCTTCGCGAGACTGCACCGGGAAGTGCTCGGAACGACTGGATCTGCTCGAATATGGTCCTTCGAGCCGGATATAAGTAACTTTTTTGTTAGTATATGGGATATATTTACAATTATGACTGTACAATGTTGAAAAGCTGTGTTTCTGTAACTTTGTAGATGTATTTCAAAATCTTTAAGTACTGACTTTTAAAAAATGAAATTAAAGAAATTCTATCTGTAAGTGGGTCGCTATGTAAGGTGATGTAAGGATGAGTGGCGAGCGTGTGAGAGTATTGGGCCAGTACTGACCCCCCGCGTTGTGTAGAGACACGACGGTCATGGACACGAGCGCGCCGGAGTTGCGGATCAGCTCCACCACGTGTTCGTGGGACGCTGCCGATACATCCTCGCCGTTTATCTGAAAATGTTATTAAACGTTATTGATGCTCGGAGATTATTCGTACGTTGGTAAAGAATGATGTTAGTTCAGTCGATACTAAATTTATAGAGTGATATATTTCGAGCGCTGTGCTTTTTGATAGCGTACAACATAGATCGCGTGGGAGAGTGTATTAATATTTTGAAGATGTTTCCAGTCTAGTATAATTGAATGTGTAACCGGCTGAGTTTTATTTACAGAAACCGAACCAGGGCCCTATTGAATAACGTGACAATTTGTAAATTGTCGCGACAATTTGGTTTACATTGCGGTGTAGATATGAGTAGTTTATTCTATTTTCAAATTGATTGACGCAATGGATATAAAAATGTCATGACAGGTGACAAATTGTCACGTTTATTATATACACTTTCTATAGACTACTGGACCCTATGGTCCAGTAGTCTATAGAAAGTCAGAGTAGTAGTCACCGCGAGCGGAAAGTCGCCCTTGCGCAGGCCAGCGCGGTCGGCGACGCTTCCGAGCATCGTCATCATCGAGGTACCAGCTCCATGAGCGGCGAGGAGGCCACGGCCCTTATATATGAACCTAAGGAGTTATCTATAAGCAGGTG
Organism: Agriphila geniculea; assembly: GCA_943789525.1. Classification (NCBI taxonomy): domain Eukaryota; kingdom Metazoa; phylum Arthropoda; class Insecta; order Lepidoptera; family Crambidae; genus Agriphila; species Agriphila geniculea. The sequence continues at coordinate 22,615,644 of OX038878.1, forward strand.
GGCTCACTCCACGCTTAATTTTTTATATTAGCTCAATGCTCGCGGCTGACTCAGTCGAACCAGCGCACGAAAGATGTCGTGTGTCGGTTAAAAAAGAGCTATGCGACTAACGCAATAGAAAGAGAAGGTGCATACATATACAATAATAGGCACGCAGCGCTGTGCAATTTGAAATTGTACTTTATTGCAGTGCAGCGAGAGTGGCTTATTATTTGATTGTCCTCGCGCGGATGAACTTCTGTACGTTTAGTATTATTATACGTGTTAATGAATAAACGCAAAACCTCTTAGGTGGTGATTGTGCTCATAAATATGAAAAACTTTTACTATGGGGCCAACTCTGTATCTCAACAAAAAAAAAACAGCTGTTTCATACATTCTGGTCGAGTAGGTATTGACAACTTGTATGAAACAGCTTTTTTTTTGTTGAGTTGCAGAGTTGGCCCCTTAGTAAAAGTTGTTAATATTCATGAGCACAATCACCACCTAAGAGGTTTTGCGTTAATTCATTAACACGTTGCATATTCTGTGCTAAAGGGACAGATAATTACCGCGAGCAGGAAGTCGCCCTTGCGCAGGCCGGCGCGGTCAGCGACGCCCCCCGCGTCGACGTCGTCCAGGTACTGCAGCGCGGGGCAGCGCTCGCTCGGGCGCAGCTCCATGAGCGGGGACGAAGCCTTGGCGCCGCGCAGCACGAACCCGAAGCCGCGCCGCGCGCGGTGCAGCACCACCGTGCGCGCCTCCATGTTGCCATACCTGACATCAGAAAAAGGAAACCAATGGAAGTGGCACAAACTGCAATAACAAAGGATTCGTGACGTCAGGCGCGTGCCGTGTCCGCCATATTGTGTTGCGTTTACATTTAGACTAAGCTGTTTACATAAGGTGTATTTACACTAAGCTAAGCCGCACTGTTTAGTTGCGTTTGAATGGAGAACAATGAAGTAGGTATCCACGCTTTTTTCGTAGGTATGTCAGGTCCATGTTATTCCCTCGTCATTGTACCTGACACATCACAACCACTTCTGTAAAACCTAGCGAGGTTTAGACTAGACAGAAGATGACTTCCGTAAGGTGTTACCACAGTGTAAAGTGTGTAAAGCTTCCAAAAATTTAAAATTCAAATTAATTTATTCAGTCTAAGCAGTTACAAGCACTTGTGAATGTCATAGAAGCTACGCCATCGGTTCGCAAAGCCTAAGCGGGAGACCTTGTAACGAGAAGAACCGGCAAGAAACTAATCAAGTGCTAATACAAAATATAACTATCTGGAATAACAAATTTCAAAATAAATGTAACCTCTGACAATCAGCGCAGGTATTGACTCCTAAACACATGCCACTACGCACCACTGTGCAGTTCAAAATGCGACTAACACAACAATGATATCTGTTGCGAGTATAGGTGTTGAGATAATTTTTACAGTTGTTTACATATCGACCTTTTGTCTGATGAATTGTGTCATTTGTTTAGATAGGTCACTATGTCACTTACGTTTTCTTTATTCTAGGAGCGGTCGCACTGTAGGTTTTGCTGAGAGCCATTTCTCTTCTCCCAGTTACTCGGGAGTGGTGGACAGGTCCTGATGCTAGAACCTGAAATAAGTTAACTATTAAAAACGAGGCTGGGGTCATGCTCCACCTAGGTTTTCCACCTGGGTGCGACGTATATTGCACCAATATTCATATTTTAAAGGAAAAAAATATTATTTAAGTCTTCAGGAAATTCCTCAATTAACAACCTAGTCATTTAATTGAACAGCGCCGTTTAATTACCGGCCTATATGACATTTAAACATTTGTGTGACAGTATCATTGTATACCCATTACCCACATATCGCCTAAAAAACGATAATTTGCAAAAAAATACACAAAAAAACACATTTACCTACATGCTCTTCGATATCATATTTACCCTATTTTTATAGCCACACACTTTCATTGACCTATATTCTTGTGAAAACGTCTTTTAATCTCGTTAAATCGTGAAAAACAACAATAATTATCACAGCTGATGGACGTCATATTGCCAGTTTTGCTTACAGCGCTCTAGGTGACCGAAAACGGAACTAGTCAATGTCTTGGCCAGACAAATGATTAAATAATAATAATTGACACTTTATTGCACATAAAGACAAAAAACATTACAAAGAAACAAAAAAGAAAGAAAGCACATAAAAGGCGGCCTTATTGCTTAATAGCAATCTCTTCCAGGCAAGCTTGAGTAGAAGAGAAATAAGGGGAAATAGAGAACAATGGGGAAGTGGTGAAATTAAGGTAGGATATTAGATAGAGATGTATGTACATGTAAGAGATACAGAAATAGAAATAAATAAATAATAAAAAGGACAGTGAAATATAGGTAGTTAAATAGAATTAGGTAGAAGAAAGAAAAAGTCTTCTAACTTGATCGCTACAAGATCTTAAGGTATAATCCTTCCGAATAGGATTGGAAATCAGTTAAATGACGAGGTATATCGAGAGACAGATTAGAGGAAGAACGCAGAGTACAAAGAGAAGATGAGGATTGGAAGCAGAAACGTTCTTTAAGATAAGGAAGAGAAGTAGGAATGAAAAGCATGTTAAACGTCATTAAACCAAGTCATTTGCCTAGCCATTAAATTAGATAGCTAGATATAATTTAGGCCGCTCTGATTGAACGGCGCCGTTAAAAATAAAGTTAGTTCGTTGCGACATCCATATGGCATAATATTGTTACTTACCTGGTGTAAATGCGAATTGTTTTGCCTCAGGCGTACCTCCTGCACGCACTGCGAGGGGAACAGTCCAGAGGCTCCGGACCCCCGCACTATCCCCTCCAGTAGACCATCGTCTGTCGCACCAGTCACTGGAGATGGTTTACAAATTGTTATTGATTCTGAACAACTCACAACATTGATTTCTTCCCTAAAAAGTGAGCTGTATGATAGTAATCTAAGAGCACAAAAAAGTGATGATCACCAAATTGACAGGTCACTCTGTATCTGTATCCTCCATAAAAGGATTCTTTCTAATCCAGGCAATGATATTTATCAATGAATCCAGGACCTTAGAGGCATCATACCGTTGCACCAAACGCCCATTTCTGCGATTCCAAAGATACTAACTTCTTACAGGTCTTTACTATAGAATGTTTCTGAAACGACTCAACTTGAGACTATTTTGTATTTACCTTGATTGCTATAGTATAATAACTTAGTTAATAATGGACACACCTGTTACGGTGAACATGTTTAGTCAAATGGTATATTATATGAGTCATGTAGTTGAATGGATGTGTTCTTCTCCACAACGTATAGTAGTTTTAATACCCACATCACAAGTTAGTTTATGTAAATGGTAGTTGAAATGTGAAATGACAAGTCCGAATTTTATTATAAGTTACGTTGGTAGGTAACGATTCCCTACTCTTACCAGCCCCCCTACTCAAATAGCCAACATTCTATGCCTTTGAAAGCTACGCTTGCTAAAAGCAGTAAACTATAAAATAACGCCGTAAACATCAAAATCTGTGATTTACATAAGTTTGCGACATATGAGTTAATCGTCTATTGCTCATTAAGCTTGAATAGGAAGCGTAGCGTTCAAACGTATAGAATGTTGACCATTTCGAGTAGTGGGCCTGTACAAACTGTAGATACTCGTAGTAGATATCTTAAAATAGAAGCAAGTGGGTTTAACTATATTTTGTGTCTGACACTCATAGGCTTGCGTGGTATATTCTGATCATGAAATAATAATCGGCTGTATTTCACAGGAAAAGTAAAATTATAAGTGGCTGGAGTTTAGTAAAGCAAAATGTGTTTTGACGTTTTGTTTGCGTAAAGTGTAAAATTGTGCTTGTGATTAGCTTTCATATATTAAATCTGGTTTTTACCATGAAAGAATAATGAAGAATTTTCTCCTCTCCTACTCTATTGTTACTAGTCAGAAATGTAGCCAATCGTAGCCGATGTAAAGTTTAATCCTTATTTCAGAGTCCAGTGCGTTAGACCGGTTCGCACGCGCACAACTAACCTTCAACGATGTCCCCTTGATTGAGTCGCACGTGTCCGTGGTGGGCGGGCTCGTAAGGCTGCAGACACACGACGGTGGTGGCGGGCTGCAGCGAGCACGTGGTGGTGTCAGAGTTGCTGGTGCCCACGCCGCTCGAGTCCGAGATGATGTCGCTCGTGTCGCCCGCGCTTTTATCTGTCGACATTGGCGTCGGCCCTGACGGGTGAACAGGCTCCTTGCGCGATTTGTGTCTCGCGGGGACGTGTCGGGTGTATACGCACCATAAGGGGTGAGTATTTGAACATTACTCGTGCCGTGATATTACTTTACTGTAACTTATGATCGAACGGATGCGCTTCTACTGTTAATTATTTTCTTCGTGTCGTGTCATTAATTGTGACTATTCAAAACTAAATTAGTGAGTGTTCGTTCATATATTATTTTAATTCCTGTCAATTAATAAAAGGTTAGTGATTCAAGGGTGACACTTATTCCTAATCAACTAACATCTAAAGGGTGATCCAAACTTTCGGAAAAGAACGAAGCGTTGAAGCAGATCGTGATAACATCTACGATTAACGAAAGGCACATATAACATGCATCGAGTGTGAGAATCGCCGTTGATTACGTCTCTGTATTTTATTGACTTCGATACCTTTTTGAGAGGCATGACGAGTCACAATAGACCCGACCCACAGGGACGTAAGCAGCGGCGAAAAGACGATGAGTGGTGCGCATGGTGATGGTTGTCTTACCGCAGGGCGGCCCGCCCGCGACCGTCACCGGTCACCGGTGTTTACCTGTGAGGATGCTGGCGTCATCGTCGTGGCTGGGGTGGCTCGCGTCGCTGATGCTCGACGAGGCGGACGAGAAGGGGCGCTCGAGGCACGGCGAGGCGCGCCGCAGCAGCGCGTCCAGCGAGGCGGGGATGCGCGTGGACGACGCCAGCGACGAGCGGTCGCCCGCCACGCCCCACCCTCCTCCCCCCCACGCCGACCGCCGCCGCGGGTTGTACCGAGGCGGGCCCCGGAATGGCACTGAAAATGTCCCGTCAACCGAAACCGAAAACAATAAAAAAAACGGCTCCTCTCCGAACTGATTCGAATTTCGAACAAAAACGCTACTAAAATGTAAATAATACGTGAAAAATAAACAAACCACCAATTTAATAAAATAAACGGCTTCTAAATCATAGTAAAATAATAGGTACATTATTTGTATAGGTGCTGTGTTAATGAATAAATACCTTTTGCTATATATTTAGCGTTATTCCTCCAAATACAACCATCACCATTTATGATAAGCAATGGAATAGAAGTAAGATAAATAAATAGAACTAATGATTCCATGCAATATATTAGTAAATATATTCAATGCCTATAATATATCTATGTTAAATTACATTTAATTGTAAGTAGCTACATAACATATTAGTATAAGTGATATAAATGCAAAAGCAGTTGCTAATTATTAATATTTTGTACTTATAGATATTATGGTATATTCTAAACAAATTGTCCTAATAACAGGTACTGAACCATTACTGAATTTGTAAATTACAGCTAGAAACAGGATTTAGAGTCCCCGCAAACTACAGACTTTCTATCGGCCGATAAGGTTGGACCTTTTTTAATTTGAGGAATCGGCCGATACCAAATCGTTGTAATGTGCGCACTTGCATACTTCTTCATACTGATTAAAGGCCCGACCAAACTATCGGCCTATAGAAAATCGGTAGTTTGCAAGGGCTCTTAGATTGTGGCATTATGTAATAATAACTATTGATAAAATTGATTTTACAAAAATAATCTAATAATGTGGACCTGCTGCCAACTGTAAATAACTGAAAATAAATTATAAAATTCGTATATATTTAGTTTTATTAAGCGTGTCCGCGAAGCCATGCAGTAATATGTCCGCTCGTACTCACCAACTTCCTCCGATTTGTAATTTTTTATTACTTCTGCTAATTCTAAGTTTCCTGCTATGACGGCAACCTGTAGAATAATGGAACTAGTTAGGTATGTCATTCAATCCAGACAAACGAAGACAGTAGTCAAGAGTCAAGAGAAAACTTAGAACCGTCCATTAGGGCCAACACAATGCGTCAGCATCTTGTTAGTCTGTGCACATAACGGCGTTGCGGCGCCGCACCGCAACGCAACGCAGATTTTTGCGGTGCGTTGCGGTGTCGCGCGGCGCCGCGCGTGGCCGGGCGGCGCCGCGCGGCACCGCGCGTTGCTTGAGGTGACCATTTTTCTGTGATTCGTGAGTATTAATACACGTGTCTCTGCGATGGATCGCAATAAGCGAATAGCGCTTTTGTTATTATGTAGACATTACGCCAAATCGAATAAACGACGACAGAGAAGATATTGGGTACATCCACTTAATAAATGTATGAATTCTGATTTCTGATGGAGAGTACTTTTTGCAAAATTATGAAGTATTAAAAATAGCGATTTTTTTATACTTTAGAGAGTGCGTGAGCGGGAACCTAAGCGAAAAAAAAGTTTTGGTTATTATGTCACTTAGTCCCCCCGGTCCGGTCACCCTTTTTTGCTAACAAAAAAACCGGCCAAGTGCATGTCGGGTCACGCGCAGTAGGGTTCCGTAGTTACCATATACCATACCCTATTTAATACCACTATCATTTATCATCTGCAAAAATAACTTTGTTTTTCATAGTGTTTGTATAAATGACCAAGTTATATTTACGGTTTTGGAAAATATGCTACATCTCGTTCAAAACAATTTTCGTTGAAAGTGTTTATTAAGATCAATGGCATATATTTCTTTTAGATTTTTCACTCTCTCATTTTAAAAGTTAAAGGAGAGGGGACACATTTAACTACTTTGGATGTTTCTATCTTTCAAACGGTAGACTTAAAGAAAAAATAGTTTTAGAAACCTCAATGTAATTTTTAAAGACCTATCCATAGACACCCCAAACGTATAGGTTTGATGATAAAAATGTTTTCGGTTCAGTTCCATGTTCAGTTCAGTCCAGTTCCAATCGTAAAGTGGTTCACAGAATACATCTACCTAGTTACTTAGTTTCAACTTTGTAATCCTAATAGTGGCTGTGTGGGACATACGGACAGACAGACATGGCGTATCTATAAGGGTTCTGTTTTTTTCCATTAGGCTACGGAACCCTAAAAAGACACTCTCAAGATCTTTTTTTAGTGTTAAGAAAGTTAAAATAAAGACTTTATTTTTACTGATTTGACTATCTATGGTCATAATTATATTTTTAATTATATTTTTAATATTTATGTATGTATTGGTATTTCACTACTTATTCTTATTTTATATTAATATATCTATATTGCCGCCACAATTTCTTTCCTGAACACCCTTTCCGGTTGACTGGAAGAGAATGCCTTAAGGCTTTAAGTCCGCCATTTGCTCTGTTTGCAATAAAGTTTAAATAAATAAAAAATAAATAAATAAATAATTCGATATAATATCAAGGTACTGAACAGTACTTTTTTTCGGGATGAAAGTTACCCTAAACATAGAAACGGATTTGCGCATTTATAATATTAGTACCTAAGGATATTTTAAATCATGGAAGTTATTATTTTCTCTGTATGTGACAAAATATGGGTAATTTCATAGGCAAAGACCCATATTTGTTTTCGGTGTTTTTTGTTTTGATTAATTATTTTTTCATTAATATTTTGTTATAAATGAAGACACGTCATCTGTCTAATTAGGTAGTTTAATTACAACGCGGTGGTTTCATAGTATCACAGACTATACAAAAAGTACCTACTATGGCATGGAGTGTCCGAGGTGGGACTAAAACTGTGGTCAACAAGTGTGACGTCATTTCTGCGGCGACGCGCGGCACCGCGCGGCCCGCGCGGTGCCGCCGATTTTGGCGTTGCGTTGCGGTGCGTCGCGTATGTGTGGAGGCCCTTAACCCCTCCCCCCTCCCCCTGGTTGATACGTGGTGAGGTTTTAGACTTAGACTACTTGACAACGTGTATTTAATAAAATTTCATGACGATCGGTTCTGTAATTAAGACGTGAAGGCGTTACAAACAAACGGACTTTCGCGTTTATAATATTAAGTAAAGATTTTACCTGGTATGGTGTCTGGTTGGCGAAGTTGAGCGCTTCTTTATCGCAGCCCCTGAACAGCAGTTGTCTTGCGCAGGAGTCCTGCGCGTTGACGGCGCACACGTGCAGCGGCGTGTTGCCGGACGCGTTGCGGCTGTTCATGTCCGCGCCGTAGAACAGCAGGTGGTCGAGGTGCTGCACCAGCCCGTTGCGGCACGCCTGCGACACACAACCTCGACAGTTACTTTATGCGATTTTGATGACGTGATGGATACACGAATTTTTATGATGGAACATGACTATCAACCATTTTTAATGTCCCCACTGCTGGGGCACAGGCTTTCCTTACGGGTGGATAAGGAAGATGGGCCATAGCTCACCACGCGGGCCCAATGCAGATTGGTGGGTGACTGCAAATGAATCCGGGACCGACGGCTTAACGTGCCTTTCGAAGCACGAAGGGGATCTCGAGCGTATTCATTTTTGCTCACCCATTCCATGACCGACTTGCGAAAGTCACTTAACCTCCGTAATCGCAGGGGTATTGACGCAGATCGTCACTTTCGCAAATGGTCATTGCGAAAAATTTGGTCACTTTCGCAAATGGTCACTTTCGCAAAACGTCACTTTCGCAGAATGTCATAATTTTTTTTCTTAAAATTGTGAATGACATTCTGCGAACCAAGTCAATCAAGTGACCATTTGCGAAAGTTACCAAATTTTTCACGATCACTTAACCACTGCGCCACCGAGCTCCAGTGATGGAACTTAAAGATTATCATTTTCGACCTTACCAAACGTGACATCGTCATCAGGACTCTGTACGAAATAGGAAAGGGATGAAAAAACACATTCAACCTCAGAAGATCCATGATCCACAATAGATCTTAGTGAGATTTTTTTACAACCAACTCTACTATACTACGTTACGACAGCGAATGACGCTGATCTCTGGCCCAAATCAAAAGCATAGTGAATGCAGAACTTATTAGGGGACAAAAACATTACCAAGTCCCTGACTGATTTATGTCTGTTATCATGACTTAAGTAAGGTGTTTTAATTATTAGTAGGTACTCACTTGGCAGATAAAACTACTTACAATAACATGGCAACAATCGGAAAACAGTTTCATTTTTTAACTTAAGAAATAAGCTTTCATCAAAAAAAAGGAAATTGAAAAAACCATACCTGGTGAACTTCTTGCCAACCCTGTAAATCTGTAGCGCCAATCGTCGCATGGTCATGCAGCAACGTTTCACAAAGTAACGGATCCGTCTTGTTTGTCACCGAGAGGTACAGCGGAGTCAGTCCCTTTCCATCCTTATAGTTAGGCGAAGCACCAAGTTCCAAGAGAGTTTTCACAGCCTCCAAAGAGTTTTTCTCGATGGCTCTGTGCATGGCTGTGCTGCCATCTTTGGTTCTATAGTCCAACAAGGCACCTCCGTTCACTAACGCTATTAGGACTTTTGCAGGGGACTTTAGGCCAGCTGCGATTGTCAAAGGGGTTTCTGGAACAAAGCAGTGCATCAAAATTTCCTTTAATTATTTTATACAAAAATGAAAAGCACAGAGCATTTCTTCAATTTGAGTAAAATGAACTTAATATATGTATTTCCGTAAATGTAAGAGATTGGTAAGTATTACGATAATTGAGTCGTCTGAAAGAGGCACTTTGCAACAAACATTGTCCATTAGTCTGCGTTAAGATTGTGAGATTTGTGAGAGATCATAACTCAAGTTCACTACAGATTTGTGAAGATAACTCACAGAAGGAAATATATTTAGAATTAGACACGGTCTCAAGGCAAGAGCGATATACATCGCGGATTTTCCACGGATTGATACGGCATAACAATAGCCGCTTTGGGCTCGTACAACAATGGCCGATAACGCATCGATATGCAAATGTTCGCGAGATGTGCGTCAATCGACTTCTGAAACTGTTTCACCAACAATGTTCTCGAATGGAATTAACAATAACATTGTGTTCGTACACAACGAGTAGTTAAATCTAGTTTGTTCAATTAAACGATTCTATATCAGTGGATTCATTTCTCTTGTTTATCTGAGAAGCCTCTCGAGCGTCTGGCTAGTGAATGATGAAACCTATTTTACTGTTGGTATTGGCTGTTGGATAAGATAGCAGGTAGGTACCTAGCTGTTTTAAAATACTTTTAATACTTAACAAACAACAATGATACAACGTTGAAACATTTCAGCTTTTCTTTTTCGTGTAAGTCGGAATAAGGTTTACTGAAACTTTGTCGTTTTCACGTCAGTCTCTTGAAATATCGTATTTCGGAATAAAAACATCGCCCTGCTCCTCACAATAACCCTACCTATGCAAGTATACACGCTGAAATTTTAGTAATGTGGTTCCCGCAGTGGGACGGTTCCACTCATGAGTACAAGTAACATTTGCTATCCGCCAACTCTGATCTCGCGGAATTTTCGCGGTATCAGAGTTGGCCCCAAAGTAAAAGTTGCTTGAAATCATGAGTGGAACCACTCCACTGCGGGAACCAAATTATTAAAATCTCACGCTGTATAAGTAACATGCGTTTCACAACTGGGGTTGTGGAAGGAATGTAAGCACTGACCACCAGTCTCCTGACAGTGGAAGTTAGGGTCGAGGCCCTTGGCACAGGCCTTGGTGACCTTGTCGAGCTGCGCGTGCGTCACGTGCTCGATGAACCGGCGCAGGTTGGCGCGTGAGTGCAGCGCCTTCAACGTCTTCTCGTCCAGCTTCAGCATCTTGTACACTCGCCGCTTGTACTTTAACTGGAACACAAAGATTTTGCCATAAGAAGAAAGATTTTAGTAAGTTTGTAAACAATTGACTAACATGCATCCAGGCCTTCCTGGCTGTTGCTTGCATTGCTACTGTCGGATAGACTTTCATTTATACCTACTTACATTTACAGCTAATACAGTTTGTTCACGAGAAATGTTGAAATTCCTCGTGGTCAAATCAGTTTGACCACATATTAAGTTTGACCACGAGGAAGGAAGGATAAGGATTTACAATTTTCTCATAAAGCCACACTATCGCACAGTCAAGTAAAGCTTTATGGAGCACAAGGTTACAATCTAGGGCCTTGGAAAATGTCGTGTTTAGTTTTGTTAGATCTGCGATAGGTAGTGTCATTAGGACACCAAATACTAATAATTTTGCTAGCCTGTTGGTACTTACTGTCACAGATACCGAAAGGTCAATTTTTATAAATAGAGCATTTCGGCGTTTCCATGCTCGATCGAATGCAAGAGATCCGAAGGAGAAAAACTAACTGACACTTGACGGATTGTTCAGTTAAAGTGGCAGGCGGGGACACGTAGCGAGAAGAACTGGGGTGAAAGGATTTTGGAATGGCGATGTACCGTACCGAACGACTACGACACGCTCCGAAGGTAGGTGTAGGTAGGGTAGGACCGAAGATCTAGTTAAGGTCCAAAGAAATGGCTCGCACTGTCAAAAAGTTATCAGATTTCATGTAGAGCCAAACTTCTAACTCTACGCGCCCTAACTCTACAAGCCCTAACTTCAAAAACTCTACTTACACCTTAGTCAAAATATGTGGCTACATAATATATGATAAGATAAACAATAGTTCTTGTAGTGACGAAACGGCCAAGCCACATATTTTGACTAGGGTGTAGAGTTTTTGAAGTTAGGGCTTGTAGAGTTATGGCGCGTAGAGTTAGAAGCTTGAAATCTAATAACTTTTTGACTGTGCGAGCCATATGGAAGTCTTTGCAACATTATTTACATGAAAATGTTTTTGGTAGGATCATTACTTTTGGATCACCCCTCGTAAATTGAAGGGTTAATGAAAATTAACTTTTATTCCTTGATTCAAAGTTTCTAATTGTACCTACAACACGATAAAGAAAATCTTCGCGATACGTTTAGTACTATTATGTTTTCTGTGGCGATAGTGCGATAATTTGGCCATAGTATTAGGTAAGGTCTATACTCAGCGTGCTGACAATGACGACGTTGATGACATAACATACAATGTTCAAACTAAAAAGCTTTATTACCTCCAAGTATCCTATGGGTCCGTTGAAGGGGTAGTCGCCGAGGCGGCGCTCCTCGTCCAGGAACTTGCCCGCCTTGCCGTTGACCGGGGGGCAGAACAGTCCATAGTTGAAGCTCTCCTTCAGCTCCTGGGGCAACAGAGAGTATTATATTAATCAAGTGTTATTTTGTAAGTCTCTCGCAATTTTATTGATTACCTGATAATTTGACAACTTTTAGATAGATATATAGTTTGGTAGCAGTGGCAATAAGTAGTACAACAAATACTTAAAAGGTTTAAAGAAAATGGCATGTGTATTTAATTTTTGATTACATTATGATTGAAGTACTTAGGTAGTTTATCACGCTATAAATTATGACTAATTGGGCCCGAAGGGATATCTATCGCTTAATTACTATATTAACAAGTTAACATATTACTTAAGCACCTCAAGTCTATAAATCTTCGCTGGCAATAAGCAATTAAAAGTACAGTCGTGCACGAAAGCAAATATAAAAAGTTAAAGACCTAGAGTTGGAAGAATTTATGGCAAGGTTGGGTTCGTAGCTGTCGGCAGTTAATTGCGGTGCTAATGTCCTGACTCAATTTCAACTATTGACTGAGGAACGCATCACAAATAAAAATGCAGAATTGCAGACATTCGACACGACCTCCACATATGGATGTTATGGGCTCGGTATTGGCATTATAAGTTATTTTGGGGCCTTTGATGAACATTCTATTTTTATTCGATCGATACTTGATTAAATTGATGATTAATTATCAACCTTTAGTGGCATTTCTATTGTCGTAACAGCAAATCGTTATAATAACATTTCAGATGTCAGTGAACCGAATGTATAAAAACTAAAACAAACGGCACCCACGCTGCAGCGGTCGCGTCGAGGCGCGGAGACGTTGCGCATGATCTAATAAATTGCTTAGCTGATAAAATGGCTAAATCTCGAGGAGCATTAACGAAGCAAGATAGATTTACAGCGCTGCAGCGATTGATGGAGGCGGACGAGTCGGGCAGATAGTAGATGGGAGCGCGCCGGGCCATCGGGTCAGGTTGGGAATGATGCCTTACAAATGACTGAGTTGTTGTTATTTATGGGTTTCTCGCAACTCCACTAAGACTGCAACGTCCAAGATAGTTGCATTGTAATTTTTATTGCTCTAGAAAGCCCCAATTTCGTATGAGGAATTTGTGCAATTTTATGGAAAATTAAGTAAGGCTAAAAAGATATGGTGATCCATACTGAGGAACTAATGGCTCGTTTGTGCTAAAATCATTTGATCGGTGTCAAATTTCTGACGTAAGTATTTCGCCATCTGCGTGTCTTGAGTGCGAATCCCCATTGGCTCATTTTAAAATTACTTAAATGTTGTTAACGTAAGTGTACTATGGAAAGGATTTAGTTAGGTACTACAAGAACACAAATTAATAAGACCGGCAACTGTTTCCTTCACTTTACACCGAACTGCAAGATTAGTTTGATAAACAGTCGCTGCTCGCAGGTCGCAAAGTAACTATGTGGACCGAAACGTTGTCTATAACAGAAATGCCTTGATATAGGTAATGTGCGAATGCAGGAATTGTGTGAAAATTATAGTTGTCGTTTTGATATTTATATTATAAACAATAGTAAGTGCATTATCTACATAGCTCCTATTAGTGATTTATTTAGAAAATAATTGGTTCTGAGTTTGGCTTAAAAGTCGTAGAAGATAATTCTACGGTTAAAAGTTCAACCACAGATTCAATAATATTACTAGAGGTTCAACGATGGTTGCCAGATAGTCGGGATTCGCCTGGATTCTCCCGGAATTTCAAGTGATCTCCCGACTCCCGATAAATCTAAAAATCTTCCGGAAAAACAGCTGTTCCGAAAGTTCTCTAGAAAACAATAATTTTCGCGGATGAAACCACAGATTACAAGATTAGTGGATAAAACTGACTAAAAATCGCGCTGCGCGGCTGATTTATTGTTGTAAAAAGGCAAGAGTATAAGATAAGTGGATGAAACCAATACGAGTTGCGCTGCGCGGCCGTTCTCTTACTATACAGCAGTTTACATTTTTATTTTAAATATATATTTCTCCCGACAACAATCGCAAAATCCCGACATTTTCAATTATCCTCCAGGTATTTTGGACTTCTGATCTGGCAACCCTATTCAACTCCTACAATCTCTCTTCCATTATTTAAACCCAAGCTATTTCTTTTTGCTATTTATTGCGATTAATTTGACAATATAAGTACAACAAGAACAGCAACTTTACACGAGAATGTATGGTACTTACAGAGTAAATACATCGTATGAACCATAAATGCTCTGAAATTGCCGCTGTTGTATTTTACAAAAAGAAGTCAACGAAATGATAAAAAAAAATTGAGTAAGTTACATAAAATCACCAGAGACGCGATATATAAGAATCCGGAGATTTCCAGCATTACGTGCAGGTGATAAATTCAGGAATATGTTCGTATTCTAAAAATCCGCTTCATTTCTGTGTAATATTACCGAGTACCTAGGTGTTACGAATCCAATGGGTACGAAACGAATAACATTTCGAATACGCTAAAAATGATTGAGATGGAATCACTTTCATGAATATAAAACATATTTAGGTATTGCCTAAAATTATTACTTATTTCAATTTACTTTTGTTAGTTGTTAGGTCTTAAGATTGCATTGGGATTGGGAGGTCACAACACAATACAAAGATTTCGCGAAATTCAAAATAAAGTCTTGGTAATCGGTATTTAGTAAATGGATTTCATCTTCTTTTTACCCGACTGCAAGAGGGTTATGTTTTTGCCACTATACTTTCGCTTTCTTTTACAAAAGAAAAGCAATGTAGGTATGTTTACGAGCTTCGAGCAGCGACGGCTTCGACAGAAGCCCGTCTTACTCTAAGTTTACGAGTAATTATTTAGGTCTACGATTCACACTCGTTTGGCCCATTATCCATGCATTAACATTATTATTAATTTCATAAGAGTTATTTTTTTATTTTATTTTTATTTATTAAGGACAGCTAACAAGAACATACACCAAAAACAAGGCAATGATACATTCAAGGGACTTACATGCTACAGTGTTGTCTTTTTTACAAGCTGCCACGACATGCATTATATTTATTATATTCAATTGAATTGATTTGTTATTAGAAGGATCTAACTAATAGCAAGACGTCGCATTGCAATGTTGGATCATTTCTTCTAGTTTATGGAAACTTCAGAATAGTTAATCCTTGAAATAATCTCTTAATAGTATTACTTGATATATGAATCGCCACAGCAGATTGAATGAAATATCCGTCTTGTGATGAATTGAGTCGCGACTTGGACGCGCCTCGTGTCGTGGTAGGCATGAGATTTGCAAATATATCGATATAATAAAATAATATTAATTATATTTTCCACTCACATTTGAGGAACCTGGAAATGTTACCGTTATCAGACAATTGGAGCTCATCGTTACAATCCTGTATTTTGTTTTAGGGAGGTAAATTGTGAATGGAAGATTAATCGCCAACATTCGTAGAATTATCTTCTTGAAATGAGATGGGAAAACAATGGGTTTTTAATGGTCCTTGTAAATGGTTGATTAGCAACCATCAGACAGACATTACATCTTCCATCATTGGCACGGACTATACAGAGAGGGTTATTTGTAAAACACTAACTTAATACTATCATTACGATTATACTTACATCATAAAAAACAACATTTGTTCTACGACTTTTCCAAAAACAGACAAAAAAACGAACTTTTCATACAAAACTCGATCAGCTGTTCGGACATTTGTATGGAAAATGGAAAGTCGTTTTTTTGTCTGCTTTTGGAAAAGTAGAGAACAAATGTTGTTTCTAATGTTAGTAATCTACTCCTGCGAGGTTATTGTTGTTTTACAAATAACCCTGTGTAATAATTTCTTACAAATATCGTACTGATATACCTAGGTTGACATAATATTCAAAGTTATCGATATAAAAAAAAGACATCGATATTTTACAATCCCAACACTCCTATGTCAGTCCACCATTTGTATCGATCACGCAGTTTCTATAAAAGAGTTAATTGTTTCTGCTTTATAGATCCCAGTTTTAATTAAAATCTAAGCGGCAACAATAAGGTTCGTTTGTGAAACATCATTTATTTTGTTCTAGATCGTGTAAACAATTGTGCCTTTTGTAAATTAACGAACTTCACCGCTTTGTTGACGACACAAAGGACGGTATGTGGTGCGGATAACACCTATATAAAAGTCATACTTACATAGATAGGTATAATTTATTGATAGCTGGGATATCTTGACAAATAAGTAATTTTAATTATATAGGTACTTCTAAAAAAATAAGAAGATTCATAGCCAATAAAACATACTTAGTTTTGTATAAAAATAATCAATAGTTTAAAGAAAAACACGGGTGACCCAAGGGACAATGTTGTCACCAGCTTTTATATGAAAAATTAGAGTTGTCTCCTGGGTCACCTATGTATTTCTTTAAAATCACGTAAAAATTTTCTTATAAGATAATTAGCTGAGAGTATTTGCAACTACAGATTAACTTCATTTAAAAATGGTTCACGTAAATATTTTGAGAAATACCACAATAGTATATTATTATTATGAGACAAGTTAGCTTAGGTTGGTCATTGCACACAAGGCTGTGGGTTGCAGCCCGAGCCGCAGGCGAGGGCGTAACTCAGCCGAGTGTGCAATGAGTAAAAGCTCACGAGTTTCATACGACGTTTTTCAACACATTTGCGAGGAAATACAAAGTAATTTACCACACAGAAACAAATACGACAAAAACAAAATATCAAAGATTTAAATCTTTGCAAAATATGACAATAATTATGGGAAAAAGCGCAAGATTTTTTTTTGTTTTTTTCACACGCCCAATGCAAGAATATTTAGCGAACAAAGGGGTGGGTGAGCATACAGCCTACTTCAAAACTATAATTTTAAGTGATAAAATGCAAATGTTTTAATATTTTATAACAAAATATTATGAATTATGAATATTTTTTTGATAATAAATATTTGTTTGACTTAATTAAAGACTTACACACTTATTTATTTCAAAAATGAATACGAACTTTCAGCGGCATAAAACCCCTTTACTGTTACAAAAAAAATAACTGTATAACCCAGTTAAATTGAGAATGCTCTGTTTACTCGCATAGAACTTGCAGTAAGGTGCTAATTTAACTTTGTAGGGATGATATAACAACCTATAACAACTAGGATACTATAACAACCTAGTGTTTTATATATAGTTTGATGTATTATTGCACGCGTTAGTTATAGCTCGGTTTATGGGCCTAAAAGCGATGTATTAGGGCTCACTTTACGAGCAAGTGTGTTGAAAAACAACAAAAAGTTGATTCACCCTTAATGACATTGTTGTTCTTTGACATTCTATTTCTATAGTACAGACATTGCGTGGTTTAAGTATAAGTTTTAAACTTGTATATTTGCGTATCGTTACTGTCCTCGCCTCGATCGAAAAAAATACACATTTTATGTTTCTATAACATCGATCCCTTTATGAGCGCAACGCCTATAATGCATAACGCCATCGCTGGCACAATGCCTAACTCAGTCAATTGACTAGAATCAGATTGCCTAAAATGTATTGTGATCGTGACTATAATTTTGACTGACAACTGTCAATTTATAATCTTTAAATATTAATATTATTAAAAAACTGTACTTTTATTTGTTTTTGTTTAAAAAATAAAATAAGTATTTTTATTTTATTTTCTAAACAAAAACAATTCTTTTTCTTAAAAATTAAACACTCCTTACATAAAATAAAAAATAAAATGACTATGACATGTAAATTTGCTTCAGTGTGATGCTTTAATTTGCCATTTAATTTTTTGAATACGTTTAAGAAATTGTAATGGAGTTGTTTGTTCGTTCAAATTAATAAGTTCCATTTTATATTTTGCGTATCCATCCAAATGTATTTTCCGTAATCCAAACTTGCGTATTGGAGAGACAGTGCTGTTTAGACATTTCGATTTGTAGACGAAATAATATTTAGGCAATTACAATGTCTAATGCATTGACGGTTAGGCAATCTGCTTCTTAGTCAATTTACGTGTTAGGTATTATTGCAGCGGTGGCATGTTGCATTTTAGACGTCGCGCTCATAACCCCATCGATCGTGTCTGAATTCCGGAATAATAATTATCGTGAGATTCAAACCAAGTTGTAGTTCTAAGTTATAGATGATTCTATTTGATCAACAGATAATTATGCTGATTAAACGAATGTTAAATGTTTAGGATTCGTTCACACTGATGCAGTCTAGAAAGTGGAAATCTTAGTGAGTTCGAGCCGTTCAAGTTACTGTGGGCAATTCATGTTTTATTGATTGATAGTAATTGTAGGAACCCTTTTTCCTATTCATTATCACAATTTGATCGTACTCAACCCTCTTTCTTACAACAGACTGTGTTCTTAAATAATCAAAGACTGTGTTATTGATTTTAATGCTGTCTAGTAAGTATGAGAATGGAAGTCATCTGCTGTACCTATATACTCTACTATTCTCTCAATTACACAAAAAAATATGTGAGATGTGTACCTAAATTTCTGAGGACGAAAGTTTGTATGAATAGGTAGAGTAGATGTAGATAGTAGTGGCGAGGGGTGAAATTATTTAATTAATAATTATTATGGCGAAGACATAGAATAGATAACTAGACGAAGGTAAGTCGTTGTAAGTACAAAAATGTTATGATCCGCATATTGGATCGGTGGGAAGGATTTCTAAAAGGTAAGCCGATGGGAATCGGCTTGTATGCACCCTCGTCATTGGTAAGTATAAAGATAATGAGTATTATGACGGTGACAGACAACTTGCTTCATGTGGGATGTGTCATGTCACATATACTTATACGGTGACATAAAACTGGACCACAAAGCCTGGGCGATAATCGCGGCATTTACTCCATGGAGTACAAAGCCTTACGTAATAAAATTAACATGAACACTGGTTTACACGACAGAACTAGTATCAGCCCACGTGTGCCGATTGTCACGCAGGCGACAATTAACCGCGGGTTTGCATACAATGGCGTGTCACTGGGTCACCGGATTGACAGCGTCGAACACATCCAGATGTGGACTGTATGCGCGTGAGACGATCGGCCAATTAAACTGTGTTTACAGTTAGGGCTTTTTGCGATCGGGGGAAGTATGTAGGCTGGAGTTAACGCAATCAATTCCCGTGTGATTGATTAGTTTCATAAACGGTTAGAAATGTGTTAATATTTGAAATAACTTATGGATTGCTTGGCTTACTCAATTATCTCGATAATTATACAAAATTTGTGTCAATTTAGCAAAGAGGCTGAGTAAGTACCGTTTTAACGAAGGCAAAGTCACATGAATGCAGTAAGTATTGAATGATTAGCGCGTTTCGAGCGCAGGTCACGCGCACGCGCAGCGCAGGCGAGATGGGGAAGCGATCAATTTATAGCGGTCCGCTCGATAACTGATATGCGGACCTACAGGCCTTTGAGGGGAGTTTAAATCAGCCAGTTGACTTGCTTATTTATTGTTAGCAGTGAAATAGCATTATAGCAGCATACATTGAATTGGTAACCCACTTGCAGCATCTTAAGTTACAATCATCAGTGATGATAAAACACTGGTCTACGCCACCAAGAGGTGTTTGTAAAGTTTGGATGTGGGAGGTAATCTGAAACTACTCAGCAAATTTCAAAATTCTTTCACTTTTAGATAGATTAGATAATCCTTGACTGATATAGGATATATTTTATTACAGATATTCTCAGAGAAAGTGGTGGAAGGAAGTTAAAGTGTATCTTAAATATTGTAATGAATGATATTACGTCTATTTTTTATCAATTTCCTATAGCTTGGTTTTATAAAATTGCTAAGTATGAGATAAAACTTTTCCAACATTTAATAAATCGGTTTAATGACTGATTAAAGTATCCAGTTATCTGCGTATAGATATTTATAATGGAAAATTTATTTATTATTTATTGTCAAAGTAATACCCGAGTTTAAATAATAACAAAATATTAGCGACAAATCTCGTTGAACTAAACAGATTACAGTCAATTGTAATTTTAAACCTTAACTAAGTAGAATTCACAAATCCTGCTTAAAACACACCTACAGACAGACACATAAATAACTTAAATTACTTACAGGGTCGACATCTTGCAAATTACGTCACTAGACGTTGACTAGAATATTTTGAGCTTTAACTATCATTTTCTTTCTTAACTCATTCAAGTATTTTATTAGACTTATTATAAAGTATATCAAAACCAGAAAACCTAGATAAAAAAAAATAAACAGTAAGTACATATTAGGTATAGGTAATATAACTACAAAAGTTTTATAATAGAATCTTCTAGAAATCTTCTATAATAGATATCTTTTTGTTTTTCAGTTATGAATTTTTTTATCTTTATCTGATAGCTTGATTTTCCGAGACGAGTAGACGACCCACCTCCGCGAACTCTATTTATCAAGCTTAATACTTAGTTTAAGATATAGTGAATAAGTAAATCAATTTTATCAGACTGTTTTGAGTTTCTAAATCCTAAGGGTCCCCCCAGACCTACCGGTTTCTTTTCTTTGCTTTGCTGTTCTACCTTGCTGTTTAGACCGCCGGCCAACAGGGTCATTTTCAATCTATCGCATATTGGGACCAGATCAAATTGGCAAAATAGCTATTAGCTTGGTGTTATCAAATATAATCGTCTGGGTTGCGAAGTAGAAAGCTTCTGGGAGATATGCCACCCTGAACATGGTCTCCGATTGCTAAAAATAAATCGATCGCATATTTATATAAATTGTTTACAGGGTCGTGGGTGGCATCATTACCTACCTGAACTATTTTTTGTGTTTTCATAACGATCGTTTAAGGAACAAAGCTCACATGTAATCAGACATTTCTATAAAGTAAATATAAAATGCAGCTTAAATAAGTGAACTGAAATAAATAATGAAATTAGATTCTTACTGCCTAAATATGTACACCTAGAGGTATGTAAAGCTTTAAAGCAAGATGCATATACATCACAGAATATTTATGGTGGAACCAAATGATGTGATGCTACTGAAAAAGTGTTGCTAAAACTATACAACATTCTCTAAGGAACACAGGTCGAAAAACATGTTTCAGTATTATGGATCCACCAAATGATGTGATAATACTGAAATAATACCCTATATAATTGTCCTCACTAAGCGCAGCATTGAGAAGTGGATCAGTGGTCACCTGACAGATGCATTTTGTCGCCGTCTGCGCAGCTCGCTGCACAAGCATGCGCGCGCGCATTGCGCATGTAGCGTGGCGGGGCGATCGTGTCTGACTTAGCTTAGTCACCTAATTAGTCAGGAGAGTGGCAGGTGAATTTAGATTGTACCTGAGTTTCGTAAACTAATCAGTTTAATATATTATCAGCTTAATAATTTGTTGAAAACTTACTGTTTTTTACAACACATGTTGTAAATAATGGATAAGATTTAAATAGGGTTATAAAATAGGCAACACTACAGCATGTAGGTATTAAAATGTTGATTTATTATTTGTTTGATACATCTCTTTCAAGATAATGTGAAAATGTAAGTAGGTATGACGTGCATTTTGTAAATGTTATCTGTTTCATTACTATCCACACAGTGCCTTGGTAACATTAAGAAACTATAAAATATATAATCTAAGATCAGTGATGATCTAGGATAAAATATTTGTCTTCAAGTTAGCAGTACTTAACTTTTATTCAAGCAGAAAAATAGTGAACTATCTTCCATTTCTCGAATTATTTAGAGGTTTCGATTTGGGGCTACCTGTATTTTGGACTATTTACTTCTGAATTCTGATATGTTATCTCCACTATTCAGTGTCAGGGAACTACTAAATTAAATATTTTAATAAGTTATGAATAGTGGGATTATCTTTTATCTTTTAACGACGTTAATAAGTAGTTTGATAATAAACGTATTTCGTAAGTGGTATTTTCGGATTTAATCGTGACAAAAACAACAAGTAAAGGTGACTGAACATTTTAGTTTGCTGGATAAGAAAATGATAATCTAGAACGGAACATTATTTTTGCAAAATACTCTAATATATCTAATATTTTTTTTAAATTTCTGCGTTATTTTTATGAATTTTGTAAATGTTTTGTTATCAAGGTTTTTTAAAGGTTTAAAAGAATTTTTATATATTTGTGATTTCCCAGTAGAATTACCTATTTCTACAACTTTTCATATGTGACACCAAGATGAAATAAAGTTTTACCTTTGCTGTAGCTCTTCGAAACTTCTATAGACGAATGACGTGAGTGAACGGCAAGTACAAATTTTCTCAGTACATTGCTGCCTCATACCGTGCTAACTTCGGTCACACCTACATCCGTTATAGAGAAAGTATTGGTGAATCAGATATTGAAAGCTCATTATTTGAAGTACAACAGACTCGATGAATCAATGGAATTTAATTATGTAAGTTGTTTTGTTGAGTTATTTAACTTCGCCATGTATTTTGGGTAACAAAATAGAGTAGTTTCAAGGTTTTTTCTGAACGAACCTATTATTTTGTAGTAAAAATGTAGCTGTCTTTTCTATACAATATTGAGTTCGTATCAATTCTGTACCGCAGTTGGATTTATATCTAGATACCGCAATAATGCGGCACATTGTAACAAGGTGTTAGGGTTATCGAGTTAGAAAAATATCATTTACTTTATTCAATAAAGATTTTATAGTAGATTTTGCTTTTGCGAAAAAGTTTCTTAATGATTTTTAGAATATTTTTATATCCTTTACGATAACAACGGAGTAAACATGGTCTTACAATACTACATAATAAATAAAGTCATGTGTCGAAATGTAAAATTATATGGACCAAACACATGATTTTCTCATTACTAAGCTGTGTACCATGGGCAACAGCGTCGCTTAACCACCCCTAAGGTTAAAATCGCTTGCACGCCGCCCCGTCACTACGTTTAGTTCGTGCAGGGGCGATGCGCGCGCGCACGAATTTTGTTGCTAACTGGTTAAGCGACGCTGTTGCCCATAGTACATGCTTAACGTTAGCTAGCACTATAGCAGTTAGCTAGGTTAGCTAGCTAGCGTTAAGATCGACTTTGGAGTTTGGTTTGAGGCTACTAAACATAGTAATAAAATCGTTAGTATAGCTAAATGGATTACCTAATATTAATTATGGCAAGTGGCTAAAGAAAGCGGACTATCAGCTAATATTGAGTTAATTTTATGTAAGTACTGTATTTCAAACAGAATTTCAATGCGCTAACCAGCCAACCAGTAAAATATTGAACATTCTATACAAATTACTTTCCATAGTTAAAATTTACTCTATGGCGATGGATCGCAGTATTTACCATGCGTGTAGCCGTCGCCTTATTATTTACTCGCCAGATTTTTTAGGGTTCCGTACCCAAAGGGTAAAAACGGAACCCTATTACTAAGACTCCGCTGTCCGGCTGTCTGTCTGTCTGTCTGTCTGTCACCAGGCTGTATCTCATGAACCGTGATATCTAGAAAGTTGAAATTTTTACAGATGATGTATTTCTGTAGCCGCTATAACAACAAATACTAAAAACAGAATAAAATTAATATTTAAGGGGGGCTCCCATACAACAAACTAATTTTTTTTGCCGTTTTTTGCTCGATTTTAATAACGACAACAGGTAGACAGTTGTTCACAGATGATGTATTTTTGTTGCCGCTATAACAACAAATACTAAAAACAGAATAAAATAAATTTAAGGGGGGCTCCCATACAAAAAACGTATTTATTTTTTTTGCCGTTTTTTAGTACGGAACCCTTCGTGCGCGAGTCCGACTCGCACTTGGCCGGTTTTTAGATTATTTTCTTACGATTACTATTGTTTAGTTGGCAACCCTGTGAGTTAGTCTCGAGGCAAATAACAGCAGTAACTGTAGTGCTGGGCCCGTCGATGGCCGCTGATCTGATACCCGCTGATAACTCCGGACAGTTCGATTTAGTGGGACACGAGCCTCGCGCCGCTGACTAATGCGCGTGCGCCGCCCGGAACAATCCCTGCTAGCCTTGTTTAATAAGTAGTCCGAGTTTGGACTACGAGAGTTATGTTTCGGACCGTTCAGTCCATTGAGAGTTATGGTTCGTATTGCATGGGTAGAAGTGAAATAATAACTTTGTGCTAAGTTTTTTGGATTTGATCACGTCGGAGGCTGTTATTTTTGCATTTTCCGTGCATTGCGTTAATTATCATGCGCTTTTTCACACTTACTAACGTTATAATAACGTTCACTAATTATACTAACAGTTTGTTACTTAGACTTGAAGTTAATTATTCCCAACAATTATAACCAAGCAACACCGGCACAGATTAACTAAACCAGTAGTCCAGCGGTCAGTGGACGCGGCTGGCATGTGGCACATCCTTATTTGCCAACTTGTCACACAGCCAGCCAATATTCTGCCGGACGGACTGAACGAAGCCTGTGGGGCCAAGTTACAAGTTAAAGCGATTGAGAGGTTGGGACGGGAAAGTTGTGAATATTGTGTAAAACGCGTGATTCTCTGCGGCCGGACCACATTTAAGTACTCAAATGGTTTAGTTCCAAATAGTTGCTACCTGTAGTCTACCTTCACAGGAATATATCATAAATAAATAAATATCATAATTAAAAGTACCTCAACAGAAAAAGAAATATTTGACAAATAATGTGATCCGGCCGCAGAGCAAATGCTCTTTGGCCGCGCCAACTCAAATTTTAAAAAGTGTGATATATTTTCAATAAAGTGATTTCCCAAAAAAAAACCTAAATAGTACCTTCCACACGACAAGTTTCGTAAAATAAAACTCATTGGCTTAGAAGTTACTAGCCCTAGTTTGTACTCCGGCTAAAGAATATTGCTCTTTTATTTCATCAAACTATTAATTTGTATAATAAGCTCAAAGTATTTAATCCGGCTAGGGAGGACTACTTCTATTAACGAATATTTTAATGATAAGAGTATTTACATGTTTATTAATTAGTAATGTCTATTAATTAAGTAAAACACATTATCAAAATTATACAACGATGTACCTACTGAAGTAATACCACAGGTAACACACAACTTGAAAACTATTCTAATAGTTTTCAGACTGACGAATGAAAACCTTTGCAACAGTTTTAATTCTACACAAAATGTTGTTCGCTGTTGAGTCCTTTTTCGCAATCCGCTTTCCGCTTGTAACCTCCCGCGAGTAGCCCGAATAAACTAATTACTCAAGCGCATTGCGCCCGGAAACTTTTAACTACCTCGGATGCTCCATGACTCCCCCAGGACGCTGCAGCCTCCCAAAGACTGCTAATTAACATGTACACTCGGCCACAAAAATAGCTGGACACCTTATGTACTTTGTGACATCTACTGTGTCTATCTACTGCGAAACGCCAAACACGAAAGACTCGACTAAATCTGTAGTTTTATACTTATAATACGTCAGGCCAGCTGCACTGTGCGCCTTGTGGTCGTGTTTTTAAGTGGCGTCGCTAGTCATTTTCGAGCACATCACAAAAACCAGCTTAACTTTTAAGGGTCGCCGTCGCCGGATACGGTAAAGAGGACAATATGATGATGATGAAGATGATACAGGGTTATTTGTTAAACACCAACAACCTCGCAGGAGTAGATTACTAACATCATAAACAACAACGTTTGTTCTACGACTTTTCCGATAAAAGACAAAAACATTTTGACTTTTCATACAAAACTTGATCAGCTGTTCGGACAATTTGTATGGAGAGTCGATTTTTTTTGGTCTGTCTTCGGAAAAGTCGTGGAACAAACGTTGTTGTTTATGACGTTAGTACTCTACCCCTGCGAGGTTGTGGGTGTTTTACAAATAACCTTGTATGTGTCCCTGGAATAAGAGGATATTATGAAGAAATGTTTCCAAGACTACTTTTTATTTATTTTATTTTTATATAAATCGTAGCATACTTACCTAATGCGAGTCCTGAGTAAAGCTTTTATATTTTCCATTTTCTTTCAAGTTATTTGCGAAAATTCTTCACCTTTTTTCACACCCACAAACAAAAATTTTTCGTTCTATTTTGTAACACAGATGTTGAATAAATGTTCTTGCTCAATCTCCCTCATTCCTCTACGATCCACAGACGAGGCTCTATCGGTGGATAGAAAGATATTTATTTTCCTCTTCGATCCACCACCGGTTTACGGTAAAAAATGGATTTAAATATAATCATATATTATTTTATTCCACATCGATCCACCACTAAAAGGGAGGTAGGTGTAGTATAGTAAAACTCATGCCAAACTTTGCTCGATCTCAAAATGCTTCTGTTTTGTTACTGATAGCACAAAACCTCAATTTCATAAGTAAAGCTTCTTAAAAAAAATAATATTAAAATAATAGAATATTGGTGTTCGCGGAAGAATTATATTTTGATGCAATTATGTACTTAAAATCTGTGGGTAGGCCCCCAACAAGGTGGACCGACGATCTGGTGAAAATCGCGGGAAACCGCTGGATGCGGGCAGCGCAGGACCGATCGTCGTGGAGATCCTTGGGGGAAGCATAGGAGGCACGTCACCCAGCAGTGGGTGACGTGCGGCTGATATGATGATGTATTTAGATGCTGTAAAGTGTAAATATTTTATTTTATTGCTGTAATCACAGAGTGAAGTTTAGGTACAGTACAACCATAGACATAGAAAAATTTTCGCTGCGCTCAAGAAGACCAACAAAGCGTGGAAAAGAGAAGTTAACATCATACGGACACGGTCTATGTAAAAAAGAGACAAAGGATAAAGTGACATGTGCCAACATTTTTCACAGTAAGAGCCCCTAGCGTCCCGCCTAGCAAATGAACAATCACATTTTGTTTAAAATATTTGTTAATCTTAATTAGAATTTAAAATAAAGGTATCGTGGAGCCATGGTGTCTTGTGCTCTAAGTAATGTGATGTGACAAAAAGAAACAATCCAAGTAATCACACTTTTCACAGGTAAAAAAATATTGCCACAAATTTCTCTAAAACCAAATTTCTCTATATTTATTCGTTTATCGACGAAGAAAACAGTATGGAACATAGTTTATTAATTTCCTTTGCCATATATAGTCATATTTTATGAATCTAAGTAATTTTTTTCGTATCTCATATAAAATGTATGCATTCGTTTTCGGATCACCTGTTTATTGACATTGTTGTTCTTTGACATTCTATTTCTATGAGTACAACGTAGAAAGTACGAAATAAAAACGACATCTATCTTTATTACCTGTCTCGTGCCAAAATGATACTAACATTATGCCAACTTAACAGACATTTCCTTTTCCTTATCAGTTAAACTTCCAAATGAAAGATGGCGTAACAAAAATGTATTGTTTAAATTAAGAATTTAACGCCCGACCGAGTAGAGGTCAAGCGTGAATCACTCATAATAACTTTCTACCGCTAAACTATTATTTAATCTGTACCGCAAGGTTGTGGCCGCTGGCTTACTATCCCACGGGTCAGTAGTTTCTTGTTTTTAAGGTAATTATCGCAGTGTTGGGACGTGATCGTAGTCATTAGAAATGTCATTGAGGTGATCTTTATGGTTATGATGTCGTCAACTAACTTTCTCTACCTTATGGTTATTTTCTATTAGTCTTTAAGAGTACTTATATCACTACTAAATAAAGCAATTATACAAGTAAGTGTATTATTTATTTTGAAATAAAGAAATATAAAAAGTATTAAGTACTTTCTCGTATGATGGTATCATGCTTAATACTTGACTATATTTCTTTCAAAATCAAAACATGTTGACTCTTAGAACTATGTTGCATCATCGAGTCATTATAACTTGCACATTCTAAACATCTACAGATAAAATAATATTTTAACAGCTCCATTAAACACATAATTCGCTAAGATTGCTAATAATCGTATTACACCGATGTTGCACCGACACCCACGACGTTTCAACATAGGTAGGTCCAAACAGCCACCTCTGTTTGTAACAAGATCCGTTTTACGAGATGTCAGATTGTTCTCCTCTGATACATCAATCAACGAAATTCGCCTGCTTTCGTAACACACGGTCTAACAAACCATCCGTGCAGACCACAATTACCTCACATCAAAGTAATACCACAGTGTTTAGTGTTACAAAAAACAAAAACAGCTTCAAAATTAAATACCTCTAAAAAAGCGAGAAACTTCAAAAAACCTGAAACAAAAACAGCTTCAAAATTAAATACCTCTAAAAAACCGAGAAACTTCAAAAAATCTGTAACAAAAACAGCGTCAAAATTAAACCGAGAAACTTATTTTTTTTATATTTCTATAAGCCCCACCCGACTTCATTAGACGTGTTTTATTAATAATGTTATGCGTAAGTAATGATTTGAATTAGAATAATCGATGAAGAAATAATTTCTCGGTTTTTTAGAGGTAGGTATTTAATTTTGAAGCTGTTTTTGTTACAGGTTTTTTGAAGTTTCTCGCTTTTTTAGAGGTATTTAATTTTGAAGCTGTTTTTGTTTCAAGTTTTTTGAAGGAGGTTTTTCTTTTTTGTTAAAAAAGTTTTTTATTTTCAAGTTTTTAGTGGTAGGTATTTAAGCATGTAAATATTTTTTAACTGTATAAAATATTTTCAATGGTAAAATGCCCACAACCCAATTTCCAAATTTACGCTGTTTGTTTTTGAAGAGTTCCGTTGTGTCTTTGTAGTCCAAGTCTAGTCCGTCGTCCGTAGCAACGTTGCATTGCAGACCATGGTTTGGTTTGTTGGTTTGTTTTGGATTGTCATAAAACTACCAAAATCCAAATCACTTTACATGTACTATTTGAATATGAGGAGTTCCCTTGTGTATCTTCGAAGTTCAAGGTCCAATATCGATGAAATTAAAATGTGACCACTCTTGAAGTACCTATACCTTTTCAAACAAAAAATAATCATCGTTTAATATTTTGATATTTTCGTTGAGTATCAATTTTTGTATAAAACAGCTGAATTTTTATCGCGATTTCAGAGTTGGTCATATAGTAAAAGTTGTTCAGTTTGATGGTCCCCACTAGGCTTGCCAACCGTCCCGGATTTTCCGGGACGTCCCGCTTCCGAGTCAATTTTGGGCCGTCCCGCCGCCCTTTCGGGACGCCTTTTGTCCCGGAAATCAGTAAAAGTCATTAATAGAAGAAAAACAAAAATCACCCCCTGACAAGTATTGGGTGCTTATGAATTGTTGCTGTTGCTGTTTTTTTTCTTACTTTAGTCAGGGAAAAATTATAAGATTACTAGATGGAGCTGACAAAAATCGCGCTGCGCGGCCGATTTTTTCACTAAAAATTGGCAAAATTATAAGATTATTGGATGAAACTGACTAAAAATTGCGCTGCGCGGTCTTTTTTTCTACTATAGACAAGCATTTTTCTATAAAAACCAGGCGTTTTAGACAGACATCCTCCCTTACGTAGATGGCGACCCTAGGGACGGCATACCTTGTTGGCCTAGGGCGCCGAATCTTAAAATTCGTCCCTGGGCTGGACTACCAATTAAAATACATTTTGACCAAAAATGCAGTTAATTTTATAACTACGTAAGTATATTGCAATTGCAAAACAAAAACTTATTAAAATGCGCAAAAAATCTCAATATAAGTTAAGTTTAAAACTTAAATTTAAATAATTTAAAATGTTTGTCATACATTTTGTATTTTCTTTTATTAACTGATAAGGTACCTATACTTTTTTCTAACAATTTTGTATGTGGTGTGTTGTGTCCCGCGTAATATACCCAAGTCCCGGATGTCGACCTAGGTAATCCCGGAAATGCCTTTTTTGGAGTTGGCAAGCCTAGTCCCCACCTACCATCGGCATTAGGGATTTTTAGTAACACTTTGTAGGGGTTGGCAACGCAAAGCTAATCGCTGATGGCGCCAGCGGCGATCTAACCGCTATCAATACTTTGATTGGTTAAAATATACCACAAATGACATTTGATATTTGAAAAAACCAATCAAATGTATTGGTACAACCACTTGTGGCGCCATTAGTTCCTCAGTTTCCATCCCCATTGGAAATTGGGTGTAGGTAACCTTATTTAAAAAGTTGTTTTCCATTAAGCATCTACCTAGTTTAAATGTAATGTGGGAATTAGGTAAAGAATGTGGTGTAATTTTGTAAAGCGCTTCACTCTACGATTTAATTTGATCATGTTACTCGGTCACTTTCACAATGCTTTTTATATTATCGGTTAATATTTATAATTTTTTCGTTGTTTTTTAACGAAACAGTGAATGAAGTATACTTAATGCGAAGTTGAAATTAAAATAATTATTAAAATGGCTGCGTGTTGTAAATTGATTTGGTACAGTCACAGTCTGAAGCTCTGAACATAATTTAGTTGAAAAATTGTTATGAGTTTATGTCGCTGTGGCATAATATCGCATTTTGCTTATGCTTAGTGCAATAACACATTGTTATTCTGTTATTCATACTAGTAAAAATCAAAAGTTACAATATTTACAACGCTATATTCTAAAGTCGAAGTAAAATAAAATTGTTTTTTCAGTTTCTCATTAGGTTCATTTGTTAATCTTTTATTTTCTTTGAAGAAGATAAATACAACAATGTTACAAGCATGTTGGTTGTTTATGTCATGTTTACGTAAGTTGTGACAAGTCTGCCAAAATATTGATAATGATGTCAAACAAGCTTTCATGACGCGTTTGATGTCATGACTGTGACGTGTAGAAATAACGCAATGTCCAGCGGGCGTAGTATGACAAGACGATTGTCGACAACACCTACTTAATGTTATTTTTGACAGTTACCTAGCTGTCATGATACTATTGTCAAAATTGTTGTTTATTATTTTTATTATTATCATTTTTGACACTTCGATGTCGAATCCCTCTCGATTTCGTCATGCTACGGGGGTTGGACGACTTTTTGGCAGCTAACCAAAAGGTTTGTGATGTTATTTTTGACACTTCTCTCGACATGGTGGTCAGGAGCAGTGACCGTCGGCCGTCACTCGTCCGTCGATCGTTCGTGTAGCGTGATGCACAGCAATAAAGTATAATCAGCCCCTCGAGACACAGGGTCTCGTGTTACGCGGATCTAAAACTAGGCAGCGGGTGAGACAGGAATTTCATTTTTATATTTATTATAGGGAAGAATTAGGTTAAGTAGCCTCTGAGTAGCTTTTGGCTTAGGTAGAGCTAGATAAACATTTTATGAACATATAGCCCTACTTAACATTACTAGCAGTATAGCCATAAGTTTTGGATCGTTATGTCGTTTTCTGTTTACTTCATGAATAGTAGGTAATTCAATTTGACTTTGACTTTGGCGAAAATAATGTTGAGTTTTCCATAGCAAGCGTAATAACTTGCCTTAGTTCCTAGCAAACAATGGAACAGAATCAGTGATTTTGTAAATAAATAAATATTTATCTACTTCATTTCAAGTTGAAATCTATAGGACTGTTAGTACGGCCCATCAAAATACCTGGAATATATTTTTTTATAAATTAACTTGAGAATCTATATGGTAATTTTATGTTTTCATTGCAGTTATTCTGTGGTATAACGTGATAATGTAAGCTCTGTAACAAATGCTTGTCACATCCAGTGGCACAATCTCCTGTGACCCTCGAGTCTGCGACCACAGCTCACGTGGTCACGCGCATGTCCTGCCTGCGGGCGCCGGGCAGCCATTAGGGTAGATGCGGGACTATTGACCACACTTCCAACAAACGACCACACTTCTAACAATCGACTGCATGCTCTCCGGACGTCGATACAGGCACTTATGTCGCGATCACCAGACGGAGTATAAACGATTTTGATATGATCTGATAAAGAGTTTTGTTTTACAATTTACTGATAGAATGTTGAGTAAAATTTCTTTAGGAATTGGGAAAATACTAACATTATGTAAAACATTTTTTTATGATTTAATGATTTTCTTTCTTTGCTGATCAATTACTTTTTTAGTTGACTATACTTCAGTCTTTAAGCGAGTCTGACCTAACGTGAATCTGGCGAAAAGCGAATCCTGTCTTTATGCGAACAAAGGCATGCTTCACAGTATTCCGACCGAGTTTCAATATACAAAAAGATATTTACAACGCTTTTTATTACCAGTTGTCTATACTTCTTACGCAGTCCACCTCGAAGCAGATAAATCAGGTAGACGCCGGTAAATCAGCGCAAGCGCCGATACAACAAAATGTCCCCAGTTAAAATACCGGCGCGCAAGACGAATGTTATTCGCGTCATGCGGACGTGGCCTAATGCGGCGCTAATAAATTGAATGGCTTCGAAATAGCTTGGGCTGGCACTACTATGCAGGTACTGAATATAGCATGCATATCCTGCATAGTACTTTAGCTAGTAGGTACGTCATCGACGCGTCATCGTGCAATTCTCTAGTAAGTAGACTATAAAGAAATTAAATCAACAAGTTTTCCTGAAACAGGTAGAAACACAACAAGATTTTGTATTGTAAAAAAATAAAGACAACAAAATCCAAACCCCAGCTGCGTGGTCTTCTGTTTAATCTGTCTCGGTATTAAGTTTTGTTTTAAGGTTTTCCTTCCCAATATGTTCCTAGTATTTAACAAAAGAGCATAAAAGTCACCATAATAGTTTAGTAGGAGTGCGGTTCGTTTGACAAATGGACGTGCGCGACGAATGCGAATTTAGATAATGATACCTAAATCGGGCGCGCTATGCGCCCGCACCGGGGCGCCACCGCTACGCTGACGATGGCGTCTTGCTATGAAGCTGGAGGTTAAATATACAGATATCTGGTGATGACTGTAAAGCAACAATTATTACGCTTTTCAAAGACGAAAACCAAAGTTACACTAATATCATTTGAGCTACGATAAACATACCGCGAGCTTTATCAAAAGCTTGTCGGACTGTCGGTGCCTCTACGGAAAATTATAAAAAATGTGTTTGTTGTCAGTTTAGTCAAATCTGATTCAAATTCTGTATTTTTACTGCACTTGCTATAAAGGTTAAATAAATAAATAAAATATAATTTTCCTCTTGTTCGTGCAGGTAAAGAAAATATTTTTTTACAATTTTAATAATTTTTTTATTTAATTAAGTTGTTTATTAAAACACCTTCATTAAAACATATCTGATTTCAATTTATAAGTACGGTGCTTAAATATCAACATGAAAATTAATCATGATATTACGTAAACAATAAACTATGTGCGTAGCAAGGTTAATTATTTCCTAAGCGTAATTATGAAGATTAATTCCTAATTCCAATATCTAGCTATTATTTACTCAGAGGTCGATAAGATACTGAATACAGCTGTGTAATTACTTACTTACTTACGTAAACAATAGTTTAAATTGGTTGTACTGAATACAGTACAAAATTAAAAATATTGTATAAGTACCAACTCTACTGAGGAATAGGCTTAGAATATAAGGGAATAGGTATACCTTTAACCCCCGCGAACACTTCCAAACATGTAGGCTGCAAATTAGTAATTACATTAATTTCAGGACATTGCACGCTGAACTAATTAATTGACTAATTAAAGCTGCTTTGGGAATCGCTCAAACTTTATAGATTTATTTACTACTTTCAGAATGTTGGTACTATTACTGTAGAATAAAATAGTTGGTATTATTGCTATAGAATAAAATAGTAGTACTCGTAGGTAGGTACTCTATTACTTGGCATGAATTCAAGAAGTTTATTTTTTACATCAAACTAGTTTCTGAAATGCGAGACATTTTATATTTGTGTTAAAAATTTGGTGAAAATCGATTATAATTATGTCAAATCAATCGATTGGTTATTAATTTGTTATCAACGAATTTTCAACGGACTTTCACTTTCATAATCTTTTCAATATTAATATACTTACATAAATATTCGTAAATTATATTTGTTTGGAATAGAAACTGTATGACGAACCATTACTTGATGGTTATATGTAGAGCAATAAAGAGCCATTTTAAGATGTGTAAATATGTTTTATTTTCCTTATACTTTTTAATTTTTTTTGCTGATGAAAGTAAGCAAGCTTTAGCTTAAGGTGGTACCCTGAGCGAAAGTGGCGCCGCGGTGAATTTTATTTAATATTATAATTCTAATACACAATTTTAATAATGTTTATCGTGGAGATTTTAGGGCCCACAGTCTAGTATTTTTAGACGGTATCGTTACATTCCCTAGTGGTCACTGCTAGAAGTAGATAGAAAAACTGCTAAAAGTGGCCGTTTTTGACACATTTGCTATATACTTCTACGAATGACTACGAGGGCATGTAGTGATACCTTCTAAAAATACTAGACCATGGGCCCTAAAATCTCCACGATAAACATTATTAAAATATTTTTCTATTAATAACTTATTAAATAAAAACCTCTGAGGGCGCCACTTTCGGTCATACAACCGCCTTAAATAAAGAGACCATAGTATAATTTATATTCTTTGCAATTTTAACCAGCTATTGTGTCCCGTGTGTGTAAGTTTAATGTGTTTGGTATGCAAAAGGAATGGTTTTGTAATTGCATGGCTCGGAGCGGGCAGTGATGGGCCGAGATTACTGGTGATTTGTGGCCCGCTGGCCAGGCATGGCCCGCGAGCGGTCCTCCCATGAGGGGAAGTGATTTCGTACTTTGCATCAAGAGAGGGAAAACCGAGGAGCAATGATTAAAACAACGTTAACATTACAGGATGTCTACTGAGACAATTTAGTCCAAGTTGACATTATTGCTTATGAATTTTGGATCAGTGAGAAGATCAATTTTGGATTTAAGTAGTTTGTAAGTAGGTTAGCTTCATTATACTGTCTATCTTAATTTTTTTATGATTGTGTTTTTGAAAAGCGGGGCCTCCTGATACAGGCATTTCAGAATGCCTAATAGGTTGGTTCCAATCACTTTTCATAGCTTTGTAACTCCGATAGACTGTAAAAAACGATTTTTGATTTTGATTTTGAATTATATCGTTTAAAGTCTCTATGAGAGTTTCCATCTTGTCCTGTACATCCCGTCATATTGTAGTGTACGTATTAGGTGGTAGTAGGTCGGGAAAATATTCGTGGTACTTATAAGTAAGAGCCACGAATGAAATAGAAGATCGAGACCGATTCCTTGTAGTTCAACTAAGTTGGATTTATGATACTAGGGTCAATAAGTCCGTGACTTTCTATATTTCCCGTGACTTTACTGAAAGGATAACACTGCTCCCGTCAACAGGCATCTTTCAGTGGACTCCTATTAAAATTTGAACAAGCTGCGTCATTTAGTTTGTATTTGATAGCCATTAATAGCAGACTAAATCGTGATTTGTGGAAAAAATGGGAAAAAGTTAATTTCTTGTGCCAACTTCGCGGAGTGTTTGGCGTTGTTCAACCGCAATATGGACGAGTTTTTGCACCATTTCGTAACCGTGGATGAAACGTGGATTCACCACAACACCAGAGACCAAAAAGTAGTCAAGGCAGTGAGTTCCTCAGGGTGAATTGGGTTTGTCAGCCAATAAAGTAATGGCGACCGTTTTTTGGGATTCACGCGGTAAAATCCACATTGACTACCGTCAAAAGAGTAAAACAATCGATGGCGAATATAATGCTAACTTAATATGAGAATTTGAAAAAAAAAACCACCGCATTTGGCCAAGAAAATTTTTTTTTTCCACCAGGACAATGCAAGGGTGCACACGTGCAGTTCCCATTGCAAAAATCCATGAATTAGGCTACGAGTTGTTCCCTGATCCACCCTGTTCTCCGGATTCAGCATCGAGTGACTATTTCTTGTTTCCAAACCTGAAGAAATGGCTCGGCGGAAAAAGATTCGACTCCAACGATGAAGTCATCTCACAAAAAATACCTAATTTGACAAATATTTTTTTTGGGAGGGATAAAACAAATTGAGAAACTTTTGGACAAAGTGTATAGAGCTCAAAGGAGACTACGTCGAAAAATAAAATATTGTTTTATCCAAAAACCTGCGTTTCATTCAACAAGTCACGGACTTATTATAAGACTAGGATAGTTTGTTTGTATTGACTTCTACTTAATTGGATTTTGAAACAATAGCTCTCCCGCCAGGTAAGCTTACTGTTGCCAGTCCAAAAACATTGTCATACTGAGTTGAGTACCTATCACCCTCAAAGTTTTTGATTAACCGTAATTACGTTATGTCTGAGAAGAGTCGTCCTCATGTTTGGTACACAGACGAATGTTGTTTGAAGTGTCCGTTAATTAGTGGGACGTAACCGTCGGGATACAACCAATTGTTTAATTACCACCCAATTGGCCCAGGCGGGGTCGTGCCCAGATCACATTGCCACATGTGAAAGTAAACGTTTTTGATATATTTTTTTGTAACATTCGGAGAATAGGACATTTTGAAGTATTCTATAATTGTTTCGACTTGCTCCCTATCCTTATTGTCCACCCATAAGGCATATAAGGAACACCTGTGCCTCCTGGCAGTGAGGATAATATGGAAAATTATGATGATAATTGTTGAAAAAGCTACATAGTTCTTAAGAGAACTCGCGATTATTTACTAGCTAAATATATAGCGTATAGCAACATTTTTTAAGCATGAACTACAAAAT
The DNA here is from genome assembly GCA_943789525.1 of Agriphila geniculea. NCBI lineage: Eukaryota > Metazoa > Arthropoda > Insecta > Lepidoptera > Crambidae > Agriphila > Agriphila geniculea. Next base: position 22,652,379 of record OX038878.1, read on the forward strand.
GTTACTAAAGTAACCGAAGAAAAATTTACTTTTAATTTGTCGTTAGTTACGTCTCTGTACTGTTTACCCATTCTTGTAAAGATGCTCACATGAAAGCAATAAAACACATTTTATTTGAAAAAAAAACCTACCCATTTCATATTTGGTACAGATTTATTAATCACAAACCATGATAAGATTTAGGAAGTAAAACAATTCGCTTACTACCATAATTAATTAAATAAGAACCTGAAAACACCATGATACCTAGATATTTTAATTTCGTGCGTCCGCAGACTGGTCTTCAAGTAAAAAAAAAAGTATTGTCCTAATTAGACACAGCATGCCACCACTGGCCCGCGAAAGACTCTACAGTAACAACAGACAAAGGCTGTGACAATCGTGATTCCGAGGTCCTGGGAACAGGACACGGGAGACCCCTACCGTGTGAACCGAACTGTCACACGGAATGCTTTCGCATTTAGCTTACCTACTTACCTACATATTATCCAGATTCTTTTTTCATTCCACTAATGTAAATGTGTGAAAACTGGTTATTTACGTTTATTAGTGTTTACCACAATAATGTTGATATATCTCAACTAAATAACGAACTAAAGAAGTTTTTTTTTATCAAGTCAAGTGTTTACTTAGCTTTGAAATGTCCAATCAACGAGAAATCTTGAGTTTTAGCTCTAAATTTTAGACCTGTGAAAATGCTCAACTAAAGTCTGTTCATCCTTACTTGTCTTATTTAGTAAACAGTTTTTGACAGTTGTCATACGTCTTTTAAACTTAAATCGTTATTTAAAAATATGTTAGTAAGTTTATGAAATTATTGTTAATTTATTAACAATTTATTTAGTAATCTATGTGTGAAAAACCATTTGTTTTATTTTATAAATGATTATTTCAATAAAGAGTTGGGTGAAGATTGTTTACCATATAAGACAAGTAAGGATGGACAGACTTTACATAGCCAGGTAACGTTATCTAAGTTTCTTTAACACAACGTAGATATAGTTTATGTATAATCAAACCAAAACAAAACACTGTTAGTGTTACCTTTAAAACCGCATCAGTATCTTATTTCAATGAATAGTTTACGTGTGAAAATCTTAGAAGTTTTTCTTCTTAATTCAAGTGCTGAGTTTTCACCTTTAGACAGTGTTTAATACCGACTGGCTGAAGGCAATAAAGTGCTGGCAGCGGGATCAATAAGACCCCGGGGCGTCCGCTCCAATATTCACGAAAGTAATAAAAACAGTTGGCGGCTTTTGCTACTCACCTACGCACAGGTTATACAGGAAAGAAATTTATAAATCGGCATTCTTTCAAACATTTCTGTAAGATGAACACAAATCTGCGGAGAGATGAGAAATTCGTATTACCTACGAACGTTCGGTAAAAATGATTGTTAGGTTGCCATCAGGCGCCGTGTGTAGGACCCACACGTTGTCAGGATTGTCGATTGTTAGGTTCGAGAGATTTTGGTATGAAGACATGAGTTTTTTGTTTCGTTTCGGGCAGCGGGCAGTCTGGCGAGAGCCACTATGGTCTGTGGATGTATTAGGATGTAATACTTTTAACTAAAATAAAATAATTGTGGTAATTACAATGGAGTATTCATTTGGTGATTGAGGAGAAAACCTTTAGTTCTGAAACTGTTACTTGATGTAGACCAGACCCGTTCTTGATCTCGTGATGCTACGATACCATATGAGGAGAATAAAATAAACTGTGGGAGAATAGATTTTAAGAATTGGTCCACTCCGTAAATAATGCTCAGTATTATTCGAATACTTCTCTTCCCCTTCATTCCTATTCATTTCAATACCAAGCATTACCCTATTGTGGAATGAAAGGACAACACACATAAATAGGCACTTAGAATATCCCGCAGATAGCAATGGTTGGAGCACAGAGTAAACAAAAATCTTCCGTGAAGACCAGAGACAAAGCTTCATAGATCGTTCCAAAGATGTTCGAAAAACTCGCACTCCAACGTGTCAGTTCGTATCTCTGAGAAAGGAAAATAATGGAGGTGCCATACCTACGAAAAAAATGTGCATACTACTTCATTGTTCGCCATTCAAACGCAACTAAGCATGGCGGCTTAGCTTAGTGTACATGCACCTTATGTAAACAGCATAGTCAAAATTGTAACATGTAAACGCAACACAATATGGCGGACACAGCACGCGCCTGACGTCACGAATGCTTTGTAATTTTGTAGGTATTGCAGTTTATGGCAGCTCCATTAGTTTCCTTTCTCAGAGGTTCGCATTCGCACCCCAGGCACCCCGGCGTCCCCCGCGTGTATTATAAGCTTTGCGTGTAGTAGTGTATCCGCGCTTTTCGTTCGTTCTAAGCTTTTATTCTGGTTATTTATTCCTATGGTTGGACTTGGAGCATGTCCAAATAAGAAATATGCGGCACTAGAGTGCGCCACTGGCGTAGGGTTATCTCTCCAGTTGTGACTCTCTAGATAGCTTGGACAAAGCCTTGAATTTATGTTGAGTCTAACTGCTACAGGTATGTTTTTGTATTTTCAATATTAAAGTATACCTAACTTGGTCATTCGCTTTCATTATTTTTTTTTGTCCAATTTAGATTACTAATTTTAACAGCAGTAACCTGCGGGCGTCAACCAGAAAAAAATTGAGAGTCAGTAGAGTCAAGTGTTCCCTCTCCTCTACCAAGTAAACGGAAAAACCTTAAAACATCATTACAACATATTATTGTGAAAAAATAAATACCTTACTTCCGCAAAAAATATATGCAAGATGCACCCCGCCCGCCCGTCCGCAAAAAAATGCACACCACAAAATATCAGTGCACAATACCTGCATTTAGCAAGACAGCAACACACCTTGCACCTTCACTAATTAGACCACTCTACACGTGTTTTGCCCCAACCCGGAGCATCCTCAGGAGTTAGATCGTGCGTAAACCAACACCGAATGAATTCGGTTTGGGACTTCCGCCAAGTGACGCCTGATTCAATCAAATACCATTAAAATAATCTTAAACCAACAGATTCCGAAGTCAATACCTACATAAAAACAACCATTCGCAATAATTTCACGCGCATTTCACTTGTTTGCATTCTTGTCCGCTTCAGATGGAAGGCGACCACCGAGCGACCTTCACGTCCGCCGGACAGTTCTGCAAGGAGCCGGCTAATGGTGCTGTCACAGCCAGATTTATGCCGTTATTGTGCGTGCTATAAACAACACGCAACGCTATCACCACACTGTAAATCAATTGTAATTGACTCCTCCACATTTGGCTTTGAGACATTCTATAATGAGGGCTTTCTCATATTTGAAAATCCTTTGGAGACGAAGATATTATAATGGTCAATGCCTCTCCACGTAAGCACATGCTCGATGTTTTTACGGTTCAATTGATAAATTTCGAAGGTGTGGTTCAGAAGCTTTATTGTAAAATCAAGCTTTGCCATTGCTGTGCTCGAATAAAAAGATTCCGTGGAGCATGTTTCTGAGTGGAGACGCACCAATACTAATTATATTGACAGATAAAGGAAGGTGTTAAAAATTATTGGCATATTTTGGAGAGTTAGACCAGATAGAGTATATACTTTCTCGAAGACCGTAGGATTAGGTCACTGCTTCTATCTTAAGTTGCCTGAACTTAAGGCTCCGAAGTCTAACCTTAGAGTTCACAAGGGGTACCTAGACGTTTGGAATCTCGCCAGTCCTACATTACTGGTCTTACAGATTAATATTCAATTGTCATCATTATTTTTGGTTCATCGTATCAAAGAGCGAGCCTTTATGCAAATGTATAAAAAGACGTAGCTACTTGGGATGAGATGAATTATGCTTTCGTGGCAAAAGTTAAATTCCTTCAAAAAAACTACATAATACTTAGAGCTTCTTCATAAATTCATATAATGAACCGTCCGGTATTCCACTTCACTGACCGCTATACCCAGTGCAGACTTTTCATTTCCCTCCACTCGGACAAAAGCGTCCGTAACTTTGTTAAAAATGCAAGCGCACGGCACTCGTAACTTGAAATATTAAAACCGCGACCACTATCACAGTACCGTGAGTGCTGTGACCTGTGACCCGGTTGGAAAAATTGGTTACAATGTGAGTTACAGGGTTAATTTGTGATCGTAATTTGGAAGTGGGACGTGGGAGGGAGCGAGGGCGCCCTGCGGAAGGACGCAATAATGACGAATGCGTACCCGTTCCTCCCGCGCCGGGGACTACGATCCGCGCCGTCAGATAAGATAATCGGACGACGCGCCCCGCACGTGCTAATGTCGTTTGCAGATTACACTCTTCCTGTCCCCTATGCAAGTGGTGAAATTTCTCTTTGTTAACTAACTTATTGTATATTGTGCTACGCTGCTTTTGTGTATATGAAAATAATAATCTTTGATAGAAATATTACTTACTTAAATAGGTTCAATAGAATTGCTTAACACTATGTCACCTGTTGGAAGATTGTATGATAACATTTGATATTTCGAAAGAGAAGTCAATGTGAATGTTTACTAATAAAACAGAGAAATTTATGTGGTATAAAAAGTAATTTAAATTAGTCGTCATATATACTTAGGTCGTAATATAAACTACGGGTCCGTAATGCAACATAAATATAGCAATAATCTGGTGTGAAATAGACACAAATTAGTTCGCAAAATTGAATTCTAGAGCAAGCTTAATAGTGCTCTCACACTATAATTATAAGGAATCAAGCAAATGTTTATTTTACCGCTATATAGTTAAAGAACAAAATTGCGTGTCATTAAAAGCTGCAACAACCAGCTTGCGCAAGTTCGCTAGCCTCTTAATTTTCAATTCTCCGATGTATGTTTGATCAATGGACCACCTTTTATTACCCCACGCTGACCAACATTGCAAATTAGATAATCGTATACAATTCTCTCAGTGAGCCGGGGCCAATAAGGACAAACATTTGTTCCAATGTTATGATGGTGTAGCGAGATAAGCATCGCGAACGTTTGAATTTGAACCAACAGTTGGTTCAAACAAGCGGCACATAAAGGTATCGGTTGCATAACCGTGTAATAGGTGACTCCGAAGTACGAGACTAAGGAACTCCTCTTGGGTAATCTGAGCTCGTATAATCATAAGCTTGCACCTGTGTATTTCAAGCGCATTATTTCCTAGTCTCGGTTTATTTGCATTCGGCCGGCAGAGTGTATGAGAGGCGTTTAATTTAATGTAACTGCTTTGGAACTCTTTATCTGAGTTAAGCGAAAGTAATGTTATTTTCAGGCGCAAATGTTGGGACTTTTTACACGTGATAAATCAACTATATCATAATAATATAGTAGATAAGTTTCTAATGAAAAATCCTGTTTATAAGAAAAAAATCAAAAGGATAGATTGGTTGTCAAAATTCTTTTAGATTACTCACAATTGTATGTTAACAATTAGATAATAGATATCCTCTGCCTACAATATCCCTCTCTAACTAATGCCATTTTAATTACTTCCAACACACCTCCAGTAATATGAATGAATATAAATTAAAAGACTTGATAATTTCTCTTGGTAATGCGTAATATTGTTCATTCTATCCTAGCATATTAATCACAGCCGTCCGTCGCTGAGAAACAAACGCCTGCAATTCATTGTGCAGCCTGACTAAATAATTACTTAAAATAATTACTTCTCTATGAACTGGTTATTTCCACTCTAAACGCAATATTACTTATTAGACAACAATATTATCAGCAATTCCTGCTTTTCCATAAACAATTAAGCATTTGTTTGCAGGATCATAAGTCTATAATCGGCGGTTATTAGATTATGCCAAACGGATATTTAAAACGAACAGTGTAAAGTTTACTTTTGCTTCAACTGATAATTACGCAACTCAATTAAGGTTTAGTAATATTTACATCTGGTGCCAGAGTTCTAGTTAAGTAGCATTGAGTGGGGTCCTTTATAATGTCTAGATAGTAGATCTATAGACCATACCCGTGTGATGGATACCCCTTGTACACTTTATCTCCGCAGTTACAGGACTATTAATTGACTTCAAGCTGTAATAAAGTCATTTTTATCTTGATTTCGCCCGTTCAACATTGAGATATCTTTTTTATCAGCATCGCTGTCGCAACATGAACAGTATCACACTGTTGATGCTTGACTGAGTCTTGATAAGTCTCTAAACAAATTTACTGTCAACTTAAAATTGAAAAATAATTGCAAAAAAGTAAACACAAGAATAAGTTGATATATTTTTTCTTGTTAAGTGATCGAGTTACCGATTATTACTTTTTTAGTCTGCTTACATTACACCACAATTACACCCACTAAGGTCATTGAAAAGTTTCAATAGTTCAATAGTCATTTATTTGCTATTCTTGTGGTAGGTACAAAAAGATCTTATGAGCTAACAAGTTCACACAAGAACCCTGTAAGGGCACTGCAAAAAAGAAAATAATAAATTATATAATACATTGTCAATTTGTCATTAATAATTAAAAAAAAAAAATCTGTAAGGGCACTACAAAAAAGAAAAAAAAAGAAAATAATAAATTATATAATACATTGTCAATTTGTCATTAATAATAAAAAAATGTCAATAAAAATTAAGTTAATTTCAGATGTCGCATTAAAGTTATTAAATTAGATTGAATAAATAATTAAATGAACTCCAGAACAAAAGCTATCGATTACATTTAACAAAAGCAGATAAACATTAATTAAATAATAAAGGGATAATGAATATGCAAAAGTCACATAGATGAATCATCAAAAAATTCTTTTAAGGAATAGTAACATTTTTGAGCCAGGTGCTTATAAAGATTAATTTTAAATGAATTTATTTTGTCAATATTTTGAATCATCACTGGAATTCTATTAAATATTTTTACGGACATGGAGTAGGGACCGGTGGTAGTGGTTTTAAGTATGTTCCTGTGAGACTTGTATTACTCCAAGGCAGAATCAGGCCAATTCGTCGAAAAGTGCATTTTCTTTAGATTTTATGCGTCCCCGCTGACGGGCGATTAATCGCTGAGCGATTTTTTGCCGCTGAAAATAGAACATACGGAGTTCTATACGTAAACCTACTTTTTGTAGCTGCGATAAACGCGCCGTTTATTGCGGCGATAATCGCGGCGCTTTTTTGTCGCTGCTAAGTAAAACCTTTGTCGTGTCATTTCGCGGGCGATTATCGCCACGATTAACAACGCGATTAACGCCGCGATTATCGCAGCTACAAAAAGTTGCCCATGAGCTGTGACGCTATTTCTCATAAAAACATGAAGTTTACCTACATATACCTATACCTAATGAGAAACAGGTTTTACATTATAAATAAGTATTTCTTATATGGCTATTTTTGTGTGTGGCTTTTCTTATGTGGCTTTATATGTAGAAATGTTACGATTCCGTTGAATATCTGACTACATAACTTTTTCCATTCTCATTGTCTTAGACGTTTAAGCCACCCTAATCAAGTAACAATACCCGATAGATGCAAATTAAAATTTGTGCACGAAACAGCACAAAGTAAGCCCTTTTGCTTTCACTCCTTTTCTCCGACACAATGGGTTATGTTAATGCAATATTAGCATGCATATACCACAAGATCGATAGCGTGCGATATGCATGCGATCTTCTCGGTGCTCTGGAAACAAAAGCGATTGGTAATACATATTTGCATAAGATATCGCCAATTTGGCTGTAGCTGGGACACAATGTTCTACGTTCGGTGATGCAAAGTTGTACTTAATTGCAACTTACGTTAGGTACTTTATTAGAATTAAAACTAATTCATTAAAAAGAGAAGGGTAGACACAATTTTATGATTTGTTGGATTTAGATCCTTTTATAGCGAAATTCTGGCAATTCATAGCAACCAAGTACATGATAGTGTTGTTTGTCAAAGGTATTCTACGAAGACAAGTGTTTTACCGGTAAACAGCGGACGAGTGTTTTCAACAAACAATATTTTCCGTTTGTTTACGTTGGCAGTGTGACAGCGAGGTAAATCGTTACCTAACAGAGGTAGCTGAAAGGTGGCAAACAGGCATACGAAAACAGCTAATAAAATAGATGGAGTTTTATTTTCGGGTTATCATAATGTTTTTTTGTGGACTTCTCGAAAGAAAAATTGTATTCCTCAGTGCATTTCCAATTCTCCATACAAACGCATCGATTTTAGTGTTACACATTTGCTGAATCCTATTCTCAAAACAAATTAATGTTCAAAAACAATTCAGCTTTCGCGCGTACAGTTCATTAGAAATAAAACATTTTTTACTGATTTCAGCGCGTATTATTAATGTAGGTATTTTTTATAATTATTTAGTTTGGATTTGTTGGTTTTTTGGATTCTCGATGTTTCGACACCTTTCCAGGGGCTGTGGTCACGGGAGTCCTCCCGTTACCCGTTTACGCGTAACGCGTTTACTCGTATAAGTGTTATTTTTTCTAATTCAAAAACAATCCTGAAATAATTCTCATGAGAGCAGTTACAAAAGTCAAAGGCTACAAAATGTGAATCACGAAAGTCGCTATCAAAGTGAGATCTAAGTTTTCTTGCAATCTTCATCTGGTGTTCGTAAAGCGCATTGTGAAGCAAATCTAGCTCAAATCTAGGCACTAGCTGGATCTTGTGACCTATTACGTCGGTTGTATCATCGCTGGCGTAAGCACTTTCACCTTGCCTGAGGAAAGTGGGTTTTCGCGTTACCTAGGAATTAAATACCATCGGCTTTTGTTTAATCGCACGAATTGTATACTTTAAAAAGACCTTTGACATTGATAGAATCCACAAATAGAATCACTTTCAATTTCAATAAATTTCAAGAAAATTTTATTAATACACAGGGAAAAAACTTAAGAAACGCCCGATTTTTACAAATGGTATGTGGTCGAAATTAACTTTACTCTTTAGCTTTAGAGATCATACACGGACTCGATAGTCCAAAAAAGTCTAGTCCACAAAAGTAGGGTATCTAGGCACTACGCAGACCATAGACTCTTTTTGGACCTTATAACCCCTATATCCCAACCAGCGATCCCAACATATGGATTTAGAGCAATTTAAAAATTATGGTTATATCTGTCTTGCTTTTAGCAAATAAAAGAGACGCCATCAGTTTTAAACGATTTTATTTGAATACACCTTTTAGAATAAAAGGGTTAAGGCAGGAAACGATTTTGTCTTAAGATTGTCACGTCTTAAAATGTATTCAGTTGAATTAATGAATTCGCTTAAAATGGCACTTTATCGTTGACAATCTTGGAATTGCTCTGAACTTAAGCCGAATTTCAAATTGCTCCCCCGGTTGTTATTATTCGGAAATAGGGAAAAATAATTACCTATGTAAACTATTAAAGTGATTTCCAAAGTAAGTTTGATGATTTTTGTACTCATACGTTTGTTCCAATATGACTTGCTTTTTGGATCATCTATCAATAGTTTTAAAGTGTTTCTAACTGTGCATGCGATTAAAACAAACAAGTAGGTAGTTAACATTACAAAAAAAGCAACAATTCTATCACAACTTAGATTAACATCAATCTTATTTCTAGAAATTCACGCTTTGTCTGTGAGTTTAAATTTCCAACGAAAATACTGATGAGATCCTGTTCTCCCAAGAAATTCCGCAGACTTAATATGAAATTAAAAAGGGAAATTCATAATATGCATTGCAAAGGCGTAAGTAATTCCAAAGCAGTGTGTGGGAACTCTGTTTTAAATAAATGTTCGTGGTTATGAAATCAGTTTTAGATGTAATTCCTTAACCGCTACGCTTGGTAATGAAATATTGCAGTTGCAATTGGATTTGAATTTTAATTGAATATTCCATATAAATACATCTTGCATTCAATTCCGGGAGTTAAATGATTACAGGGCGTTTATTTCTGGCTTTGATAGTGAACTTTGAAGACTTAATTTCTGCGATTTAGTTGGAAATGCTTTGAAAGTAATTTTTATAGGTATCTTGTTAATTATTTTGATTTTGACTTAAATTAAATGACGCAATACTATACGTAGTGATCTTTGTAATTAAGAAGAACATACCATTATTTAGTTCCAATGTAGGTATCAGAATAATTTTTGGTAAGTATAATATTTTAATTTTTCAACTCAGTTTTGCTTATACCATTAATGGGAATATCCACTTCCCACAGTTGGGACCGTGTAAGAACTTCCAATTTATATCGTCGAAACTTCAATTCGCAATCTTATTTAAATATCAAAGCCATTAATAACATGCCTCTTAGTCAATTTCGAATATGGTAAAAAAGGTTTGACACAACCGCCAGCAAAAAATCATGGAAGTATATCCCGCATTGGAAATCGTTGGGTATGATTGACCTCCGCCGATCTATACAAAAACATGCTTAAAAAATGAGACATTGCGATATTGTATCAGTTGAGAAATAGTTGTTGCTTGATGACAATACTCGGTCACGCCACGCATGCAAGTTCGATTTAACAAATAGAAAATTATGAAATACCTACAAATATCGTGGTCATCCCACGAATGCATAAAAGCAAGTAATAAATAATAGTAGGTACAGATAAAGGTCTCTGAACTAGTTTATAAAAAGCTATTATTGGCACTGTATTTGTTAATCTCAAAAAAAGTGGTCTGGCTTTTGTACGACCGTGACATTGAGAGTTAGATATTTTTATTGTACTTTTTTGTGTAGGTAGAAAGATCTATATTGTCTTTCATAGCAACTTAAAGATTTATAATTATCACAATGGAATTAGATGTAGTGTTTATTTTTTTATCCATAAGTACTTACTTAAGTAACATTTTAGTAAAGAAGTATCTTTTTGCTTAAGAGATGAAAACGAAATTTCAAAGATAATTGGTTTATTATAAAGAATGTGTGGCGTCTCAAAACTGACAGACGGCCTTTAGGATGTCTCTATGGATAATCCAGCTTCAAGCTTCCCTAAAAGGCTATTATAAAGCAAGATACCGATCTCTAGCATTATAAGCACCTCATATCAAAGGACTCGAAAGCATTTTGACAGCAGCATACCTCATAATTGGCAATAATTGACAGGTATCCGATTTCAAGGCAGCCTAGATTGCCAACGTAAGCGCCAAAATTGGACAATCGCAGAATTGAGCAACGGTCCCTCCGAAAATTAATCATGTCGGCCGATTGTCTGTCTATCTCATGACGGTTAAAGCGAGAGGGACAGATAATTGGGAATGTAAGATCGCTCAGTATGTGAGTAAACGGGTAAGACACGTTTCGGTCTTATACGATACGACCCAATTGTTCGTATCGCTAATGAATTCGTTCTTTTCGCTTTCGAAACTGTCACTGATATATTTGCTGATCAATAGTAAATTGGATGCGTGATATTGTGATTGGTATGTAAGTAGGTACTTTTGTAACACATCCGATGATTAGAAAGTTTATAGAAGAAATTAGAAATGCCAAGATCACGATTACTAATTTAAGTATTCTTGTTAGCTAAGACATCATAAAGGGTGTAAAAAAACTGGCCAAGTGCGAGTCGGACTCGCGCTCAAAGGGTTCCGTACCAAAAAACGGCAAAAAAATTACGTTTGTTGTATGGGAGCCCCCCTTAAATATTAATTTTATTCTGTTTTTAGTATTTGTTGTTATAGCGGCAACAAAATACATCATCTGTGAAAATTTCAACTGTCTACCTGTTGTTGTTATTAATATCGAGCAAAAAAACGTCAAAAAATCACGTTTGTTGCTTGGGAGCCCCCCTTAAATATTAATTTTATTCTGTTTTTAGTATTTGTTGTTATAGCGTATAGTATATACATCATCTGTGAAAATTTCAACTTTCTAGCTATCACGGTTCATGAGATACAGCCTGGTGACAGACAGACAGACAGACGGACAGCGAAGTCTTAGTAATAGGGTCCCGTTTTTACCCTTTGGGTACGGAACCCTAAAAAGAATGTGAGCTTTGATCTATGTGAATAAATAATATTTTCATTCAATTTCCATTTCATGGAACCACAAATAAATTTTAAAATAATATTTATTTGGTAGTAACAACAAAATAAATACTTAAATGTTTACAAAATAATAAATTTCCTTTCAGCTGGTTGTTACATATAATTCTTAGCGTTTCTATCCCGAATACATTATTGTATCAACCCGGCTGACAACTATGTAGGATCAGAAAGAATACGGCAGTAACAAAGTCTAGCAGTTAAATAATGTGTTTGTAATTGCATATTGCAGTGCACCTCGCTGCTCTTTGACAAGGTCGTAACATTTTATTATGGCGTAAATAGGTGAAGATTATTGTGTACCATAAAGTATAAATTATCTTCGTACGAACTTAGTGCTATTATTCAAGAGCAAAGTTCTTGCTAGTTGGCTTATGGTTTTTTTAATTCAGATTACTCGTCTCAAAAATGATACTTAACTATATAGTTGGATATTTAAGCTGAGATCTGATGCAATCGTATATTTAAAATTTGATTTTAAAGTTCGCAACTCGATACGAGTTTTGAAAAGTTAGCAGTTATGTTTACAGGCTATTTGTTTCGATTCATAACGTATAAATGTATACATAACATAAGTTTAAACATTTAAAGTTTTTTTTATTTATCATTCTAGTTTTTCATCACCATTTAAATACTTCTCCAAATAAGGTATTGAAGTAAAACGAGTTCGTTTCGTAAAGTTTAAGGTCAAAATATAACTTAAGTTATATCATCACATTCACCACGACAAAACGAGATAAAGATTAAGTACATCTTGGTCATTAAATAAATTGCGTGACTATGATTTATTATTATAAAAGATCATTATTAAATATTACAATATAAAAGCCTGTGAAGTGTTACGCATTTTGTAAGTTGTACTTATGCTAAAACGAATCTTTGGGAAAATCATTTTGCGGAAGAAGTTAAAACACATTGTTTTGATCATCTTCCAATTGTACTTCTTCTTCTTATCGAATGAGGATTAGTGCCCACCTCTGGTGTTAGAGTTTATCAAGCCGCCTGTAAGGCCTCTAACTTGGCTTAACGACTGTTATCAGATGATAACAGCCGGGACCGACGGTTTAACGTGCCCTCCGAAACACGGAAGCGCTCAGTTGTATTGCCACATAACGGTCACCCATCCGACACCAGGCCGGACCGAGCGTTGCTTAACAAACGTGATCGAGTACGATCAGTCTGTCAAGTTCCGCCATGAGCGCTTCGATTTGCTGAATTATCTACTTGAGTGGTGATTTAAAATTTTAAACGATTGAATAATTACATATAAGATACTTTATTGTAAAAAACGGTAGCAGAAACAATATTTAACTGCGTAATAAGGAATCAATTTAGCGTAAATTAATGTGGAAACAATCAGCAATTAGTATTGAATGAGTTCATTATGTTTCCGGATTTTTTTAAAGGAATCGGAAGACAAATTGTGTGGCACGCAATTGCCGTTCCAAATCACGCATTTCCTTTCTACAGCGCATTTCAATATGAGTGAACCTAGGTAGTAATTAAGAAAATATTCTTTACTTGTTCGATACATTTTGCTGACACTAAGAAACTTTATTGATGTTTCATATTTTTCTTATTAGTTATATATCATCTATAAGGTACATTGTTTTGTACTTGTCAAAATCATTTAATTTTACGTTGGGAATATGATATTCAGCCCTTTTGCGCTAGTAAAGAACAATCAAAACCGATTTCGTATCAGATATTAAGTAATGGTAGTTAACTTAAACTGATTTAACTTATAGTTATTAGAAGTCAAGTTAAAGATCGTAGTTTACCTAGACTGCGACTGCTAGTGCAGTTTCTATGAAAAAAAAATTGCTAGAAGTTGTTAACATTATTATTTAGTGAGAAAAATCCAAAGTTACAATTTGACTCCGAAAAACGGAGATAGAAATTAAGTAACCACCCCTATTTAATAACGTGACAATTTGTACATTGTCGCGACGCGATGAGTAGTTTATTCTATTTTCAAATCGATTGACGCAATGGATATAAAAATGTCATGCCAGGTGACAAATTGTCACGTTTAATATCTAGGGGCCTGTGATCAAAAAGGACTCATTTGAGCATTCAAACATTATTTTCGTATTGAAAGTTTTAGTAGCTATGCTCGATGATAGTTCAAGTTGATTGTAAGTAGAATATTAAATTATTATACGCATATTTCGTTGTAATTTAATGCTGTAACAATGTTTATGAAATAGTCGTTAGTGTTTGTTTATTCAGGCGTATTTTGAATGGTTAGCTTTATGACATTAGCGAGAAAATTAAATCATAATGTTACATTAATACGTATTTGCATTGGGAGTTTGTACTAAGAAAAAAAATTGAAAATAAAGGAGACTTGCGAGATAATTTGAATATTTGATTAAGCACTGTTCCTTTTGCAATATCTTGGCTTGTGAAGTAATGTGGTTTTTACACGGGTCGACTTGGCAGGTGACTTGTTGTTCGATTTGAGTCAATTAGCGCTTTCTATCGACAATTGCTTGTAAAATCTAATCGCAAACCTGGCCACTTACTCAAATGGCTCATTACGCTTACTATTAAAACTTTAAAATAAGCAGTAAACTATAAAATTACGTGAAGTAAGCTTGACAATTCCATACAATAAATCGAAGTTTGTAATTTACCTACATAAGTTTGCGACATGTGATTTAATCATCTATTGCTCATATTTAAGCTTTAAAAATAAGCGTAGCGTTCAAACGATTAGAAAGTTGGCCATTTGAGTACGGGGGCTGATTTCAATGAGGGGGCGATTCAATTTTTGACAATTGACTAAAATTGACCAGCAAGTCGCCTGCGCCAAGTCGACCCGTGTAAATACCACAAGTGGGAGACATACGTACTTAATAATATAGAGTTTGTTAGTAGGTAGTTATAGATATAGCTGATTGACAGGGGCGGATCCAGGATTCAAGTTTGGGGGGGCCCTTGGAGCCTCGGGTCTAGGGTTACCTTAAATAGATATCTATGTAAGGGAGGATGCCTTAAGATGCACAAAACGCCTGATTTTTCAGAAAAATGCTTGCCTATAGGAAATAAAACGGCCGCGCAGCGCGATTTTTAGTCAGTTTTATCCACTAGTCTTGTACTCTTGCCTGTCTATACTATAGTAAAAAAATGGCCGCGCAGCTCAATTTTTAGACAGTTTCATTCACTAATCTTATCTGTCTTTAGTAATAAAACGGCCGCGCAGCACCATTTTTAGTTAGTTTCATCCGTTACTACTTGTACTCTTGCCTGTCCGTAGTAAAAAAAAACCGGCCAAGTGCGTGTCGGGCCACGCGCCATAGGGTTCCGTAGTTACCTTATACCATACCATATTTAATACCAACTATAATTTTTCGTCTGTAAAAATAACTTTGTTTTTCACAGTGTTGGTATGAATGACAAAGTTATATTTGCGGTTTTGGAAAATGTGCTATATCTCAAAAACTAATTACTATATCTCGTTCAAACCAATTTTGGTTAAAAGTGTTTGTTAAGATCTACCGCATATATTTTTTTTAGATTTTTCACTCTCTTATTTCAAAAGTTAAAGGGGGGGGGACACACATTTTACCACTTTGGCGGTAAATATCTTTCAAACGGTTGACTTTGAGAAAAAGTTGTCTTAGAAACCTTAATGTCATTTTTAAAGACCTATCTATAGACACCCAACACGTGTTGGTTTGAAGAAAAAATTTTTTTTCAGTTTCAGTTCCATGTATGGGGAGCCCCCCCTTAATCTTTTATTTTTCTTATTTTTGTATTAAATTCGTTAAGCGGTTAACAGATTACATCTACCTACCAAGTTTCAACTGTGTAGTCTTATTACTTTCGGAATAAAGTGGCTGTGACATACGGACAGACAGACAGACAGACAGACAGACAGACAGACAGACAGACAGACAGACGGACAGACAGACAGACAGACAGACATGACGAATCTATAAGGGTTCCGTTTTTTGCCATTTTGGCTACGGAACCCTAAAAAGCAGCCGCGCAGCGCTATTTTTAGTCTGTTTTATCCACTAATCTTGTCTGTCTATCTATAGTAAAAGATACAGCCGCGCAGCTCCACTTTTAGTCAGTATCATCCACCAATCGTCTGTCTTTAGTAAAAAAAGCGGCCGAGCAGCGCGATTTTTAGCCAGTTTCATCCACTAATCTTGTCTGTATTTAGTAAAAAAAAAAAAACGGTCGCGAAGCGCGATTTTTAGTCAGTTTCATCAATTAATCTTGTCTGTTTACAGTAAAAAACGGAGCCCGCGTTGCGCCATTTTTATCCACTAATCTTGCAATATGTAGTTTCATCCGGGCAGACGGGTAGCTTGCGCAGCAAGGTTTGCGTGATTGGAGCAGGTACGCAAGATTTCACAGCAAGACTCACTAAACAAAAATGCCTGTCTCAGCTTTGCTCCAGCCGCAACCCTTGAAACCGTAAAATGCTTGTCAAATGCGCCAAATGTCTGTCAGATGGTAACCCTAGTCGGGCCACGTTTTATGATTAAAAAAAATAAAGATAGAGGCACTGACACTACCTACATAAAACAATAAGACTTAAAAAAAAATGTTTAACGCAAGTTCAATGTTATCCGCAAAGGTAATCGGCTTCGTGGGGGGAGGGGGGGGGGGGGGCATGGCCCCCTTGGCCCCCCCCTGGATCCGCCAATGCTGATTGAACATGACTTTAATTTTTTGTTATATAGTTAAAAAAATGTGTGGATACAGTTTCAAATTAAATCAGAGGTCGGAGGAAGTCATAAAAATACTTATAACACAAAACATATAAACTTAAGATTAAGGTGTTTTTTTTATTATTTTATCTACTCTCATATCGTAAAATTCGAATTATGAATTTCAAAGCGAATTTATATTGACATACTTTATACACGCAATACCGAAAAAAAATTAAAAAGTTATTTTATAACATACCTTCGCTAACTGAAGTATGCTATAAAATAACTATTTTTCTCATTACGATACAGGGCAAATCCAAGAAGAAGGCAGTGCCGCGATATTAAAAAAAAACAATGTTATTTCCACATACTTTCCATGATTAAAATGTGCTCTATGATGATCGATGACTTAGCGTAACGATTAGTCTGCTGGAATGCACTAACTCAATAATATTTTTTCTAATAGAATACGCGCCATGTTTTGATTTTAATTTTTACTTTTGCTTAAAAATGTCTGATAGTAGTGAGTGTGGACTTCACCCGATATTTTAGATGCGGCGACGGAAAAACGTCTTACTTAACCTAAGTAAGTAAGTAAGTAAGTATTTATTTACCTACCTAGTCGTAGAAAGTCGAGAAACTACTTACCTACTCTTTTTATCATTGTTAAATTATTTTGTAGGTTCAATCACAAATTGTATGAGAGTAGATAAAGTAGTGTATGAAACTGTACATAACTAGGTATTATGTATCGGTTTCATAAACTACTATTTCAATATTATTGTTAGTCGTAAGTTATTATGTCATAAGCTAAAGTTAATCTGTAGACACAGCAAGACATTAATTTGGCAATGGTTTGGATTGGGCTTCAAAATTAGAAAAATGTTTTTTCTTCTTTTCGTTAATTACCTCAAGCAAGAAATTAAGAGATTTTCGGTAGATTAGTTTCAGTAGGTATAGCATTTTGTTTTCTGTTGACTTTATCTAGTCTATGGTCTATTGTGTTTGTGGGAGTGATGTTATATCTAAATTTTAACAAAATCTTCTAATAGCTACCTACTTTTTATAAAAGAGTGTCGACAAATCTTTTTGGTTTACATTGATGGTTTACATTTTGAATACGGGGACATTTTAATTATCTACTTACAATGCTATTCAAATTGACAATAGACAGTGATCCGCTGCAACTTCACTCGAGAATGTATGGAAAAGAGAAAAGGACATCGTCCATCCTTACTAATATTATAAATGCGAAAGTCCGTTTGTTTGTTTGTTTATTTGTTACGCCTTCACGTCTTAACTACTGAACCGATCAAGATGAAATTTTGCATACACGTTGTCAGAGGTACAGAGAAGGACATAGGGTACCTTTCATCCCGAAAAAAAGTATTGTTCACGAGGGAGAGCAAAAAAACCTTTTTACGCAGACGAAGTCGCGGGCGGCCGCTAGTGTTTCATATATTTTTGGTCCAAATATGAAATAGCCGGCCAAAAGACAAAAGTGCTTTATTCTGATAGATTTTCTCCATCTAAGCATTTTTTATTATGGCACCAAAGCTGCAGCACCGCTTCACATTTGTGTCAAAATGTATGAAAGGACAGATTTTTTGAACTAAATTAAAATCAAGTACAGCGGTGCTACAGCTTTGGTGCCATAATAAGAAATGCTTAGGCGGACAAAATCTATCAGAATTAGCTTTTAGGCCAACTTTTTAAAATTTGTGCCGAAATGTGTGGAAAAGCCAGACTTTTTGAACTTATTTAAATTCAAGTATAGCGGTGCTACAGTTTCGGTGCCATAATAAGAATTGCTTAAGTGGACAAAATCTATCAGAAAAAAGCACTTTTGCTTTTTGGCCGGCACTTGCACATTTGGACCAAAATGGATGATGTCCTTTTACTTACAGATTAAAATAGGTCGTTTTGTGCCGCAAGCACTCTGAAGTTAGTCACTTCAGTTGTACATTGTTAAATTAATCACGTTGTACGGATTAACTTATTTAGACAAGATAATGTGTAAGATGTGTAAGAGATGCCGTTGGGGCGGAAAGGTTCTTGAATGGCGACCGCGCACCGGACGACGCTCCGTGGGTAGGCCCCCGACAAGGTGGACCGACGATCTGGTGAAGGTCGCAGGAAGCCACTGGATGCGGGCAGCGCAGGACCGCGTCGTGGAGATTCTTAGGGGAGGCCTATACCCAGCAGTAGGTGTCGTGCGGCTGATATAATGATGATGAGACGAGATAAAAAAATCATTTCACAGAGTAAAACTTGTGTCAATATGACTTGTTTAATTGATATTAGGTATCCAAATGTATTACATATAGTTATTGCTTTCTCTGTGTTGTAAAGGAATATAAACGTAATAAATAGAAGTTCTATAAATAAACAGGAAAATTCACGCCTCAAATGATCAATAAAATACTAGATACGAGCATAATACATAAGTACACTAATTTACTGTTATACAATCACAGGTCCACTTTCTGTGATTGGGCAAACTAATAACATAATGACAGCGCTTTATTAAGTGACATAAAAAGCGTACAATCAAATCATTACAGACACCCACACAATGACAACAACGAGCAAAGCATGATGTCTTAATCGACAATCTGTTATACAATGAAGAAACATGCACAGAAAGTTAGCACAGCACCTTAACAACACATGCAATAAACTATTTTTATCTACTCTCATATCGTAAAATTCGAATTATGAATTTCAAAACGAATTTATATTGGCATACTTTATACACGCAATACCGAAAAAAAAATAAAAAGTTATTTTATAACATACCTTCGCTATACTAAAGTATGCTATAAAATAACTTTTTTTCTCATTACGATACAGGGCCAATCCAAGAAGAGCAGGTGCCGCGATATTAAAAAAAAAACAATGATATTCCCATATACTTTCCATGATTAAAATGTACTCTATGGTGATCGATGACTTAGCTTAACGATTCGTCTGCTGGAATTCACTCATACCCATTTTTTATTTTAATTTTTATTTCGCTTAAAAATTTCTGATAGTAGGTAGTGAGTGTGAAAAAAGACTCCCCGATATTTTAGATGCGGCGACAGAAAAACGTCTTACTTTACCTAGGTAAGTAACCTACCTACCTACCTAAATCAAAGTCGAGAAACTACTTACTCTTTTTACTATTGATATTTTATTTTGTAGGTTCAATCACAAATTGTATGAGAGTAGATAAAGTAGTGTATGAAACTGTACATAACTAGGTATTAAAACACTCGTGTGATACTATTAAAAACCTCGCCTACGGCTCGGTTTTTAAACACACACTCATGTTTTAATACCCCTCATTATGCATCAGTTTCATAAACTACTATTTTGTACTTACTTACCTACATTTTTTACATAGAAACCATTTTCGAGAACGATGTCGTGCAATGTAAGTATTCATTTTATTGTTGAACAATGGTGTGTTAATTGTTTATACTACGCACGCAGTGACGCTTACCTACCCATAGCACAATCTATAAATATAGAAAATTCAAAGTCCTGACTGACTGACTGAGTGATATATCAACGCACAGCCTAGACCACTGGATATAGAGACTTGAAATTTTGTACATAGATACCACAGTATTATAAGTGTAGGCATCCACTACTAGGGGATGAAAGTTTGTATGAAAGTCCGTCAGTTTCGATATTAGGATCTTCAAATTTTGCGTTAAGGCTGACAATTGAAAATAAATATTGACGTGCTATAGCGTTTTAGATAATTATTATTTCATCCCTGGAGGGGTGAAATGAAATGAAACGAAAAATTCTTTATTCAAATAAGCACACATAATGAGCATTTTTAAATCGTCAAATATTTTTTTTACCCTACCACCCATTGTGACGTCTTTTAGCTGACAAGAAAAATGGGCGCAAAAAACTTATCAGCTTTATCAAATGGAACGATATTTACAAATATGTATATCGTTTCAAGACTCTATATTAACAAAGATTAACAAATAAATAAAATTATAATTAGATCATTACTTAATGAATTACAAATTTTCTTAATTCAATATGCGTTAAGATAGGTAGTCAGAAGCAGACCCATTCCCACTGGGAAAGAGGGATGAAGTTGTGTAAGGAAAATTACTCAATTTAAGGCGTATGGCTGTAAACTAAAAAGATAACCATATTTTTCGAAATTTCGGGGGGTAAATGGAGTAAATAAATTGGTTT
This sequence comes from Agriphila geniculea, assembly GCA_943789525.1. Classification (NCBI taxonomy): domain Eukaryota; kingdom Metazoa; phylum Arthropoda; class Insecta; order Lepidoptera; family Crambidae; genus Agriphila; species Agriphila geniculea. The sequence goes on from OX038878.1 coordinate 22,673,235, forward strand.
GATGGGTTGTTGATTGCAAAATTTGTATAATTTTTGAAGTTAAATCGTGCCCATTATGGGCACGATTTACCCCCAAGGGGTTGAAAAAGGGGTTAAAATTTGATATGGAAAAATATTGTAAGTAAAATAGATATTTAGACTTGAAACTTCGAGATTAGAACCCTGTATTGGAACGGTGATGGTGACGGGAACGAGAACGGGAAAAGGATCGGGTACGGGAACGGCTGGACCCAATTCTAAATATTATAAACTAGCTACCGCCCGTGACTTCGCTTGCGCGCTTGGTGGGCGCGCTTGGTGAGCGTGCTTGGTTGGGGGTGCATAATCACGTAAAAACGGCTGATGGGATTTTGATTTTAAAACATACAATACTTTTTATCCTGGTTATTATTACCCAATGGATTTTCTCGAATGTTCACGCGGACGAAGTCACGGGCGGAAGCTAGAATGATTTTAAAGTTCTTGCGTAGCACAAACATCTATCGAGAAAAAAAAGCGCGTAAAAAAATTAAATAGTATGAGAAAATTTTTACAGCGCCTTCTACAGCCGAAAAGCGGAGTGAAATTTTTCATAGACAATAACCGCTCTATAGTGTACATTTTCGCGCCTTTTTTTCCTCGATAGATGGATTAGGGGTACCTACTGATCTTACCACTAGGCATTGTAAATTCTTTTCGAAATAAAATTCTACTTATACATTTAATTTTTTTTTTACCAAAAAACAACAAAGCTGAGCTACCGAGAATTTTTTTAGTAGAATAGTTGTGGTTTATTTTAAGTACCCATCGCATTTCTTAAATGATAAACTAAATAGGTTGAGGAGGTTAATAGAGACATAAACTCTACCACCAAGCTTTCTATGGGCGGGTAGTTTAAAATAATTATACTAGAAAACTAGTTCAGTAAACCTCGCGGAAAAATAAACCATCACGGATCTCTTAGATACCTGTCATTAAACGAATAATTACGCATTTAATGCAGGGTAAATATAAAATTAGCATTTAATAAGTAGATGTGACTATACGTTAATGTGCAAGAAAAATTTCATCATATATAGGCCGTGTATGTAGGTTAAATGGCACGAATTTGAATTTAAAGCGTTAATCAAACCTGCAGAATACTTTATTAAAAAATTAAAAAGTATAAAAAAAAAATAGAATGAGTTTAAATTGACAATACAGTTTCAGAGCGTTTGCGGTACAAAACTACGTATTTTGATCTGTAAATTTTTTTCTTTGCCATATATTCTTGGGCGAAGTTACAGCGGGTCACTGTCTATTGTCATAGCATTGTATCTACATTTTAGTTGTATCAGTGTAGCAAGTAAGAAAGTTTGTTGAAAATTTCTTACGAGCATTAAAAAAACCTCTCTTCTGGGTAAGCCTAGACAGAAACTAATTCACAACGGATTAATTACTTTTATTTAAAATCCGAATCTAATCAAAACTAATCGATTAACAGGCGTGAAGATTTGACAAATAAATCCGAATGGAACATTCCACGCCTTCGGGTGCATTTATCGGACTATTTACACGGCTGTTCGAATGTTGAATAACGGCCGATTTCGTTAACCGGCCGTTAAGATTAGCATACAGGTAGCCGGCCCCGGATTAACCAAATATATCACTCGTTTATGACGTTTTTGGGGAAACGTGTCAAAGGGCCGAGGTCTGTGCAGCCTTAAATTATCGGATGATGTTATATAATGGAGTGTTATTAGAATTTCATAACTGAGTTTTATCATTTTGTGAGATAGGAAATTTTATGACATAGATTATGCTGCAAACTAGTGAGTTATGCTAAAGTAGACGTTGATTCCGTAGTTTGATTGCAGGAATGCAGAGAAGATTATTTTTTCGATAATTATGAATTTGATAAATTGGTAGTTATTCCTTCTTTAATTTTTTATGAGGGCTTTTCAAAATGACAAAAAACTGTAGGCTATCGAGCCTATCTATCGAGATGGCGTTGATAAAAATGTTTGTGTCAATGTTATTTTTTTTACTAAGCTTCGAAGAGTACTCAGGTAGGCAGGCAGATGTAACCCTAAAATGTTTCTCTTTGGGCAGATGTCAGCCAGCGAGCGCTTACTTTCCTCTTTGGTCCAGTACGTTTATTTTTAAAAGCCAATTTTGACACTTCTCTTTCCATCAACATCTGCCATCTAGTAAGGTAAATAGTTACTATTTTTATTTTTTAAATATCACTTTGAAAAGCCCTCATTCAAGATTGATTCCAAACTTGCTTTTTATTAGTTTTTAACACGAGGAAAATGGCAACACAATCTACCGAAAAGGTTATACCACTTTTTTGAGTTAAGTTATTCGACCTACGTGGAGCCCATAGAGCTCAGAGCCAGGTGGCGAGACATCTACAAGTAGGGCGGTTGTGTAACGCGGATCGCACGCGCTACTTGCATTGTGCGCAGGCGCTCGCCACCGCCCGCTCATAGATATGCCGGCGATAATTCTGCGCTCCCAGCTGTGCTGACAGCGTTGTTGATAGTGCAGTTTGATTTTGTTCCTTTTTAAGTACAAAATCTTTATGATAACCTAGAAAAGAATGCATGGCTTTTATGTAAGTTAGGTATACCCATAGACTTATTATACACGATGAAATCTTTATCATTTGGTTCCCGCAGTGGGGGTGGTTCCACTCATAATTACAAGCAACTTGTACTATGGGGCCAACTCTGATATCGGGGAAAAAATCAGCTGTTCCATACAAAAGCGCAATATCTACTCGACATTAATGTATGGAACAGCTGATTTTTTTACTAAAAGTTGCTTGTAATCATAAGTGGAACCACCCACAGCGGGAACCAAATGATTAAAATTTCACGCAGTATTGGGTATAGGTACATGATAGTAATTTATCGAAATACAAAAATAAATAACTTAACTAACAGACGTAATAATGCAATATCACACTTTTTAGGTTTAAAGTGGGTTTAAAGGTAGAGTAGAATCAGTTGAAAATTAAAAAAGAACAATAGGTTTTCACTTCAACATTAAAAATCGAGGACAAAAGGTTCAGATTTAGAAGTTGAAAACAGAAATCAATGGTATGAACTCAGCACACTACCTCAGAATAAAGCTAAGTTGTACCAGAAAGGAGCTGTAAATTTTCAATAGGGGGTACGTACGACCGACGCGACGACGTAGCAAAGTCAGTAAACAAAGTTGTTTCTGGCCTAATAAAAGGCTCAATTATTTAACAAACTCGCAGACAGTAATCCTGCGCTAGTTGACAGTGTGACTGGGTTAATTCAAGGCAGAGCCTTTGTGCGGGCCGGCTGTCACTCACTCCACACAGAAACCACGGAATATTTGAATAGCATTAGGGAAATTCAGTAATCTAATTTACCAAAGACACTTTTCATTATTTCAAAAGAGATGTTTGCACGTAAACTGTGCGAGATAAGAAGTAAGTATATGATTCGAAACTTAGAGCATCGCGGCTTCGTCTCGAATAGAAGCGCGTCTTAATCTAAGATTCGAAACAATTCCTTATGGCAAACCCGTCAACTGCCGAGAGAGTGACAAACAGTTAGGTAATCTTATGTCTGGCACTAATGGTAGTAAATGTGTTGAATTAAATAGAGACGGCTATGGATATGGATAATTTTGTTCCATTATTTGAGCTTTCAATCAGTTGATTCAGATCAAGTCCTTTGCTTTAAAGCGGCTGTCATTAATTTAACATATGTGCAAAGCTCAGGTATGTCCTACTTAATATGAGTTACGTACACTGCTTTTGTTAGAGTTTACATACTTGACACTAGCTGGCGAGCATATTCAATATTTGTGTTATAAGACACTAACCGCTTGGGGCGGTTTACATATTTATATGGCCGTCGGGAAACTCGTATACTATGCAGACTCATGGTAAAGAAAGACCATTACATATTAAATTAATGTTATGTGGGTTAGATTTAGTTTTATTCTTCAGAATCACCAAAAATATAGAGGAAAACAGAAAAATGTAATTACGAAATGTACATTTACTTTCTATACAGTTATTTTGCCTGGAATGGCATGGCAGTTGTATTCTTAAGGCCCCCGGTAAGGATCAATTGCAATTATCAATTTTTATGTCAATGCGATTGTTAGAGTAATTGACAATCGCTTCAGTTGCAATGTAAACAATCAATTTTCGCGTCAATGAGCGTCAATTACGTAAAAATTGATAACCCTAAATTATGGTTACCGGAGCGCTTTACTAGTGTAAGAAATGAAGCGATCTTTTGTATGGAGACCCCAACATTATATTCTCAGTCGAAGAAACTTTGCAGGGATGTAATATAGTGTGAACCAAAACCTATGAACAAATATCCAAAAAAAAAAGATTTGGAAAATTAAAAAAAATATGTTTCATTTATGATACTTTGACATACTGTAAAGTTTCGTCAACTGAGGATTCACTGTGGGGGTCCACTAACTTCCTTTCCTATACTATACGATATGATACTCGTGTCGTGTATGCATTATGGCATTCTCAGGAAACTGTCGACTGCATAGGTACCTACTTGATAACGCTTGAGGAATCACAATATGTGACTGTCATCACACACAGTAGGCCCTCAAGATATTTTATAATTTAGACATCAATCAAACGTGATAGCGAACATTTCCACGAAGCTCGCGGGGGTTAATGAATAAATACCAGTGTGTGCTTGTTTTGTGATCTATTTAGCATGCATGGAATGCAAATTGATTTGGTCCCGTTCAAAGGTGGGTGGATTTATATGGCACTCGTCTGGCACTGGCATGCCGATGCCGATAGAAGGTATAAATTATAGATAGATACCCTTACATGGACATCATTTCAATATTTATGAGTAAGTAAATGTTTTGATTGTAATTTCATTTATTTTTTCTTTATTTCTAGACGCATAGTCAATATAATGGCCTGATACAAAGTTCAATTAATTTGTTTAAGTATCAATGTTTATCTAAATTTATAACTATTGTATGATAGTCTGGCAACTTTAAGCACAGAATCGATATAAAGATAGAAATCCTTTTACTAAAACCTAGTAAGATAATTTTTACACTTCTATATATCTGGCAATCTTTCCAGAGTTAACAGATTGCAGATAGGAGTGTGGAAATATTTATAATCAATTTTAATTGGTTTAAAAATAGTGTTGCATCTTAACATACCAAGCGCGCCAATCAAATAACATTTTGTGCATTGCGCAAATATGAGTCGATTTGTTATAAGTTTTTCGGAGTAAGCGCGCACATTATATGCACGCGAAAATACCAGAGCGCGTTGCGTATTGCATATCAGCACTGTTATATCATTTCAAGATAAAAATCGCAGCGCGGTTGACCAACCGCTCGCGAAGATAATTACAGGATGATAAATTAAAAAGTTGGTTTCGATTCTCATCAACGGAATAGAGAAGGTATTATTATTAAGTACTTTTTATAGTGTTGTAGAATGGATTGTATTGGTACAGGTGAATCAATGATCCATTGTTCGTCGTTTGTAAGACGAAGTTTCATCAAATATTATTAACTAGGCAACTATTAGTTTGCGGAGTTATTGTTGAGATTTCATTGCTGAGAGGTTCAGATATGCCGATATCTCATTTGTATCGATTACGGTGTAGGATTTCGAATTTAATGATTTTCATTTTTTAATAACTTTTATAAGAGTTGAGATTTTTTCTGTGGCATAACAATAGTTTAAAATAGCTTTGAAAGGTAATAACATCCGTTAGTTTGTATGATCCACTGCGGAAAGTAACTATTGCTTCCATTTTATAGATATTGATTCTCGTTAAGACGAGATAGGTTATGGGAAAGGAAATCTTATCTAGCTTATTATAATTACTCTTGTAATTTTTAGGTTCCGTCCGTCGTAAGTTGTTTTAAGTTCCGTCCATTTTAGAATTTGAACTTTTTGCGTCTAATGATTGCGTCTCATTGTTTTTCACTGAAACGTATAGTATTATATTATCTGTGCTGAAACTTAACTTAAACTTTATAAATTTCATATTCACAAATAGTAATTTATTCACGTGATTAAAGAAAGTACCAAGTCTCATTGTATGGTCCAAACACCTCAATAATGAAAAGTTTATATGTATTTAAATTGTTTATTGGACTAAAGAAAATGAGAATTCTATAGTCTGTGAGTCTAAATAATATAAGTAAGTCTAAATAATTTAGATGCCACTATTAGATTTTATTACACCATAACCCATAACACAGCTTAAAGGTGCTCACAGACGAGTAATGTGATAGATAATGTGCGATATTCGCAGTACACAGGGAATACGTAGTAAGCTAATTGGGCAAAATGCGATACGTTATTAACGAGTCCTGTTTCAGTTCGTTCAATATTGTCCAATTTGAACGTTTGTTATGCAAACTCTTGTACTGGCGTTTGTTACAATTTATATGTTACATTTACTTTTGTTATGTGTGTTAATTTAGGCGACAAGCATGGTACGAACGCTGTTAAATGTAATGATGTATTGCAATTCAATATGAAATGAAAACTGTAAATTACTAAGAAAAAAACTATGAATGTGTAAACTTATTTTTAATTGGCTTTACAATTACCTACGTAATACCTATCTATTAGTTAAAAACATCTTGAGTTTGTGTAACATACTATGTAGGTACTCACTGGATACTTCGAATATTGATGTGAAAAAAGAAATACGTACCTGAAAACAGATAAATTCTATTGTTAAAATTCACACTTATAATTATGGCATGAGTAACAATTATCTTATAATAAAAAACTACTTCCCTGTAAAATGGCAAAGAAATTGAAACTTAGGTATAACGTGCAGTGACATATTCCAATTGGAAGCTACTAACTGAAAGAATAAAAATGTACATAAATATGTAACAAATAATACACAATTTTTTTTTATCTAATGACGATCGTGTAAGTTTGAATTTTGGCAACATTTAGTAACAGTTTACTGTTTAATTAGAGAAGTAAATTGGACAACAATAAAAGGTATGCTAAAAGACTAACTTAAATAATACTTAAATTAAACCTAGGTACCTATTATATGAGTCTCTTTTATATTGCGTATCAATATTTACTGTGTAACTAATTTCACGCATGCCCGATTTGAAATAACTTGGCAAAATTTACGTTACGTAAATATCACTGTTTAACGAAACGTGTTTCACAGTTGTAATTAATCAAGCTTTAACTTGACCTCTAAACAGCTTAAAGTGCAAACACTTGTAATAATATGTAATCACTTTATTTGATAATTATAGTATTTGGTTCAAAAGATAATGCCGAGCTTAACCTTGAATTGACTTTTTGCTGTTGAAGAGATCGAAATTTAATTGATCGTAAATAAATAAATTTTTGGATACTCCACACTTTTTATTAGCGTGGAAGTAATAAGACTAGTGGCTCTGTGAGCTGTAGAAGTGCCTAGCTCAAATTGTATGTTTTTTAAAAACAAATAACACATAATAGATATTAGTTTTTTCAACTAATAAGTATCTATACCGTGCAAATAACATACACAGTCCTAGGTTCTGTCACAAAGTCACAACCTAATTTATTTCGAATATTGGCCAGAAATGTATGGATTGATGAAAAGTCTTCTAAAAATAAAAAAATAAAATTTACTTTACACCGCTAGCAAAAAACTTTTGTTACATTTTGATCATTTTTCGAAACTGCTGAAATATGTCTTTTTTTTACATCTACGCCATTTCGAAAAATTTCGAAAACTTACCACTGAAAATTACCTGCTCACAAAATTTCAAGAAAATCGGTTCGTGAAAAGAAATGCAAAAACCTGTAGAGGGAAACAAATCAGCCGGAAGGACAACCGCCCGCCGGAAGGACATACGAAAGAATTTTTGCCCAAGCTGAAGCAGAGACGCTTCGCTCGCACTTCGCGATCTCGAATCGATCAATTAATTTTGTAAATTATTTTGACTTGCAATGTTATTTTCAAATTTTAAACGACGTTGTGTACAGACTGCACCAGTTATTTTATTTATTTTTGCGCACGTTAGTCCACTTGATACCTTTTTTTTAGTCCACTTGATACCATTAACGTTTATGTATTAAAAATAACCGAAATACAATACCCAAAGTCAACAGAAAGACGACAAATAGGGGCTACAGGTTAAAATATGCGTGTTCACGCACTGCCGACACACGAGACCCGACAAGTGTCACATCTGTACCGAGTAAGGGTCTCACAGACCCATTCATTTGTGTGAAACCCGACGCAGAATAAGGAACGTGGCAAATACGAGTGACGTCAACATTCTATGGAACAGCCTTAAAATAACTACAAATAATATATATATTACTTAATAAAAAATTGGTACCTTTTCGACTTCGACCAAGAGATTTTTGTTTGGTGTTTATATTTTTTCGTCAGTACTCATTATTATACTGAAGAGTCTGAATAAATGTTTCGTTTCGGTCTGTGGATTTCTATTGATGATAAATCATATAATTATCTGGTGAAGTGAAAATGTATCAGAGTATATATTTCACACATTTTAGTGACATATTATATAGTTTTGAAATGTGCTCATCAAGGCCTTTCATTTGATGCCCATATTTTAATAATAGAAGAAAAAAAATTTTTTTTTCACATTTGAAAATGGCGTCGTACAGTCGCCATATTGACTTTTTCTAAAAACAATATAACCAGTGTCACTCGGGATTTGCTCGGGATGCTATAAGCATTCTAACGATACCCCGTTTATCCAAATCAGTTCAGGCCATAGACATAAAAAAATTTTCGCTGCGCTCAAGAAGACCAACAAAGCGTGGAAAAGAGAAGTTAACATCATACGGACACGGCCTATGTAAAAAAGAGACAAAAGAGCAAGTGACATGTGCCAACATTTTTTACAGTAAGAGCCCCTAGCGTCCCGCCTAGCAAATGAGCAATCACAGTTTGTTTAAAATATTTGTTTTTAACTTAATTAGAATTTAAAATAAAGGTATTGTGGAGCCATGGGGTCTTGTGCTCTAAGTAATTGTGATGTGACAAAAAGAAACAATCCAAGTAATCACACTTTTCTCAGGTAAAAAAGATATTGCCACACATTTCTTTAAAACCAAATTTCGCTACATTTATTCGTTTATCGACGAAGAAAACAGTATGGAACATAGTTTATTAATTTCCTTTGCCATACATAGTCATATTTTATGAATCTAAGTCATATTTTATGTATCTCATATAAAATGTATGCATTCGTTTTCGGATCACCTGTTTATTGACTTTGTGGTTCTTTGACATTTTATTTCTATGGTTCAGGCACTTAGAAGTTATGGTGGAATAAAGAAACTCACATACCCACATACATGAACCCTGAAAACATATACACTCTTTTTGCTTTGGGCAGTCGTGTAAAAATTACTTAGGGATATAGTAAATTATTTAACTATGCTAACGCTGATAAATTAATACCTATATTTTACCAAATTGGTCAACGTCCTTTTCAGCAAATAACTGGAATTTGCAAGGAATTGAACCTAGAACTTCCGGTTTGGACAGAAACGAAACGATTGTATACACATTAGGTACACCTACCCTGTTATTTTAGATCCTGTATTTATTGGTGAATATGTATGTTTAATAAATAATTATTTTGGAAAGGATAAGAGTCCTTATAATTATTTATTTAGCTAAGTACTTAACTTGAATGTTGTTTATTAACCGGTTATTTTAGGTGGAATTATAATTAAGTACCTACCTTTTAATAACCTTTTAATTATTTTACAAACGATAAGTTCACGTTGGTGGAAAATGTTTTTCCAAACTAAACATTTTAATGAAAGGCAATTAGTAAAGGCTTTCTAATAATAAACCATAGTTTATTATTGGGAGCAGTATTATTGGGATACTCCCAACACTATGGTAATATTACTTTGAGCTATCAATTTCATTATAATTATCGTTTTCCTTTTATTCGATTAATAAAAAAATATTCTTGTATTGATTACACGCATCAATTTGTTAATTTCTTACATTAAGATACACATCAACTTTGTCTTGTTATTTTCATACAAACGAGGTAACTTTGAAGCCTTGGTTTTCTGCCAGGGATGTACCGTGCTGTGATCTGATGACGACCATCTAGGGACTGAATGGAGTAGATTTAGATCGCCATACACACCCAACTGATCTGATCAGCATTCTAAAAGATTAATGGGTCAGAGTTTTCAGTACGAGTATGAGGATTTCCATACATTTTAATGCTATTTTCGCGGTTTTTTTAAACATGTCCATTACGTTTTTAGAATGCTGGTCAGATCAGTTGGGTGTGTATAGCGATCTGAATCTCCTCCATTCACTCCCTAGATAGCCGTCATCAGATCACAGCACAGTACATCCCTGGCAGGAAACCAAGGCTTCAAAGTTACCTCGTTTGTATGAAAATAGCACCTGTATCCCTAGACAAAGTTGATGTGTGTATTTTGAAGCTTTTTAATTACCTATCAAGAATAAAGCACTTATTTATTAGTATTTTATTTATCTGCTGTATGTACTAGAAAACCTCTGGTCGAAATAAATGTAAGTCAGTCATTAACAATTCGAAGGAAGCCATTGTTTAAGACTTTTAAAAACCGTGACAAATTAAAAAATATAGGGTCACTTAATGAATGACGTGGTCTAATATTTTTGGTACCTATATAACATTGATACTTAATTATTAAATATAATAGAAGGAAGTTCTGACCACGAGACAAGAGCTATTGTTGTAATGTTTTAATACTATTGTTAACAAGATAAAGGTGTGTTGAAAAGGCGTATGGCCCACATCGTGACAGTATCGCGGCATCTAGATCAGATTACGAGGGAGTGGATGTTTCCGACTGTAAATCGAAGGTCGGGTGTATTATTGGGTAGTCAGAAAAGTTCGCGGCCTTTTTGTACTAAAAATGATAAAGATACCACAGCGAGGAACACCTTTATCATGACCTGAAGCTGCTTAACCATTTTTATGCAGTAGTATTCGACAAAGCATCATTTCCATTAACATAAAATCTTTCTTTGTGCACTAGCAGCATTCATTTTCTTTTTATTAAGGGTCTGAACCGTTATAGAAAAAAATGCTAAACGTATGTAATAAAAAATATTAAAAATATGAATAAAGAAGACAATTATCTATTTATTTAAATTTTACCGCTATTACCAGAAAGTCAGCTGACAAACAATGTACCTATTAAATTCTCGCCTAAATTTAATATTATCAAAAATATAAATTCATGCTTCACAAAGGCCGCGATCTTTTCAGACTACTTCTATCATTATTGACTTTTTTATATTAAACCTTTAAACTCTTCAAAAAGTGTGAAATGAAAGTTAGCTGACAAGATAAATGGGCGAAAAAAGCTTATCAGCTTTATCAAATGGAACGATATTTACAAATATGTATATTGTTTCCAGACTTTATACTAACAAAGATTAACAAATAAATAAAATTATAATTAGATCATTACTTAATGAATTACAAATTTTCTTTATCAATTTACAGGGTTCAAGCTAAATTCAAAGTTTGACGTTATTATTCAGTCTAGGCTGTTACAAGAAAAAAAAACTTTACAATTCAATATGAATTAAGATAGTAGCAGACACATTTCCACTGGCAGCACCCATTCACGAGCATGACGCATGAACCGGCCATCGCTTCGCTCAACCATATTTGAGGGTACGTAACGACCCGCCTCACGCGACACCACCGCAGAAATGATTAAAGAGAGCATGACATACTAAGGCTACCCATGTTAAGGCATCGAATTGAAAACTAATATCCAAAAGCTTTTCATAGGCCTTATAATACACAACTACTGACTATATAGAAAGTAAAAATATTGCAATTAAATAAATCAAAACAAGGTAAGTTATTATGATATTTCGAGTAAGAAGTGCCATACATACAGACAATATAAAACAGATTTTTTATATACGATGCCCTTAATACAAGCAGACAGAAGCAGACCCATTTCCACTGGCAGCACCCGTGTGAGGAGAGAGTTTAGCACACTATTATTTGTTTTGTGCTATTTACACCTAGGTATTTCATTACTGGCTAAATGCTGTTTGGCCTCAAAGTAAAGTGAGCTAAGCTTCGCCTCTACATCTATCGATGACGTGATGACTTAGTTATGAATTCCGGATGGCGAAATACTGATACCTAGCTACTAATTTAATTTATTTAATAAACACGTATTGTTCAAAATATATTGAAAACTTTTTTGTATGTCTTCTTCTGTATACGTTTTCACGGAAACATAACCAACAACAAGATTTCTCCATTTAAGAGTTATTTTTCAAAAAATAGTTGCCTACAGTTTTCGAGTGCAAAAGTTTGGAGGCACTTTTATTACTTTTGTTGTGTCAACCGAAAAAAGGAAAACCTTTTTGCTGTCGATTTACAAACTGGAAAGTAATTGGTAAGTTTCAGTTGAGGTTTGCAATCAATCCCAAACCGGAAAAATTAAGTTTACTTAAATTGATTTTGACATATTTGAATGAGAAAGTCAAATAATAAAAATTATATACCTTTAAATATTAAGAAATAATATTCAAATCATTAGTAAAACACATATCAATATCAGTAAAACACGTCTATTGAAGTCGGGTGGGGCTGGAAGACAACTTCATTTTTATTTCTAAAAGCCCCACCCGACTCATTAGACGTGTTATAAGAATAAGAATCATTTATTTGCTGAGAATGTAGGTACATACATAATTATTGTTAAGAATTAGAATTTTCGGTCCAGTACATTCTGCCAACATTTAGCATGCAAATATTATTTAAATTAAAGTTCAGGTAAATTAAATAGGTATACAATTACATACATTTCACAATAAAATAGTAGGTATTCAATCATTTAAAACAAATATTTATAAAATAAGAAATGTCAATTAGAAATAATAAGGAACAAATCATTATGATGTCAAAATTTATCAGTAAGAAAATCTGTAACAGAATAATAACATTTTTCTAATATATTAGATGTCAATTTCTTTTTAAATTTATAACTATTCAATTCCTTAATTTCGTCAGGTATTTTGTTATATATTGCCGGTCCCATTCCTATCACACTTTTCCTAAGCAATGCTGTATGAAAACTTCCCAAACTTAGCATGTTTCGGTACTGTGAACGCACTTTAATTGACCTATTCCGTGTTTGGGAAACTTTTGTAAACAAGTGCTGATTAGATTTGACAAAAACAGCAATTTCCAAAATGTATAATGATGGCAATGTCAAGAGTCTTAAGGACTTAAACATAGGCACGCAACTGTCAGTCATTTTTAGGGTTCCGTACCAAAATGGTAAAAAAGGAACCCTTATGGTGTGACTCAGTCTGTCTGTCTGTCTATCTGTCACAGCTGGATATCTCGAGAACTACAAATGGTATCAACTTGAAATTTGGAATAGTTTAAGATGACATTTGCCCAACTATTTTGCAAAAAAGAAATTAATAAAAAATAAATACCTTTTTTTACAACAGGGACTGAAAGGGGTCTTAAAAATTTGAAGTGGGGCTACTAGGGCATGTTGGGTGTCATATGAAAGAGCGCCGTTTGCACGTTTTCAATCATTTTTTCTTTTTGTTTTAGGCCGCATAGTTTTCGATTTATGATGAAAAATTTAAAAAAAAATACCGTTCCCCCCCATTATCTCCGAACTTTGCAAAGAAAAAAATCTGAAATAATTCTATGTGATAGCAGTTTATATAAAGATTACAGGAAAAATAAAACGATGTCTCAATATAGCACACTTTTTCAGAAATTATCAAATTTCTAAAAATTTTTACATTAGTTCCACTATCGGTCAAGAGATGGCGCTGACATAAAACTGCAATACTAATTTTATTTTTTTACTCTGCAGTGGGGTTTGATGGTGCAATTATGATGGTACGGAACCCTCGGTGCGCGAGTTAGACTCACTCTTGACCGGTTTTTTATTAACCCTGTCATGGACCTAATGCAACGTTTCTGGGCTTTGAAAATCAGTTTTATTAAATATTGACATTGTATGTGTAACTAATGATTTAAATATAATTTTTTGCTTTTTATAGGTACTTAATTTTGAAGCTGTTTTTGTTTATAGGTGTTTTGAAGGTGGTTTTCCTTATTTTTTAAAAAGTTTTTTTATTTTCTTTTTTTTAGTGGTAGGTACGTAAGCGTGTAAATATTTTTAAACTTTATATTATCATATTTTTAAATGGTAAAATGTCCAAACTCAATTTTCAAATTTACGCTTTGTTTTTGAGGAGTTCCGTTGTGTCCCCGTAGTCCAAGTCTAGTCCAGAACGTTGCATTGCAGACCATGGTTTGGTTTATTTTGGATTGCCATAAACCAATCAAAATCTGAATCACTTTACATATACTATTTGACTTTGAGGAGTTCCCTTGTGTAACTTCGAAGTTCAAAGTCCAATACCAATGAAATTAAAATGTGACCACTCTTAAAGTATACCCTTTCAAATAAAAAAGAATCATCTAAATCGGTTAATAAACAAAGATGTTATGTCCGAAAATCCGTAACAACTCGTGTGATGGCAAGCTAAATAATTGTTTTTTTTTATTTTTCAGGATTATGAAAAAAAACCGGTCAAGAGCGAGTCGGACTCGCGCACCGAGGGTTCCGTACAATCATAAATATATTTGGATATGTTATTTTAGGACAGTCTTTAAAAAAGTAGGATAAACGGCAGACAGGTGGAAGGGCGAACAGGCGGACAGTTAATTTACAAATGCTGCTTATGGTGACTGAAAAACGTTTCAGCCACTCCACATTGCAAAATGTTTATATTACTAGTCCATCAGCCATTTTAATGTCCCCACTGCTGGGGCACAGGCCTTCCTTATGGGTGGATAAGGAGGACGGGCCATAACCCACCACGCGGGCCCAATGCGGATTGGTGGGTGTTAACGACTACAAATGCAGCCGGGACCAACGGCTTAACGTGCCTTCCGAAGCACTGAGGAGCTCGAGATAATAAATTTTTGGTCACTCATCCCATGACCGAACCTTGCGAACGTCTGGTCCAGGCGCTAAACCACTGCGCCACCGAGCTCCTCGTTATTATTATATTACTATATTACTAAGTAGGAACTTATTCTTCGTTTATTCGTACGGCAAATAGTAGGTAATTATATTAGAACCAGCCACCAATTTATTATTGTAGTGTTAGGTTGCGCCATCTCTTGACCGATAGTGGAACTATTTTTGTCCCTTAGGTTAGCATGCTTAGGACAGCGCCATCTGTTGACTGGTAGTGAAACTAAAAAAAAATTGTTTTTTGAATTTCTAAAAAAGTGTGTTATATTGAGACATCGTTTTATTTTTCGTGTAATCTTTACATAAACTACTATCACATAGAATTATTTCAGATTTTTCTCTTAGCAAACTTCGGAGATAAGGGGGGGGAACGGTATTTTTTTTTACATTTTTCATCATAACTCGAAAACTATGTAGCCTAAGAAAAAAGAAAAAATTGTTTCAAAATGTGCAAACAGCGCTCTTTCATATGATACCCCACATGCCCTAGTCACCTCACTTAAAATTTTTAAGACCCCTTTTCAGTCCCTGTTGTAAAAAAAATATTAATTTTATTATTTCTTTCTTATTTGCAAAATAGTTGGACAAATGTCATCTTAAACTATTCCAAATTTCAAGTTGATACCATTAGTAGTTCTCGAGATATCCAGCTGTGACAGACAGACAGACAGACAGACAGACTGAGTCACACCATAAGGGTTCCTTTTTTACCATTTTGGTACGGAACCCTAAAACTACTTGCCAGATCTCTGTAAAAAATTTAAAGAACCACGAACTATGTTCTTTAAAATAAAAAAGGATTGTATAAATCGGATAAGAACTGACGAAGTTATGGTAAAACTTACATAAAAAATACCGTCGACTTGATAACCTCCTTTTATTGAAGTCGGTTAAAAATTACAGCTGAAACATTAATCTATTCTAGTGTATGATATAAAATTTCGGCAAAAAAGGAAGACACAAATGTTTATTGATTTACCATGACGTATCCTATGATTAGTCTTAAGAGAGCGTGAGAATTACTGTGAAAAAACAGTGTGTTGTTTGCTCTGTGTTGTTTGTGCGATTGCGATATATCACGAGTAATCACGACATATATGAATTATGTATACGACTGTATTTTGAGAGAGAAGGGTGAATCTGAGCACAGACTGACGCCACACTGTCTGCGTCCTTAAAGTAACATTTGCCAAAGTTGGGACATGCGAACTATCTGTTATGTTTATTTATAGTTGTATCATTAAATAGAGCTTTCTGTTGTGTGTAAAGTTATTAGGAAAAATTTTGCGTGTTTTTACTTACTCTTTATGTTACTTTTTAAAGATTATGCCTTGAGAAAGAAAATACCAATACATTGCACAATAAAACTATTGAAACACAGCCTATTAATCGAATCGACGTTACAATGACGATGAACAACTGATGCTTTTCACACTTGCCATATTTTTCCACGACTTTGTTAAACATAGGTCATATAACAACAATGTCATTGTCAAAACACTTGTAACGGAACGTTATGCTCTTTTTGGCCTACTGTAAGGAGAGTAGGTGGTGGTTGACAGACGGGCAGCGGTGAAGACGTAGTTTTGGTTCATTATTTTATTTGTAATATAACACATTTTATTCGCACTAATCTTTCATTCCACTCAGTCCATTTGCTTTCATGGTCCTTTGTCGCCGAAGTATTTTCATTTTACCGTAGTTTTTCCATAATTTATTTTGAAAATTTTTCACCATCTGTCAAAAGTGTCATTACGTTTTTGTTTCGGAATTTTTCATCGTAAGTATTCATAATATTTTTTTCATGATGATTACGCGTTCGAAATCACGTATCGCCATGACATCATCGCAATCATCGCATCATCCTTCACGATCATCGTCGTCCAAGTTGTCGGTCGCAGAAAAATCTTCATTGAAAGCGGATGCCCAAGCTCGCTACGCGCGACGTATCGCCGAGGTGGAGCGCGAGCTAGCGCGCGCCGAGCTGACTGCCGAGATTGCTGCTATTGACGCCAACGACAGTGTACTTGAAGATGGTGCTTCTTTGTCACACGTCGACGCCTGGTTTGATGGAGCCGACCGCAATGATGCTGTCGAACAGGACACCACCGTGACCGCAGCCGCCGAAGTGCGTATCACCCCCGCGAGCGCATCATTACCTCTCGCACCAGTGACAGCGCTTTTGGCACCTGCAGTCGCAACGCATGCCTTGACGGCTGACACGGCTCCGCTGATACCGGAGGCACAGCTTATGCCACCAACCCCGGCACACATTTGTGCCCAAGAACAAAGTTTTTCTCTGGTAAACAATGTAGGAGGAGAGGTGAGTATGCCTTCTTTTTCTGCTACGGCTGACGCGCCTTGTACTATTCGTCAGTCGCCGCCTATTGTAGCCATGAGTATGCCTTCCTTTTCCGCTGCGGCTGACGCGCCTTGTACTATTCGTCAGTCGCCGCCTGTTGTTGCTGCCCCTTGTAATGATATTCAAAATCTCGCTAACGCCATAGCTACTTTGGCAAAGGGAGCGCCATGTAAAGTATCTTCCTTACCAAAGTTTAGCGGGAAATCGCACGAGTGGCTAAATTTCAAAAGAGTTTATGACATCTCAAGCTCGTCATACTCTCGACTAGAAAATATCGCTCGACTTGGAGAAGCTCTCACTGGTGAAGCCTATGATTCAGTCAGTACTTTATTACTTACAGCAGATGAGCCCGATATTATTTTGCGTGCTCTTCAGCGCCGGTTCGCCCGTCCGGAGCAGCTTCTCGCGCACGAGCTCTTGTGCATTCGATCCCTACCGAGACTGACGTTAGTCGAAAAGGATTTGGGTAATTTCGCCGCCAAGGTAAGAAGTTGCGTTACAACCATAAAGCTATTAAATCAGTATGAATATTTGTACTCACGTGATTTGCTTAATAGCTTACTCTTTAAACTGACGCCTTATCTTAAATATAAGTGGTCGGATTATGCCGCGGCGCATTATACGCCGCCTTTGACCTCACCTAATTCGCTGTCATTGTTAGAAATGTTATCCAACTTTTTAGAAGAAGAGGCCGATCGCAATTTGATGTTCTTACCTTCAATTTCCCTTTATAATCAACCGCTACCTCACAATAGTCAAAGTACAGGTATTGGTAAACCAGTGTACAGAGACAATAAAAAAATCACAGCGGTTCATACTACTAACACGAATAAATCTGACGATGTCACTTGTTTGTATTGTCTGGAGCCACATAGGCTTAACTTATGTACCAAATTCTTATCTCTTTCAATAAATGACAGGTGGACATGGATACGTGAGCACAAAGTCTGTGCCAAATGTTTGAAGAGTAGAAGCCACCAGTGGTCGAAGTGCCGTGCGAAGCCCTGCGGTGTGGGTGATTGTAGGCAGCGCCATCACAAGCTACTGCACGCACCAGCGCCCCCGCCGGCTCCACCTGCATCTGCGCCTCAACCAGCCTTCTACACAACGTCGAGTCCAGAGCAGCCTGCCGTAGACGTAGTTGCTGCCTCGACAGCGCTGCAACAAACTTACACTTGTAGTTCGCTTGCTCGTAGTACAGTATTGTTAAAAATAGTAGCGGTAGTGCTTACTGGGCCACTTGGTACATTGCAAACGTATGCTTTGTTGGACGAAGGCTCCACTGCCACTGTCATTGACGCTGAAGCTGCGCGACAAATTGGTGCGTCCGGGTCTAAAGGCCGCATTGATTTGGACGGCGTCGGCGGCATGCGGAGGCGTGACGTTCCAATTGAGTACGTAGACTTTGACATTCGTGGCAAATACTGCGATGAAGTTTACTCAGTTAAAAACGCACGTGCGATGAAGTCATTGTCTATACGTCCACAAACCATACGCACCGTGGACGTCATAAGTAGCGCTCATTTAGTGGACTTAGTAAAGTTCGTCACTTACAAAGACGCCAAACCAATGGTGTTGATCGGTGCTGGTGATTGGCCGCTTATTTTGAGTAAAAATGTACGCGTTGGTACACGCTCACAGCCGGTCGCCTCATTGACAGCATTGGGGTGGGTTCTCCACGGTTGTATATCTAATAGTTCGAGGCCTGTTGAGTTTTTATTTCATACTGCAGAAACTGAAGCTAATTTGGATGAACTGATTCGTGATCACTATCGTTTGGATTCCATAGGGGTATCGAACAACGTAAAACTCAGTTCATCCGATGAGCGTGCTCTCAGAATTTTAGACTCAACGGCAAAGCGACTTCCAAGCGGACGTTTTGAAGTCGGTTTGTTATGGAAAGAGGAAAATCTTAATATCCCTAATAGTGTTGGCTTAGCATTTAGTAGGCTTAGAAGCTTAAAGAAAAAGCTTGCGAAAGACTCATCGCTATTAGTTGCGTATGATAAAAATGTAAAGGCCTTCGTTGATAAAAAATATGCTGAAAGGTGTAGCTCAGCGCCATTAACCCGTCGTTTCTGGTATTTACCGCATTTTGCCGTAGTGCACCCACTCAAGCCGGGAAAGGTTCGCGTTGTGCATGACGCGGCTGCAAGGGTACAGGGAGTTAGTCTGAACTCTATGCTACTAACGGGTCCGGACCTCCTTCAGCCGCTTATTGCATTACTGTTTAGGTTTAGAGAGGGTCGGGTAGCGATTACGGCAGATATACGTGAGTTTTTTATGCAAATTAAAATTATAAAGGAAGATCGTGATGCGCTACGTTTTCTGTGGCACGAGGATGGCCCGGATTCAAAGATAGTGGAGTTCAGAATGACGTCTGTAATTTTTGGGGCCGCGTGCTCACCTTGTGCTGCGATCTATATTAAAAATAAAAACGCGGAAGAGTTTCGTGACGATTATCCTAATGCTGCTGAAGCTATTATTAAAGATCACTATATGGATAACTATATAGGCAGTTTGGATGATCCTGCTGAGGCTTCAAAACTTGCCGCCCAAATCATTAAGGTTCACGCTAGTGCTGGTTTTGAAATAAGAGATTGGGCAAGCAATAGTGTCGAAGCTTTAGCGGATATTCCATATAATCTCCACTTACCAGAATTTGCCACTAAAGATATGTGTCACAATGTGTCCATTGACCTTAGGATATTAGGTTTAATTTGGAATCCTCATGATGATACATTTAGTTTTAAGTTTGATTTCCCTGTTTTAGTTAATTTCACTAAGCGCAATGTTTTGAAAAGTTTAATGCGAGTGTATGACCCTCTTGGCTTGCTGTGTATTTTGGTAGTTAGAGGTAGAATTTTGTTCCAAAATATTTGGCGTAGTGGTGTTGGTTGGGACGACACTATCACCGCGGATGATCAGCAGAGTTGGGAAAAATGGATGCTTGACTTAAAATCCGTTTCTGAACTGAAAATCCCGCGGTGGTATTCCACTCACGTAGAGTACGAGAGTTGTCAACTTCACGTTTTTTGTGACGCCAGCGAGCACGCTTATGCTACTGTTGCATACTGGCGTTACGTTTTTCATAACGGAGAGGTGAAGTTGACGCTCATCGGGAGTAAGGCTCGCGTGTCGCCCTTGAAGTCGACCTCAATCCCAAGACTTGAATTGCAAGCAGCTCTCATTGCTGCTCGATTTGCTGATACCATCACTCGTGAACATAAGAAAAAGCCAAGTAGAATTTTCTTTTGGTCAGATTCCAAAACCGTACTTTGTTGGCTACGTAACGATGCTAGAACCTTCAAGCCGTTCGTTTCTCATCGCGTGGCTGAAATTTCGGAGTTGTCTGTGGTTGATAACTGGCGTTGGTGTCCTAGTAGTATGAATGTAGCTGACGATGCCACTCGCTATACTTCAGGACCTCTGGCTTCAGACCACAGATGGTTTGTTGGCCCACCTTTTTTATATCTTCACGAGTCTGATTGGCCCCAGGAGGCTTTAGTTACTTCTCTTAACGACTTTCCCGACATGGAATCTTTAGAATTAAAGCGTAAAGAGTTAGTATCAGTACAAATCGAGCACCAATATTTTCTAACTGGTGTTTGCGCCGACCCCAGTCGCTTTTCAAAATATAATCGTTTATTACGCGCGACAGCTTTGGCACATAAGTTTATCAAAATTCTACGTGCTAGGGTTAGGGGTAACCGAGATATTGTTCCAGATCTCACGGTTGACGATTTGCAACTGGCAGAACGTCATATCCTTCGCCTAACTCAAGCTACGTCATTTAGAGAAGAGATTGATCAACTTATGAATAACAAACCTGTCCCACCAACAAGCAAACTGTTCAATCTTTCCCCTTTCTTGGACGATCATGGCTTGATACGCCTGGGTAGCCGTATAGGTTTAATACGGGGCGTCGATAATGATGCAAAGTTCCCCGTTATTTTGGACGGCCGAGCCTCTGCCGTACGACTATTAGTCATGCGATACCACGAGAAAGCCGCACACGTAAACCACGAAATGGTGATAAACGAGCTCCGCCAAAGATTCTGGATTCTTCCCCTCCGGAGTACAGTGAAAGCTGTTATTAGACTCTGTCGGACCTGCCAGTTACGACGACCGAAGACGTCTGTTCCACCAATGGGAGATTTGCCTGCCCAAAGGCTGCAGTACGGTCAGCGCCCCTTCACTTGTTGTGGCCTAGATCATTTTGGGCCCTATAATATTACCATCGGACGCCGTCACGAAAAACGATATGTCGCTTTGTTTACGTGCCTTACGACAAGGGCTGTCCATTTGGAAGTTGCATCAAGTCTGTCTGCTGATTCCACCATTATGTGTGTACGTCGGTTTATTGCCCGCAGAGGATGTCCTAAAGAGATTTTATCAGACAATGGCACCTCCTTCGTGTCTGCAGCGAAACAATTGGGAGACTTTGCAACGAACGCTGGCATTCAGTGGAAATTCATCCCGCCATCTGCCCCTTCAATGGGTGGGGCCTGGGAACGCTTAGTTCGGACGGTCAAAGCAGCGTTGAACGTAACTCTCAAGGACTCATCGCCTAAGGAAGAAGTTTTAATCACCTTACTTCTGGAAGCCGAAAACATTGTGAATTCACGGCCCCTTACCTACGTATCCAGTAACCAAGAAGACGCTGAAAGCCTTAGTCCCAACCATTTCTTGATAGGCACTTCATCGTCGGCGCTTCCAAGCACTAGCCTAGATGATAGTGATTTGAACTGCAGAACGTTGTGGCGACAAGCAGTCCGGTTGTCGGATCATTTTTGGCGCCGATGGCTCAAAGAATACCTTCCAACGTTACTACCACGACGTCAATCTAAAGACAGCCATAAAAACTTGGAGGTTGGAGAGTTAGTTTTTGTAGTAGATGGGAATCTACCTCGAGGAGTTTGGCCTCGGGGTGTTGTTACAAACATTTTCCCAGGCCGAGACGGCATCGTAAGGGTGGTGGAGCTCCGTACGGCAGGAGGTATTTTGAAGCGGCCAGTTAGAAAGGTAGTGCGCCTCTGCTGCACGGAGGGGGGAATGTAACGGAACGTTATGCTCTTTTTGGCCTACTGTAAGGAGAGTAGGTGGTGGTTGACAGACGGGCAGCGGTGAAGACGTAGTTTTGGTTCATTATTTTATTTGTAATATAACACATTTTATTCGCACTAATCTTTCATTCCACTCAGTCCATTTGCTTTCAACACTGTTGTTCTTGGACATTTCCATTGAGACAGCGTAACATCCGACCGGACACGCCGCCAGCCGGCAGGGGGCGGGCATCGCGACGCGCCGTGAAACGAATGCCGAAGTATAAAGCTTTGTCCAGACTAGTCCATTTTGGCATATCAGATCACCGTATCTTTAACATAGGTACATCGCTAGTTTGGTTGGGCGTGCGTTGAAGTAATATCAGCCAACGCCCAACCAAACTAGCGATGTATGGTAAAGATACGGTGATCTGATACGCCAAAATGATACAAGTCTGGACAAAGCTTTACTTTCATTTCGACTCCAGCTAATAAGGGCTCGTTTGATGTTGTATAAAGCAATTTAACATTCCAAGATTGTTACAAGAACTTTGCGACAGTTTATTGGAAATTTAATTTATTTTAAAACTGAAAAATGCTGTTATGTCGCAAGATATAACGGGTGTAACAAGACCCTCAACGAAACCGAAGTCATTCCGCCCATCATCAGGATCATTTTTGTCTACAAACTTGGGAAACCAATAGCTACGAAGTTATTGAAGGTCAAAGTAAAAAAAAAATATTTCATTTTATTTTAATTTTGAAATCTTATTTTATTAGTTATTTCGTAATTTTTGTTCAAAGAAACATTATCAAAATTTTTAGTATTTCGTAACAAACAATGGCTTCAAAACGTCATTACTCGATGTATCTCATGAGCACGCACATAAACGCTGCCTTTCAACTCGGCCGCACGCAGCTGTGTAGCATACAATCGCAAGTCCGCGGTCTGTTGTACTCTTGTTGTCTGTTACATTGCGTGGTAATATATGCAATGCTTTTTTTAACTTCAAAAATTAAAATCACTTCCCAGCAATAATTTTAAACAGAAATGGTCCTGATGATGGGCAGAATACGTAGACCTCGTCTTCGTTGAAGGTCTTGTTACAGCCGGTATCTTTAACTTAGCAGATAAAATTAAAAATATTATAAAACGAATCAAAAGCCAAAAAATATAGGTTCATGACACAATAGAATCCTTCGAAGCGTGATACGAATGCCTGAGCTTTATTACTTTCATTTCGAATCCAGCTAATAGGGGCTCGTTTGATGTTACAAGAGCTTTGCGTCAATTTATTGGACAATTAACTTCTTTTAAAACCGAAAAAAGTGGTTTTGTGTTAAGATATATTTAACTTTGCAGATAAAATAAAAATCTTATAGAACGAAAAGCCATAAAAATATAGGTAAGTAGATATAGCACAATAGAATCATTCGAAGAAGAATGGAGTCTAATAAGCACATAATGACGCTAAATTAGCTAGCTAGAAGTTTGGAAAGATGTTTGTTAGGTATTTTTTTATAAACATTTTTATAAACTGACATTCCCTAGCCAAGGAAATAACGCAGAAAAATTATTTTCGTTTGCAAAAGGAAAAATACCGTGACGTAAATATACATGAGAACCGAGTGAAACAAATGTATTTTGTGAAAGACGAAGAGGTAAATGTTTGCCTACGGGGAAAAGAAAGAACTATATAACCCTGTAATGCCTTGTATAACCTAAATACCACAAAGTAGAGCCAATACTTTTTCGTATAATGTAACTGATATTTGTAGAACTATTATGCTACGGCTCCACCTGCGTTAACGTTGATGGTAATGTCCAACTACGCGTTATGTAAGGCATTAATAAATGTTTAGTAATATCGTTTGTAAATTATTATGTTAAAGTGTTGGCCACATCTGCGTAATGTACGCGTTAAGACGCAGGTGGAGCCGTAGCATTAAAAGAAAACACAATTCACTTTCATATTTCTAAATTATTATGACTTGGCTAGGCAAGTGATTAAACGTTATCGAACCAAGTCATTTGCCTAGCCGTTAAATTAAACTCTGGTATGTTATATAGGCAGATGATTGAATGGCACTTGTCAAAGAAAGGACTAGGCCGCTAATGCTAGTTGGCTGCGACATATTTCGTGCAATTCATCAGAAATTAAACACTTTTTACGGATTACAGCGCGTATATTGGTTAATTCAGATGTAATTTAGAATGTTAGTTTTCATTTGTTGGTTTTTTTGGGTTTCCCGACGTTTCGACACCTTTCTCGGGGCCGTGGCCGTCGTCCCGTGACAATGGCCCCTGGAAAGGTGGAAAACACAAAAATCCAACAAATTAAAACTAAATATTATTAATATGTTACACCATTCTATTCTATTTTGTCGTAAAACATAAAATATAATAAAACTATCTCAAGTTATGGGAATAAAATTTTAATTTGTCGATTGTTTATTGTATTCGTAGGTATTAGCACAGAACAAAGAAAAAATTTTTCCCCCCAGGTTTTGGTTACACTGGTTTTCATACTAAATTGAGCTCATACTACTTCTAACCTACCTACTTCTATGTTCTGTGGGTATTAGTAAGTATTTAAATCATACACAAGGAAAAGTAATTTTATAGCATTATAAAAAGTGTGGTCTTTCTGTCTGCTATTTCCGTAAAACAATGAATTTCCTCGGGCGGCCCCAACATAACAATGCTGAACATTTTTCTTTTAGCTTCCTCTGAGGATTGCGTGAGGAAAACGAATAAAAAAAGTAAGGAATTGTAGCGCTTTGCGTCTACATTAGTACAGTTATTGAGTGGTGACTTATTATGATATACCACTTCCTACGAATCAATGAAAATGTATTTTGTCATCAATAATATAATTAGTAAATTGGCAAATAAAGTCCTGCCCCCTACTCAAATGGCCAACATTCTATGCGTTTGAACTCAACGCTTACTAAAAGCTTTAAAATAAACAGTAAACTATAAAATTACATGCCGAAAGCTGTCAATTCCATACAATACATCGAAGTCTGTGATAATAAGTTGGCGACATTTGATTTAATCTGGGGGCACGGGAGTGCCCCCGCCAAGACGAGAAAGCGAAGCGCAAGGGCACTACCTACCTTTTCTCGAAGCGCTTCGTCATTTTTTTGAACCCTCATATCGTCTATTGCTCATATTTAAGCTTGAAGAGTATAAAGCGTAACGTTTAAACGTATAGAATTTTGGCCATTAGAGTAGGGGGACTGATGTTGCTGGATAAAATTTGTTACACTGCAGGTGAAAAAACTCGTGAAAATTATTGAAATGTTTCACCAGTTATATTTTTTGTAGAGAAATGAGACAAGCCACAAAACAACAAAAGTTGATTCACCCTGAATCAACTTTTTGTTGTTTTGTGGCATTTCTTAAAATATCTACGTGAACCATTTTTGTATGAAGTTAATCTGTAGTTGCAAATACTCTCAGCTAATTATCTTATAAGAAAACTTAAAAGACATGAAAATTTTTACGTAATTTTAAAGAAAAACATATGTATGTGACCCAGGAGACAACTCCCATTTTTTCTTGTCCCTTGGGTCACCCATGCCTTTCTTTAATCTATTGATTATTTTTGTACAAAACTAAGTATGTTTTACTGTTTTATGAATCTAAATATCGTAAAATAGAGATTTTTTTACAAAAGGATTACCTGGTTTTATTTTAATTTATAAAAATTTACACATGGGTCGATTTTATTCTGACATTAAAAAGTTGATTCACCCAGAAAAAAACATTGGTTATTTTCAAAAGTTAGCGGCAAATTAAAAAATATTTTTAGTGACGTCATGTTTTGAAAGTAGGTATAATGTTTTACCTACCGTTATGTTTTCTAAACTGTTGTTGTATCTTTGGATGTAATTATATGCAATAGGAAAATTAGATACGCTAGCGGTA
The DNA here is from genome assembly GCA_943789525.1 of Agriphila geniculea. Lineage (NCBI taxonomy): Eukaryota > Metazoa > Arthropoda > Insecta > Lepidoptera > Crambidae > Agriphila > Agriphila geniculea. The sequence goes on from OX038878.1 coordinate 22,699,625, forward strand.
AAATTAAGAAGTGAAATTGATGGTACTTCAAACTTAATATTGTATATTTCATGGGAAATTCTTGTTTTAAGAAAATCTTTCCTACCCCATAGATTTTCATTGGAAACATTTAGCATTTAGCTACCTACTGTTTTGTCAGGAATAAGTTGTAGGTAGGTATTTGTAGTACTTTAAAAAAACCTTTAAAAACTAAAATATATGAAAAAAAGTCTTTATTCCAAATCTTTATAAATGATGTAAAAAAAATACCCTCGAGAATTTCATTCGACATTATTATTATTTTGAATTTTTATATAAGATTATTTGCCAAGAAAATAAGATTATTAATGGAACATGCCTCGAATATATTTTGCACAATGTACTTTTTGTTTTGTTTTAAGACGTTAAATCACAAAATAACTACAAGATTAATCTGGTTTGAAATTATTTACAGTAACTACACGCTCGTGTGCCATAAACGGTGCTCATGTGCGGTAAAATGGAAAAAATAATCAAGCTGATTATTTTATAGAATCATAATAGCACGAAACGAAGAAATGACGCTATGAGCTCGTACATTTAGTGGCAAAAATACTATAAAACATTTCATCTAAGTATAAAACCTTTAAAACAGCACGCGGCGTTGTTTAAACTACGAGAGCGATAGTGCCTTAGGTGCTAACATAAAAATGTCCATTAAGTTGGCCGTTAGTGAGGTTCTGAGAAGGTTCTCGCATTTAGTGGCACTTAAAACTAAGCCAGCCCCATATTGTGGCCGAGCTGGCCTGTTTAGAGGTCTGGCAAATTGTACGAGTTTAGTAGAGTACTCCCATAAGTACCATATCTTAGATAACCAACCCCATTCTTTATATGGATACCATTTTAAAATGTTTTCTCACTTTAACCACTATTATGTACCTATTCTGTGCTTTAACTGCAATACAAATAAATTACCATTCAAATGAAGTGAACAAAACATTTTAGATCTACAATTTTTTTTCTATAAAAAGCTCAAAATTGAAAACTCTGTAAAAGTAATGTTGAATCTAAAACTTTGTGCAGAATATCAATTAGAGATAAATTAATACTAAGTACTTAGATAAGACCTAAAGTTTGAATAGGGTTTGGTTTCATTAGAATTAAATTATTTCGTTTATTCAAGATTTAGATTTTCGTATTCACAATGCTTAACTATTGAATTGTTTGAATTGAATATAATATATCACTAAATGAAGAGAGCGTATTATTAGTGAGGAGTGTTTGCGTTTAATTTCCAATATTGAGTTTATCTTTCTTTCAATTTAGTTGTACCCTTGATGAGTCATTTTAATTATACAGGGTGCTAATGAATGAACCAAAAATGGTAAAAAATCCGTTGGGTTTTAAAAAAAATATCTGTTATATAAATTAAATTTTGATATTATTTTTTGTATGAATCAGCTAATTTCTTTTTGCGATTTTTGAGTTGTTCAGTTTGATGGTTCGAAGTAACTGTTTTCCCATATTTGGTTCATTAATTACACGTTGTATATGAAAAGCAATGACATAATTCAAAACTTCTTCTATATGTTTTAAAATAAGAAAATATTTATTGAAGATTAAGATAAGCTGTTTGCAAGATCGTGGTTACCTATTATCTCCTGTTTCATATCAAACATTTACCAACGAGTTTTTAATCCTCGCTACGAGAAATTAAAAAACCGGCCAAGTGCGTGTCGGGCCACGCGCCATAGGGTTCCGTAGTTACCTTATACCATACCATATTTAATACCACCTATAATTTTTCGTCTGTAAAAATAACTTTGTTTTTCACAGTGTTGGAATGAATGACAAAGTTATATTTGCGGTTTTAGAAAATGTGCTATATCTCAAAAACTAATTACTATATCTCGTTCAAACCAATTTTGGTTGAAAGTTTTTATTAAGGTCTACAGCATATATTTTTTTTAGATTTTTCACTCTCTTATTTCAAAAGTTAAAGGGGGGGGGGGGGACACACATTTTACCACTTTGGCGGTAAATATCTTTCAAACGGTTGACTTTGAGAAAAAGTTGTCTTAGAAACCTTAATGTCATTTTTAAAGACCTATCTATAGACACCCAACACGTGTTGGTTTGAAGAAAAAATTTTTTTTCAGTTTCAGTTCCATGTATGGGGAGCCCCCTCTTAATCTTTTATTTTTCTTATTTTTGTATTAAATTCGTTAACCGGTTAACAGATTACATATACCTACCAAGTTTCAACTGTGTAGTCTTAATACTTTCGGAATAAAGTGGCTGTGACATACGGACAGACAGACAGACAGACAGACAGACAGACAGACAGACATGACGAATTTATAAGGGTTCCGTTTTTTGCCATTTAGGCTACGGAACCCTAACAATAGCTTAGAGAAAGCTATGACGCACATAGCATCGTCAACAAACTACTATTAATCTTTATAAATATACTTTATTAAGCACCGACGCAAATATTGACTGTAGGCTGCGAACATTGAAGGTCACCTTGCTTGTTCGCTACGTACGAAGGTCTAAGTTTTCACTGTCCAAATATTAACTAAGAACCAATAGATTTTTAATTTTGTAGCCTATTTCAGTTGAATCACAATCGAGGCCCATATTTTGAAAGGACTTAAGAGGCTTCCTACTTCAAAAAGGCAAGCAAAAAATGTTGAGAAAAATCAAATGGACTAAAATGTACTCAGATTAACGATGCTTCAAATGAAAGCACAAAAGTGAACCGTATTTCAATGGGGATAAGGCAAAATGCTTAATCTCCGCAGGTGTGTTTTAGCACCGCGGTCACGTACCTATGGACTTATTAACAGTCGGTCGTTCGAATACTTGGGATAGTGGGCCTTAATTAATCTAAAAGTAGAACAACTTTGGAGAACCTTCCACTCTTGATTGGGTTTGGTCTACATGGATTTGACAAACTATGTAGTCTGTGGACCCTAGTAGACCGACCTTGTGGTCGGGGAAACATCTTTGTATACAAAAGAATATTGCGGAGCGGACGCCATGTAAGTAAGATGTGCAAAACTAAATATATCCCCCATTATCCTAATAGTGTTGCATTGTATGTAATGTAATGTGTATGTGATCGTTTCCGTTGTATGAGTGTGGATAATAATAATACTTATCATCATGGAGTAGTATACATGGAGTAGTATACTCAAGTGCTGAAGGCCAATCTACTAAGCCGTGTGAGTCTGCTCAAGTGTTGCAGGCCAATCTGTGAACCCGTGCCAGTCGACTCAAGTGTTGCAGGCCAATCTATGAACCCGTGCGAGTCTACTCAAGTGTTGCAGGCCAATCTATGAAGCCGTGAGAGTCTACTCAAGTGCTGATGGCCAATCTATGAAGCTGTGCGAGTCTATATGCTCAAGTGCTGAAGGGCAATCTATGATGCCGTGCGAGTATATGCTCAAAAGCTGTAGGCCAATCTATGAATCTGTGCGTATAAGTATATAGTGAAATTACTTCATAAAACTTCTTTCTCATTCGACATACTTAAAATACACACACCTTTTGTGTATGTTTACTCCACCATATTGAATTAACGGATCGCGTAACGTGTTCAAATCAAATAAGAATTACTTGCGATTATCGGCTCTCTCAGTGGACTTTACTATGTTCACATAAAGCGCTAATTTGAACAGCATATCACAGTGTTCATAAGAAAGCTAACACTTGTTATGAACAAACAGTGAAGAAGCGAGTTTTTTTAACGTTTTCATAGAGTAAGTCGTGAGGTCAATGATCCATGGGATTTAAGTATGTAAGTAATCTGTCACATTATCTGGTTAAGTTTACTCTCAACTCTGCATTTATGGGTTTGTACTTTATCTTTTTTATGGCTTTTAAATTGTCTCCACATTTTTTACTCTGTTCTGAATACTAACAACGGTAACAATCTACTTAGCTATTAACAGGTTTTCGCTTATGTAATATTTATAAGATCACTACTAATAGTAGGTACTACTATTATGTTATAAGACTCTAAAAAGGCATAATTATTTAAGGAAAAGTAAACAAAAAATAAAGACTTAAAGACAGTGTTTCTTTCAGGTACTAATTCGGGGGGGCAGTGCCCCCTCCGGAGCAGCCTTGGTGCCCCCCGGAGAAAAATGTGTTGTATGTAGGTAGACGGGCCAATAGTGTAGTGATCGACAGACGAGCTCCCCCGAACCTCTTAAATTGCCCCCCCCCGGAGAATTTTGTCTGAAAGAAACACTGCTTAAAGAATCTCGAAAGTTAACATGGGTAGTGTTGTTTTGGCTTTTTCAAAGAAAGTGTTTATTACATTGATAAAAGAGCTTTCTGAACCAGCAATATTGAAATCTACATTGATAGATCAGTCGCAGTATCCGAATACATAAAGCTAGATACAGACTAAACGCATAAAGATATCGTGTAAGTGCGCAAGGCGGGCGCGCATTATGCTAAATTAAGATGGCTGCCGCCGCCCACACAGCTGATTTGCATCCGATGGCGGCTGGTTGCGTGCCGAGGCCGACCGAGAGTGTGCGTGGATGACAAATGTTGAGGACTGTCCGTTGGTCGGGAGGACTAGAAGTACTCTAGTTAAGCGGCCTGAGGCAATGATATTGAGGATATCCATAGATCCATGGATAAAAAAATATAGTGATATACGAGCACTGCTTGCAAAGTCACATAATGCATTTTTTTTATGCACGACGGGGTAGTGCTTGGCCTTCATCTCACCTGATGTTAAGTGACGATAAGGCCGAAGATGGAAGCACACTACACGCGGAATCCTCATCAACTGAGGAACTGGCTATCTCACCTCTATCTGCTGGAACACAACAATTTTGAAATTGTTGTTATGGCGTCAAACTTAGGTAAGATGGTGGTAGCTAGCCAGGCGGACTTGAAATAAGCCCTACCGTCAACCAAACCGAGTACAAATAGTACCCCCACTGGGAATTGAACCTGGGACCTCTGCGTCTTACACGGGATGCGATGAGACCACAGACGGTTAATAATAGCAATCTGCAGACTGAAATAGTAAATAACGGTGCTACAACTTTAGATTAGAATCCATTAAACAAGGCTTCTAAGTTAAAGGGGAGATTATAAGGGCTTAGTTAGTGGCACCCTCTTCAGTTGTGTGTCTCTCACTATCTATGATATATATATATATACAGTGCCTTTGGTCTGTTGGAATGGCCGCCATTTTAAATTTGATAATAATTTGAAAAATATTAATTTCTCCGGATTTAGAAGTTCTACAGTTATAACAAAAATATTTTTTGAAAGCTAATAATATTACCTAGTAATTTAAAAAATAAAATACCTAATTTAAATATGTTCAAAATGCTTGTAATTATGTCCATTTTCGGAAATAATCATTTTTTGGTTACGTAAGGGTCATAGTTCAAACAAAAATAACTCTCAAAATATACAACATAGAGCATTAAATTTTTAAGTCGTTCTGTAGATAATATTCCTGTGTATTTGAATAATGCAAAAAAGTGAACATTAATGTCCTAGTTTTTGAGAAATGTAATAAAAAGTTAAAAAATCGCACAAATTTCGTATAAAATTTAATTTCAGTAATTTTTTATGACGTATTTAAATCAAAAATTTAAACATTTTACTTTTTAAATTGATAGGTGATATTATTATCTTTTGAACAGTATTTTTGTTATAACTGTAGGACTTCTAAATCCGGAGAAATTAATATTTTTCTGCAGGGTCATCTAAAATAAAAAGTCAAATTTAAAATGGCGGCCATTCCAACAGGAGTGGGGATAGACCCCAACATGTGGGTGTTTTTATCGATAAAATTAGGTGTATTACACGCCTTTAAATTATATCTAGTTCAAGACCAAAGGCACTGTATATCTCTCATTATGATTAGGCTGCTAGTTACATCTTTTTAAAAACTCTTTTACGAGTTCAAAATTGTGTAGGTAGAGCCTATATTGAAAGTACTTATATTTACATACAACATTATTCTCAGATAGTATCAGAAATTGTAAAGTTTTCCAATTTAAATATACTACAAATAAAATTCGTAACAGTTTCTTGATAACATCAAGAAATACAAAAAAACTGACATGATGCATGCAAGTATTCGTTCAAAAGTAGGAATTAACATTTCTGAGGTACCTACTTGAATATCGCTTTTAAATACAAAATTTATGTGTCTTTTGAATTACTATCTGAAATAAAACTTTGCTGTTGGTAATGTTTTGTCAATTATATATTTTCATAACGTCGCCGGTATGGAAGATAATATTGATTATAATAATGATTGTAACAGTAACAAGGGGAAATCTTTCCTTTGATCACTCAGCACGGAGATATTTCAGTCGTTCAGCCTCTTATGACAAAGGACTTATCGCACAGGAGCATGATCAAAGAGATACGAGTATTACAATGTACGATCTTGGCATTGTCTTTGGCAAAATAGTTATCATGAGTGTCACTTGTGAGCTAATTCTTAATTTCTTTTATGACACTTGGCATATTTCGTACATGTCCTATTTGCCAAAGTTGCTTCAAAGATACCATACAATTTTCTAGAAAAAAGAATAATAAGTTAATGAGTATAACGTTCAAGAATCCTGCTTTTTCTATATCATAGGACATAGGTATGTATATAAGAAAGTATATGTATATTTTATAGCACTTAAATACCACGTTAATAATCGAGTATATTCCCAGTCCTTGGGTTTACATTGTTAAGAAAAAGTTGCCCTATTAAGTAAGGTCGTAGTTATTAACGAAAGCTTGTTTAAAACCACATGTTTGCAATGAACGTAAGAAAATATATGTATACGTAGGTATTCATATATATATATATATATTTTTAGGTAGATCCTACCTCTTCTGAAGGATTTTAGCAAGCTCATGTAGGATTTTAACAGACCATTTTTCAAAAATTAGAAGACCTGCCAAACGAATATTGCAAAATTGATTGTAGTAAACAACTCTAGAATCTCGTTAAATCTTGCTAAAATTACAATAGAAACGTAATTCCTCCCAAGTTAAATCTAAATTGTCGGTATTTTTGAACGTTTACGGCATTTTAAAGGTCGAACAAACAGAAGTGTGGCTAAACTTGACAATTTACAACGTTGTTAAAGATAAAAGTGAGTAATTCTGGTGCTGTAAATTTCATACCATGACTGTAGCACAAAGTAAAATCTTAATATTTTGTGACTCAGCGTCAAATAAAAGTAACTGAACCAAAAGGAAAATTTTATAAGTATTGTCACAGCCTAGAGAAAAAAAAATGCTGATTATGATATCTAAATTAAAGATTCAATTGTTATTTAACTGTGTTGTAGTGAAAATCTCAAACCCGGACCTCAAAGCTTCTGACTTTACTGATTAGTTACTTTTGCTGTTTACTTACAATACAAGACAGTTTTCAATGAGAGATAAGAGCTGCTTTTTCTATTATACCTATTCTATTCATTTAGATAAAAACAGTAAAAATATTACAAAAGTTGTTGAAATGAAATATTTTCGATAGCTTACAACAAGGACTATTTCTACATCGTTCCTATTCATGTTTTATCTCATTCTATTTTAATAATAGTTTTTGTAGGTTCCAATAACATCTGAAAGTCAAATTGGTGATGCAGTTCTATTTGGTATTTTTAATTCTACGAGTAGTATCATCAATAATAGCACACCAAATTAATGGCTTAACAACACATAAAACTGTGTGTTTTAGCATGCTGTTTAAATAGATGTAAATCACAAAACGAATAAGCACTGATTCGATGTTGATAGCATGCATTAGGCGATAATTGAAAACCCGTTCGTGGCATGCAAACTAATCATACAGGATAAAGTCGTAGGAGACGCGATCGAAGGGAATATGGAAAACCAGTTCCAGGGACTCAGGTTTCTTTGACAGTAACGTTTAAAAGGAAAACCCATGGTGATGCTGTCTTGTAAAGTCTTGACACCGGATTCTGCAGGTAACTTGATATGAATGTTGCATCCAATTAAACTATGTAGATAGACAGTTTGATGCATAAGATAAGAATTTGCATGTAATCAAGTGGGTACTTCGATTGTAAAAATAGCCATAGGTAGGCGTAAAGAAGTAAATACTGCCGATTTGAAAATTTTTTAGAATCCGTTGTCTTTTGTTAAAGGTATCTTGATAATAGAGTCAGTAACTGTTTTACTGAAAGATATTGCACCATCTTTCAAGTTATTTTTAATATTAATCAGAAAAAAACTGCTTTTTATTACTTAAAATCCTTGAGTACTGATGAACTCATAACTCGTTTCATACATTCTCAAAAGTCATACAGACCAGTTCTTATAATAACTGCTAATTCTTATGATATACTGGGAATAATAACATTAGAATTACTAATCGATGCTGAGGCAATGGCGCCGCGAGCTAGGTTTTTATGATGCGAAAATAATCTTTATTGTAACTATGTAGGGTGTAAAATATTACGAGGTGTTAGTATTTTTTGCACTAAAATGAGTAGGTATATTTTACGACCTGTCTGAAGAAGGTTGTTAGTGTTATTTGTTTGTGTTAGGTATATATATGGCTGTTTAATTGGTTGTTTTTATGTTGAAGATAGATTATGAAACTTGAGTGATCTATTAAGACTAATTGATTGTTTTGACTTGAGTCAAGTGAAACAAAACAATCAGATTAGGTATCCAATTATTATGAGTTAAAGTCACCTTTAAGTTACAAAACGAAGAATCTCATCAAAATACATTTGCATGTGTATCTGCATATTCAGTCTTTAGTACTGTGCAGGTACCGATAAGGGACCTCAAAGGTCGCGAATGACCTTACGGATCCTGCCGCCGATGGTTATAGACACGGGAATCAAAAGAACAGAGACAATTTCTAGAATAATGTAAACCACAAACATTTATTATTATGGAAAATATATTAAAATAGGAAATTTTCCAAATAAGAAATAACGACGGTACCGTGCGTCCAGTACGACACTTCACAAAACGTATTGCCCGTGATTAAATTTTAAATATATTTTGTTATAATCCCCGTCAATTGGTAATGCGCCTGGCGGCCATGATTTTAACCTCAAAAACGAAAAACAATTGTAAATTTTTATATACCTAGACCCTATCTTATTGAAAATAATAATTCAATAATTAATATATTAGATTACCTATTAGAATTTTCTTGTTTCATGACATTTTTAGTTGCGGTTCATGTCAATGTGGATGTTAATGTGACAAGGTTCCAGCGTATTACCAATTGGTAATATCAACCGTCAATTGACGGGGATAATATTGTGCAATATCATGATCTAATTGAGAATCATAAGGGAAGCTCTAATAGCTCAAATGACGTGAGGAGTTCACTTGTAGCATCTTTGAAAACCATTCAATAATGCTTTGTCTCTGTTATATTTTTATTCTGAGACCAAGGGTTATAAGGAAGTCGCTTATGCTATGAAAGGCTTGTAAGCTTTCTGCTACTTGCTGCATATTCATAGGATTCTTCACCACGTGGAATGTTCGTAGGAGTAGTGTTCGGTGAGGTTATTGAAGTACACGTAGTTATTGCTTGCATTACGGATTATTACCTAGAATATAGTTACATGCATAAGAAAATACTTTTTCAACACACTTGCTCGTAAAGTATGCCCTAATACATCGCTTTTAGGGCCATAAACCGAACTATAACAAACGCGTGCAATAATATATAAAACACTAGTTGGTTATGGAATTATCCCTACAAAGTTAAATAGGTACCTTACTGCAAGTTCTATGCGAGTAAACAGAGCATTTTCAATTTAACCGGGTACAGATGCCGGCATATATATTGGCAAGAGAAAGAAAGGGACAAAAGATGCGCAGTAGCCATAAACACTAAATTTATGGCTACTGCGCATCCTTTGTCTCTTTCATTCTCTTGCCAATATATATGCCGGGCAGTATAATACAGTTATTTTTTTAGTAACAACAAAGAGGTTTTATGCCGCTGAAAATTCATTTGCATTTTTGGAATAAATAAATGTGTAGGTCCTTAATTAAGTCAAACAAATATTTATTATTATCAAATTATTTCTTATTTACAATATTTTGTTAAAAAATATTAAAATATTAGCATTTTATCACCTAAATTTATAATTTTGAAGTAGGCTGTATGCTCACTAACCCCTTTGTTCGCAAAATATTCTTGCATTGGGCGTGTGAAAAAAACAAAAAAAACCTGCGCGCCTTTTCTCATCATGATTATCATTTTGTTTTTGTCGTGTTTGTTGCTGTGTGGTAAATTACTTTGTTTTTTTCTCGCAAATGTGTTGAAAAACGTCGTATGAAACTCGTGAGCTCTTACTTATTGCACACTCGGCTGAGTTACGCCCTCGCCTGCGGCTCGGGCTGCAACCCACAGCATTGTGTGCAATAAGTAACCTAAGCTAACTTGTATCATAATGTACTATTTTATGCATATGTTTAATATTCATGAATACCTGAATAAGCATTAATTCCTAATTGGGATGTTGACAACTTTTTTATTTTATATTACATAAATTACCTCTCAAAAAAAGAAACATTGGTAAAATAATTATTTCGCTAGCATGAAAACTTTCCGATATATCACAGTGTGAAATGCATACAAATGGACTCGCGCAGAAACGCTCCATACTAACGGCTACTGAGTTATGACGTCACGCCTCAGTAGTTTGTATGCAACGCGTAGGAAATTTGTTCGGCAGCTATATTGAATATTGTGTTTATCAAAATGGTTTCTTAGACAAATTTGCTATACATTTTACGAACTAATTAAAGGTATCATTTATTTTAATAAATTTTATACTTTTAAAATGGACTTGTCCACCCAACTTTGAAGGGTCATAAAAAAAAATATGCAATATATAAAACCAAGAAGTATACAAGCTACTCTAAAAGTTTAATATGTTCACGATTTTTATTAGTATTTCGTTATTTTATTCATTAGTCAACATCCCAATTATACAACCTGGGACAGGTACTTAATCGGTCTTAGGCGATTAAGTGCCAAATGCTCATCTACTCGCATGAAGTAACTTTAATGCTAAGCTAAATAAGATACTGCTTTTGCCATATAATCCTTAACGTGTGATAGCTCAGATTAGCAATAGTTGCTCTTACTAGAATGCTGATGGAGTTGTAATTGGCACGAAACAAGCTATAAATAAAGAAGTCGAGCTTGTTTGGGCCCGCGCGCGACTTGATGATGTGGTCCCACCTTTGGCTGTTACATCACGGAGACATTTCCATATTAGGCCCAGTGGTATACAGCGGTCGCTCGACGTGGCTCCGCGGTTTGAGTAATGAAATGAGTGACATGTTTCTTCCTTTGATATAAAACAGTTGTTAAGCCATGACTTGGGAAAATAATCCTGACTCTTTGAAACTAACGCGTTTAAACTAAACATAGGTGTTTAAAATAAAGATGTAAAATAGGTACAAGTAAGTACTTCTTAACAAGGAAAAGATAATGTAGGATTCCCAACTTTGCTTTAGCCGAATGTAAAAAAAATTTACAAGGAGGCCTGAAGAAACGTATTACTAAGATTTGAAATTAAAATAATTCGTCGTAACCAGCCAAAGGAGTGGAAATAAAATAGCTGACATTCCTGCATTGTTTAAGTCTCGGTCACACAAAAACGGACAAAAGAGAAACTGCACTAAATGGATGAGGAAATCGTGCGATGGTATCGGCCACATCAGCTTCTGGTTGACAGTAACAAACGCGAAGCCCCGAGAGACATGGCACGATGGCCGTCGACTAATTCAATTATTTTTATTGCTGACATTCTTTCTGATCGATTTTGACGCTGCCACGGCCTGTTGGCCTTGCACACTGGCAATACGCATTAACAAGAACTTTATACAGACATTTTAGTACCCTATGCCTCAGCGAAGTGTCCCAACATCGCATATTATGAAATTGGAGTGAGTAATACTTGCCCACGCAATTTGGCATTTACATTTTTTTTTACTGATTTACTTCCCATGTTCTCTTAATTATTTTTAAGTGTTTGGCATTTAAAACGATATGCCGATCTATAAATTTAATTAAAACAAGTTCAGTTTGTATCACGTATGTTACAAATTACAACTTTATTTTAATTAATTGCGTTCAAACTGCTCCTACTATTTTTAAGCTCCTCACAGAAACAAATCATATTCGACCCAATTCAACTGCTATCTATTATTCGTAAGCAAAAGTCAGCCATAGGAGATAATGAATATCGATTAGATAATATCGGGTTTCTACAAATCTTTTTAGGTCGCGACATATTCAGAAAGTGACCCGTTCAAAGTTATCTATTAATAACTGATAAAGAACATAAAAGCACAAGAAGGTATTTTATCCAAAAAGTCTGAATATCTCCAAGTAAATCCGCGAAGGTGCCAAATTCTAATATACCCAGGGATAAGGTTTACATTATTCCCTTGAATAAATAAAGGTATATTGGTCGAGAGACGTAAGCAAAAGTTGGCTGGTGAATATGGAAAATGATCTTTTGTTTTCCTTCGTATCCACGTATTTACTTCGATAAACACTCACGGTAAGTTATGCGGAACAAGAAGAATTTGTGATTCCGAAAAAGTTGCTTGTAAATTTTATGGGTAAAGCAGTGGGAGGACTTTTTCTGATCTTTAAATTTGATACCAAAGATATAGTTCATTTAACACGAATAATTTATGTGAACTATGTCCTTCTTTGTACCCCTGACAACGTGCATTCAAAATTTCATGATGATCGGTTCAGTAGTTATATAAGACGTGAAGGCATAACAAACAATATTTTCGCATTTATTGACCGAGCGAGTGCTTCAGCTTCGGCAAAAATGCTTTTTACCGACTTCAAAAGGAGGGAGGTACTCAATTCGACCCTTTTTTTTTGTTTTTTGTATGTACACCGATTACTCGAAGACGGCTGAACCGATTGAAATGATTCAAACGTTATTACATTAGGTAAACTCCCAAGTTGGTCCCATTTTTTAAAATTTTGAAATCGGTTCAGTACTTTTCAAGTAATCTTGAAAAAACTACGAAAATAGTATGATTTTGTGCGAACTGCCTCGATGATCAGTCGTATAACTTCTTTGCTTATGAACTGAATAAGATAATTATTTTTTTTGTTGGAAAAGGGATATCTTAAGTGTAGTTCTTTAACCGACTTAAAAAAAGGAGGTTCTCAGTTTGACCCGCATGTAGGTATGTATGTTTCTCCGCGATTAACTCACGTTTGGCTGAGCCGATTTTTCTACCTAAGTAATATACCTACACTACCTAATGCAAAATAAGGTACCTACACTAAAAATAAAAAAATAAAAAAATTGTTTAAAAAAACAAAAAACCGACTTCAAAAAACCTACCTCTAAAAAGCAAGAAATAATATTCGTAATAATAAAAACACGTCTATTGGGCTTTTAGAATAAAAAAAAGGAATTTGTACTCCAGCCCCACCCGACTTCAATAGACGTGTTTTTATTATTACGAATATTATTTCTTGCTTTTTAGAGGTAGGTTTTTTGCATTTCTCAACCGTTTCTCGTAAAATTTCGTAAGCAAGCATGGATAGACCCTTATATAATTTTTTGTCGATTCAGTTTTTCGTAAGAGATAAAGGGTAAATAATATTTCAGCCATTTCGAAAAATTTTCAAAAATACTACAAAAACACAAGGTTCTATAGAGCCACTAGTAATATTAGTAAAGATTATATTCATCGACAGATAGAGATACATATCTACTATTTTTCCGCAGGAATAAGATCAGATTCCAACCTTACAATGTTCACAATCTAGATAACTTGCAGTATTCTAGCTATGTTTCTTTTATTGATCAGTTATTGGCTTCGTAGCTTTATTAAAACTATTAAGTACTTTAACGATGCTCAAGTTCCATTGGCTTAAAAATAACAAGTTTTATATTACCTACCGTCTACCTTTCATAAAATGCGAGTACAACGAGGCCTATTCATTCCTCAGAGCTGTCCCCTAAAGATACCACTGCCCCGTAAAATGTGGCCGGGAGACCGGGACAATACCCGGACGGCATGGAAAAGTTCGCGAAAGCTAAGAATGGGCCGTTGTTAGGAAAGTGTGTCCAGAAGATGCGCCATTCTTGTAAGTAGGTCGGTACATGCATGATTTGAGATCCCAATTTCACGCCACTTTTCGTTTACGTCAATGTGGGCGAGAGATATTATGAAAAGCGAAAATAGGTTATATTTTTGAAAATGTGCTTTTTTTGAGGTCTTGTTCTTTCGCGCGAAGCATATCTGCTTCAGCTTGGGTAAAATACTTTCGTATGCCTGTCCGTTTGTTCTCCTCTACAGGTTGCATTTCTCAATCGATTTCCGTAAAGTTTTGTGAGCAGGTTCGACAGTTACATGGATTTTTTGGTCAAGTCAGTTTTTCAAATCTTTCGAAAAAAATATAATACATTTCAGCCGTTTCGAAAAATGTTCAAAATGGCACACAAACTCGAAGTCTACATCATACAGAGCCACTCGTAAAATAATGAACCTATTTTTAATTCTAGATCAGTGTAGATAGAAAACCTTGAATGGGCTTCTGTGTTAATATATTAATTACTCTGTTGTTTTTTTATGTTACATTTTTAACATGCAATAGCATCATAAAAATATTCCAAGCTTATGTACACATTTGTTATAGCTTTTAATAATATTTACATGCATTATATATTGTAAATGTAAGTACCTAGACACGTTTTCAATTAAGTGATGAGTAATAGAGAAAATATTTATCAAACTTTGTTTGAGTCATTTGGATGGTAATAGGTGTTGTAAATTCTTTTATGATATCATGGTCTAAGTAAGGATTAGCAGCTAGGTTATCACATAGCCAACCAGTCTTAGTTTGTTGGTTGATACTCATGCAGGGATTAGGTATTATTAGGTATCGTCATGCAGTATTAAACACGCTTTTTGCGTTTTATTGAATCACGTTTTGACTCATGCATTAATTTAACATTCATGGAGTTGCACAGCTTGTAAGTTGGTAAAATTGACACGTACCCTGTACCAAGTGGCCACCTGTGGTTGGCGCCGATATCACCACCGAAAACAATATACAATACATATTATAAATACATGAAAAACATAAATTACACACCATTAAATATAAATACTAATTTAAAACATTATTAGAGTTAGTAAACTTTTAAATGTTAAGATCTACGTCTAAATTAATGAGTACATACTTAATTATAAAATCACAGTGGCATATTTTTAAAAGGTTTGAAACAAGGAGAATAATTCAACCAACTGGCAGAAAAGCACACGTCTGAGAAGTGAGAGTGAAAAAGAAAAAAGGGGTTCTAAATTCAAAAGCGGCGTTGTTTTTCGCGCCATTACCGGCACTATCTGGCAGTATGCAAATGTCAGGCGAGTAGTGAGTATCACAGCATCGCTTCGTTCGGCGTGACCGGGGCGTCTACGTTTAAGAAATTACTTCCACGTAACGGTATGGGAACTGGTTTGTATTGTCGAGTGTGTCGGTACGCTGTCGAGTAGCGCGGCGATTTTTCCGCGATCCACTTGGATAAGACACGCTCCCGCCACCAAATATAAAGAAGATAGAAGAGCCACTCGCAACAAGTCGCAGATTTCCGTGCACGCACACATACGACATTTCATACAGACAATTACAGAATATGTAGGGCTATATTCACTACTATAGCAGTTACCAAGGGTAGCATTTTCGAATACGGCCCAGAGCAGACCTTCGCGGGGTTGCTAGATAGGAATCTCAAAATTCCTCAAGACCTAATTTTATTTTTTCTCCCAAAATGATATAATTTGTTTTAACAAACACTAAACTTCCCGTGTCATGTATGTCAGCCCTTACAACCCAGCGGCAGCACAAAATAAAAGTCTCTTCTAGATAGAAGGTCCAAGCATGGTAGGTTTGGGGTTTTTTCGCAATTTTGGGGAAAAAAGAAATCTTATTTTCATTGTTCACCAAAATGATGCGTTTTGTATGAAAATAAGATTTCTTTTTTCCCCAAAATTGCGAAAAAACCCCAAACCTACCATGCTTGGACCTTCTATCTAGAACAGACTTTTATTTTGTGCTGCCGCTGGGTTGTAAGGGCTGACATACATGACACGGGAAGTTTAGTGCCCGATCTATACACAGCAGTCCATCGGAAATTCAGTCGTCGAGTCGTGAGTCTAATAAACGACTGATGATAGTCATCAGCGAAATCGCTTTTTAAATCGTTCCATTATTAGTTACAACACTATCTAAAAACTTTGGTTCCGAAACCGATCTAATTACAAACTTCTGACGACTACTTCTTCTACAAACAGTTTGATATTATCTTTTATTCGGTAAGTATGTCAAAGATTCGATTTTAAAAATCGATAGGCTTCGTTTCGAGTCTTACATATTTCTTACAAACTGAAAATTTTTTGGTCTTAATAAAATTGGCATGTTGACTATTTTTTTATTTTATGTTACATAAATTACCCCTAAAAAAAAGAAACATTTGTATAAGAATTATTACGCTAGCATGAAAACTGCCCGGATATCACAGTTTGAAATGCACAAAATTGGACGAACCCGAAAATGCTCCATACTAACGGCTACCAAGTTATGACATCACGCTTTCCTACGTTGTATGCAACGCGTAGGAAATTTGTTCGGCAGCTATATTAAATATTGTGTTTATCAAAATGGTTTCTTTGACAAATTTGCTATAAATTTTACGGACTAATTAAATGTATTATTTATTTTAACAAATTTTATACTTTTCAAATGGACTTGTCCACCCAACTTTGAAGGGTCATAAAACAAATAGTACGCAATATATAAAACCAAGAGGTATACAAGCTACTCCAAAAGTTTGATATGTTTACGATTTTTATTAGTATTTCGTTATTTTATTCATAAGTCAACATCCCTATTCTGTATTTTTTTTTCGCGTATTTGACTGAATCATTTGAGTGTTTGTCCGTTAAGTAAGTACATATTTCATACATAACTGAAAATTTTAAAGTTAAGTTTGACCTTGGTCTCAACAAAAACCCCAGTAATGTACTAATAACATATTCATTCATTAACAAAGTTTTTAGAAGAATTAGCACTGATGAGACTACTATATCATCTGTTTGTAGAACTAATTACCGTCACTTTACATAACTGAGATCAGTTTAGGAATTGTCAAAGAATTGTCATTGTGTTTTTCATCTCCGCACAGGATATGCAATAAGGTCGATTTTGGCCTGAGCATTGTCCAAGGGACATATTTATCAGTATGCGAATGAATCGGTGATGTTAAATTGTCGGCTTTATTGCAATTTACGAGTGGAGTTGAAGTGGTCGCGCCCACCGCTACCCACTAGTGCTTACTGCATCTAATTTACGTATTATCATACCAAAAATGATGTTTGATTTTATTTCTTTTTATAGAATATTTTGCCTATACCTACACACACATACTGATTTATTAATTTTGGCAATATTTCTATCATCAAAGTTTTTACGGAAATTTTACGACAAATTCCTTAAAGATAACTTTTATTAAAATAACAACTTTGTTATTTATTAGGTACGTGCATTACAATTCACATGATTTAAATATTATCTCCATCTTTGACCATTTGTCTTTGATAATGAATTGGATGGAACAGCCGATTAAATATTAAACTGCATGTTTTTCGAGAAAAGGTCATTAAGATTTTCTGCGAGGGTATAATAGCTATTTTATTATTAAGTATGATTTAGAGACAAAACAAAACTTTGTGCCATTGAATGATAGATCCAAAAAATCGGAATATATGAACGGTAGTCGATCGTTTCTCAGAAAAGATTTGTAAAAATAAAATAAAAAATGTGTCCGAATATCTTGTTCATTTTGCAAACTTGGCCTTATGGTGCCATAAACAAAAATGTATAATATTGATGCAACATTTTATAATAATAACCGCAAACCTGTGTATCAGGTTGGTATCGAAAAACGTTCCTTTTACATAAACGATAATGTGCGCTCAGTGGTCGGATTTGAATAAGCGAAAGTGTTCGACATTGGCCATATTATTGCCGTCGTAGGCGCAACCCAATCCTTTACAAGCAACTATTTTACGAATTGACGGGATATTATTTATACTCGTAATATCCAAAGTTCCGGCCCAAAGTTGGAAAGACAGGGATCCCACCCCACATCATGAATATTTGGTAATCTCAAGTAGGGTGGTGGAATCCTCATCTCTTTCATACATTAGACTGTATGGGGCAGCGACTTTGAATAAGTAAGTATTGACATCCGTTTCTTCCAAATATCTTTAATCTATTAGTATATTTAATGCCGGAGGCAAGATAGAAATGATACCTAGAACTATGCCACTTCCGTTATTTTACTAAATCCTGCTATTGTCATTATTCACCATCAACTGTCGGGCTTCAATATCAATAAAGAGTAGTTTGGTTCCTATGAAATTAAATATGCGGTGAATCTAGATAACAAACATTTTCTTTGTTTTTTTTCTAAGAAACCAAAATTGTTGAGGATAATTCATCGCATGGCGCAAAAAAGTCAAAAACCAACACAAATAAAAATAAACACCTAACCTACGAACCAATTAAATATTGAACTGATTAACTATTGTCATGTCAAGAATAAAACCAGTCAAGGTCAGTACTGATTAATCAATATTTCTAAATCGAGCAACTCAACTATTGATTCATTTCTGGGTTAAAGAATATGTATGCCCATAATATTTTCTGTTCAGGGCATCGTGACCTTTTATTTAGTAATTTCCATTATTCGTAGATAAATAAAAATGTTTGAGTATTTTCCGCTTCCTTCTGAAATTATTGAGGAAAACAGACCGGAAAAGATTTGATCGTTATTATGGAGGGTGTTTTAAATTATGATCGCTGTTTTTTCCTGTAATGCACTGTTAAGTAAATGAAAATTTTATAAACGTCGACGTTTTTTGTAGCACATAGGTAATTTGAGTTGATAAATGTAACTAACTATTGCTAACTACATTTCGATGCGAGCAGTTTTTACGTTTGTAAAACAAAAGGCGCTTTGAAATCGTAAGCTTTTTACAGTGGAAATTCATTTCCAGTGAGCCTTGAATGTATCGGTATTCCTGGAAAAGCTGATGCAATTTTTTGTGACGCATATACGTACCTACAATACATGCTGAGTTTTAATCATTTGGTTCCCGCAGTGGGGTGGTTCCACTCATGATTACACGTAACTTTTACTGTGGTGCCAACTCATGAAAAAAATCAACTTTTCCATACAAAAGCGCAATACCTACTCTACCTTAATGTATGTAATAGGAACAGCTGTTTTTTTTCGCGAAATCAGAGGTTCCCGCAGTGGGGTGGAACCACCCCACTGCGGGAACCAAATGATTAAAAGTTCACGCTGTATAAAGAAAAAGCTATAAATTTTTAAAAAGGTTGAAGTCCATAATGATATTCGAAAAGAAATTACTTTATAAATTAACTTGAGAAAAAAAGATATTTGTGACCAAAATATATGCACAAAAGTTTTTAGGGAGCTTTTGAACTCATGTAACAGGATAGGTAAACTTCTGTAAAATTAGTGTCCTTGGGCAGAGGAGAATTGAGCATTGTTTTCAGTTTTCAGTACACCGCAGAGTACTACCTACTGTAGAAAATAATAAGTTCAGTAGGTATTCGTTAAGATTTTCCTTTCGACTTGTATTGTCATTATTCTGAATAAGATTGTACCCTCCCTTATAAATACTTAGTTAACTTAAGTACACAACGTTGTAGCATGTGACTGTGGCAAAACACCTTGGTAAGTAGGTATATCTGTCAAACGCAGCAATGCAAGAGATTATGGAATATCACTACCTATTGACACATATTCTCACTTTTGACATATGAATAAAGTACCTTGTTATTTTGTAAGTATGATTGTCATAATATTGCAGTGAATTACTACTAAAAAGATTGACGATGGGAAGTTTACCCAAGCAGTCTATCCACTGCTCGGAGAAATCATTCGCGAAATAATCAATCAATCAAAAGTGACCGATGATTCTGTGTGACAAAAAGAGATATGGAAAAGTGCGAGTTGGAAAACTGTGATAGCATTTCCTCAGCGTTAATAGGATAAAGGTTAGCTTAGGTACCGACCTTAGGCAGTGCGGCCAAGCATTGCTGCTTGACGTCCCACACGAGCTGGTCGCGCGGGAACTGCAGGCTTTTCTGCACGTTCAGCTCGGGCACGTGCACGCGCACCAGCAGCCAGCCCTCGCCGCCCTCCGAGCACTCCCCCTCCATTACGCTACGCCATCTGTTGACAAACATAGTAAACATTTGAGTATCTAAACTAAATATTTTTTTTCTTGAATAAATACCTAACTTCGCTACAACCTTCTGAAGAAAAGACTGTTCTGCGGCTTCGTGCTGAACTGGTAATATCACATCAGCCGAAAATATCTCGGGAAAAGTAGCTTCATTCGTTTTGGATTTAAAAAAAAAAGTTTCTCGGATTTTTCCTTAACTTTTGCTGTGAGGTCTTGCTACATTCGTTTCTTCTTCATGCAGTATATTTTCTAAAATGGAACAGTTATTTCACCTGAAGACTAGATAGGTGTTGACCAAGGTCCAAGGCTCTATCGCCGTCCGGTTGAAGTTCTATGAACTGGGTATACCTATAGTATGTTCATATATCGATACGTGGCGCCCGCGCCGGCCAGTTATCGCACCTTCCGAGAAAAACGATGGTGATTTATAAAACAAATATTTTTCCGTTACACACGATGTTGATTAAGAAATTGTAAACATCCGGTTTCGATCGGTTTCAAACACGTGTATTTGACAATGGAAATCAAATTTTGATAGATTGGCATTAACATTTTTGGTTCTCGTAAATTCTCCCCTTTATAAGATTTCAGTTTTATTTTTGTTTAGATAAATTTTATTGGAAGCTACTTAAATTTTCTAAATAGAATTAATTATTCGAAAAGCGGATTGCAAATTTTATGATCAAATCCGTGAAACCGAGGTAGGGCGTTAATTCAATTCCGACTTTTACGATGAAATGAAACCATTATAAAGCCCACGAGGCTTAAATGAGCTCGTAAAATAAGTACAAATATAGCAGGTAATTTAAATGGATACAATTAGCCGCCTCGGATTGTGAAATCTCGTATTTTTGCTGCCTGAAAGTGGTGTAAAATTAATAAATTAAACTTATTCATTATTATGACTGATTAGATTATGAATGTAAGTAAGTATTTTTGTTCTCATTAATTTTACTCATTGATATTGCACCAACCGAATCGTTTCAGCCTAGACTTCAGTAATAGTACAGTAGCCCGTAGAACATTTAAATCACCAAAAAGGTTACCGTTTGCCGTTGTGATATAGTTATTTATTACGAAATAATAGATACTTTAACGCAAGTTTTACAGATCGCAACCCGCCGTAACCTATATTTGTGTATCTCCAAAATTGTTATTTTTTTATTTTTCGAGGTTTACCACATAGTTTAGCTATTGTCGTGTTCTACAGCTTGGTTTGATTGCCACAGACAAAAGTAAGACTATAAAAAGTAGCCATACACAGATTTAAGACCTGATGAAAATGGTTGGACTTTATCTGGTCTTAAATCTGTGTATGATCACTTTCCATCGTCTTACTATTATCAGTGGCAATCAAACAAAGCTGTAGAACACCACAATAACTAAACCATGTGGTAAACCTTGAAAAAAAAATATTATTTTTGGAGAAATACAAATATAGGTTACGGCGGGTTGCGATCTGTAAAACTTGGGTTAAAGTATCTATAATTTCGTAATAAATAACTATATCACAACGGCAAACGGTAATCTATTTGTGATTTAAATGTTCTACGGGCTACTGTACTATAAGTGGGAATATCTGCCGTATGTTGTTATAGATGTCACAGAAATCAAGTAATCTCTTGCAGCTTAGCTGTCTATTATTCTAAGTTGGTAGTCAATAAATAATAACGAAACGAACGAATACTAGTACTAATCTGATGACCCAGTTAAACCTTATGTTAAACTTCAAATTGAGGACAATACGTAAGACCTACCATATACTCGTACACCTACCTATATTAGAAAGGCGCGAAATTCGGCGTTTGTTTCTAAAGAAAATTGAAAGTAAATCAAACAATGACCACTATTCTTTGGAAGTGGTAATTAAATTATCTTCAAGACACTTTTCATACATCTTTTATGGTAAGGCGTAAGATGATCGATTCTTTTAGAAATAAAGGTAAGTTGCAAAAGCATTTGCGTAGAAAACTTTTACAATTTATCATGTAATGTAACAGCAACGCGTCTTGTATTGTAATAAGCCTATTCTGAATTTTTAAAGTTCGAAATATAAATTACATACTTAATGAGAACTTTACTCTTTTACCCTTAAACCGAGTTTACTTTGTCTACGAAATATTTGATATTTGAAAGATTTTTACAGCAAACTTTACTAATGCAAAAAGAGTAGGTCTAGGTACCCATCTTACTTAAAAGTTTTGCAATTTATTGCGGAATTTAGCAATTCTTGAGTTTTTTAGAAATATCCACAACTGCAAACTAAAAATGCCTTATTTCTCACCAAAAATTTCAAAAGTATTTAATTTCTAATATTTTCTGACAGCATATCGAACTTATTACGAAGGTAGAGTCATAAATGGAGACTTTTAAATCTACAGATCTACTTCAGTTTTCAAGACGTTGCACTTTTTAAATGTCATGTATTATCAAAAACCATCCATCGAAACGGAACCCTTTGTACCCACATTTTCCGTCGAGGTGGCCATACATAAAAAGGCCGGTGCCATAACTCGCACCGTGTCCGTCTGTACTCGGTGCACGGTCCATTCATGTTGAGCTTCAAATAAATCTCCTTATGGGCTTTAAGGCACCCTGCCTTTAAACTATAGGCTTTCGACTACAAATTGTAATCTTTATAGAAGGTAAAACATTAAAATTTTGTTTTAACTTTAAGCATTTTCAATTTCCTGACAAAAGTTGTGGTTTTGTAGCAATAGTTTTTCTGTGACTATCGACCAATAGGCTTTCGACTTTAAATTTTAATCTTTATAGAAGATACATTTAGGTAAGAGTTTAGAGTATTACTAGAATATTGAATACCTAAGTAATTTTGAATTCATCAAGTAGAATAGTAAAGATAATACAACCGAAAATTTGTAAAATTACAACAGATTTAAAAAAAACGACGCTCTAATAAAAACGTTAAAAGATATAAGTTTGATATAAATTAACAAAAAGGCTAAAAAGGAAATTAGATAAACATTAAGATAAACAAACAGGTTAATAAGTACAGTTAAGATAACGCTAATCGGCCCAACAGTGACCGAGTGTTCTAGGTGCCTGTAATGTATTTCAAATGTAATTTAAACGACGTCCTCACGCGCTCGGAATGGATAAGATTTATCACGTGAGTTATTTCATCATTATAATAGGATATGTCGTAAAGATTTCGCCTCCTCGCTCTAGAATACCTAGGTTTGATTCATCTGTGGTAATAGGTCATCTAATTGTTTTGATGTCCCGTGACTGATAACCCTTAATTTGTTGAGAGACACAAATGATTTATCAAACCGCAATCACTGTTTTATTAACCTAGTTGCTAGAAGATTCAATTATGTACAAAGTTAATTATACTTATAGTGTTGGTTGTGAAATGATAGATTGTGATGATTGGTTTGCGTGTGTATTCTAAACTGTTTAAACATTTTTTTATTGCCTTTTGGTTGGACTACCTACTATCTAGAAAGTTAGAAGAGTGTCAATGAATTTAAGCTGTAATTTAAACTTTAAAATTGGGTAGATGAAAATTGCATTTTTTTCTGAACCAAATATGCATGAAAGCTAAGTAACATTGGTGAAACTTTTTAAAAATAATGTACAGTTTTAGATCTAACTTTAGGCTAGTGCAAACAGCGATGTTAATGCAAGTTCAAATAAGTCCCGTCTGGTGTATATGTTTGGTCACTTTACTGTGGCCAAAGTAAATATTTAGACATAAGGTGCAGTTAACTTTATACTAAAGTTGGATGCACTACAAATATGAAGCTTAAACCGCTGGAATAGGGGTGTTAGTGAGTTGGGAGTTGAAAGTTATGACGTGTTTAAAGCATTATGTTATGTGAAAACCATTAGAGGAATTTGAAATACTATAGCAGTTTGCTCTAAGCGATGCGATGGCTTAAAATTGTGTTAAAGTAATTCTTTATTTATTTAATACCTTCTGCAAATACGAGACATTATGTTCTTGTATCTTTAAAAACATGATATCGGATTAAGAACGAAACTAATAAGAGTCAGTTATGAAAAAAATGCATTTTTAGATGAATGAAAATTAACATCATGACGGGTTTTTTGTGGAACTTTTCATGATATTAAATTGAGAAAGATATATTGAAAACACTTGGCTGTACCAAACAAATACCGATTTGTAGAGTTATAAATATTTTCGACAGAACTAAGTGACAAGAAACTGCATTAGGTGCACCGTTTATAATCAATGCACCTATGTGTTTCTGAATAAAATAGGTACCTACTTAAATACTTAAATGTTCGTTATTTGGCCCATTATTGGCAAATTCCATTGCATCGTGAGGTGCAATAGATTTTAATTAGTTTTCTAGTTAAAATAGGTTGGTTTTAAATATTTTATAGTAATTTATTCAGCTTGTTTGGTATCTTGTACATGCATTTCAGATTTCACATTGATTATGTTTGGTTGGACATAAAGAAAACGATTTGTGTGGCTTTGCCTTGAAATTTTGTAACTTATTGTGGAATTTTGCAATTTGTGCGATTCCAGCCTTTACGTGCCTCTACTATCAAACCAGATTTCTGCTGATAATTTAAATCTGGAAGTTTTTTAAAAATATCCATCTGCAAACTAAGAAATAAACAATGCCTTATTTCTCACCAAAAATTTAGCGCAAGCACAGGTGCAAGAGCCCGTGACTAAGTGGATACTTGTATACTTTTTTTATGCACAACGGGGTAATGCTTGGCCTTCACCTCACCCGATGTTAAGTGACAATAAGGCCGAAGGTGGAAGTGCACTACACCCGGAATCCTCATCACTGAGGAACTGGCTATCTTACCTCTAACTGCCGGAACACAACTATTTTTAAATTGTTGGTAGTTAGCCAGGCGGACTTGAAATCAGCCCTACTACCAACCATCTAGGTCCTAGATGGTTGGTAGTAGGGCTTATTTCAAGTCCGCCTGGCTAGCTACCACCACCTTACCTAAGTCTGACGCCATAGCAACAATTTAAAAATAGTTGTGTTCTGGCAGTTAGAGGTAAGATAGCCAGTTCCTCAGTGATGAGGAACCTACCTAGATTCTAGGCACTACACCTATCCGTGATGAGAAAGTAAATGATAAATTATTTTCTGCCGTTCATCGTGAAGCCCTAGTTTCTGACGGTATTCGAACCATGGGTTGTCAGGGTCACAAAAATTTCTTATGCTAATATAAAACATGCAGCTCAAGGATATCTCTGGAACTAATTATAATTCATACACGTGACTGTAGCAGAGCGCATTGAAAACGTGAGAAAGGGTCTTAACCTTGCCCGCCGGGTTCAACAATGGAGTAAATACGGCGCAGGCGCAGGTGTAATTATTATTTAGAAGCGTGTTCTTATCTGGGTTAAGAGGTGAGCGTTATTACCGATTTGCCAGGGGCCGATGGACTTTGAGGAATGGTTTTTTAAATTTTCATCAAGAGGTGAAGGAAGGTGGAAGGTGGAATTAAGGCTAGAACATAAAATATACATACTTGAATTTAACGCTAGACTATGAAATCAGCAATTTGAAGTAAGTTAATTTGTTAATTTATTACGATCAATACTTATTGTATTCATCTCTCAAGCTTAGGCGCTCACTAGACATGAAATAATACTAGGGCCGTTTTATTGAAAGTACTTTGGTAATTAGTTGGTATTTGGTTTGATTTTGATTTTTCCGATGATTCGGCAACTTGGCTTATATTATTCTATCAATAAAGATCTTTTCTACTTGCGAAACACTATTGAGTAATTTAACACAAGTCAATAGAGCATTAATAATAAAAAAAAATATTAACGGTTAAACTATTATTACATTATTATTACGTTGATAATAAAACACCCCTTATTGTAAGTAGACACTCGCGTGGGATTTTTTTTATTTACTTAATAAAATAGTTAAGTATTGCAAATGTTGTAATGCTAAACTTTTTGCCTTCAACTAGATTCCTGCAGTGCAATCGACGAGTTTGTGTGGCAGCATCAGAAACTTAATGACTGCTATTAAATCTTAAAGACTATCGTAATTAATTCAATTAACTCACCGTATTCTATAGAAAACGATTTGAGCGAAAAGGTCAACTTATACCATTCAATAGTTTGAGTTATTCCGTCTTCATCCCATGACGTCTCATCCCACTCGTTATCTTTTATTTATTCATCCCAAATCGTGTTCTTGACTAATCTCACGAATATATTTTTAATCAAATTTGATTGAATCTCTGTTTGATTAATTTTTTCATGATTTCATATAGTTATTAGCCTAAATAAGAACACTAACAAGTATTTATTACAAGAAAGCCTCTCTCGGGAAATAAAATTCACCTTTAAAATTAATAAAAGTTTAACCAACCACCAGTCACGTACAGGTTTTTTCCTACTATCTCGTTAGTTTAACTATTATATTGTAGGTTTGCAAAAACCAATGCTTTGGCAATACTTAAAGAGTTTCCATAATAGGAGAATTCAGAAGAGTCTATACTCTTTTTAATTATAATTTTCTTATAATAAAACAAAATATCTTTTACTATTCAAGCAGTTTTTAGTTAGTTTTAAAAATCAGTACCTATTGGGAGGGTGCGAAGGTATAATAATCGATCGCAGCGCTCATGGTGGCAAAAAGTAAAAATAATGAAGGCTCTGTAATCTGTTTTAAAACGATATTTAATTGATTACTAGCGATTCGGGACCAATTATATATGTTTATTATCACTTAATAAAATTATTAAAGTAGCTTTATCCTCTTGTTTTACAAAATCTACAACTAAAAAAGAAGTAAACAAACCCTGATATAACCAAAATAAAACACTCTTTTTGAATAGATCTTACTTGCCATATTTAATTTAAATGACCAAAAATGATTTCACAACACTTTGTCCACCCAAATCACAGTAATTTTGAAATTTACATTAATAACACAAAATGTATAGTATTTTTTAATATTTTGTCACAATGCCGCCATTACATATCAAAACGTCAAAACGGTCAGGTCAGAGCCAACAAAGTTGCAACACGCTAGGTGGCGCTAAAAGCGTGCACGGAGCCAATAATCCCTATGAAGTACTGACAACCTGTTCATGATATTTGATTATTCATTCATAATGTATTTACATTTTTTTTATTATAAATTAAATTATTGTTTTTTAAAACTATTATTATTGACTAAGGAATTAAAAAAATATTATTTGATAGTTAAAATAAATTTATTTATTTTTTCAAAAATTATATTGTTAAATTTAATTTAATTAGGTATCATGCATGCAATAGTAATAAAAAAATGCATGATAGGTTTTATTATACATTGAAGTGAGGTTTTAAATTCATTAAGTACTATTTACAAATGATTTTCGATAGATCAATGTTATTTTTTTAAATTAATATATTGAATTGTGTAATTATGTATCATGCATGCAATATTTTATTTAAATTTAAACTATGAATTCAAATTACTTAAGTATTATAAAAAATAAGTTACGAATATTGTAATGTAAACTGTTTATGCAAGAAATAAATGCCTTTTTTATTTTATATTTATAAGTTCAAAATATAATGATATCACCTTTAATACTTCCGCGCGTACAGTTCCTTAGAAATAAAACACTTTCACGGATTTTATAACGCGTATATCGGTATTAGTTCAGATGTTGTTTTAGAATTATTTGGAATTGGTTTTTTGGGTTTCCCGGCGTTTCGACACCCTTTTCAGGGGCCGTGGTCATGGGAGAACTAAAGCAAAAAGGTTGCTCATATTTTTATGAAATTACCCGCTCGGAAGTTTATATCGGAAATTTTTATTTCTAATTATGATGTGTTTTATTAAAAATAGTGCAATTATTTTCTCGCTGTATGTACTTTTGGCCTGTATTTATAAACCACGCTCAACGTTGACAGCTATCTTGAGATCTATCTTGAGATCAAACCTGATATGCTGTTCCTATGAGAAGAGCAACTCAGGTACGATCTCAAGATAGCTCTCAACGTTGACAGTGGTTTATAAATACGGGCCTTAGAAACGAAAAGCATTGGTCCATTGGCCCAAGAATCCGCACATAGATCGCTTCGTGACGTTTCAATCATAGGTCGTTGAACGTTCGCGCTATCGATAGATAAATAGCAACATTAATACAAGGTGGTTAAGTTCAAAATTGTCCTCTAGATGTCCGGTTTGGCAACGAGTTACTGCCAAGGTTGGCAGAAATCAATTTTAAAATATATCTCGTCTCAGATCAAAATTAAGTGTCAACAAAAAATTTTTCCTTTTACGATAGGTACCTATTATAATTTAGGACAGTGATTTAACTGTGACGCAAATTGAGATCATTATTTTGCGTAGAAGACAAATTGTTCAGTGAGCAATAAAAAAAATCTTTGAATTTCCATTAAGTGCTTCTGATATTTGTTATAAGGTCGTGGGAAATTTCCATGCAATGTAAGTATGTACCTAACCAAACGTTTCAAAAGAAATGGTTTGTGTTAAGCTTTTTTGCCGTCAGTAAAAAATGTTTCAGATTGCTCACTCAATCAAAGTTGTTGTACAGATTAAAGTGCTCACTCAATTGTTATACAATTATCAATTTACAAGTTTTCTTCAAATCCTACAATTTTTTTAATGCAACCGGGTCTTGCAAGATACTCGAACCACATTCAAAAATTCAACTGAGTGTGAAAATGTGAAAATTAATTACCTACGTATTTAGTTTATCCTGATAAAAGGTATTTATTTGGAAAAGACGATACTTTTAGTATAACGATAGCCAGCAATATCTTCAAGAATTTATTACAAAAACTACAATAGTAGTTCTTATTTCGCATGGCTTCAAATCAGACAATGGAGGGATATAGAACTCCTTTGATAAGGCGAGGTTGCATCAGCGGAATCGCAGATTTAGGTTCCAATTTAACTTTGAGTGATACCCTTTGTTCTATTTTGAGTTGAAACGAATTGCATTCGCATAGAAATTAATGGCCCAGTGTCTTTACGATTGCAGAAAAGAAGAAGATAACGTTTATGACATAGGTGAGGTTATATTTAGTTGTTTAGTTCGTGGTTGTATAGGGACCGAACGATTGCGTTTCAATAACTATTGTCTGCATTTTTGCATTTCTGCATTTTTGCTCTTTTGTACTAAAATAGTTACGTTAGCCTAATGAAAGATAATAATAATAAAGAAAAAGTTTTGAGAAAGTAGAAAAAGAAATTTAATATTTTAGAGTGTTTTTTGCTTCCGTATGCCATCGCTAACCGCTTTATGGCATTTTACTTTAATGCTATAAAAAGTGTTAACTTAACGTTCTCTTTAAATTAGTTACTTGCCTTTAAATTATTTTTAGTTTCTGACAAAACTTAGTTTTACTGAAGAATGCAGTTACTCAGGTTGCAGTTAAACGTTTCGTAATTTTTAACTGTTTATTTATGACTCGGCGGTTCAAAAGCTAAGAGTGGGCGATCGTCAAATAGGAAATGTGCTCACTTAATTAACAGCTGATGCCCACACGGTGTTGGTTGACCAATGGTGGACCACACAATGTGATTAGGAGGAACTAGTAGCTTTTAAATTATAATGCTGAGAGAGAAGTAGGTGGTAAATTAAGAATGATTTAAATATATCTAAAGTCTGTTTGTACTGCACCTTTTTTACCGATACCAAAATTGTGACAAATCAAGTACCTATCCATAAACAACGGAAACGATTACGTACAATATGAAATCAAATGGGAAAATTGTTTAAAAGTGCTCAATTTTTTTGTCTGATAATTTGAATATGTTAATATTAAAGCAATTCGTAGGCTATTTTTGAAGTGTTATCGTTATCACAGAATACATAAGTGTTATTATAACATACCTCAATACTCGTCAAAATATACGAATCTTGTACGGATGCTTAAAAAAATAAAGACCAGATTAGAGGCAAGTAATCACAGATAATAATAATTGGTTTCCCAAGGACTTTTAATTGATCAACTCCGATACGAATTAGAAACAGATCAAGGGCATTTGATAACAATTTAAATGATCTGACGCCTACACGTGTCGTTTAAAATAGATATGAGTTTTACAAAAAAAAAATTGATAAAATATTTTTAAAGTCTATCAGTGACAAGACAAAAACATGTTTTTTTGGTTTTAATGGACTTGTTTAAACACCTACTTATATTAACTTACTTACTTAGTACCTAATCATTTTGTATCATGAACACATTAATTGCATCTTTAGCCTATTTGATATTTTTTACGAATGTTATGTATGATTATCTTTAATGAATACTATGACATGGATGAAAGCATTCGTAGAAACTTGTAAGATGATTGCTGGTACCTATGCGTGAAGCTTAAGTTACAACTTTCACAATACTATGGATGATCAATCAGCACTTGATATTTTGTTCTCGCTATCACTTTTGATACACTTTCCTATAAATTTATCAAATAGTAAGTACTTCCATCATAACAGTCTATTTTAGTCCCACTGCTGGACATAGTACTAACTGTAGGAATATGTTGCCATCCCTAATGAGCGCGACGTGTAAATCGCAAAATGCCTTAGTAACAAAATTACTAAAGCAGATAATGCCTGGATCATATAATGCCTAAGTAGCACAATTCCTCAAACAATGCCTGGTTCGTATAATGTCTAGAACGCATAATCTTCACGCTTAGTAGGCGTGTTGGAGATCATACCTAATTATGGACCATTTCTTTGGAAAATGCTACTCTTACCCATTTCGTAGTCCAAGGAGGTAGATATACCTATACTGCCTTTTAGTCTAAACTCGCCTTTTACGATAACCTTATGAGTACGAAGAATTGGTGCTGTTCTATGTCATCGCATCAAGGCTCTTGTCATCACCCATTTTGAATGTCCCCACTGCTGGGACACATCACATGCCTTCCTTATTAGTGGATAAAGAGAGCGGGCCAACCCACTACACAGGCCTAGGGTGATGAGTATTCCATAAAGTTTCTACGTGACCACAGAATACATAATTGACCCAACTTACAAATAAATGCAAAACGCATTTATTCCAGGGTTGTAGATGATTAATGGCAATTTACTTGATGGTTGGTTACCTACGGCTAATTTAGTAATTAGGGGGCACAAAATTACAATTCTTTTTTCGTTTTTGAGGTAAAGTCAGAGTCGTTAAGTGTAATGACTGTATGGCCTTAAGAAATGAGATGTAAGCTTTAAATAACGACGATAAATGTACAATGGATTCCATCATCAACTATGCTGATTATATTTTCTAATTTTATTCAATCGTTATGCTCGTGAACGAGTGCTGCCAGTGGGAATGGGTCTGCTTCTGACTACCTATCTTAACGCATCTTGAATTGTAAAGTTTTTTTTTTCTTGTAACAGCCTATACTGAATAATAACTTCAAACTTGGAATTTAGTTTGAACCCTGTAAATTGATTAAGAAATTTGAAATTCATTAAGTAATGATCTAATTATAATTTTATTTATTTGTTAATATTTGTTAATATAAAGTCTGGAAACGATATACATATTTGTAAATATCGTTCCATTTGATAAAGCTGATAGGTTTTTACCCGACTGCAAGAGGGTTATGTTTTTCGCGCGTATCTTGTATGTAAGTTTGTATGTAATATTCTTTATTACCTCATATCTTTCAAACGGCTGAACAGATTTCCATGATTAACCTATCGTTAGATTTGTCTCGTCAGCCCAAGTGTTCTTAAGAAGGTGGCGTTACAAAAAAACCAACATGGCGGCTGTACGGTGCTTATTATACGTAGTGGAAAAAACCATTTTTTTAGAATACTGCAATATGGGTGTCAAATTAAAGGGCTTATTATAAGGATTTCAAAAAGGTATATCATATAAATAATAACTAAAAATAAATAAAAAAAAAAAAAAAAAAAAAAAATTAAAAACACGCCTGCCTAAAAAGACAAGTCAACTGAAAAGATGGAAACAAGTTTAAATATTAAAGGCAACATTATAACATGCAGTCGGAGGCATATAACTCAAATCATTCATAATGTCACTTTCTTTATGCATGCCTCCGACTGCATGTTATAATGTTGCCTTTAATTTGCGCCCATTTTTCTTGTCAGCTAAAAGACGTCATAATGGGTGGTAGGGTAAAAAAAAAATTGACGATTTAAAAATGTTCATTATGTGGGCTTATTTGAATAAAGAATTTTTCATTTTCATTTTTCATTTTCAATAAAAAGTAAAATGAGTATTAAATACTGTCGACATCAGCCATTTTCAATGTCCCCATTAACGTGCCTTCCGAAGCAAGGAAGAACTCAACATAATAAATTTTTGGTCACCCATCCCATAACCGACCCTTGCGAAAATTGCTTAAACTCTGCAATCGCAGAGCCAGGCGCTAAAACATTGCGCCACCGAGCTCCTCTAAAATCTTAATACTGTTATAACAATTAATTTACTATGAACTGCGATTTGATATCATATAACTCTTTTAGTGTGTTCGTATTTCAATTGATTAATTTCAAACGATGTCATTTTCCAATAGGATTCTCATTTTAATTACATTTGCAGTAGGTACGATAGTTAATTTTGTAATTAATCTGTTATTGTCATTTATCGTTGTCAGTGTACCTATGTACAGTCAGCGGCATATTTATTACAAAGACAGCCAAAGTGACCAGATAATAATATGAGATGATAATATTAGGGATGAAAAATATTGTAATATGCAAAGTGTTGCAATTTTTTGAAATCTTAGTAGATTGGTCTAGTAACTTGTTTTTATTTGAATTAAAGTCCTATTATTTAATTCTGAGATTTACACGCGAACTACACTTCCATGTCCATATTATTCTAGAATAGAAATGTACGGAACAGTTGAGTTTTTATTAAAGATTTTATAGTTATTAAAAAAATTAAAGAAACAGCTTATTTTTAAAATATTTACGCTTACCTCCTAAAGTATTTGTAGTAAAAAATTAAGGCTGTTTGCCGCTGACTGTACTTGTGGAAGTATGAATATTAACACATAATTATGCGTACAGCTATCAGATTTGAATATGATATCAGTTTTAGATAAAACGCTCACTAAACTCGTACTACAAGCCGGAACACTTCACTAGAACAAGATTATCGCAAACAAAAAGGTTTTTACATACAAAATCAATTTAAAAACTATTAAGATAATATCTGCTGTTTGGTCTAATCTTTTTTTTTATTGTCAGTGATAAGGAGTGGTTAGGTATAACACTTAAAATGTTCTTTGAATACTTAAGGTCTCACAATTTGTTGCCAACCAACCAAGTTTGCAGTCGCAGACTATTTATGGAAACACTTAAACATAATCTTAAATTCGTCTTTCAACAAACACTTGTAAAGCTTTAGACATTACTTAAACATTGATATTGGAGCTTCGATCGTCTCATCTATAGATGATTTAAGTATTAAAGAT
Organism: Agriphila geniculea; assembly: GCA_943789525.1. Lineage (NCBI taxonomy): Eukaryota > Metazoa > Arthropoda > Insecta > Lepidoptera > Crambidae > Agriphila > Agriphila geniculea. The sequence continues at coordinate 22,733,338 of OX038878.1, forward strand.
TTACTGGATTTTAATTGATACCAAATTAAAAACGAAATTCTAGAAATTGCTAACTTATTTTTTATGAGATATTTGTACACAAATTCATCTAAAATATTTATTATTATCACAGATTAATATAAAACTTATTATACAAGGTAAAATCAAAGTCATTAGCAATCTTTTAAACTAATAATTTAACCACAATATTTATAAAAATAAACGTTAAGTACTTACCTAATTCCATGTTTTTTAACATCAATCAGTAATCTTACTTATGACTTATGTTTATTTCATCATAATTTTGATTCGATTTAAAAAATGTTATATCGCGGTTAGATTCTTTAAAAAAAACTTAGTTTACAAGATTTTACCCCTCACTACGATTTCACTCCGTAGAAGACTAAAGGCTGGTTTACATTATCTTAGTCTTTAGTAGAGTGCTTTAGGAGAGTGCTTTAGTGGAAACATGTAAACGGTCGTCTTATGACTAAAGAGAGTAACGTTCTAGTAGCCTTTCTACTCGCTTTCCAGTAGCACCCCCTGCGCGCCCGCTCACCCCCTGCGCGATATTTTACTCGCACTCGCACTGGAAGCATATAAATCGACATTTTAGTAGCGTCTTAGAGTGCATTTGCCGGTGAACGCGTGACGTGTAATTGAATTAAATAAATAGGTATTAGGTATGGCGAAAATGACACTCTACTGGAAGCGTGTAAACGGTCACTGGAAAGGCACCAAAACTACTAAAGCACTCGCATTAGAATCTACTCGCACGCTACTAAGCACTCTACTAAATACTAAGATAATGTAAACCAGCCTTAAGCTTTTGCTCGCAACAACTTCATTGGCGTTGAATTTTCGTTTATCAAAGGTTTATCATTCTCCAAGATCAATTTAATATTAGTAAGGATTTATGTAAATATATCTTTAATTCGCATATGAGGTTTAATAAAAGGGAAACCGCATTATATTGCGAAATTAATAACTAATTATACAAATAAGATGTCATGAACTTTCGGCATACATCTCAACGGTGTCAGGGTTATATCTCGTAGTATCACAGGTTGCATCTGACTTATGTCATTAAGAACCAGTTGGTTTATGTTAAACCGTCGATGTTATCGGGAGGCCTGCGCGTACGCAGCGCGGAACTATTTGATGTTTTGCTGATATACGCTACCAATGCGATGCAGTCCAGTCTACACATCATAGCGTAATCAATAATACATTATTCGCTATTAAAGTATTTATTGTAATATACTGCTGAGATATGAGGGATAAAAAATGAGTGAAAAACATTATCATTGTTCTGAAGATGTAACTAAACTACTTGCGCAATGCTAAATTCCCACAATTGTAAAACAAATTTGTTAGATGTGTATTTAAAAAGTATGATTGACGGGATATTATTGAAATAACATTATAGTCATGTCATGATGAGTGAAATTTTTGCGCAAAGGATCCGGTCAAAAATGATTTTAAAGTCATACTAACAAAAATATTTTCTTTTTGAAAACAAAAATCACTACTAAAATTGATTAGAGATAAGCATTAAGCATGTATGATTTGGGCAAAAATCCATACAATACAAACCAAACAGAATTCCATTACTATTATGGCAACCTATCATTACAAAATTTCAGAAATTCAGCAATGTAGCTACTAATGACCTTAAAGAATCTCTCTTATCTTTTTGTAACCATCTACTTTTTTCTGTCCATGAGATGCAAGCAATATTCTGCTATTTCTTGTGTACGAAAACCGCATAATTACCATCATCTGAAGATGCACAATATCCTATTTTGTCATGCCCTTCAGCGTCTTAATAGGTTTTTTCTCCTCTACGTATAGGTACCACCTATTGCTCGAGCATATCATACCGGTTCCCACAACCTTGTCCCAACATGTTTTTGTCGGCATCAAAAAGCGGATTTGTTCAACAAAAAATCGAATGCTGTACCGACCATACTATACTATTATTGAGAGCAGTGGACGTAGTTCTATGGGCTATCTGGATAATTTCATTTTGATTGTGGTGTATTAGGGTCAAAAAATACCTTAATCTTTGTAAGGGCTTATGGCTTGCTTGACATTTATAGAAATACTGTTAAATTTTTACTGGGTAAGTACAGTGTTATGAATGTATTTATTTATTCCTTTGTCGTTTATTTGTTTATGTATGTGAGTTTTGTGTGAGTAAAAATTGGTACTAGAAACATTCCAATAAAATGAAATAAAATAAAAATTAGAATAAAATTACAATTTCGATAGTTATACGCAGAAAAGAAAGTTAATAACAATAAATAAAACGTAACACCTATTTAAATCAGAGCTCTATATAGGATAAAATTAGACTAGAAACAAAATAAAATCACAATCAAAACAAAACAACAATAAATTCATGAAGACAATTATAACAATACCTTATCTGAAAATTGATGAGTTTTATCTGCAAAAGTGGAAAAGGTACCACGTGTAGATAGCATGTGGTACCTGCTTTAAAAACTTATGAGTCACTATCAACTTTGAAGCCGTAAGATCTTTCTTCATAACGCAACATCAAAAAAACATCTTACCATTGAATGACATGGAACTCTTCACACTACAGTCAACGCCAAGATTTGAATAGCCTTGTACAAGAACCACTAATCGTATGTACTTACAGTCGTCACTCGTGGTCGAGTTATTCGGTACTTTATCACCACAAACTCTGTTTTGCACGTCAAACCTCGATCACGTGTGCGTGCGCGAGAGCAGTCACAATTGTGTCGGTAGGTTGACCACAATCGCCATTTTTGAAGTGTATTATTTGTAAAGCTGGCATTCCACTCACTCTTTATTTTTTCCAAGATTTGATAAAATTATTTTACGAATATTAAGTACTAGTACTATTTCATTTGATGATATACCTAACTTAATTTCTTAGATCAAATGTAACTTGGATGAAGAAATAATACAACCTAATATATTTTTATTAAGATCTACTTATTTAGTGTCTGTATAGGTACCAATTTATTTATATTAAGCAAAGTGGCATTATAGGTAGTAGTGGTATAAGTAATATCGGATATTAGATTAGAAATATTTATGTCTCGTCTCATATAGGTACTATAAAGTTCCTTACTATACATTGTAACCAGTCTGAGTGCGATGTGTTTGCGGATGAGTGGAAGTTAATTTCAAGAATTTGTTTATTGTTTTGTGAGAAGTCTACTCGTTGCCTAAAAGTCAATGTAAGTCCTTAATAAAAGATTGGCTGCAAAAATTGACCTACACAGTAACAGAAGACTTACTCTGAATGTTAAAGGGCTTCCTGCCTGAATTAAATTTTTATTTATTTATTTATTTATTTTTTTGTATTAAAATGTAACTATTTACAAACGATTCTTTTGATTGATTAAAAAAAAAAGTCACACACACACACCTCACATTGACATACACACACACACATACACACATACACACACATACACACACAACCAAACACCTTCTAGTTTTCCAGCTCACAATATCTATGTTAGATAGATAAAAGATATTATGTTATATGATTGTATTCGTGGGGTGGGGACCTGGTGATCTGTAATACAGGTTATTCCCATTTCAGACACCAGCTCCTCACATACAAATTTGCTCAAATGTCTTTAAATTGTACCAAATTGTTGTTTTGTGAGGAGAAATAAATTTTATTTTATTTTTATTTTATTTATTTAAGTTAGAACCAAAATCCAACTGTGTGTGATCTTATTTTCTATTTTATTTTTATTTTATTGTTATTTCTGCATCACCTTTTCTTTTGTTGTGTGTAATTTACTAATTACTGTAAGTGGTACTATCTACCGTTGTAATTAGAACAAATAAATTAAATTATTCAGTCGTGTAGTGATGAGACAGTGGAATGGAAGGTTTTACTAAGTATTACTACGCTCTATGAAGCGCGGTGTTTGAAAGTTATAAATAAGTACCTTTTAATTTATATCCGGCATTAAAGTTTTGATAATAAAATTTTATTATCAAAATATATTACACTTACTACCATAGACATAGAAAAATTTTCGCTGCGCTCAAGAAGACCAACAAAGCGTGGAAAAGAGAAGTCAACATCATACGGACACAGTCTATGTAAAAAAGAGACAAAGGATCAAGTGACATGTGCCAACATTTTATACAGTAAGAGCCCCTAGCGTCCCGCCAAGTAAATGAGCAATCACAGTTTGTTTAAAATATTTGTTAATCTTAATTAGAATTTAAAATAAAGGTATCGAGGAGCCATGGTGTCTAGTGCTCTAAGTAATTGTGATTTAACAAAAAGAAATAATCCAAGTAATCACACTTTTCACAGGTAAATAAGATATTGCCACACATTTCTCTCAAACCAAATTTCGCTACATTTATTTGTTTATCGACGAAGAAAACAGTATGGAACATAATTTATTAATTTCCTTTGCCATATATAGTCATATTTTATAAATCTAAGTCATATTTTACGTATCTCATATAAAATGTATGCATTCGTTTTCGGATCACCTGTTTATTGACATTGTTGTTCTTTGACATTCTATTTCTATGCTTACTACTTTAAAGTGTCATAAAGTAGCAAAAATAATGATGTCACTAAAGTAGATAAACAAATCTATAAAACTATCAACCTACCTATAAACTTATAATGTAATATTCTGAGTAGATAATGTTTCATTGTTTATAGTTGTTACATGGTGGACTAATGGAAATATTTTTTTTTATTATATTCTGTGGTTAATAGAAGATGAAGGTTTGGGTTAAATCCTAACATTATAATTCATATTACTTTTTTATAAAGCTTATCCTCGAAGACAAAATTTCGGGGAACGGGGAAAGATAGAACCGGATAGTCGGTCCGAGACGTAAATGACTGGATGGCATCAAACAATAGACTGGACTTAGCTATCATCAGTTAAAAGATGCTACAGGGTACCGCAAAAACGATTGTAACTGACCACCAAACTTCAAACGAAGATGACACAAAATGAAATAAACTACCGTTTCATATTAAAACATTCAATTGTACTATTGAAACGTCGTTATTGTATTATTGTGCCGAGTCAGTCATAAAAGTGACGATCATTATTGCAAATTAAATAATTCCATAAATGTCCGAATTAAAAGAAGATGGATAGCCACCGTCCCTATCTTACACACAACTCACTTACCGGGCGAGTATAGCTGGCCCATTTGTGGGTCACCATACTTTCTAGTTGCTGGCTTGTTATTCGATAGCCATCGAGCTGCGCCGGCGCAGATGTGACCGAAAGACAGTGGCTAACGAACTTCGCGATACTTTATATCTTATTCGGAATCTTTTGTGATTCGATTTGGGTGGCCGTATTGTAATCCAATTTGGCGGATCGGTTTAGATTTTGGAGTATTTTATTGAATGCAATATCAGTGAATGTTCATATTATTTAAGTTTAAGATGAAAGTAACTTACTTGAAATCAAAAGCAACCCGAGAAAACAATATGCTGAACTTTTTTTAGTAGATAGAGAGAAAAGGATTCTCACACCTAATTAACAATGACACGTAACTTCTAAGTAATAAGGAAAACTTGGAGCTTAAATTAATTTTGCTACTGACTTTGATTAATGTCAATGGAACGTTATCGTCATTTTGAATAAGACGAGAGGAGCCTATCATCGATAAAACTAAAATCCTTTTGTTCCTATAAGTCCAAAAAACTTTACACCTTCGGAATTCAAACTAACTAAAGGCTAGATTGTACACGAATTTAGAATTTGTCATACAGAACATGACAAAGAATATACAAATGAAAACGTAGACAAAGCTAGTATAACCATTATATTTAAAACGATGACTTACAATACGGCGAATGTTTATGAAATCTTGTTAAGTCACGTAATTGTTAAGTCATTAGCGCTAATCATTTAAGATTTTACATAAAAACAGGTGGATGCTACATCATTGTTAAAAACAGATAAGCAAAGTTGGCATCCAGTTTTTTCTTGAAATTAATTTTTAAACATTATGTTTTTTAAGCACTTACAATGATTGTGATTATTAAGATGACAAGATGATAATCATCGATCAGCAACATTATATGGCAAATTGACGATAAAATATTTTCGATTGTTGTTTAGAAAATTCCTACATCTTATTTGCAACATTGAAGCAATACATGGGTAAATGAAAACCTTAAAAACAATAAGTGTCAGTAAATACACCAAATATATACCATAGTATGTCCTCTGTACACTTAGTTGCCAATAAACATTTGATTTGATTTAGTCTACCGACAGACAGGAAGACTTGGTAACTATTTAGTAATATGTGCAGAAAGTATGGAATCAGACTTTTACAAAAAAAGATCAGATTCAATAGGTAGAAACAGTATTTTTTTAGTTTTTGGGGCATTAACATGGGTGGATTTTATAGGCGACTTTAGTCGGCTTTTTTTATCGACAATCGCTTGTATAATCGAATCGCCACCTAGTCGCCTGGAAAATCAACCCGTGTAAATGCCCGATTATGCGTCTCGAGGATCACAGTTATAACGGCAGACAGTAGGAACCTATAAAACCTACCTACCTTTTTACCTACACTCCTATAACATTATACAATACACTCAGAATTAATCCTTCACATCACAACCTTGTTGAAAAGATTTTCTTATTTGATCTGGAAATGTAAGTGCCTAATAGAAAAACAATTCGTATTCTTCTTTCATTCAATATTCTGTTTCACTCGATATTCAGTTCGTTCGTCAGGTAACTCAATCATTTGGGAGCTGTCCATTTGGTGGGTAACCCGATCCTAGCTAATACGAAGCTAATGAACGGTGCCCGGTGCCGTTCGCTTCGGTTAAGCTAGGTCTACATTAGCGGGCTAAAGCTAACATTCGTGTTAATGCAAAGAGTGTGGCCGGGTAGATCGTTGCAACGCGTAGTATTCGGGCGAAGATGATGTATGAGGCACTGTCGGTAAACTGGCGCGCATAAAAGGGACTTGTCGCGACAATATTCGCTTGGGTGGCTACACCTACGTCACTTCAGTGTGGTACTACTTCTTCCATTTTGAATTATCGGTCGCACAACAACAAAATCCGGCTCGATGAATCTTCGGCTGCCTAAGTGTAACCGCTGTTGGAATAGCCAACATGAAACATTTTTGTTGAACTTTATTTTTAAAGCCAGTTTTTTGTATGACAAACTGTTTTTCTGTTCTTCTGTTTTTTTCCGTTGTAACTGGATACAATACATAATTTTCAGCTTCATAAAAGTCCTTCTTATTTACCTACGACTACGGCCTATCAATTCATTACAACCTACAGTCTGCGTTCTCAACAACCGCACACGGGCCACTAACCACAGCCACAAACGCCGCCTTTCATATAATCATGTAGCGTGTGGCGTGTGGCAACTGTTCATATAAAATGTATGAAAACTACAGAGAAGAGGTCAATGGCGGCGTTTTGTGGTTGTGGTTAGTGGCCGGTGTGCAGAGACACTAAAGTAGGCAAGAACATCGCGTATGCCTGTACACGATGTTTGTAGCGCGCCAACGCGACACGAATCTTCGCCCGCTAATGTAGCCCCAGCATTACAGCTCTGTCAACCGAAATTGTGTGAGCCCGGCTTAACGGCCGTGGACAAGAGAATGTGATACTTTTGCTGTACTGTTACTAGTGAAATTACTGTTGGCCCTTGTACATGTGGTGACTTTAGTAATAAAAAATACCTTGATGAAAAATCCCAGCTGTTACTGCTTCTAGAGTTTTTAGAATAAGTATTGTTTGTGTTTATTTGTGCAAATCCTTAGGTTCTGTATGCTCTAAGTGCAAATCCAATCACTGATTTATCACCCTTTTTCGCTCTAGGCACTACCGTTTGACACTACCTCTCATGTATACATTGAAACATAGAACCACAGATAGCATAAAATGAATATCTACATAAACAAAGTTTACAATACTAAAGCAGTTACTTGCAGTTAAACTGATCGTTGTTTAGACAACTCGTCAGTCGGAAACGAGCCGTTTGCAGCAATGAGCCGTCGGAAGCGGCGCAATTGATACGCGCGGTACAGGCGGCGGCGCGTCACACGTCCGCGCTGTTTCTAGGGCTGCCAGATTTGCTAGCGCGAATTACGGGAACCAGAGGTCCCGATGATCGTGCCACTTCGTGACAATTTTAACTCATGCTCATGCTTGGCTTAAAGCAAGTAAAACAATCAACAAACGTCTTCCGACTAGAGCAGCGAAACGAATAAATCATCTTGTTAGTTTGCACTTGCACCATAATGTGATTTGACCTCTTGACTTGATAAAAAAACATGTTTGTGAATAGCAGGTTCTACTGTTTAAGATTCCGCGACATTTTTGAAAATCCAGACTTGGGTTAAACACTGATTGTCTAGGACCATCCTTCGAAGCACTCATGGCGGAACTTGACAGACTGATCGTATTCGATCACGTTTGTAAAGCAACACTCGATCCGGCCAGGTGTCGGATGGGTGACCGTTAATTGGCATTACAACTGTGAGCTTCCGTGCTTCGGAGGGCACGTTAAACCGTCGGTCCCGGCTGTTGTCATCTGATAACAGTCGTCAAGTCAAGTTAGAGGCCTTACAGGCGGCTTGATAAACTCTAGCACCAGAGGTGGCCACTATTCCTCATTCGATAAGAAGAAGACCATCCTGACGGGTCTCGGTCGCCAGGCAACGTGGCAACCCTAGCTGTACCTGGCGGATGCCCGCGGCTCCGGCCGTGGGACCGCGCTGATGAGTGTGTCACTCACTTGTGTGACGATTAAATTAGTTGGCTATTCCACTTTTAGTTATATTTACTTAGATAACGTATGCGTTTGAATTTGTTAAAAATTTATACATTGAAATAAAACGGGAATTAATTAATTGGGTGGCTGGAAATAATTGAAGGCGACTGTTAATGGGATACTTAATTACTAAACCTGGCAGCGGTTTATTTTTTGGGCTACTAAAACTAAACAGGCGACAAACTGTGGATTACCTTATTTCAGTACGCTATATTCAGTATTTTTGATACCTAACTATATGATAATATTTATACAGATGACAATACAAATGAAGAAACAAGAAACAAAACATTGTATTTATTGCTTAATTATTGCTAGTTCAAGATACTTATCCATTGTTGCAATATAGTCATTGCAAACTAATCATAAAAGAATCAGCTGAATTTTCTCAAATCTACGCGTTTGAATCTCCAAAAACGTAAATCCTAATTACATACCTATATAAAATCAAAGCTCCTATTTATTTGAAAAGGTCACTACCAAAACTGATTCTCGTAACATTAAAAATAGAGTGCCAACTACGGACCAGTGAAGGGGTGCCAAGTTGAGGTAGGTTTCATATCAATAATCGTACGTAAGATCATACATCCATCAGTGGCAACCAGGTTATGAAAGCTCACTGACGGCATAAGAATAACTGACGGTTAGCAATCCTTGACCAGGAGTCAGGGGTCAGTTTGGAATGGTATGAATTGGGCAACATGTTGGGATGTTGGTGAATTGGGTATTGTTATAATATCGGCTTCACATGTTGGTTTAAACCTTGGCTAATGTATCGTTCGTTGATGCTTTTGAAATAACCTCTTTGAAGCATTGTGTACAAAACCGGCAACGTACGATGAATTTGCCAATATTGTGGCCAACGTATGGAGTCGGCAAACGTACCTGCATAAAAGACGAAGTAATAGAAAGTTGATAATTTTTACGGTGTCCACTGCATACGAGTATACACCGTATAATATCATATTTAACACTTTTTTTTAAAATAGTGGAAGTAAAAATTGGAAAAGATTTAAATATATCTATCGAGTCAGGTTTAAGACAACCTTTAGATATAGATATTTGATGCATCTGTTTAGATAAAACACTTTTTAACGGATACTAACGCGTTTAAAAAGTGAATGCGTCTGTTTGAGTAAGATGCTGAGCTTTTTGGTTAAGTTTTTATTAATAAGGTTTATTAAAGTTTAAAGAATCATATTCTATCACTAAGCCTGCACCTTACCAACTTTAGCTACTTAGCAAAATATTTATTTATACTCGTACTTTTCTGGTAATAAAGAGCTCATTTCAGAGAACTCCTGAAGAAAATGCCAACTGACACCAGGTTGTAAATTATTCTCGGGGAACGATAAAGTTATCACGAAATATTTGAATAATCGAGGATCGGCGGCGAATTAGAATTGTAAATGATAACGATTCGATATCTTATCGTCGAGTAGCGCGTTACTCGTCGAGTAACACTTGTATAGCCTATACGTATCTATATCAACAAGAAAATACACACATCAACTTTGTCTAGGGATACAGGTGCTATTTTCATACAAACGAGGTAACTTTGAAGCCTTGGTTTCCTGCCAGGGATGTACTGTGCTGTGATCTGATGACGGCTATCCAGGGAGTGAATGGAGGAGATTCACATCGCTATACACACCCAACTGATCTGACCAGCATTCTAAAAACGTAATGGACATGTTTAAAAAAACCGCGAAAATAGCATGAAAATGTATGGAAATCCTCAAACTGAGAACTCTGACCCATTAATCTTTTAGAATGCTGATCAGATCAGTTGGGTGTGTATAGCGATCTGAATCTACTCCATTCACTCCCTGGATGGCCATCATCAGATCACAGCACGGTACATCCCTGGCAGAAAACCAAGGCTTCAAAGTTACCTCGTTTGTATGAAAATAACACCTGTTTCCCTAGACAAAGTTGATGTGTATAATATTAGCATTGTTTGACAATATTTCTGAGATATTTTTAAGAAACGCAAAAGATCAATACCTGCCTAATAGAATATAATTTAGAAGTCTTATTTAAAAGATCTGCCTATTCAACCATAGACAATAGCCTGCAAACATAATAACTTGTTTTTTTTAACGTTTTACATTGCGGATATAGCATAAAAACAGTTTTTTACAATCTTGAATTGTCTTTTTTGCACTAATATTTTAATTTGGTTTCGGTTACATTTGACATTATGGTAAATCCAAATCTTAGTCAGATGTCGGTTTGGTACACAGGATTTAACTGTTTAAACTTGACATGTCCATCACTCTATCTATGCATTCTGCCCTCCTAGGCTAAGACTAGTAGTTCATATTAAAATTTTCAAGTTCAACGGCATTTTGTGAGACATTTTAGCAACATGACTTTTCCGAAGTTAAAAAGCCTAAATTCGGTTCTGAATGTCGTCAAGTCCAATTTTAGGTCCTTTGCCCAAAATTCAAGATGGCGGCCAAAATGGAGCCTTATTTAATTAGAACTCGATTCTGGTCGTGTGAGGTGTCCTGGTATAGGTTTTGGGGGTCGCTGAACTCAATTTTGATAACCGGAAGTCCGTTCGGGTACCGGAAGTATGAGATGTGAGGCTGGAGGAAAGAAATATCCGCCACGCGACACATTTTTTTTTAACCCAGTTACTAAGTCTAAAAATGTTTAACAAGTTTATTATTCTATAGGTATAGTGATATAACTGGGCTATTTACTAGTATTTTTTTCTGAGACAAATTTTCATAGTTTTAAATCAGTAGAGGATTTCGAAAAAAAAAAATTTCAGAAAATTCCGCCGTGCGACACAATTGTTTTTTTTTTATACAGTTACTAGACAAAAATGTTTGACGAGTTTATTTCTTTAGTAAAATAATTAGGCCATTCACCAATATTTTTGTTGTTGTAAATTTTAAAAGTTTCAATTCTGTAGAGGATTAACCTCTACAGAATTGAAACTTTTAAAATTAAAACAGAAAAAAAACAGGCCGAGAAAATTTCGCTGCACGACGCAATTTTTTTTTACATTTACTAGATAAAAATGTTCAACAAGTTTATTACTCTATCTATATTGTGAAATGGGCTATTTATCAGTGTTTTTTTCTGAGGCAAATCCTCATAGTTTTAATTCTGTAGAGGAATATAGAGATATTTTCTTAATCAAGAGGCTATAAGAGCAAAACACGCTTGAAAAAAAATCGGCTTGGCAACATTCAGAATCGAATTCAGCAAGCTTTTTAACATCGGAAAAATCATGTTGTCCAAATGGCTCACAAAATGCCGTTGAAACGGTAAAGGAAGCATATTTTTAGGATATTTGACCAGTCTAGTACCTACTCAAATGGCCAATATTCTATGTGTTTGATCGCTTCGCTTATTATTAAAGCTTTAAGATAAGCAGTAAACTTTAGTGGCTCCGTGAGCTGTAGACTTTGCGATAAAATAAAATAAAAATGTCGCCATGAAGTTTTCAAAACACACAGTAGGTACGTGAGTATTCGCAGCTAGATGGTGCTTCTAATTTTGATAATCTTTCAAAATGCCTGAATATTTTTTTTATAAATTTGGAAAAATTGGCTTGACTAAACAGTTATATTTAATTATCGAACCTATTCACAAAATTTCACCAGAATTGGTTGAAAAATGCGACCTGTAGAGGAGATCAAACAGCCGGAAAGCTGGACTGAAATATGTTTTTTTACATATCTCCGTCATTTTATTAAATTTCGAAAAATTGCCTCGACAAAAAAATTCTTTATATTTATCAAATCTGCTCACAAAATTTCACCGGGATCGGTTGAGAAATGCGACCTGTAGAAGAGAACAGACAGCGTCGGAAATCCGGACTGCTTTCAAAATTTTACTAGAATCGGTTGAAAAATGCGACCTGTAGAGGAAAACAGGGAGAGCTGGAAAACGGACTGAAATCTGTTTTTTTAACATATCTCCGCCGTTTTGAAAAATTTCAAAAAACTTGCTCGATAAAATACTTCTATTTAATTTTAGAACCTGCATACAAAATTTTTGCCCGAGTTAAGCGAATGTTTGCCCAAGCTGAAGCAGAGACGCTTCGCTCGCACTTCGTGCTCGCTAGGTCAATTACGTGCCGTAAGCTACGCTTAAAGCGTAGCGTTCAAACGTATAGAATGTTGGCCATTTGAGTCCCAGGTCAGGGGGGCAGGTTTTCTGTAAGAAATCATATTTCCTTTAATTTTTTTCTTATTCCTAACTATTTAAATCTCATACACCCTAGGTTTCACCAAAGTTTAAAGTACTTAACTAACTTAAAACAGAAAAAACCGAGCGAGCGAAGCGTGTCTGAACCCTTCGTAATTGAGAAATATATTATTCTACCCTTTCTTACTAATGTAAGCACGAAAATGCTTAGGTAAGCAGTAAGCAGTGCTTAATAAGCATGAAAATAAAAACAGCTGCATATCAAATCGACTGAGTAAACAACGGTACATTTCTGAGGCATTTGGTCATTCCACAGATTAGTGTTCAACACTCGTGGATGTAGTGTGTACTGTGGGTAGTTTGATAAAATCAATTAAATTAATCAAAATGAAAAAACTTAATCAATTAGCTTTTCCAAATTATATTTATTTGAAAAACTGTTTTTCATTTGAATGTCTACTATACTTCCTCTCGTTGAAGAAAAAGGAAAAATACTAGAATTTTTCACATGCTTTTATTCGCGCCTAAGTGATGAGATGAATTGTTTTTAGTTTCAAGTGAGTAAAAATAAAGTGAAAATTTTCAACATCCAAGCATATTCCATATACACTACTAATCTAATTTCTTGATAAGATGGAGAAGCTTGTTTTTATATTGATTGAGCGCGTTTTCAATTTTTACTATTTTTGTATCTGAAGAAACTTATTTTTTCTAAGTTACATGTAACTTTATGAAAAATGTATTGCATTACAAAGTTTTTTATATAAATGCGCGGAGATTTAAAGTATATAATAACTATTCCTAAACATAAAAGTGTTAAAAATAAGCAATTTATATCCATTTGTTGCGGGTAGACTGAAACAGCGCATTAAAATTTCAATCTCTTCACCTGTGATAAGGAAATCACGTTTCACCGCAAGCGACTATAACAAACGATTTCCTTGCCGCTATTAACATTACTGTTTAAAAACCTTACTCTAAAATAATAACAACATACCACAAAACCAAATAGAAGAAAAATCCAAATTTTTAGGGCACAATGTTTAACGGGAATAACTAGTTTCACACACACTCCATCTAATCTCGGTCGATTAGAGCACTATAAATCCACTTTGGTTCACACAAAACACTGAACGGAGCGTTTTTTAATCGTGTTACGATTAATTAGCTCGGAACGCGACACGCGGGTAATACTGCCGCGAACATACGCCCGGTGCGGGACACTTATCAACAACGACTGACGACCGAACGAATGAACCGAGAACGAAACGATTGCGGCGATCGAATGATACGGGCCGTGCCGCTCACCTAATGACCGGTGCCCCGGTATTAATAATATACTATTTCTATGACTATGAATGAGGAAAATGGAAAATTATCACGAACCTAATAGAACCTTAACACGAATATCGTACGGTGCACCGATAACGTTTTGTTTCTACTACGTGTCAGTAACCCACTTTCGTCGACGTAAGCTCCATGTTTGTAGAAATGATACGATAGCGCGGGAAAAGTAAATAAAGTGGAGAAAAACTGGTTGTTGCGCCTTTGAGACTTTAAATTAAGGCTCAAAACGGCTTAACAATACGTTTGACCTAGATTCTCGGATACAACTTTTGTCTCATTCATAAAGCTTTTGTACAAAATTGCCTATGAAGCTGGTTTCTAGAATTGACCCCGGTAGAGATGGTGTGGATACCCTCATGGGTACTCTCTATTGAAATGATCTATCTATCATAGGAACTGAAGCGTACCTGTTCGTTAATTCATAATAATACGAGAAATTTGCTACTTTTAGAAACACTTGGTCAATTGCCTTACCTACATTTTTTCATAAGTTCAATCTTCAATTTCAATATTGACAAACAAAGTTATTGTGTACTAACATAACTGAAAGGAATAACGGATTGTAAGAAACGAATTGCGGGTGAGTTGCCACCTAACTAACCCATATGAAGTGGTTCACATTTCCGTATTGATTTCATTAATAGTGAAAAGTGGAAAGCAAACCAGTGATAGGAACATAAAGAATAATGTAATGCAAACGACACTGAGAAATCAATTAATAACACTTTAGAGTTCCTCATTTAAATTAAATTAAAAAAGATGTGAATCTTCTTTCATATTTTTTTCAAACAAATATGCATTTTTAAAGCAAAAAAATTGCCATTTTCATTTAAAGAACCATATTGCCCTTCGTCACAAAAATACGGCTTTTGTATAAGAAGTGTTTGTAAAACATAAATTGCAATTATTGACTTTATATAAAGTTAGTAGGACGCCTAGACTCAACTGTATATAACTTTACACAATATTTAACATTTAGATTTTTGGTAAAATTTATGAAATCTTCGTAAGTTCTTACAATAATTTGAAGAACCATCTGTCCGTAAGTCCCACTCGCTCTTGACCAGTTTTTCTCGTTCACTTATTCATTTCCTGTTGTTTAATAGCGCGAAGAATCTGGGCTATGGATTCCATAATGAAAATTAATTCATTGCTTTTTGCGATGACAATGTTTTCTTTTAAAAAGTGTAGTAAATGTTGGTCAACAGAAGTCATAATAATTTTGATCAGAGCGTTGAAGAATTCCCGTCTTCCCGTCTTTACCTTACGAATCTGAGAAATCATTCTAATTAAATAACAAATAGGTTTTGTCCCCTTGTATTTACTTTACATAATTTTGCCACATGTACATATACACATCAACTTTGTCTAGGGATACAGGTGTTATTTTCATACAAACGAGGTAACTTTGAAGCCTTGGTTTTCTGACAGGGATGTACCGTGCTGTTATATGATGATGGCCATCCAAGGACTGAATGGAGTAGATTCAAAACGCTATAGACACCCAACTGATCTGATCAGCATTCTAAAAGATTAATGGGTTAGAGTTCTCAGTTTGAGGATTTCCATACATTTTCATGCTATTTTCGCGGTTTTTTTAAACAGTTGGGTGTGTATAGCGATCTGAATCTCCTCCATTCACTCCCTGGATAGCCGTCATCAGATCACAGCACAGTACATCCCTGGCAGGAAACCAAGGCTTCAGAGTTACCTCGTTTGTATGAAAATAACACCTGGTATCCCTAGACAAAGTGGATGTGTGTATTTGAAACTGAGATCTCATAATAAAATCCGAAATTAGAAAACGCAAGAAAAACTACAGTGAACTTTATATACAAACGTAATACCAAAATAATTTGCAATTTGAGCATAATTAACTTTTCTTGTTGAATTTACAATAGTTTCTCACATTAAGTATCTACATCTACTTACATGAAGCTTTCACTTCAGTCGTTCCGTGACCACGGCCCCTGGAAAGGTGTCGAAACGTCGGGACACCCAAAAAAACCGGCCAAGTGCGAGTCGGACTCGCGCACGTAGGGTTCCGTACCAAAAAACGGCAAAAAACATGTTTGTTGTATGGGAGACCCCCTTAAGTATTAATTTTATTCTGTTTTTAGTATTTGTTGTTATAGCGGCAACAGAAATACATGATCTGTGAAAATTTCAACTTTCTAGCTATCATGGTTCATGAGTTACAGCCTGGTGACAGACAGACAGACAGACAGACAGACGGACGGACAGCGAAGGGTCCCGTTTTTACCCTTTGGGTACGGAACCCTAAAAACCAACAAATCAAAACTAAATAATTCTAAAATAACATCTGAATTAACCAATATATAATCCGTAAAACATGTTTTATTTCTAATGAAGCTTTAGCTTGACTACCATAAAAATTAAAGTAAAAAAGTCTTAATATAATACAAAGAAACATCTCAACAAATATGGAGTAATAATAATGATTTGATGGCACCACGGGATGTGGCTGCGGTGGGCTTGTACACATTACGGTACTGCGGCGAAATAAAAACGTAACCACAGACTGTGCTACTTAAAAATATACTTTACATCGTAAAGTGAGCAGCCCATGGCCCAGCCCATGGTGGTATAGTTTGAGCGCAAGCACAGTGCCGCGTCTTGGGTAAGTGCGCGATGAGGGTCATGTGTTTGTCGACGACACCACTGGAAGACACCACTGGGGTGTCGTTTACAATTTGTTTTTGATAACCGCACCCCTGCCGACTAGGGATGTCATGTCGTGATCTTATGAGTGATAAAATTGATATCGATAAATACATAAGTTTAGTATTAGATCAGAACTTCATTACGGTGGTATGGTTACCAAAAAAAATTTAAACGACACCCCAGTGGTGTCATTCAGTAGTGTCGTTGATAATACATGGTGAAGATACCCCCGCAGATACGTATATCGCCCGTTTACCCTCGCCCTATGCCACGTCTATCATCTCATCACCCAAAGCGTAGTACAGCACAGATTACTAAATAGTTATTAAGCGCTCTACTACCATAGAGAGCGAGGCCCCATTAGTGCGTTGCGCTGCGTTGCGTCGTCGGAGCGTCGTCGCAGCGTCGTCACTGCGTCGTTTTCCATATATTTTTTATGACATGCCCCATTAGACCGATGCGTCGTGGCGCGCGACGTTTCAACGGATCGACGGACAAGAGACGAAGTGGGAGGGAGGATGATGCGCTGCGTCGTCGCCGCTCAGCTGCGACGACGGACGGCCAGTGATCCACTGCTACAGAGGAAGCTAGACGAGCGTACCCTGCTCTTGCATTGCGTTGTCGCAGTGTCAACGCAATGCAGGTGTGGCATACAATGCGTTGTTCCGTTGCGACGACGGGACGCAACGCAGCGCAACGCACTAATGGGGCCTCGCTCTTACTAAAGTAAATTTTTATTACTATACAATTTCGTTCTACTGATTTTGAACCTGAAGTACCTATAATCTGGTTCGATTGAGTAAATTTAACATGTTATGGTAGATCAGTGTGTACTGCTGACTGTACATGGTATCGAATGGTATCATTATCTCGAAATAACTTAAACTAAAGATTCTTATCGTGTGAATGTGGTCGTCTAATTGTCCTTAATTATTATAGCGTCTATAATGTATACTTATCTACCGATAAGTACTTAATTCTTGAAGTTGAAAATTGGCTAATGATTGGTTATTTCGGTTACAGTTTTTTTAGTACGTAGTGGCAATAATTAAATTATTTTTTTTTAATGCAGAAGAATCATATTTGAATTCAATGAAGCTGAAGACGCGAAAGTGGTTTTTAAAATTCATTTACTTCTTTATACTCTTTCAGGTCAGGCTAGGGTTGCCAGATGGTCGGGATTTGCCTGGATTTTCCCGGAATTTCAATTGATCTCCTGACTCCCGACAAATCTAAAAATTTCTCGGAAAAACAGCTGTTCCGAAAGTTCTCTAGAAAACAATAATTATCGTGTATGAGAAACGAAACCACAGATTACAAGGTTAGTGGATGAAATTGACTAAAAATCGCGCTATGCGGCTGTTTTATTTTACTATGACAAACAAGGGTACAAGTTTAGTGAATGAAATTAACTACAAATTGCGCTGTGCGGCCGTTTTTCTACTATAGACAAGCAAAAGTGTATGATTAGTGGATGAAACTGACCTAAAGTCGCACTGCACGGTCGTTTTACTTTACTATAGGTGATCAAACGAACTTCCAAGTGAAGTTCGATCACTATTATATGAATTCGCTTCATTCGAAGATATAAATACCACAATGTAGTTTCTTTTCATCTTACTGGCAACTCGCACTTTTAGAGGGTATCACTGTATATATTTTTTTTTAACGCTCCCTGCTCGACCGCGCCCATCGTCGCGTTCGTTCATTTATTTTAGAGTTCATTAACAAAATTTACTAGGGGGTTTGGGCAGGGAGGGTTCTTATATCTTCGAATGAAGCGAATTCATATAATAGTGATCGAACATCACTTGGAAGTTCGTTTGATCACCTATTATATTTCATTCGCTTCATTCTTCAGATATAAATACCACAATGTAGATATTTAGAGTAAGGAATTTTGTTAATGGTTAAATATGCTTTTATGAATAAAAGAAGTATTTAATGATTTCATAATATATTTTCTTTTTTAATCATCATAATTACAATTCTGTAATAATCACCAGATACAATTTAAATCATAAGTTGTTATAATTTCAGAAAAAAAGGTATTTAGTCAATTACAAATTGGGTTGTCCTATTAATCAACATTGTAACCAAGTTTAACTTAACAATAATTTAACTTTTATTGGGTAAACATACAGCAGCGGCGAAGTTATTTTCTTGGGCCAATGGCCTATTGTAAAACCTAGCGAAAGTCTGGGACCTGTGTGTCCAGCCAGCGGTTTTACGTATAATGTCAAGCGAGACGCCGGCTGTGTGCGCTGCGGATGTCGCAGCGTGACGAGTGCTGTGTGCGCTAAACTGTGCCACATCCACGCCGCTTTCAGCCAGCACCTGCTTTATCCACCGACTAATAGTCTGTGCGCTTGCCGCGCGGTAGGGTTGTTTAGTTGTTAATATAAAGTTTTTTATGGAATTAGGTCTAATGGATTCGGTGGCTGATATATAGGCTCTTATGGTAGTAGCCGGACAAATATTTAAGTTTTCAGTGAAATACGGTAGGGACAGTATCGGTTGATCTCGATTGACCGATGAAGTTTTAATTAAATCTTTAATCATAATTTGAATGCCGTTTACATTTTGTACGATATCGTCTAATTTGATTAATGACAAGGTTTGAGCTCTATGAGCAGTACTTAAAGCGAGTATAATAATCATTTTCTTGGTTAATTTTTGAAGATCCAGATCTTCATTGGGCACCCATTTAGAAACATAGTTTAACACAAGTTGGGGGTCCCAAGTGAAACCATATTTTGGTAAGGAAGGTCTTAATCTAAAGGCCCCTTTTAGCAGCCTTTTGATTTGTTGATCAGAGCCGAGATCGTTTCCTAAAAGTAGGCAAAGTGCGGAACGGTGACTATTCAAACTGCCATAGGCCTGACCATGGTTAAACTGTTCAGTTAAAAAAACCATTACATTGGATATGGAATGTGTATAGGGATCAATAGAATGATTATCGCAATATGACCACCAGAGCTTGTAAGTAACATTATATTGAGTTAGGGTATTTTTGGCTAGTGAAGCTATCATGATGTCTAACGAGGCGGCCGGTGCGTTTCGCTTGACAAACGCCTCCCGGAGAGCTTGGCTACACCCAGGGTAAGGTCGGTGAAGTGGTGATTCCTGGAATGAGATATGGACATATCCGTATTTGCCTCTAAAAAAAGTATGTCTGATATAAGCATAGCTTTAAGTAGTGGAAACCAGGGTTGCGACTGCC
This sequence comes from Agriphila geniculea, assembly GCA_943789525.1. NCBI lineage: Eukaryota > Metazoa > Arthropoda > Insecta > Lepidoptera > Crambidae > Agriphila > Agriphila geniculea. The sequence goes on from OX038878.1 coordinate 22,753,567, forward strand.
AATATGGGAATACTAAAATACCCTCAACTTTATCACTATTAATCTTTTGCAGACATTTAAGAATTAATGTTATGGGTGGAAACGCATAAAAGAAATCTTTCCACGGTATAGTAAACGCGTCTACGGTTAGTGCTTCCGGGTCTGGCTTCCATGAGATATATTTTTTACATTTAGCATTGGTACGAGAAGCGAATAAGTCTATATTAGGTTTTCCAAAGAAATTCACTATTTTCTGGAAAGCATTATTATTTAGTGACCATTCGATATCGGGATTTGTTTTCCTCGATTCTTCGTCAGCTTCTTTATTATCTTTAGTATTGATGTAAGAAGGGGTAAGCCAAATATTTCGCTTTTCGCACCATTGCCAAATTTCGCGGGCTAAGTTATTAAGGTGAGGGTACTGTATCCCTCCCATTCGCTTTATGTAGCTTAAAGCTGTAGTATTATCGATCCGTAACAAAATGTTAATATCATTATAATTGCGAGCGAAACATTTCAGTCCAAAAAATACTGCTAAAAGTTCTAAATAGTTAATGTGTTGTAATTTTTCACTATCTTTCCATTTTCCATTTGCCCGTTTGCCGTTGCAAAATGCGCCCCAGCCAGACCGAGAAGCATCAGTAAAAATTTCTAACTCGTAATTTTCTGAATTAAGTGGCTTAAGTGTCGTGTGAATATTCTCGATCCACCATCTCAAATCGGGCAAAATCACATTCGATGGTCTAAATTTAATTTCATAATTTTGATAATTTTTAAGCGCAAGGTATTTTTGTCGTTCCAAACATTTAGTGTATAACCACCCATACCGTACAGCGGGACAAGCTGCTGTTAACACGCCTAAAAAGTGGCAAAATTCCCTTATTGTGATGGACGGTAGGTTATAATATTTTTTTGCGAGTGTTTCTATATAAACACGTTTTTCAAAAGGTAAGGACATCGTCATATTGACGGAATCAAAATGAAAACCGAGGAATTTAATGTTTTGTAATGGGCACAATGAACTCTTCTCATAATTAACCACTAACCCCAAACAATGTAATAATTTTAAAGTCGTCTCGACGTTTTTCTTACACTCCTGATAGGTTAATCCTAGACATAATATGTCATCTAAATAAATAACGGATAAAAAACCGCGACTGCGAAGGTATAACATGACCTCTTTCATAATTTTTGTAAATGTTCGGGGCGCCGAAGATAGTCCGTAAGGTATGCATTAAATTCGTATATTTTATTTTCAAAATTGAACCGTAAAAGTTTTTTCTGATCATCATTCATCGGTACAAGAAGATATGATTCTTTTAAATCTATAGAAGCCATATACATAAATGGTTGAATAAGTTTAGAAACCGTTCTGAAGTCTTCCATTTTAAAATGTTCGTGTTGAACAAACTTGTTAAATGGCTTTAAATTTAAAATAAATCTATATGTTCCATTTGACTTCATCGTCAAAAAAACTTTCGATATGAATTGATTTGAACACGGTTGGCATTCTGAAATTGCGCCCAAAAATTGTAATTTTTCGATTTCTTTCGATACTAAGTGTATTTCATGATGAGAAAATGAATTACGTGGTACCCCACGTTGCGTTAGGTCCTTACATAAAGGAATTCTATACCCATTACAAATCCAATTAAGAACAACCTTGTTGTTAGTGATGGAAGCCCAACACTCAGAAAAATATTTTAGTCTAGCCGCGTGTACCTGTATCAGTGCCGCTGGGCACGTTTGCCGGAGTAGGCCTAGGGATGTAAATCGGTAAAATTACCTTGGTAAAATTCGGTAAAAAACGATAAATTACGTAATTTATGGTATTTTTCGATAAATTACGGTAATTTTCAGTAAAAAATGTATTTATAGTACTTATATTTTTTTTATTACAGGGCAAAATGTGCCAATCTGTTAGTCTGTTTGTCCGTTAAGTGAAAAACGAAGAAAACGCCACCCTCCCTTTCACGTACTAAGCCGTAAGCTATTAACCGAGTAGGATAGGAAACGCGAGGTGAAGTAATTATAGTCTGAAAGAGCGTTGTCTGACACATTTTGCAGCTCAGATAGGCTGTCTCACTCACTTTTTTGAACTTTTTAAATTATAATAAGTTACTTGATGTATTTGGCGTGAATGTTTTCAATACATCGTCTAAAAATACTATCAAGAATATTTCACGTACTTATATTTATTTACAAATATATTTTTGATTTACTTGGTGAAATAACTTCATTTTTTTTTTAAATTTGAGATTTTTGCATTTACAATGCTATTTTTAAACAATACTAAATAATATACTAGAAAAAACACGACTCGCACCAGATCAATACTCAGACGGGAATCGAACCCGCGATATCCGGTCCAATGCTCTGACCGCTGAGCTACCGAGTCACTAGTGACATCGTCGAATTTTTCCTAGTATATCCTAAACTCTTACGCTGTAAGCCAGCGTTATTTCACCAATGTGAGGAATTACCTCGACATTCAATTGAAATATCTTTCCAGATATTTTAACAATTGATTAAGATGAAATAGCTATATAATTTTTAAATTTGAGATTTTTGCATTTACAATGCTATTTTTAAACAATACTAAATAATATACTAGAAAAAACACGACTCGCACCAGATCAATACTCAGACGGGAATCGAACCCGCGACCTTTGGATATCCGGTCCAATGCTTAGTTTAGGATATACTAGGAAAAATTCGACGATGTCACTAGTGACTCGGTAGCTCAGCGGTCAGAGCATTGGACCGGATATCCAAAGGTCGCGGGTTCGATTCCCGTCTGAGTATTGATCTGGTGCGAGTCGTGTTTTTTCTAGTATATTATTTAGTAAACTTCATTTTTTATTTTAAACTAGTTTTGCTACATTTAAATATATTAAACAATGTATGTTTAATATCCGTAATACTATTCTATTGACGATGTATTGAAAACATTCACCAAAAATAAATCATTTTTTTTTTTTATTTTTAAAGTATGAGTGAGACCGCCTATCTGAGCTTCAAAATATGAAACCGCTATTTTAAGTGAAAAGCTAAAAAAAACCTTAAGTGAAAAACTAAAAAGTTCACGCACTAAGCAGTATAAAACGCGAGGTGAAGTAATTGTAGGTATTGCCGAGAGTAGATGTATGGAAATGTCACAATTCCTTCATTTTACTACGATCATCGCAGTTGAATTGCCTATTGTTTTGGTTTTCAATGTTTAGATACCATCAGTCAGTGTTGCTTTTTATTTTAAAGCAGAAATAAACAGAAATAAATAAATAAAAGATGCTAATAGTCGCTGGTAATTTTACCGTAATTTATATAAATTACGGTAAAATATCCGTAATTTACCAGCCTTTTCGGTAAAATTACGTAATTTTGCAACCCTACGCACGACAGCACGTCAGGTTAAACAGTTGAACTACGAAAACAGCTTTTATTACGCACGGAATAAAGGCGGTCTCAAGGTCAACATGTATAGTCTGACGTGCAGTTCACTGTACACATGAGGCACCTCAGGCCGTTCTTTTTTGGTCTATGTTGACCTTGAGACCGCCTTTGTGCCCTGAGTAATAAATGTTGTTTTCGCAGTTTAATTGTATAACTTGATTGAAGCGCTGCCGTGTATCGTAATATTTTAGAATCCATATTATTATACGGTCTATCTTCACCGCGAAATCAATTTCTAAGCAATCAAATACCTTGGTAACCAAAACTAACGATGAAAACAAAAAACCAAAAAAACGCGAAAAACCTACCTACACATATTAAAAGAAGAAACAAATTAGTTTCGATTCCTTCTGAATGTACAGTGCCTTTGGTTTTGAAGTAGCGATAATTTAAAGGCGTGAAATACATCTAATTTTATCGACAAAAACACCCACATGTTGGGGTGTCTATGTCTATGTTGGAATGGCCGCCATTTAAAACTTGACTTTTATCATACCTAAACCTACTGTATTTCACTATTTTATTAAACTGTGACGCCGCGCAGGGCGCGCGCCGCGGCAGGCGCCAGCGCGCCGTGGGAATGCTCTGCACAGGCCCCGGCGAGCCCCGGCGCGCCCCGGCGCGCCAGACGTTGTCGATTCCCACGACCTGCGGGTAGACAGACGGGCTCGGCTAGGGATGTAAATCGGTAAAATTACCTTGGTAAAATTCGGTAAAAAACGATAAATTACGTAATTTATGGTATTTTTCGATAAATTACGGTAATTTTCAGTAAAAAATGTATTTATAGTACTTATAATTTTTTTATTACAGGGCAAAATGTGCCAATCTGTTAGTCTGTTTGTCCGTTAAGTGAAAAACGAAGAAAACGCCACCCTCCCTTTCACGTACTAAGCCGTAAGCTATTAACCGAGTAGGATAGGAAACGCGAGGTGAAGTAATTATAGTCTGAAAGAGCGTTGTCTGACACATTTTGCAGCTCAGATAGGCTGTCTCACACACTTTTTTGAACTTTTTAAATTATAATAAGTTACTTGATTTATTTGGCGTGAATGTTTTCAATACATCGTCTAAAAATACTATCACGAATATTTCACGTACTTATATTTATTTACAAATATATTTTTGATTTACTTGGTGAAATAACTTCATTTTTTATTTTAAACTAGTTTTGCTACATTTAAATATATTAAACAATGTATGTTTAATATCCGTAATACTATTCTATTGACGATGTATTGAAAACATTCACCAAAAATAAATCATTTTTTTATTTTATTTTTAAAGTATGAGTGAGACCGCCTATCTGAGCTTCAAAATGTGAAACCGCTATTTTAAGTGAAAAGCTAAAAAAAACCTTAAGTGAAAAACTAAAAAGTTCACGCACTAAGCAGTATAAAACGCGAGGTGAAGTAATTGTAGGTATTGCCGAGAGTAGATGTATGGAAATGTCACAATTCCTTCATTTTACTACGATCATCGCAGTTGAATTGCCTATTGTTTTGGTTTTCAATGTTTAGATACCATCAGTCAGTGTTGCTTTTTATTTTAAAGCAGAAATAAACAGAAATAAATAAATAAAAGATGCTAATAGTCGCTGGTAATTTTACCGTAATTTATATAAATTACGGTAAAATATCCGTAATTTACCAGCCTTTTCGGTAAAATTACGTAATTTTGCAACCCTAAGTAGGCCGCCGCCGGCCGGGCAGGCGCCGCCGCCGGCGCTGGCGGCGCGGGCGCCGCTTGGGCTGGCGCCGCGTTGGCGGGCGGCCACCGCCGATACTGCGACATCGGAGCGCGGCGCGTCCCCCCTCGGCCCCCTCTGCTCGTTAGAGGGTAACGAGGGGGGCCCTGCCAGTTTTCCGAATATCTGGGCTTTATTGTGGATGAGGTTGACGCCTGCGCAGTTGTTTTAGGAAAAACAGACTTTTTTATTTGGTGGCCTTGCCTTTCGATAGTTTGAGAGGATTTAATTTTGTCGGACAAATTAGCGCCAAAAAGGGTTTCATCCCTATCCTGAGTCTCAATTATTGTCAAAAAGGATTTTTGGAGAGAGGGTGTTATGAGTTTGGTTCTAAGTTCAGTTTCACTATAATGTAAGTCGGTCAATAACCGACAACCGTCAGAAAGAACTTTAATAGCGTTGACTTTGTCGTCACTACTGAGTAATATTGTGATGGCTTTGCTTATGGCTGTAATACCATGGCCTAACTGGTCCTGTTTCGTTTGTATACTCTTATCTCGATTTCGAACTACTTCGACCACTGCTGCTGATATTTCGAAATTCAAAGTTGGTGCTTTAAGCAATTTACAATTTTCTGGGATTGGGTAGTCATTTAAAAGTTTCGTCCTACAGTCTTTTAATAAACCTTTTTTAAGAATCGGTAGCCACCGCTGTGCGAGGCTAGTGTGAATGTTTTCACCAAAGGTCGGAGTGTCTACGACGGCTTCGCCCAACGCAGACAACAGTGCAGGGTCGAGGTCAAGTGAATCGGCTGGCTGGGTTTGTGGCACCGAAGGTTCCTCAGGTGTGAGTACGGGTCCCGAAGCCGGATCACCTCCCACGTCAGCAGGGTTTTCATCGCCAGCGATGTTCACGGACTCCGGTTCCGGCGGCGGCGCCGGCGCCGTCGTTGGACCGGTGTATTCTTCGTGTGTACCGACATCTATGTAAATGAAAATTCTAGCATGTAAATTACGTGCTTTAGAAAGTTACGTAACGTAACAAGAATAATTTGTACCCACTTGATTGACTTTTGTCAAACTTACGGGTTTTTTGAGCATCATGCTACCCCCCAAACATGGGTAAAGTTAGATTTTTTTTTTTTTTTTGTTATCACATAATAATTAAATCTACGGTAGCTTAGAGATGCTTAGTTTTCGAAATTATGTCGGTAGTAAATGCACTTAATTACCTTCGTTTGCTTCGGCATCTGAAGATGAAGAATAAACCAGGTGACGTCGTCGTCTTTTCGGCTTTTCTTTTAACTTTCTTATTTTTTCTTCATAATACTCCACAGTTTTACGTTTAGGCATGATCAACGATCAATTAGTCGTAGAAATAATGTAACTTTTTTTAGGTCGTGCGTCGGTTGCCGCGCAAAAGAAAAGAATGAACGAACGCGACGATGGGCGCGGTCGAGCAGGGAGCGTTAAAAAAAATATATATACAGTGATACCCTCTAAAAGTGCGAGTTGCCAGTAAGATGAAAAGAAACTACATTGTGGTATTTATATCTTCGAATGAAGCGAATGAAATATAATAGACAGGCAAGAGTACAAGTTTAGTGGATGAATCTAACTAAAAATCGCGCTGCGCGGCATCTTTTTTGCAATAGACAGGCAAGATCACAACTTACGAAACTAACTAAAATTCGCGCTGCACGGCCTTTTTCTTACTATATACAGGCATTTAAGTTACATAATATTTATTTCTCCCGACAACAACCGCGAAATCCCGACATTTTGAAATTTTCTCCAGATATTTTGGACATCCGACTTCTGGCAACCCTAGGTCTGGCATAAAAATCGAAAAAGTAAATAATTTGTTGTTTACAGAGGGTTTCTTTCTAGCGTTCTAGCAGTGACATGGGATAAAAAATACCCTATCAAAGTAAACTGCTTTTGTTAAGGGGGTATCGTTAATATTATTAATGTTTAAATAAAACTTATTACCAAACCATCCAAAGAGTTGATCGAACGATTCCGTTTTACCGCGCGCGGACACGAAGGCATTTACCGTCCGTGAATGGAATTCTCAACCGCACCAGTACACATGAGAGTGACACACTTCGCCACACAGTATTTATGTACAGTCAGCAAAAGAAGCTTAAGTTAAGTATGTGTTTTGTTAACTATTTATTCCTCTTCCTTGTATCCTCATGACTGAGGGTCGCGACAGCATGAAGTCATTCGGTATATGAGGGCCCTCTATGCGGTACAGTTTTCAGCCATCCTGATAGCTGTCTGCATGTCAGTTTGTCAGACCTCTTTAACTGCATCGGTCCATCGGATTGGTGATCTTCCACGGCTCCTTCTTCCTTCCACGTGGCCTACAAACTTGCGTTTATTCAATAAAAAATAAAATGAAATCAGTCTCAGCCAAGCACATGTGAATGTCAATGATGCTATGCTATTGGAATACAACCAACCCCTAAGCAGGAGACCTTGTAACGAGAAGAACCGACAAAAAATCACCAAGGGCTCTTTTCCCAGTCTTATTTCGAGTTAATGTACAGATTCTTCAAACTGAAAAGTGATCTCAGCATATAGAGAGGTCACATAAAATAAGTAGGCAAGTTGTAACCTTATACCTAGTATTTCGGCGCAATACTAGTACTATTATCTATTCTGTGGCAATACTTGGAGTGACATGGTAATTTTTTAAACTAAAAGGCCGACTGTACTTGCTGGTATACTATCTTATTGCGTATAATCCGTAAGTCGTTGATAATCTCATTATAAGGTAGGCCATTAATTACGGCCATGTGTAGTGTAGCCACAATTAGGGTCGGTGGTAATTATTTATGGGTCAGTATTACACGAGAAATATAACGACTGTAAATACTTTGAGTTACATTATAGAACTTTCATATTTCGTAGCCTAGCAAACAATAAATATTAGAATTGATATCTAAACACATGATAAACATTTCAAAAAGACCCATCAATAGCGATAAATCGTTATCAATCCTCTTAATAGACAAAACGAATTGACTTCTTATCTATCTTACATAAAAATATCTGTATGTATGGTTTTAATATAAAAAATGTTTTAAGCCACAAGGCTTTTAGACACATTTTTGTTCTAATGTGTGTAACGTGTAACCTTGACCGGCAGAAACTCGAACGTGGATGTGTTCAGTACAACCTGTCTAAATAACAAAAGCATACCAAAACAATAACACACCAAGGAGATTAGGTATTTATGAGTATACTCAACCTCCAAATTAAAACCTTTTTCAACAACAGATGTAAGTATAGTTATTTAACTTGAAATCAAAGAGGTTTAAAATAACACATTGTACGTAGTGTGATAACATGCTCTTTGCTGCACTGGTCCATTCGTTCCATTTGCCTTCTAACCGCGGCGTGAAGTGGACTTGTTACATGGCAGCCGTGCAGGCTTATCCTGCCCTGTAAATCTCTGGTCTATCGAGCCTTATCATGTCCGCAAACATGGCACTACAGGCGAACAGAACAGTTATCCTTTGCATACTTTGACTGCCATAGATCAAGCATATCATGTTGTAAAGCGAGCTGAAAGCTGTTTGTTTTACAAGTATTTGTGAATTTTACTGGCAATTTCAACTAATCTTTGGAAAAATTATAACACTTTTGAACTGTTTAATTCTGTATATAAGAATCAATTTTTGGAGTTGTAAAGTCAATAAAAAGTCTGTAAAAGTGTATAGAATTCAATTTCTGATTTCATACCAATTGAATCGGTTAAGTACATCATTCAAAGATTTCATTCAATCTAACAAAGCGTAAATAATTCCAAATGTAGAAAAAAATGCAATTTGTATCTAACACATATCATTCTACTTCGTGAGATGAAGACTGTGTAGTTTTTGTGGTATACCCCTTAATTGAATGGGTACGCTCAATAGAGTTTCACGTCTAGTCAGCTGTGGCCACGTCCGAAGTACCGTTATGTTCGATCTCCGAACCGCAATGGTTCGATTGGGAGATTATCGAATCCAGCTTCGTGCAAGGTCGCCTGTACTTGTACGTAATGGCTGCAAGCTCGGCCGACGCTCGTCGTGACCAGCGGACGGGAATTAAGCACTTACAGTACTATCGCCTTTTTGTAGGACCGTCTTAGCATCGAGACATTCTAGTGCTTTAGAACTGTGGTTAGGTAGATTCTTGAAAAATAAGCAAGTGATAGTAACGTTGCCTTGGTTTATCTTAGATATCGAGATTATCTTAGATTTTTTTCTTATGACAACTTGTGCTTTTTATGTTTATTTCACCCTGAATTTCTATCATTTTGATTTAAGAAATGTTTGTCCTAAAGTTATCAATATCACGGTAGATTCTTCATCATCATCATCATCATCATATGATGATGATGATGCGTGCGGCTGATATCAGCCGCACGACACCCACTGCTGGGTATAGGCCTCCCCTAAGGATCTCCACGACCTTCACCAGATCGTCGGTCCACCTTGTCGGGGGCCTACCCACGGAGCGTCGTCCGGTGCGGTTAGATTTTTAGTTTAAAAGAATGACGACTTTGATTTCACCCTGTATAAGGTTGATAAGCAGTCTTGAAGTCAGCTCTATAACTGGCTATAACAAAAAAAAGCCGACAATCCGACAATATTCAAATAACGAAAATAATATAATTTCATGACACCCATACTTATAAATTATTTGCCACCATACATATCAAAATTGATTTAAAGTTCTTCTTTCATAACTAAAATAAATAAACTAAAGTAAATTTTTAAACACATGTAAGTACTTACTTATATGAAGTTTTCATAGTTGGGTTACAAAAAGTTTCGAGCAAAATGAAATACGGAGATCGTAGAATCAACTTAACTATGAGAGAGGAGGAACTTATAAACTCTATTTGAAATAACAAATATTTAGTTTTCTTATCTAAAAAGCTAAATTACAAATTTTAGTTAAAGTAGGGCCACTTTAAAAGGTCACATTTGACATTTGTCCATTTTAGATTCATATTGAGGTAACCGTAGGTATTCATAACTTCAAAACGTTAAGTTAAATTTTTTGGTCATTTTACAGTGAATATATATTCGTAATAAAAAAAATGAAGCAATTGTGCAGTTCTAACATCGAAAAAATATATAATATTTTATGCCCGCCGTTACAAGGTTACGTTGAAAAATTTTGATGAAGTGTCAAATGTGGCCTTTTAAAGTGGCCCCTTCTTTAGGTACCTTTATTGAAATTCGATATCTTCATTTGCGTCACTTAATCGTTATTTTGTCTATTATAGCTAGATCGGTTTCGAGAGACCTTTTCGCCATCCTTCTCATTCAAGAAGCCTTCTATCTCACCAAGACCCTCTCTGGACTCACAAGTACCTCATCACTTCGATCCCCGAATTAGGTAAGTAAGCCCTTGAACTGGGAATTTTTGAGGGAGATTAGAATTTGTTTTGATAAGCAACTTTTCGATATTGTCTCGGAATTTACGTATCTTAACAGATCAGTTATGTAATGTACATTGATTGCATATTTTGATAAATGGTCCACTAAAGATTAACTTGTGCTATTTTTGATAGAATCTTTAGGGTGTGTGATTTCATACCTGCACGAAAATTTAAAAATAAAACGTACTTTGCAAGCGTAAATGTTCTTGTTCCAGTACCTAACTAGTTTATAAAATCTTCCTATGTTGATAATATATGAAATGCGAGGTGAAATGTATAGACTCGATATTTTACTATTTCAATAGAGACACAAAGAGCTTACATCTTTTTATCAACAGTTACTCGATATCGAGTCCCGAAATATAACAAAATAAGCATGAAGCTTAAGCACGAAGCTTTTTGTATAGTAAGCATATCTCCCAACAAATTGATACACAAGTCTGGACCGTTGCCAAATGTTGTATCAGCATTATCAGATTTGATTTACCTACCAGCAGAAGTAATCAAGTAGACAGCACATAAACAAGGGCGCAGCGGAAAGAGGGAGCGACGCAATCAGCGCTCAGGAAACGACAATTTGACGACAATTTCTCGTCGCCCTAGCAGGATGAATTAGTAGTAAGGCCTCTCTCTGGCCTGGGCGATGGAAGAAAGCGAATAGATTTAACGTCGTCAATTTGGGACAAGACTAATCCTTTTTGAGTAAATATTAACCAATACAAATACAGTATTGGGTTGAAGGGACGATGCTTCTAAATCAAAATTAAAGATAAAGAAGAGTCTAGCAGCTTGTTATTTTTTAAGTCTGCCTTTGGCGTGGGCGATGGACGAAAGTGAATAGACTCAACATCGTTTATCTAAGACAAGTAGTAGTAGTACTATTAAATTTTTAGAAGGTTTTTCGAGCGTTTTGTAAACTCTGGGGGCATCTGGGTTTAAATATTTACCAAAATTATTCAGTCATTTCTTGGACGATACAGTATTTTGGTTGCTTGCTTGTTACTTGTATCTTGTACTATTAGCTATTCTGTGCTTGTATGTATGTACATACGTGTTTGTAAATTCAAATGAACGATAAATTTTATTATAAACCAAAAAAAAAATCGAGTTTCACAAATCTTACGGATATGTTACAATTTAATTAATTGACAGATTATGCAAATCTATTAAGTAGTCAATTAAACCAGGAGACTCTCCTAAAATTAAAATTAAACAAACCCAGTTTTCTTTTATGTTAAGAAATATAAAAGAAAACAGGGTTTGTTTAATTTAAATGTTTACCTACTGCGCAATACAATCGGTAACACAAATTATAATTAGATCTTTAATTTGCTTACAGTTTTTATTTAGAAAAAGCTTTTTTCAGCATTCCAGCTTTCCAGTTTCTCATTTGACATTGACCTCAGTCTGTAAGTCGCTGCAAACCTCTCTTGTGGATCGGTGTCGCAAATTCTCTTCACAGCATGGAGGTGATTCAAATAGACGCCTTAATGGTGCCCTTAAAGCACTTGCGGGGGCCCGGATAACTTTTGACGTTTGACGGCCTCGGACGGGACGGATCGCGTTTTTATTTTTTGCATTTATTTAATACAAAGAAAATCATAGACATAGAAAAATAAATATTAATTTAAATGGAATTACTGATAGTATGGTCCAGTACGTTAAACTCCACCCATATAAGATGTCTTTCAGCAGACAAGAATGGGCCCAAAATATTTTTTAAACTTAATGTTTTTTTTTACTTTCAATCTTCTATGACTTGCCTCAATCTTCCTTTTATTTATTATATAGTACTAAAATAGCTACCAAAGGTACAGATAATAAACTAACGCCCGATTGCACTAAACTTAAGGATCGCCTAAGTCTTTTCCTAACTACAACACGACCAAATTAAAACGGTGTCATAAACTTAGCCGTCATGTAGCTGTCATTCGCCTAGTTATCTTGGTCGAGTTGTAAAATAAGAAAAGACTTAGGCGATTCTTAAGTTTAGTGCTTTTGCACCTAATAGTACAGGTATTTTAGACAAATATTTGACCAAACTTGCACATTTAAAATTACTAAGCAGGACCTTTTAGAATATATTAGGACACCTTCCAGGATGACGCTCCCGAAAGTCCCAGGCTTCCCGAAGTGGGATAGCCGGGATATCCTGGAAAAACGGGAATTTCAAGAAAAATTCTGGAGCGAGCCTAAAATGACTCATTTTATTTTTTCATTTGGTCACATACAAGATATCTGAAATTTTAAAATTATTATCCAGTACATTCCAGTGTCAAAAACCTGGAAAAACTGGAATTTTCCTGGAACTGGAGGAAAAATCTAAATATCTAAAAAAATTTTTTTTGGTATAGCAATATGGGCATCAGGTGAAAGTTAATAAAAAGACAATTTCAAACATATAAATATTATGATACTTTTATGTTATTGTTTTGACAGAAACTTAAAAAAAACTATAACTAAACTTGAAAAACTTAGCATTCTTTTTTCAGTTTCTCAAAAAAACTACCTTAAGGAAGCGTTTTTCAGGTTACTTGGTTCTGTACTTTTATAAAGCTTACTAAATTAACTACAGTCTGAGTAGTCTAGAACCATTGGTTGCGAAGACACAGTTAAAGATAGGCATTTCTTTCAAAAGTAAAAAGGGAAAAATATTTGACTAGCTGAGTCTCCGCAACTAATGGACCTAGACTGCTTGGTTTAGGCTCAAATTGTAGCAAATGTAGTTAGCTTTACAAAAGTTCATTACAATAAAACCTGAAAAACGCTTCCTTAAGGTAGTTTTTTTGAAGAAATTGAAAGAAAATGCCAAGTTTTTCGTGCAGCATGGGATTTCAGGGGTATAAGTATAGTATAAACTACTCTTAAGAGACCTAAAAACATTATAAAAAATTGACATGCCCGTTTGCGATTTTTGCCTTTTTTTGTGTAGATATTGGCTGAGTTTTTTTATTTTATTTGTTTACAAATAAGAACATCAGTTTAATATTTATGGTTACTTAAACGAAAGTTTTTTGGGAAAACTTAAATAAAACTTAAAATTTCTCATAAACTGTGGTATTTACACGGTCAAATGTAAAACAATATTGTAGCGCATTTAATTTTGCTTTTTATGACACCCCATACAAGATTATAAGTTACATACTTTCTGTTTTATAGCCCACTCCAGAATTTTTATTGAATTTCCAGTTTTTCCAGGATATCCGGCTATCCCACCGGCTATCCCACTTCGGAAAGTCTGGGACTTTCGGGAGCGTCATCCTGGAAGGTGTCCGAAGAAATTTAAAAGGTCCCGTTTAGTAATTTTCAATGTGCAAGTTAAACCCAATTTTCCTGGGGTATAAAGGCAAGCAGTTTGTATAAAACTTACTAGGTTCTAAACTATTTAACAGCACGTCATAAAGTTAATGATAATTGAATAAATTGCACAAATAAAACTTTCCACATAAACAGCTAAAAATAATTTACTTCATCCTGATGATGAGCTATTTTACATTCTATAGATAACAGTTGGAAGCTATGATATTCTAACTGCAAGCCCAAAACTATTCTGGCTAAATGAAGTCCTTCTTATAAACGACTTCAAAAAAGGAGGAGGTTCTACGTTCGTCTCATCTTTTTTTGTGTATGTTTCAGTGGCGAGGGGTGAAATTATGGCGAAGGTAAGCCGCTCTACAAAAATGATGAAAAATGTAGTGATCCACCATGCAGGATCAGTGGGGTAGGATTTCCAAAAGGTAAGCCGATGGGAATCGGCTTATGTTTACCGATTCCAAGTTACCGTTACCGTTTCTAAGTTAGTCCCATTTTTGAAATTTTGAAATCGGTTTAGTAGATTTCGAGTCATCCTGAAAATACTGTAATTTTCAGGAAACCATTGCACGAGTTTTTACGGATCTTCAGACAGTCATAACTTTTTTGTTTATGAACCGATTTAAATTATTGTTATTTTGTTGGAAAGGGGATACATTAAGGTTGGTTTCAATTTCAATTTCATTGGCATTGAACCTTGGACTTGAAGAGAACGGAGACAAGAGAACTCTTCAAAATAAAATAGAATAGTGCATTGTGATTACATTACGGTATTGAAAGGTTTTGCATTAGCCATTTTTATTATCACTGATGAGGCTGAAATACAAGCATAATCAAACGATAAATCGCTGCATTATTCTCGCCAAATGACATCACAGTTAGTTGTGTGCCTCCGTAATGATCGAGCATGATACAGCACAATCAGCGCTACTTGCAGCCGTACAGCGTTACGCTTAAAATAAAGCGAGGAAAGCGCTTTGTAGTTCAGAACTCAGAGGTAATGACGTGGAAATTTATTACTTAATGGCAGTTGCTCTGGGTAAACTGTGGACCGAAAATTGATACGCGTTTATAAACTGGGGTAATATTCGGAGTAGTCCATCGATGTATTATGCGTTCATTGAATAGATAACTTTATCATTGCAACTCGTATCGTATTTGTTTCGTTTAGGGCTTGTTTTGCAAATATTTTAGTCATTAATTTACAGTAGAATAGCTGTTACTACTGTGACTGAATAACGAATAAACAAATGCTTTTGCTCATTACATAAATATTTACCCCCATCAGGACTCAAATCCGCGGGACCTCTAGCTCAAGAGGTAGGATCGCTAAAGTTGCACCAAGCGAAAGTCATTCAAAATCGCCATAGTATGTGGTACCCTTGGACGAATCAACCACGTGGTACCCTATGGAGAACTTAGCTGGGGGATCACCGGCAAGTAAAGTAGGCCATACACGCTAGGTTATGCATGACGGTTTCAATTGAGCTGCAAAACCTTCATGCAAAGCCGAGTTCAATAGAGGACAAACACGCTAGGTTATGCATGTCAGTTTTGACCACAGGCATAACCGAGCAACACGGTTGCATGAACGGGCATGGATAACTGCACAGTTTTGTCGCATACACCCTAGGTTATGCATGACGGTTTTGACCACAGGCATAACCGAGCGGCTTGCATGAACAGGCATGCAGTTTTATCGCATACACGCTAGGTTTTGCATGACGATTTTGACCTTACAAGCTTAACCATCATGCATAACCTAGCGTGTATGGCCGGCTTAACGCACAAAATAGTCAGTCTGCCATAGTACCTACTTATTGTTATAGACCTAGGAGGATTTATGGATACAATACAAGCTTAATTCTCTCCAAAGCTAAAAAATCCAACACTAAATTTAGACGCACTGTCACGAAATGTTGGACATACCCTTTCAGATCACAACGATATTTTCATCAGTTGGCATTTTAATGGCTTCGACCTCGAGGCCTCGAGGACAAATTAGTAAAATGGGTTCACGTATTAATATTTTATTCCTTTGAATAAAACAGCTATCGCCCTGAATGTACTAGGTACTACATTAAAAAAAGTACTTACTTAGGCAACTATGTGACAAAAAATGCCGTATAAACAAGAAGAAAATATTGTTACAAGTAGCTCTCATAATTATGATGGCTCTAAGGCTTAGAGCCATCATAATTATAAGAGCTACTTGTTAGAGTCTAAGTTTTCAGCAATTCTCAATGGAAGTTCAGTAAACTTCCATTGAGCACTTCAAGTAAAAAATCAAAGGTATAAAATATGAAAAAATCCTTCACTAACGAAAGAAAATTCCGTTTAGAAAGTAGTTCTTGCATAAACAGTTTATAACAAAGTTCTTTATCAAAAAGGTACTTAGTGGCAACAACGCACTTATAGCTCGTTAAGGACCCCCCTTGTTTTCAAAGCGAATGAATTTTCCTCTTTCATAATAGCGGTAAATTGCTAGTAAATGTCGGAAAGTTTGTCAGGAGAATACATAATATAAACTTTGACAAGGTTCGCGAGCGGAAAGCCAGCGGGGCTTCTTGTGTATTTGCGTCTCGCCTCCTACGCGAAAGACGCAGCATTCCAAGCCTATTTGGGTAGATCGAACAAAAACTAACATATGAGATGTAATAAATTATGTTTAATACATTTAAGACCCTAAGATAGCAAAATGCAATGTGTTGTGATAGATAAATCAGAAAAAAACCGGCCAAGTGCGAGTCGGACTCGCGCACGATGGGTTCCGTACCAAAAAACGGCAAAAAAAATACGTTTGTTGTATGAGAGCCCCCCTTAAATATGAATTTTATTCTGTTTTTAGTATTTGTTCCTGTAGCGGCAACAAAAATACATAATCTGTAAAAATTTCAACTGTCTACCTGTTGTCGTTATTAATATCGAGCAAAAAATGGCAAAACGCGGTTCATGAGATACAGCCTGGTGACAGACAGTCAGACAGACAGACGGACAGCGGAGTCTTAGTAAAGGGGTCCCGTTTTTACCCTTTGGGTACGGAACCCTAAAAACAACAACGATCGTCTCATCGTCCTTAACTAAGGTGGTACAGTGGTACTTTGCCGTTCAGTGGCCATACTATGAGTTGATGCAAACTATTTTCGCTACCGTAACGTAACGTAAACTATCACTTTCTCTCTTTCGCTCGCATAGACTGTGAGCAATATAAGTTTTACACACAAACACACACACACACACACACACACACACACACACACACAAACGCACACGCGCACACACACATACACATGCTCATCTAACAGCGCAGTTACTGGTTTCCGCGTTTCATCTATAGGTGACGGCTGAAAATCGGTGTTTTTGCTGTCAGGCAAATGTGATACACCGAGCCTAGACCTTACTTGCTGCTGCACACACGTGCATTCCCTCCTCTCACTGTTTTTTGTCATCTTTTTTTTGTTTTTTCTTTCTACCATATTTATCGCAAATGTATTTTTTTATCGTTCTTTTTCAGTCATTTTTGTATTTTATATTGATGAATGTATGTGTGTGTCGTAGTGAATAAAACTTTTTATCTATCTATCTATCTTTTCGGTATCGAAAACAGTTTGCATCATGAGTTGATGCAAACTGGCTGGCGGTAGGGCTACAGCTTAGATTCGAGTATTATATCAGTGAGTGAGGAGAACCGAGCATTACACACTACATAGTGTGCAATCTGTATGACAGTATGATACAGTTTGTTACATTACAGAGGCACCTGTGTTATATTATAATTGTTACATTACAGGCGAATGGTCATGATGAGGGAGCTCCTTAACACAATCGAAACAACACTAAGCTACTTTTCTACTACATCTCAGAACATAAATTATCTAAATCATACACTGCGTATTGAATAGGTTTATTTCAAGATGTAATCAAAATAAAGAGTTCGCAATTTAACTGTTAATCCTTAGAAAATAATTAAAAAGCCATATCAACTCAAAACCTTCACAAAAGTAGTAAAATAAACGAAGTGAGTGCGAATATACATACATATAATGGTGTAAATGTTAATTGAAAAATTAACTGCCTGTAAGTTCTGCACTCAAAAACTTAGGAGCAGTTTTAAGTATGAAGGCAATGAAATCAAGTTCTGCATAAAAGCACGTAATTAATTAGGTACTGTAGAGAAATAGACTATGTACTCGTACCTGTACTGCTCCCCTAACCAAATGGCCAACTTTTTTTTCGTTTGAACGCTACGCTTACTTTTAAAGCTTAAATATGAGCAATAGATGATTAAATCACATGTCGCAAACTTATGCCTTTATTAATAAAGTTCCACAACAAGTAATTGATCTTCCTTTGCATGAATTTAAAAACCATGTTAAAAAAAAACGCTCACGGGTAAAGGTTATTACAAAGTAGACGATTATCTTAAAGATCAAAATGCGTGGAAATGATGTAACACATAACTACTATAAGTACTTTGTTGCCAATGATAGTAATATAATAAGTCTATGTTTGTTGCCAATAATCATGTCACCCTGTTGTAATTATCTGGTAACAATATATTTAAGTTTGTAAATATCGTTACTTATTGCTATTAAAGCTGATAAGTTTCTTGCGCCCGTTCTTTTTGTCAGTTAAAAAAGTCTTGAACGGGTAGTAGGACAATATAGACGATTCAAAAATGAATTAAGTTTATTTGAATAAAGCTATTTTTAACTTTTGACTTTGACTATGTAAATCACAAACTTCGACGTATTGTATAGAATTGTCAAGCTTGCGACACGTAATTTTATAGTTTACTGCTTATTTTAAAGTTTTAATAGTACGCGTAGCGTTCAAACGAATAGAAAAGTGGCCATTTGAGTAGGGGGGCTAAAAACAATTCCATAAATCCTTACTTATAATAATATGCGAAAGTCCGTTTGTTTGTTACGCCTTCACATCTTAAGCTTGGTCCAGACTTGTATCATTTTGGCGTATCAGATCACCGTATCTTCCTTTATTCTCATAACTTTACCATACATCGCTAGTTCGGTTGGGCGTGCGTTGATATTACTTCAACGCACGCCCAACCAAACTAGCGATGTATGTTAAAGATACGGTGATCTGATCTGATACGCCAAAATGGACTAGTCTGGACAAAGCTTTAACTGCTGAACCGATCATCTTGAAATTTTGCATACACGTTGTCAGGGGTACAGATAAGTACATAGTGTATCTTTTGTTTTGATAAAAGGAACTGTTCCCGAGGGATAGCAAAAAAATCGCGGGCGGCCACTAGTTGATTATAATTTGAAAAAATACTCAAAAACCTTATAAAGGGAAACAGTTATTTAAAAACATTGATTTTCTGACCTGCACTGGGTAATCAAGAAAGTATTCATGTGTATTATTTTACTCGTAGTAGTAGGTACTTATTCAATGCATTAACTATAATTTAAAGACTTCTTAAATCTTGTCCCTTGTGACTTGACTACAACGCTCTGTGACTGCGATATCGTTTAATCTGTCAGCCATCTTGGTCTCATAATAAATATTTATTATTTTGCATTTTATTGATTCATATTTAAATATTCATAGATACAACGAAATGTGAATATTATAATAAAGCTGATGGCACACGCTCCAGGCATAGAATACCTCATAGTCCGACTTTACTAATGGCATCCTGAGACGTGATCGCATGGACTGGTATAATCCAAACTCCACTATTTTAATTTCGACCGTATGTTCACAATATTAGGATCTAAAGTAATCTAAACTAAAATTTTAGTTTGCAGCTCCCAGTGGCGCGTAACCCGGTGGCAACTCGTTACTTACTGCTCCCTTACTTTACAAGGTAAGGGGTTACCAACCTTTTAACGTTCCACTTAGCTCCCGTAATTGAGATAATGCATTAATTCGCAGTTATTTATCCTGTTCTTGTTTGCCTAGAAAGAAAGGTAGTGGAAAATGCTGCATAAAAGTTTTTTTATGTGTACGTATAAAATAATTTAAAAAAGAAGAAACTATGGCGATTAAAAAATATATAATGGTCTCATTTGTATAATTACTTTTCAATTAAAACTATTGCAAATTATTAAATAAAGGACTTTTAGGTCTCGTTTTAATTAGGTGACTTCTTCGGTTTAAGTAGTTCTGTATTTAACATTTTACTTTTTTATATAATTCCAAAAATTACATACACCTAGCACCGCACCATACAAGAATTTAGCCAAATACTAACTAGACGAACCTATCATAAACCAAGAACCCGACAAGTGAAATTACTTTCGAAAGAAATATTTAGACAAGAGCGATATTAATAAAGCCTATATCTTACTGCTAGACACCATCTGGTTGCAGCGATTGCAATATTGTAATATGAATTAAATGCAATCTGCGCCCGCGCACCGTTAAAGTGACTACGATAAGGGATGACTCACACGACACACCGTGCCGGGTCCGTGTCGAGTCTTGGCCGAACACGATTTCATACATTTGTTGTCTTCATGCGTCGTCCATTGCTCGCTTGCCGCTCGGTATAGGGTAAGCGCACAGAGTAGACAAAAATCTTCTGTAAAGAACAGAGAAAAAGCTACTATTGCCACAGGTTCCAAAGACGTTTGAAACTCCAATCAAGGATGTTTTAAACTCATCTAAAATCGCACACCAACGTGACAGTTCGTACCTTGAAATACATCGCTTACATTTTTGAGTTAAGACTCAATTATTATAAGTGACACATTAATAAGCTCCTGTGTAATGTTGAGGTGAGTTTGAGGTGAGTTCGGGTTGAGTTTGATTTCAGTTCGAGTTGAGTTTGAGTTGAGTTCGGGTTTAGCACGGGGCGTGTGCAGTTGCATCGACAAAATATTAAGGAGCTTATTAATGTGTAATAAAACTCAAAGTTGTCTTTCAATGTTGTATTTCAAGTGTGATGCGATGTGTTTCGAGTGGACTGCGGTTGAGTTGAGTTCGGGTTGAGGTCGGGTCGCGTGTTTTCGTCTGAAAAGCTGTGTGTAGTACACAGACCATACAACAAGTACAACATACCTATGTAGTAGTAAACCCGCGCATTTCATTTGTTTTAAGCTAATTCTGTGGTGAGCATGTTCATTAAAATTATACGCTCGGCGCAAAACCGACAGCATTGACCTGGCACAGTGTAGTGTGAGTGATCCTTAAGGCCGCTGCACCGAGCATTCATCATGTAGGATTATGTCTTTCATGGAAGGATATAATTTTCTGAAATTCATCAAAGGAAATCGTATAACTGGTTGAGTTGAGATGAGATAGTATATTGCATGCAGCCTTATCAAACTAGTGCAACATCGAACCAGTATGGTAGCGTTTTAAAGTTATTATTATTAATTATATGAAATATGTAATCACAACGAGATTTGAATTTAAAATCTAAGAGACTTGTTTTAACAATAGGTAAGTAACTTAAAACTAAATAATATAGGGGTAGTATTTAATCGGGTAACAATAAATTCCCATTTTGGGTATCAAAAATACTGAATATAGCGTACTGAAATACTAAGTGGGCGACGGACTGAGGGCGACTACAAATGTTGAAAATGGGTGACTTCAAAATACAAATTGGGTAACTAAATATTCAGAACGGGCGACCAAATTACTATTTGGGGAAGAACCTTAGGGCCTTAGACCATTAACAAAATTATTTAAACAAGGTGACTATTACATATCCTAATCAAGATGACAAAAATACCATGTTGGGCAGCTTAAATCAGTTATATAGTTCGTTACCAACTTGGTTTAATAGTTGCCCGCTCAGTATTTTTGTCACTCATTTAGAACTTAAATTATTTATCTCCCACATGTAGTCGCCTTTTTATAATCCTGTATTTTTTTGTAATCCACAGTTAGTCGCTCGCTTAGTTATTTTGTCGCCCAAAAATAAACCACTTAGTATTTAAGAATCGCCTTTAATTATTTCCAGTCACCCAATTAATTAATTCCCATATTAAAGGATCATTATATGAGCTGGTAAGCCTTTTCAAAATTGATTTAACTTTTAACTGAATCAATTTTATAAAAGCTAAATCTAAATTCCATTCTAAATCTAAAGTCCATTCACTCTGTAATGAGTATAACTAATCTGGCACTATAGGTACTCGTATTTTCTTACAGGCACTGCGTAGGAGAATGCTTTTTGTACTTTTATAGCAATTTCTCTTCCCAAGAGCTTAAGTAGGTAATTTGAAAGTAAACGACACGTTAGGCCTGAAGCCATGAAATCGTACGCAGTTTCAAGTCACGCCATGCGAATACATCGAGCAGCTAGTAATTCATGATGCCGGTAGTTTAGCTTGAAGAAATGGAAAGGCATTGCTTTTAAACTTTTTTTTATTCTTTCAAACCATCAACCAATCTTATTTTCTACTAATTTCATGTGGTGTGTGTCAGGTTGGCAAGCCTATAAGGTTTTTTGCAGTACTTGCAATGTCACCCCGTGACCACAGTCACGGTAATGTTATCTCACAGTATTCTAACTCGACCCTGTCGACAAAAGTTGACAAAAGACGATCGTTATGAATACCGTGCCACAGTCGATACAAAGCTCAGTCGAAACATCGGGAAAATCATTAGTAACGAACGTGGTTAAATCCCTGTTATTTTAATTAAGCCTATAGGGTTTTAAGGATGGTTAAATTAATAAATGTGTAATCAGTGACCCATTCGGTGGCAAACCCTGGGTCGTGATCGTCATTTGATTGATTTAAAAACGTAATTCCAAAATGTGATTTATAATAACGCACATTTTGGAATTGGAATTATAAGAAAATTTTAAGCAAAGATAGGTAGGGCAAAAAACAAAAAACCCCGGTTAATTATTATATACCATGGAAACCACCACTTTAAAAAAAAAATGTAAAGTAAGTATTCATTTTACAGAATGATTGACAGTTTTATTACCGTTTTATATTAAATCCATACAAGACGACATAAAGACGATATTTCAGATGGCGCGACCGGTTACCCTTGTAGCATAGGACTAGACTAGCAACCCCTTTTTAGGGTTCCGTAGCCTAACTAAATGGCAAAAAACGGAACCCTTATAGATTCGTCATGTCTGTCTGTCTGTCTGTCCGTCCGTATGTCACAGCCACTTTATTCCGAAAGTATTAAGATTACATAGTTCAAACTTGGTAGGCAGATGTATTCTGTTAACCGCTTAACGAATTTAACACAAAAATAAAAATAATATTTTTTTAGGGGGGGCTCCCCATACATGGAACTAAAACTGATTTTTTTTTCTTCAAACCAATACGTGTGGGATGTCTATAGATAGGTCTTTAAAAATGACATTGAGGTTCCTAAGTATTTTTTTTCTCAAAGTCAACCGTTTGAAAGATATACACCGCCAAAGTGGTAAAATGTGTGTCCCCCCCCCTTTAACTTTTGAAATAAGAGAGTGAAAAATCTAAAAAAAATATATGCTGTAGATCCTAATAAAAACTTTCAACAAAAATTAGTTTCAACGAGATATAGTAATAAGTTTTTGAATTATAGCACATTTTCCAAAACCGCAAATATAACTTTGTCATTCATACCAACACTGTGAAAAACAAAGTTATTTTTGCAGATGCAAAATGATAGGTGGTATTAAATATGGTATGGTCTAAGGTAACTACGGAACCCTACGGCGCGTGGCCCGACACGCACTTGGCCGATTTCTTTTTCTTCTTTTTTTTTGTCCCGGGGAAAATGCCTTCGCATACCACCCCCGTGCGGGGAACATGGGGGCGGTTATGTGGTGCATCCACTAAATTCCGCGTATTGGACGAGGACAGGCGGGATCGGTGTGGCAGTCATCGCGTCCCCGCCCTGCGCCGGTCCCTTCGGACTCCTTCTCCTTGAGGACAAGCGTCTCCTACGGTGTGGCACTCGGGAACACACGAGTGCTCTTCCACCTCCAGGGCCTAAGTGGACGACAGAATTAGACTAGCAACCCTAAACCTAAATTGTGTTTTGTTTTTGCCCATTAATGGAATTGATTACCGAAAACAATAGTCTATTTGGATCTAGGGATGTCACTTTGCAGTTTTCTATACAAATAAAAAATACGGGTTATTATGAAACACCCGTATAAATCTAGGCACCATCTAGTTAAGAACATGAAGGACTAAGTCGGAACTGGTTAAGCATGTTCTGTTATTTAAATGCCTTCAAATAAATTTACAACTAACGACGCGACCGTTTGTCGTTATTCCGTCATCATTAGACAAATGTGCAGTAGAATATAAATGGGCCCAATTGCATTGTTTCAACAGTGGGGCGAGTAGGCCTTCCTAGATGGGCCCATAAAAAGCAAGTGCTATAGCGGGACCAGCTAGGAGATAAGGGAACGTTTTACATCCATATTTAATGAAGTAGGGTTACTTTATGGTGTCGTTATAATAGCTTTAGGACTGCTGGGGTAAGAAATACTTACTTAGTAACAAATTTATTTTGTATTTATTCCATATATTTATGTTATTCCATATATTATGGTAACAACCAGTGTTGATTTTGGTCTCACTATAAACCACGGTAAAACCAAAATGATGGTGGTGGATCGTAATAATAACAATCGACTTGACTTACGTGAAATATCTAATAGTGAAGTTGTCCAGAGTTACATCTACCTGGGATCCACAATCACAAACACTGGAAGTTATGAGGAAGAGATCAGGAGACGGTGTGCCATCAGACGATCAGCCGTGGAAAAGCTCACGAAGATATGGAAAGATCGCCGCATAACTAAAAACACCAAAGTTCGCTTAATGAGATGCTTAATATTTCCTATCTTCCTAAATGGAGCTGAAACATGGACGATCCACCAAAAATACCGTAAGAAGATTGACGCCCTTGAGATGTGGTGCTGGAGGCGCTTACTGAGGATAAAGTGGACTTCTCACCGGACAAATGTTTCCATCTTGAAAGAGCTTCGTATCAAACAAAGACTTTCGTCGATTGTGCAAGTACGAATCCTAAAGATGTTTGGGTATATCATCCGCAACGAAAGCTCATTAGAACGATTGATGGTACAAGGGAGAGTTGAAAGTCAAAGTTCTCGCGGCCGATCACCCACAAGATGGACAGACATAATTAAAACAACTACTAAGTGTTCCCTAACTGAATGCACACGCAGTGCCACAAACAGAGAGAGATGGAGCAGTATCGCGAAAGCCGTAACAAACCCACCAGACAGTCCATGACCACGACCACTCCGCCAGGAGTGTACGACTAAGAAGAAGAAACAAATTTATTTTAATACAATCGTAAAATAATAGTGAAAGAGAATCTTCATTGCTTAACGTAAATGAATGAACACGCAACTATGTATATGTACATACAAATTACAATATCAATGATAATAAATAACTCATACAGAAAATTCATACTTACTCATAAGAAAACTATTAGTGAATACTACCTTCGTCTAACGCACCATATTCAAGTGTTAGATAAACCTTGAATGAATCAGCAAACTACATGGTGCTGCCGAGTTTTTCACTATCTCAGGAAAAGTCTTGGAAAAATTGTAGAAAGATACATGTTGGATTCCCAACATAAACTACTAATCCAATTCACCAAGCATTTTTTTTATGCACAGCGGGATAGTGTTTGGCCTTCACCTCACCTGATGTTAAGTGACGATAAGGCCGAAGATGAAAGCGCATTACACCCGGAATCCTCAGTGAGAAACTAGCTATCTTACCTCTAACTGCCGGAACAAAACAACTTTAAATTGTTGTTATGGCGTCAGACTTAGGTAAGATAAGATAGTGGTAGTTAGCCAGGCGGCCTTGAAATAAGCCCTACCACCAACCAAACCGAGTACAAATGTACCCCTCGGAATCGAACCTGAGACCCCTGCGTCTTACACGAGTGGGCGAACCACTAGACCACAAAGGCGGTTGAAGCAATCTTCAGCTGTAATGCCCAGCCTCCACGATCCGACAGTTATGTGATTGTGTGTAACACAACGAGATCTCGGCGAGGGCGCGTCGTGCGCGATAACTGTCGCCTGCCCTCTTGACCGACACTCGACATGTCGGCCGCTTCTTGCAAGCTGTTTCTTATAACTTGTGTGTGTGGTGCAAGTCATTAAGATAATGGTTTTTTTTTCTTGAAGCAAATATCTGCAAACGAAAAGAACTTAGTGATTTACCTATGTAAAAGATTTTTGTGCTAGGTATAATACCTAGCATATATTGTTTTAAGTTATTTCGGAAAATAAATTCTTTAACAGTCCTACATATTGAGTAGTTTGAAAAACTTATCAAAAACCTGCGAAATTAGTATTTATTTAATATACTAAAAGTCCATTTTCTGGAGACCTGCGGTATTGAAGCTTACGTTGAAAGTATCGTAGGGATAATTGTTTGAAAACGCTAATTTACGTCAAGGAAATCGAGAAAACTCTGAAAAGCTAAAAAGATATTAATAACACGCTAACAACGCTATCATACAAAATTGCAAAGTCACGCCCCTTGGAGAGGAAAATTTAAAAACATATCAAAACTTTTTCCACTTTTCCGCGACAAGCTCCAGGCTCCAAGCGACAAGGCTTGTTGTGTTCCCCCCCATTATATTTGCAAGCTTTCATCCATCTACCATGTCAATTTGGTAAATAAAACTTTTTTAACCTATATGCAAACATATTCAAGACTATACATTTTGTTTAAACGAGAAAAAACCCTAGTTGAGCAATCAGATTTTCTTGTGTATTATGGTATAGAGTAGTGGAGTATACCATAATATACAAAAAAATCTGTTTCAACTTGGGATTTTCTTGTAAGGTAACGTAACAGCAATAACGCATAACATGAAACGCTAAAAAAATTGTCTGATTAAAATACATGTATTTTCACAGGTTTCGACAGAAAATTTATTATTTATAATGTAATTTATGAGTTTATTATGACACTTGGTTTCTTGCGTCTTCCCGCCGTTCGCTTATAGCTTGCATCCCATCACTAATGTGGCCGTAGTTTTTGCGAGGTACGGTAATTCAGTAATGGCCGCGTACGTTGATTGACGCGTGGACGCGTAGCGGTCACCGGCCACTGCGCGGACGGTCCACTTCGTTACTGTTACGATTGGCGCTTATCTGCTCTGTAATTAAGGAGGAATGACTGCCTGTGAACTTAATCGTGATATACTATGACCTTGTTATAGAAAAATAAAGTTCTCAGGAAAGAAGAAGTAGAGAAGGACATACACTACAGAGCACCGACCCTAACCAAATAAATTGGGATTATAATGATGGTTGTATAAACTTGTATTTAGGGCTGCCACCAAAAGGTGGCAAAAAATGCGATTTTTCGAAAATCTTCGGGTTTGCTCTTGTTAAAAAACAAGAGCAGACCCGAAGATTTTCGAAAAATCGCCATTTTTTTAAATATATCATATTTTAGATAGGTAAGTAATTATTATTTATTTAAATTAAATAAGTTTACAAATTCCATTAAATAATTGAATGCACCGTTAACCAACTAACAGTAATCCATCTGATTTCATCCGATAAGGTGAAAAGCTTTTTGCGCCCATTTTTCTTATCAGCTAAAAGACGTCATAAATTGGGATAATGATGATAGATTTTTAGTATATATGAAACCTGAAAGCTGTTTGTTCAGAATCAGTAATATAATCTATTGCAATATTTTTTATATCATGTTATATTTTGACTAAATAATATTTACAAAACATAGTTAACGCACACCCTACTAAAATGTCTCGCGCGCACAACACAAAAAACTTGTAACTTCGTGAGTTTTTAAGGTATCATTATAATTTTTTTATACTAATTCTGAACATGAAAATATGACCCGTGTTTCGGCTTTCGTATTTACAAAAACTAAGTAGTATAAGTACTACAATAGTTATTTGTTATACAAGTGACCAAAATCAATAGCGAGTGATTCTAATATAGACTGCTGAGCACAGTGAATGATTTAAAGTCACGAGGCAGAACAAAATTTTGGTCTCGTGTAAAACATACAACTTTTCACCTCTACCAGCGAGAAAAATTTTACGTGAGTTTCCTGGTAAAAAGCTAAATTTCAGCATTAGAAACTTGTTCACTGAATTCTTTTGGAGTTAGCTATCTTCATCGTTGGACGCACTCATTTTTTGTAATTTATCACAAAAATAGCTCGATCAAACCTATGCTGAAAAATTTATTCATAAAGTAGATTTCCGCCGTTTTGTTTTACATTATTACGTTGTGATTTTCTCTTATTCATTAATATCCCATCTTATTTATTTATTTATAATCATAAAACACTAATTTCTTAATAAATTTCATAAATTTTTCTTCATTTCGTCCATACTCTTTATTTCTAATTACCAACCTTCTTTTTTAACAAAACTCTTTGGTATATCCGTGCATTTTATTTTTTTACTTTTTTATCCATGTATGACACCATAAAGCACTCTATCTATCCTTTTCTCACATATCAATTTTACAAGTGTCATCCTTGTCACTTTATTTCTTTTTTCTTTATTATTTTAAAAGTTGGTATTAGAAATTAAAAAAAAGCACTTTTCCTCACGCTCGCAGCAAAAATCGATTTTGCTGCGAGTTTTTACACGCCAAAAGCGCCCTTTTCGTGCTGGAGAGGTAAAAAATATTTTAGGTCTAGCAAATTATTGAGATAATGATTAACCACAAAAAAATAAACAAACATGTTTGTTGATTGCAGAAGGCTATCAACAGAAAATTAATAATTCCTATTGAAGATGAAACTGATGATGATGAAGAAGAAGAAGATTGCTAATTTACACTTCAATACCATTAAGCAATCAAGTATATTACAATATCTAGTTTAACTATTGTGCTTTTGACCGTATCATATTTAGATTTCAAAGCGAAATCGCTACCAATATACCCTTTGGTAATCCTACGCGTTCCTAATTTTATGCGAAGTGGATTTCATGTGAATAATACAAAGATTAGATTGTAATTTTGACCGGTATGAATGGTGTAAATGAGCAGTTTATCATACATGAATATAAGTACCTACAACATCACATATGTTGCTCTGATGCATAATAAATTTAATAAAATTATTGTTGCTTTAAGTAGACTTTTTATTCTGAAATCGGTACCAGGACATTCAAATATCATCGGTAATGAAAAAGCCTTGAAAGTCGACGAGCTTTCTAGAACTGGGGTGCGGGACCAACAGATAGCCCAGAACCTTTCGGTGGCATCACGAAAAACCAGGCTATGTAATTCCTTAAAGACAACCTCTTGGACGAGTCGAGAAACTTCTGGCTAAAGCCAAGTCCTTGATGAAAGGCTACTCACAAAGACGGACGAATGAGCTCACACAGTTCAGTAGGTTGAACATCAGTGCGATTATTAGAGCCTTAACTCTAATAATTGCTTAAAAACTAAACAGACACTTTCATATAAAATTGAGTGATACTGACTTTTGCAGATATTCCTATGAGGAGCAGGGAATGCTCAAGCACCTCTTTTGTAATTGTGGATCTCTAATCCACAAGCGCAGTACCTATCCGTCTGGGGTGACACGTAATCGACCCGGAGGAAATAAAAAGTGTTAAAGCCAAGAAGATACTAGACTTCCTGGACTCCGCAGCAGGGCTTAAAGAGTTACTATAATTTTGTGACGAGTCACAATAGATATTCTAGGTCGCAGTTACTACAGGTCTGTCAGAGCTGCAAAGCCCCTAACACTCAAATAATAATAATAATTAAGTTGACTTTAGGTCTGTAAACGTAAATACAAAAAGACCTTAAAAATAACATAAAACTTTTAAAGTCCTTTTTGTATAATATTACAACATACAGAAATCAAACATAATTAATTAAGTAAGTGATAAAATATCCTTATAAAAGTGTACTTACAGACAAAAGACCTCGTAAGCCTAAAATGGTCGGTAAGAAAAGAACACTAATAAGGGAAAGAAAAGTGAATTACGTCAGCAATTGAAGGAGCGTAATCCAATCTCCGATAAATTAACACTTGGGATAGAATGAAACTTAATTCCTGTTGGAAAACTCACTTCGTGGAGATAGGTTTACATGGGTAAAAAAGCACTGAATTCAGATGTGATATCATGCTGTCAAAACAGAGGTAAGTACTAAGTATTTACATATTATTCAAATGATGAAAATTTTATTACAGCAAAAATACATAGTAAACAAATAAAATTGTGGATATACAGTTATGTTTTAGTACTTGAAAATAGATACTTTAAGATTAAACATTAGCACGTGACTCGCAATTGTAGGCACATAATGTGGTTTCCCAGGATTTTAGCTTTTACACAATATATTTTAGCGTGTCCCGACAACTTATAACAATTGTTCAGTATGAACTATGATATCAAACCAAAATTATCTCATTAAATATTTGTAGTATTTGGTGAATACAACTTAGTGTGTACATATTATTGTAAAACACGAACAACCTCGCAGGAGTAGATTACTAACATCACAAACAATAACATTTGTTCTACGACTTTTCCCAAAACAGACAAAAAAAAAATCGACTTTCCATATAAATGTCCGAACAGCTGATCGAGTTTTTCTATGAAAAGTCCGAATTTTTTGTCTGTTTTTGGAAAAGTTGTAGAACAAAATGTAGATGTTTATGGTGTTAGTAATCTACTCCTACGAAGTTGTTGGTGTTTTACAAATAACCCTGCATACTTGTTTGTCTATATTGTGTAAAAGTTAAAATCCTGGAAAACCACATATCTGCCTACAATAGCGAGGCACGTGCTAATGTTAAACCTTAAGCTATCTACATGAGAATAATTTCAACAATAACGTGTTAATGTTGATTTCTCATTACGTTCAACGTTTCAAAAAAGCGACCACAAGGGAAACCGAAAACTTCCCCACACGAAGGATACGTGTAGGCTCAGAAAGGACCTTTGACAAAGTAATGATGCCCCGCAGACAAAAGACCCCAGCCTCCCCTCAGGACCCACTCTGGGGTAAGTAGCTAGGGTAACCACGCATTAAGGTGGGGATTGAACGGATTTATTTTAACCCAAACGCTTCGTGATGGATGGCCTTGTTAGTAAAATAGCTACGCGCGGCGGAAAACAATTTGTAGTTGCTGTGTTTCTCGCTTTTCCTATTTACTCGAGGAGCACAGCGCGTTGAAATGAAAATTAAATAAAAAATCTTTATTCAAATAAACTTAGGTATTAAGAGAAGTGCTTTTGAATTGTCTATATTTTCCTACCTCCCATTCGAGACTTTTTTAACTGACAAGAAGAATTGAGTTGAGTTTTGATATCATGAGTGCAACCGAGAGCGTCGATAATCACTACTAAAAAAAGTTGACTTTTGAGCTTTTTGTTTCCAAAGGAATAATCTTTTGTCATATTTGAAAAATTGTAGCGAAGGGAGTTTCTTTTTAAGAAACAAAAATACATTATTCAACAATAAAATATTTTTAAACTTAGTCATGGACTTGTCAAACCACAATCGTAAATTGAACTTTGTCACTTATGAAAGCAACTATTATATATTTTTACATGACAAGGATTCGATACTTATATTAGGTAGGTACACCTCTTAAGTTCAAGGCTGGATTATACAAATTTGTTTATATTTGCCCGAATCTTGAGGAAACAAGAAATATATATTTTTCAACACACTTGCTCGTAAAGTGAGCCCTAATACATCGCTTTTAGGGCCATAAACCGAACTATAACAAACGCGTGCAATAATATATAAAACACTAGTTGGTTATAGAATTATCCCTACAAAGTTAAATAGGTACCTTACTGCAAGTTCTATGCGAGTAAACAGAGCATTTTCAATTTAACCGGGTAATACAGTTATTTTTTTCGTAACAACAAAAGAGGTTTTATACCGCTGAAAATTCATTTGCATTCTTGGAATAAATAAATGTGTAGGTCCTTAATTAAGTGAAACAAATATTTATTATTATCAAATTATTCCTAATTTACAATATTTTGTTAAAAAATATTAAAATATTAGCATTTTATCACTTGAATTTATAATTTTGAAGTAGGCTGTATGCTCACTAACCCCTTTGTTCGCAAAATATTCTTGCATTGGGCGTGTGAAAAAAACAAAAAAAACCTGCGCGCCTTTTCTCATCATGATTATCATTTTGTTTTTGTCGTATTTGTTGCTGTGTGGTAAATTACTTTGTTTTTTCCTCGCAAATGTGTTGAAAAACGTCGTATGAAACTCGTGAGCTCTTACTTATTGCACACTCGGCTGAGTTACGCCCTCGCCTGCGGCTCGGGCTGCAACCCACAGCATTGTGTGCAATAAGCAACCTAAGCTAACTTGTATCATAATGTACTATTGTTGTGTCGTAATAAAATATGGTTGTGTCATATGAAGTCTACGAAAATGTATTTCAAAGTTGCTTCCGTAAACGTGAATTTCAGTTACATTTCTAAAATAAAGTTAGAGTGAAAGATAAAATTGTCTATCCCATCTACCATTATCTATCCTTATAAAAATGGTAACAAGGTGCTGCGTAAATTATGCGTGCTATACAAGAGCAAAACAAAACGGGTACTTTGGAACATTGACCATCAGTCATTTTCAATGTCTCTACTGCTGGGGCACAGGCCTTCCTTGTGGATGGATAAGAAGGATGTGCCCATAACCCACCACGCTGGCCCAATGTGGATTGGAGGGTGTTGACGACTGCAAATGTAGCCGGGACCAACGGCTTAACGTTCCTTCCGAAGCACGGAGGAGCTCGAGATAATAAATTTTTGGTCACCCATCCCATGACCGACCCTTGCGAAAGTTGCTTAACCTTCGCAATCTCTGGGCCACGCGCTAAACCACTGCGCCGTCGAACTCCTCCGAGCTTCGGAAAATTACCTATATTTATTTGGAAAATGTTCAAAAATTTACGTTCTTTCAAATTGTTCAGCAAATTCTATAGTACGTTTGCAGAATAGAATGAAAATCAGTTGTCTCTATAAATTGTTGTAAATGTAATTCCCAAGGTTATTGGAAGGCAAAAACAAGCCCAAAGTTTCCAAAAGTACTTTCAAAGTAATTCAATTAAAACTCCTCCTTTCCCCAATATTTTTCCCGCCAACTTCGTGTAAACATAAAAGATATTATTAGAAGTTTTCCTCTGAATATGATATTACAATTATTTAGTAAGAAAACTGGGTATAGGTATTTCTATTTATTGTGTAAACATATATTATATATGTATAACTAAATACCAAATAGGTCTATTGATATAATTGAGACATACTTATATCTGACATTCACTGATAAACTAGTCTTAAAATTTCATAAAGACTTCTTTAATCCTTTAGGAAGAATGCTAAAGAAATTTTAATTTATTTTCGTTCCTTACCTATTTGTAAATAATAAAAAAAGCAGTCACCCTACAAACAGAATGCATGTGCCAACCGCCATTACAGTGCTCACGCTGATTCACCAGACGCCTAGAGTGGCAGCCCTGCTCGAGGGTTGCCACTCCCACATCATAGGCCCTGTTTACACGTAAACTTACAATGTAAAACACTTGGAAAAAAGCTGTCTACGAATCGCCTTGTTATATTTTCGTTAAATGCAAAGTGTTGGCTAAGAATTTACCACATTTTTTACCTAATAAACAATAGTTACAACTTCATTTTAGTGAGGAAACTTAAAGTAAATATGTACCAACATTGATATTAATAAATGGTCGATATACTTACTAAAGTCATCTACCTATCAGAAAATAAAAGTGTAAACTTACCTTTTTAGGGTTCCGTAGGTACCCTAAAGGTAAAAACGGGACCCGGATTCCGCTGTCTGTCTGTCATTCTGTCGCCAGTCTGTATCTTATGAACCGTGATAGCTAGACAGTTGAAAATTTCACAGATGATGTATTTCTGTTGCTGCTACAAATACTAAAAACAGAATAAAATAAATATTTAAGGGGTCTCCCATACAACAAACGTGTTTTTTTTTCGTGCGCAAGTCTGACTCGCACTTGGCTGGCTTTTTACATTGATTTTAACAAAAGCTAAACATTGAAAAATAAATTGTATCTTGTTTATTCGTGAAGTTAGCTCGATTTCACTATCTCTAAGAAAAATAAGCAATAAAAAATACTGTAACAGTAAATTAAATCTATAGAAGAGTATGAAAATATAAGGGCCATAAGATACGATAGTGTTTGCATAATTGTTGGAAGGGCAGTCGTGAATGTAACAGTCATAAAAAATATTTTTTATTAGCTCAGAATATTTCTGCTTAGCTGGCCAAAATCGTAGCAAATAAAACAGTAATTCAAGGGATAAGCTCCAACTAAGTAACTTGAAAGGCATTTTCTTAGAAATACATTCAAATATTACACAAAAGAATGTGCTGTCCGTCCTTTGTGACATTTTTAAAATTATGTTATTCATATGAATAAAATGAATCCCCCAGAATAATACGAACGGTAACATTTTGTAAGTTACAAAAGATTGCCGTTATTATTGTAGCCCTATCAAACCCCTATGTAATTAAACATTTGTTTATATATCTATGTTTTTTTTATTATTTATATTCTTTTATTTCGAAACTCAACCGATTTTTTTAGAATAACTTGTGCAAAAAATACTTGATAATGGAGATTCACAATGGCCATTTAATAGAAAAAATGATAATTAATCAA
This sequence comes from Agriphila geniculea, assembly GCA_943789525.1. Classification (NCBI taxonomy): domain Eukaryota; kingdom Metazoa; phylum Arthropoda; class Insecta; order Lepidoptera; family Crambidae; genus Agriphila; species Agriphila geniculea. Next base: position 22,788,082 of record OX038878.1, read on the forward strand.
AGGTCATAGGGGCCGTTCAAATATTACGTAAGCAGATTTATTACAATTATTTACCCCCCCCCCCCCCCCATCCCCCTTGTCAGTAAAAGTAAGCAAAGCTCTTACCCCCTCCCCCCATGCTTACGTAAACATTTTTCAATTATAAATGTAATTTATTTAAAATTTAGACAAGTGAATAGCACGCGGTAAGTCCCCTAATCGGTTCTAAAGCGAGTGTCCAAACGTATGCATTATTTGCTGGAATCCCCGAAAATGCGTTTCGTTTTCAAGCATAGACAATGTGAGGGTTGCCATTCGTGTAAAAAAGTAAATAATTACCGATGACGTAATCATCATCTAGACTCCCCTACCCCCCATGTCATCCAAAATAAGCAAAACAAAGACCCCCCACCCTCCCATAGTGCTTACGTAATACTTGAATGACCCCATACACGTCATCTTACCATAATAGTACTTAGTAATTTGAACTACAGGATGTATATTCCAAAAAGTCATACTCTATTCTGTTGAATCAAACCTTATTTGAGCGCAAACTTTTTCTTAAATCGGTGTTACCATTTCGGAGCATGCAATTGCTACCTATGTTACCTGAAGCTTTTTAGCTTCACACACGGTGACAGGGGATCGAGAGGCCGACCGGCTCACACTGCGACGCTTTTTGTCGTTGACGGATCATTGCGATTGTGTCAGCTCGTATTGTGAGTTGTGACAAGTGGGAAGTCACACCATAGTCACTTAGCCAGTAACTGTTTGTGTATTGCCAACTGCTACCTTAGTTAATGGCTCCAATTTTGCTAAAAGTTGCTAAATTGGTAGATTTTACCCAAAAACTTGCCTGAAGTACCTAAATGCTACATAGTTGGTAGGTAAAAATAAAGAAATTTAACTACTTTTTGTTTAAGTTTGTAGCGCTGACAACGAAAAATAGCTAGATCTAGCTAAAAAATAGCAAATGTTAGCAAAACTATGCTGTTAAACAATGTATAATCGTAAAAATTTCTGTTTGAATTTTAGAGTTATTAATTTTATTCTGTTTTTAGTATTTGTTGTTATAGCGGCAACAGAAATACATCATCTGTGAAAATTTCAACTATCTAGCTATCACGGTTCATGAGATACAGCCTGGTGACAGAAAGACAAACAGCGGAGTCTTAGTAATAGGGTCCCGTGTTTACCCTTTGGGTACGGAACCCTAAAAATGCTATTATAACAGAAGTAGCTATGAGTTTTTGTAAGTATAATATATGGAGTGCATTCATATGCACTCTATATATTATCCTTACAAAAACTCACTCAAAATAATGGATAACAATCATTTGTTATCCATTATTTTTCAATGAATTCATAAGGAATTAATGTAGTTTTTATTTAGGTGAATTAACATTTCGCTTATCTTGCAAATACTTTGTTTATTTAATTTGCTAGCTCATTTCTAGAAAAGGTACAGATTTTCTATTATAAGGTCGTCAGTACAATAATTTCTTCAACTGCAATACTTAGACATTAATTTAACCGCTCGATCGTATAATAAATAAAATACGCTTAGGGCTGTTTGCCTGATCGCTGTGGGTCGCCGCCCCGACTCGTAACTTAAGGCTCGGTTATGCGGAAACATTTTGTCTCTGTCTTTTTCTTTACGTGTAAAGAGTACGGAAAATAACCTTACTGCTGCACTTTTTCGATGTTTTTCGTTGTTTTTCATCATTATCTTCAGTACAATTATCTTTCTTGAAAAAAAGTTATTGTAGCTACTTCACAGTACGTCAAAATGTATTCTAATGTAGAATTCAATAAGTTTCCGCTATAATTTAGTTACTCCAAAAATATGATCCTATACAAGCGCTTTTGATGATATTCTGTTTTTTTTTACAATGACCTGTGGGGTTTATTATAGGGAATTTAATACAACTACAAGTATTAAATCTTAATATATAAAATCGTAAACTGAATGACTGACTGACTGACTGACTGACTGACTGATCTATCAACGCACAGCCCAAACCGCTGGACCTAGAGACTTGAAATTTTGTACACAGATACCTTATACAATGTAGGCATCCACTAAGGAAGGATTTTTGAAAATTCTATCCCTAAGGGGATGAAATAAGGGATGAAAGTTTGTATGAAAGTCCCTCAGTTTTGAAGCTAGGATCGTTAAATTTTGTGTTTAGGCTGACGATTGAAAATTAATAAATACGGGTCTCAGCGTTTTTCAAAATTCTACCCCCGAAGGGGTCAAAAGGGGGATGAAGTTGTGTAATGAAGAAAATCCTTTATTTTCGAAGTCAAAATTGCTAAATATATATTTTATGCTTATGGATGGAAATCTAACGCAACGTATATTGTTATTGTTAGTATTTCAACCCCTACGGGGATGAAATAGGGTGAAAAGGGGTAAATAAACCTAAAAATAGATATGGATGTCGTTATTGGGGTTTTCTGGGATGACGATTGCAAAAATGACATTTATTTTGAAGTCCAAAACGGTGGACATGATTTGACCCCTCAAGGGGTGAAAATGGGGTTCAAATTTTGTATAGAAAAATAATATTAAATGGACATTACAACTTTAAACTTCGTAGGAGCACGTCTAAAAATAAATAAGCAAACATATTTTTTGTGATTTTGAAAGTAAACCCCTAAGGGGGTAAATGGGGTGAGTAAACCTAAAAATAGATACGGATGTCGTTATTGGGGTTTTCTGGGATGACGATTGCAAAAATGACATTTATTTTGAAGTCCAACACGGTGGACATTATCTAACCCTCAAGGGGTGAAAATGGGGTTCAAATTTTGTATGGAAAAAAATATTAAATGGCCATTACAACTTTAAACTTCGTAGGAGCACGTCTAAAAATAAATAAGCAAACATATATTTTGTGATTTTGAAAATCAACCCCTTAGAGGGTAAATGGGGTGAGTAAACATAAAAATCGATGTGGTCGTTCTTGAGATTTTATGGGATGGTGATTACGAAAATGAGATTTATTTTGAAGTCCAACACGGTGGACATGATTTAACCCCTAAAGGGGTGAAAATGAGGTTCAAATGTATGGAAAAAGAATATAAAATAGACATTACAACTTTAAAATTCGTAGGAGCATGTCTAAAAATAAATAGGCAATCACATATTTTGTTATTTTGAAAATCGTCCCTTAGGGTGTAAATGGGGTAAGTAAACATGAAAATCGATGTGGATGTCGTTCTTGAGGTTTCATGGGATGGTGATTACGAAAATGACATTTATTTTGAAGTCCAACACGATGGACATGACACATCATGGACCTGTACCTGGATATGCACATCCAGGTAACGGGAACGAGAACAGGCACGGGCACGGGCACGGGCACAGGAACGGAAACAGGACGAGAACGGGACGGGAACGGAACGGGCCGGTACGGAAACGGAACGGGAAGGGAACGGGAATGAAACGGGAACGGAATAGGAACGGGAACGAAACGGAAAAGGAACGGGAATGGAACGGGAAAGAGAAAGGGACAGGAACGGGACGGGAACGGTACCGGGAAAAGGAACGGAAGAGTAAGGAGTACGGGACGGGAATGGGACGCAAACGGGAACGAAACGGGAACGGAAAGGGACGGAACGGAATGGAAATGGAACGGGAACGAAACGGGAACGAAACAGGAACGGAACGGGAACGAAAACGGGACGGGAACGGTAAAGGAATGGCACGGGAACGGAGGGGAAAGGATCGGAAACGGAATGGGAATGGAATGGGACGAGAACGGGACGGGAACGGGAACGGGAACGAGAACGAGAACGGGAACGGGAACGGGATCGGGATCGGGATCGGGATCGGGAACGGGAACGGGAACGGGAACGGGAACGGGAACGGGAACGGGAACGGGAACGGGAACGGGAACGGGAACGGGAACGGGAACGGGAACGGGAACGGGAACGGGAACGGGAACGGGAACGGGAACGGGAACGGGAACGGGAACGGGAACGGGAACGGGAACGGGAACGGGAACGGGAACGGGAACGGGAACGGGAACGGGAACGGGAACGGAAACGGGAACGGGAACCGGATGGGAACGGGAACAGGACGAGACGGGGACGGGAACGGAACGGGACGGGGATGGAAACGGGAACCGGAAGGGGTACGGGACGGGTACGGAACGGGAACAAGAACGGAACGGGACGGAATGGGAACGGAACGGGAATGAAACGGAAAAGAAACGGGTACGGAACGGGACGAGAACGGTACGGGAACGGGAACGAGAACGGGACAGTAACGGGACGGGAACGGGAATGGCATCGGAAGGGGTACGAGAACGGGACAGGAAAGGGACGGGAACGGACGGGAACAGAACGGGAACCGGAACCGGGAACGTAAAAATGACTGGTCAGATCCTGGTTGAAGGTTCTCTAAGGATTTTCTCTAACATCCACGCTGACGAAGTCGCGGGCAGAAGCTAGTTGCGTATAAACCTTTACCTTCAACTAGAGAATCTTTTTAGTTTGTCGTATGTTTTTTTTGTGGCTACACCTTTACGTTTTTTTCTATATAAAAATATGATCCCCGCAAACCATGTTTTCCTATCATGGACCCTTAACACTGAAAGATCTTACCACACAGACTCTGACTACAATCACGGTTAATTACTGTATTTTTAATGTAAAGCAAATAATGCTATATTTTTTATAAGAATCCACCATGCACTTCGCCTAAAAAATGTTATATTTGATTTCATAAAATTCTTCTTCTGTTTAAGGAAGTGAGCTAAGTTAGCCATTACACACGAGGCGGGTTTTTAATTTAAAAAATCACAAGAGCATGGTTTGCTCACTGGCAAGCCATCAAGTCCTTCATCTCGGTAGATAAGGTAACACCAGATAAGAGTGTTATCCATCATCCAATCTCGCAGGTCGTTACCACTGCGTTACTGCAGGCTGCACTCAAAACAATGCCTTGTGTGACCGGTCCTTTACGTTATCGTTATTTAAACGAGACTTTCGTCACAATAACGGTAACTGATAACCGGTTACGTAACAATCCCAGTTTTGTATAGTATAGTCGGATTAAGCAGTAACTAAACTAGAGCAATTTAATTGTCTTCATTAATTATTTAGCTAGTCAAAATAATTAATGACGATGAAATTTACAATTAAGTACATAGTCTAAATTTTTGACTATTTAGAGTAGTTAATGATAATTTAACAAAATCTGTGCATATATTGCATGTGAGTGAATTAAAGCTCTAGAATTTAAACTTTTTCAAGAACACAAACTAAACAGGGGCCGTACCGGCTAACGAATCGAGCTTCGGAAAATTTGCCGAGTTTCAAATTAAAACAGATAAATCGAAGTAAGGAATTACTTATTGTACTATTTGTTGAAGTTATTTGGAAGATATTGATGTTTGTGTGACCTCATGAATTAGGGTTCGCCATTTTGGTCCAATTGGGACTCGATTTATCTGTTTTAATTTGAAACTCGGCAGACTTTTCGAAGTTCGATGCGTTAGCCGGTACGGCCCCAGGAACCAAGTCACGCTAGAACATTATTTTTCACTATAGTTTATTTGTAACAAGATAATTGTGAAGGCATTATTGAACCATTACTAACGACTTAACTTAAGTTACCATAACTAACATATTACTTTTTAATAGAAAAGATCTCAGCATTTTCTAAAAAACCGGCCAAGTGTGAGTCGGCCTCGCGCACGAAGGGTTTCGTACCAAAAAAGGGAAAAAAAGTACGTTTGTTGTATGGGAGCCCCCTTAAATAATAATTTTATTCTGTTTTTAGTATTTGTTGTTATAGCGGCAACAAAACTGCATCATCTGTGAAAATTTCAAGTTTCTAGCTATCACGGTTCATGAGATACAGCCTGGTGACAGATAGACAGACAGACAGACAGACGGACAGCGGAGTCTTAGTAATAGGGTCCCGTTTTTACCCTTTGGGTACGGAACCCTAAAAATAGTAGGTACCAAAAATGATACACTTTAAGCAAAGATTGATTAACTGATATTATTATCTTTTGTTAACACTTCCTTCTAATCACATAATTAATGTTAATGCGTACTAATAAATAATTACACGTATCCAATAATGTTGACTAAATCAGAGTTTTTGTAATGCAGTTACTGAAGCCGAATCTACTATGTCTCATTGATGGTATTTAATAATAGAGTGCCTACTGCCTAGTGTACTTGGTCAATAAAAATGTCCGAAATAACGGTTCGTCTTTATATATAGGCGAACTTTTTAATTAAACGTTTACGGTGTTAAAGTGTCTCGTTGCGACTTGAATGACTGGTCGGATAGCTGAGAACCTGGTATTGAGGGCACTGTATAACATGGTATCACATTTGTTTTATGTGTTTTCAACGTCTCTGTGATCTAATGGTTCGCCCACACGTGTGAGAGGTAGGGTCCCGGGTTCGATTCCCCGGAGGGGGGATACTATTTGTACTCAGTTTGGTTGGTGGTAGGTTTTGTTTCAAGTTCGCCTGGCTAGCTACTACCATCTTAACTAAGTCTGACTCTATAATAAAAATTTAAAAATTGTTGTGTTCCGGCAGCTAGAGGTGAGATAGCCAGTTCCTCAGTGGTTAGGATTCCGGATGTGTGCTTGCACTTTCAACCTTATCGTCACTTAACATCAGGGAAGCGCTCATGGCGGAACTTGATAGACTGATCGTACTTGATCACGTTTGTTAAGTAACGCTCGGTCCGGTCAGGTGTCGGATGGGTGACCGTTAAAGTGGCATTACAACTGAGCGCTTCCGTGCTTTGGAGGCACGTTAAACCGTCGGTCCCGGCTGTTGTCATCTGATAACAGTCGTTAAGCCAAGTTAGAGGCCTTACAGGCGGCTTGATAGACTCTAGCACCAGAGGTGGCCACTAATCCTCATTCGATAAGAAGAAGAATCACATTTTTCTATAACACATCATCTTATGTTCATTTCTAAATAAATAAGATATAGATAAATTAAAGAATAAGAGTAAGATAATAAGAGATAAATAAATAAAACTTTAGTTGTAAACGTGAGTTCATCGTGAATTTGCATCTAGAAACTAAACTACTAGTACTAACCAAACTCTTTGATTTACTACACTTTAGTATTGTCGTAAAGCTAAAAGTTACACAACCACCGTCATACATTTGTATGTCAAAGTTGTATGTGTGGGAACTGTAGATTGGCACCAAGTTCATCGAGCCATCAAAGTTATGTCAAATGCGTGTGCGCATTGTGCGATGACAGATGTTCATAGCGAACAGACAGGCGCACTATAAATTATAGTCGGCGAACAATTTGTTCGATTCGCATTGGGTTTGCAATGATGAGATTATTGAAGTTACGGTTAATATATAGGTCTAGGTATTGTTACATCGTTTAATGGATTGTGGTGACAGAAACAGTTAAGTATCAACTGTTGTTAAATGTACTCAGGAATTTTGACTCATTTTTAGACATTCATTTTTTCTTTACCATTTTGTACCAAAATGGTAAAAAAGGAACCCTTGTGGTGTGTGTGACTCAGTCTGTCTGGCTGTCACAGCTGGATATCTCGAGAACAACTAATGGTATCAACTTGAAATTTGGAACTGTTTAAGATGACATTTGCCCAACTATTTTGCAAATAAGAAATAAATAAAAAAAATATCTTTTTTACAACAGGGACTGAAAAGGGGTCTTAAAAATTTGAAGTGGGACTACTAGGGCATGTGGGGTATCATAAAAGAGCGCCGTTTGCACGTTTTCAATCATTTTTTATTTTTGTTTTAGGCCGCATACTTTTCGACTTATGATGAAAAATGTAAAAAAAATACCGTTCCCCCCTTATCTCCGAAGTTTGCAAAGAGAAAAATCTGAAATAATTCTATGTGATAGCAGTTTATATAAAGATTACAGGAAAAATAAAACGATGTCTCAATATAGCACACTTTTTTAGAAATATCAAATTTCTAAAAAGTTAACATTAGTTCCACTATCGGTCAAAAGATGGCGCCGACCTAAAACTGCAATTTGTGCAGTTTCTAAAGTAGAATTTTATGGGGTGCAGTCTTGTACAATCTTCTTGTAAATTCAGTATAAAGTCAACTCGAGTTTCAACAAAAAAATAAGTATACGCCGTCTTTTTGTAGTCGTTTAAATTAAGTTGGTAGTGTTTTACCAATGAAACTAAACACTTTTTCCCAAAGAAACAAGGGTCCGCATAAAGAAAAGTGTTATGTTTTATTTAACTGATCAAAATATCGAAAATGGAAAAGATAAACGTTTCCTGCAGTAAAACGTGTTACTTAAAACCCCCTGAAGTTTTACATAGAGTATCTTGCATACAACCCCGGAAATTTATTACAAACCTTGAAAACCGTCACTTTTTATTATGAAACAGCCTGTTAAAATAAATTTTACGGGATTATGAAATACCCCGTATCAAACATTAAAGTGCCAAGTTTACACGTAGGTACCCACAAGGGAAGATTACGCAGGCACAAAGAGGCACTAAGCTTTTATTATTATAATAATAAAACATGATAAAGGTATGTAATTCTAAGGAGCTTCCATAAAACATGTTGTTATTAAAAATTGCCGGAGTAGCTGGCTTATCAATAAAACGTTTAGCGCTGCGCCCGCGCCGTCCGACGCGATAGTACAGCCATACCTAAGGGTTGTCACTTTCATACAAAGTTTGCTCTATATCTTTAATTATTACATACCTATAAGTATTTTATTGCATTCTAGATAATAGTGGGAAAAGTGCTTTACACATTTTAACAGAAAAAAAACAGGCAGTTTTACTAACAAGTTGTCTGTCAAGAAAACATGCAAGTTTTCAATGCAAGGAATTGTAGGCAAATGCAAGAAGTAGGTAAGATTCAGTAAGTATAGCTTAGGAATTTTAAAACTTTGAAAAATAAGAATAATATTTATATTAAAGTCTTTTCAAGTGAAAACGTCACGATATCGAAAGTAAATGTTGATAAAATAGTTGGAGAATATTAATGGAGAATTTAAGATAAATAATTGTGCTAGTTCTTCAACATTTTAAGGGACGTGTAGTGGCAGCCCTGCCCTGATATCCCTAACAGTGGAGCATTATCCCACCATTAGGCAGCGCCGCGGGCACAGTAAGCGTCAGAACCCCTGGACCAAGTACGATATTTTATGTTTGGAGACTATCAAGGTTCAATACCTTTTTGGTACTATTTGATACCTACATTAAATTATCTAGTACCTCGACGAGCAGTGAAAAAACATGAAAAGAAAGTGGCCAGACATTCTGACGTCAGTTTGTCTGGACCACATTTTTTTCACATAGTTGGAGAGAATATATCTTAATTATTTATTTGTAAATATTCAATACCTCTTTAATACCTTAACATATATTTTTTTTCAAGCTGTATGGCGTCCCAGGAAAAAGTTACGGATGAATGAAATTATCTCTTAAAAGTGAAGGGGTGACTTGACATATCAACGTCCAGCCCAAACCACTGGACCTAGAGACTTGAAATTTTGTACGTAGATATTTTATACAGTGTAGGCATCCACTAAGAAAGGAATTTTGGAAACTCCACCCCTAAAGGGGTGAAATGGGGGTTTAAAGTTTGTATGGAAAAAAAGTATTAAATAGACATTTCGATTTGGAACTGCGTAAGAGTACTTCTAAAAACAAATACGCAAAGGCGTGTTTCGTTGTTTTCCGAAAATCAACCGTTTAGGTTGTAAATCTAAATATTTAAAAGAAGAAACTGATTGCTGACTGACATATCAACGCACAGCCCAAACCGCTGGGTCTACAGACTCCAAATTTGGCACATAGGTTCCTTATTAGGTGTCACGGTGCACTAAGGAAGGATTTTTCAAAACTCACCCCCCAAGGGGGTGAAACGGGGGTCCAAAGTTTGTATGAAAGTCCCTCAGTTTTGAAGCTAGGATCTTCAAATTTTGTGTTTAAGCTGACCATTAAAAACTAACATATACGTGTCTCAACGTTTTTGAAAATTCGACTCACGAAGGGGTGAAAATGGGGATGAAGTTGTGTATAGAAAATCTTCATTTTCGGAGTAAAATAACTAATTTTGAAAAAAAGGTAAATATGTAGCTTACTTCCGCAAACAACTTTGTTTGCGGAAGTAAGCTACATGTTTTTCTTTTTTCAAAATGGTTTGGAACTTTCGCCAAGTGACGCCTGACTCAAGCAAATATTTAAAATAACTAAATTTACTATTTAGGCTTATGGATGGAAATCTAACGCAACGTTTATTATTATTGTTAATATTTCGATCCCTATGGTGATGAAATGCGCGTGAAATGAGGTAAATAAACCTAAAAATAGATATAGATGTCGATATTGGGGTTTTCTGGGATGACGATTGCGAAAATGATTATTTTGAAGTCCAACACGGTTGACATGATTTAACCCCTAAAGGGGTGAAAATGAGGTTCAAATTTTGTATGGAAAAAGAATACAGAATAGGCATTACAACGTAAACTTCGTAGGAGCACGTCTAAAAATAAATAGGCAAACATATATTTTGTTATTTTGAAAAATGACGCAAGTAAACATAAAAATCGATATAGAGGAAAACAACCTTTTAGGGGGTAAATGAGGGAGAATTTGAATATTATTTCTTGCTTTTAGAGGTACTGCAGGCTTTTGAAGTCGGACACTTTACATATACTATTTGAATTTGAGGAGTTCCCTTGTGTATCTTCGAAGTTCAAAGTCCAATACCAATGAAATTAAAATGTGACCACTCTTGAAGTATACCCATTCAAACAAAAAAAGAATCATCTAAATCGGTACATAAACAAAGATGTTATGTTCGAAAATCCGTAAAAACACGTGTATTTTTCAGAATTTTGAAAAAACTACCAGCCAGATCTCTGTATTTTTTTTATGGGACCACACACGAACTGAATTGTATAAATCGGTTAACAACTGACGAAGTTATGGTAAAACATACATAAAAAAAAATACCGACGACTTGAGAACCTCCTCCTTTTTTTGAAGTCGGTTAAAAATATATCAGTTCTCTAGCACCCATATTACAAGCTTTGCTTAGTTTGGGGCTAGATATAGCGTGGAGTGAATTGCCCAAACATCTATTTATTATTTATTTTTAATGGTCACCCATCCGACTTCAGGCCGTCCTTTGCCAGATTGACTAACAATTTACTTACCTATTTATTGGTTTCAGTCAACCATTCGGGCGATTAATCGCTGGGTGATTTTTTGTCGCTGACAATAGAATATACGGAGTTCTTTATGTAAACGCCCACGAACAACTTTTTGTAGCTGCGATAAATGCGGCGTTAATCGCCGCGCTTTTTTGTCGCTGGCTAAGTAAAATCTTTGTCGTGTCATTACGCGGGCGATTATCGCCGAGATTAACGACGCGATTATCGCAGCTACAAAAAGTCGCCCGTGAGCGGTTACGCTTATTGTTTCATTCATATCATATAGAGATCGGATATTCGGATGCATATTTACCTAAAGTTCAGATGTTGGGAATTATTGAAAGCATTTTTTTATCGAAAAAATCCAAGGATTCAGAAAATCTCCGAGGCTTCCAAGATTAACCAATTTTAGTGTATCCTCCGTGAGATGTAATTAATAAACCCGATTTGTAACAAATTCCAGTTGACCTGTTACAAACGTAATGGTTGCTTTTCTCTATCTTTATTGTCTGTGATTTTTGAAGAAGCAAACACAATCTTATTTCTTTGTAAAAGGTCTGTGAAACCACATGAGAATGTAAACATTTTAAGAATTTTAAATATTTTAAGAAGCCGCTTCCATAATAATGAAAACAATAAACAATTTTATTGAATTTAGGTATGCATCCGATCCGATTATATTGCATGGAACCTCGTAATTATGGTACATAATAGGGCTGCCACCTTTTTTCTAACAAATATTTTTCATTTAGGTAGAACAAAAATAAAGTAGGTACGCAGCATAACGGCCAAGCACATTTGACTCAAACATTTTGCACTTTAAAAAATAATATTTTGCAAACAGATTCCTTACCCAACACCCCAACAGAAACAGAAACCTATACTCAACACCCTACCTACACTATAAGATTGATTCAATAAAGTATTTGAGCGTACTCTACTGCTGTCGTAGATTATTGAGTTCACCTACACGAAATAGAGAACAATACTTTTAAGAGTACAGGTGGCAAGGCAACCCTAGGTGCATACTACGCCACGATGCAGTGTAAATACTTATTGGTTTTTCTAAATTGTCAATTTCAAATTTGATTGTGCATTGATATTACTGATGATTACGAAAGAATTATCTGGATCCTTATCTATCTTGCCCATAATACTAATTATAAAAGTGCTTAAATTATTAGGCACCTTTATAAAGAATGGGAATCCAATCATATTTTGTACATTTCTCATTTGTCGGCGCAGGTTCTCTAATTAATCCATAGGAAATGCTTAAATCAGTTTCTAGAATAATTTTAATAATATGTATTATTTATTTACCCTTAGTTTTTATCAGTTCTGCCAAAAAAGTAAGTACCTGAGATAAAGGACCCCTCACAAAAAGTTCGAAAAAAGACGTTCCATCAATTTGCCTGAAATTTTGTGTAAATATACCCAATAACAGGTTGCAAAGTGAAATAATGAGTAGTTTTAGAAATATGGCTTTTTTAATGTAGTAAGCAGAAAGTAAAAAATATCGAAGCACATCATATTTTCATGTTTGTAATTTAATTCGGGAATTAATTAATTGGGTGACTGGAAATAATTAAAGGCAACTGTTAATGACATACTTGAATACCTACTAAAACTGGCAGCGGTTTATTTTTTGGGCGACAAAATAACTAAACGGGTGACTAACTGTGGATAACAAAAAATACGTACAACGGGCGACTACATGTGGGAGACAATTAATTTAAGTTAGCAGTGAAAATTCTAAATGAGTGACAAGAATACTGAGTGGTCAACTATTATACCAAGTAGGTAACTAACTGATTTAAGATGCACAACATGATATTTTTGTCATCTCGATTAGGATAATAGTCACCTTTTTTAAATAAAATATATGTGAAATTAAAAAAAAACTGTGTGCCCTAAGGTTGTCGCCCAAATAGTAATTTGGTCGCCCGTTCTGAATATCTAGTTACTCAATTTGTATTTTAAAGTCACCCGTTTTCAACATTTGTAGTCGCCCTCAGTCCTTCGCCCACTTAGTATTTTAGTACGCTATATTCAGTAATTTTGATACCCAAAATGGGAATTTATTGTTACCCGATTAAATATACTACCCATCTAATTCTTAGTACCATGTAATCGCATTTAGTGTAGTTAAGAGCACTATCAGCGACGGATACTTGAGATTTTCACACAAAAAGCAAAAGACAAAATAATAATATAATTATTACGTTTAAAATTTAGATGCACAAAAAATTAAACACGTAGAAAACTCTTTCTCGACTACTCAAAGGGTAGTAGTAGACAAGTTTCTCCGACTCAACTGTCAGAAGAGACAAGTGGTCGTCGTGTTTGCGTTTGTTGACTTTTGACATTTTAGGCCATGACAAAGTTGTCATGCTCGCACAGCAACGTGTGTCGAATCGATACATCGTTCTGTCGCTATAATGATTGTCACTCTTTTGTTTGTCGCAACTGCGTTAAGGGGCTGTAGACGCGCATTGCGTTTCATTTTTTAAATTTTCAATACAAATGATCAAAACAACTCTGCGCGAGCCGTAATTAGGGCGAACTTTGAAAATTCCTATTAAATTATTAAATAGATATGTATATACAAAATACGCAATACATTAGACGAATACCTCATTATTCGTAAGAAAAATAAAAAATTACTTTAGATTCTGTAAATACCAGGATAAAAACATGTCAAAGTGTACCAATTTGAGCATTTTTTAATATCGTATTCCTCTGTGATTAAAAGCATTTTTTTAAATTTTCTCTCTATAGGGAACTCCTTGACAATACAAACAAAAAGTGAAAAAATAAATATGAGTCGTATTGTTATTTGTTACAGCTGAATCGTTTTTGAAAAATACCTTTGACAAGCAAATTTGAAATTTCACTTGAACAGATTGTCTTCGTTTTAAAATAGGATATAAGTACTTAATTCTACCTGACAATTTATATCGAAGTGAGATGTTTTTCTCTCTATACGGCACTAATTTAAGAATTTTGCTTCCTAAAACTAAAGTTTACATCAATAGTAATGCTTTCATTCTTTGGATAACTTCATTGGATGAACACTAATTTTTAATTTTATTTGAATAAAGATTAATAAAATTCGACTTTGACTTTGAGTAGCAAACTTAATATTGGGAATAGGTACTCAACGAACTAAGATTGTAGGCTATATCCATCGGTGGCAGGCGAGAAAGAAATACTGCGAATGTAAGGCGGCCATTACATGCTCATGCAAGCGTCAGTCAAATTCCATCAGTCATGAATTACGTTTGACTGACTGACTGATGGAAAGAAGAAATCAACTTAATGCAACCATCAGTCACTACATTACACGGTAGGTTATTTGTCAGTCACAGTAAACGTAATTCATGAGTTTCATGACTGATGGAATCAGGGACGTATTTCGGATTTCTGCGCCCTGGGCGAATACGAATGGGCCGCCCCTATACATGGTTGTCAACTTTTCTTTCGTAGTTTTGTGTGGGTCGGGGAGGTGGCAGAAAGATTTTTAGTTAGTTTCATCCACTAATCTTGTAGTCTTGCCTGTCTACAGTAAAAAAAAGGCCGCGCAGCGCGATACTTTTTGTCAGTTTCATCTAGTAATCTGTGGATTTATACGCAAAATTCTAAAATGCCCGTTTCAGCTTTGTTTTACCAAACACAATTTTTTCGCGTCATGAGTAACGCTAGAAACATACTATTGTGTTGTGTTGTGTTGTGGTGTGTCGTGTCGCGATCTGTCGCGTATCGGTTTCATACATTTAGTATGGTTAGAAACACATTACTACAGTGTGTCGTGTCGACACAACACAACACAATAGTGTGTCTCTAGTCATACTAAATGTATGAAATCGATACGCGACAGATCGCGACACGACACAACACAACAGTATGTTTCTGGCGTAAGGCGGTCACAAGGGAACGCCATCCGTCGCGCGGTATCTAATTCGTAAGCGTCAGAACCCCTGGACCAAGTACGATATTTTATGTTTGGAGACTATCAAGGTTCAATACCTTTTTGGTACTATTTGATACCTACATTAAATTATCTAGTACCTCGACGAGCAGTGAAAAAACATGAAAAGAAAGTGGCCAGACATTCTGACGTCAGTTTGTCTGGACCACATTTTTTTCACATAGTTGGAGAGAATATATCTTAATTATTTATTTGTAAATATTCAATACCTCTTTAATACCTTAACATATATTTTTTTTCAAGCTGTATGGCGTCCCAGGAAAAAGTTACGGATGAATGAAATTATCTCTTAAAAGTGAAGGGGTGACTTGACATATCAACGTCCAGCCCAAACCACTGGACCTAGAGACTTGAAATTTTGTACGTAGATATTTTATACAGTGTAGGCATCCACTAAGAAAGGAATTTTGGAAACTCCACCCCTAAAGGGGTGAAATGGGGGTTTAAAGTTTGTATGGAAAAAAAGTATTAAATAGACATTTCGATTTGGAACTGCGTAAGAGTACTTCTAAAAACAAATAAGCAAAGGCGTGTTTCGTTGTTTTCCGAAAATCAACCGTTTAGGTTGTAAATCTAAATATTTAAAAGAAGAAACTGATTGCTGACTGACATATCAACGCACAGCCCAAACCGCTGGGTCTACAGACTCCAAATTTGGCACATAGGTTCCTTATTAGGTGTCACGGTGCACTAAGGAAGGATTTTTCAAAACTCACCCCCCAAGGGGGTGAAACGGGGGTCCAAAGTTTGTATGAAAGTCCCTCAGTTTTGAAGCTAGGATCTTCAAATTTTGTGTTTAAGCTGACCATTAAAAACTAACATATACGTGTCTCAACGTTTTTGAAAATTCGACTCACGAAGGGGTGAAAATGGGGATGAAGTTGTGTATAGAAAATCTTCATTTTCGGAGTAAAATAACTAATTTTGAAAAAAAGGTAAATATGTAGCTTACTTCCGCAAACAACTTTGTTTGCGGAAGTAAGCTACATGTTTTTCTTTTTTCAAAATGGTTTGGAACTTTCGCCAAGTGACGCCTGACTCAAGCAAATATTTAAAATAACTAAATTTACTATTTAGGCTTATGGATGGAAATCTAACGCAACGTTTATTATTATTGTTAATATTTCGATCCCTATGGTGATGAAATGCGCGTGAAATGAGGTAAATAAACCTAAAAATAGATATAGATGTCGATATTGGGGTTTTCTGGGATGACGATTGCGAAAATGATTATTTTGAAGTCCAACACGGTTGACATGATTTAACCCCTAAAGGGGTGAAAATGAGGTTCAAATTTTGTATGGAAAAAGAATACAGAATAGGCATTACAACGTAAACTTCGTAGGAGCACGTCTAAAAATAAATAGGCAAACATATATTTTGTTATTTTGAAAAATGACGCAAGTAAACATAAAAATCGATATAGAGGAAAACAACCTTTTAGGGGGTAAATGAGGTAAAAAATCCTAATGTCGATATAGATGTCGTTACTGAGGTTTTATGGGATATTTATAAGGAAAATTACATCTTTTTTAAAGTTCAACACGGTGGAAATAATTAACCCCTAGAGGGGTGAAAATGGGGTTCAAATTTTGTATGGAAAAAGAATATAAAGTAGACATTACAACTTTGAACTTCGTAGGAGCTACGTCTAAAAAATAAATAGGCAAACAATATTTTATTATTTTGAAAATCATCCCTTAGGGGTAAATTTAATAAATCCCTTAGATTTAACCCCTAAAGGGGTTAAATCATATCCACCGTGTTGGACTTCAAAATAGATGACATTTTCACAATCACCATCCCACAGAACCTCAAGAACGACATCGATATCGATTTTTATGTTTACTTACGTCATTTTTCAAAATAACAAATTTGCCTATTTATTTTTAGACGTGCTCCTACGAAGTTTACGTTGTAATGCCTATTCTGTATTCTTTTTCCATACAAAATTTGAACCTCATTTTCACCCCTTTAGGGGTTAAATCATGTCAACCGTGTTGGACTTCAAAATAATCATTTTCGCAATCGTCATCCCAGAAAACCCCAATATCGACATCTATATCTATTTTTAGGTTTATTTACCTCATTTCACGCGCATTTCATCACCATAGGGATCGAAATATTAACAATAATAATAAACGTTGCGTTAGATTTCCATCCCTAAGCCTAAATAGTAAATTTAGTTATTTTAAATATTTGCTTGAGTCAGGCGTCACTTGGCGAAAGTTCCAAACCATTTTAAAAAAAGAAAAACATGTAGCTTACTTCCGCAAACAAAGTTGTTTGCGGAAGTAAGTTACATATTTACCTTTATTCAAAATTAGTTATTTTACTCCGAAAATGAAGATTTTCTATACACAACTTCATCCCCATTTTCACCCCTTCGTGAGTAGAATTTTCAAAAACGTTGAGACACGTATATGTTAGTTTTTAATGGTCAGCTTAAACACAAAATTTGAAGATCCTAGCTTCAAAACTGAGGGACTTTCATACAAACTTTGGACCCCCGTTTCACCCCCTACACTGTATAAAATATCTACGTACAAAATTTCAAGTCTCTAGGTCCAGTGGTTTGGGCTGGACGTTGATATGTCAAGTCACCCCTTCACTTTTAAGAGATAATTTCATTCATCCGTAACTTTTTCCTGGGACGCCATACAGCTTGAAAAAAAATATATGTTAAGGTATTAAAGAGGTATTGAATATTTACAAATAAATAATTAAGATATATTCTCTCCAACTATGTGAAAAAAATGTGGTCCAGACAAACTGACGTCAGAATGTCTGGCCACTTTCTTTTCATGTTTTTGCACTGCTCGTCGAGGTACTAGATAATTTAATGTAGGTATCAAATAGTACCAAAAAGGTATTGAACCTTGATAGTCTCCAAACATAAAATATCGTACTTGGTCCAGGGGTTCTGACGCTTACGCGGGCACAATAGAGCCTTACCGCGGTAGCGAGTGATTAAACACGGTTGCCGGTGAGATGTGCCCGGGAATATACGAGTACAACCTGCAATCTGGAACAACTTCCACCATCTGGAGTGAAGTAAAGGCATACAGTGTATTTGATGCTGCTTGTAGTGCTGGCAAGTTGTGTGAATTTGATTTTTCTTTGCTTTTACAAAAAAGTTGAACAAAATCACATAGGTACAGTCAGCAAAAGAAAGTCACTTAACACTTTAGTACTTTGTCATTAGAAACTTTTTATTAATGTTTTTTAACTGTGAGACATTCTGTCAAAAAAGTTGCTATAATAAAGTACTAAAGTATCATGCTACTTATGTTGCTGACCGCGCGTACATCGCTCCGATACCAAAGTAAGAAGCTAAATCACTAGTGTTCAGGAAAACAGAAACAACGATGGAAACACAACACCCAGCATTGAGACAACGTAGAAAAACCGGCCAAGTGCGTGTCGGGCCACGCGCCATAGGGTTCCGTAGTGTTAGGGTTGATTATAAATCATACACCACGTTAACAGAAGTAACATTTTATTTCACGACCAGTTCAGACGACAGACGGAGCAAAAGTGAGCACAATTTACAAAAACCAACGCTTTTATACGCTTTACCATAACTATCATCGAATTGTCCATAGTCTTGCATTGCAACTGTCAAGCATAAACGCACGTGGAGCATAGACTTAAGCCGGAAACACACCATTGTGCCGTGCCGTGTCGCGCCACGGCACGTCAATCGATCGGTCAGTCTTTGCTCCACGATTCACAGACTAGCATTAAACGTCAGAAGGATGTTTTGTCTGTGAGTGATTGCCGACAACTGCATGAACTATGGTAACACTAATACACTGTCAAGTAATATCAAGTTGACATGTGACACTCGACAAGAAAACAGCCGACAAATAATTAGGATTGAAAAACAATTGATTTACAAAATCTTCATTACTAACACTCGGCCTTTCCTGACAAATAAATTATTACGGCCTCGTAATATGAGAGGCTTCTAAATCCTATGTATTATTGGCAAAGTGATTAACAATGGCAGTAGTGATCAGTTGATAATGAAAACACAACAAAAATAATAATAAAAATCTCAATTTAAAGTTAAATAGCACTGTAAGGTAAGATAGTTTTTTTTTATTATGATCTAATATATAACTCTCTTGTCATTGTATGGCATAGATTCGGCCGTCCTGATAAACAATTACGACCCCGTAATTCCACAACCCATGAACAAAACAACCAAAATATTATGAACTACTAGTGTAGTTTTAATCATAGTTTACTAATATCTACTGTGTTATTTTAAAGGTACTAATGACGATGTATTTACTGTCACCGGACACACCAAGGTGATTACAATTATGCGGGAAACTCGCTGCAATGCAATTTATACTGCTGGACACACCAAGACAGTTCTAAATACTGAGAAACTCGCTCAGATCTGTATCATATATTATACTGCTGGACACACCAAGTCAGTTTTAAATCTCTGAGAAACTCGCTCAGATCTATATCATATATTATACTGCTGGACACACCAAGTCAGTTTTAAATCTCTGAGAAACTCGCTCAGATCTATCATAATTATACTACTGCTGGACGGACACACCAAGTAGTTCAGTAAAATTACGGGAACTAGTACGACGAAATTGAAATAATTTGCAATAGCGGTCTTTCTTCTTTTGATCGTTAGATTAAATGGCTAGCTGTCATTTTGTAAATAAATCCAACTTATTTTCGCTAATTATTATTTTTTTACTTTACTGACAAAAAAAAATAACTGATTTGGTTGTTGTAGCAAAATTGTTAATTACATAATTTCTTTACTTTTTGCTTGATATGAAACTATAATTTAATTGTGAATGAAATTCCAACAAAAAAAAGTAACAAAAACGCTGTATTTTTGTATTCGTAAATATAGTTGGATTCGTATATATAGTGCTTTATAATCACTTCAAAGTGTGATATGCAAAAATACAGCTTATTAGTGTTTAATGTTTTGCGAATCAGTAATTTTATTGAACTTAAGTCATTTAAATATACTGAGAAACTCGCTCAGACAATAATAAATGATTACCAAGAGAAACCATTGAACTACCGGACACACCACGGCAGATTGTAGCTACCAGACACAGCAAGGCAGCACACAAAAGAAGCAAAATCAGCAATAATGCTTCTGCTATTATAATAACTAAGTTTTTATTAATTAGTTTTTAGTATAATGTACAGAACATTCATGTATAATATTGGGATATTGCATTAATCTTACTTTTAAATAATGTGATATATCACATAGATAATCCGCAAAGAAATATTATATTCCTGTAAAAAAATATTATATAAAAACAACAATTTATGATTATATTTTAGAATCAATCTAATTTTTCTAAGTTATTACTAAGTATCCAGATTTTCTTTTATATTGTAACAATTAAGTATCACACATCAAACAAATAATACTATTGTGACTAGTTTATTGATAATCATTAGATTATTTATCAGGTATATTCCTATGATATATTTTTGTTATAATTGTATATAATATCAAAATCTTTCTTATTTTAGGCTTGGGCTCGTTATTCAAGGAAATGAGGTGCATTTGCTAGTTACTGTGGTTACAGGGAAGATTAATGTCAAAATCTAGATTTAAATCTATAAACTAATTTGAAGCTTAGTTTTTATGTAATATACTTTTTAATGTGGTTTTGATATAATCTTAGTGACTCTGCAGCAAGCTGACTTTGGAATGTCAATTTTAAATTTATTATCAACTTTTTAGGAATATTATAACTATTTTCGTCAAAATCAGTCCAGTAAAAACTAAATATCGTGAGTATTCTTCCGTTCTTACGGATGCATCTTGATAATCATCATAATAAATCTTAACAATGAAGCACGTTTACAATAGAGTAAAAATGTTTGTGAAACGCCATGGAATCGAATTACATCATATGAGCAACCAGATTTGAATAATAATTGCATAAATAAAGTAAAGATAGACAATAAAATTATTACAGATCCCATTGAAATTGCAATTTCTTTTTAGTCTAATATTACAAATGAATCATCTAGTGTTAACATGACAGTCATATCAAAATAATTTTAAATCTGACTATAATATAAAACCATTGGACCCAAGCTTGTATTATTTTTTAGATCCAGCCAACAAAATATTTAAATTTATAAGATCACTCAATAACACAACATCGGTCGGATTGATAAAATACCCACAAAAATTATTAAGTAGGTATTACTCACTAACTCAATCTGACATTTTAAGTTACTTAGTCAACCTATATCAATAAATAAATAATAAACGCTTGGACAATTCCACACAGCGCCATCTAGCCCCAAAGCCATATTCTCGGAAGCCCTTAAAATATCAATAATTAATGGATGAGACGGACTATTACAGATTCATTGCTATAGTATCAGACGGACTATTACAGATTCATTGCTATAATATCAGTACTGACAATTTTTTTGAAAAGGCAACGCTTAACATTATTTATAAATTTCTAGAAAAATTTTATGTACATACTGGCTAAAGATCAAAATTGCTTTTGAAAAAGCAAATCAGCTTCCTTAGCAGATTTTTATTTAATAAAAATGTAATTGAGAACAGTTTCAAGAATATTAATACATATAATATATATTTTTCGACATTAACAAAGCTTTTGACTTTGTCTTACATGATATTCTTTTGACAAATTGTGAGAAATATGGTTTAAGAGGAAATGCGCTAAAATGGCCACAAAAATACCTTCACAATCGTTTTCAATGTGTTAAAATTTATCACATCAATAAAAATAAGAAATAAGTTCCAGTAAAATATCACTTGTTAGAAACAATGTAGGTAGTTGTTCCACAAGGAACTATACTAACTAAGGCCACTATTATTTATAATTAACGGCCTACTTCATGTAAGTCATCAGTGTAATTTATTCTCCGACGATTAAATCTGTAGTAATACCAAAGAATGGCCAAAAATAAATTAATTATATATACAAAAAAATACAGTTTATAATAGAAAACCTATAAAGAAATACAATACTTCATAATAATGAGCTCGTAATAAAAAAAAAATAACAACATGTCAAGGAAAATATGCGCTAAAATAAATAGACTTGCTTGTGTGTTATAATATAAGACTAATGATTCAAATAAGCCAACAGTCCTCTTTGATGGCTTATCATGAGCTTCAAATCTTAAATACGGTTTACTTTACTATTTTGGGGTCCTACGACCTAAACAAAACTTTTATATCCAATTGCAATGTTCAGAGCAATATGTAACGTTCCACCTATGACGTCGTGTAAGCGTCGTGTACGCAAACCTAAACCTATTAACTCTTCCTTCATTATATATCTTTGAGTGCTGCATATTCGTCAAAACCCATACATATTTAATTGTGCATAAGGATCCATTTTCTATGATGAGAAGTATTAGGCATAAAAAAAAACTATTATTACCCAGAATGCGGACCGTCCTCTACAAGAGGAACTGTTACATAAGATGAGTTATAATTTTTAATAAATTGTCTCATTTTTTAACTGAACTTACACATGACCTGATCAATTATCTAGACAAAAAAAACTGTTTAAGTGGCTTAAAACAAAATATTTTTACTTACATATTTGAGGAATATTTTACTTGTAAAATTGACCTAAAATAATCAAATGATAATGACATGCTGTGTAAATTGTTTCTCTAATTGTACATCTATTATTAACTAATATTAATTTTGACATTAACACAAATTATTAAATTGTTTTTTTTTTTCAATTCACATGCCCTATATTGGCAAAATAGATGGACTACGAATTGGAACAACTTAATTGTACACACGAAAGCACAATAAGTTAATCAGTTTAACAAAGTAAACAACTCTTATTACGTTACGATATAAAGACGGTATCAAGGTCAACATGTAATAGTCTGATGTGCCGTTGACTGTACTCATTTTGGATGATCAATTTCATTTTCAATCGATTTTATATATGTATTATATATTCTACATTTTCAGGGCTCACTAGTTTTTGGGGGTAAATAATAATCGATTGCGGCGTCGGTGATATAATTCAACAATACACGTGTATCCTTACAACCTGCACTACTACAAATATCATTAAGCTCACAAGATTAACTTAGCGCCGCTGCCAGCTTCCTACAATAAAAGTCTATTACCCACTCATCACGGTACTTGTTAGCAGTTATGAAGGAGATACGAATAGAATAGTCTTGAAGACGTTTCTTCCACCACTGGTCCCACGTCAGGTCCGATGTCTTATTGATGCCCAAACCACGAACTCGTTGCCTTCCAGGCCACCCGGCCGTGTGGTGGAGGTGGGTGTTTTCTCATCCCAGCCGTAGATCTTCGCCAATGACTCCAATCGATGCAAACATGCGTGAACAGACAATAGCATTAGAATTTCCTACGATTTTAGACACGTGTTCAGGTTTTCCGATAATTCATAAATTTTTTATATTATTTCTCAAATTATGTGACAAAGATATATTTAAGGGTCCATGATAGGAAAATATGGTCTGCGCGGGCCATATTTTTATATTGAAAACGTAAATTTTTTTTTTACAATAAAAAACACACATGCGACAAAATAAAGAGTCTATCCAGTAGCTACAAGTATTATACTTCGTATAAACCTCACAGATGATTGTATGAAAAAAAAAATCAGTATATCATCAAAAGCGCATAATATTTTTGGCGTAAATAATAGCGAAAACGCACTGAACTCCACATCAAAATACACCTTACCGCACTGCGAAGTTGCTCAAATAACTTCTTTTTTCAAGAAAGATAATTGTGCTAATGATAATGATAAAGAAAGGAAAAACATCAAATAAAAGTGTAAAAGTGAGGTTATTTTCCATACTGTTCACACGTAAAGAAAAAGACAGAGACAAATGTTTCCGCATAGCCTTAAAACTGTTTGTCTCACATCAGGGTTGTGACTAATTGCACTGGTATTAACTGCTAGGGATAAATTGATCAGTGTTAGAATAAGGTGAGTAGGAGGTAAGCTCACTTAAATTTTCTGATTTTGCACAGCAGGCACGTTAATTTCAACAGAAGGTTGTGGTTTTAAGGCGGAAGCATTGATTGGTAGAATTATTAATATCAGTGGACGTACCTGGCATAATACATTCCTCATTGGAGACTTAGGGCGCTGGATGTTGCTGTGGCTGAAGTTTGATAATTTGTTCCAGCAATGGGTCCAGCCGCATAATTCGGTCAGTATTATTATCGGTCGCCTCGGAGCTCTCTTCGGTTCTTCTTCATCGGTACTCGAAGTAGGATGCCGTGTGCGTCGATTGTTCAACGTGACACGTGGTAAAAAAAAACGCGCACTTCTGAATTGTTAGGGTTGATTATAAATCATACACCACGTTAACAGAAGTAACATTTTATTTCACGACCAGTTCAGACGACAGACGGAGCAAAAGTGAGCACAATTTACAAAAACCAACGCTTTTATACGCTTTACCATAACTATCATCGAATTGTCCATAGTCTTGCATTGCAACTGTCAAGCATAAACGCACGTGGAGCATAGACTTAAGCCGGAAACACACCATTGTGCCGTGCCGTGTCGCGCCACGGCACGTCAATCGATCGGTCAGTCTTTGCTCCACGATTCACAGACTAGCATTAAACGTCAGAAGGATGTTTTGTCTGTGAGTGATTGCCGACAACTGCATGAACTATGGTAACACTAATACACTGTCAAGTAATATCAAGTTGACATGTGACACTCGACAAGAAAACAGCCGACAAATAATTAGGATTGAAAAACAATTGATTTACAAAATCTTCATTACTAACAGTAGTTACCTTATACCATACCGTATTTAATACCACCTATCATTTTTCGTATGCAAAAATAACTTTGTTTTTCACAGTGTTGGTATGAATGACAAAGTTATATTTGCGGTTTTGGAAAATGTGCTATATCCCAAAAACTAATTATTATATCTCATTCAAACTAATTTTGGTTGAAAGTGTTTATTAAGATCTACAGCATATATTTTTTACATCATACTTGCTCGGTAACTAGGATTTACTTATGTAGTATGAGGCTGTGTAAGTTGGCATGTGCAACACAGTGCATTGTTTAGATAGAACGTTCCATTTTCAAATCACTTTACAATTCAAGGACGGTGAATGCTTTAACTGTAAAGTTACTTTACAATTCAAGCATTTAAAACTCCTTAGTGAACCAATCTCTTTTCTTTTATTATAAACTGACGAAACTTTTGGCTGAAAAAAAAAACATGAAAATGGCGGCATTTAATTTCAGTTCAAGCTAGGTATGCAAAATTCTGTAATGCAAAAACAGCTAATTTTTTTTCGTGATTTCGAGGTTGGTCCCATAATGAAAGTTGTTCAGTTTAATGGTCTGATCAACCCCACGAGTTTTCAATGAAATAACCCTTTAACGTTTTATTTTTATTTTTGTGTCAATGTTTTTTTTTATTTTTTTTTTATTAAATTTACCTCGCATGAATGATGTAAAATAGTATGCTTACCTCGGTTGTAAGTAGCTATTACACCCTCAAACTATATTCGCCCTCGCTCGCTACGCTCGCTCGGGCGTCTAAATATCTCGGGTGCACTCGATCCATTAGCGCCCTTTGCGAGCTGCGCTCGCACGGGCGCCAAATTGGATCTTGTTCTGTAATAGCTCACTTACATCCCTTGTGTAACAAACTACTATTACATCATACTTGCTCGGTAACTAGGATTTACTTATATAGTATGAGGCTGTGTAAGTTGGCATGTGCAACACAGATAGAACGTTCCATTTTCAAATCACTTTACAATTCAAGGATGGTGAATGCTTTAACTGTAAAGTTACTTTACAATTCAAGCATTTAAAACTCTTTAGTGAACCAATCTCATTTCTTTTATTATAAACTGACGAAACTTTTGGCTGAAAAAAAAAACAATGAAAATGGCGGCATTTCATTTCAGTTGAAGCTAGGTATGCAAAAATCTGCAATGCAAAAACAGCTGATTTTTTTCGTGATTTCGAGGTTGGTCCCATAATGAAAGTTGTTCAGTTTAATGGTCTGATCAACCCTACGAGTTTTCAATGAAATAACCCTTTAACGTTTTATTTTTGTTTTAATGTTTTTTTTTTATTTATTTTTTTATTTTTTTTATGTTTATGTTTTTTTTTATTTTTATTAAATTTACCTCGCATGAATGATGTAAAATAGTATGCTTACCTCGGTTGTAAGTAGCTATTACACCCTCGAACTATATTCGCCCTCGCTCGCTTCGCTCGCTCGTGCGTCTAAATATCTCGGGTGCACTCGATCCATTAGCGCCCTTTGCGAGCTGTGCTCGCACGGGCGCCAAATTGGATCTTGTTCTGTAATAGCTCACTTACATCCCTTGTGTAACAAACTACTATTTTTATTTTTTACTCTCTTATTTCAAAAGTTAAAGGGAGACACACATTTTACCACTTTGGCGATGTATATCTTTGAAACGGTTAACTTTGAGAAAAAGTTGTTTTAGAAACCTCAATGTCATTTTTAAATACCTATCTATAGACACCCAACACGTGTTGGTTTGAAGAAAAAAATTATTTTCAGTTTCAGTTCCATGTATGGGGAGCCCCCCCTTAATCTTTTATTTTGTTATTTTTGTATTAAATTCGGTAAGCGGTTAACAGAATACATCTACTTACCAAGTTTCAACTGTGTAGTCTTAATACTTTCGGAATAAAGTAGCTGTGACATACGGACAGACAGACAGACAGACAGACAGACAGACAGACATGACGAATCTATAAGGGTTCCGTTTTTTGCCATTTAGGCTACGGAACCCTAAAAAATCGTTTCATAAATGTAGTAGAGTTGAGACAACGTAGAAAACCCGGCTGGGGGATCGAACTCGTGACCCCAAAGAAATTACAATGAAATCCGGCCTACATGCCATTGGACAATCGGGGGTTCTCAAAGTTTTTCATTTACATTTTCTACTTGACCCGACAAGGAAATTGAACTTGAGACCAAAAGAAATAATTAAATAGGTTCCTACTTAAGTTAGAAAATCTTGAGAAAATATACTTTGTAGCAAAATAGATTTTCACATTATCAAAATATTGGATCATGAATTTTAAATACTTGATTTAATTACCGAGTTTTAATAATGTCAAAGTCAAAGTCAAATAAGCGTTATTCAAATAAACTTAATAATTAAGTACTTTTGAATCGTCTATATTTTCCAACCACCCGTTCCAGACTTTTTGAGCTGACAAGAAGAACGGGCGCAAGAAACTTATCAGCTGTAACAGCCATAAGTAACGATATTTACAAACTTTAATATATCGTTACCAGATAATTACAACAGGGTGACAGGATTATTGGCAACAACATAGACTTATTATTATATTACTTCAACAAAGTACTTATAGTAGCAAGTTCTGTGTTACATCATTTCCACGCATTTTGATCTTTGAGATAATCGTCTACTTTATAATAACCTTTACCCATGATAGAATTTTTAAGATGGTTTTTAAATTCATGCAAAGGAAGATCAATCACTTGTTGTGGAACTTTATTAATAAAGGCTATTCCTTTCCCCATAAATGAACCTCTAGTTTTTGCAAGCCTTAATTTTGGAACGGCAAGTTTATCTTTATTTTTTGTATTAAACTGGTGAATATTGCTGTTCTTAGCAAATGAAATAATTAGTAGAGTAATTCAGTCGTCAATTGGTAGGTACTTCATTACCAGAAGGATGTTGACAATTCCACCCGGACTGCCATCGTAATTAAGATTCCATTTTCCATCATCAAATTGTATTTTCATCCAACATTCTATAAATAGCTTAATCACATGATTAAACCAGTTGACCAGTTCTTTAGCTTAACGTTAACGACAAACTGACAGTTCCCCCATATAAAATGTGTCGCGCTAGATTACCTATCTGGACTTTATCAGGAAATTGTCGAGTTGGCCCTCGTTTTCACAAGACGAGTTTACCCACTCGATAGTAATCGATATACATCAACAAGTATCCTTAAACATAATAATTTATTATCTGTCGTAGCATTGATTCGATGTTGTTTAAGATTCTGTAGCAGATTAATGATTATCGCACAACTGAAATCATGTCCCATTGAATCGATCTATAGCAAATAGACAACTAAATAGAAGTAAATAAATTATGTAGGTGTAGGTAATTAATGTGAGCTTATAATGGTTTACATCTATGATTAGATTTATAGGATTCAGGCTAAATATGAACTTGCCAGACACAAAAGGCTTTCGTTCATGATTTCTGAAATAGTTAGCTTACAAGTTTCATCTTTTATATTGGATTTAAAATAAGTAACGGGTGGCGCAAAAGTAAAGACCCTATTTGGTTCAGCTATAACATTTTTTCTAAATTAGAAAACTAGATTTAGGTTTTTTTAAATGTATATTTGTGCCATTAAATTTCGTACCATTAGGATTTAAAGATGATGTCTTTTAAATGGTGACCTCCAGAGTTGATACACATTTGAGCCCTATTTATGACATTTTGCATAACTTGCCGTAACACTTCCTGCGATATGTTCGTTATTTCTTGACGAATGTTTTCTTTTAGAGCTGCGAGAGTCTGTGGCTTGTTCACATACACCCGAGATTTCAAAAAACCCCAAAGAAAGAAGTCTGGACTGGTCAGTCCTGCCGGACGGTGGGGAAATCGTCGACGAAATTCACGTTGTGTTCTTATCACTGATGAATTATTCCGTAAGAACATTGACACAATTATTCCACGTTCTTGGGGAGTAAAACGGTCCATGTTTATTTTCAGTGTATTTTATATTTGTTCACTACACAATTTTCAACAACAGAATGACAGAAAATGTCATATAAAAAAAATAAAAGTATTTTCTTTAGTGCCAGTACTTTTGCGCCACCCGTTATTTATAAATCAATTACAATAAAAAATGAAAAGGCTGGTCTAGTTGCTATCAACAACAAGTACGTAACACTTAAGTACACGCGACAGCACGTCAGGTTATACAGTTATTCTGCGAAAACAGCTTTTATTACGTAGGGCATAAAAGCGGTCTCAATGTCAAGTGTAGTCTGAGGTGCCGTCGTGTGTACCTATTAATAATGGAATTAGATGCATTTGCTTCCGTCTGCGATTATAATTAATGCAGAATAGTATCCGGCTGCATTATTAATCTTTCTTGCCACAGACCACCTTCCCAAGGCTTCGACAACTAGATTAGTCCTCAGATTGGCGAGATAACCCGGACGGTAATAGGGCTTCCAGGTAATTTGCTTCTAATTGAATGTCGAGAGCCTGGATGATGCAGCATTTTATTTTAGATATTAGAGGTATTTAAAATGAGCAATACGGAACAGGGGGCTGATTATGTAATTTTGTTGCAATCAACTCTGACAGAAATCGCAGTTACATTGCTGAATTAGTAAAGAACCAATGTGACAACTATCTTACTTGAAACAGCAATGTAACTGCGTGCAATTGAGAATTGTTAGCAACAGACTAACGTAGGTAATCTAAGGGCAGATGACGTTAGTAACTTAATGTTCTTAGAAAAAAATATACCAAGCATTTTACTTGCATCGTATCTAATTAATAATGACACAGTACTTGATTTTCATTGACCGAGCAAACGCGAAGCGTCTCCGTTTCAGCTTGGGCAAACAAAAATGCTTTCGTATGTCCGTCCAGCTTCATCTTTCCGTTTGTTCTCCTCTACAGGTCGCATTTCTCAGAGCCGATTCTCGTGAAATTTCACGAGAAGGAATTTTTAGGCCATTCAATTTTTCGAAACTTCTCAAAATATCGGAGTTATGGAGAAAATTCATATTTCAACCATTAAAAAAATATATATATATTTTTGAACGGGAGGTCTACAGCTCTACAGAGCTATTAGTTAATTAATTAATTACGCTATTAATTAATTAGTTACTGTCCTTATAATACTTTCAAAAAAGTCACTACCTATGCATAGGTATTGTAAAATGGGAATGTAAAGGCGTGTATACACACACACGTTAGTGATCCAGGTTTACAACGGACAGAAAGTGCTAGTCTAAACATAAAACTCGTATCGTTAAACTAAATGTTGTGTCAACAATCTCTTTACGGCCACGCAAGCTAACAATTTGTCCCATTACCATTCTTTTTTTATAGGCTGCTAGGGTAAAACCGGGATAGATGACTTTTTGAAATAGCCTCCTAATTTCAAAAATATTCATTATTATGAATAATTTCTATGAATGTAGGCTAGCTTAATCATTTACGTTGAATCATAAATATTTATTTTTGACCTATATATTGCAATAAAGAAATATGAATATAAATAACATATCAATAACAGATTTTGCAGAATTTAGCTTTTAGTAAAACCCTTTTTTTGAAGATAGATGCCTAACCCTATGGATAGTTGCCCCACCATGAAAATACTAAAAAGGATAGATGCCTGTAGTGCGGGATAGTGTAAATGAAAAACCTAACCAAATTTTTGGGGTCATTCTACTCATATATACGTAAATACATAAAAATGTAACAGAAAAATATAAATAATTAAAAAATATACACAGGCATCATATATACGTATACATGGTGTATGGAGGGATAGATGCCTTAAGGGCACCTATGCCTCGAAGCTACAATCAGTAAAGTGTCCAAATATAAATATATGTTAATGTATAAAAAATATTACAAGACAAAAAATAATTATAAATATACACTGAAACCATTTATGGGCATATATGGTGTATGAAGGGATAAATGCCCCTTAGGGCACCTATACCTCAAAAAAATCAGGGCAACTATCCTTTGTGATAGGGTTAGATGCCCAAGTTGTTTTTAAATAAATTAAAAACAAAAGAGCAATTATCTATACCCAGGTGCACACTTAATGAACCAGTACATTGACGCAATAAAAAAATTAACGGAATTTATTACTATTTATAAAGTTATACAACGGCAAATTCTAATCTTCGTAAATTTTACGTGTTCGTGAAGTTTGCCGCGGAGATTTTTGCACACACGAGCGAAACGCATCCACGCCGTATGCCAGCCCTTGGGAAAAAAGGTGCGGGGTGACTATGGCTCCTACTTATACTATTAATTCTTAGTTGCGAGTTTGTGAAGTTAGGTTTTTTGAAAATGAGGCACCTATCCCATTGCGGCATCTATCCCGGTTTTACCCTATGTGTCAGAGAAAATAGGGTTGCTATCATTAATGTAGGATGTATAATACAACTAATAATTAACTTCTTATATGGATTAGAGTTTTAGAACGATATGGTAATTTTCAAATCCTCAATACTAAAGAAATTCCACTACCAAATAAATTCGTGAAATTCAGATTTGTACGAGTATTCAGTTAAAATTGCTGGTTGCCACCTCCCCAAACGAATACAATTTTCCTACTCAACTTGACTCAGTAATTAACATTAGTAAAGCTATTTATAAATATATTATATAATATATACATGTTTGGAAGCCTTATAAAGCTGAATATGGTACCATGCATACGAACCCGGAAAATTATTATAAATACTGAAAACCACCACTTTTTAGATTTTTTTATGGTTTTTAGACCAAACAATTTTTAGACCAAAATCATGTTTTGTTTTTGCCGTTTTTAGGGTTCCGAACCAAAATGGTAAAAAAGGAACCCTTATGGTGTGACTCAGTCTGTCTGTCTGTCACAGCTGGATATCTCGAGAACTACTAATGGTATCAGCTTAAAATTTGGAACAGTTTATGATGACATTTACCCAACTATTTTGCAAATAAGAAATAAATAAAAAAATAAATACATTTTTTACAACAGGGACTGATAAGGGGTCTTAAAAATTCGATGTGGGGCTACTAGGGCATGTGGAGTATCATATGAAAGAACGCCGTTTGCACGTTTTCAATCATTTTTTATTTTTGTTTTAGGCCGCATAGTTTTCGACTTATGATGAAAAATGTAAAAAATATACCGTTCGCCCCCTTTGTCTATATCTCCGAAGTTTGCAAAGCGAAAAATCTGAAATAATTCTGTGTGATAGTAGTTTATACAAAAAATACAGGAAAAATAAAACCATGTTTCAATATAGCAGACTTTTTTATAAATTCATAAAACAAACAAAAAATTATTAGTTCCACTACCAGTCAACAGATGGCGCTGATTAAATTACTTCCACTATCGGCCAAGAGATGGTAATGACCTAAGAAAAAAAAATAGTTCCACTATCGGTCAAGAGATGGCGGTATTATTGACCTAATACTACAATAATAATTGTTTGCTGGTTCTAATATAATTACCTATACCTACTATTTGCCGTACGAATAAACGAAGAATAAGTTCCTACTTAGTAATATAAACAGTTTGCAATGTGGAGTGGCTGAAACGTTTTTCAGTCACCATAAGCAGCTGTGGTTAAGATTTGTAAATTAACTGTCCGCCTGTTCGCCCTTCCACCTGTCTGCCGTTTATCCTACTTTTTGAAAGACTGTACTAAAGTAACATATCCAAATATAATTTATGATTATACGGAACCCTCGGTGCGCGAGTCCGACTCGCTCTTGACCGGTTTTTTTCGAATAAAATAGTTTATTTGCGTCTAGAGTTGTCATTTTGCATTTTTCCATACAAATAAAAAAAATCTCAGCCATGTGGTGATTTCCAGGATTTATAATAATTTTCCGACGTTGTATACATGGATTGCATGGTACCCTACCATATTCGGCTCTATAAGGCTATTACCAAACACTCTGTATATAAGTATATTTATAAATAGCTTTACTTCCTCTAATGAGTCAAGTTGAGCCCAACTCTCAAAGCAGATTTCGTTTCACCGGGGATCGACTTTACCTGTATATTTCCCAGGTGTGAGTGTTGGGCAAAGACAAGCGCGATATTGTCTCCGCATTTCCATATTATTAGCACCCCTTCCCACATCCCTGAGCGCAAGTCTTGAGTGGCGGCGAATCGCATATGCGGGTTACGGAACAGATGATCACGTGGATGGCTGGCATTAGTGCACATCAAAAAATGCGCCGCACTCCGGAAAAATTGAAACATCGATGTGTATTTGCTTAAGTGCTCCCAAGCTAGAGTCACAAGGAATAACATCACCGATTTTTTTATACCCTGTGCTAGAGTTAACGACTGTTTGTAACAGTCTTTAAACAGTTTTCCTTGGGATGTTTAGCGTCCCCGCTGACAGGCGATTAATCGCTGAGCGATTTTTTATCGCCCAAAATAGAACATACGGAGTTCTATACGTAAACGCTCACGAGCTAGTTTTTGTAGCTGCGATAAACGAGGCGTTAATCGCGGCGTTTTTTTGTCTCTGCTATGTAAAACCTTTGTCGTGTCATTTCGCGGGCGATTATCGCCGCGATTAACGCCGTGATTATTGAGTTGAGTTCGGATTGAGGTCGGGTCGTTCGTTATCGTCTAAAAGATGGAGGCCTTTTTCGGCGGTTGCGCACACTGGAGTTAGGGATTGTTTGTTACATTTAGTAACAACCAAACATTCGGAAACAAAAGATATTCGGACTTTTTTTGAGAGGTTATAGTTGCTGCAAACATACTTTCTAACAATTGTTAGTATTTTCGGAGATATTTACAGTTGGTGTTTCAAACAGTCTATAACAGTTGCAAACAGTTTCGAACTGTCTCCAATAGTCGTCAACAGTTAGCAATAAGCGTCACCGCTCACGGGCGACTTTTTGCAGCTGCGATAATCGCGGCGTTAATCGCCCGCGAAATGACAAACGTTTTACACCTCAACCGCAGCTCACCTTGAAATACATTGCTTGCAATTTTGAGTCTAATGATACATTAACAAGCTCCTGTGTAATGTTAAGGTGAGTTTGAGTTGAGTTCGGGTTGAGGTCAGGTTGTGGGTTATCATCTGAACGCAGCCTTAGTGGGCCGCTGATTTCGCTCGCGCGTTCCGCCGCCACTGAGGACATACCCTAAAGGCCTGATCGAGCGTTACACGCCCGATATGAAGGGTTATTTGAATTTTAGAAGCTTCATTTAAGCGGCTTTGAGAGTTTGGATTGAGATGCATATTATGTAAAAGTATTATAGCAGCGGATAATATTTTCGCATAACAGAAACATATTTAAAACTATGAAGTAAGCATTTCGTATATTATTATAGTAAGTTTAAATAATAAGTTTATCCAATACAATTCTATAAAACGTTAAAAGCCTATAAACACGCCAGATTGCGTACGATTGCCGTGTATGGGCCCGCAAAGCGGCTACTGTTCGAGATACACATCTGCATAAGTAAATGACCCCGCCTCGGAGTCTTTAACCGATTGTGGAAATCAAATAGAAACCCTTGATATATGTATGTATGTTATATAAACGACAATATTGACAAATCTCTTAAGATATTAAGGGCAAAATCATGATTGAGTGAGGTTTTCTGAGAACTGTGAACAAAACAAAGCATGAGCCGAGCGAGCGTAGCGAGCGTGCCACGTATGCGTCCGCTGAAGCGCTGGAAAGCATGCTTCTGCTTTAAATTTTGACTGATGCAACATAAGTACGTTTGACCGGGAATGAATAGATATTAACTGCAACTTATCCTCACTCAGTTGCGAGGAAACCAAGTGTATTTACCAAGTGCGAAATCCTTCGACACGAAACAATAATTTTAACAGTTTTACCTAAATAAATTTCTAACTGAAGTACACAGAAAATAATCCGTGAACCATTTATTTATTCATGTGATCTATTTTGCACCCCAGTCTAGAGAAAGATATTATATCTTGTCATATAAATTATTATTTAAGCCATTAATTTAGTGCCGCAGATAATAGTAAAAGTCATATAAAAGGTGTCTGGCTCTTTCCATCTCATTTACGTTCACTCAGCAGAAATAAGAAAGTTTTCAGAGCCATAAATGATAACCAAGGACTTGAGAAAATATGGCCTTTGCTTTACATTGCTGTGGTTTAGTTGCCGTTTAATGGATTGCTTTTTTAGGGTTCCGTACCAAAATGGTAAAAAAGGAACCCTTATAGTGTGACTCAGTCTGTCTGTCTGTCTGTCTGTCACAGCTGGATATCTCGAGAACTACTAATGGTGTCAACTTGAAATTTGGAATAGTTTAAGATGACATTTGCCCAACTATTTTGCAAATAAGAAATAAATAAAAAAATAAATATCTTTTTTACAGCAGGGCCTGAAAAGGGGTCTTAAAAATTTGAAGTGGGGCTACTAGGGCATGTGGGGTATCATATGAAAGAACGCCGTTTGCACGTTTTTAATCATTTTTTCCTTTTTTTTTCTAGACCGCATAGTTTTCGACTTATGATGAAAAATGTAAAAAAAATTACCGTTCCCCCCCCCCCCCCCTTATCTCTGAAGTTTGCAAAGAGAAAAATCTGAAATAATTCTATGTGATAGCAGTTTATGTAAAGATTACAGGAAAAATAAAACTATGTCTGAATATAACACACTTTTTTAGAAATTCAAAAAACAAACAAAAATTCTTTAGTTTCACTACCAGTCAACAGATGGCGCTGTCCTAAGAATGCTGACCTACGGAAAAAAATAGTTCCACTATCAGTCAAGAGATGGCGCAACCTAATACTACAATAATAATTGGTGGCTGGTTCTAATATAATTAGCTACTATTTGCCGTACGAATAAACGAAGAATAAGTTCCTACTTAGTAATATAAACAGTTTGCAATGTGTTTTTCAGTCACCATTAGCAGCTGTGGTTAAGATTTTTAAATTAACTGTCCGCCGGTTCGCCCTTCCACCTGTCTGCCGTTTATCCTACTTTTTTAAAGACTGTACTAAAGTAACATATCCAAATATATTTATGATTCTACGGAACCCTCGGTGCGCGAGTCTGACTCGCTCTTGACCGGTTTTTATTTCATTATTTAAATGCCTATTGTTGACGGCAGAACGATTGTAAAATATGTAAATATAGTTAAGATAGTTAAAATTTTGATATTTTGTAGAATTAGTTTGTTTTATCGCATTATTTTCTCTTATTTGAACACTAAATTATGTTTATCTAGTATATTTTACATGTAGAAATTAAGACCTTTGATTTGTTATTTATCTTTCTTGTATAGATACTATTAGCGATTTTGTTTGCACCGTTAGAAAGAGATAGCACTATAATGTTGGAAAGAGACAGGAAAGATTGGTGCCGTGTGCAAAAATTAGTGCCGTGTGCAAACTGTATGCGTTGTAATTGGCTAATAGCTATATTGTAGAAAACTAACTAGCCACTAAGTGCGAGTAAACATTTTGTACTTAAATAAGGCTGTTTTGTATGAAAATTCCGATCGACTTCCATTTTTGCCTTCGTTGCGAGCGGTCACGTTCTGTGTCGCTCGTTCCGTTGCGCTCTCATCTCACGATTCGGATTCTTCGGTCTCCTAGTTTCAACGCGGGTGGACCGCGGCTCATTCTGCCACAACCTAACGGTGCCAAACTGTGGTTAGTCTGAGTAACGCCGATCAAGGCGGTGCAGTCGAACGGACGCGGCTGCCAGCCGCCTTTTTCAAGGCAGCTGAACTTGTCCGACTACGCCGGTACGGGTTTTGTTGCAAAGAGGGCCGGACTGTAGGCACTGCGGACGCTGCCGGGCGTTCCTCCCGGTAGCCGAGCACCTCTGAGCGACACTTCCCCTCTGCTGGGTAGTTCCTTCCCTTCCTTTCCTGCTTCACCTTCCATCCTCACTTGGGCTCCCCTCGGTAGTGTGCCCAGGCGAGATTGATAGGAGTAGGGAAAACCCGCGCTCCCCCTTCCCCCCTCGCCTCCTGGCGAGGGGTGTGTCTTGCTTTGCGTTGCACGGTTGCAACTAGTTTGTGTTGCGCGATCGCAACTAGTATAGTAACGTAGAATCACTCTAGGTCATGGAGTCGATTGACTCACAGGCCTTTTTCCCTTTGTCCCTCGACGACATACGTCCCTTGATCCCCGAAAGCAGCATGGAGTCCATACTCCAGCTGCTGTCGGAGAAAAAGGCGGCGTATCGTCCCTCCCAATCCCAAACCTCCCAAAAGGTCCCCGTACCTCCCAAACCCACGTCCCGCCCTCCAACCCCGACCCTTTTTTTCGCAATGGACTGCGATACTAATGGCCCCAATGTCCCTACTAAGAGAACCGCTTCTCAGCGTTCTCCCTCACCCTCCCAATCCTCTTCTTCCGAGTCCTCCTCGCAGGCTCGAAATACCGAAACCGAAACCGAATCCGATACGGATTCGACCTCCTCCTCCAAAACTCTCACCGATTTCCAAACGGTGACCCACAAACGCAAGCGCCTTTCTAAGCTGCGTTCTCCCAAGCCCTCAGTGGCCCCCGCGTCACCCATCCCACCTGTCCCACTGTTCAATAGACATCGACCCGGCTACACTAGCCACTAACGCTTCCGCCGATACGGCCCCGGCCCGTAAGGCCACCCCTCCACCCTCCCGTCCGCACACTAGGTGCGACCCTAAGCCTGTAAAGGTCACTCTCCCTCCGCCTGTTTTCGTCCGTGACGTAAGCAAGTGGACGGAAATCTCGACCCTTTGCACCAACGAAAAGGTGCACTACACCCACGCCAAAAACGTGGGTGTAGCCGTTAAGGTCCAAACCCCCACGCGTGACGATTTTAGAAATCTCACGCGCCTTCTCACCACTCGCAAAGTGGCTTATCACACCTACGCCCTCCCTGAAGAGCGTAAGGTACGTGCGGTCCTCCGCAACATGCCCCACGACATTTCCAACGACGACATCCACAAGGATCTCGTTTCCCAAGGCTTTCCCGCGGAGTCTGTACACAAAATGTACAGCCGAAAGGGGAAAGCCTTCCCTCTCGCTTTAGTCATATTGACTAATCAACCCTCTGCGCGCGATCTCTTCCGGGCCAAGGACCTCAAGGTCTGCGGTCTCTCCGAGATTAAAGTAGAGCCTCCTCATAGGCGCGGCACTCCGGGACAGTGCCACCGCTGCCAACTTTATGGGCATGCGGCAGCCAACTGCTCAGCTCCCCCTAGGTGCGTAAAGTGCCTTATTCCTCATTCCACCAAAGAGTGCTCCCGCACTCGCGACTCCCCTGACCCTCCCGCTTGTGTGCTGTGTAGCCAGGTCGGTCATACTGCCAATTACAAGGGCTGCCCGCGCGCCCCGCGACCCCAATCTTCTAAAAAGAAGGCCCAGGGGTCTTCTTCTCATAAGAAGTCCTCTTCTCATAAGAAGAAGACACCGAAAGGCCCTCCGCCCCGTACAAACGATCACTTCCCTCTCGCTCCCAAGTCGAGAGAAGCTCCCGCTCCCCCGGCTCCCAAGCCGGCTTGGGGCCCTCCCACTCCGCCGCCCAAGGCGCAACCTTCCAAAAAGGCTCCTGCCTCAAACCCAGTCCCTTCACCCTTCCCGCAAAATGGGACCTCCCTGGCCGATGACATGAGCGTTGTAATAAACGCAATTCGTGGCATCAACCTAGGGGAGATTTCCATTTTAGCGGGTAAGCTCCGTAAAGCTCGCACTCCCCAGGAAAAACTGGTGGCTATCTGCGAGCACGAATCACTTCTTCGCTCATTATGAGTACGCCCTCTATTCCCACTACCCAAACGGGTCCCACTAATACGAACGTGGCTCTCACCTCCGGTCGTATTAAACCAAAGGGTATCTCGCTTGTTTCATTCAATGCCCATTCTCTGCGCGACAAAGTACCTGAACTAAGGGAATTTGTCCGCGACAGAGATGTTGACCTCCTTCTTATTCAGGAAACGTGGCTCAAACCCGCTGACCGGAAAGGGTTCACGATTCCTAAATACTCAATGGTACGCAATGACCGTGCCGATCTCCCAAACCCTCCGTCCACTCAGGACGCCTCAGGAGGTACTGCCATCTACTTCAAGAGATCAATTCATTGCTCTAGTATTCCTACGCCACCACTCAAGAATATGGAGGCCACTATATGTAGACTGTCTATGACGGGTCACCGCACTCTTATCATAGCCTCCGTCTACATACAGTCAGGCACACTCCCCGTTAAAAGTGATTTCGTATCGCTCTTTTCCTTAGGCGACTCTGTTATTCTTTTTGGTGATTTCAATTGCAAGCACACGGACTGGACGTGCTTTAAAACCAATACTGGCGGCCGCCGCCTTCTTGAAATAGTCAAAGCTCTTGACGTAGATGTCATCTCTCCTTACGCCCCTACTCATTATCCCTATAATGCTGACCACGACCCCGACATACTTGACTTTGCCATAGTGAAAGGTGTCTCCCTCCTTCTGAACTCGATTGACTCGCTCGACGATCTCGGTTCAGACCATCGCCCTGTCTCCCTTATCATGGGAAGCCCAAACCCCTCCCGCCCTCCCACTAAACTTATCACCAACTGGGACGGTGTCAAATCCACCCTTTCGTCGGCTATGGACGCTGACAACTCACCGTACGCTATTGGAGCCGACTATTTTGATAGTACGGATAAAATAGACTGTGCGGTGAGCTCCCTCACTACTTTGGTCCAATCAGCCGTTGCTGAGAACGCGAGAGAGGTACCTGTGAAAAACCACAGTGCCATCTCTCCGGCTCTGCGCAACCTGAGAAGGGCCAAAAACGCCGCTCTCCGGAGAGCGGCAAAGTATCCCACCCCTGAGTTTAGGCGTAAAGCCAACCAACTCCAAAAAACTTACACCACCAAACTCGCAGAGTTTAGGAACGATAGTTTTGCCGATCTCATGGCCGATATCACTCCCTCTCACCTAGCCTACTACAGAGTGGCTAGGTCTCTCCGTAGTGATGCTATCACCCATGTCCCCCCCCTTCTCCGTCCAGATGGCTCTACAGCCTTCGAAGACGATGAGAAGGCGGAATGTTTCGCAGACAGTATTGCTGCCCAATGCTCTGTTAGCACCCAAGAGTGCGACCCCTCCCACATAAGGAAGGTAGACGAGGAGTTCAACACCTTTAACTCCATACCTCTGCCTTCCGATACTGACCGTATGACAGTTTCGACTGACGAACTCGGACTTCTTATTAAAGACCTCAGACCCAAAAAGGCGCCCGGTGCCGACGGTATCTCTAACATGGCCCTTAAGCACTTTCCCATCCAAGTGCTAACCTATCTCACACTTATTTTCAACGCCTGTTTCGATCATTGCTACTTTCCAGCCGCCTGGAAAGATGCTATCGTAATAGGCATTCCTAAACCGGGTAAACCCCCGAATCTCCCCACCAGTCACCGTCCCATAAGCCTCCTCAAGGCGTTAGGCAAGCTCCTCGAGAGGTGCGTACTCTCTCGTATGAGAGAGCACCTCTTCGGGGAAAACTTGATCATCCCCCACCAATACGGCTTTAGGCCAAAGCACTCATGTCCCCAACAAGTTCACCGCATAGTCGAGTTTATCTCCAGCGGTTTCTATCCTAAAAGATATAAAACAGTAGCAGTCTTTTTCGATGTCGCCAAAGCTTTTGACAAGGTTTGGCACACCGGACTAATCGTCAAGTTACACAGACTAAATCTGTCCTTGCGTTTGGTCCGGTTAGTGGCATCTTTCCTTCATCACCGTACCTTCCGTTTCAAACACGAAGGTACCCTCTCCTCCCCCCGCCCTATTACAGCAGGTGTGCCTCAAGGCTCAGTCCTCGCTCCCCTGCTGTACATAGTCTACACAAATGACATACCCATTCCGAACGACGGCGTTCAACTATCCCTTTTTGCTGACGACACGGCTCTTTATCGCAAAGGCCAAAACGTCAACTCAATCCTTCCGAGGCTACAGTCCTCTATCAATAAGTTAGGCCAATGGTTTCGCAAATGGCGCATCGAAGTAAACCCGGAGAAATCCGCTGCAGTTTACTTCGATACTAAGCGCCATACCATGCACCCCAATCACCCACCTCCCACTATGTTAGGTAAATCCATCCCCTGGCAGAGGTCTGCCAAATATCTCGGCGTCACTCTGGACCAGAGACTCACTTTCGAGCCTCACGTCAAAAGAGTGACCCGTAATGCCCGTCTCTATCTTCACCGACTTAACTCCATGTTAGGTCGCCATAGTAGAATGTCCCTCCGAAACAAGCGAACACTCTACAAGGTTTGCATACGACCGGTGATGACATACGCCTCTGCCGTATTCGCTCACGCCGCCCCAAAAACACTTGATAAATTACAAGTAGTCCAAAACCTTTTCTGCCGCAGAGCGGCAAACGCTCCTTACTACGTTCGCAATGCGGACTTGCATAGGGACCTAGACCTTCCCACCCTCCAGCAATGGACCTGTAAGGCCTCTGAACGCTTTTTTAAAGCAGCAGGAGACCATCCTAACCCCCTTATCCGTTCCGCAGCGGTCTATGACCCGCCTACCTCCTCCGCCCCGTTTTCCCGCCGACCTAAATCGGTCCTAACGGACCCTCCCAACAAGCTTTCGTCTGACCTGAACCTCCTCCTGGAGGCGACGGAGGACGATTAAACCCCACCAAGCCCGACCCTTCAGGTCACCCCCCGCCCTCTCTGGCTGATCGATCCCCCTCAGGGAGTCAGCTTAATTGTTACTCGTCTCTCGACGCACAATCACCTAGGTGAAATGTGACGTCTGCGCTGTCCTCTCCCCTGAGGGAGGGCAGTCGCTTCCGGATGAAGGTTCGTTGACTTTCCGGTCACGTAACCAGACTAAGGCGGTTTTTAGTCAGTACGAGTCTGACATAACCAGATTAGTCCGGTAGCAACCGGCTAGGTGGTATCCAATGAGGATTTCCCGCCTCCTTCCCCCCCGTGGGGGAGGGTGGCTCAAAGCCCCTAAGGTGGAGAGCCCCAAAAAAAAAAAAAAAAAAAAAAAAGTATGAAAATTGTTCAGTTCAGTTCAATATATACCTACTATGGTTTGAAAATACAAATAGTAAAAAAAAGCTGGAGTTTTAATTCTTCTGCCCGACGTCGCTGAACCCCTGCACCTGCTAAGTTTACAAGTGGTCCTTCGAGCCGGATACGCCGGGGACTTAGAAGATTTCGCTGCCAGCACCCAGGACTTAGAAAATTTGAAGAAAAATTCCCAAGACTTAGAATATTTTTGGATCATTCAGTCTGGGACTTGAAGAATTCCTGGGATACTTGAAGAAGCAACCATGTCGTACCCGACGAGGAGCAAGGCAAAGGAGAGAGGCGGAACGTCAACGGCCCAGAGCGATCCTGCACATACGGAACCCGCAGACTCCGGGGTAGCTACGTTCGTCCGCCCACTCCGATCGCCGTCGACGGTTAACCAAGGGATACCTGGTGAAATATACATCCCAGAGATTCCGTCTTCCGGCATTGGTGGAAGAGTGGTGGATTTCACGACCAGAGATCCAGATCATGAAGCAACGCCGACCGTGAGCACCGTACGAGCACCCCGAAAAGCTCCAAGTGTCACGTCGTCCCGTTCCAGTCGCGCACACAGAGAAGCGACACGAAAGAGAATCGAATACGAAGCAGAACTTGAAATGTGCGCAGCACAACAGCGTCTCGCCGAGAAAAAGAAGGCAATGCAA
Organism: Agriphila geniculea; assembly: GCA_943789525.1. Taxonomy (NCBI): domain Eukaryota; kingdom Metazoa; phylum Arthropoda; class Insecta; order Lepidoptera; family Crambidae; genus Agriphila; species Agriphila geniculea. The sequence continues at coordinate 22,830,719 of OX038878.1, forward strand.
CTGGCGGAACTAGACGCAGAGGAGGAAGAAGAGGAAGAGGCCTTAGCGAGAATAGAACCACCTAAAGAAGATCGCATCCAGGAGTGGATCCAGAAGTCACCTTTTGAGCCCGCTCGTGAGAAGACCCCGCATTCTGGCCGAGATGGACGTGATTCATCAAGGGGACGTCGACAACCCGGGAAGGCGATTGAAGAGTTGGCCGAAACCCTACGAGACATGGCCAAACCACGCCCTATGCCACGAGCTTTCTACGAGTTGCCTAACTTCAGTGGGGATCCAGCTGACTGGCTTGCCTTTAAGAAGAAATATGAAGATTCCACTGCCCAGTACGAGTTCCGGCCATCAGAAAACCTTGCGAGACTACAATCAGCAATACATGGCAAGGCGAAGCAACTGGTTGAAGACCTTCTCCGCACCAGCTCCGATCCTGGCGAGATCCTGAGATGCTTAGAGCGCACCTACGGGGATCCAAACCTCCTATTGAAGAGCGCTATCGGGAAGATTCGAGCACTACCCAAGACCACCGACAATGACAGCGATGGCCTTCGTGTCTTCAGTGCCACCGTCCGCTCCTGCATCTCCACACTCAGAAACATCAAGGCGGACGGCTTCATCAACAACCCACAACTTGTGAGTGAGCTGCTGGAGAAACTAACACCGACCCAGCGCCACGAGTACTCCAAGTTTGCACGGAGTCAAGCCATCGCCGGTGGAGTCGATCTGCGTGTGTCACCAACCCTCATCATATTCGTGGACTTCTTGGAGGAGCTCGCCGACACCGCAGCTTTCGTGCGTCCTGCCGACATCATCGGGAGCAGACCTGCGGCTGCGCAAAGGCAGGTGACACCACGGAATCAAACTGTGAGTAACCGTGCCAGTGTGAAAAATGTGCATAAAGTAAACGTGCATAACAACAGTGAAATAAAGTGCGTGCTATGTGAAAGTGATCATCGGTTAGCTTCGTGTGACAGTTTTCGTGACAAAAGTGTAAATGAACGTTGGGACTTTGTTAAAGACAATAAGTTATGTTTTAAGTGTCTAAGTGGCAATCATAGTCGATTAAGGTGTAAATATAGGAAATGTGCTAAGTGTAATTATGGCCATCACACGCTCCTGCACGTGGATAAACCAGGTAACCAACCTTTTGATATTTCTACTCAGACTGAGCGTGTCACTAACCTCGGGGACAGACGTTGTGTGAAGTCACTCCTGAAGGTAGTGCCTGTACAAGTGAAAAACGGGGGTCGTCTGATTGACACTTACGCTCTGCTTGACGACGGTGCCACTATTTCGTTGATAGACGAGACTCTTGCCACGGAATTGCGAGGTCCGAGATCACCGATCCAGATCCTCAGTGCCGGCGGACACTCGATTGAAGATGACTCATCAAGGTTAGTAAGTGTGACTTTATGGGGACCAAATGAAGAACCCCGCATTCTGAAGATGAGGACCATCAGGGAGATGAACCTGCCGCCGCAGACTGTGCCAAAGAGTGTGATCGAAAATAGTGATCATTTGAAAGGATTGGGAATTGAAGAAATGAGAGACGCTGTCCCACTAGTCCTCATAGGACAAGACAATTGGGAAACAATAGTGGGCGGCGACATAAGGCGAGGGAAATCGGGAAGACCGGTGGCCTCCCTGACCAAGCTAGGTTGGGTAATTCATGGCCCGGTAAGTACAAAGAGCGACGAGCCCGACACCGTAAACTGCATGGCGGAGCTGAACGATCTCGTCAAACAGCAGTTTGACATTGAAAATATGGGGATCGTCGCCAAAAAGAGAGTGAACTTTGAAGAACAGAGAGCTGAGACCATACTCAATGAGACTGCGCGCCTTACCAATGAAGGTTGGGAGGTGGGACTACTCTGGAAAAAAGATAACGTCCAGCTGCCAGATAATTTTAACGACGCTGAGAAACGCCTAAGAGGAATCGAGCGCAAAATGGACAGAAACCCGAACTTCGCGATTGCCTACTGCGCCCAGATAAGCAGATTAATTGAAAAAGGATACGCGAAACGTGTGGAAGAACCGATACCTTCCGAACACACTTGGTTTCTCCCGCATTTTGGCGTGACAAACGTCAATAAACCAGGAAAGTTGCGCTTGGTGTTCGATGCAGCTGCGACATATAAAGGGACGTCATTGAATGACCAGCTATTGAGCGGCCCAGATTTACTGAACTCCCTTTTAGGAATACTATTTAAGTTTCGCCAGAAGCCGATCGCAATCACCGCGGACATCGAGGATATGTTCCTTAGAGTAAAGATAAGGAAAGAAGACCAAGGAGCACAGCTGTTTCTGTGGAGAGGTGCGAACAAACATGAAGACCCTGAGATATATGTAATGGAATCGATGATATTTGGAGCAACATCTTCTCCAACATCGGCAATCTTCGTGCTAAACAGAAACGCTGAGAGGTTTAGAGAAGAGTTCCCAGAAGCGGTCGAGGCTATTAAGAAACGACACTATATGGACGATTACATAGATAGTGTAGAAAATGTGGAAGATGCCATCAAGATGATTAAAGAAATAAGTGACATTCACGCTCAAGGGAACTTCAACATCAGGGGGTGGACGACCAACCATCCTGAGTTGCGTGAAAAGCTCCCGTACGTGGCACCGCAAAGCGTGAATTTGTCAAAGCTTGGTGGAGAAACAGAACGAACGTTGGGTCTGGTATGGCAAACGAGTGATGACACCCTGAGTTTCGACGTGTCATTCAAGAAAATCAAGAAAGAAGTTGCGAGTGGCGAGGAAGTGCCCACAAAGAGAGAGTTCCTCAAACTCATAATGAGTCTGTTTGATCCACTAGGCTTGATATGCCCAGTGACAATCAGCTCAAGGATCTTAATGCAACGGATATGGAAGACCGGCGTCAAATGGGACGAGAAAATAAACGAAGAATGTCATGAAGAATGGAAAGAATGGATAAGAAGTCTTCATGTGCTTAGAGAACTGAAAATACCGAGACATTATGGGATCGAGGAAGAAGAAGTTGAACTTCATATCTTCGGCGATGCGAGCGAGCAAGCTTATGCCACCGTCGCGTACTTCGTTGACCAGAAAAGGGAAGTGGCGCTCGTCTCAGGAAAAGCCAAAGTGACACCCATGAAGATGGTCTCGATGCCACGGCTTGAACTGCAAGCAGCCGTGCTAGCCTGCCGCCTGGCAAACATGGTGGAGAAAGAACATAGCTTCAAGATAAAAAGAAGAGTATTTTGGACAGACTCCAAAACAGTTTTGCACTGGATTAGATCGGACCCGAGGGATTTCAAGCCGTTCGTGGCACATCGCTTAGCTGAAATAGATGAGAGATCCAGAAGCGATGAATGGAGATGGGTTCCGACAGCACAAAACCCAGCTGACGAAGCAACAAGAAAGGGTTGGACGCCAGAAAAGTCGATATGGTTCTCAGGCCCAGACTTTCTTAAGGAAAATGAGGATGAGTGGCCGAAAGAAGGCTTATCGAATGCCACCGATGAAGAGACCAGTGAACTACGCCCGAATCGAGTTCACACCATCACGGAAGCCCCGCCCACTATATTGGAAGTCCAGCGTTTTTCGTCCTGGATTCGGGCGGTGAGAACAATGGCTCGTGTGCTGGCCTACATCAAGCGCCTAAGGCTGAAAGAACGGCCCGAGGTCACTGGAGACTTGATCCGAGAAGCTGAGAAGATATTGATCCTTCAGTCTCAGAAAACTGCGTTTGAAGTAGACATAGAAAATATGAAAGCAGGCAAGGATTTACCGAAACAAAGTCGTCTGAAAGCTCTCGATCCAATGATAATGGAGGATGGACTTTTGAGAGTGAGAGGAAGGATCCAGACAGCCGATGTACCCTTTGAGGAACGACATCCTATTATCCTGGATGCAAAGGAACGACTGACTGAGTTGATAATTCTGCATTACCACCGATTAGCTCATCACGCTAATAATGAAGCAGTTGTGAACATGCTCCGCGAAAAGTACTGGATACTGAAGATAAGACCAGCTGTCAAGAAAGTCGCGAGAAGCTGTCCCATGTGTGTGATAAGAAAAACACTTCCGAAACCACCGAAGATGGGGGACTTGCCCTCCGCCAGATTAGCCCATCATCGTCGTGCATTCACTCACTGTGGAATTGATTATTTTGGACCCATGGAAGTGACCATTGGACGTCGTCATGAGAAACGCTGGGGAATCGTCTTGACCTGTTTGACGTCAAGAGCAATCCACCTGGAAATCGCTTCCTCTCTTAGCGCTGATTCGGCCATCATGGCCCTCCGACGTTTCATTGCGCGCCGCGGTCAGCCTGAAACACTTTACAGCGACCAGGGCACGAATTTCATAGGAGCTGATAAAGAACTAAGGAACGCGTGGAAGAACCTGGAAATCCATCAGCTGGAAGATGCAGCTACCACACTTGGAATCAAATGGAAATTCATCTCGCCCGCCTCGCCACACATGGGAGGATGTTGGGAGCGTTTAGTACGCTCCACGAAGACCGCATTGAGAGTAACCCTGAATGCGAGAGCGCCGAAAGAAGAAGTGTTACTAACGCTGCTGGCTGAGGTGGAAGCTACGATCAATAGTAGACCACTGACCCACGTCTCTGTGGATCCGAACGACCCAGTAACGTTAACTCCGAACCATCTACTCTTGGGTACCGCGTCAACGACCACCAGACTTGGACATTTTTCGGAAGAAGACCTGACAACGAAGAAACAATGGAAAGCTGCGCAAGCATTGGCCGACATATTTTGGCGCCGCTGGGTGTCAGAGTATCTGCCGACACTTCAAAAGCGATCGAAGTGGACGAAGGATGTGGCACCGTTGAAAGTTGGGGACTTAGTGTTAATCGTCGACCCCACTCTGCCCAGAAACGTCTGGCCCCGAGGTGTGATAGTAAAGGTTTACCCTGGAGCGGATGGCCAAGTTAGGATAGTAGACATAAGGACTTGCCGTGGGACATTACGCCGCCCTGCAGTTAAAGTGGTAGTTCTGCCTACAGAGGCATGATGGTTGGGAGTAAATCCGCAACCAGGGGGTGGAATGTTGACGGCAGAACGATTGTAAAATATGTAAATATAGTTAAGATAGTTAAAATTTTGATATTTTGTAGAATTACTTTGTTTTATCGCATTATTTTCTCTTATTTGAACACTAAATTATGTTTATCTAGTATATTTTACATGTAGAAATTAAGACCTTTGATTTGTTATTTATCTTTCTTGTATAGATACTATTAGCGATTTTGTTTGCACCGTTAGAAAGAGATAGCACTATAATGTTGGAAAGAGACAGGAAAGATTGGTGCCGTGTGCGAAAATTAGTGCCGTGTGCAAACTGTATGCGTTGTAATTGGCTAATAGCTATATTGTAGAAAACTAACTAGCCACTAAGTGCGAGTAAACATTTTGTACTTAAATAAGGCTGTTTTGTATGAAAATTGACATCTACTACTTACTTAGTGCGTAGTGCGTTACCGACGACGCGTTAAAGTTGTTTGTCCGTGTACTACTCTCATCACTTCCATTTTTGCCTTCGTTGCGAGCGGTCACGTTCTGTGTCGCTCGTTCCGTTGCGCTCTCATCTCACGATTCGGATTCTTCGGTATCCTAGTTTCAACGCGGGTGGACCGCGGCTCATTCTGCCACAACCTAACGGTGCCAAACTGTGGTTAGTCTGAGTAACGCCGATCAAGGCGGTGCAGTCGAACGGACGCGGCTGCCAGCCGCCTTTTTCAAGGCAGCTGAATTTGTCCGACTACGCCGGTACGGGTTTTGTTGCAAAGAGGGCCGGACTGTAGGCACTGCGGACGCTGCCGGGCGTTCCTCCCGGTGGCCGAGCACCTCTGAGTGACACTTCCCCTCTGCTGGGTAGTTCCTTCCCTTCCTTTCCTGCTTCACCTTCCATCCTCACTTGGGCTCCCCTCGGTAGTGTGCCCAGGCGAGATTGATAGGAGTAGGGAAAACCCGCGCTCCCCCTTCCCCCCTCGCCTCCTGGCGAGGGGTGTGTCTTACTTTGCGTTGCACGGTTGCAACTAGTTTGTGTTGCGCGATCGCAACTAGTCTATTTTAACGTAGCTTCACTCTAGGTCATGGAGTCGATCGACTCACAGACCTTTTTCCCCTTGTCCCTCGACGACATACGTCCCTTGATCCCCGAAAGCAGCATGGAGTCCATACTCCAGCTGCTGTCGGAGAAAAAGGCGGCGTATCGTCCCTCCCAATCCCAAACCTCCCAAAAGGTCCCCGTACCTCCCAAACCCACGTCCCGCCCTCCAACCCCGACCCCTTCCTTCGCAATGGACTGCGATACTAATGGCCCCAATGTCCCTACTAAGAGAACCGCTTCTCAGCGTTCTCCCTCACCCTCCCAATCCTCTTCTTCCGAGTCCTCCTCGCAGGCTCGTAATACCCAAACCGAAACCGAATCCGATACGGATTCGACCTCCTCCTCCAAAACTCTCACCGATTTCCAAACGGTGACCTACAAACGCAAGCGCCTTTCTAAGCTGCGTTCTCCCAAGCCCTCAGTGGCCCCCGCGTCACCCATCCCACCTGTCCCACTTATGTCAATAGACATCGACCCGGCTACACTAGCCACTAACGTTTCCGCCGATACGGCCCCGGCCCGTAAGGCCACCCCTCCACCCTCCCGTCCGCACACTAGGTGCGACCCTAAGCCTGTAAAGGTCACTCTCCCTCCGCCTGTTTTCGTCCGTGACGTAAGCAAGTGGACGGAAATCTCGACCCTTTGCACCAACGAAAAGGTGCACTACACCCACGCCAAAAACGTGGGTGTAGCCGTTAAGGTCCAAACCCCCACGCGTGACGATTTTAGAAATCTCACGCGCCTTCTCACCACTCGCAAAGTGGCTTATCACACCTACGCCCTCCCTGAAGAGCGTAAGGTACGTGCGGTCCTCCGCAACATGCCCCACGACATTTCCAACGACGACATCCACAAGGATCTCGTTTCCCAAGGCTTTCCCGCGGAGTCTGTACACAAAATGTACAGCCGAAAGGGGAAAGCCTTCCCTCTCGCTTTAGTCATATTGACTAATCAACCCTCTGCGCGCGATCTCTTCCGGGCCAAGGACCTCAAGGTCTGCGGTCTCTCCGAGATTAAAGTAGAGCCTCCTCATAGGCGCGGCACTCCGGGACAGTGCCACCGCTGTCAACTTTATGGGCATGCGGCAGCCAACTGCTCAGCTCCCCCTAGGTGCGTAAAGTGCCTTATTCCTCATTCCACCAAAGAGTGCTCCCGCACTCGCGACTCCCCTGACCCTCCCGCTTGTGTGCTGTGTAGCCAGGTCGGTCATACTGCCAATTACAAGGGCTGCCCGCGCGCCCCGCGACCCCAATCTTCTAAAAAGAAGGCCCAGGGGTCTTCTTCTCATAAGAAGTCCTCTTCTCATAAGAAGAAGACACCGAAAGGCCCTCCGCCCCGTACAAACGATCACTTCCCTCTCGCTCCCAAGTCGAGAGAAGCTCCCGCTCCCCCGGCTCCCAAGCCGGCTTGGGGCCCTCCCACTCCGCCGCCCAAGGCGCAATCTTCCAAAAAGGCTCCTGCCTCAAACCCAGTCCCTTCACCCTTCCCGCAAAATGGGACCTCCCTGGCCGATGACATGAGCGTTGTAATAAACGCAATTCGTGGCATCAACCTAGGGGAGATTTCCATTTTAGCGGGTAAGCTCCGTAAAGCTCGCACTCCCCAGGAAAAACTGGTGGCTATCTGCGAGCACGAATCACTTCTTCGCTCATTATGAGTACGCCCTCTATTCCCACTACCCAAACGGGTCCCACTAATACGAACGTGGCTCTCACCACCGGTCGTATTAAACCAAAGGGTATCTCGCTTGTTTCATTCAATGCCCACTCTCTGCGCAACAAAGTACCCGAACTAAGGGAATTTGTCCGCGACAGAGATGTTGACCTCCTTCTTATTCAGGAAACGTGGCTCAAACCCGCTGACCGGAAAGGGTTCACGATTCCTAAATACTCAATGGTACGTAATGACCGTGCCGATCTCCCCAACCATTCGTCCACTAAGGACGCCTCAGGAGGTACTGCCATCTACTTCAAGAGATCAATTCATTGCTCTAGCATTCCTACTCCACCACTCGCGAATATGGAGGCCACTATATGTAGACTGTCTATGACGGGTCACCGCACTCTTATCATAGCCTCCGTCTACATACAGTCATGCACGCTCCCCGTCAAAAATGATTTCGAATCGCTCTTTTCTTTAGGCGACTCTGTTATTCTCTTTGGAGATTTCAATAGTAAGCACACGGATTGGACGTGCTTTAAAACCAATAATGGCGGCCGCCGCCTTCTCGAAATAGTCAAAGCTCTTGACGTAGATGTCATCTCTCCTTACGCCCCTACCCATTATCCCTTTAATGCTGACCACGACCCCGACATACTTGACTTTGCCATAGTGAAAGGTGTCTCCCTCCTTCTGAACTCGATTGACTCGCTCGACGATCTCGGTTCAGACCACCGCCCTGTCTCCCTTATCATGGGAAGCCCAAACCCCTCCCGCCCTCCCACTAAATTTATCACCAATTGGGACGGTGTCAAATCCACCCTTTCGTCGGCTATGGACGCTGACAACTCACCGTACGCTATTGGAGCCGACTATTTTGATAGTACGGATAAAATAGACTGTGCGGTGAGCTCCCTCACTACTTTGGTCCAATCAGCCGTTGCTGAGAACGCGAGAGAGGTACCTGTGAAAAACCACAGTGCCATCTCTCCGGCTCTGCGCAACCTGAGAAGGGCCAAAAACGCCGCTCTCCGGAGAGCGGCAAAGTACCCCACCCCTGAGTTTAGGCGTAAAGCCAACCAACTCCAAAAAACTTACACCACCAAACTCGCAGAGTTTAGGAACGATAGTTTTGCCGATCTCATGGCCGATATCACTCCCTCTCACCAAGCCTACTACCAAGTGGCTAGGTCTCTCCGTAGTGATGCTATCACCCATGTCCCCCCCCTTCTCCGTCCAGATGGCTCTACAGCCTTCGAAGACGATGAGAAGGCGGAATGTTTCGCAGACAGTATTGCTGCCCAATGCTCTGTTAGCACCCAAGAGTGCGACCCCTCCCACATAAGGAAGGTAGACGAGGAGTTCAACACCTTTAACTCCATACCTCTGCCTTCCGATACTGACCGTATGACAGTTTCGACTGACGAACTCGGACTTCTTATTAAAGATCTCAGACCCAAAAAGGCGCCCGGTGCCGACGGTATCTCTAACATGGCCCTTAAGCACTTTCCCATCCAAGTGCTAACCTATCTCACACTCATTTTCAACGCCTGTTTCGATCATTGCTACTTTCCAGCCGCCTGGAAAGATGCTATCGTAATTGGCATTCCCAAACCGGGTAAACCCCCGAATCTCCCCACCAGTCACCGTCCCATTAGCCTCCTCAAGGCGTTAGGCAAGCTCCTCGAGAGGTGCGTACTCGCTCGTATGAGAGAGCACCTCTTCGGGGAAAACTTGATCATCCCCCACCAATTCGGCTTTAGGCCAAAGCACTCATGTCCCCAACAGGTTCACCGCATAGTCGAGTTTATCTCCAGCGGTTTCTATCCTAAAAGACATAAAACAGTAGCAGTCTTTTTCGATGTCGCCAAAGCTTTTGACAAGGTTTGGCACACCGGTCTAATCGTCAAGTTACACAGACTAAATCTGTCCTTGCGTTTGGTCCGGTTAGTGGCATCTTTCCTTCATCACCGTACCTTCCGTTTCAAACACGAAGGTACCCTCTCCTCCCCCCGCCCTATTACAGCAGGTGTGCCTCAAGGCTCAGTCCTCGCTCCCCTGCTGTACATAGTCTACACCAATGACATACCCATTCCGAACGACGGCGTTCAACTATCCCTTTTTGCTGACGACACGGCTCTTTATCGCAAAGGCCAAAGCGTCAACTTAATCCTTCCGAGGCTACAGTCCTCTATCAATAAGTTAGGCCAATGGTTTCGTAAATGGCGTATCGAAGTAAACCCGGAGAAATCCGCTGCAGTTTTCTTCGATACTAAGCGCCATATCATGCCCCCCAATCACCACCCTCCCACTATGTTAGGAAAATCCATCCCCTGGCAGAAGTCTGCCAAATATCTCGGCGTCACTCTGGACCAGAGACTCACTTTCGAGCCTCACGTCAAAAGAGTGACCCGTAATGCCCGTCTCTATCTTCACCGACTTAACTCCATGTTAGGTCGCCATAGTAAAATGTCCCTCCGAAACAAGCGAACACTCTACAAGGTTTGCATACGACCGGTGATGACATACGCCTCTGCCGTATTCGCTCACGCCGCCCCAAATACACTTAATAAATTACAAGTAGTCCAAAATATTTTCTGCCGCAGAGCGGCAAACGCTCCTTACTACGTTCGCAATGCGGACTTGCATAGGGACCTAGACCTTCCCACCCTCCAGCAATGGACCTGTAAGGCCTCTGAACGCTTTTTTAAAGCAGCAGGAGACCATCCCAACCCCCTTATCCGTTCCGCAGCGGTCTATGACCCGCCTACCTCCTCCGCCCCGTTTTCCCGCCGACCTAAATCGGTCCTAACGGACCCTCCCAACAAGCTTTCGTCTGACCTGAACCTCCTCCTGGAGGCGATGGAGGACGATTAAACCCATCAAGCCCGACCCTTCAGGTCACCCCCCGCCCTCTCTGGCTGATCGATCCCCCTCAGGGAGTCAGCTTAATTGTTACTCGTCTCTCGACGCACAATCACCTAGGTGAAATGTGACGTCTGCGCTGTCCTCTCCCCTGAGGGAGGGCAGTCGCTTCCGGATGAAGGTTCGTTGACTTTCCGGTCACGTAACCAGATTAAGGCGGTTTTTAGTCAGTACGAGTCTGACATAACCAGATTAGTCCGGTAGCAACCGGCTAGGTGGTATCCAATGAGGATTTCCCGCCTCCTTCCCCCCCGTGGGGGAGGGTGGCTCAAAGCCCCTAAGGTGGAGAGCCCCAAAAAAAAAAAAAAAAAAAAAAAAAAAAAGTATGAAAATTGTTCAGTTCAGTTCAATATATACCTACTATGGTTTGAAAATACAAATAGTAAAAAAAAGCTGGAGTTTTAATTCTTCTGCCCGACGTCGCTGAACCCCTGCACCTGCTAAGTTTACACCTATATTAGCGAAAATATGTGCTCCATTGTTTTCAACATTTAATAATTAAATAATGCATTTGATTTGGTATTGGCAAGAATATAAACGAAAAAAGGAAAAATACTGTGGGTCGCCCGGAGTCGCATTATCTCTTTTTGTCACATAAAAAATCGTTAACTATAGCGAGAAAACCATTTGCCCGCTTCTGCGCTCTTTGCCGGTAGTCATCGAGCGGTATTCTCACTCTAGATGGTACCTAGTACATTTAAGACTATATGCTTTCAAACAAAAAAAGAATTTCTAAAATCAGTTTATAATTGACAAAGTTACGAGGTAACAAACATAAAAAAAAGGTTAAACTACAGGGCAAACCCTTAACCCGATCGTCTTTGTTTTAGGCTCAAATTGTAGCTGACAACATTTTTCAGAGGATTTTTTCTCAAAATTTTGATATCATTCTTCGTTTCCAAAATATCCAGCGCCAAAATCAAAAAATCGGGAAAAAAATAGTTTTTTTTTCCACTATTTCGGCCATAATTTTTTCGTTTTTTATTTTATACTGGAGCGAACGAAATAGTAGATTATACAACAAGTGAAAAAAGAGGGAATTTAGTTCGAGGGACTAAGTTGGATCCCGAGAGCAGCGAAGGATTCTAGAGTTGAATCCCGAGCGTAGCGTGGGAGCGAGGGATACAAAGGACCGAGATGAAATTTTTTTTTTCACGAGTTGTGTACTCTACTTTTTACCATTGACTGCGAGAAAACAAATAGCAGTACTTATACCTATAGTATTTATAGTTATTACCTACATTATTATTTAGGTAGGTAATCAGTAATATTTAAACATTAGAAAATAGTGAAACTAGAAGTTTTCCAATGACATAAAACAACCACGCTAAGAGGGAAATTACATAATCGGTCTGGCATCAGTCCATTTCATCAGTTTGTATAGACTTTGAATTTTTACAGTCTGAAGATCGTACCAGACTGATGGAATGGACTGATGCAATGCAAGACTGAACATCTAATCCCCTTCTATTATATAGAAAATAACCCAAATATAAGACACTAAAAAGAACCTAATTCATTTGGCGGGATATTTTTTAGAAAATATCCCAAAGATAAGACACTAAAAAGAACCTAAATAAAATTGGCGGGAGGCTTTATCTATGGAATAGCTCCATACTTTCAGCACGTTAATTTTGTTCTGTACATAATTCATACGATGCGCGCTTGTTCCAAATTCAAAATATTTTTATTCACTCGGTGAATAAAACAGCGTTTTATTCACTCTTATCGTTGAATTAAACGCACTTTTTCGAGTGGCGATGGTAAAAAGACATTTTCAATGTCAAAAATTAGCCGAACTGAGAACCTCGTTCTTTTTTCTATTCTGTGGTAGTACATATATCTATTCTGTGACTCTAGCGTAGATGTTTTTGAGCGGCGGAAAGAAATAGAGCCATAAAAAGAAGCATTTCCTGTTTCCTCTAAACATTATTAGGGAAAGAAAACAGAAAAAAACACTCACCCTCAGTCACACTCCCTACTCCAGTCGCCTACTCTTCACCACTAGTTTCTGTAACAAAACAGATATTTCATATTAAATCTAAAGCAAGGTACTAGACATTTATGGGTACCCATAAAGCAAAGTAAGTTTTATTGCCGTGTTATATATTTATTTCGGTTAGGTGGTCGTGATATAATTATATTATAAATACGTCAGATATTTTGAGTATACAATCCTGATTGTAAGAAATTTAAGCAAAGTGCAAATAAGGTGAAGTGAACGTTACATTATTAATGTAGGTATGTTTCACGACTTAGGTACTCGTAAAAATACATTTCAATAATATTACCAAAGTTTTAAACTGTGATATTACGTTACCATCAATAAATACGCTATATTTTAGGTAACTAGACGGAAAATTAAGTGGCCTTTTTGTACTAAAAATAGTAAAGATGCAATGCCAGAATGCCACAGCGAGGAACATCTTTAACATCAAACAAAATTACAAGACCTGAATCTACTGAACTATTTTCTTTGCAGAAATTCGACAGAGCATCTCCCCATAAACCTTTTTTTTTCTTATTATTTTTTTCTTAAGGGTTTGAACACTTATCGAAAAAAACTTGCAAAAATTAAGAAACAAGACAATTATCAAGAAAATCAGCTGTCAAACAATATATTACATTCCCGTCTAAGTTTAGTATTGCCAGATATAACAAGCAAAATTAATGCTTCAAAAAGGCCGCAAACTTTTCCAACTACCTAATTATGTTAATAAGATTGATCAATATTGATCATATCATAAAACCGCGTAAGTATCACGGGAAAATATTAATAGAGTCATAGTAGTAAGTACTATATTTATGTGAAAGCACAGAATACATAATGTGATAGTAGTTCGGTCACGGCGTCTGGACATCATTACACTTTCTGGATTCATTGAATATCCTTACGCGAAAGGATAGTCAACAAGTTATGTAAGCTTACACCACCACAAAGCCACTAAACAAGTAAATCCTATCACATTAAATACTACAAACAATAAACCATATTCACGTCTTCCTAAAGCTAAGAAATTACATAGATGCTTTAAGCATACCCTTATCTTAACCCAATGTTATTACCACACATCGAGGCTCAAATTGCGGGTAGGAATGTAAACTGCAAATGCGGAAAGCAGGCAAATTGCACCCATCCAGCAGTCCAGTTATATCGGCCATCTTTAAGTTGCCGCATTCGCCAGTAATTTGCCGGCATGTTCGGAGATCCTATAAGTTTAAGTAGCCGTGAAGCTGAGCCAAGAATGAAAATGGATTTTGGTCAATTAGCACAGTGTTTAGATTAGTGCAATTTTGGGAGAATTTGAGACGATATCTTAATGTGGATATGATGCGAAAAATATTGGCAAAACTGAAATCTCGAAATGTTTATACTTAAAAGGAGTATCCAGCACATTGTTTAGTTTTACATAACTTGTAAAGAAATAAAAATATGTTGATTTAGATTTTTTTTAAATCAAGGAATTCAGTTTCAGTAAGTTTTAGTTTTGATAAAATATATTGATATTTGCAAAATGAAAGCAGAAACCAGGATCGTAAGTTAGTAGGAGAGAATATTAAAAAAAAATTAAGTATTCCAAGTTTTAAGCGATCAAATGGACAATGCCTGCACTACTTATTTTTTTCTCTTAGGAAGTGAATCAACAGCCTATTTATTACATATAATAATAGTATGAAAATAAAAAGTATATAATGCCATGCATCAAAACGGAAATAGATTATGTTGGAATAACTTACAAGTAAAACATTATTGAACGTTCTTCTAAAATAAATTGATATATAAATTATGAGCTATATGGCATATCCATACTAAGATTTCATTGTGTAATCTTCCTAATTGCTTAACAACCTAATCCGATTACTAATTAGTGATATTTGTTCACTTTTTTTTCTGGTCAATTCCGTAGAAGAATTTATTTAGACACGGATGAAATGCTAAGCGCGATCTTAGCAAGTGTTAGTAATCATGTTCTTGCATAAGTGCCAAACTAAGCGTCAAGTTGCTGACTGGCAATCCGGATCACCACAACAGTTTGAACCCAAAAAATATACAAAAATATATTGGAAACACAAAAAATATATGATGTGGGGTGGGACATAGTAATGTCAACATTTCTGTTTTAATAACTTATCCAAATACGGCAGAACTCTCGAGTAAAAAAATATCTTAGATAAACATTAAAGTTACCATTACATTAAAGTTAACATTAAAGTCACATTAAAGTCATGGGTCGTCTTTTACGATGTACACAAGTTTCTTTCTATTCTATTCTTTTGGACGCTATGCGACTTAACCAGACACAAAATAAACCTAGCCTTAAATTATATGATCCTTGCCATGTTGAAATTCAAATCATATAACTTGTTCCATTTCAGGATCAGTTACAATAACAACGTTGCCGATAAATAAACTAATACCATTAATGATTGGCTAATAATGTCCGGAAAGAACGCGTTGTTGTGACACAGTCCCACAAATTACCTCGGCCCTATTAAGTTACGACCCTGTAATACCAAAATGTCCAGAGGGAGCCGATACAATAACAAATTGTAGGGGCAACTTAGATTTCTATGCTTGATTTATGAGTCGATCGTTTGTTAAGTATTTCTGCATTAATGCTAGCACATTTAGTTCTATCTGTTTTAGATAATCTCGTAATAATGGGTAGTAATGTTGAGAATTCTGATATGACTTTGATTGCCTGCTGTTGAAATTGGGTTGTATTATCTGATGGCTTAATTCAGTTATGGAATGAACAGTTATTACACCTATCGTATTGTAACCATTGACCTCTATATTATTACACTGGACTGGCTGCTGTCAAACTGCTCTTGTGCCTATTTGATTTCCGCCATTTTGGCGCTGTAGGACGTAGCGTGAGCATAGCGTGAGGGACATGGTACTAAAGTCTGGAGAGACCATCACGGCAACCATTTTCATTGTACACGTCAAAATTAGTTCTTTAGACTCACGCTAGTGGCGTTTCAAATAGGCACAAGAACTTTGCTGTCAAATCATACAGACAGCCAGTCCAGTTAATAACAAAAAAAATTTTTTTCCATGTCAGTGATTGTAACAGTATGAGTACATTAAATTCTAAATTAAAAACCATATTTTAATTCAAATTGATTAGAGGACTTCTGATCTGAGAACTTAGATCTATAAAGTGTGGAAGATATTTATCAGAATCGTGCTAAATAGCCATTAAATCAAAATTATTTATGGAAAAAAATGAATCAATAAAATCAATTTCCTTGCAAGCCTTGTTAAATGTGACAAAAGTGACAAGCGATTGAAATCGCATAGAAAGTGCGACGGACAGGTGTCAGAAGTCAAATATTATGCAAATGTTCAGAGAGTGTTATGAAAATAAAAGTAATGAAATGTTGCAGTTGTAGAAATTATTGCCAATTTATATAATAATGTTGAGAGGATGCTCTATGCCGGGAGTTCCCAACCAGGGGGGCATGCCCCCCTTGGGGGGCGTAGTGGAATACCAGGGGGGGCGTAATCGGTACGTTTAATTTTCGGAAATAGCCGTCTTGTCAGTCTTACCGTCGATAGCAATTTAACCATTGCTCTAGCAAAGACTGAACCCAGAATCGACATACTGGTACAGAAGATGCAAGCTCAAGTATCTCATTAGTATTTAATAATTAATATAAAACTAGCATATTTACCTAAATGTGAAAGTCATTAATGGTTTTCAAGTGAAGATACATATATCTTCTCTTATTAGATCCTTAAAACATAAATATCTACAAATATCTGTATGGAACTCTTTGTTTTTAATTTTAATTCAAATAAATAATATACCTAGTTGTAAAAAAAAATGTGTGTTTTTAATGTTTTTAAACTTAAGGGCCCTATCACATTTTTTCGTCGAAATTTCGATTTTGACGGATTTTAGCGCTGCAACCTAGAGAAACCTTTGGGTCTACTAAATACATTTATATGTGTTTGCGACAAAAAGTAATATGATGATACACTGGAAAGTTAAAGGGTTAGAAAGGAAAATTAAAGTTGGTGAACGATTTCTTAGAGTCAACTTTGAACATACACAGAAAGAAAAACAAGTACAAACAACAAATAAAAGTATGAAATTTGATTTTCTTATGAAGTAAAGATTATTCTAATATAAATTTTACGTAATAATAATTATGTATCTAGGAGAAATTCACAGTTAATTCTGAGCGTTTTTAGTAGTTTTATGGTTTTTGATTGGGATTTTTTTTCACATATTCCATACATAATTTCAAAATTCCGAGGCCGCTATGATCTATTCGACTATATAAGAGATAATATTCAATTTTTTTTATTTCATTTGTTTAGCACAGTAATTCAATCCATGACCCCAAAAAAGTGCCTTCGCGCATTTTATGAAAATCTTTAACTGCAATTTCGGGTTTAATAATGAAGTTAAGCAAATTTTCAAAAAAGCGAGGCCGCTATGATCTATTCCAATAGCTATTCTACACTATTCAATAAGTCAAAACTGTTAATTTATTGTTGTTTCTTAGATCGAGAACCCCAAAATTGGCCATTTTACCCAAAAATCACAGTCGAAACGTAATATGCCTCTTAAGGGGGCATGAGAATATTATTTTTGAATTGGGGAGGCTCAGTGAAATAAAGGTTGGGAAACCCTGCTCTATGCGGTAATTGGGTGCAATAAAAATGTTATCTAGGACATCACAATTCTCAATAGATTACTACTAGGTACGTCTATTACAAGTAATACATAAATTGTAGGTTGATTGTTAATTTTGTTTTATATAGTGTCCCAAAACTTTGTTACACGGAGGGAAAGTATCGACCTTAAATATTGAAGATAGGAAATGCATGTTGGTTTTTAAAATAATGGGAACTACAAAAAGGAACTACATAAAAAAATCGCATTTGATACTATACAAATTGATACAATACGTATTATTTAATGTTAAATTTATGGTTTTAAAATTTAATGTTTTTTTAAAAGATACTTTGGAAGTTGGTTCTATTTGATCGTAAGTATGTCATCATAACCCATAGACATAGAAAAATTGGAATATTAACTTTATGTCATAACCATAACTACACAGTACACATATAAGTTTTTTCAAACAGTATAGGAGCTCCATGGAAACGGTCGAATTTGACGGCTGACGTCACTCTAAGAGCTCTAAGCAAAGTTCGCAGTACTTTAGTCGGGGTTGTCACATCGCGTGGATTAGTTCACTGAGACTATTGTCACTTACTTTTATTGATACGCCAAAATGATTCGTCAGAGTAAACGCTATTGTGCTGTCTACGAATGTTTAAACTCATCTGAATTTTCATTATTTAAACTTCCTGCCGATGTTGAAAGGTAAAATGTTTTAAATAATCGAACCTGTAAAATGTATCATCGATTGGGTTTGTGTGCTCGACTTGTGCTCGATTAAAAATCTCAGCTATTTACTTATAAAGTAATAAAATAATAAAAAATTGAACCTAATCATTATAATATTATTCATAGATAATTTTACAAACTGACATCAATGTTTCTTCTTCTTATTTTTGTTTTGGCAATCTACTTTCCTCTTGGAAGTAATTTTTGCCAGTGTCAAGTGTTGAATATTTCAGTGATAGATTGTTTCAGTTTACATTAAAATGCGGGTGCATCGCATTCTAATGCTGCTTGGAGCTTTTGGCACCAAGTATATCAAGACAGTTTACTTGGTAAGTTCTGCCGAGGTAGCCACCACTACAGTAAAAGTCTCGGCTTCACACAACCAAGATCGCGCCTATTTCAATTTTCCACATATTGTTCAGTTGCGTAGACACTTGTACCACAAAACTGCACCAATTTTAAGACACAATATCCACTATGAATCAATTTGCAAATAATTAAAATAGACACCGAACCGAACATGACAAATGGCGCCAAAAAAAACTCGACATCAATGTTTATCAACAGTCGTTGCTATGCAATCCGATGTCACAGTACCAAAAAAAACTTTGAACCAAAGATTTAAATCTTTGAACTACACCGGCACTGGGGCACAGTATGGTATCTTAAGCCGCCATCAAAATTGGAAACAGTGCCCGTCGTCATTGCTCCGATGGATACGTGGCCCCGCAAATACGAATGTGTAGTACCTACCTATTCTAACGATATGAGTAGTCACGGTTCTCTACCACCCGTAATGTTACATTTATTTACATATTAATGTTGTCTTTTTAGGCGTACCAAATGGCTCCGCTTAATAGGAAGAGAGGATTTGATGAATAAACCGCCACATTGCTATAACGTTTGCGCACCACACTTTGACGCTCATGATATCTTTATACAGCCATGTCCTTGTTTCCCCATTATCTACTTAAAAAAAACTATTTATAAGAATGAGAATCTTTTATACCTTAAAATTTAACAATAGAGCCTTCCGTACGTGCCGCAATAACGGAAATATTTTTCAGTGAACAATTTATAATAAACTAGCGACCCGCCCTCGCTTCGCTTCGAATCCTTAATTTTTTGCCAAATGCAACCTTCCAACAACACCCTAAAAGAATCCAGTCGCTCTAAAAGTCTGTTTCCGTTCCGTTTGAGTTCCGTATCGTTAGCGCGTTAATTTTTTCGACAACTCCAGTTGTCGAAAAAATTAACGCGCGCGAAAATAAATTCAAGCGCGTTTCTTACACCGAGTATATATGTATATATAACGAGTATAGATGTAGAAGTATGAGGTAAAAAGGTAAAATAATGTGCATGAAATTCTTAAGGTAACTGACGTATTTAAGTTGATAAGGTATTAATACTGTATCCTTCTAAATAGCTTTCCAAATTACTGCAATAAACGTGAGCATTTTTTAGGGAATAGTAAGCTACTATGTTTTATTTATCATTACTGTATTAAGTTTATCTAGGTAGGTAGGTAGGTACTAAGTTCTCAAAAATTATATACCTACCTTATATACTTTCAATTTTAAAATTGCCGCATTTTTCTTTCTTTCGCTTTAGTGTAATTATCTACTATTCGACCAGACGGCCGGAGAATGCCAACCCTAGCGATCCGACGGAGTGCAATGACAAAAGGGCCTAAGTGACGTTAGCTCTTCTACTGTTTGAAAAAACTTATATATGTACTGTGATAACTATATGAATAATAGGCCTATCACATATCATGTGACAGGTATTACGACCTTCGTGGTCGAGTGGTTTGTACACTAGTTTTCAAGGTGGTGCCATCTCTGAGGTTCTGAATTCAATTCTCAGCTGGGTCAATTTAGAAAAAATTGTTTTAAAAAACAAAAAACCGACTTCAAAAAACCTGCCTCTAAAAGGCAAGAAATAATATTCAAATCATTAGATACACATTATCATTGTTATAATAACAAGACATCTATTGAAGTCGGGTGGGGCTGGAGTACAACTTCCTTTTTTTATTCTAAAAGCCCTACCCGACTTCAATAGACGTCTTGTTATTATAACAATGATAATGTGTATCTAATGATTTGAATATTATTTCTTGCCTTTTAGAGGCAGGTTTTTTGAAGTCGGTTTTTTGTTTTTTAAAACAATTTTTTATTTTTTCATTTTTAGTGTAAGTACCTTCTCTATTAGGTAGTGTAGATATATTATTTCGTATAAAAATTGGCTCAGTCAAACGTGAGATATTCGCGAAGAAACATACATTCATACAGGTCAAACTGAGAGAGAACCCTCTTTTTTTGAAGTCGGTTAAAAAGACTACACTAAAAGTACCCTTTCCCAACAAAAAGAAACATCTAATTCGATTTATTAATAACAAAGTCGTCAAGGTAGTTGATGCAAAATCATAGTATTTTCAGGATTTCTTGAAAACTACTAAACCGATTGGAATAAAAATTAAATGGGACCATCTCGCAAGAAAACTCAATCGAACAAAAAAAGAATCATCAAAATCGGTCCATAAATGCCGAAGATACGCGCGAACAACGATAAAAAAAAAAGTATACAATCGAATTGAGAACCTCCTCCTTTTTGTGAAGTCGGTTAAAAAGAACTTTTTTATATTGGCTCAGGACTGGGTATTTGTAGTTCCAACGTTATCTCTGATTTCCTTATAACAAGCGCTTTAGTTATTTACTTAGGCTGCGTTCAAACGATAACGCACGACTCGCCCTCAACCCGAGCTCAACTCAAACTCAACTCGAACTCAACTCAACCGGAGCCCACTCCTTGAAATACAGCGCTTACAATTTTGAGTTTTATAACACATTAATAAGCTCCGTTATATTTTGTCGGTGCAACCGCACACGCCTCGCCCTCAACCCGAACTCAACCCGAACACAACCCGAACTCAACTCAAACTCAACCCAAACTCACCTCAAACTCACCTGAACATTACACAAGAGCTTATTAATGTGTCATAAGACTCAAAATTGTAAGCGATGTATTTCAAGGTGGGCTGCGCTGCGGTTGAGGTGAGTTTGAGTTGAGTTCGGGTTGTGGTCGGGTCGTGTGTTATCGTTTAAACGCAGCCTTAGGAATCAGAGCAATGTTTAAGATGTTTTCCAATATTTATTTACCTATTTACCCAGGTTTGTGAAGGATGTGTAACGAGTACGACATGTAAAAAAGTTTCACAACATAGCGATGTATGTTAGTTATGGTAGGTAATAGAAAATGCGGAAACGATTCACGCACGCCCCGTGATGTGTCGTGTGTGTAGGGTTGTCAACAATTTATTAACATTTTATTTTACACTACTTAACAACTACTTAAATAAATAGTACCTCCAATCAGTAAACTTATGCCAAGCACTAACATTAGCATGCAAGATCACGTGTCAAAGTTACACGCAAAGTTTAAATTAAAAGTGCAAGGAACCTTTTAAAAAAGTAGGTAGGTACATGGTAAATTATATATCTAAGGTTTCCGCGCGTACAGTTCATTAGAAATAGCGCGTACATTGTTTAATTTAGCTGTTATTTTAGAATTATTTAGTTTTGATTTGTTGGTTTTTTGGGTTTCCCAATGTTTCGACACCTTTCCAGGCGCCGTGATCACGCGCTGTAATCCGTAAAAAGTGTTTTATTACTAAAGTAGGTAAATTATTTTAACCGTATAATTTTATAATATATCTAGCTTTACAATTATATCTTACATGTAATGTAAGTGTAAGTATTTTTTTAAGATTAGGTAGTACATATGTATCTAAATTAATATTCTAGAACTATACGGACTACTTCACTTTTAACACCCCTACAGTCACGTAGGGACGCGAGCCGAGTATCGCAACGCAATAAATACGAATTATCCATTTCTCGACGTATTGCTGTGTATTATCGTCAGGCTCATTCCGCAGGTTGTCACGAGTGTGGCGAAAACGTAATTCAATAGGAATGCTGTAGATTTTTTTCGAAATATTTGTAAAATTGCGAGGACCCTAATATAATGAGAAAAAACAAGTTTCACTCAAATAGACTGTGACACTGTTGACCGATCTGAAGACCTGAGTGGTGCAATGGTCAACATGCCAGTCTACCACGCAAGAGGTCCTGGGTTCGGTTCTCGGCCGGGCAGAAATTGAAATGATGAATTTTAATTTCTGTCACTGGTCTGGGTGCTGTGTGAAATTGTCAAAGCATTTATTTATTTATTGTGGTGACCGCCGAAGATCTATTCCTTTCTAATACCAAAAACTAATACCAATGGTATATTATCGTAATTAATTTTCTATTCCGAATGAATACCAATTCATAAACGAATCCTAAAAAAAAATGCTATGAGTCATAATTATCTCTGGAACTGTGTTATGGTATTTGTTGGGAAGAGATTTTGAACTTCATTTAAATAATTAAAATTTGGTATTAGTTAGGAATATTAATTTTATGACGACAATAAACATTAATACCATCTGCTCGCCACCTAAAAATCTTGACCAAGTCGCCAAATGGCGGGTAGTATTTTGTGTGCATTCATACAATTTCTCTATCTAAGTCATCTAAGTACTTAAATAATTGATTCTGCAGATTGATTCAAGCACTCTCAAATGAAAAACCCTACGTCGCAAATAGGAGACTTTGAATAGAGAAGAAATTTACTGTTACTGTATAAAATTAGTCTTTTATCATTTTATCAGAAAAGCATTTTTCTGAAAGCCTCAGATTTTTGTTACAGGCGTTGAACAAACTTATTTCGGTTACTTGTTCAAGATTCGTATGCCTAAAATTGACCTTTGCAAACCCCATTAGCGATCGTCCAGACTCGCATATTCACCAAGTCCCTTATAAGGGCGGGTCGTGCGCAGTGCGCAGTGCGCGAACCTATAATGACGACATTAATTTGCAGGCCCGCGTTCATGGCTATGACGCTCTATTGTTCCACAATTAACTAGCCGTTTAACCTTTTAGCCAAACATTCGGTAAAACATTCCCAAGATACTTAAAGATGAAGGTACTTAGTTGATTATAAATTAGAACAATTTATATACCAGTTAAAATCAACCATTCTATGATGGAAGTGGTAGTTAAAGCACTTAGAAACAATTTTTTGTCTTTTTCCTTGTAACTTCTGTGGAGTTTTCAGAACATTATGAAATAAAGGTTAAAGAGATGAAAAAGCTAAGTAATTTTTATTAAAACAGTTGTCTGAGGGAAAACGTAATTGAAATAAAAAGGACGTGAAAATAGAAAATGTAGAAACAAAAGTGTTCACTCGTAAGACATTCCCTTTGAAAATTTGTTTAGCGGAAGTGCTCCCAGCTTTTTAGGGTTCCGTAGCCTAAATGGCAAAATACGGAACCCTTATAGATTCGTCATGTCTGTCTGTCTGTCTGTCTGTCTGTCTGTCTGTCTGTCTGTCTGTCTGTCTGTCTGTCTGTCCGTATGTCACAGCCACTTTATTCCGAAAGTATTAAGACTACACAGTTGAAACTTGGTAGGTAGATGTATTCTGTTAACCGCTTAACGAATTTAATAGAAAAATAAGAAAAATAAAAGATTAAGGGGGGGCTCCCCTTACATGGAACTGAAACTGAAAAAAAAATTTTTCTTCAAACCAACATGTGTTGGGTGTCTATAGATAGGTCTTTAAAAATGACATTGAGGTTTCTTAGACAAGTTTTTCTCAAAGTCAACCGTTTAAAAGATATTCACCGCCAAAGTGGTAAAATGTGTGTCCCCCCCCTTTAACTTTTGAAATAAGAGAGTGAAAAATTTAAAAAAAATATATGCTGTAGATCTTAATAAACACTTTCAACCAAAATTGGTTTGAACGAGATATAGTAATTAGTTTTTGAGATATAGCACATTTTACAAAACCGCAAATATAACTTTGTCATTCATACCAACACTGTGAAAAACAAAGTTATTTTTACAGACGAAAAATTATAGGTGGTATTAAATATGGTATGGTATAAGGTAACTACGGAACCCTATGGCGCGTGGCCCGACATGCACTTCGCCGGTTTTTTAGTACTCACTTTGACTCTACTTACTTACATCTGAACAAGTCGACTAAGATTTCAGAATAATTTATTATACAGGATCTAACAATATAATTATTATTTTAAGTTTTAAGTTACTGTTACATACTTATTTTTAACCGACTTCAAAAAAAGGAGGAGGTTCTCAAGTCGACGGTTTTTTTTATTTTTTTTTATGTATTTTTTACCATAACTTCGTCAGTTGTTATCCGATTTATACAATTCTTTTGTGTGTGGTCCCATAAAAAATTTACAGAGATTCTAGCTGGTAGTTTTTTCATAATCCTGAAAAATGTCAACTATTTAGCTTTGAATTTTCGAACATAACATCTTTGTTTATGTACCGATTTAGATGATTCTTTTTTTGTTTGAATGGGTACTTCAAGAGTGGTTACATTTTAATTTCATCGATATTGGACCTTGAACTTCGAAGATACACAAGGGAACTCCTCATATTCAAATAGTACATGTAAAGTGATTTGGATTTTGGTAGTTTTATGACAATCCAAAACAAACCAACAAACCAAACCATGGTCTGCAATGCAACGTTGCTACGGACGACGGACTAGACTTGGACTACAAAGACACAACGGAACTCCTCAAAAACAAACAGCGTAAATTTGGAAATTGAGTTGTGGGCATTTTACCATTGAAAATATTTTATACAGTTATAAAATATTTACATGCTTACATACCTACCACTAAAAAGTTGAAAATAAAAAACGTTTTTAACAAAAAAGAAAAACCTCCTTCAAAAAACCTGAAACAAAAACAGCTTCAAAATTAAATACCTCTAAAAAAGACGTGTCGTCATTAGACGTGTTTTATTAACAATGTTATTGTAACTAATGATTTAAAAACTATTTCTCGCTTTTTAGAGGTATTTAATTTTGAAGCTGGTTTTGTTTCAGGTTTTTTGAAGTTTCTCGCTTTTTTAGAGGTATTTAATTTTGAAGCTGTTTTTGTTTCAGGTTTTTTTCATTAGAAGACTCCACCTTAATTCACTTGACATTGTTAAAAAGCTTTTACGGCTGTAAACATTTTTTGTAGCAACAGCCAAAAATAACATTAACGTTACGTTCCTTTTAGTAAAAAGGATTTTACAATGATAAGGGTTAAGTCAAGGCCACAAACTAGTGATATTCATAATAATATTCCATATTGTATTGTGTGTATTCCAGAGGCACTGTCTTGCTTTGTCACCCTTGTCACACATGAGATACATACAGCCGACGGGCAAAG
This sequence comes from Agriphila geniculea, assembly GCA_943789525.1. NCBI lineage: Eukaryota > Metazoa > Arthropoda > Insecta > Lepidoptera > Crambidae > Agriphila > Agriphila geniculea. The sequence goes on from OX038878.1 coordinate 22,856,078, forward strand.
TAGCGTCACAGTAGGCAAACACGACGGTAGTACAGCCAGAAGAATAAATAAAACTTACTAGAACGGACACTCCCGCCCCGAACGGGCTCAAAGTTACGATATTAGCCTACTTGTTTTAACAGCCTACTTGTTTTTTGTTGAGTTTCTTGTTTACAAGAAACTCAATCGGGCTGCCACGGCCGGCGTCGCCGCACACGCGTTTGCCTGTTTGTGCGTTCCGTACGATATTGGAAACAAATTACAATGGCGTCAAGTTATTGTGGTGTGTTTGGTCATACAACCGCCTTAAAGTATAATAAATAGAGTATCAGTCATACCCAGCTTTATACAATACTATTTCGTATCTATTCTGTGATTTCGTTACGTGGTGAAAGTTGAAACTTAACGAAACAGTAAGAGGATTAAAACATAAAAATGTTGTAGAAGAAGGTGGGTGCATTTTTGTTCAAAATTTAATTTAATTTCCATACTAAATGTTTATTTACTTTATTTATACAAACTCAGGAGTAGGTAAGTACTTACCCAGAAAAAGTATGTATTTTCTTTGTATCTACTAACTAGACTAAAATAATGATTTAAAACTAAAGAAAAACTCACATTTTAGCTATATTATCTTTAAACGTAAGCAATATTTAACAGTAAGCAACCCTGGCAGCAACTAGCAACAGGCCTGGATGACAGCGGGGCGTAGCGACGTGAAGGGATGGCGGCATTTGGGACTCGGAGTCCGTTCTAGTAAGTTTTATTTATTCTTATGGTACAGCTACATATTATACAAATGGAGGTCAATCAACACTAACGCAGATTCCAAGCGAAGCAAAGCTGCAAAATAAGCTATGAATATTATCATATTGAATAAGCTTTATCTCCACATTCTCCACAGATAGTAAGGGCGAGCGACGGCCACGTGTAATGTGGCCCGCGCCGATTTTATATTTGTGCATAATTTGTTGGTGAGACTAATACCCAAGCCTGATAATGCTTATTGATAAAAAAATCCATTATGAATTGTTTAAAACTATTTATTAATGTTTTCGTTCTTTGAGCCTATTTTTTTATATTATTTGAGATTATTAGCATATCACCAATTTTTCAAACAAAACCATTTCACCAATTTGGTAACAACTTATTTGTAATTAATTTCTCAAAATTTGAAAAGTAATAGCTGTATAACTGCAATAGCAAAACGAAAAATAAACAAATAAACAAGATAGCGACCAAATAAAAACGTCTTAAAATGAGGATTGAAAGCAATATAGGGCGTTTCAAACTTTCAAACACTTGTGTTTAGGATAAATGTGACTCGTTAAATGAACTAAAGCTACTGTCTTAGTGTGTATGTTATGTCACAATTGCTTCAACATTCTGTAGCGTAGAATCCGTACAGTAGTCCACAGGGTATTCATTGCAGCCTCGGATTACGACGTACGGCTTCACTGAGGTCACATTATTAGATCAAAACCACCCTCCTTCATATATACAAACTGAAAGCACTGAAATGTAAACGCTCCTCGGCCAATTCAATAAGGTCTATATTACAATGCGTTTGTTTAATGAAGTATTTACAAATAATTTATGATTTGTGTATCTTTCGAAGTTTTACTGCGAAGGAATTTCTTGTTCCGGAGCTGCTGTTATATGTTAATGAGAAATTGAATATTAATGATTTGTATGTTATAAACTCTTTTGTTTTGTGGTAATTACAAAACTTTTTTATTTTATTATTTCGTGAGTCCTAATGTAAATTGTATAGATACCATTAACAACAAATATTACATTAAATTCTACTATGCACCTATATTTTGACGGGTTTTTCGTCGATTCATACCACCGCTGGTTCATCCCACGGTATGGATCGCACAAGGACGCTTTTTGAATTCGTTGTTTTATACCATGGTATGATGTTACCAAAAAAATTCAAATTAAATGCAAGCGAAATTACATTAAAAAGGTTGCTTGGTATGAAACAGCGAATTCAAAAAGTCCTTGTGCGATTCATACCGTGGTGGGATGAAACATTCATGGTATAAATCGACGAAAGACCCATTTTGATGCATGCAAAGTAAAGATAAACGGCATAGGTCTTCAAATTATACTTTTAGGGTAACATTTGTTGAGTGTAATCTGCAGGCTGCGTACGTACCATGCATAAAACCTCGGAAAATTATTATAAACCTTAAAATAGCCACATCGTCTACTGAGTTTTTTTTTATTTGTATGGGAAAATACAAAATGACAACCCTAGCTAGACGTAAATAGACTATTGTCACAAAATAGACTCTATTTTGAGCTATTGTATTCGATGACCAATCCTTTTATAAAGCAAAATACAATTTCGATCTGGGGTTGACACTATGCAAAAAACCTTTATTTTTTTTAAAAGTTAGACGGTTTTCATGGAATCCCGCAAAATCTAAATATGTGTAGGAAAACTTCAGTAATCTTCAATGTCGTAGAAACGACGCGACGACGTAGTTACAAAATCTAGACAGAATAAAAAAAGTCTTTCTCTTTTTAGTCATCACGATATTTCTCACTACTCCATTATCGGTGCAACGATAAAAATTGCGATATTTCAGATAATAACCGCTTCGAGAGCAATAAGCTATTAGGTCTCATTGTTGTGTTGTGACTCCATCCTAGCCTAAAATAGCTTCATCGTACCATAATAACCGTGCATAGTAATAAAATTATTCCATGCACAAAACCTATGTCAAACTACTAACTGCCACAACTTCGCAAAATGGACTTTATATCGTAAAGTGCATGGATTAAATTGGATTCGTTGCGGTCACTGATGCATTATGCGTCGACACTGCCTGTAAAAGAGACGCGGACCGCGCGCCATTTTCTTTTTTTTTTTCTTTTTTTTCTTCAATAGCTCTGGACATGTCCTCGTGAACTATGCGGCCTGTGACAAAGATATCTTTTTGTATCGTTTGCATCGAAAATATTACCACAGCGAAAAATAAGCACAGCAACCCACGTAAAACGTCCTCCTGATATTTATATGTTGTATCGTTGTGACATTTTTTCTGAGGCTTAATATAGACTTTCTTTTTATTACTTACATACTTACTACGTAATAAAATTGTATGGCATTTTAGGGTTTTTTTATGCACAACGCCGGGATAGTGCTTGGCCTTCACCTCATCTGAGGTTAAGTGACGATAAGGCCGAAGGTGGAAGCGCACTACACCCGAAATCCTCATCACTGAGGAACTGACTATTTTACCTCTAACTGCCAGAAAACAACAATTTTTAAATTGTTATTATGGTGTCAGACTTAAGTAAGATGGTGGTAGCTAGCCAGGCGGCCTTGAAATAAGCCCTACCACCAACCAAACCGAGTACAAATGTACCTCCCCTTCTGGGAATCAAATCCGGGACCCCTGCGTATTACAAGAGTGGGAGAACCACTAGACCACAGAGCCAGTTAAAATGATACTGATCTTTCTTATCGTAGATTTTCTATATGAGCCGTGGTTGAAACAGTCTTCCAAAAATAGCCGGTTGAAATCCTCTGAATTGTTTAGAGGCACTTTTTCCGTTTATGCGGGATAAAGGGATCAATTCCTGACTTTACGGGCATGTTCATTGGGTCGGAAATGGCGTGTTCTTGGGTTTATAGCGTTAGACATTTGATCTACGTGGGTTTGAACGAATCGACTTGATTAATCCTAAAATAACTTAAGCTTTTCTGATCTATGGTCGTGGATTGCTCAATATAATGCCTAGAGCTTTGTGCCATCGCAAACGATATCTTTCATAAAAAACATCAAAGTTAAAGTACAAAAGATTCAACACTAGGTTCATCAAAATATCAGAAAAATAAGTTAACATTGACTATTCAAAACACACTGACTGCCCTTCTCAATGTTTTATCCTATCACGGGCCAGCTGGAAGAAATTTTAAAGTGAAATAAATAAGCTGATGTGCCTTTGTACAATTCTTCTATCCATTTCTTTTCTGTTTAAACTTGGGTGTGTAAAGAATTAAATAAAATAAAAATTGCCTCAGGCAGTATATATCGGGCGGCGGGCGGTGAAAAGCTCGTAAGTCGCAAATTTAGTGAAAAGCTCTTTTAGTTGTTTTATCTACATCCATGCTTTAAATCCTCTGTAAGGGGTTCTAAAACAGTTAGCTTACTGCCATCATTACAATATCCCGAGCGAGAGCTGGGCCTGCTGCGCCGCGCGCCCACCCTCGAGCGTTGCGTTATGAAATTCAGTACAACATTATAACACTCTTGCGGAAGACATAATGACGAGGAGGGAGAGGAAAGTCAAAGACAAAGTCAAAGTCAAAACCTTTATAGAGGATACATATCATGACTTTAGATAAATATCATGTTGTTTTTAATCCATATGTATTAAAATATTGTTTGTTTCCCTAATAAAAATAAGAAAAAATAAAAAAATGGGTGTAGATAAAGTCTTGTATACAACTGTACATAATTAGGTATTAAAACACTCATGTGATACCATTATCACACTCGGCTTCGCCTCGTGTGATAAACCCACATTCGTGTTTTAATACCCTTCGTTATAGTACAGTTACATAAATAACTATTTCGTGAGAAATCCTCGTAATACAAATGTTTGTGTCGAACGAAATCAGATTCGAATGAATTCAAATGAATATTTTACTTGGCTTCCTACAAAAAAAATTACTGCCTACACGGTTTTTTTCATCTCCTGCAAAATTTGGAGTAATGCACACGCGAGATTTTTACAGCTTGCCGACGATTTAGGACTATAACTATATACATAATATTTGTGTACAAATCATGGGTCGCATATTTTCTTGCACCTAACTTCCAATTATTCAATTTTGTTGTTAAACATCGAGCGAGAGCTGGGCCTGCTGCGCCGCGCGCCCACCCTCGAGCGTTGCGTTATGAAATTCAGTACAACATTATAACACTCTTGCGGAAGACATAATGACGAGGAGGGAGAGGAAAGTCAAAGACAAAGTCAAAGTCAAAACCTTTATAGAGGATACATATCATGACTTTAGATAAATATCATGTTGTTTTTAATCCATATGTATTAAAATATTGTTTGTTTCCCTAATAAAAATAAGAAAAAATAAAAAAATGGGTGTAGATAAAGTCTTGTATACAACTGTACATAATTAGGTATAGTACAGTTACATAAATAACTATTTCGTGAGAAATCCTCGTAATACAAATGTTTGTGTCGAACGAAATCAGATTCGAATGAATTCAAATGAATATTTTACTTGGCTTCCTACAAAAAAAATTACTGCCTACACGGTTTTTTTCATCTCCTGCAAAATTTGGAGTAATGCACACGCGAGATTTTTACAGCTTGCCGACGATTTAGGACTATAACTATATACATAATATTTGTGTACAAATCATGGGTCGCATATTTTCTTGCACCTAACTTCCAATTATTCAATTTTGTTGTTAAACATCGATGACACTTTAAAATAAACTTCGACTAAAAAAACTTTATAAACGTATTTTATTGCATCAATATAATATTCACACCAATAAAAGGATTTGCGGCGACACGGTGCCAGTTCTTATAATGAGGGAACCCGCATACAACATTATAGCTGCTATGGGCCTATTTATAGGCCCTGCTAAGTTGACGGATCTACTACGTAACACGGTCAGCGCAAGCAAGACTGCTTAACAACCGAAACTATGGAGTTTGTAAATTTTAAGTACTTACCTACTACGTTTTCTTTTTTAAGGCGATTCTCTAGTGGCGCCCTCAGAGGTTTTTATTAAATAAGTTGTAAATAGAAAAATATTTTAATAAAACTTTTCGTGGAATTTTTAGGGCTCATAGTCTAATATTTTTAGAAGGTATCACTACATTCCCTCGCAGTCATTCGTAGAAGTAGATAGCAAATGTGTCAAAAACGGCCACTATTAGCAGTTTTACTATTTCTACTTCTAGCAGTGACTACGAGGGAATGTACCTAATGATACCATCTAAAAATACTAGACTATGGGCCCTAAAATATCCACGAGAAGTTTTATTAAAATTATGTACCTATTAGAATTACAATCCTACTAATACTAGTGGCTCCGCGAGCTGTAAACTTGGACGAATTATTCGTCCAAGGCTGTAAACCTCGCGTTAAAAAATAAACAAAGAACAAAGAATAGATATTAGTTTTTCCAACTAATATGTATCTAAACTGTGCATATATTTATACGCACGCAGTCCTAGGTTGTGTCACAAAGTCACAACCTTTTTTTATTTTCGAATTTCGAATATTGGCCAGAAATGTTTTGAATGGTGAACATTTGTATCTTCTAAAAATAAAAAACAAAATTTACTTTGCACCGCTAACAAAAAAGTTTGTTACATTTTTGATAATTTTTCGAAACTATTGAAATATGTCTTTTTAGGGTTCCGTACCAAAATGGTAAAAAAGGAACCCTTATGGTGTGACTCAGTCTGTCTGTCTGTCACAGCCGGATATCTCAAGAACTACTAATGGTATCAACTTGAAATTTGGAATAGTTTAAGATGTCATTTACCCAACTATTTTGCAAAAAAGAAATTAATAAAAAAAGAAAAACCTTTTTGACAACAGGGACTAAAAAGGGGTCTTAAAATTTTTAAATAGGGCTACTAGGGCATGTGGGGATCATATGAAAAAACGCCGTTTACACGTTTTCAATCTTTTTTTTTAGACCGCATACTTTTCGACTTATGATGAAAAATACCGTTCCCCCCCCCTCCCCTTATCTCTCAAGTTTGCAAAGTGAAAAATCTGAAATAATTCTATGTGATAGCAGTTTATATAAAGATTACAGGAAAAATAAAACGATGTCTCAATATAGCATACTTTTTTAGAAATTTTCAAATTTCTAAAATAGTTAAGATCAGTTCCACTATCGGTCAAGAGATGGCGTTGACCTAAAACTGCAATACCAATTTTATTATTCTATTCTGCAGTGTGGTTTGATGGTGCAATTATGATGGTACGGAACCCTCGGTGCGCGAGTCCGACTCGCTCTTGACCGGTTTTAAACTGGCCCGACTAAAAAATTATATATAATTATCAAACCTGCCTACAAAATTTCATTTTACAAGGTTGAGAAATGCGACCCTTAGAGGAGAAGTCTTCAATCATTTTTTTTAGGCCGCATAGTTTTCGACTTATGATGAAAAATTAAAAAAAAAATCCGTCCCCCCCCCCCCCTTATCTCCGAAGTTTGCAAAGAGAAAAATCTGAAATAATTCTATGTGATAGCAATTTATATAAAGATTACATGAAAAATAAAACGATGTCTCAATATAGCAAACTTTTTTAGAAATTATCAAATTTCTAAAAAGTTAATATTAGTTCCACTATCGGTCAAGAGATGGCGCTAACCTGAAACTGCAATACTAATTTTATTATTCTACTCTGCAGTGTGGTTTGATGGTGCAGTTATGATGGTACGGAACCCTCGGTGCACGAGTCCGACTCGCTCTTGACCGGTTTTTTAATTTCAGTACAATACAGAAGGGATACTTTTCTATTATTGTTTAACACTTTTTCTTCTTATTTAAATAAATGTCATTTTAGGGCCTGTTTCAAAAAATTATAGCACTATTTTCTGATTTCATTTAACAAAATGGAACATAATTTTTATGAAGTCATCTGTCAAGAATTTTAATAGTCAGGACTCACCTGAGATAAAATATTCTTGTTTATTAACCAGTTAGGAAAAAGTGAATACAAATTCTTCTTTCATAGCAGGTTAAGAAAAACAGTTAAGGACGACCAAAGGGAGATACTGGCCCTCAATACTAATAAAAAGAATGTGCCGAGCTCCACAGTAGTCGTGTCTACAACAATTAAGACTTGCACCTCATAAGCTATTAAGTGTCCCCGGTGATTTGTCAGCTACCGTTAAAGCCATTTCATTCTCCACGCCAAGATTGCCACTTTTTGACCTGAAATTCCAGCTATCAAACAAAGGATAAATTTAGCACCACTGGCTGTAAAAACGTGGAATGCGACTCGTAAATTAGCTTAGTTATTAGATAATGAACTCCAGTTTGAAAATATATAGTTAGTTAAGAAAATTATATGAGTAATTTAAGAGTTTAAGATTTTTACAATGATTTTCAATAATAAAACCGCATGGAATCAAAATGACAAAAGTCACCTATAAATAAACCTGAAAAGGTTGATTGGTGAAAAGGTGAAAAAACAGAGGCCTTTTCGGATGCACGAATTTGGGTAAACGATTTTGATTGATTTATTAACAGAAGTTGTTCGTTAACGGACTTCAACAACGTCACTATTGTTTCCGATTCTGGTTGAATTTAGATTAAAAGTATATATATATTTAAAAGTATATTAAAAGTATCCGTGGAAGGATTCCAAGTGCCCACCATTTTTGACAGCTGCGGCATTTCATCGTTTAATATCTAAACATAATGTAATGAGCAATGTACTAATTTCCATCAGCTTTATTTACAAGAAGTTAAGGATCAATTTTATGCACTGACATGAAAAATTTATTTTTTATTTAACTGGACTGGCTGTCTGTATGATTTGACAGCTAAGTTTTTGTGCCTATTTGAAACGCCACTAGCGTGCGCCTAAAGAACTAATTTTGACGTACAATATGAAAATGGTTGCCGTGATGGTCTCTCCAGACTTCAAACTTTAGTACCATGTCCCTCACGCTATGCTCACGTTACGTCCTACAGCGCCAAAATGGCGGAAATCAAATAGGCACAAAAACAGTTTGACATAAGCCTGTCCGGTCAGTGATTTTATGCGTTTCTGTCCATTGACATTTGCCTAGTAGCACAGAATAGAGTCTACCGTCTAGTAGTTTGTGCACGTAGTCTTGTACTACATACAACTAACGAGTCGTTTATTTAGCAAACATAATCACTGGGTCTGTTTGAATAGACTTATATGGACCTTATCTAATTTGATACGAACTCATATTTACGTCTAGACAGTAACTTCTATACAAACAAAGTAGCTCAATTTAATCGTTCTATTATTATCAATAGTATTAACTTTCAAAATTATGTTCTTATTGCGAACCTAAAGTTTATAAAATTAAGAAAAAAAACATATTTCTATAAAAAATAACTAAAATATGTATTTATCTGAATTAACTTCCACTAATGCCATATCGATTGCCTAGGCTTTCTGTGATTTTTTTCTAAATGGCGATTTTGAACTTGAGCCTAACATAATATGTAATGTACCTAGTTACAGATGCCGGCATATATATTGGCAAGAGAAAGAAAGAGACAAAAGATGCGCAGTAGTCATAAACACTAAGTTTTTGGCTACTGCGCATCTTTTGCCTCTTTCATTCTCTTGCCAATATATATGCCGGGCAGTACCTATACACACATCAAAAAAGTTTGCAATCTTTGAAAAATCGAAATCCTTTTTAGTACGATACTAAAAAGGAACTAACTATATAACATGATTTATTTAATTCTTTTTCTATAAAAAGATGAATTATAAAAGGTTACTTTTTTATTTCAAAAAGTGTATTTAAAAAAAAAAAGATATTCCAAAAACACTTTTTCTTTGATAAAGTTACATTATAAAAATTATAATTATTTGCTTTTGCTAGCGATCCCAAACTGTTTTGTTGTTGTGTACTTACCCACTAATGTTTGTGTGACGATGTTTTGTTTGTAGTGTAGTGAATGTATTTTATAATTATTCTATCCCTTGTTTAGTCACTAAGTAGTAAAAAATCTGCTTTAGGTTGGCACTAAATGATCGGTAATTTAAGAGTTGTCCGTTTTTATTACTGTTGGTTCTGGAGTCCGATAATCCGCTCTTAATTCCTCAGTAAAACAAATGAAAATAAAAAAAATCGGGTTGCACTCCGGGAGTGCCGGCAGAAGTGAAAACTTGAATATTAACGTTGTGCATTTTTGATATTTTGGAATGGTTAGGGAATAATTTTGCACGAATTGCCGTCTTACGAATTTACTCTGCATTTGAATTTACGAATACAGAACAGTATTGTCAGAAGGTCTTATCCATAGCTTGACAGAAAATTTAGAATTTTGACATTGAATTAAAAAATTAGCGCGTTGCTATGGTGACACAAGTGTTTACGTCTTGAAATGACGCGCCGTCATTTTCACCGCGCCCCGCAGAAAGAGAGGGGGATACTTCCGTCTTACTTAGAGCATTTAATAAATGCTCTAATAAACTATTATTGACCGAATTAAAATTCACCAATAACAACTTTACCATTGTTGTTTAACACAATAGATACTAGGAAGAGTTCTGTAAAAAGCGACCGGGATGGAAGCTTGTATGTTCCCGTGTGATCTTCGGTGGGAGCGCGCGGACAATGCCTCATGTAGTGCGGACTGTATGTCATTACGCGGTCGCAAAGGTTACGATGGAACGGTTTCCTATTTTGTTGTATTGGCACACCCCGGGCACTCCATCCAAGCGATGCGTTTCAACTACCTATTACACAGACGCTACATAGTGACGTTTTTGGACACGCGCAACTGTGTGCGAGCTATTGAATGAGCACACGGATCGGCACACGGAACTCGCACGGTGGGCGCCGGTGGGGTGAGGTAATTGATTGTGGGGCGGGGCGGAGAGTTTCCTTTCTGTACGGTAGTACTTATATCTATTCTGTGTTATTGGTTAGATTGTGCATTTTGAGATTTTAATCATTTATTATGAGGAGCTCGATGGCGCGGTGGTTTAGCGCTTGGCCCAGTCATTGCGGAGGTTAAGCAACTTTCGCAAGGGTCGGTCATGGGATGGGTGACCAAAAATATATTATCTCGAACTCCTCCGAGCTTCGGAAGGCACGTTAAGCCGTTGGTCTCGTCTGCATTTGCAGTCGCAATCCGCATTGGGCCCGCGTCGTGGATTATCCTCCGTATCCACCCATCAGGAAAGCTTGTGCCCCAGCGGGGATATATCCCAGTGGGGATATTAAAAATGGCTGATGGTCAATCATTTATTAGTACAGACAGGACCGCTTTTCATTTTTTACTTAAATATTTTCATGGCTTAAAAATGAGTTAAATAAAACAACGAATTATTTACACACGAAATTCGTATCGTAGATAGTTGGTGTAAAAAAACAAAAAAAACCGGCCAAGTGCGTGTCGGGCCACGCGCCGTATATAGGGTTCCGTAGTTACCTTATAGTTACCTTATACCATACCATACCATATTTAATACCACCTATCATTTTTCGTCTGCAAAAATAACAGTTTTTCACAGTTAACATAGTTTTTCACAGTGTTGGTATGAATGACAAAGTTTTATTTGCGGTTTTGGAAAATGTGCTATATCTCAAAAACTAATTACTATATCTCGCTCAAACTAATTTTTGTTGAAAGTGTTTATTAAGATCTACAGCATATATTTTTTTAGATTTTTCACTCTCTTATTTCAAAAGTTAAAGGGGGGGGACACATTTTACCACTTTGGCGGTGTATATCTTTCAAACAGTTGACTTTGAGAAAATGTTGTCTTAAAAATCTCAATGTCATTTTTAAAGACCTATCTATAGATACCCAACACGTGTTGGTTGGAAGAAATAATTTTTTTTCAGTTTCTGTTTCATGTATGGGGAGCCCCCCCTTAATCTTTTATTTTTCTTATTTTTGTATTAAATTCTTTAAGCGGTTAACAGAATACATCTACCTACTAAGTTTCAATTGTGTAGTCTTAATACTTTCGGAATAAAGTGGCTGTGATATACGGACAGACAGACAGACATGACGAATCTATAAGGGTTCCGTTTTTTGCCATTTAGGCTACGGAACCCTAAAAATTGTCTTTCCGGAATTATACAGTCCATAAATAATGTTAGTAGCAATGTATTTTAAGTGCATTAGAATATTCATGAATAATTGAACTGTTCTCAACAAAACAGTAAACCAATTGTGAAAACAAAAGGACATTCCTCAAAAAGTTTAATTGCACAGCTGTGCAGCTGGGAGGTGATAGTGACCTATGTATTTTTAGTTAAGTTTTTAAAGTTACTATCAATTAAATCATGGAAATTTTTACGAATAACTAACGTACTACTTACTCGTGGTCGGGGCTCTGCTGTGAACCTCACGTTTGTGAATTTTTTGATCATTTTTCCTAATGACTGAAATATTATGATTTTTTTCGAATTAAATCTAAAAAATGAATTTACAAAAAATCTATATATAATAATTAGTAGTAGTTTTGTGCCCGTGACTTCGTCAGCGTGGATATACGAGAAAATCCTTAGGGAACCTTTAACCACGATAAATAGTTTGTTTTAATTTATTAAAATCGGATCAGCCGTTTTTACGTGATTAGGTGGGTCCTCACCAAGCACGCTTTCCCCCTTTTCCTCTCCCCCTCCCCCTTCCCCCTCACTCTCCCCCTCCATTTGAAAATTGCCAGCGTTGATCTCCGGTCCGTCAGACTTGTGTCGTGTTTCAGCATAAACGCAGGCAAAAATTAACATGTTGACGATCGTTTGTTGCGGCGCATACGCAATACCCTTTAAAACTCTGCTTGCAGAAGCGCATTCCATACGCGAAGCTGGGGGTCTATTACAAAAATAACGTACGCAATTGCGTAACTTGGCCACGATAATCGTCCGCAGTTCGTTGGTTGTATCTAGTTATAATAAACATTTATAGACTACTGAACGAACGATGTCGGATACGCTAGAGAGAAACTGTCAAACACACGCAATCAATTCGCAATATCACATACGAAAGTGATTTGTAATAGGAAACAATCAAAACAAAGCACGGATGCAACTGCGTGTATCGCATTAAACTTTTCGTAATAGACCCCGTGTACCACAGAATATATAATATGGCTGTATTATATATATATTACCATACCATATTATATAAATTTCAATTCAGCACTTTTTATTTAATTAAAAAAAGTAAACGTACAAAAGTAAAGCAGTAGGTACCGATATTTCCATTATCATTCAAACTTTTGTTACTTAGAAGATAATTTCCATGTCATCAAGTTTCATTATACAAAATTCTTGTAAACACTTACATATCCTTGTTTCAAAAGATATTGGAATTATGATCACTTAATTTAAATTCAGAGAGTATAAGAAAAGTGTGACCCATGGAAATAGTACTATAAACCGGAATGAGTGCTTCGCCTCAAAACGAGCCGACAGAGAGGTCAAGTAGATGTATGTGTCCTTTTCTTCATTAGGGTGACCAAACCGTATGGTTGGCCGGAGACATACATAATACTTTTTAAACTGTTTAATATAAACTTAAATACCTAGGTAGTTCGTTATTTATAATTAACACTTTTTACCGCGTTTTTGTAAGGTTGCTTGCTCTTTTGTTTGTTTGAGCACAAATTTTGGAAACGATTTTATACTAAATTCCCGATGAGCTAGAGACTTGAAACTTTGAACACAGGTCAGAAATGGAAGGAAATGCAATATTACAGTGTCATTGAGGTGATCTGATAATGGAGCCGGAAGAACGCCACAGGAACTCTATGATGAATGAAACTATACAACCCCATCGTGTTTGGGCTTATTAGAATTGTCTTGACAAGTACTCTGACGGGAGACGAGGTTCAGGGTGGGATGATGGAGTCTGGATTCCATGTAATAGGAACTCAATATTGAAATCATGCAACCCCATCGAGTTTGGGCTCGTTTGAATCGTCTTGACGAGTGCTCTGTTGGGTAATAGTATCCAAGAGTCTGATGATGGAGCCGGAAGAAGGCCACAGGAACTCTGCAATAAAACCTTTCAACCCCATCGAGTTTGGACTCGTTTGAATGGTCTTGACGAGTATTCTGATAGGCGGTGGTATATTTTTAGTTTAACTCGTTAACTTAAAAAAAAGAAAATTAATATTAATTTTTAAAAAATATTTTTTAAGAACAAATTATTTATTACGTTTTTATTAAGTTGCTTTTTTGTTTTTATTTTTTAAATATGGTAATTCAACCAATCAAAATCTAGTTTATTCAATTCAATTTAATTTCAAGTGTAAATAATTACGCAACTTTAAAGTTTATTCCAATTTTTAATAAAAATGCAATGTGCATGAACTTCGGAAAAACAAATATATGTTGGAAAAACAAGTAAAAGTAGGAAAACATTGTCTAGTGATCTGTAGTTAGAAAAAGATGCAAACAATTTTTGACTTTATTGACGTTTGTAATTCGATTGCTTTTTCCCATAATTATACTTGTACATTTACTTTGCTGTTTCATTAAAATCTGTTATTTTGGTAAAGAAGTCAATAAGGTCTAAAATACTTGCACCAATTTCTTTACTTGTGAAGTTAATAAAATGGGTGCAAGAGATTTACGACGACACAATGTTTAAAATATAAAAAAAAACAAAATGGCGGCCAACTATATTGTTAGTGGGCTGATTTTATGAAACTCGATTTTGTTACTATTTTGATAAAAATATAACAAACAAATGTTAAAAATTTAAAAAAATATGGCAGCCGACCTTTTTTATTTGTGGGCTGATTTGAATGAAACTCGGTTTTTAGTACTAATTTGACAAGAAAATAATAACACAATATGTATTGAAAAAATTAAAAAATCCAAGATGGCGGCCAACTTTTTTGTTTTTTGGGCCGATTTCGATGAAACTCGGTTTTTGGTACTAATTAGACAAGAAAATAACAACTCAATGTAAACTGATGGAAAAATAAAAAAATATCAAAATGGCTGCTAATTTATTTTTGGGTTGATTTTGATGTGACTCGGTTGAAAAAACAAATAAATAATTTGGCTGCCATCTTAGAATTTTTTTATGACATTCCGTTGCTGTTTTCTTGTCAAAATAATACCAAAACCCGAGTTTCACCAAAATCAGCCCACAAGCAAAACATTTGGCCGCCAACTTGGATTTTTTGTATTTATAAAATTGCATTGTTATTTTCTTGTCAAAATAGTACCAAAAACTAAGTTTCATTGAAATCGGCCCAAGAACAAAAAAGTTGGCCACCATCTTGAATTTTGTAAGTTTTCAACATTGCGTTGTTATTTTTTTGTCAAAATCGTACCAAAAACCGAGTTTCATCAAAATCGGCCCAAAAACAAAAAAGTTGGCCGCCATCTTGGATTTTTAGTTTTTTTAAAAATTGCGTTGTTATTTTCTCGTCAAAATAGTTCCAAAAACTGAGTTTCATCGAAATCGGCCCAAAAACAAAAAAGTTGGCCGCCATCTTGGATATTTAAAATTTTCAACATTGCGTTGTTATTTTCTTGTCAAAATCGTACTAAAAACCGAGTTTCATCAAAATCGGCCCAAAAACAAAAAAGTTGGCCGCCATCTGAGATTTTTAGTTTTTTAAAAATTGCATTGTTATTTTCTTGTCAAAATAGTTCCAAAAACCGAGTTTCATCGAAATCGGCCCAAAAACAAAAAAGTTGGCCGCCATCTTGGATTTTTTAAATTTTCAACATTGCGTTGTTATTTTCATGTTGAAATAGTACCAAAAACCGAGTTTCATCGAAATAGGCGCACAAACATGAATTTGATTATTATTATTAATTTTACCGTCTTGCCTGCGACCTCTAGCCATTTCAATAGAACAATTTCGTTTTTTTAGAAATCTGAAATGGTGCAGTATTTATGGTCACACTAGTTTTGTAAAGTAACATTTCCTATAGATTGAAATTCTTAAATTGAAATTCGGCGCCAAGGTCAAAATCGGAGTTGCCAAGATTGACACTTCTATTTATTACCACCTCACCGATGATAGCTGATTAGCATTATTTTAGATATCTAATTAAATCAAAAGAGTAAGTTCTGTTTTATATTACAATTATTATGTGTCATTCTAAATTAATATTTAAATAGTATATATTCGACTTCCCATTCCGAATCCTTAATTTTGATACACTACTTGATTGGTAACGTACATATTTTTAGTCCTACTATCGTGGTATTATTGTTTAGTAATGGCAATTGTGCGAACGAGACACCGACCTCCACCTGGTGTTGTCTCATTCACACAGTAGTGCCTTCAGTCAATGTCGTCGATAGAATTTCAACTCTATGACAAATACAATAAAGTTGAATGTCTTTTAAACGATAAATGAAAATTTTTGTAGAGTACTCACTCCCTTTTATAAACCTCCTTGGTGTGACCTCTAACAAAAAATGAACAAAAACAATTGAAACTAAAACCCATAGACATAGAAAAATTTCGCTACGCTCAAGTAGACGGACAATGGTGCGAGTGAGAAACCGATTCTTACGGCTTATGCGATGTGCGAGAAAGAGTTAAAAGAAAATGACAGCAGAACCTAGTTTGACTTCATTTATCGTCTGTTATCATCTTGGTGAAAAGCGTCCACACGATTATTTTGTAATTTTGACTGCGATCTGATCGCTTAGGCTCATAAAGCTATATAAATCAATAATGGTGTCGTGTTCTGTACTGAATTGTAATGTTATTTACGACAACAACCCAAATAAACACTCATTTCACAGGTAAATAAGATTGTACATGTACCATTTTCATATTTCATATTTTAGTTGAATATATTCCTAAATACACTAAGTAATACACTAATATCATGCTATTAACCACCTATTTTCTAAATAAAGGCTGATTTCTAAACATTATGTGTTAGATAAAAAGATATTATGTCCGTGAACTTGAGAAAATAAGGCGTAGAGATTGATCAAAAATTATTATATTATCGATACTCATGTCGATGATTTCCAATATAAACTTATTTGTCTTTGTGAACACTGATAGCTTTATCTAAAGCTGCTTTTAACCGACAGTTTTCAAATGGTAAATTATACCTACTTAAGTACTAATTTAACAATATTTCCAGGTTTCCTGTAAATCCAGTGATTAAGTTACTGAATAAATGTCATAAATAGAATAGGCTGGGAGCCTCAAGGAGACTTGTAAGAAATTATTTAAATAAAATTGTTCATAATCTTGTTTGTGTTTTATTTATTAGAGCAATAATACATTATGGTTATCGACAATCTAAAATAGATTTCAGGGCATCTCTAAAGTTCACGCACACGTTTACAAATTTTCACACACTGGCTCATGTCACTTTTGGTGTCGCAGCCAAGCGAACTCTGTTCCTCTATTCTAGTGGAATATTAACTTTATGCTAAAACCCCACGTGGAAGTGTGACGTCACATAATGGCGGATATATGGCGGAGTTTGACATTTTGGGTAAAAACCATAAACTTAATACCCTCTGAAAAAAAATATTCTAAGTCGTCTGTGGTAAAAACAAACATCAGAAGCAAGCAAGTTTCTCTTCTTGAGACATGGAATCACACCCAGGTGGGTATAATACTTATTCCTATCACCAAAATAACTCAATAATTTGATAACAAAGCAAAAGTGCCGTCGTTCTCGTATTATTTTTTTTACCCAATTTTACGTCATCATTAGGCTTACGTATATTTCGCAACTAAAAAACTGAAATTTCGCATAAATATAAATTAAAAATCCAAAATTTCGCATTTATTCGCATAAAAAAACGAAAAATATTTAAAAATTTGTATTTGTTACCGTTATCATTAAAATAAACAAAATATTTATTACAGAAAAGTCAGTTAAAAGCTAACATCGTGGTTGTCTCTATATTTTCTTGCTTTTGCCTTCGGTAATTTATAACGACATTGTAGACACTGAAATATCTTTCAGCATGTATACTGTTGACTGGGCTATGAAGACTTTGTATTGGCTGCATTTGCGAACTTCACGTAACAATAGCAACATTTTTATGCAAGTAAAATCTGCATGACTTTGACAGGAGTTTCTTGCTGAACCACATTGACGAGTTGTCTATGGAAATGAGCATATCCACTTAAGAGTTCATCCTGTGGTATATCCCCATATACAATTAATCCCCATATACATATAAATTAATTGATACAAAATCAATTAGGGGGAAATGTCATTAATTATTGTATGCCTGGGTCCACTTTAGATGACATTATGAATATAATTGTTAAAAAAACATTCAGCGATAACACAAACTTGATAATTTTAATTGGAAATAGGGGTAATATCACCAAAAACCAATTGATGACATATTGTAATTCCCTTTGTTCTCTGAATGTTAGTAAAGTAATATTGTTTACATTCCCCTACAGTAAAAGTCTGTCACAGGTGGAAAATAATGTAAGATTTAATTTGAATCTATCTTTAAATACAGTGGCATTATATAATAGCCAACAGCTGCACTTAATTGACATTAATAAATTATTTAACAATTTTTATTTGACAAAAGATAGATATTATCTACCTTCTTCTTTTACGAGACAAATAGCATTATCGCTATCTTTTTATTTTAAACAATTAGCCAATAATCTGGCTAGGAAAACATCTGCTTCTATTGAGCAGTTAACTTCTGATATTTGTAATACAACTTTGGAATCCGTTCCAAATAATTCTGTTAATAATTTTAGTAATAATTTATTACATTTAAATTACCATTTGAGACAATAGAGGCGTCCTCTAGCGCTAAGCCGACAATGGGAAAGCCAAACTGTTTAAGAATTGTTCACCAAAATATGCAAGGCTTTTCTGGCAAAGATTTAGAAATAAGCTTATTCTTAAACTCTGAAGATATTGATGTGTTATGTGTTACTGAGCATTGGTTGAAAAAGCACGAATTAATTTTGAGTTTGGATAATTATAAAGTTGTTAGCTCACTTAATAGAAAATCTGCTATAAGAGGGGGTTCACTTATTATTCTACACAATAGTTTGCAATGTAAAGAGCGCAAAGATGTAGTATCCCTCTCAATTGAACGAACCATTGAGTTGTCTTGTGTGGAACTTGATCAAATAATTATAGTATGTGTATATAGACCCCCCAGCGCGAATTACTCTGAGTTTGAGTCCACTATGGAGGAAGTCTTAAAAATAACTTGTAGGAAAAATAAAAAAGTCGCGATTTGTGGAGATTTTAACGTCGACATCTTAGATCCTAAATTAGCTAAGTTGTCGAGTAGGTTCATAAACCTATTTAAATCATTTAATTTGCTACATACTTTTAATGAACCAACGCGAATCACACCCACATCGGCAACTTGCTTAGATAATATTTTCTGTAACTGTAATGTACTTGAAAAATCAATTTTGAATTGTATTAAATCCGACCATAGTGGACAATTACCCTCTATTGAGCACCATCATGTTCCGTCTAAACGGAAAATAATGTGTAGGCCAATAAAAAAAAAACTGTATTGAAAAATTCAGAAACAATGTCACAAGTAAAATTGAAACTTTACCAGAACCAAATTTTGAAGCCAATAACTTATATAACCATTTATTTAGCGTAGTTAAAACTGAATTTAGTAAAAATTTTAAACAAAAAGTCATTATGAGTAATGATAGTACGAAATTTAGTGACTGGGCCACACCCGGTATATATAAAAGCAGAAGGAAATTATACGAACTTTATGCAGAGAAAGCTACTTCCTGTGATCCTAACTTCATTGAATTTGTCAAGAAGTATTCACAAACATTCAGAGAAGTGTGTATTCCAGCAAAGTCAAAGTACTTTTCAAATAAAATTAAATCAGCTGATAATAAAATTAAGGCTACTTGGAACATTATTAACAAAGAAACGGGCAAATCAAAATCCAATATAAATTCCTTCTGTTTAAAAATTGGTGATCAAACTATTGAATCTGACGATAAGGTCGCTAAAGTCTTTGAAGATTTCTTTGCTCGAATACCAATAGAAACTACCAGTACTCTTAGTGCTTGTCCCAACATCGCTGTCTCCCTCCTAGAGTCTAGTGTTGATAAGTGCAAGGAAACCTTTTTCTTTAAATATATAAATAGTGAAGATATTATTAAAGCTTTTAAAACAATTAATGTCAAAAAAACAGAAGATCTTTGGGGCATATCAACAAGCATTATTAAATCAATAATCGATATACTAGCCCCTTACTTGGCTTTTATTTTTAACAAATGTATTGAT
The DNA here is from genome assembly GCA_943789525.1 of Agriphila geniculea. NCBI lineage: Eukaryota > Metazoa > Arthropoda > Insecta > Lepidoptera > Crambidae > Agriphila > Agriphila geniculea. Next base: position 22,876,024 of record OX038878.1, read on the forward strand.
GAAGGGGTTTTTCCTGATCTAATGAAAAATAGTAAATTGATTCCTCTTTTTAAATCTGGGGATAAAAGTGACCCAGCTAACTTTAGGCCAATATCAATACTACCAGCACTTAGCAAAATATTTGAAAAAATTATATATTCCCAATTATTAGATTATTTCACATCCAATAACATTCTTCATAAAAATCAGTTTGGATTTTCCAAGGGTAAAAATACTACTGATGCTGGAATTGCACTTCTCAAACATATTCTTGACGCTTGGGAAGAAAAGCAAGATGTAATTGGCATTTTCTGTGACCTTTCTAAGGCATTCGATTGCGTTGATCACCAAACACTATTAAAGAAGCTAGAACATTATGGTGTCTCTGATAAATCAGTTAGCCTTATGAAATCATATTTGTACAATAGAACTCAGAAAGTAGTGATTAATAGAACTGAATCTACTGGAGCCCCCACCAATATGGGTGTGCCGCAGGGATCAATATTGGGCCCATTGCTGTTTCTAATTTATATAAATGACCTTCCCAACTACGCGAATAATTTATGTGAGACAGTACTATTTGCGGATGATACTTCTTTAGTTTTCAAAGTAAACAGAGGTAATAACTGTTCGGACGAAGTAAATAGTGCCCTTTCTAAAGTTTCACACTGGTTTAATAGCAATAATTTAGCACTTAACCCCAAAAAAACTAAATGTGTAAAATTTTCATTACCTAATGTTGAGCAGACAAAATTAAATATTAATTTAAATGACGATGAAGTCGAGTTTATTGAGAGTACAAAATTTCTAGGTATTACACTAGATTCTCGACTGCAATGGGATCCACATATTGAAGCCTTGTCAAGTAGACTTAGTTCAGCGGCATTTGCTGTTAAGAAAATAAGGCTTTTAACTGATATTGAAACGGCAAGGTTAGTATATTTTAGCTATTTTCATAGTGTAATGTCCTATGGACTGCTTTTGTGGGGCTCAGCTGCCAGTATTGAAAATATTTTTGTACTCCAAAAAAGAGCTGTTCGCGCCATATACAATCTTCGGCGAAGAGATAGCTTGAGAGAATTGTTTAAAGAAATAAATATCTTAACTTTGGCAGGCCAATACATTTATGAAAATTTAGTTTATATAAGGAAACACTATGATTCATTTGCTAAAAACAGAAATATTCACCAGTTTAATACAAGAAATAAAGATAAACTTGCCGTTCCAAGATTTAGGCTTGCAAAAACTAGAGGTTCATTTATGGGGAAAAGCATAGCCTTTATTAATAAAGTTCCGCAACAAGTGATTGATCTTCCTTTGCATGAATTTAAAAACCATGTTAAAAAAACGCTCATGAGTAAAGGTTATTATAAAGTAGATGATTATCTTAAAGATCAAAATGCGTGGAAATGATGTAACACATAACTTGCTACTATAAGTACTTTGTTGAAGTAATATAATGTAATAAGTCTATGTTGTTGCCAATAATCCTGTCACCCTGTTGTAATTATTTGGTAACGATATATTCAAGTTTGTAAATATCGTTACTTATGGCTGTTACAGCTGATAAGTTTCTTGCGCCCGTTCTTCTTGTCAGCTAAAAAAGTCTGGAACGGGTGGTAGGAAAATATAGACGATTCAAAAGTACTTAATTATTAAGTTTATTTGAATAAAGCTTATTTGACTTTGACTTTGACTTTGATACCTATCCCTGAAAAATGGTATTTTGGAGAAGCTCTTCAGTGTTGAGTTAGTGTCTAGAGACGACGTGGTCACGGCCGCTACTGCTGATGGGCTTTTTCTTCAAAATTTCGTCGAAAATGTATTAAATACACAAAAGACTATAATTCGTATTTATCGCATAAATTACGTGAATTTAGCATTTATCGCTTCTATTTCGTAAAAACGAAAATTACGTATCTTTAGTCATCACGTCTATTCCTATACTGATTTCGAACACGAAACACTCTTTTTTCTCTCTAAATTTATCATACGCATTCGGCCCAGTGAGCCCACAGAGTATTGTTGTGTGATTCCAACCTTTTTGTCGCCATAGCCACCGAGACCCTCTATGCAATCGATTTACAAAATATACTGTCCGTGTACAACCGTAATGTTGCGATAAGTTATTTATAGGGCACTATTTTTAGGGTGCTTTGTGATATTTCGTCCTAAGATTGTACTTTAGTAGAATAACAAATAAGAACCTATGTAAAAGTTGTTCGTATTAAACCGTTTTCACAGAAAAAATATCTTAGTAAAATTCTTCAAAAATAATCATGTTTAATCGTCAAAACAAATTCTTACTAAAAAATTTCACCGATCACAACAAAATTATTAGTCCACTTATTATTGTTATTATAATTATTAATTTATTAACCAATTATAAGTCCACTAATATATATGTTACGGCTAATACCCGATAATTGCGGCTAAAACTAGGTGTAACCGATAGCTTGGCTAAAACTAGGTGTAGCCGATTTACTCGCGGCTAATACTAGTATTAGCCGCGGTATATACACCTAGGTGTATCCGGCTAAAACTAGGTGTAGCATGGGGTATTAAAAAAGTTATTTCTGTTGTCTGTTAAAAAAAATAACCTCGAAATTTATGGCTCACGTCACGCTACGCTGCGCTTCGCGCTCACCTTAAATTTATAATCTATATTCGGGACCTACAGGGATAAAGCAGATCGGTTCACCTAGTTTTAGCCAACAGCTTTCGGCTACGCCTTGTTTTAGCCGGCTAAAACTAGGTTTAGCCGGCTATTAGCTTCGGGTATTAGCCGTATATACAGGATGTCCCAAAACTTTGCCACATGGAGGGAAAGGGAAAGTACTTTAAATATTGAAGATAGGAAATTTCACAGAAAGAAGACTTCGTTTTGTTTTAAAAAATAATGCGAACTACATTCAAAGATTTTTTTTAAATCGCATTCCTATAAAAAATTATACAATACGTAATATTTAAAATTTAAATGTTAAATTTCATGGTCTTCCTTTTGTGTAAGATGCTGTGTTACTTAAAAAAATCCTAATGAGTAAGCCCTTTCGATCGGTATCGTAAAAATAAAAGATTGTTTTTTTTCTAACTCGGTGGGTTCGATTCTTGGTTAAGGCATGCGATTTTTCGAAAATCTTCAAATGCAGATCCAATTATTTAAAAAATCAAAATAAAGTCTTCTCTCAGTAAAATTTCCTATCTTGAATATTTAAGGTACTTTCCTTCCGTGTGGCAAAGTTTTGGGACATCCTTTATAGTCCACTAATTATTAGCAAAGACAATATTATTTCCAACCAAATAACGCAGGTAATCGAATGAAAATAAATTCTAATGGATCACCCTGACATCCGTCTTGGGCCAAGCGACGTAACTTTAGCAAATATTAAACAGGCTTTTTCCGAACGTTTTGTTTCTTATAGGTTTTCCTTTTCCATAGGTAGGTAGATATATTATACTACCATTTTCTTTCTTATGTCGCGTCATGATTATAGCTTTTGTATGTTTGTTGCTATTAAGTACTACGTAAAGAGATATTGTAGTGTGATAACGTACGAAAATGTTCTAGGTACTACTTTTAAGTCCACTGTAACCAATTGCCAACATTAGCCCTATTATACACCCTCTAAAACTTAAACTCCTTAAACTTGTGGACACGACATAAACTTGTACTATTAGTTATTCTGTGATAATACCATATCATTTCTGCTACTTTTGAGGAAGGCAGATACTATCGTTTGAATGCCGTTTTCTAGACGAGCTATTTCCCGGTGGGTATATGTTCCATGCACGAAAAATTTCTTGACTTTTTTCCCGCTCACGGCTTACGTATCGCAATTTGAATTGTCAATTGATCTCACATGTCACCATACCCATACCAGCGGTAAACAAGCAGGGGGTCTATTACGAAAAGTTTAATGCGATACACGCAGCTGCGTCCGTGTTTCGTTTTGATTGTTTCCTATTACAAATCACTTTCGTATGCGATATTGCGAAGTGATTGCGTGAGTTTAATAGTTTCTCTCTAGCGTATCCGATATATCGTTCGTTTAGTAGTCTATGGACTACGATAGCCGAATTAAAAACGTTTTTTATAACTACAGCCAACAAACTGTGGACGACTATCGTGGCCAAGTGACGCGTTACGCAATTGCGTACGTTATTTTCGTAATAGGCCCCCTGGTTTTCAGAAGCGATGTTTACACCTTTGTGTTGCTGTTACAAGAAGCCAATATCTAGTGATGCCGCGGACACCTCTGTCAGGAGTCCGATCGCATTCTTGGGTCATTTTAACACGTTTTTGTAGTGCAGTTACAATCTGCTTCCTTTTGTTGAAAAATGTCTCCAAGACTTCACCTCAACTATATGCAGACTCTATTAGAAGTTGATTGATTAGCTGGGTCCATTTAATAACATAACAATTTGTCAATTGTCATGACAATTTGGTTTACGTTACATTGTCGATATGAGAAGTTAATTCTATTTTCAAATTGGTTGACGCAATGAATATAAAATTGTCATGACAGGGTGACAAATTGTCACCTTTATTCATTTAAATATACCTACTTACATAAAACCGACGCCGTTTATACTTGCTAAGGGATTTCTTCATAGATTTTAACGACAGATCATACATATTCGTATTTCAGTTTTGGAATTATTTTTACAATTTCGTTCAATTTTGTGCAAGAATAAATCATAAGCTGTCGTTAATATATACTTAAATACTCTTAAATGTTTCTAACACTCAAAAACTATTTAAGAAAGTTTCTATTACTCAAAAATTGTAATATGGTCATTATTTTGACAACCTACTTTGAGCAAAGTCGGGCTTGTCGCGCTCCTCCGGTGGTAACGCAGCAAAGTTGTTTGTGATTTCATTATTGTCGAGTTTTAGCCACCAGCAATTTGATTTGAGAATCCAGTATTTTTTGAGTTTTGTTTCAAACATAGTTAGGTAAAAAATAGTACATTGCACAACCCGCGCAGGTAATGGCGTCGTTCATATTCACTTCTTGCTCGCACGCTCGACCTCCGGTCTCAGCCTTTATTCCAGCTTATCCATCAAGGACTACAAATATGACCGCGTTGTGACGACCTGGATCTGCACTAAGCTTCGCTCTCGATCAACATCATCGCTGTCAGCAATGCAGTCTACTGACTGCATTGCTGCCGCGGTCTATAATTAGACCGCGGCAGTAATGTACTATTATTTACTATTCCTTCAGGACGTTCCTCCCTTCGACCCTGCATCAGTATGCAGCACAGCATGCGAGTAGCACTGCGAATGCACGCACCTCTGCGCCCGTGTTGCCTCCACTGCATGTTTAACATACAGACACGGTGCAATCAGAAACATCCGCCGTGGGAACCCATACATAATCGCTATTCTCATTGATATTGTGATAGGGTCGTTAATATCGAGCTAGAGAAATATGTAGCTAACTAAGTTATTAAGGGTGTAGACGCGCATCACGTTCCATTTTTAAATTTTCAATACAAATGATCAGAACAACTCTGCGCGAGCCGTAATGAGGGCGAACTTTGAAAATTCCTAGTAAATTATTAAATAGATATAAGTATATACAAAACACGCAATACAATAGACAAATACCTCATTATTCCTAAGAAAAATAAAAAATGACTTTAAAATCTGTAAATACCAGTAAAAATGTCAAAGTGTACCGATTTGAGCATTTTTTAATATTTTGTTTCTCTGTGTTTAAAAACATTTTTTTCAATTTTCTCTCTATAGGGCACTCCTTGACAATGCAAACAATAAGTGAAAAAATAAATATGAGTCGTATTCTTATTTGTAACAGCTGAAACGTTTGTGAAAAATACCTCTGACAAGCAAATTTGAAATTCCACTTGAACAGATTGTCTTCGTTTTAAAATACCTGATAATTTATTATGTTTTTCTCTCTATACGGCACTAATTTAAGAATTTTGCTTCCTAAAACTAAAGTTTACATCAATATTAACGCTTTCATTCTTTAGATCGCTTCATTGGAAAAACGCTAATTTCTTTGAAATGCGGATATACAGCCTTAACATAATGTTATGTAGATTCAAACGCCCGCTGATTCGAAAATATAGCAAAGACGTATAAATCAATACTTTTCAGAAATTGCTTATGTTCTCACCCTTTGTGCTGAAAAATATTATAATATCATAAAACAGAAATAGATAGCAAATTGTCTGTAATAACTAATACTCTTTCAATATATTAAGCACACGAAATTACCTGCGCCATCGGCTGGGCCATTACAATCTTCTTAAGCTGAAGTTGATCTGCAAGTAATCGCATTAAAAGTGTAGTGTTACACAAGTTATTTTCCCCGGTTGCACATAAGTCTGTATGTATGTATCTGTATGTATCAGGCTGATACGAGTTTAATCGATCCAAAGATAATATTTAGTGCAATTTAAGTACTGGAACGAAATAAGAGCTCTAATAAAGATTTGTCTAACAGGAAGATAGGATTTGAAATATCAAATATAACCGAGTAAGGATCCTTAATTAGCAAAATCATTAATGTTCTTAAAGTTTAGTAAGAAAATTATTGATTTTGCTAATCTATAAATTAAAGGTTTTACATTAAAGGCTCGCTCAGGTATGACGTCTCTTCTCAAATTTACTATTATTTTCACTAGTTACCCAAATCTTTACTTTTACTATGCTAAATCCAAAATAATTCTCTATTATTTCGATTTAGGTTTTGTGCTTTTGTCATACATAACTTATGACAGCAGGCGACTATCGTTGACCAACAATCATTATTAGCATTTTGTTAATAAAAAAGGCAGAACTATTGTATTTAAATTTTCGAAAACGTGAAGTTTTGAGCTTTCGCAATGTATTTCTGATATGTAATCAGTGAAAAATGTATAAGATAATAAACATTTTAGTATTTATAAATACATATATTTTAACATGTCTCAAATACTGCAGGCTTAGCACATTCTTGTATAATAATATTATTCATTATTTTAATAGTTATCATTGTTTTCAATTACCTTTCTGTTAACTTGAAACCCGAACCCACGCGCGATATTTTAGTTCAAATTACATTTTCATAAGAATGCATCCGATAAATTATGAAATGAAAGGATGAGTGGACAATTCTTTATTCCGATTATAAAAATGATCAAAAGACTATCTTCATGCGATAACTTGATCGTGCTTTCAAAAATCTCACTCATCGTAAAAAACGCTTGCATGCCGAAAAGAGGCGGGTTCTAAATGAAAGATCGATCGCGGAACAATTTCGTAGCCAACTCTATACCCGTAATTTATAACAACAATATCGAGAGATCACAAGCGTGTACCCATCGATAACCTCCAGATAAATTGCCTTAAATAACCCTGGACTCTTTCTGTCTAGACCAAACGATCCCAAACTTGTTTTGTTTGCCGCCCACTTCGCAAGAAAGCCTTTTAACAGCCTTTCAACATATGAAAGTAAGTTTTTTATTCGAGAAAACAGATTTGCGGGTTCTAATAAATGTACCCTCACACGTAACATAAGTATTTTAGTGGTACCAGACATAGGTACACAAATATTATGGATGTAGGTAGGTACTACCTATTTCAGATTTCTATTTTTAATTCGTGTTGATATCACAGAGCAAACCTACCTATTTATATCATACTTACTCACAACACAACACGCAAACCTGGCTTAGGCACCATAAAAAAGGTACTTTTATCTTAGTTAATATTTAAAATAAAACAATTAAAAATATAAAATATTTTGCTGCCCTTGTCAAGAGTTTTAATTTCACCTCATTACTTTTTAATAAAGAAATTTTCCAAAAGCAAATTTACTCAAAACCACTTCATGGGAAGGTTTTATTATTATTTTGAGGAACCTCCGATCGCTACCTTCAAGGAGCAAATAGCCTCCAATTAATTTCTATTTTCGTCTGAATTCCCTACAAAACAACAGAATTAAACCGCTCAAAGGCAAATTTTGTTATTTTATCGGAATAATGATCAGCTGATTAATCTTGTTATTGTTCAGAAATGTAACACTCAAATGCCCTTTTCGAATTAGAAATAAATAGTTTTTCCATTATTGTATAAAAGTCAAAGTCAAAGTAAAAAAAATAGCTTTATTCAAATAATCTTAATTATTAAGTACTTTTAAATCGTCTATATTTTCCTACCACCCGTTCAGACTTTTTTAACTGACAAAAAGAACGGGCGCAAGAAACTTATCAGCTTTAACAGCAATAAGTAACGATATTTACAAACTTAAATATATCGTTACCAGATAATTACAACAGGGTGACAGGATTATTGGCAATAAACATAGACTTATTATCACTGGCAACAAAGAACTTAAAGTAGTTATGTGTTACATCATTTCCACGCATTTTGATCTTTAAGATAATCGTCCGCTCGACCACCTTTCGTCCACTTTTACCCATGAGCGTTTCTAACATGGTTTTTAAAATTCATGCAAAGGAAGATCAATCACTTGTTGTGGAACTTTATTAATAAAGGCTATGCCTTTCCCCATAAATGAACCTCTAGTTTTTGCAAACCTAAATCTTGGAACGGCAAGTTTATCTTTATTTCTTGTATTAAATTGGTGATTATTGCTGTTCTTAGCAAATGAATCGTAGTGTTTCCTTACATATTTCACATATGTATTGGCCTGCCAAAGTTAAAATATTTATTTCTGTGAACAATTCTCTCAAAATACAAATACAAAGTATTAAGATATTCCCATTCACATTGTAGTTGACTTGACAAATATCTATAATAATTACTTAATATAATGTAAAAATGTAATACATACTAATACAAGTAAGTTTATAATAGAAACTGACGGACGTCTATTTTCTAGGGAAATTTAATAATTTATTTAGTGAAAACCAAATGCTATAACAAAATAAATAACTTCATACAAAAACATTATTTATTTACTGAAAAACGCTGACCTAGCCAATTTATAAAAGTAATTCCAAACCCCAACACCGCCATCGGTCAAGATTACGCGGTATTCGATTATTTTCAAAATTTATAGATAATCTACTGCAAATTTCCTGTGATATAATTTTGAAACTGTTTTTGTTTTTATTTTTAGGTTTTTGAAGGCGGTTTTTCTTTTTTTAAAAAGCTTTTTTATTTTCAACTTTTTTGTGGTAAGCGGGTAATATTCTTTACTTTATATGTTTTCAAAATGCCCATAACTCAATTTCCAAAGGAGTTCCGTTGTGCCTTCTTAGTCCAAGTCTAGTCCAGAACGTAGCAAACAGAGCATATAGCTCGGTTTGTTTTGGCTTTTCATAAGCCTACCAATGTCTCAATCACAATACATATTCTATTTGAGTTTTAGGAGTTCCTTTGGAAATTAAAAGAACTACACTTAAGATATCCCTTTTCCAACAAAAAACAGCTGATTCGGTACATAAATAACAAAGTCGTCAAGGTCATTAATGCAAAATCGTAGTATTTTCAGGATTACTTGAAAACTACTAAACCGATCGGAAAAAAAATTTACATGGGACCATTTTGCAAGAAAATTCAATCAAACAAAGAAAGAATCATCAAAATCGGTCCATAAATAACGAAGATATGCGCGAACAACGATAAAAAAGTCGTCAAGATAGTTAATGCAAAATCATAGTATTGTCAAGATTACTTGAAAACTACTGAACCGATCTGAAAAAAAATTAAATGGAACCATCTCGCAAGAAAACTCAATCAAACAAAAAAACAATTATCAAAATCTACCCATAAATGACGAAGACATGCACGAACAACGATAAAAAAAAAACATACAATTGAATTGAGAACCTCCTCCTTTTTTGAAGTCGGTTAAAAATAATGATTGAGCCGTAATTTAAGACTGGAACAAATTCTTTTAAATAATTTTCACTAAAGCAGATAAAAGACCGAAAGTCTTTCTATCAAAGGCGTTTTTTTTTTTCAATTTTTTCGTGTAAATAGCCTTCGTTTTCAATCAAATCTGCAGCCTTTTACTTAAGAAAACCAATGTAAACTTTTGATGCAAAGAGAAAGTTTTACAATGTTATGTTTCTGATTTTTCATGTATGTAGTCATACATTGAGCTTTCATTAATACTTTTAGGCTGAGACTTTTCATTAATAATATTTTAGTGAATTTCAAGTTTCATTCATAAAATTTTGCATTCTGCTCAAAAGAAAACAGTTAATAATAATAGTTAATAATTAATAAAAATAGGAAATAATAATTTTTCATACAACGATAAATACATATCAGATTTTATTTGAATTTGATACTGTTTAAGACCTGTAATCATAGACTTATTATCAGGGATTGAAATGCCGTTAAAAAAATAACGATATAAAAAAATAACGTTAAAAATACCGTTAAAACATTTTATCGGTAAATTTACCGGTAAAAATAACGTTAAAAATATTTTACCGGTAAAATTAACGTTAAATACAGCGTTAAATTTAGTACCGCTAAAATTATCGGTAATAAATTAACGTTATTAATTGAAATAACGTTAATTTTAAAGTAACGGTAAAAAAGGAAGAAATAACGTTAAAATTAACGTTATTTCAGTAAATAACGTTAAATTTAACGTTATTTCTCAAATTAACGTTAAAATCAACGTTAGTTATTGACATAACGTATAAGTTAAAATTAACGGTAAAAAGAGTAAAAATTAACGTTATATTTAAAAAACCGACTTCAAAAAACCTACCTCTAAAAAGTCGGGTGGGGCTGGAGTACAAATCCCTTTTTTTATTCTAAAAGCCCCACCCGACTTCAAAAGACGTGTTTTATTATTACGAATATTATTTCTTGCTTTTTAGAGGTAGGTTTTTTGAAGTCGGTTTTTTGTTTTTTTAAACAATTTTTTATTTTTTTATTTTTAGTGTAGGTACCTTTTGTGTTAGGTAGTGTAGGTATATTATTTAGGTAGAAATTAAAATCGGCTCAGCCAAACGTGAGTTAATCGCGGAGAAACATACATACATGCGGGTCAAAATGAGAACCTCCTTTTTTAAGTCGGTTAAAGAACTACACTTTAGATATCCCTTTTCAAACAAAAACATAATTATCTTATTCAGTTCATAAACAAAGAAGTTATACGACTGATCATCGAGGTAGTTCACACAAAATCATACTATTTTCGTGCTTTTTTCAAGATTACTTGAAAAGTACTGAACCGATTTCAAAATTTTAAAAAATGAGACCAACTTGGGAGTTTACCTAATGTAATAACGTTTGAATATTTCAATCGGTCCAGCCGTCTTCGAGTAATCGGTGTACATACAAAAAACAAAAAAAAAAAAAAAACGGGTCGAATTGAGTACCTCCCGCCTTTTGAAGTCGGTAAAAAATAACGTTAAGCAGGGGCTTATTATATTAATTGGCTGTAATAGTCAAATTGCGGACTTTACGGTCACTTCACTAAATTCACTATAATAATTTCTCATATTCACCGTGTGTCAGTTAGAAATGTTTTGTATGACGCTCAAATTTCATTATATTCTATCTAACTGACACATGGCGAATATGAGAAATTATGCAGTTTTGACCTTCTGCAAGACGCACTTCTGTAAGCCGCGATGCTCTAAGGTTTTGACATTAAAGTCCGCAACTTGATTATATATAAGTATTCTTTATTGCACTTGTAACATAATTATACAGGTAAATATGAAAGTTGTTTATAAAGGTGGGCTTATCTCTAAAAGAGATCTCTTCCAGCCAACCCAGCATTGTTTGAGATTATTACAGCTTTCGAACAATATCAAATTCAATTAAAAGCGCATTGAATTAATATAAAAAAAAAACTTGCCAAAATAGCTTGTTTGTATGGAAAACCATATAGTGGCCCTTATTTTCTTTTGAGTAGTATAGAATCCTTACTATATAGTATAGTAGTATTATAAATGCGATAGTCCGTTTGTTTGTTTGTTTGTTACGACTTCACGTGTTAACTACTGAACCGATCATCATGAAATTTTGCGCACACGTTGTCAGGGTTACAATGAAGGACATAGAGGGTACCCTTTTTTCGGGATGAAAGGTATTTCATCCCGAAAAAAGGATTGATCCCGAGGGATAAAAAAAATCTTTCAACGCAGGCGAAGTCGCGGGCGGCCGCTAGTATTGTTATAAATGGTAGCCTGCAAATAAGAGTAGATCTATGTATATTGTACTTGATTTCTGCCGACTTTATATTTAAGTACTTAAAATATAACAAGGCCACAAGGCTAGAATGATGATAGTCCAAAAAACCTGTTTTTTTTTTATTGACCATTGTAATATTCCACGAGCTATATTTTTTTGTCAAAAAACAAATGCCTGAAAGACAAGAATCACGAGTTTTTTTAAGAAAAGACAAACGTATTGCACTGCTAAAATGCTGAGATTTTCAATTTTCAACATTTTAAATTCAGCTAAGTAATCTCAAAAACCTTAAGAATCGACGCTCATCATTCTACCCTTGGCCCTTGTGCCCTTCTTAAGTTATTGTCTTGAAGGTTTCACTATATCTATAACTGACATAATACGTTCCACTGACAATTTTATCAGTTGATCTGAATTTTCCTCATCGCTAACATAGTAAATGTCGAAGCAGATATCATATACAATCGGTAAATCGGTTCGGTAGCCTGAAGGCTTTCGATATTTGTCGGCATGCTATATCCTAACTCTGTTCAATAGCTATCGATATTCGTTCAAGGTGATCTACCAATAGGTAAAAATATAAGTTGAAAATACTTTCATAATCACAAGACTACAATGCTATGTTGTTTATAAACTCAGTAATATTAGAGAAACACACTTGAATAGTGCTGTAATTTGCCTTGTTTTTTATTGCTAATTGTATAAAGTTTTTTTGTAAAGTCATTGATCTAAATCACGAATACTTTTCGATTACATTTGTCACATACCTACAATATAATTTTCATAAAAGTAATTATAGGCACTCAAGGTTTATAATGTTTAGTAATCATTAGTTTTAGCATATTTATGTCGATGTACACGACTTATTTTTGATGTCGATAAATAAAAAAATAAAAAATTACTTGCTATTTTGTTTGATTATTCTCTCTTCTTTGGCTGAGTTATGCCTAATGAAATACAGAGTTTTGCTATTGTTCTTAAATAGGTAATTTAAAAACTAACAGATTCTTTCCGTTCGCAGTCACAAACAACAACCTAGAGATATTAGGATTAATTTTAAGAATATTCAAATACGCAAAGCACGATGTCTCCGCTAAATTATGGTTAGTTGCACTAGCTTCCGCCCGCGACTTCATCCACGTGGACATTTGGAAAATCCGTAGGGAATTTTAGACCGCATTCTATGTTTTAATCCAAGCTATAAATTTTCATCCAAATCCGTGCAGCCATTTTTGCATGATTGAGTGCCAAACATCCGAACATCTAACTAAACATCCAAACTTTCATATTTATAATAGAATATTATACTTCATGATTCTTCCTCAATATTAGTACTATTAACACATGTAGTATCGCTTGCATGTATCACCACTTAGCACGTTATTTTAGAGTAATAACCTAAAAACCTAAAAAGAGAAGGTATTTGATTTAGAATTGACAGATATTTTGACATTTCCGGCTCGAACTCTCCCCGCCGCTATTACGCGCCAACCCTTCATTCGCTTTTCGTGCTTCGCCACGGACGCACGCATACAATCTCAAAGTGAGAATTCTTCAGAATTATATTTTATACAGTGAAAATTTAATTATACTTAGTTAAAATGCTTCGTGCAGAAAGGAAAAAAGTTTTCAAGACGGAAGAGGACAAGAAGAAGAATACAAGATGGAGAAACACTATTAAATGCGTAACTGCCATTTTGGGCTTTTACCGTTTACTTGACTTGAACGCGTAACTGCCAGACTGGGTTTTTACCGTTTACTTAGCTTAACTGCATAATTGTTTGCTTACCTTTATGAATGCGTAACTGCCATACTGGGCTTTTACCATATATATTTATTTTACTTTAATGTACATGAGTACAAAAAGAGCGGACTTAATGCTAATAGCATTCCCTCCCAGACAACATTGTTTGCTGAGATTTAAAAATGCGTAACTGCTACACTGGGCTTTTACCATTTAATTATTTAATTTTGTCTGACACGAACTTACCATACTGGGTACTTTCTGTCATAAGGCATGTGTCTAATAAGGCATGAACCAAATATCTATTGCACTCGAAATATTCACACTGGACTATTTCACCGCATAGATAGGTCAGACAACGCAACTGCAACAAGTGCAGCAACTCAAAGTGACCCTGATGACGCGACAGTGTAAAAAGCAAGCTGCCCTCAAAGGTTACCACGTTGGAACCGTTGCCGAGCACCAATCGGGTGACACCGCCGTCCGCCGAATTCGCCGCCATCCGCCTTCCAGCCAGGCGGCTGCTCTGCTGGAGCTGCAACAGCAGCCCTGACAACAGCTTAGTTCATCAGGTATGAATTTTGATATCATAGATATCCTTGGTGTTGCGTTGATCCCAACGGAATAATAGAGTACCATCGGTACTGAGATAAATTTCTGGCTTGAAAAATTTATATTATATAATTATGTATGATTTTATTATACACATTGTTACAACTGTAACGCAAAACTGCCAGTATAACGTTCATAAGCAGAGCTATAAATAAATGCTAAAATTTATCAACTTCATGGAACCAGATAATAAGTTATACAGCAACTAGCTGATACCTGATATTTCACAATTTTTATGTGAAATAGCTTCTATTAATATGGGTACGCCTAACATGGGCCTGCTGATAGAAATTTCAATAAGAAATTGAATAATAGAATCCATACATTTTGTTATCCATAAATGCAGTAAGTGTTTATTACTGTGTACCACAGTTTTAATAAGTAAAAACTTTAAACATTTGCCTTAACTAGGAGATCCTATGTTTCAGGCTTATTTTTTATGTTTAATCACTAACTAATTAGTATGTTTATTTCTAAGCTATGCCCTTGTAAAATGTAAAAATTACCTGTCCATTAATTTTCAAATTGAATTTGTGTGTGTAAAACATAAATTGATCGATCTTAATGATAATGATTCTGATGTGCAGAAATTATTAGCCAAGTAGATATATTATAGTAATAATGAAGCTTAAGGAGCAGCTTTCCAATATAGAACACTTTTTTTATGACAGTAATTTAAGACAGTGTTTTGCACTTTATACATTATACAATGGGGCATTGCAACATTCCTTTGTTGTGCACAACATACATTTTATTATAAACAGAAGGTATATGGTCAACTCAAGTGTAATTGATGCTGTCCACTTAAAAGGCCACCAACAGTTGAGTCGAATATGAATGATGCATTGGCCACAGGCCTGAGGTTAACGATATTGATCAACGAAAAAACTGTAAGTAAACCAGGTACAGTACTTAAATAAAACATAAATTTTAAAACTGATTTATATATTTATTTGCTGGTACATTTTGTTTTAAAACAATTTAAACTTGAAAACAACAAACGAAACATGCAGCCAGGTATACCATATGCTTAATTCCGACGGCAAACGAATATCGAGACGCGGCGACGAAGCCCCATCAACGATTTCTTTCGTCGATAGCAGCAGACCCGCAGGCGGCCGTTACGGTCCATCGAAACAGTTGCCGAGGATACATTCGTCAACATTCACATTCGATCATCGTACGCGGGGTAAGGATACTCGTAAGGATCTGGTGCAGCATTTATCTGTATTCATCGAATACAGGCAGTGGTCGCCAACTATAGGCACATAGGCGTCCACATAGTTGTTTGGCCTAATTTCGACATGTGTGAAAAGACTATTTTCACTGCGCTAGGAGGGCACCAAGATTATTATTATTTTCTTTTATACTCACTAGTACTCACTTGTGCCATGTCCAGAGATATATATTAAATTCTAACATTAATTTGACTAAAATTCGGGCGAAATATATAACAGCCACATCATACGTATGTATTTTATTTACAGACAATAATTTGTCAACTACATTAAGTTGAAGGTTCAACATCTCTGTTCGAGAAAAAATGTTTTATCAGGTTGTCATATCAGGTTTAGTAAAAATCTAACAGAAGTCATATTATTATAAACTGTAAGAATGTTATCCTATAATAACAACAAAAAATGCTTATTGTTTATAACAAAACACATTCTAGAAATCCCAGAAGTCGCATTATTATAAACAGTATAAAAGTTAACCTATATTAAAAATAAAAAATGGTTATTGTTTGTAAGAAAACAAGAATACAACATTGAAGTCTTTGCATTTTAGAAATCCCATCAACTTTATGGTTTTAATATTGGAAAAGTAATAGAAATATACGAATTTAAATTCTTAACTTTTTGGTATTGTAGTGCCCATATTTTTACAAAATTACTGCCGCCGGCTACGACATCTTAGACAGCATTATCTCCCTGTTATATTGGACATAATATTTACTCTAACAATGTGCCTCAGAACATTTTTTAAAGAATTGAGATATAAACACAATTTTTTTATACAGCTACCTTCACAATTTCCATTACGGTCTTTTACAAGAAAAACATTCACAAAACTGCAAAATAAATTATGTCTATTTTATGAATGGATTAAACCTGTAGATACCGGTATAATATTATATTTTTTACTTTATATAGTTGAATATCATCGATACTTACACCGAATTAGAGAAGACATAGTTGTGGAATATTTTTCTATGGTACCTCTCAACAACGGGGTAGACTGGGAGACACTTGTGGCCAGGAATCAAAACATTGAAAAATAATTGCATATAAATTATCTAGCTAGAACATGTAACTTATTATATTTTCATTGCCTTTTTTTATTATTGTATTCGGTGTAAAGTATTCTAGTCGTTATTATTTGATTCACTTATTCAAAAAATTATTACCAGTTTTGGTATTTTCGGATTGAAATTGAGTAAATTCGAATGCAAGTCGAATTAGGTAGTAGAAATAAAATATAGTAGAAATATTTTTCTTGATTCCTAGCATTTGGATTCCAAAGCGATTATTTTTTAATTTTAGATTTTAGCATTCACAACGCTATTTTTGTTTAGTGCCTATTTTATTTACAAAGACAATTCTGTCACAATCAACCGGACAAGCTACTATTTTTATTCTTTTGTACCAGTTTCTTAGTGTTACAATTCTGCCATCATGATCGTCACAATTTTAAGCCTTAATACCCATTGTTTACATGTAATATAGTGTCTATTAAAGTACTAACATCCTATAACTTCCAATTCCAGGGACGGAAATTCATCGCACAAATAGACTGGTTTGTACAACATTATCAAGGTGATATTATTTTACAGGTATATTACTATGTTAATTAAGCTTGTATGTCTGCTGATACTATCAGAAAGTACAGAGCTTGGTTATAAAAATGGTTCGATTATTCACCAAATAACAATACACAATAAACACAGAAGTGTGTAACACAATTAGTATTATTTAATATTGGATTCATTATTGATTGCACAATATGAGCTAATCTCAAGGTTTGGTATCGAATTTAACTACGCCTTGGCGTAGACTTTTATTGCTCAAATACAATGGATATCTTAGATTTCTTATTACTATTTATTAAATAAAAAAAAAAAAAAAAAAAAAAAAAAAACAAAAAAAGGCTTTATTTATCTCATACTAAGAGGTACCTAATTACATAATGTCCGTAATGCTTTATCTTAAGTTTAGTATGAGATCTGGCGCACCGAAGAAAGTTTGAAAAAACCTGTGGTACGGGTCACCAGGTCTCACCCCAGGGAAATTATAATCTACAACAATTACAGAGAAAGTATGAAATACCTAAAATTATAATATTATATAAAAAAAAATAAAAAAACTTTTGTATAGTGTTAGTCCTCTCGGTGAGTAAGTATGTAGATGTATGTGTGTATGTTGAGAGGGTGTGAGTGAGTGTACAATTCGTATGAGTATTTTTAAAAGTAAAGAAAACAATATATATATATGTATATATATGATAAGATCTGGGAATTACTCGTCAATGGACAACAGTAATTCAGTCTGATCATAGTTAAGCGAAAGCAGCCAAGTGGTAACCTTCCGTTTACATGCTGTTTTACACAAAGGATAGATATTGAGCAATTTGTTGACATTGTTATACAAAAATCCCCCCAAAAAGCAGAAAAATCGGTGTGTTGTCTTTTTATTGGCCCCAAAAGTTTGACAAACGCTGCGATTGCGTCTAGACTTCGAGGCACCGTAGCTCAATGATGAGTGTTTTTTTAAGATGATATGTAACACAAACAGTTGGCGCACTGTGAGAACTTCACATGACTTATACAGCAGTATAAGTCATGTGAAGTAAAATATTTCCAATTAGTTTTTTTTTCCAACTTTTCTAACTTAAAAAAAAATGTTTCACATTGAGGTACCTTGCCTATTGCACATAGAATGAAAACAATATAATCAATTAATTATTTGTTTAGTTCAAGTATGAAACATGAATTCTTCTTACTTTGACACAAACCATTCTATAATTACCTTCTTTTTCGAGAATGCTACATATTATTATTATAATAAACATTTCATAATCACTTCTTTTTATTTATAAATATAAAATAAAAATAGTAATACATATTAAAAAAAAAAAGAAATAAAATTCTTATATGTAGAATAGATAATGGATTACTGAAATGTAAAATTCAATGATAGTGGAGTAGACTCAAGTCCATGGTAAACAGTTTTAGCACTCGACGTACGCCGATACCTATATAGGTATGTTATGGCTATATAGCCATAACATTTATTTTTTATTATAGAAATTCCACGTAACATGGCGGAATGGTAGATGATTTCACTATCTTTGCAAGATATCATCGATTAATGATAATTAAACTGAACAAGATTCGTTTTCCTAACGAATCTTGCTTATTTATTTTTTGGTACCAACCATCTGTAGGTACCATCTTTGCTTCCAAAACTTTAAGAATTATTTTAAATGTGACTGATTTTCTCTTTTAAATTTAAAAGACTAATTACACAAGTGATGATATTTCCATTTTCTTATATAATGCTTTAAACATCTACATGTGTTAATAGTACTAATATTGAGGAAGAATCATGAAGTATAATTAATGATTAAACGAACTTACCTGTAAGTGAAGTTCTATCATAATTATACGAAGGATTCTTCCGAAGATATTAGTATAGAGTCCCACCCTCCCTACTGCTTATTGTTAATTACAATAAGTGTTCACCCACTGAAGAAAATGAGGAAATATCATACGATTTGGACTTTAAACTAAATGAAGGGTTGGCGCGTAATAGCGGCGGGGAGAGTTCGAGCCGGAAATGTCAAAATATCTGTCAATTCTAAATCAAATACCTTCTCTTTTTAGGTTTTTAGGTTATTACTCTAAAATAACGTGCTAAGTGGTGATACATGCAAGCGATACTACATGTGTTAATAGTACTAATATCTTCGGAAGAATCCTTCGTATAATTATGATAGAACTTCACTTACAGGTAAGTTCGTTTAATCATTAATTATAGGAATATATATGATAGGATATTAAAGTAGAATGTCACACTATAAATTATATAATAAACTTTGAGCGCGAGCGCGCTTTTTGATCTGAAGTAGAATCGTCAATAGGCAGTAATAGAAATGCATAATTTATTTGCAATTATTCGACGAGAAATGACTATCAGTGTTTATAAATGCTAGACCGAGACCATAGAATACATAATATCTTGAGTAGGTCTATAATCCCAAGAAACGGTGAAATATCCCCTTGTTCCTCGGAGAAAACCATGGTCAAATAACTGGTTTTCTGTAAAGAATTTTTTTGCTTTACGAATTGAAGTTGCCTAAAAAGGCCACTTTTTGATCTTTTGCCTACATTCTACAACGAACAATCTTTTACTGAGGTTATTGTTTGTAAATAAACTATAGAATCTTAGCCTCAATCCGTATAATGTAAATTTTCTATACATTATATATAGCGAGCAATAAATTTAAGACAAGGGCGCCACTTGAAGGTTATAGGGCCTTAAAATATCGTAAATTTATCTTACGCTACCATTCAAGCAAAATTCCTTATTGATCCTTAGATATTTCACGTGACATAATGATAAATGTTATTTGCGATATTAAAAATATATCTTGTGGCAAACAAGAGTCCCTAATGTCTAGATATCAGTCTCGGTAGGTGGTTCTTTGAACAAAAATAAACGATATGAAAGTGATTAATGGATATCGTTATATAAAGAAACGATGACGTCGGTATATCAGATAAATCGCCACCTTATCCTTTGAGGGCGGTGAAAAAAGAGGACGAAATAAACGGAGAAACTTTTACTAAACATTATTACAGTAAGTATCGGGAATATGTACTTCAGATATAAGTCCATCAGCCATTTTAATGTCCCCACTGCTGGGGCACAGGCCTTCCTTATGGGTGGATAAGGAGGACGGGCCATAACCCACCACGCGGGCCCAATGCGGATTGGTGGGTGTTAACGACTGCAAATGCAGCCGGGACCAACGGCTTAACGTGTCTTCCGAAGCACGGAGGAGCTCGAGATAATAAATTTTTGGTCACCCATCCCATGACCGACCCTTGCGAACGTTGCTTAACCTGCGTAATCGCTGGGACAGGCGCTAGACCACTGCGCCACCGAGCTCTTCAGATATAAGGTAGGGTTGGGTAAATTTCACGAAAAATTTCAGTCTCTGAAATATTTAGAATAAGTTCCATTTTGGCTTGAAATATTTCACTTTAAAGTGAAATTTATTTTTGAATTTCAACTGGCCTAAGGTCAATATAATCAACATAATTATAGAATAAAACAATAAACAAGTAAGTTGACTTAAATTATGAATGACTTTGGTTATTTTACAACTTTAAATACCAAAATATTCAGTGAAGTTGGAGAGACAAACAATCAACATTATTATGTTCAACAATAAAACTGTACTTTGACTCAAATTTGAACAATAACGGACCATCACCTTTAAAATTGTAATAAATATATATAGAAAAGTAAGTAGGTACAGCCTCGTGTACTCTTTGTACACGAGGCGGAGAAACACTTTTGAGGAATCCCGACCGCAAAACAACAATAGTAAAGTGTATTTTTATCTGATTCATAACATACGTCTCATGACATTACAAAATACCTACGTGTAAAACATAATTCTTGTGATATTACTAAATAGCTAAGTTAAAATATCTAAAGATTTAGCTCGATAAATAGTTTGATGAATTTGCTCAACAGTAAAATCTAAATTATGTCTTTAATATTCATTTAATACACTAAAATAGTAAACTTATTCAGAAAATAAGGGATTTCTAGTACTAAATAAATTTCACTCAAAACTAAAATATTTTAACCTGTTTTGAAAGATTTCATAAATTTCATATAAATTTAATTTTCATTTCATTGAAATTTTCACTTTTGAGGAATCCCGACCGCAAAACAACAATAGTAAAGTGTATTTTTATCTGATTCATAACATACGTCTCATGACATTACAAAATAGCTACGTGTAAAACATAATTCTTGTGATATTACTAAATAGCTAAGTTAAAATATCTAAAGATTTAGCTCGATAAATAGTTTGATGAATTTGCTCAACAGTAAAATCTAAATTATGTCTTTAATTTTCATTTAATACACTAAAATAGTAAACTTATTCAGAAAATAAGGGATTTCTAGTACTAAATAAATTTCACTCAAAACTGAAATATTTTAACCTGTTTTGAAAGATTTCATAAATTTCATATAAATTTAATTTTCATTTCATTGAAATTTTCACTTTTGAGGAATCCCGACCGCAAAACAACAATAGTAAAGTGTATTTTTATCTGATTCATAACATACGTCTCATGACATTACAAAATAGCTACGTGTAAAACATAATTCTTGTGATATTACTAAATAGCTAAGTTAAAATATCTAAAGATTTAGCTCGATAAATAGTTTGATGACACAGTTCAATCAATTCTAAAGGTTTCGCGCCAGTGACCTTTTTAATTTCTACATGCACGCATTCTACGATTTAAACTTATAGTCACAGAGTATAAATAAGTCTATGATTTCACCGAAGAGATCGCTGCTATTAGTTCCATTTTCAAAATTAGCGTGTTGCTGGTGACACAAGTGTTTACGTCTTAAAATGACGCGCCGCCATTTTCGCCGCGCCCCGTAGAAAGAGAGGGATACTTCCGCCGCCAGCTGTCTACTCTCAATCCATCACATCCGTCTTACGAATTTTCGATCAGAGTCACGTGATTCTTACTGACGCGAGTTTAGCATTTTTTCCCCATTACAAAAAAGCGTACAACGCCGCTAAAGAAGTTTTCACATCAAAAATGTTGCAAATGCCTCAACAGAGTGTAAGATTTTCCAAAAGCTATAAAAGATTAACAACATCGCTATCAAATTGTAGAATACCTGAACTTGGTCACTCTTCACTTTCATTCCAATTTTACAGCTCATCAATGGAGGAATGCGAGAACAATCGCACACACATATCTATACGCTATATCGTGCGCGCAGTGACAATAAAATAGCATCTATTTTTATAATACCTCGGTATGCTATAAGCTTAGGGTAAACAAAAATCTTCTGTTATTTTTGCCTGTGCTGTGAGGCTGTGTTAACAACCCTGTTACGGTGAGCGAAAGTACTTATTAAAAAACCGGCCAAGTGCGTGTCGGGCCACGCGCCATAGGGTTCCGTAGTTACCTTATACCATACCATATTTAATACCAACCTATCATTTTTCGTTTGCAAAAATAACTTTGTTTTTCACAGTGTTGGTATGAATGACAAAGTTATATTTGCGGTTTTGGAAAATGTGCTATATCTCAAAAACTAATTACTATATCTCGTTCAAACCAATTTTGGTTGAAAGTGATTATTAAGATCTACAGTATATATTTTTTTTTTATTTTTCACTCTCTTATTTCAAAAGTTAAAGGGGGGGGGACACACATTTTACCACTTTGGCGGTGAATATCTTTCAAACGGTTGACTTTGAGAAAAAGTTGTCTTAGGAACCTCAATGTCATTTTTAAAGACCTATCTATAGACACCCAACACGTGTTGGTTTGAAGAAAACAATTTTTTTCAGTTTCAGTTCCATGTATGGGGAGCCCCCCCTTAATCTTTTATTTTTCTTATTTTTGTATTAAATTCGTTAAGCGGTTAACAGAATACATCTACCTACCAAGTTTCAACTGTGTAGTCTTAATACTTTCGGAATAAAGTGGCTGTGACATACGGACAGACAGACAGACAGACAGACATGACGAATCTATAAGGGTTCCGTTTTTTGCCATTTAGGCTACGGAACCCTAAAAATTCGGAAAGTTGACATTTTTTTTTGTATTTATATAATTTTAATAAAAAAAATTAACAAACGCTTTTTGCTAAAGCAGACATAAGACTGAAATTGAGAGTATAGGTACCTATTTTTATAATTTGATGTGAATGAATCACCCTTTTTGAGCAAAAAAACCTCTGTCAGACAGTACGATTTTAGTATCAGTTTAGCAAATAGATAATTATTATTACCAAGTAATCAAAAGCTGGAGGAATGCCCAAAGGTTTTCACATCAATTTCATCCAAAACACGGGGATGTTTCATAAGAGGGGTTGAGATAAAAACAGAGTAGTACGCATGCCCAGAGCCACCCCTGGCAGTCTGTTCGTTAACCTTTGCCTGTATACGTGTATTTGTATAGATTCCACAGGGAAGTGAATTTGTCTCAGGCCTTACAAGGTCGACGTGAAATATATGGGCATTCTGATAAGGTTTTTTATTTTAGAAAAGTCCAATCACGGCGAAGAACTTCTAACTTTTTCTTTGCCTGAGTTATCTAGGCTAACTTTTTAAATAGCTCTTTAAAAGTTAGCACGGAGGTGTTTTATCGTGTTTTATTTTCGTGCGTTCATTTCAAACAGCCACTTTAATTTATTTTTGATCAATTTATATTACTACTGTTCAAAACTCTATAACGGGTGTAACAAGACCTTCAACGAAGCCGAAGTCCACGTATCCCGCCCATCATAGGAATCATTTTTGTCTTTTAGACTATACCTGGGAAACCAATAGCTACGAAGTTATTGAAGGTCAAAGTCAAAAAATTCTATTTAATTTTTTTTATGAAATCTTATTTTATTTGTTATTTCCTACTTTTTGTCCAATGAAACATTATCAAAATTTTAATTATTTCGTAACAAACAATGGCTTCAAAACGTCATCACTCGATGTATCTCATGAGCTCGCACATAAACGCTGCCTTTCAACTCGGCCGCACGCAGCTGTGTAGCATACACTCGCAGTTGCGGTCTGTTGTACGCGTTACATTGCGTGGTAAAGTAAGCAATGCTTTTTTTACACCAAAAATTAAAATCGTGAACAGAAATGGTCCTGATGATGGGCAAAATACGTAGACCTCAGCTTCGTTGAAGGTCTTGTTACACCCGGTATACTTATAAATTACTGTGATTTGTTGTAATTTTTCTATGAATGAGAAGAGATGAAGAAACCTTTTTCTGATTTAGTTTTATTTTAATATCAAAAATCATTATTTCTCCTTTCGCCGATTTGTTCATTTAAACATTTAATAGTCCACGACAGCAAAGATCCGGTCCACGATCGTAAATATTGTCGTAATCATAATAAAAACTGTCTTAAAATGGAAATGGTCTGCGATCGGTACTAAACTTCACGTTTTCAATGCTTAAATATTTTTGAAAAGCGTAGTCTTTTCATGGGGCAGGGGCACTGGGCAGGTCGTAATGCATTCAACGCGCACAATGCAGAATGTCTAGAATAATGACCGAGCATTATTATTCTGTGGATGCAACTATCGAGAATGTCACCAAGCTATTGGTTGCTCATTCTATTGATCATATTATCGAATATCGTCGTTAAAATCTCATTATCTTTCTTTAGATTCGACGTAAAACATCGTAAAGAGGAGAATAATATGATAGAGAGGCGAATAATGCAAAAAAAAGTCATCCTAAAACATACACATACTACGTGTTAATGAAACAACCCAAAATGGGATAATAATGGGACCATCTCTGAATTCGCGAAATAAAAACAGTTGTTTCATACAAAAATAAAAAAACAGCTGATTTTTTTCGCGATTTCAGAGTTGTTCACGTAGTAAAAGTTGTTCAGTTTGATGGTCCAAAGAAATGGTTTTCCCATTTTGGGGTATTATTAACACGTTGTATGATGAAAACAAGATAATATTTGTGTGATAGTTAGAGGAGGTACTAAGAAAAGTCATATTATGCTTGCCTTCTGTTTTTAGATTATTTTTTTAATGTTTTTTTTAACCTGCTTTTGAAAAACATCCAGCTCCCCTACTCAAATTGCCAACATTCTATTCGTTTGAACGCTACGCTTAGTATTGAAACTTTAAAATAAGCAGTAAACTATAAAATTACGTGCCGGAAGCTTGACAATATCATACAATAAATCGAAGTCTGTGATTTACACAAGTTTGCGACATGTGATTTAATCATCTATTGCTCATATTTAAGCTTTAAAAGTAAGCGTCGCGTTCAAACGAATAGAAAGTAGGTAGGGGGGCAGAAGAACTAAGCTTCTGTTTTTCTTGCCTAAAGAGTATGATAAATAAATTGTACTTGTGTTAATCTTTACCCCACCTAGATTAACCTGTCTTCAAGGCTCAATCCATTGCTAATCGTGGTTTTTAAACGTTATCATAATGGTTGAGGAAAAGTTCCGTGATAAATAAAAAAAAAAATAATTAAAATCTTTATTTCCGTAAAAAGTTTTACAGTAGCAGATATTTCTAGCCCCCACACTAGGCGTACGTAGCCTGCCCTGTGGGGAAAGTATACGTTTTATAAAACAATTACGTTACGGCAAAACAGGATAAACAGTAACATAACAAGAAAAATTAAAATTCGAAAAACAAAGACCATAATGTTGTGGATAAATAACAATAAAAGTATTATTTGTGTATGTATTAGTGTGTATTAGTGTGTTTATGTGTGTGTGTTTGGTGTAAATGATTCAGTACCGATAACGCCTAGCTCATCGATGTAAAGTTGCGCGCGTCCACTGCATCGGAAAAAGGGCGTACGGCGCGGCATTTGTATGAATTCCTATGGCGCGGAAATGCCAATGCAGTGCAAACAGTGCTATAGAAATCCATACAAAGCAACAAATCCGACCGCTCCGATTCCGATGCAGAGGACGCGCACCTTAAAAGTTATCTTTCAAGTCACGTTGGTCTAGGGTTACCAGATGAAAAGATCAAAAGTCCGGAGAAAAGGCCCGATATCCATTGAAAAATCCTGAGATTTGTAGCAGTTTCAGAATAACGTACGGGGGTGAGATTTCCTCAGATTTTCAAAATCCGGCCGCAATCCTGAGCAAAGTCCAAAAATCCTTAGATCTCAGGACAAATCCTGAGATATGGTAACCCTACGTTGGTCCAATTTGAAAAAAAGCGAAGTAATACTAATATTTCTTTAAACAGAGATTTTTATGAAACTGAACAATTGCTTAACCAGTATTTTCAATGCAGTCCTAATGCACTGAACTGAAAACACTGGTAATTCGTGGAAATACTAAAATCACTTTTAAAAAGCATTGATTAGACTTTAAATAGAACTTAGACTTGTCAAAAAATTAGGTTAGTAGATAGGTACTCCTTTTAATAAAGCCTCAATTTTGTGAATAATATCGTTTCATTTCTCAATTTAGAATACAAGAGATACTCTAAAACCCTTCAATTTCGTTACTACGAAGACTTGAGAAAATAAATAACGTAAGAAGTCGTTCCATTCAATTCGTCGCTTCTATCTGATTGGATCTCGCTAATTACTTTCAGAGAACCGTTATTTTTTATGGAAAAAGTTCAGCTAAAGAACTTTCCGTTCTGCATCCAGTAGGTAAGATTTCAAGGTAGGTCCTTGAAAAAGAAATATAATATTTCAAGTAGGCACCTAAAGTACAAAAAAAAGTTATTCATTTAACCATAAGCACTAAATCATAAGTGATGGGGAATTTACACGGGTTGATTTTCCAGACGAGTTGCAAGACGACCTTTGTGAATAAGGTTTTTTATCGATAATCGCTTGTAAAATCGAATCACAAACCTAATTTCATTGAGGTGGCGATTTGATTTTACTTGCGATTGCCGATAAAAAACAGTATTCACTAAAGTCGACTGCCAAGTCGACCCGTGTAAATGCCATTTAACAAAGAAATATTAATATTTAGGACATAATTAACTTATTTTGATAGATCATCGTTATCATATTAGCCGCGCGACACCCACTGCTGGGTAAAGGCTTCCCCAAGGATTTTCACGACGATCGGTCCTGCGCTGATGCCCGGACTTTGATGAAATAGAATAATTATTTATTTTCCATTGTTTGCAGATACAATATTTTTGTGCAAGGTTTACATAATGAACAATATAGAACATTTTCCTGAACTAGGAAATCCTGTGTTTCAGGCGATTTGAACTAACAATATTAACAAAAAAAAATTAATCACTAATAATTTTATTTTTAATAATTTTATTTAATATTATAATTCAAATACACAATTTTAATAATGTTTATCGTGGAGATTTTAGGGCCCACAGTCTAGTATTTTTAGATGGTATCGTTACATTCCCTAGTAGTCACTGCTAGAAGTAGATAGAAAAACTGCTAAAAGTGGCCGTTTTTGACACATTTGCTATCTACTTCTACGAATGACTACGAGGGCATGTAGTGATACCTTCTAAAAATACTAGTCCATGGGCCCTAAAATCTCCACGATAAACATTATTAAAATCTTTATCTGTTAATAACTAAACCTCTGAGGGCGCCACTTTTGGTCATACAACCGCCTTAAGCAAATATTTTTTTTTCTACAAAATAAAAGTTTAAGTTAAAGTAGATAGATAGATAATTAGATAGTAGATAGATATAATTTAAAAGAAGTTCTGTGCAATTTTTACAGATTGTTCAGTTGCCGGCACTCGGCACGGATCTTGAACGCTGGATAAAGGACAAAATACATTTATTTAAGTAAAATAAATCTTTAATGAATAAAAATGGGTTGAATTTTGTAGTATTGTGCCTACTACATCCAGTCAAATACTTCTACGTTTAGGATTTATGCAATACTAAATAATCAGGTTTCATCATAACATCTCCTACGTCAGCAGTAGTTTATACATTTAGGATTTTTTTTCGAAGATTCGTGCCGGCAATTATACCAACAACGTCCAGTCCTTAACTTGTAAAGCCCTCGGAGATGGTTTCGACTCCCGGATAAACATTTGCCCCTGAAAATGCCACCCACAGTCGCAGGCAGCGGCTAGTCATAAAAATAATAACAGACCTCTTCAAAACCCATTTTATTTTACTGTCGTTTATTATATAGGTAGGTACTTACACTTGCAAAGGGACACATAAATCTTACGAATACGGTTTCATTAAGTTCATGGAAATCTTACGAACACGATTTCATTAAGGTCATATTTTATTTAAATTACTGCTTTGAGAAATAAAACCAATATGTAGAAGTTAGCTATTTGAAAGAAAAATAACAAGTGCGTATCATTACATATTACATATAAAAGAAAGTCCTCCGCCGCGACTGTCTGTCTGTTCGCGATAAGTTCAAAAACTACTGCACGGATTTTCATGTGGTTTTCATCAATAGATAGAGTGATTTATGAGGAAGGTCTAAATATCAGATTTGTCAAGGTTTTGTGTAAATTGGTTTAAATATAACATAATATTAAGCCGAGTGATAACGTGGTACTCTTTTGGAGCGAATGGAGGTGACCACTGGAAGATATCTGTTTTCTTTTTGGGTGTTTTTGGAAAGTTGCAATTGGCAAAAAGGAAGGAACCGAAGCAAGGGCGGGTCGCTGATAGCAAGATAAATAAAAAAAACAAGAGATCATCAAAACCAGTATTTACTAAATGCTGTATTTCTATGTACGTTTTAATAGCTCAGATATATAACTTTTAATACATTACTTATACCACAGAATACATAATAGCTTATACGTTAAGACGATACCGAATTCAAACCTAAAATATTTTCATAGTCTTGAAATATTTGTTGAACAATAAACTACTGCTATTTATTTTGACAGTATTGTTTGACAGTAATAATAAATGGTTTTCTCTACCTATTACACAGGTAGTGTATCGTGCAATTGCCAGTTTTCTCACATGGATGGAGTTGTCCATCCCTCTCCCTAACAGTATTCGTCGCATTTTCCTCATACCTTCACAGAATCCGACAAAAAATAACTATCACAAATCATCCTATTTCGACGTGTTTTATTAGTATCTACCTATAGAACAATTTCAAGACTGAATACCAATCCTAATTAAAAAATATTTCTATAAAGTCAAATGTCAATGTTTCAGACGCAAAATATGATAAATAGTTTGCAATAGATGAAAATCGTCTGAATAGGTAAGAATGCAATAGGTAGGCAGTTTACTGGAGAAAAATAAAAACTAAATCCTAAGTCACATTCTTAAAAGTCTGAAACGAAAAGTCAACTTCCTAATTTTTGTGATAGGAATAGAATAATCAAAGAAATACCGAATCCAGGTGTCGAGAGTCCAATCATTCCAGAGGGAGCCCGTACAGTCGAGAGCATGTTTATACTGCTTCGCAATGCGGATATGGATTATGTATGGACGTCACCCACTATTATCATATCATACAAACTGCAACAGGACCCATAATGTGTAGTTGTACTTGTACATATACTAAATTTGAAAGGAAAAAATCTTAACGTAAAGAGTCTTAGTGTAACATAAGGTGAAAATTCTTCAGTCCTATTCGAAATACCCGCAGTGGCGGATCTTATCAACGCAGCGGCACTGACAAGCTAATTAAGCAGAAATAAAATAAATTAATTGACGCTCACCTTTTCTGCTAAAAACTTTAACCCTTCAGCCCTCACACAGCGAACAATCCAAAACACTTGATCACTCGCGTAACGAAAACACACGAGCGCGCCATGCAGGCTCGTGTGAACTTCAAAATACACCTCAGATGGTTATTTTTATTCGCGTATCGGTTCGCACGCGCGGTTCAACCGGCCGGCCGCACAACGGATTCGCGACTGGTCGGTATCGAGCGGGAGCCGGCGCTCCCCCGCGCCGCTCTAAACCAATTTATAATACATACGGAGACGCAGCATCCCTCCAAATCTACCCCATACAAACAACGACCCTACTTGCTTGCTTTAGAGCACAATTTCCAACACACCCCGGTTGCCGCAGAGGCAAAAACGTCGTCAGTTCTTGCAGAAAGGCGAAGGGTGCGAATTGTGTACGTTTTCATCGGTTTTTGCTCCTCATAATTGAAATTAGCGTCTCGATTTTTCGTGGCAGGCTCGACGGTGTCCTTGAACATAAACAACCGGGATCGAAGCTCTTAATTGATAAGTTAAAAGCTGTTACCCTGTTTGCCCTTGTTTTGTAGTTTAGATGTCTTCAGAAAGTTGACATTATTTGGATGCCAAAGCTGATAATGGGAAAAGTTTTCTAATTAATACCCTCGTCTTACTTGACATTAAGCTATTGCAGTTAGACTGCTTCTACGAAAGATTTACTCAAGCTATCTTTTTCTACCAACACAATGAAGAAAACAAAATTAATGAGCTACTTCCTCTGCAAAAAATGAGAAATTAATACCTATTACAACTTTCATTGAATGATGTTGCAAAAGTCGCCTTCGTTTCTGAGGCCGATTTTATTTATATTGTTTGACATTATATTTTGGTTTTCTTCTCGTATCTGATTGCACTATCACTAGAGCTTTGCAATATAAAAAAGTTTTTCTCGATACCCTTTTTCTTTCAGCATCATTACCTTTTTTAACCCCTTCTTCCCCACGATACTAAGGATACCAAGGCACACTACTGGTAGTGTCGTGGATAATTTTTTTCCCTTCTACACTACCGGCCCAGTAGAGTCGTAGGTAAATGAAAAATTCCATACAAATGCATTCCCCACGAAACAGGTACCATTTTTTTCCTTTTCGTTAAATGGCAGATTCTGGAATTTCGTGACAATAATACATGTAAATACATAACTAAATCTCTATTTATATCGGTTTGCACAAATCCAACTTGAACTTAAAATTATTAAAAATTATCTTCTTTAAATTACATTACCAAAGTACCTGGGTAGCATAGATTTAGAGGAGGTTAACTTTATTACG
This sequence comes from Agriphila geniculea, assembly GCA_943789525.1. Classification (NCBI taxonomy): domain Eukaryota; kingdom Metazoa; phylum Arthropoda; class Insecta; order Lepidoptera; family Crambidae; genus Agriphila; species Agriphila geniculea. Next base: position 22,907,250 of record OX038878.1, read on the forward strand.
TTACGAGATTTACTTGGTGGTACTTAACACGAATTGTATTACGAAAATAATAAAAATATTAAAAAAGATAAAAATACAGAAGTTAACCTTCCTTACGTTTATGAGATCCTAGTACTTTGTTGAAATACAGATTTATATATTTACATGTTGTCACGAAAAAAAAATTGGTAGTGTCGTGGGGAATGCATAATTATGGAATTTTTCATTCACCTACGACACTACTGGGCCGGTATGTGTAGAAGGGAAAATAAAATACCCACGACACTACCACTAGTGCGCGTTAGTAGTGTCGTGGGGAAGAAGCAATTCTGCATTGTAGTACATTCCTCTAGCGTTCCTTTTAAGTACAAAACACATATGAAATTCCAAGTTATTTACAATTTACAACATTCCTAGAAACTTGCTCCAAAGTAACACCATATTGGAAGCAGCCGCGTCAGAACGAAACCTCTTTTTGCTAAAGAGTGTAACATGCAATTTGTCCGCAATAGGTGCTTCCTTGATAAAAACTAACGCGGTATCAACTTGCACGCTTCTTTTGCTGCTGTCCATGCAGATTGCAGTAAGCAGGAAAGTCCAACTCAAAGCTATGAAGATTTAGTTACCTTTTTGCCAGCATTTTCTTATTCGACATAGTGCCGTTTCAAGGTGAGTTGAAAATTTTCCAAATAAATAACTTTGCTACATAAACTTTGCAAATTGGATTATAAAATGAAAAAAGTTTCTTTTTCGCACGCCTGAACCTAAACTTAATAAAGTTTTGTGAAGTAAAAAAAAACGAAATTATTCGGTCTATTCGAAAGTTACACTTAATTGATTTGTTTTTTTTTTAAAGCTCGAAACTAATTAAACCTTTACAAAAAGTTAATTATCGTTTCAGTTTATTATTTCAATATATAACTTAAAAGTTTATGTAAAAATTACATAGCTACAGACTGTTTTTCTTCTGGGCAAATGTAACATAGAATTTTAGTGGTATTTTGGATACACTGAAACTTTAGCTTTGTTCCGAGTCCCAACTTTCAGACAGAATCACATTATTTGAATTTGTGTCTTAAAAGTTCACAGTCAAAGTTAAATCTGATTAATTAATAATTGGAAACATAATTGGAACATTATCGCGAGTAGGTAACCTTTGCAATAATGTTCCACACGGAATTACGTAGGTATTTCCCCTGTATAAAAAAGAATTCCATACTTATACTTTTTTTATTAATTTTTATCCACAGTGGGATAGTGCACCTCACCTGATTTAGTGACGATAAGGCCGAAAATGTAAGCGCACTACACCCGGAATCCTCACCACTGAGGAACTGTCTATCTTACCTGTAACTGCCGGAACACAACAATTTTTAAATTGTAGTTATGTCGTCAAACTTAGGTAAGATGGTGATAGCTAGCAAGGCGGACTTGAAATAAATCCTACCACTAACCAAAATACTGGTATAGAACAACAACATCCAACCTCGGGTTTCGAGGGGCAGACACCAACGCAGACCAGCTCCGGCGATGACGGATAGAGAGGAGAAGGAGGCGCTACATACCTCAATCCCCCCTAGTCCTCAAGAGTGGGATGGCTATTTGCCTAGTCCTCCCCAAGTGCCGGGCCTGATGAGGCGTCAACTCCAGGACCACATATTTCTTGTCACCACGGTCCCGCAGGACCTATCCTTCGTGTTAATGCTGGATACAGTAGGCCCCCGGCGAGTCCCACATACCTCCAGGATGCGTAAATGCATTCCCCCTACTATAAAAAAAGTATCCAACCTCGAGTGTATTGCTCTGGGTCGTTATCGCAGGTTCGTCATCGCAGCGTCGAAGGTGCAAACACATGAATAATTGAGAGAGCACATCCCTTGCACTTTGCTACTATCGATCGAACACCACACGCTATTCTAGAACGTATCACCCTTCCAATAGGTCCGAAGATCGCCTGCAACTAACACTGATAGATATCGATGCCACAAATCAAGCTAAACTCAAAAAGCATTTCAATCTAACTACTCCTTAGTAGTTGAATAATAAACATGCCCTTGCATGTTTATTAAAATAACACCATATTTTGTTAGACAAGCTAAAACCTCTATAGCCTCTATCTATACCTTCTATATAACCTCTATTGTCTAATAGATGTTCTGATCTGACCTTGAAAAGGAGCTGAATCTTCAGAAAATGCTAAAATAGACCTAAAAGTTTAAAAACTTTTAACTCAGAGTAATAATTAAATCGTAAAAAAAACGGATATAAGCTGGAATTTGATTTTAAAGAGATTGGGTGATGTAAATTTAAGTGCATTTGTTTTAATTGAATTCAATTTTAAGTAATATGTTAAAGGCCACCGGCTGCGTAGACACGCGCGTGATCACGCGCAGCAAAGATACGTGCGTGTTCGGTGTGACGTCCAATAGGGAATGCCATTGAGTACAACGTTACGAGCTGCAATGCGTAGGGTTACGCATCAGTCTACGCATTACGCAAGCGGTGTGCCATGTCTCATAAAGTTTCATACATTACGTGTCATTGTACGTCTACGTGCACGCTTACGCATACGCTTACGCATTCGGTGTGTTTCGCACTTTATTACTCTTGTCGCTTGTGGCATTGAGTTTTCCACACCACTGATTTAGTTTCTCTACTTTTAACCAACAAAGGATTGTTCCAGCCCTAGATAATCCCCACTTTAGAACAAGGCGTAAAGAGGTTCATTTAAATAATTCAATAAAGGCATGAATAAACCATCGCGTGCGTTTGATCAGCCGCCAGATATCTGCGACCTTACACATTCCGAGGAACACTCACGTGCCGGACTCACACTTTTACTATTTAATTTTAGGAATTGATTTAAATACTTGTTGAATTGTTTTAAATAACAATTGTTGGGTTGTGAAAGTTTAAGAGTTATACAGCGAGAAGGAAAAGTGTGATATAAAATTGAAGTATGAACTATACTTTCAAAGGGTATCTATGGAATTGACCGTCTATGGTATTTTTACATAGACTAAATCCAAATGAGTGTAAAATGGCGAAGCAAAAAATAACGCAGCGACTGAATTCAATCATCACATCACCAAAAAAACCGAACAAGTGCGAGTCAGACTCGCTCACCGAGGGTTCCGTAAAGATTTAAAGGTTCATATTATAATTAGTTCAGGAATCGAGTCTCGCAGTTTTTTCCGAGATTTTACTGTTTTTTTTATGATTTAACTACAAACGTATAGTTTTCAGATTTTCCCCTGTACTTGTAGTATACAACGATATTATTTGCAAAATTTCATAGTTCTTGGTCAACGGAAAGTACCCTATAAATTTTGATTTTCTTGAGAGTGTCAGAATATGCATTTTTTGCGGCATAAACGGCCGTATCTCTTTTTTTAACGTTAACTTTTGAAGTTTGATTTTTTTCACAGCTTCAAGGGACCAGAGACTTGAGTATATAGTTTTAATTTCGACTCGATACCTCCATGCGTTCTCGAGATAATGGGCTTTAACAGGCGGACGGACAGACGGACAACAAAGTGATCCTATAAGGGTTCCGTTTTTCCCTCTTGAGGTACGGAACCCCAAAAACGAAAAGCCATAAGTATCAAAAAAGTTAACTTTTAAAATGCAAACAGTCTAGTTATTACTTGCTATAGACATAGGTAATTAGACAGCATTAAAATTGAAAACCCAACCATGAAAACGCTTAATAATATAAAGTGTATAAATTCTAACTTTAGCACAACTATTTACGTGTGTTCAACAAGGCTTCGGTTCTGTTCAGCGCTTTCCAATACTTTCAAAGTTTATGTTGCAGCCTCTATACATACAGACAGATACAAGTTTCTGAATACTTTCTGATAACAAAGGAGGTGCTAAAGCTACATGTTCTAAGCTCGCGCTCCCTGTTATTTGAAATTAATTTACAAAATTGATTTTATTTCAAATTGTTAATTTCTAGACAAATTATCTGGAACTTACTTAGTACAGAGATTTTAACCTTTTTGTCGTAAATGCCAATGGAAAATAAAAACGATCGTAATAAAATATAATATTCTTCTAATTTTTCTACGAATTATTTTTTTTCATTATTATTTCTACATTATTTTATAGATATCTAAATAATAATATTCTATTATTATTCCTCATAATTAGGTAGTCTTTAAAGCGTTGGACACAACTCAAAGAATAAAACCGTCAGTTCCATTTTATTAAACTATATAAAAAAATATCAATGCTTTCCCAAGACCTACTTATGTCTTCATGATACTGGTATTTTGGATATTTTAACAAATCATCCAATCTTTCGACCGAAACAGCCCACGTACCAAACCAATTAACAACAAAATGGAAGGAAAAACTCTAGATGGATGTTCTTAGTTCATTGTAACGTATATTATCCTAACTAACACTTGATACATGGCGTAACAGGAGGAAATAATAACATAGTAAGCATGGGGGTGCGTATCGTATCGCCCCTGGGTATGTAGAGGTTGGTAATTGGCAGCGCGGATCCCAGCCAACTGGAAACAAGAGTTGCGAGCAAGACTCGTTGCCAAACTTTATGTATGAAAAGATAAACATAAAAAACGTAACTGTAGGGTTTTCATAGGTTTTCGTTAAATAGTGACTTTGTGACACAATAAAATTAATGCTGTTTCGTGTTAAAATTAAAACAGAAGATAGTGATATGAAACAAACCAAAGTATCTATTGCTTCTTTTAAAGGTATCATTCCGGTAAAATAAATACGCGACCAAATGTTAAAATATTCAAATTAGTTTCTTAAATTGGCCTAATCTGTAATAAATAAAGATACCTTTTATTTTTTAACCAAAGCCAATTGACTGAAAGATTTTCTATTGGAGTTATTTTTCAAATAGTTTATTAGGCACCTTTCTGATTTCATTTCGATGTTACTAAATCAAATAAAATAGTAGTTTATGAAACTGATGCATAATGAGGGGTATTAAAACATGAGTGACGGCTCGGTTTTGATAGTATCACACGAGTGTTTTAATACCTAGTTATGTACAATTTCATACACTACTTTATCTACTCTCATACAATTTGTGATTGAACCTACAAAATAAATTAACAATGATAAAAAGAGTAGGTAAGTATTTTCTCGACTTTCTACGACTAGGTAGATAGTAGGTACTTACATAAGTTAAGTAAGACGTTTTTCCGTCGCCGCATCTAAAATATCGGGTGGAGTCCACACTCACTACTATCAGACATTTTTAAGCAAAAGTAAAAATTAAAATCAAAACATGGCGCGTATTCTATTAGAAAAACAAATAATGAGGTAGTGCATTCCAGCAGACTAATCATTACGCTAAGTCATCGATCACCATAGAGTACAATTTAATCATGGAAAGTATGTGGAAATATCATTGTTTTTTTTTTATATTGCGGCACTGCCTTCTTCTTGGATTTGCCCTGTATCGTAATGAGAAAAAAAGTTATTTTATAGCATACTTCAGTTAGCGAAGGTATGTTATAATAGTAGTTTATGAAACTGATGCATAATGAGGGGTATTAAAACATGAGTGTGAGTTTAAAAACCGAGCCGTAGGCGAGGTTTTTATAGTATAACACGAGTGTTTTAATACCTAGTTATGTACAGTTTCATACACTAGTTTATCTACTCTCATACAATTTGTGATTGAACCTACAAAAATAATTTAACAATGATAAAAAGAGAAGGTAAGGTAGTATCTTGACTTTCTACGACTAGGTAGGTAGTAGGTACTTACCTAGGTTAAGTAAGATGTTTTTCCGACGCCGCATCTAAAATATCGGGTGGAATCCACAACTCACTACTATCAGATATTTTTAAGCAAAAGTAAACATTTAAATCTAAAAAATGGCGCGTATTATATAACAATGATAAAATAACAATGATATGACTGCATTCCAGCAGAGTAATCGTTACGCTTAGTCATCGATCACCATAGAGTACATTTTAATCATGGAAAGTATGTGAGAATTTCATTGATTTTTTTTAATATCGCGGCACTGCCATCTTCTTGGATTTGCCCTGTATCGTGATGAGAAAAGAAGAGTACACACACACACGTAGAGTTTCTATAGTATTTGGTACAACCTACCTACCTAAAGCAAAGTCGAGAAACTGCTTACTCTTTTTATCATTGACATTTTATTTTGTAGGTTCAATCACAAATAATTGCATGAGAGTAGATAAAGTAGTGTATGAAACTGTACATAACTAGGTATTAAAACACTCGTGTAATACTATTAAAAACCTCGCCTACGGCTTGGTTTTTAAACACACACTCATGTTTTAATACCCCTCATTATGCATCAGTTTCATAAACTACTATTTTAATTTTTTTCGGTATTGCGTGTATAAAGTATGTCAATATAAATTCGCTTTGAAATTCATAATTAGAATTTTACGATATCAGAGTAGATAAATGTATTTTTTCCACCAAAAATCATTACAAAGTCATGTCAAACGTTATTCAATTGTATAATAGTATGTCGTGGTGTTTGTTTTAAATGAACAACAGTATCTTAGATTATTTATAACAGTTTTTGAATTTGGGAATTAGCATTCACTACGCTATTATTATATAATACTAAATAAATACTAGAAAAATTTTCGACTCATTATCAGATCATTTTTTCAGGCGGGAATCGAACCCGTGACCTTTGGAAGTCGAGATTCGGGTCTAATGCTCTTCCAAGTGAGCTAACGAGTCACTAGTAGTCACTATAGTAGCAGGGAATGTTATTGTTATTTTTAAATATAACGTTATTTCTTACTTTTTGTTACCGTTAATTTTAACATTAACGTTATATCAATAATAACGTTAATTTTAACGTTATTTCTTCCTTTTTTTACCGTTACTTTAAAATTAACGTTATTCCAATTAATAACGTTAATTTTTTACCGATAATTTTACCGGTAAAATATTTTTAACGTTATTTTTTTATATCGTTATCTTTTTTCAAAGGTATTTCAATGACTCGTTAGCTTAGTTGGAAGAACATTACCAAAGTCGGTCATTCCAAAGGTCGCGGGTTTGATTCCCGCCTGAGAAAAAAATCTGGTGACGAGTCGATTTTTTCTAGTACGAAATGAACAACAGTATTTCCTCAAACCAAAATGTAAGAGGAAATAAAAATCGAAACCCAGCAGCCCAGGATGGCTATTTCGCAATGTTATGCGTGAAATAAATAAACACTTTGATCTTTGTCACATAATAGATTTTGTTTTACTTTAAATGGCTCGGCACTTAGAGCATTTAACCAAGGCTGGGCACGTGGCCGCTGGCTAACATACTATTATTAGTAAAAAGGTTTAACTGCCGAAACTCCATCCAACGGCAACGTCGGTAATAGAATCGGAAATTGCCTTCGACATACGCTTCGCTACACTGATTCGCCTTGTACAGGCGTTAACAAGTCCTGAAGCCTAATGGTCGATGTCAGAAGTAAGATCTAGTACTTATATGGAGACCTGACTATATTTAAGTACGACCTGTTTGAACATGAGGGGCTCGAGTCAACGCGGTAATTGGCAGCGAGGGTTCGCAGTCAAGTGGAAACTAAGAGTTCGAAGGTGGCACGTATAGGTGAGGGGAAATGTTGCTGTGTTGCATTATCAAACGAAAATCTAGGCATATATAGTATACTATTTCGTATTAAGTGCTCTTCAAAATGATAGAACCTTCTATTTAAGTAAAATCGTCGAGGCCTCCATGTATCTTGTGGTGAATTTATTTTTTTCTAGGTAAGTATCTTTTTCCATTTTAAATACCTACTTCAAAGTAGAGATGTTACGAATATTCGCATTCGCATTCGCATATGCGAATGGTTCGCTTCGTTTTAAACATTCGCATCGACATTCGCATTCGCATCAATCAATGCGAATTTTATGCGAATGCGAATGTGTGCATAACTTCATTAATTCGACCAATAGAAAGCGTTTATTTCATGCGGGTAGTTTGTGAATTGCGATCTTTGTTGCTTGATTTGTTTTAATTGCCAGTTTGCTATAATTTTTTCCTCTTTTGGTAAACAAATAATTCATTGTGTTTTAAAGTATTTTGTGATAAGACAGTTTTTCCTTATGGCGCTAGGAAAGAAAAGTGATGTATATGGCGATTTTTTTATTTTACTTTATTGAACTTCGACTATTACAATAATATTAAAGTGCACATGTGCATTAAAGAAGCATGCAATCTTTTACAAATTTAATTCACCAATGGATGTCTAGTCTAAATTATACCTATGCATATTATTATTTTGTATATTTTTTCCCGTTTTAGTAATAAAAATGATTGATTTATTAATTCATATGGTTTTTGTAATACTTGATGTCCAAACATTCGCATTCGCATTCGCACATTCGCAATGTGTAAAATTTGACATTCGTAACATCTCTACTTCAAAGTTCAGTTCAAGTGAACTGTTTCCTATAAGATGGGTGATAATAAAACATAAAGAATAAGGTACCTACTTAATTATTAATTACTAGCGACCGCCTGCGACTTCGTCTGCGTGGTCAGTTAATTCTCTTTCCCTCGGGAACAGTACTTTTTTTCGGGATGAAAGGTATCTGATGTCCTTCTTTGTACCTCTAACAACGTGTGTGCAAAATTTCGTGATGATCGGTTGAGTAGTTAAGACGTGAAGGCGTAACAAACAAACAAGCAAATAAACAAACACGCTTCTTACCCATTAATTTTTAAATGATGATATTCTCCATATCAATGTGAAAAGTGAGCAAAATAAATGTCCCAAAAATAGGGAGAATCTCATCCCATTGGCACTGATTCGGGGCGGGCGGCGGCGGCGCGGCGTTGATCGTGACTTGATTAATCAATGCAATCAGCCCCTTATCCAATCACACGTTCAGAACCAAATGACCCGTTACACAACGTAATTATTTGATTGAATCAGGCGTCACTTGGCGGAAGTCCCAAACCATTTTGAAAAAAGAAATATATGTAGCTTACTTCCGCAAACAATGTATGCAAGATGCACCGCCCGCCCGCCCGCAAAAATATGCACATGCACACCACAAAATATCAGTGCACAAACCTGCATTTAGCAAGACAGCAACACACCTTGCACCTTCACCAATTAGGCTACTCTACACGTGTTTCGCCCCAACCCGGAGCATCCTCAGGAGTTAGATCGTGCGTAAACCAGCACCTGGTTTACGCACGATCTAACTCCTGAGGATGCTCCGGGTTGGGGCGAAACACGTGTAGAGTAGCCTAATTGGTGAAGGTGCAAGGTGTGTTGCTGTCTTGCTAAATGCAGGTTTGTGCACTGATATTTTGTGGTGTGCATGTGCATATTTTTGCGGGCGGGCGGGCGGTGCATCTTGCATACATTGTTTGCGGAAGTAAGCTACATATATTTCTTTTTTCAAAACACAACGTAATGCCTGAAAATTATAATAAAATTTCTCAATTTTTCTTTTTACCTTTGTTATCCTTGTTACGAGTAATTACTGTCGAAACAAACAAGAAATATTTTATATGTATGTTCCCTACCTTCGAGCAACAAAGGCTTCGTTTCGTAGAAACCCGTCTTACTCTAAGTTCCCTACGTAATAAAAGGACTTTAACCAGTTGATTAGTATTGTACCAACAAACCAACAAAATCTTTTGTTGTGACAGGGTTAAACAATAATTATTAATTGGACCACTCAGCTCCATAATTTTTTTTCTTCTTATATCCGTCACACAAAAACATTGTTCACTAGTTAGACTGAACGAGATAGAACTTTGGGAATTCCATCCAATAATATATTAATCGAGGCTAGCTATAAGAAAACAAAATAAAAATCATTAACGTCTAGTATTTCCAAATAGTCAATATCAATCCAATCAAGATGAATAATCTTTCCATCCATGTATATTGAGCAATAACGACTCAAAGAAAATAAAAAAATATCCATTATACAACGTGTTACAAAAATGCCCCTAATGCCGAATATGGTAGATAGGGACCATAAAACTGAACAACTTTTACTATGGGACCAACTCTGAAATCGCAAAAAAATCAACTGTTTCATCCAAAAATTAATAACGAAAATATCAAAATGTATGAAGCAGCAGATTTTTTTTCACGATTTCAGAGTTGGTCCCATAGTAAAAGTTGTTCAGTTTGATGATCCCTATCTACCATATTCGGCATTAGGGGTATTTTTGTAACATGTTGTATAACCAAAAACCTTTTAGGGCCAGACCAGCCCCCTACTCAAATAGCCAACATTCTATACGTTTGAACGCTACGCTTGGACGAATCGTCCAAGACGCTACGCTTACCTTTAAGGCTTAAATATGACGATAATGAAAATGAAAATTAAAATTAAAATTCTTTATATAAAATAAACTAATAAACTAATAAGCTCACATAATGAGCGTTTTTAAATCGTCAAATATTTTTTTTTACCCTACCACCCATTATGACGTCTTTTAGCTGACAAGAAAAACGGGCGTAAAAAACTTATCAGCTTTATCAAATGGAACGATATTTTCAAATATGTATATCGTTTCCAGATTTTATATTAACAAAGATTAACAAATAAATAAAATTATAATTAGATCATTACTTAATGAATTACAAATTTTCTTAATCAATTTACAGGGTTCAAGCTAAATTCAAAGTTTGAAGTTATTATTCAGTCTAGGCTGTTTCAAGAAAAAAAACCGGCCAAGTGCGAGTCGGACTCGCGCACGAAGGGTTCCGTACCAAAAAACGGCAAAAAAATTACGTTTTTTGTATGGGAGCCCCCCTTAAATAATGATTTTATTCTGTTTTTAGTATTTATTGTTATAGCGGCAACAAAAATACATCATCTGTGCAAATTTCAACTGTCTAGCTATCACGGTTCATGAGATACAGCCTGGTGACAGATAGACAGACAGACAGACAGACAGACGGACAGCGGAGTCTTAGTAATAGGGACCCGTTTTTACCCTTTGGGTACGGAACCCTAAAAAGCACTTTGCAATTCAATATGCGTTAAGATAGGTAGTCAGAAGTATTGTATGGAATTTACAAGTTTACGGCACGTAATTTTATAGTTTACTGCTTATTTTGAAAGCTTTATGAGAATATTATTGACCATTTGAGTAGGGGGGCTCAATCCTAACAAACACATTTTTTTATTTCTGATCCTATGAGCCGTACAAAAGCTTTTCCCTTTGGAAAAGCTTTTGTACGTAATTTCATACCACTATAACGACCAGTTAAAAGCTTTTATTGTGAACTTTGAGTTCTAAAAAAGAAAGCATAAAGTGTTCTGCGTCGAAAAAAAGTACTATTGAGTTAGTGTTGGGCCTTAAAGTGGATTTCTCTTTTACGACTGTACTTACTTAAATAATACTTCTAGCTTTTATTTATTAAGTACCTACCAAAGTTCATTGTATTGTTTGGTGATAGTTTTTATTTTAAGTAGGTACATTTCTGAAATAAAACACAATTATATCATAAAGAGAACGAATTCACTAACGACGTTGTAGCGTTACACAGTATTTCGAATAAAATGCAGCAAGATTATGCGACGTTTGCACGTCGGATTCCAAAAATATTGTAAGTTGAGTGGTTTGGCTACCTATCTATAGGTTCTTCACATCATAGATAATACACTATATAATTCAAACTTCACATTACCATTCATTGCTAACAGATTTTATATTATACTTTTCTAAAACAAGTTCGATACCGCTATTCACATAGACATAGAAAAATTTTCGCTGCGCCCAAGAAGACCAACAAAGCGTGGAAAAGAGAAGTTAACATCATACGGACAAGGTCTATGTAAAAAAGAGACAAAGGATCAAGTGACATGTGCCAACATTTTTTACAGTAAGAGCCCCTAGCGTCCCGCCTAGCAAATGAGCAATCACAGTTTGTTTAAAATATTTTTTAATCTTAATTAGAATTTAAAATAAAGGTATCGTGGAGCTATGGTATCTTCTGCTCTAAGTAATTGTGATGTGACAAAAAGAAACAATCCAAGTAATCACACTTTTCATTGGTAAATAAGATATTGCCACACATTTCTGTAAAACCAAATTTCGCTACATTTATTCGTTTATCGACAAAGAAAACAGTATGGAACATAGTTTATTAACTTCCTTTGCCATAATATGGTCATATTTTATGAATCTAAGTCATATTTTACGTATCTCATATAAAATGTAGGTATTGATTCGTTTTCGGATCACCTGTTTATTGACTTAGTTGTTCTTTGACATTCTATTTCTATGGCTATTCACAACGGTACAGCTCCATTTGTCGCGATACTCGCGACTTTGACTTGACACATTGGTCTATTTCTTTCTCTTATTTTATTAAAAGGGTTTTTAGGCTTAAAATTTCTGTAGGTGTAGGGTATTAGGGTTATAAATATTTACAGAAGAATTTATTTTTTACTTTTTAGTTTGTTTTTACTACTCCGTTTTAATGTTTTTAGTCCGATTTTTCTAGATGACGCCATTCACGCGTCTTGCTAGTGCCGTGTCTCAGTAGAACTAAACCATCTGACTGAGTACTTAAATGTGGTCCGGCCACTGAGGAACACGCAAAGGAATGAGACAAGAGGTTGTACTATTATGTATTCTGTGCAAGAGGGCTTATTCTGAACACTAGCGCCGCCAGCGGAAAAAACCGGCCAATTGCGTGTCGGGCCACGCGCAGTAGGGTTCTGTAGTTACATTATATCATACCATATTTTAATACCGCTATCATTTTTCACCTGAAAAAATAACTTTGTTTTTCACAGTGTTTGTATGAACGACAAAGTTATATTTGCGGTTTTAGAAAATGTACTATATTTTGAAAACTTTTAACTGTATCTCGTTCAAACCAATTTTCGTTGAAAGTATTTACTAAGATCTATAGCATATATTTTTTTTAGTTTTTTCACTCTCTTACTTTAAAAGTTAAAGGGGGGGGGGACACACATTTTACCACTTTGGCAGTATATATCTTTCAAACGGTTGACTTTGTGAAAAAATTGTCTTAGAAACCTCAATGTCATTTTTAAAGACCTATCTATAGACACTACGCAAGTATGGGTTTGATGAAAAAAAATCTTTTCTGTTTCAGTTCCATGTATGGGGAGCCCCCCCTTAATCTTTTATTTTTTTTATTTTTGTGTAAAAATCGTAAAGCGGTTCACAGAATACATCTATCTACCAAGTTTCAATGATGTAGTCCTAATACTTTCGGAATAAAGTGGCTGTGACATACGGACGGACAGACAGACAGACAGACAGACAGACAGACAGACAGACGGACAGACAGACAGACAGACATGACGAATCTATAAGGGTTCCGTTTTTTGCCATTTTGGCTACGGAACCCTAAAAAATCATAGTGTTTAAATAACACTGACGTCCATTTTGTATAATGGACGTCAGTGTTAAATAACGACGAAATTGTGATTTAATCTGTCTCTAGTCCAGCGGTTCCCGAATTCTTTTGGCATACGGAACCCTTCTTGGTTTACCGTTTTTAGGTGGAACCCTAGGTTAAGTAACATCGTTTTAAGCTTACAAAAAAAAACTTTTAGATTTTTGTGTTTTTCCACCTCTAACCCTTTAAGTATTCATTTAACTTGCCATATTATACCTCACCACAATACTGAGTACCCAAGTACCTACATTTCTAAGCAAGGTACAAACGAGCACCTACATATTTACTGCTCAAGAAACGCTTGTTAAACTAACTCATATAAATTTCATAGCACATTCAAGAGTTCGTAAAGCCTGGTTTCGTCCACGCTCGTTAGAGTGCATTATCATCTCGTGCCGGGGAGTTCCCCGGGGAACAAAACTGACGGCCCACATAAAAACTTCGGAGAAACTGCTATAAGGATAATTATATTTATATTAAATAAAGCTAGCAAGAAGACATTATGAGTACCTACCTCTATTATGATAATAAAGTTACAGATTTTTGTTATTGAACCAAATTTAACTTTAAGTAAAAATAATTTTCGATTTTTCTTTGTGTAGTTTCAATCTGACACGAAACAATGACAAAAAGATTCATGATGTTTATGTCCTACTAGTATACCTGTTGATACATTCAATGATTTTAAAAGTATAAATAAAATTACCCAGCTTTTAAAATCATAGATTTTTAAGACCTGTATTGCAATGCAACTATTTTCAGGTATAAAAATGAAACCTTGCTAATAATGTCGTGTTAAGTATTTACTGGAAATAAAGTAAGCTAAGTAATATGAAAATTTGTCTCCGATTCCATATCCGGTTGTAGTTGAGGGCAATATCCGTCCCGCCGACGACGACGCGCGACGAGGACGTAACGACGCCGCGCCGACGACGAAGGAAATCGTTTCCATTTCCCGTCACTCGAGGAAGGAGGGTGAGTGTTTTCTTAAATCGCTTTATGGAGTTCAGGTGAGAAAGGGGCAGGACTGAAGGCTTGTGAATTTTATAGTTTGTTAAGGGTCTGCTGGGACCGCGACCGCGCGCACCGGACGACGCTCCGTGGGTAGGCCCCCGACAAGGTGGACCGACGGTCTGGTGAAGGCCGCGGGAAGCCACTGGTTGAGGGCAGCGCAGGACCGATCGTCGTGGAGATCCTTGGGGGAGGCCTAAGCCCAGTGGGTGTCTTGGGGCAGATATGATGATGATGATAAAGAAGGGTCTGTAATAGGAAAACATGGAGTGGGAAGTCTTTATTTTGATATAGAAACGTAAAATTGTAGCCACAAAAAACACATGACAAGCTAAAAAGTTTCTCTTTTTTTAGTTACATGTAAATTGCGTATAAACCTCAGAGATGATTGTAGAAAAAATCAAAAAATCACCAAAATTGCTTGCGTAGGTTCATCCTTTTGATATAAATAATATAGCGGAAACGTATTGAATTCGACATCAAAATAGATTTTTACGTATGAAGTTGCTTCAATTACTTTTATTCAAGAATAATTGTGATAATGGTAAAAAAAACTAACGAAAAAGACAGACAAAAAATGTTCCAGCGTAACCAAGCCTTAAGTCAGGGTGTAAACACTGAATTAGTTTTCCGCCATGTAAAAAAGAAAAGAAATATTTTTTTCTCAAATAGTATCTCTTGCATTCATTTCTTCTGAATCAAATATTTTTAAAGTAGGTAAAGTTTTCTAGTATCTATTGTTTCTGGATCTGTTTAGGAGTTTTTGGTGATCTGAGACACACTCTTATCAGTCTTTAACCAATGCGCTACGGAATCATGTCCTGAATATGGACTTTTTTCGGAACGAATACTTTATACGGAAGCATACAAAAACATTTTAGATTTTAAATTTTAGATTTTTGCATTTACAATGCTATTTTTATACAATACTAAATAATATAGGTACTAGAAAAAATACGATGAAAACCTTCTGTTCTCCAAAATTAGTTTTTGCTCACCAAATCCTTTACCTCCCAAGAAGATTTGGTGAGCATTATTACTAATGTTAGGTTAGGTTAGGTTAGCATGGTGATCATATAAACATAAGGCGATTTTTAGCAGACAAAAAAAGTCAATTTTTAAAACTTACACTTTTTGGCTTCAGCTTTGCAATAAGTACCTACAAATAAAATAACTTTAAAATCAAAATATAACCCATCTGGAGCAAAAACATAATTTATTCGCAAAGTTACAAACGTCAACAAAACTTCGATACAATTACAAAACAACTTTATAGAAACAACGCCAAAACATTGATCAAAAATCAACTGATTTCGCTGCCAGCCTAAAAGTATTTTTAGTCTGAATTTTTTTCAGCGAGAGCGTTCTGAAAATTCGAATTCCACCTTCCGCCGAGCCAATTACCTTCACAAATATTTCCCCGATACTGTAAGCTCAGCCACCTGAAAAAAAAACTGGCAAAAAAGGCATGTAGGTAGCTGCCTATTCAATATAACTTCTTGCAGACTAAATATTTAGATTATTTGACCGGATTGCTTCCTCAATCATATTATCATAGTAAAATAATATTATGAAAAACAGTACTTAGTCAGTACTCTCATCTCTTTATGAATTTTAACAGCCACCACCTAAACTAGTTTTAAATACCTATTATGATCGCAAAGCTTATGTATTTTCATAGATTCAAAAGTCGATATTCATATTCATTTTATTTGCACGCTTTAAGTATATTTTTCGATAGGTTGTTGCTCGAAAATGTGTACTTTCGATAATAGTACAGCGTGCGGGAAGTTGATTTGACCGCAAGCTTAGGGTTTTTTTCTATTACAATGAAAAACGTCGTATAGTACACGGTTGTTAAGGTTTTTTAAAACTCGTGACGATTATAAGCCCTCACCTGCGCGAACCTTATAGCAACCTTAAGCCGGCCATATACGCTAGGTTATGCATGATGGTTATGCCTGTAAGGTCAAAACCGTCATGCATAACCGAGCATGTGTGGGATAAAACTGCATGCCTGTCATGCATGCCTGTCATGCAAGCCGCTCGGTTATGCCTGTGGTCAAAACCGTCATGCATAACCTAGCGTTATGCATGACGGTTTTGCATGAAGGTTTTGCATGATGGTTTTAAAGCCTTAAATATTGAAGATGGGTAATTTTACGGAAAGAAGACTTCATTTTGTTTATAAAAATATATGGAACTGCATTCAATGATTTTTGGAAAATCGCCTGCCTTAACCAGGAATCGAACCCACCAAAAACGAAAACATTTTTGTATTTATTTTTACAACACCAATGATGAGCAAAGGGTTACTTATAAGGATTACTTTTTCTTAAGTGACACTGCATCTTAAACAAATGGAAGGCCATGAAATTTAACATTTAAAATTTAATAATTACGGATTGCATCAATTCGTATCGAATCAGTCAATCAATTAAAAAAAAATTTTGAATGCAGTTCCATATATTTTTAAAAACAAAATGAAGTCTTCTTTCAGTAAAATTTCCTACCTTCAATATTTAAGGTACTTTCCCTTCGTGTGGCAAAGTTTTGGGACACCCTGTATATTTAATAATATGCTTATTTCATCTAAATGAATTAATTCTGCTAGAAGTCATTCATCCCAAAAATATAAGTGAAGAAATCTGAGGGACAGGGCAAATACCGGGGGTGGGGTACAGTTCTTTTTTAATTGCTCCAATGCCAACCACACCACACACGCTAGGTTATGCATGACGGTTTTGACCACAGGCATAACCGAGCGGCGTGCATGAGCGGCTTGCATGAAGGTTTTGCAGCTCGGTTAAAACTGTCATGCGTAACCTTACGTGTGTGCTCTCTATTGAACTCGGTTTTGCAGCTCGGTTAAAACCGTCATGCATAACCTAGCGTATATGGCCTGCTTTATATCGTAAACTACTGTTATAGATTTTAGCCCTCCTACTGCTAAATCAATGCAGTGCATAGCAATAAACTAAATAAAAATCGCATTATACTTAAAGCGTAGTGCGGTCGACGGTACATAGTATTTAATTAATATAATATGTCCCGTCCTATTGAACTTAAGATATTTTATTGTATACCCCGTGCCTTATCAGAAACCAATATTATTGTCTCAGTGCAAATATTGATGTCAAATTAATTAAAATAATCGATTATTGCTCGGAAACTTTGTCGCCAGTTTGTTGTAAGTGAATCACTGGGTCACAGTTAACGATTTTGCAATGTGTTATAATTAAGTATGTTATTTGGTTTAAAACGTTTAAGATAAAAAAAAGTATTCAAACATTTGCAGTTGGTAAAAAATTGTATGGATAGCTTAGATTGGACTAATATTATATTACTGAAATTTGGTTCATTACCTGTTAGCACATAAAAGGAAGGGGTAAATCTTAAAATATTTTTAATAGATATATCATTCAAAAAGCCGTGCATATAAGCCTACCTACTAGATATAATTTAAACTATTTTTCTTTTGAAACATCCGTATTCCACTATAGAAATAATTGTTGCTTGACACCTAAACTAAAGTTGGTCCGATCTTCTTAGGGATAAATAATATAATAACTTTATTTGTCCATTCACAATGATATTATTTTCATTAACAATGAAGATAGAATAGTAACAGCGGTAGCAGATAATGACAGCTACCCTCCACACTAGTTAAAAAACTGTGTTGCGGCAGAGTAGTTTCGTCGTCTACTAGTAGCCAACATAAGTTTACAGTATACGCAAGGTGAACAGAATTAACTTAGCTAAACTAAACTCAACTTACTAATATTAATGTGTCAACTTTATACCATTATTTAGTTTTATTTTTAAATGTTTAGATAATAAGTTTGTTTTATATATTTTGGTTAGGTATTTATATATAAATATGTATATATATATTATTTGTTTATATTATGATATGCACACACAATGTGTATTATTATAAACCAAATACATATTAAAAACAATGTATTTATTATACCCACATAATTTGTAGGAATATATAATTACATGTGTAGTATTTACTCGTAAGTGTGTGAATAAAAGTTCATTTTTAGTTTTTATTATCATGTATATATAAATAATTGTGTTGATTTTATATATTTAAGTATTTTATTTTATTTATTAGATATATTTAACTATTTTATATATTAATGTGTATCTTGCACGTACCTCATACTATATCAATAACTCCTCTGTAGCTGTGTAATCCATTGAAGATAAAAAACCCGATATTGATATTTTGCAATTATAGTAATCTTTGTCACGCAATGGTTCATGTATGCGACAAATTTTGTTATAGAGCCAGGGGCCCAGGTAAAAGTAGAAGCTGCGCGAGAATACAGTTCTAGTTCCAGGTACAAGGTAAACGGGAGAAACACGTATTCGAGATGTGATTTGAGGTGGTGGTTTACGATGTTGTCTTAGTATAATAGATTTAATAAATAATTGGCGCACCGATAGAACACCAAACTCATTGTATAATTTTATTGTGGGATATCGTATACTTTTAAAGTTTAAAACCTTTATTATGGCTCTTTGTGCTCTTTCAATGGTAATTAGGTTGGTTTATTTAGCTCCACCCCAAGCCGTTATACCATATGTTATTAGGGACTGGCACAAGGAGTAATAAACAGTTTTAATGGTTTCACTGTCTTTAATATGTCTTATTTTTTTACAAATACAAATTAATTTTCTTACTCTCTTTGATATTGCCGCTATTTGGTTTTTCCAATTAAGATTTCGATCCAATATTAACCCCAAGTATTTTATCGATGCGACAGATTCAAGTTTATGGCAAGCACATGCCGACTGATCGGCACAAGAGTGAGCTACCAGAGAAATCAGAAGGTTGGTTATTTTCGTAAATGCTGAATGTCATGTATTTAGTTTTTTCGAGGTTAAGAGTCAACATATTACTATCGAGCCATTTTAGTACCTCTTCAAATCCTGATTCACTAGTCTTTCTAACATCGCTCCACGTCGGTCCGTCAAACAGCAGCACAGTGTCGTCAGCAAAGAATATAATTTTGGAGTCTTTTAAAACCATTTGACTAAGGTCATTGAGGTATATCAAAAATAACGTTGGGCCAAGGACTGACCCTTGCGGAACGCCAAAGTCAATATTCAAATCCTCACTCCGCATACCATCAATGCAAACACACTGCTTTCTATTAGACAGGTAGGACCGAAACAATTGAAGAGGGACACCGCGAACTCCTACATATTCCAATTTACGCATAAGGATGGGGATAGAGACAGTGTCAAATGCTTTTGCCAAATCTAGAAAGATAGCTAGACACTTTCTTTTTGCATCTAACTTATCCACGACATGTTGTATTACACTTTCAATTGCGTCCGAAGTTGACATTTTTTCTCTAAATCCAAATTGGTTTGGTGACAAAAATTTATTGTATTCAAGATACTTAATTATTCTAGAATTTATAGCCTTTTCTAATATTTTTGCAAGTGTTGGCAAAAGAGAAATTGGCCTATAGTTGGTGACACTATCTCTATCCCCAGACTTGTGTATAGGAATAACAACTGACTTTTTTAACGCTTCAGGGAACACGCCCGTTGAAAATGAGATGTTACAAATGTGCGATATTGGTCCCGCTAAGTATTTAGCTCCCATTTTAAGAAATGCAGATGAAACTCCATCCCAGCCAGTTGATGGTGTAGATTTTAGGTTTTGTATTATTTTTATTATTTCGTAGTCATCAGTAGGTAGTAGCATAAGTGAATTTATAGGACTTGATTTATTACAGATGGAATCAGCAAGTTCAATTTGGCTTTTATTTAATTTAGATATAATTTTATCGGCAAGTGTCTGTCCAACATCCCTAAAATACTTATTAACATAGTTAACAGAGGTCAGAGGAGTACTTTTACCTATTTATCAACATACCTTAGTTAGGACCTTAAATGAATGCGGTATTCAGGTTGCCACCAACACCAACGTAAAGACTCAAGAGCCAACTTGAATAATCCCCAAATAAAATGGGGCTGGTCAATTGTTTTACTTATTGGTAAGCCTACTATTTTATCTTTTTATTTTAAAAATATTTGCTAGCTAAAAGTTGCTAACCAATTAACCATTTAGGCTGAAAGAATATATTTTTCTGTACACCGAAGTTCGAATGTTTATACCGCACTCTACAAAAATTAAGTTTTTAAAATTACGAAGGCATGATTAGCGTTTTGACCTTATTCAAGACTTAAAAATAAAAATAAAAGTACTTGTCTAAATTTAACTTGAGTGAAATGTAAACAAGTGTGATAGTTTTTAGCGTTTTTTTATAGTCCAATAAAACTAGCTTTATCGGGACATAATAAGATATCTGAAATTTTCTTTTTCTATGTCATAAATTAGTGTTAGTTATAGTTAAAATAAAAGGAATTAAACATTTAGAAACTTCGCATAAAACTAAAAAAAAATTAACTACTGAGAAATACATTATTATTAAAACGTAAAAAATAAATGTTTAATTTTTGTTTAAAATGTCTAAAAGACGCATCATAACTTAATAAGATGCAAACATCATAGTTAAAGTCCGTTCGCTCAGATAGTGTCGCCCTTTTATCTCGCCGCCTTTGCACGTGCCGCTTCTTGTCAAAGAATGCCGCCGAATAAACAAAAGATACCGCGTGCGGCGTACACCCGCAAGTCAATTTGGCTTTTGGCAGTTTACATAGAAGTGCCGTAGTGAAAGATTGTGTTTGTTCCGGTATTCCTGTCTCTGAACACAAGTGCTTGCGGGTGTACCGACACTATCTAAGTGAACAGACCGTACCATTTTGGCTTATCTAGATATTGAGATCAGATGAATACTGTGAAAAAAAACGAACATGCGAATTTGGATTCAGTTTAATTTTGCTATTAGGTGATAGCATTTTAATGCACCATAAAATTATACTAACAAGGTATTTGGTTAACTATTTTGCTTTTAGGAAAAAGCTAGGTAATGTACAAAATCTCATTATTTTTATATGAAACGGTTACCACCCCAGATTTCTTACATCACATATCTAATTAATATTTGACACTTAATATCAATATCCGATAAACTAATAAAAACAACGAGTTTATTAATTATGTCCAAGTAAATCTAGTTTTATTGGACTATTACAAATTCAGATTTTGCAAATATACAGTCATCAATTTAATTATCATTGAAAGTGGAGCAGATTAAATAAATCTATTTATAACATATTTGCTCGTAAAGGGTCTCTTATTACACCAATTTCAATATCGTATTGTATCTCATTACGAACTTGTGCGGTAATGTAAAGTAAAACGCACGGTTTCCTTGATAAGCCGTGCGTTTTACTTTACATTACCGCACGGTTTATCAAGATACTTCGTCTAAAACGAACGGTACTTTTTTAAATCTTAGCAAAGAGTTTTTATGTCAGAAAAGAGGTCAACATTTTATGGATAAAATTGACTTTGGGAGATAAAATGTAATAAATAAACATTTAATTATTTAATTTAATTAATGTCGACTATAAATTACAACCATTTATCTGTAACAAAAACACAAAAATATTAATTTACTTTATTAGTAATACTGGCTGTTTTTATGCCTTTGCCTTAAAAAAAACGCTGATGCGCGCGCATTGCTAATTTAATTTTTTTTTGCTGTATTGTTTTTATTTGAAAATGTCGTCAAGTACTGATGAATTTATTAATTCAACACCGCCAGAAGTCTCAGAGGCAGCGAAAAAGGCTACTCTAAGCCTCTTGCCCGAAAAATTGACCGATAAGATACTTACAAGCGTATCAAAATTTAATCATATGGAAAACAAGCAAAGGTGCAAAGTCCGAGTTTTATTTATTTCCTCGCAAATATGTTATAAAACGTCGTATGACATACGTGCGCTTTGATAATTACAGCCTCTGCTTTCTTGTAGCCCTCGCCTACGGCTCGGGCTAGCAATATCGCCTCGGCTGTAATTTTCAACGTACCGCACTTATATCATAATGTACTATTCCAATGTATTTCTTATTTTTACCGAAATATTGCTACGCAATAACTTTTCCTTATTTAACATGAATAGAATGTCAGCGATCTGTCAAATTGTGTTCGACACACAATACAGACCGATTCAGTGGAGTGATGCTATGAATGGAGGCTGTATCGATCGCTGCAGCGTCGCGTAGCAACGACGACGCCACCGGCAGACCGTCGCTATCGCTTATCACCCTCAGACGTGCCACCGGCCCGCCTCCACTGCAAGCTACGCGCGACTCGAGTAACTTGTGATGTGATGCTACGAATGAAGGCTGTATCGATCGCTGCAGCGTGGCGTAGCAACGCCAACGCCACCGACAGGCCGTCGCTATCGCTTATCACCCTCAGACGTGCCACCGGCCCGCCTCCACTGCAAGCAACGCGCGACACGACTAACCTGTGATGTGATGCTACGAATGGAGGTTGTATCGAGCGCTGCAGCGTGGCGTAGCAACGCCGACGCCACCGACAGACCGTCGCTATCCCTAATCACCTCAAATGTGCCACCGGCCCGTCTCCATTGCAAGCGACGCGTGAAGAGAGTAACCTGTGATGTGATGCTATGAATGGAGGCTGTATCGATCGCTGCAGCGTCGCGTAGCAACGCCGACGCCACCGACAGACCGTCGCTATCGCTAATCACCTTAAGATGTGCCACCGGCCCGCCTCCCTGCAAGCGACGCGCGATACGAGTAACTTGTGATGGATGCTATGAATGGAGGCTGTATCGATCGCTGCAGCGTCGCGTAGCAACCCGACGCCACCGGCAGACCATCGCTACCGCTAATCAACTCAGATGTGCCACCGGCCCGCCTCCACTGCAAGCGACGCGCGACGCGAGTAACCTGTAATGTGACGCTATGAATGGAGGCTGTATCGGTCGCTGCTCGCCAATTACTTTCAGAGGCGTCTCCACTGCCAGCTAAGCGAGTAATTAATATAAGTTAACATTAACAATTATTGAGTGATGATCTGAATAAAGATTGTATTGATTGCTGCACCACAAAATACCTAGTCAGTCAGTCTGGCTGCACCGTCGCGTCGCTGCGTCGTTGCCATGCTCACGCCACCACTTCAAGCGATACGAATAACTTACTGTTTTGACTTACAAAACAAATACAATAAAATTAGATGTGTGTTGTTTGAAAAAATAATTTCGGCAATCTTAATCTTAAATTCAATCTTAAATTTAATGTTGTGAATAATAACCAACCAAACAAAATTATTTAAACAACACTGAAATCTTTCTTAAAGGCTTTATGTAATTCTAATTATACCTAAGTACATAAAAAATTACACAATTATACAAAAACAAAACTATAACTTACAAAGCATCAATAAACATCCAAGAAAATACATTTAATCTTTAACAAAACTCTGCTTATCTTCAACAGCACATATTGGGGCTTTATTGGCAATAAAGCGTCCCTCAGGGTAGCAATCTCGGGCACCCCCAGCTTCTGTTCAATAGAAAAATTATCGCACCGGTACTTTAAGCTAATTCTGATTTATGCTAAAGGGGACGGAGGAATTTTCAATCGTGTCTTTAAAGAGTGCCTTGAAGGTGTTAAGCTCGAGATTTATTTACTTTTATTTGTCAGTCTTACGTTAAAGAATGAAGTGACTAAGGTCTAAATATTAAAAGATGTAGAGGTCAGAAATAACAAGTATTCAAAGTAAACTGTGTTCCAAGTTATCGTCCGGTCGGTACCACGGAATACACAATAGTTTGGTACCAATAAAATTTCAACACAAAATTTTCACTTTAATTTTATTGTACTTATTAATATATTAAGATTTTAATTATAACTACATATTTATATTATTTTTTTTACCTTGGTGTTTCCCACGGCCGATGAGAACAAGTGAACCTGTTTGCACATACCCTCAATCCATAATAGTACACCAATCGTACGATAATGAAATTGCACTCTTACAATGTTGCAAATGTATGATTTCACTGACGTTGATAAACCCATACAGCCTGAGGGAAGGTTTAATGCAATAAGCGTAAGCGATCCATAGCAATGTGCGTCGGTATTTTTATCTCCATTGCCGTTTAAATGTACCTACGTTTAAATGATACCCTTCATTTATCAGAGCAACAAAGAAGACAATTGGGATATGTTTGGTCTGGTACTTGTAATATACAGTACAGTAGAAAAGGTCTTTTGAAATTCATTTCGCGATTCGATTCGAAAGCAGGTAGATCACTGATCGTTTGATCCCAAATGATGGTTTAAGTTAAAATATAGATATAGTTTCTAATAAATCCGCCGCCTAATATTGTTATTATATCTGGTATAGGATGTTTGGAGTGCATCTGTTTTTGCTGATTTCAGGAATATCAACTGAAGCGTTTTTTTATCGCAATTAATACCTACTTATTTTATGCACGAAGCTGATTTTTTATTTCCTAAAAAGGAAATAAAGCTCAAAATAGTTTAAGAAATTATTATTTTTTGTGGTAATATAACTAGTGCTATTATATATTCTGTGATAAAACTATCAAACAGCGCTTATTTATTGAAAATAGACGAGAAACTAGGACAAAATTGACCCTGCAATACCCGAGTACACTTCTTTCACGCGCTTGAAAAACCGATTAGTTGCAACGCTCCCGGCACACGACCAATTGATCGCCCCAATCAACTGCTAATATTGCGCATTCAGCCTCTAACTAAACCATTATTTACTAGCTACAACAATTAATTCGACACAAAACAGCCCTAATTCAAAGGGCAACAGTGCCAAAATAGCAGAATAAACTGAAAAATAAATTAAAAAACTAAAAAGCCCAACTTGCATCAAAAGATAAGTCAACTGAAAAGATAGAAACAAGATCATATATAAAATTGAGTATACACCATCCAATTTTTTTCATTAGAAAACGTCTCAACTTAAAATAAAAAAAGCTTTTTAAATAAAAAGAAAAACCGCCTTCAAAATCCTAAAAATAAAAACATAAAAATATTCAAAATTAAAAAGCACTTTTTAGTTATTATTTATTACAATCATGATATACCTTTTTGAAATCCTTTTAATGAGACCTTTAATTTGACACCCATATTGAATTATTCTAAAAAAAATTTTTTTCCCCACTACGTATAATAGCACCGTACAGCCGCCATGTTGGTTTTTTTATAACGCCACCTTCTTAAGAACACTTGGGCTGACGAGACAAATCTAACGATATGTTAATCATGGAAATCCATTCAGCCGTTTGAAAGATATGAGGTAATAAAGAATATTACATACAAACATACTTACTTACATACAAGATACGCGCGAAAAACATAACCCTCTGCAGTCGGGTAAAAAATAGAAATAAGGTAAGTGGGGTCTCCATCATTAAAAAATATAGGTATTGTTGAAAATCGAGCACTTTTGGTACCTATATTGATAACTTAACTATAGAACTATATTTTTAAGAAAAATTCATAGTTTGTTACAATTGTGTAAGTACATTTACTTACTTCAAGCGAATATTTCATAAATTATATTCTCACTTCTCAGCATTTTTTTATCTTGTTATATGGAAAAAAAATTAAAATAAAAAAGATTTAAAATCTTTGGGATAACTAAGTACTTAGTCTTATAAGTGATGGAATGGATGGATGTAAGTCACTGGTGTTCCAAGACTGGTGTTTCAAGAGTACTAACACCTTTGAGAATATGTAAAGTACACTCAAAAAACGAAAAAAAAATATACAGTGTATATTTTCAGTTTATAAAAAAATCCTAATTCTTTACCTGAACACCTCTAACAAACTCCGCGCTTTTCCTAATCATTGAGAGTGAAATTAAATGTACACCCCACACATAAACAACATAACCAATTTACGTGTACCGTAAACAAACATGGCGCTACATGTTTTGTACATTACACAAATGTTGGGAAGCTCAAGCCTCGTAAATATGATTATAATTTATTGGCCTACGCAACTCTGACTGAATTAAAATTGAATGAAATAAATCTTAAAATACATACTTATTGTTAAGTATTATTTTCATCCACAATTTTTATTATAATGTTTTTTTTCTAGACGCAAAATTTCAATGAGGTGGCGATTCGATTTTACAAGTGATTGTCGATAAAAGTTGACTTTAGTCGACTAGGGCAGTCGACTAAAGTCAACCGGAAAATCGATCAATGTAATCGATTTTCCGGACGTTATCGATATCGCTGTTAGATTTTTGACTTAAGGCTATAGAGTCGCATCACGTTCCATTTTTAAAGTTTTAATACAAATGATCAAAACAATACTAAATAATATACTAGAAAAATTACGACTCGCACCAGATCAATACTCAGACGGGAATCGAACCCGCGACCTTTGGATATCCGGTCCAATGCTCTGACCGCTGAGCTACCGAGTCACTAGTGACATCGTCGAATTTTTCCTAGTATATCCTAAACTCTTACGCTGTAAGCCAGCGTTATTTCACCAATGTGAGGAATTACCTCGACATTCAATTGAAATATCTTTCCAGATATTTTAACAATTGATTAAGATGAAATAGCTATATAAATTTTAAATTTGAGATTTTTGCATTTACAATGCTATTTTTAAACAATACTAAATAATATACTAGAAAAAATACGACTCGCACCAGATCAATACTCAGACGGGAATCGAACCCGCGACCTTTGGATATCCGGTCCAATGCTCTGACCGCTGACTAGTGACTCGGTAGCTCAGCGGTCAGAGCATTGGACCGGATATCCAAAGGTCGCGGGTTCGATTCCCGTCTGAGTATTGATCTGGTGCGAGTCGTATTTTTTCTAGTATATTATTTAGTATTGTTTAAAAATAGCATTGTAAATGATCAAAACAACTCTGCGCGAGCCGTAAGGAGGGCGAACTTTGAAAATTCCTATTAAATTATTAAATAGATATAAGTATATACAAAACACGCAATACATTAGACAAATACCTCATTATTCCTAAGAAAAATTAAAAATTACTTTAAATTCTGTAAATACCAGTAAAAAACATGTCAAAGTATACCAATTTGAGCATTTTTTAATTAATATTTTATTTCTCTGTGATTGAAAGCATTTTTTTAAATTTTATCTCTATAGGAAACTCCTTGACAATACAAACAATAAGTGAAAAAATAAATATGAGTCGTATTCTTATTTGTTACAGCTGAAACGTTTTTGAAAAATACCTCTGACAAGCAAATTTGAAATTCCACTTAGACAGATTGTCTTCGTTTTAAAATACCTGACAATTTTTTATGTTTCTATCTCTATACGGCACTAATTTAAGAATTTTGCTTCCTAAAACTAAAGTTTACATCAATAATAATGCTTTCATTCTTTAGAAAACTTCATTGGAAAAACACTAATTTCGTTGAAATGCAAATATACAGCCTTTATTTAAAAAATACCAATGACTTTGATTTCACCCTACAGGGTTATTTGTAAAACACCAACAACCTCGCAGGAGTAGATTTAAGATTACTAACATCATAAACAACAATATTTGTTCTACTACATATTTTCCCGAAAACAGATGAATCAATTTGACTTTTCATTCCTACAACACTCGATTAGCCGTTCAGACATTTGTATGGAAAGTCAATATTGTTTTAATTCTTTTTCGGAAAAAATTTAGTACAAATTGTTTGTACAACAAACATTAATTTAATTTTATTTAAATATACTGTATCGGGATTTTCACCATGTACCTTTTTATTTTTGAGACTCCGATATTTCGGCGCAGTTGCATGCGCCATGATCACGGAAGAACTGTCGGTTGTCACGTGCGGATAGATGTTATTGGCAGACGAATCGGTCTACCCTCCGTCTAGTTCTTTTATTACGGTCGGTACCGGTACCACTGTCTGCAAACTCACTATTCACTCGAATCTGTTCTCGACACAATGAAAATCCCGATACAGTATATTTAAATAACGTCAATAACCATGGAAATTTAAAACAATTAATTTAATGTTGTTGTACAGATGCCGGCATATATATTGGCAAGAGAATGAAAGAGACAAAAGATGCACAGTAGCCAAAAACTTAGTGTTTATGGCTACTGCGCATCTTTTGTCCCTTTCTTTCTCTTGCCAATATATATGCCGGGCAGTATAAATGATGTTATTTTATCTACTCCTATACTCCTGCGAGGTTGTTGGTGTTTTACAAATAATTCTGTATATTTAATATTGACTTGAATTATTTTAATTGTCATGGTAATGTAACCATATTGAATAAGGTCAGAAAGAAGACGTGCATACCTAATCTTTATTTAGTTTCTTTATTGTTTCTATTCCTACTACTATGTATTCTTCACTCAACATTATTCTCAAACGAATACTTGTATTCGTATTCGTTTGAGAATAATGAAGAAAGCTTTTTTACTTACATAAAAGTTCGTAGTGAAAACTTTTGTTCAGACGAATTGCTTTCGGAATAATTTGAGAAAGTAAAAGCTCCTGCGGCAAAACTTTTCTACTGAAAAGTAATTTCAGAGAGCTGAGTATGTAAGCCCCGAGTTTTCAATGGGGGTCAATTACATAATTAATTTTTCCATGTTTGCTTAAAGATTTCTGTCTAAAATAATAATAATTGTATTAAATTAATAGATTATTGGATAATTAATGGATAAATTAATTGATCCAGCGGCAGCAATATAAATATTGTCCGTAGATATCTGTTGTATTTTAATGTTAATTCGAATAGGTAATTTATTCCTAAATGAATGTAAAAAACTAACCATCTTATCACGTTGGGTCAAAATAACCCGACATTTTTAGGTTTGCCTACAGCTTGAAAACTAAATATGTTTAACTGCCGTTCTTTTTGATAGCTAGACTTGTTGAATGTCTTTACACATTTTTGCCAAGAAATCAGTTGGGCAGTAACTACGCTAGGTGTTACAGTTAATCAAAGTTCAAAAAAGATTTACGACCCAACGTCGGGCTCAGTGTAACATTTTTGCGCTATGGTCAAAATGTGTATGATATTTTTTATTTTCACAATTAATATTTCACTTTTGGTTTTTTTCATATGAGTTAAATAAGTGCTATTCAAAGTATATAGAGAGTGCATAAAGAACTGATACATTGATACATTCTGTATGAGATTAGGGAGGAAAAACCAATATTTTAAAAATAAGTAAGTATATAATTTATATTTTAAAGCTAGGAGGTTTTCTCTGCTCAATTTTTTTTATTCGTAATAAAGTAGGACGTTAAGCGATAGGCAAATCATTTTTTTTTTCTAAATTAATTCTGAAATATCTTAAAGTGAGTATTCGGGTAATAATGACCCACCCTCGACGTCCGTGTAGGTTATTTTGTACCCCATAACGCTGGGTTACTTTAACCACATCAAAAAATATACCTTACATTGATGTATGTGTATGTATGAATAAACTTTCGTTGATGAAAACTTGCCAATAGATCTGATGTCAGCAAGCCCAGCAGACAATCATCAATCAAGTAATAAACGGGTTATCCCGAAAGTTGCCATCCCTCGGGCGATCCTTCGGCGTCCCTTAACTTGAATCTCTCATAATCACAAACATAACACTAGAAGTGCCAAAAGTTACAACCGTCTTGAACCACCGCGCTGCCCGCCGTAACAATTTTGTCAACACAAAATATAATTTCAAAGATCATAAGTATTGCTATAAAAATTATGATTAAAACAATTTGAAAGTTATTTGAAACATGTTAATTTATTCATTTAAATCATTTTTACGTGCAACTGACTGATGAAACGATAATAACAAACGTTTATTCGCAACAGGTCCAAAACGACCCAGCCGGCAGTTCTAGATAATACACATTTTGTTTTTCATTTATTATTATTTTTATTAATTTGAAAACAGCAATACCTAAATCATATTAAGGTGGTACCCTGAGCGAAAGTGGCGCCGCGGTGAATTTTATTTAATATTATAATTCTAATACACAATTTTAATAATGTTTATCGTGGAGATTTTAGGGCCTACAGTCTAGTATTTTTAGACGGTATCGTTACATTCCCCAGTAGTCACTGCTAGAAGTAGATAGAAAAACTGCTAAAAGTGGCCGTTTTTGACACATTTGCTATCTACTTCTATGAATGACTACGAGGGCACCTTCTAAAAATACTAGACCATGGGCCCTAAAATCTCCACGATAAACATTATTAAAATCTTTTTCTATCAATAACTTATTAAATAAAAACCTCTGAGGGCACCACTTTCGGTCATACAACCGCCTTAAGTTAAAAAAATTCACGGACCTAAGTAAAATAATTAAAAAGTTGAAGTCAACCAAACTTGTGGGTATAAAGAATAAATAATAGTTTGGGACAAAAATGGGACGATGGCGCTTCTAGTGATAATGAGACTTGATATTACGGTCGGCTTTTTACATTGTGTTGTGTTAATATATTGGTATAAGCAAAAGCAAAAGTATCAGATGGAAATCTAGGACTGCTTCAAAGCAGCAGAAACTCGGCAAAGGTTCATTTTTCCTGCAATTTTTTGTTCCTCACAGTCGGCAATTGAAAGGTGAAATTTACTGCAAAGTGTTTGAAACTTAGATAAGTGTTGGAAACAGAAACAGGTTCTCTCATGCGGGCACTGTTTCACTGTAAAATATTTTTGTAAAATGCAAGTAGAAGTGAAGCGGAAAAGTAGGAACATCGACAATACGTATTTGATTGAATCAGGCGTCACTTGGCGGAAGTCCCAAACCATTTTGAAAAAAGAAATATATGTAGCTTACTTCCGCAAACAATATATGCAAGATGCACCGCCCGCCCGCCCGCAAAATTATGCACATGCACACACAAAATATCAGTGCACAAACCTGCATTTAGCAAGACAGCACCACACCTTGCACCTTCACCAATTAGGCTACTCTACACGTGTTTCGCCCCAACCCGGAGCATCCTCAGGAGTTAGATCGTGCGTAAACCAACACCGAATGAGCTCCTAACGCCTCCGACACCGTATTTGTTGTCCCTTCCTCCCCACTCCGCACCGAGTGACTGACAGCGTTTGAAGAATGTTGCCAGTTTAAAATAAAAAGAAAAAAGAAAGAAAAAAATAATCATTTTTTCTTTCTTTTTTCTTTTTATTTAATATATTTCTTTTTTCAAAATGATTCGACAATACGATTATCTCAGATTTTCAGTAGTTTTGTGGACGCCAGATAATATAAATAAGAGGTTATCTAAGTAACAGTTACTACAAGTATGTATAGAGTAATTGATTCATTCAATTCGGGCTATCAAATTGAACAACTTTTACTATGGGACCAATTATGAAATCGCTAAAAAACAAAATGTATGATTTCAGAGTTGGTCCAATAGTAAAAATTATTCAGTTTGATGGTCCGAACCGTCCGTGGTTTTCCCATTTTTGGTTCATTCATTAACACGTTATACAGGGTGTCCCAAAACTTTGCCACATAGAAGGAAAGTACTTTAAATATTGAAGATAGGAATTTTTACTGAAAAAAGACTTAATTTTGTTTTAAAAAAGAAACGGAACTGCATTCAAAGTTATTTTTTTTAAATCGCATACGAAAATTTTAATGTGAAATTTCATAGTCATCATTTTGTTTGAGATGCTGTGTCAATCAAGTTAAAATAATCCTTATGAAACTCTATCGATTGAATTACACGCATAATGACATATATAAGGTCCTTCTTAAATAGTGCACATAAATTTAAGGGGTCAATGTACTCATGTATACAAACAACTTTTACTATGGGACAAACATTGAAATCGCGAAAAAAAAATCAGCTGTTCCAAAGAAAATATAAAATCGAATAGATCAAAATGTATGGAACAGCTGATTTTTTTTTCTCGATTTCAATGTTGGTCCCATAGTAAAAGTTGTTTGTATGCATGAGTACATTGACCCCTTAAAATTATGTGCACTATTTAAGAAGGACCTTATATATGTCTCTGATGCAAAATGACATATTATGACTACGCAGAATGACATACGCATAATGACATTGGTATCGTAAAACTGTTTTCTGTGAAACTATCATTCTTAAAATTTTTGAGATATCGTTCAATTATCTACGTTCATTTTATGGTCATTCATTTGCGGATATTTGGAAACTTGTACAGCATGGTGGCGTAGCTGGTAAGTATGACACTATTTTTTGCCTCTAAAATCTTATTTCAATCAGACGTCAACTAACACTGTTTTTTTCTTATGTTGCCTGTTATTAAAATTTTATTTCAAACAGAAACTACGTTCTAAATATTGAAAATAGATACATAAAAAAAATCTTTATCCAACTTATGCTCTTATATATCATACTAATGTAATATTATACTTAAATAAAACCGGTCAAAAGCGAGTCGGACTCGCGCACCGAGGGTTCCGTACCATCATAATAAATACACTGCAGATTAGAATAATAAAATTATTATTGCAGTTTTTAGGTCAGCGCCATCTCTTGCCCGATAGTGGAACTAATGTTAACTTTTTTAGAAATGGGTTGAAATATATGTATGGAGGGTGGCATACTTAATTTCCGACATTTTGTTTTTTTTTCAAAATAGCGGACACGCATGAAACCTGTGTAAATCGATAGCTAGTACCAATATGAACAAGAATTGTTAACGACATAATCGCCTAAAACGTCACGTTTTCGAGCTGTAAGCTATTAAAGTTGAACTGGTGGCGACACCACTGGGTAGATTTGAAGCTAAAATAAAACATATATATGGGCTTTGAAATATTGTTTTACGGCCATCCAAGTCTGGAATACTCTGGATTAAGTGTCAAGGTCAAAAATAGAACTTATCTATAATATTATCACAAGACCGAGTTGAACAATTAACACATTAAAAAATCTTTTAATACCTACTAAAGCCTATTAAAATGTCATTTTTTTTCAAACTGGTAACCCTTTCCATACCGCTTGTTGACTTTTACTCTAGTCTAGACCTAGATGACTGTAAAACAATATTTTAGAGCCCATGCATACGTTTTATTTTAGCTTCAAATCTACCCGGTGGTGTCGTCACCAGTTCAACTTTAGTAGCTTACAACTCGAAAATGTGACGTTTTAGGCGATTATGTCGTTAACAAATCTTGTTTGTATTGCTACTAGCTATCGATTTACACAGGTTTCATGCGTGTCCGCTATTTTGAAAAAAAATCAAAATGGCGGACAGTAGGTATGCCAAAATATTCAAACCCCTTTGATAATTTCTAAAAAGTATGCTATATTGAGACATCAGAATTATTTCAGATTTTTCTCTTTGCAAACTTCGTAGATAAGGGGGGGGGGGGACGACGGAATTTTTTTACATTTTTCATCATAAGTCGAAAACTATGCGGCTTAAGAAAAAAAGAAAAAAATATTGAAAACGTGCAAACGGCGTTCTTTCATATGGGTCATATGAAAGAACATGCCCTAGTAGCCCACTTAAAAATTTTAAGACCCCTTTTCAGTCCCTGTTGTAAAAAATAAATATTTTTTTATTTCTTTCTTATTTGCAAAATAGTTGGACAAATGTCATCTTAAACTATTCCAAATTTTTAACGTTGATATCATTAGTAGTTCTCGAGATATTCAGTTGTGACAGACAGACGGACAGACAAACAGACTGAGTTACACCATAAGGGTTTCTTTTTTTACCATTTTGGTACGGAACCCTAATAAAAAATAAATAAAATAAAATATTTGTTTATTTCAGAGTTCCAAGAGTCCTTATATTGTTAGTAACAAACAGCTTGCACACACCTTCGAGCAAAGCGGGCTTCCATTGCACCTATGTTAGTAAATCGAATTAATAAATTATAATAATGAAAACAAGCTGCACCGATTTTTGACATGCAAATCGGTGAACCTTGAAAAAAAAAACGAGTAACCTCTCCGATGACATCCTCAGCTCCCCGTATTATATGTGAAAGTTTTGATTTTGGATGTTTGTAAATTGTTACATTTGTTACTCAATCACGCAAAAACTTGGCACACAAATACTTAATAACCTGCCTATCTATTGTCTAAATTCAATATTTATCGCATTCGCTTTCAGGATGTGATACATTGATACTTATTTTTGACACAAATAAAAACTTACCATAGAAATGTAGCTTTGTATCACATTCACATCCATCTGTCAAATGAAAGCGATTGCGATAATTTACAATTAGCCCCTGGATTTATAAACATATATTTTTTAGATTTTTATCCTGGTTAAGATTCCCTAGGGCTTTTTCAAATGTCCTCGAAGTCACGCGCGAGAGCTAGTACTAAACTAAATAGTGATCTCCAGACAGCTTATCAAACATGAAACTATGCAAAAAAAAGAAGAACATCACTAACGTCGGAAATAACGCACGCGCCGACTTTCAGCCGCAGGCTAAAGGCAGGGCTGTCGACTGCTCATAGTTCCTTCAGTGCGAAAAACTATTTATTTAGTAAACAAATTCATATCGAGCACTAATGTCAATCATTTGTATTGAAGTTTAGACAGCTCCACTTATGTCTTACCAACAACTTCCATTTTCTTAAAAAAATACACATCATTAACGTAACGCGTTATTTATTATGTTTTGGCATGAAATCTCGTGACCATGGCAGCTGAAAAGGTGCCGAAACGCCAGGAAATGCAAAACCAGTATCTAATTTACTTAATATTCAGAAATATTAATTTAGTTTTCTTTTACTATCTTGCTTGACCATTAAATAGCATAAAAACTAAATTAGAACGAAATAAATCCGATCAACAACCCTACCCAACTCTGGCCGTCAGCGGCTCTCAGTGGCTAACCGCCCCCGCGAGCGTACGTCCGATTCATCTTTAGATGTGCTTAATTCAATTTTTCACGCTTTATTATATCTCACGATCAACAATATTACTCTTGCCGTTGCTTTAACTCGTATCACAGAGAATTAAGGATTATTTTCCTTAAAAAATTAAAATGTGTTAGTCGCCTAGAGGAGAGATCTCGTTTTAATGCACAAGATATAATGCCTAAGGGCTTTTTTCTTTTGTTCACATATTTATGACGCTGTTAAAATCTTAACATGCCTATCGAATTGCTTGCCGAACGTTCTGCATCGTACGATGAACATAATATGTTTGATAGTTGAAGACCATAGGTGAAAAATGAGTAATGTCAATCAAAGGAACATTTGCGTAAATCAACCAAAGATATCTTTAAAATCAACATTAAATTTTTAAAAGTTTGCAACCAAAGATTTAAATCGTAGATGTGCCCTGTGCGTCTGAAATGTGTCCACGTAATATGTCTGTGTGCGTAACGTCACACAAACACGACACATGGGCGCACGCCGCTTCTTTAGTAGGTATACGTCTACATAAACTTGACCCCTAGTACGGACAACGGTCAATTATTCAAGAGCTCAATCTTCTGTGGCAGGTAACCAATGCTATGACGACGAAAAAAGAGACACAACGTCATCTCGCTCACTCATAGTGCAAATTGTAACCATTCGCTCTCTGTCATACAAACACGTGACGGACACCATTTTTATTTGTTTTTTGTTTGCATCCGCATGTACCTACCTATACTGATGATAACATATCAGTATAAGTGATGAAGAAAAAAGAAGAAATGGCAGGGAAATAAACGAGAAAAAATTAATTTTAAGGGACGTCGTCGACGGTTTTTGACTGACATCATGCTGCATCGGAACATACATACATACATAGAGTAGGTATATATTTGCATACCACAAATCACAAAAACTTTAGATGTTTATTACTTTAAATCATTTTGCAGTATGATACACAAATGGCACTAGATGGCATTATTATATTAGTTAAATATCGATGTTCTGCTAACATTCCTCCACTGTGGTCATCAGTTATCTTCTCCGTTACGCTATGCATCTTCTTCACTTGATGCTTCTGACAAGCTGACGGGTCCAGGTCGAGACTTCCACTACGTCACATCACACGTTGTACCGTGATGACCACGTGACTGTGAGGTAATGGCCATTTCAACCCTGAACTTCTTCTCTCTTCTTTACCATTCTTCTTTCTTCCGCGAACTCTTCTTCACTTCTTTTGTTCTAAGATACGGACACTCTTGCGAGAATGCTCCTCAACAATAGGCTAGGTTTTTGACATTTTGGTATTGTTTCCACTGAGATAAATAATTTTTCACCTTTAGAGCACGAATTGTCCGTAAAAGTTTTTAATTGAAAGATTGTCGTTTGAAAATATATATTTCATTGAACAAATTATGTTTTTTTTATTAACATTGTGATTTTAGTAATGCGATCGTTATCATATCAGATATTAAGAGTTACCGTATTACGAGTATTAATAAAATACTAAAATGTTTATTTTCTTTCGTATTTTGAATTGAGTTTGAAGGAATAACACATAACGATTTTTTATAAGTACTTAACACAGTAAGTTATTTGAGTACCGGCTACCATCAACTTATAATCTATTTAAATAAATAAATACCTAGATAATAGACAACCCTATCAGACCAGCCCCAGACACCGGAAGCGATACAGCCACAATAATATTGTTGGCGAACAAAAAAAATTCAATTCTTTCTTATTATGATTGTAGAAGAAAAAAACTCTGTCTCTGTCCAACTAAACCACTGAACTAATTATAATGAATTTTCATACAGATATAGATTTGAGAAGGACTTCATTAAATTCAATGCGGACGAAGTCGCGGACAAAAGTTAGTAATTATTATACAACTTACCCATCAGAATGTAGAGCGCAGACAGGGTATACAGCTTGCGAGATAACTGGTATTCGCTGAAATACATAATAACGAAAATTTAAGCTAAAAGTCTATTTTAATTGAAAAAGTACCTAAGGTTTTTAGAAGAAAAACTATTCCTTTCGCTGTTTTTATGTAAACGCTTTTTCTTAACTTCTTATAAGCTGTCAACTATAATAACTGGATTACATAAAGAAAATTGGGTAAAAAAATCAGGGCGATAATATAAGAGAGAGAACTGGAAGACCTTGTAATAAATTACTTTTTGGATCATTTATTTCGTGTACATACTGAATGTAATTTGATCTCACTTTCAATTAAATCATTTTTTTTTTGTTAGGATTAACTTTGAAAATGTTTTACAAAATCTTTCAAAGATAGATAAAATCGGGCAACTGAAAGAAAGTGACCTTGACGTGGCTTTGAAGTAAGTATGTTCATACAAGGTCGATGCTATGTCGTATTATTATATCCCCGCCATTGCTGTTCCCCAGACACAACTGGTAAAATTGGTTTCTTGTTGTCATCGCAATTTCTTCTGAATACAAACCAATTTGCTACTAAGTAGGTATTCGGAATCCTTACTAATATGGATTGTTAAACTGTGCTAATATTATTAATGCGAAAGTCAGTTTGTTTGTTTGTTACGATTTCACGTCTTAACTACTGAACTGATCATCATGAAATTTTGCATACACGTTGTCAAGGGTACAGAAAAGGACATAAGGTACTTTTCATCCAGAAAAAACGCACAGATCCCTAGGGATAGCAAAAAAACTGTCCTCGCAAACGAAGTTGCGGCCGACCGCCAATACGTATTTGAACAATTCTTGAAACTATTTCAGGTGAGTTATGAATGAAACTAAGTTATTCGGTTATTATAAATGAAATGAAATTGCCGATTTTTAGGGTTCCGTACCGCAAAAGGAAAAAAACGAAACCATTATAGGATCACTTTGTAGCCCGTCTGTTTGTTTATCAAGACCCTTTATATCGGGAACGCGTGAAGGTTGAGTTGAAATTAACAGTCCCTTGAAACTGTAAAAAAAATTAAACTTCTAAATTTAACGTAAAAAAATATACGGCAGTTTATGCCGCAAAAAAACCCATTTTCGACACTCGCAAAAGAATCAAAATTTATAGGGTACTTCTTGTTGGAATAGAACTATGAAATTTGGCAAGTAATATCGTCTTATACTATAAGTACAGGGAAGAGTCTGAAAACGATATATTTGTAATTAAATCATAAAAATATTGTAATTAGTATTAATCTGGTGCAAGTCGTGTTTTTCTAGTATATTATTTAGTATTGTCATAAAAATATAGTCTTTAAGTACTTACAAATTTGTACAGAACCCTCGATGGACGAGTCCGACTCACACTTGTCCGATTTTTTCAATACCCCGCAGCTCATAGCTCATAAATAATAACAGAAAACCAAGTTTCCATAAAATATTTGTACCTAAATGCAAATACATTTAGCGGCTTTTATAAAATGTTGCATGGTAAATGCAATTTTTTAGAAGTCTACAATATTAAAATTTCATGAACATGGCAAGACCTAATAATAAAGATTGACATCTAAGAATTCATTTAATTTCATTTTATTTAATCAAGCTTTTACTTTTGCGGCAGGCTTTGAAAACTTCCATCAATAAACTTTTCAGTGAAAAAAGGGGTCAACAGAAACTTTTTTTTCTGTAACTAATTAACTAAATAAAATTGTAGTTTACACAAAAAAAAAACCTGTAATAAGGCAAGGGCCATAAGAAATATCATTAAAAACGCGTGCTAAATTATTGTCCCTTATGACAAAATGGCGGATAGGTAGTCAGACTACCGCATGGTTTTTATAGAAAAATGCCACTAATTGCCCATATCAAAAGTACATAAACATTAACCATAATTTACTATAGTAATTGCAATTGCAAAGCAAATTGAGATGGGATGAGTTTGAATATGTTTCTATCGTAGGTACCGATCTTAATTTATAGCGCATTTTGAAAAAAGCAATACTAATTTTGTTCATTACTTGAGTGGCTAATATAAACGGAAGTTATGGAACTGCTGCAATGTAAACTTTTATATTTTCCTATCAAACAACGTGC
This sequence comes from Agriphila geniculea, assembly GCA_943789525.1. Taxonomy (NCBI): domain Eukaryota; kingdom Metazoa; phylum Arthropoda; class Insecta; order Lepidoptera; family Crambidae; genus Agriphila; species Agriphila geniculea. The sequence goes on from OX038878.1 coordinate 22,946,477, forward strand.
TATTTTCAAAATAGAAGAACAGAAAGAAATAAATTGAAAGCTTGATCCCGGAATAAATCTAACCTAAATTTTCTGGGTTTCGCCTACGCTACAAAAACAATTAACAATATATACCTCTATGACCATGTAGCTACCAACCAAAACATGAATTAAAATAAATTCGTTATAAAAATAATCTGAAACGATGTCTTACCTAAACCACAAATAAATTGGACATTGGACATTTAAAGCTCCCATCCGATCAAATAACTAGAGTCCGTATAGGTACTTCAATAAGTTTGAACTTACAAATACTTATTTATAATGATAATTAAAAATAAATGTAGCAGTAACTACTTACATGAGGCTCCGACCGCCGGGTGCGCAAGAGTGTGCCGATGCACAATGCTCGCGTCGTTTGCAAAACTGCTGACTCCGCGAAATGCTAATCCAGTGGCTCTACACTCGCTACCTACATGTAACCTAATTAAATATAATTATACATAATTTAAATTAAAAATGGATATTGTAAGATTTTTATTTAAAAAAACTGAAATTTCTACGCGCGTGTAGCAGTCGACTACGATTGACTACGAGTATTTTGTAGTAGCAGCTTATAGAAAATAAAAAATAAAATGATGAAATAGAGATTATCTCTTAGTTTTATCTACCCGATGAATTGAGTGCCTAAGTATTTATAATGAACTTTAATAAAATTATTACTTACGCTAGGAAAATAATAAACTGTCCCCTTCGGCCGTCTACGAACCCAATTATTTTCTTGCTGCACGTTTTGTTATTGTTTCGGATACCTATTTGAATTAATTACCTACTTAGTCTGAGTGCAAAATTTAAACACTTAATAAAAACAAGCTTTTTCTCAAGAATGCACCTGCGGTCTCGTAAGGATAGTATCTTTAATTCTAAAGATATGGTCCCATATTAAGGAAATGTAGGTACGTTCCTTACTGGAGAAAAATTATTGCATTTCAAACGCAAATATATATTTTTTTCTAGTAAGTACTTACTTAATTATATCTCTCGTAGTAAATAAGTTTCAATGATAGAACTCCAAAGCAATCATATCTTTATATACTAGCTGACCCGACTATCCAAGTTTCATAAGTTGTACCTAATAGTTTTGTGAAAAGCTGTTTGAAAATGGTAAGAATGAGAGAAAATCTTATTTCTGATTAAGGCCCTAACCTAACTTTTACTTAATTAATACTTCTGTTGGTATTACTAAAACAGTTCTGCGTCTTTTACATTTCCCTACAGTAAAAGAAACAAATAATATTCCCGCTCTGAAAATATCCAACTGAAATGAAATAACCGGGCAAAAGTAAAGGCGCGGGCCACACGGGATATATGCAATCTGTATGTAGGTACATACTTTTCACGTGAAAGCCGTGACCTTTGTACAATTTGTAAGCTTTTCTTTTGACTACAAGATAGAAATGAAGTAAACTAAATGAGCAAAATCTAAATACTTTTCAGGTGAAATTGTATTATTAATATGTTTCATAATCGTTATGTTGTTAGGTGAGTAACTAGTACTAATTATTAATTAAAAAAAGTGAGAATACTAAGACGAATTCAGAACGTATAAGTACCTATGTGACAACCCATATTTTTTCTAAAAAAAAACACATTCATCATCATATTTGGGGACAAACAAACTCTAGGTACTTTACGTACTAACTACACTGGCCTGCAAAAGTAAGTACTACAGAGGCTTATTTTCATACAAACGAGGTAACTTTGATGCTTTGGTTCTCCGTCCAGGATTAAACGGGGTGTGATTTGATGATGGCCATTCAAAGAGTAAATGGAGGAGGCCCAGATCGCTAAAGAAACCCAACGGATTAGAAGAGTCGTTTACACTAGAGACCGAACGGACTTTTAAGTGTTACATTTTCCATACTTTTGATGTAATTTTAACTTGTTATTTTTTTAAGTTCAACCCTGACCTAAACGACTCTTCAAATCACACCCCGTTTAATCCTGGACGGAGAACCAAAGCATCAAAGTTACCTCGTTTGTATGAAAATAGACCTCTGTAGTACTTACTTTTGCAGGCCAGTGTACTTCAATCTGTCTTTTTTAGATTAATTAGCATAATTCATGAACGATGTTTTATTTGCAATAGTTATTAGGTATAATATAACAATTATTGTAAATAAATTATTATCATTTTAAAAGTAAGTACTTACTTACATTTTTGGGACATTTTAAGCCCCCCAACCTGCCCCGTGGTTACGTAACTTTGTTGTTAACAATTCTCGTTTGAAATCGTTTAAAATTATATAACGAAAGACTGTCAGTTGCTAACAAACAGAGGCTAATAAATGAAAAATTGAGGAGCTCGATGACGCAGTGGCAGTAAGTTTACCTCCTCCGTGCTTCGGAATGCACAATGCACGTCAATAATTTAGTAATCAGTGACGTTGAGTCTTTCTTCTTCTTATTTTTGTTATGGCAATCTACTTTCCTCTTGGAAGTAATTTTTGCCAGTCATGTTTTGAATAGTTCAGTATTTCTAGATTTTCTAGTAGATTGTTTCAGTTTACATTAAAATGCGGGTGCATCACATTCCAATGCTGCTTGGAGCATTTGGCAGCAAGTATATCAAGACAGTTTACTCGGTAAGTTTTGCCGAGGTAGCGACCACTACAATGAAAGTCTCAGCTTCACACAACCAAGATCGCGCCTATTTCGATTATCCCACATATTGTTCAGTTGCGTAGACACTTGTACCACAAAACTGCACCAATTTTAAGACACAATATCCACTATGAATCAATTTGCGAATAATTAAAATAGTCACCGAACTGAACTCGACAATATCCCGCCAAAAACTCCGACGTTAAGTCTTTGGTCCTGGCTGCATTCGCAGTCGTTAACTTACCCACCAATCCGCATTGGACCTGCGTCACAGATTACTAAATAGTTACTACCCCGCGTGGTGGGTTATGGCCTGTCCTCCTTACCCACCCATATGGAAGGCCTGTGCCCCAGCAGTGGGGACTATAAATATGGCTGATGATCTTGTCTAATAAATGAAACAGTCAAGTTTTATTAATTTCAAATTATTTCAAACGAGAATTGTTAGTAACAGAGTTACGTAATGGGGAATATTTTTTATAGGTAGGAATAAGCTCTCTTAGTGATAGAAAATAGTTTCATAATTTTCAGTTGCGTGAAAAATTTAAAAAAAGTTAAAATATCTTCTACTTCACAAATGTACAATATCTTCTACTTCACAAGGTAACGGAGATTATACCTACCTTTGCCACCACCTACCACAACCACAACACGGATTTTTTATTTTTTATTTTGTCACATAACCGAAATTTCCGAAACTTATTTCTATTACTAAAGGAGCTTATTCCTACCTATAAAAAATATTCAGCCACTTTGTTTTTTCTCGGATATATTTTTTGAGATTATAGCGTATGCATCTTCATCCAATGCAGCCTTTGTAGCACTTACAAGATATAAATGTATTGGAGGGATTAAGGAGCTGAGCTGGGTTTTTTGTCGAGTTTTTAACCACCTCTGGAGTCCAGAGGTTCGCCCACCCGGCACCCGAGAAAGACTCAGGGGCCCTGGATTCTATTCTCAGCTGTAAACTGCAAAAACTGAAAAAAAAACGCTTTTGCTTGGAAAACTTAATTTCTCTCTTAGTGTAGGCAAAAAAACGCAAATCGATGGATACTTGAGGTCAAATCAATATTTTGGACCCGCAGTTCTTAATTTTTTTTCCATTAGGATAGGAGTTTTCAAAATTAAATAGGAGAATATTTTCAAAATAGCTTTCTTTTGGTTTGATTTGAGGATAATTATTATATCATTTGAGATAAATTTTATGAAAAATATTTTTTTCACTTCTCATGCTCGTAAAGTTCGTCTTTATGTTGGGTATAGGCTGCATAAAATCGCTTTTAATGCTCTAGTGCATAAAGTAAAATCTTCGTCTAAGTCTCAGACTTTAAGACAAAGGTCGCCAGGAAACTTTGGTGATCGATGACTCGGCCATTGCTCTCTTGGAGTGCAACCAATGTCAATTTGTTCTCATAAACATTTCTTTTTTTGCTTTTTAACTTGGATGTTGATTTGAGTATTTAACTATGTTTTTTTTTTCTTTTTTTTGTTGTGTGAATGTTTTCTTTTGTACTTTTTGTGTTGTTGATGTTAAAGCTGGCGGGTGGTGTGGAGATACAATATAAGTGTAACACCACACAACCTAACTTTTAGTTTATTTATAGATATCTGTAGTTTTCTTTATTTTTTATTTTTTATTTTTATTTATGTATTATGATTATAGACGATGACTCGTTTTACTCTGCTGACGAATCTGTGTCCAGTAATGACAGTTTTTGCTCCGCATCTGATTCCGACACTCTTGGTGACTTTCTGGGTCGAACTTTTTCCCACTCTTCTCACTTGTTAAATGTGTGCCACATCAACGCTCAAAGTGTACCTAGTCATTTCAATGAACTGCTTGACGTATTCTCTGGTAGGAAAATACATGCTATCCTGATTTCGGAAACTTGGCTCAAGCCTAATCTGCCATCTTCAGCATATGCCCTGCCAGGTTTTAATCTTATTAGAAATGACCGCGTTGCTGGGCGCGGGGGTGGCGTTGCTATGTATCTCCTTAACACACTTACCTACAAAATAGTAGCTTCCTCCGGCCCAGGCTCACCTGCCGAATATCTCTTTCTTGAGGTTGGAACCGGTCACAGCAAGGTTATAGTTGGTGTGGTATACTGTCCCCCCTCTCTCGACTATTTCACTGATCTTGAATCGGTTTTAGAATCTTTGGGTTCTGAGTATGCACATCACATCATCATGGGTGATCTCAATACCAATCTCCTAGTTCCCAACTCCCCTCGGACCCAAAAACTCCTGGATATAATTAAGTCGGCCAGCCTCCATGCCCTATCTCTACAAGCTACTCACCATAACCTTGATGGTGATGATACATTGCTCGACTTAATTCTCACATCCAACCCTTCCCTCGTCCCATCACATGGCCAACACATAGCTCCTGGTTTTTCCCGTCACGACCTAATTTTCCTATCCTATGTCCTGAAACCCCCCAAACCTATCCCTAAGGTTATGCACAGGCGTTGTTTTGCGCGGATTGACCACGTCAAATTGCAGAATGATGCTTCGAAGATTGATTGGGACCCTTTGGTTGATGCAACTTCTGTTGATGATAAAGTCCAGCTGTTCAATGACACTGTATTAGCCATTTATAATGTCCATGCGCCCATCAGAAAGATTAGACTGAAGCGGCCACCAGCGCCTTGGATGACCAGAGGTATTCAAATGGCGATGAGGCGTCGGGACAGGGCTTTTCGCAAATTTAGGAGAAATCGTGTCGAAGAAAATTGGAATCTTTTCAAAGCCGCCAGAAACCGGTGTAATCAGATGATACGCAACGCTAAACGCCGCCATATTCACGACAACATCTCGTCCTCCTCTGCTAGCGATATCTGGAAATTCCTTGGAACTCTTGGTATCGGCAAATCGCGACATTTAGACTTACCTAACACTATTGGTCTTGAAGATCTTAATCTCCACTTCACTACCAATTCATCGAAACTCGACCATTCGACTTCTTCCCGTACTGTTGCTTTTATAGGTAGTCTAACGCGTCCCAATATAACCCCGTTCCGTTTTTCTCCAGTGACCGAAGAAGAGATCAAAAAGATTATCCTCTCCATAAAATCCAATGCTGTGGGCTGTGATGGCATAAGTCGCCGTATGATAGTTACATTATTGGACCACCTTTTACCTGCTATCACCCACATCATAAACTTTTCCCTTGATTCTGGTATTTTCCCTAACCTCTGGCGTAAAGCCTTTGTCCGTCCTCTCCCTAAAGTCTCTAATCCATCTCATCCTAACCAATTTCGTCCAATCTCCATCCTTCCCTTCATGTCCAAAGTGCTTGAGGCCTGCGTCCACAAGCAATTCTCCCACTTTGTATATCAAAATTCCCTCCTAAGTCCCTTTCAGTCTGGTTTCAGACCCGGACACAGCACCTCTTCTGCTCTCCTCAAGGTGACTGGTGATATTAGGGAAGCGGTTCAGGACGGTAAAGTAACCGGTTTGGTTCTTATCGACTTCTCCAACGCTTTCAATACTGTCAGTCACGACATCCTTCTTTCCATTCTGTCCCATCTTATGGTCTATGATGAGGCACTGGAATGGTTCTCCACTTATCTTCGGGATCGCCAGCAGGCGGTGCAGTTCGATGAAACCACCTCATCGTGGCTTCATTTAGACACTGGCGTACCCCAGGGCGGCATACTTTCTCCACTTCTCTTTTCAATTTTTATTAATTTTATCACACACAAACTTCAGTGTTCGTATCATCTTTATGCTGATGACTTACAGATATATGCCCAGACACGTGTTGATGACCTTAATGATGCCATCAATGCGCTTAATAGGGATCTGCACCATATTAAGTGCTGGTCTGAGAGTTTTGGTGTTGCCGTCAATCCTGCCAAATGCCAAGCTATGTTGGTGGGTAGTCCCCGCATGATATCAAGAGTGGACTTGACTAACCTACATCCCATTGTTTTTGACGGAACTTTAATTCCTCTCAGCCCTAGTGTAAAAGATTTGGGATTACATATCGACTGTAGGTTGAACTGGCAAGTTCAAGTTTCAAATGTCTGTCAGAAGGTTACTGGAGTATTGCGTTATCTTTACCGCCTCAAGAATTTCTTGCCAACCTCTATCAAAGCAATGCTTATGCAGACCTTAATATTTCCTATTATCGACTATGGTGATGTGTGCTACCTCGACCTGAATGCAGATCTACTAAATAAGCTCGACCGTCTTCTAAATAACTGCATTCGATTCGTCTATAATCTACGTAAGTACGATCATGTGTCCGAACACCGATTACTGCTTAAATGGTTACCCATTAGGCAACGTAGAAGTATGCGGGCCTTGACCACTCTTTTTACTCTGTTAAGCTCTCCTAATGCTCCCCCTTACCTCACTTCACATTTCCAGTACCTGTGTACTACTCACGATAGAAACCTTCGTTCTTCTTCTAACCGTTTACTTAGCTGTCCCTCTCATCAATCTGATATTATTCATTCTTCTTTCTTCATTCACCCAATTCTTCTGTGGAACGCGCTTCCTTTAGACATCAGAATGTCCACCAGTCGGTATGCGTTTAAAACTAAGTTGCGCAAATTTCTTACTGAGCAAGCAGCTCGCTCATAGATCTCAGTAATCGTCTATAACGTTTAGTTGTATATATCATATTATATATATGTATATTTATTTTATTATATATATATAGGTATTATAATTTGTATATATTATGTATTTATGTATGTAAGTATAGTATATCATATTTGTCATATATAATTATTCTGGTATATAATTTATTATGTTGTATATCTTAACATTTTTGTTTAATACTGGTTGTGCACCCTACCACATCACTATCTCCACATCACCCCAAGGTTGACTGGTAGAAAATGCCTAAGGCATTAAGTCCGCCTATGTACAATGTGCATGAAGAATTAAATAAATAAATAAATAAATAAACAGCCACACACGCAATTTTATTTCGTTAAATTAACTTCATATTTCATTGTTTCTTCATTTTTTGTTGTGTTATACTTAATACTTTTTTATTTTTGAAATGGGTATAAATTTTATTGAAAGACCTTGATAAAAAAATTTTTTTTTTTTCAATTTTTGGATATGGGTATCAAATGAAAGGCCTTGATGAGCACATTCCAAAATTATATTTTTTTTATAAAAAAATGAGTTTTTTTTTCAATTTTTTAATATGGGTATCAAATGAAAGGCCTTGATGAGCACATTCCAAAATTATATTTTTTTTAATAAAAAAATGAGTTTTTTTTTCAATTTTCGAATATGGGTATCAAATGAAAGGCCTTGATGAGCACATTCCAAAATTATATTTTTTTTTATAAAAAAAGAGTTTTTTTTTTAATTTTTGAATATGGGTATCAAATGAAAGGCCTTGATGAGCACATTCCAAAAATAGATATTTTGTCACAAAAACTTAAGAAAAAACAATTTTTTTTTCAATTTTTGAATATGGGTATCAAATGAAAGGCCTTGATGAGCACATTCCAAAAATAGATATTTTGTCACAAAAAATTAAGAAAAAACAATTTTTTTTAAAAAATTTTGAATATGGGTATCAAATGAAAGGCCTTGATGAGGACAATCCAAAAAGATATATTTTGTCACAAAAAGTTAAGAAAAAAATGTTTTTTTTTTTCAATTTTTGGATATGGGTATCAAATGAAAGGTCTTGATGAGCACATTCCAAAAATATAAAATTTGTCACTAAAATTTAAGAAATTTTTTTTTTTTAGATTTTTACATTATTGTTGTTTAATTTCCTCACAATAGAAGTGAAAAGCAGAGTGTATAACTCGTACATAAAACCCATTTTACCCTCGACTTGACTATCCACCCTCGCCTGCGGCTCGGGTGGATATATACGTCTCGGGTAAAATGATGCGTTTTATGCACTTGTTGTACAATCTACTAAATCACATCGTATCTGCACAGCATAAAGATTTTTTCTTTATGCTGTGGTATCTGTAGGAGAGGAGACCGAACTTGGTAAGATTTGAAAATGTTTTTTGGTTTACTTTAAAACAAGTGACTGTTTAAAACAAATGTAACGATGTGATAAGTATTATATTTTTAGAACCGGCTCAGCATCCCTTTCATTCGATACCATACGGTAGGTTTTAGAACATTTTTTTTCGCTATACCTACAAAAAAAGATGACACCATATCTCCTCTCCTAAGGGAATAATTTGGTTTAGGTAAGGTCCGCAAACTTGCAACTTTTACTGATCAAAAAAAAAACTATAATCGTGAATATTTTTCAGCTACCTACTTCTCACTCCATCATAATGCATAATAGGTAAGCTACTACTGAGCTGAGCACTTCAAAAGGTTTCATGCAGGTGTTATAACGTCATTCATTTTGGGGGCCACGTGCGGGAAGTTTTTACCGACTTCAAAAGGAGGGAGGTACTCAATTCGACCAGTTTTTTTTTTTTTTTTTTTTTTTTTGTATGTACACCGATTATTCGAAAACGGCTGGACCGATTGAAATGATTCAAACGTTATTACATTAGGTAAACTCTTAAGTTGGTCCCATTTTTTAAAATTTTGAAATCGATTCAGTATTTTTCAAGTAATCTTGAAAAAAGCACGAAAATAGTATGATTTTGTGTGAACTACCTCGATGATCAGTCGTATAACTTCTTTGTTTATGAACTGAATAAGATAATATTTTTTTTGTTGGAAAAGGGATATCTTAAGTGTAGTTCTTTAACCGACTTAAATAAGGAGGTTCTCAGTTGACTCGCATGTATGTATGTTTCTCCGCGATTAACTCACGTTTGGCTGAGCCGATTTTAATTTCTACCTAAATAATATACCTACACTATCTAATACAAAAAGTACCTACACTAAAAATAAAAAAAAATAAAAAAATGTTTAAATAAACAAAAAACCGACTTCAAAAAACCTACCTCTAAAAAGCAAGAAATAATATTCGTAATAATAAAACACGTCTATTGAAGTCGGGTGGCGCTTTTAGAATAAAAAAAGGGATTTGTACTCCAGCCCCACCCGACTTCAGTAGACGTGTTTTATTATTACGAATATTATTTCTTGCTTTTTAGAGGTAGGTTTTTTGAAGTCGGTTTTTTTGTTATAACGAAGATGCTTGCCACCCGCCCGCGCCGCAGCGGCAACGAATTGGGAAAACAGTTGAGAACCCCTGGTACATATCGGGTTGCCTTGTGAAACGTCGGCAGCAAGCGTTCCCGTGCTAACTACCAACAGCACCTACCTTCCGTTGCAACTATGTCGCATTGCAATAATGCACTATGAACGCATGCGCATCGCTTGTAGTAATCCGAAACTCGGCCTTGAAACACTCGCATTGACGTCTTCACTTCGTTTTTCAATAATTTACATTGCAAATAATAATACTTAATACACATCGAAGTTGCATTAGCGTATGAACAAACTTTGAATTGTTAATATTGTTATCATTGAATAACTTACACTATAAAATTTGCACTGCCGATTCAAAGGTGCAACAACTGAAGTCTTTATCTGATAAATCTCAGCGGGCTGGCATCTGTCTACTCTTAAATGAAATGAAGTGTAGTCAAATAGGTATTAGGTAATTGTGTTATCAGCTTCTTTATACCTAAAAGGTAGGTATTACAGTAGGTTCCCATGAAAATATTTATGTGGTTACTTATTGATACCTACCTACCTACGAAACGTCAGTAGGTACTACTGACATTTGATTCACAGCTTAGGGAAACTATTCCGCTACTTCTGTACATTCATCATCATCATCTTCTGAGCGGCAGTACCCTCACTGTTGGGCATAGGCACAGAATTAGACACTCATATTAGATAGGTAGCTAAATAATAAGACTCTCTCTAGACCTTCCTATTTAGAATGTCCGACCAGTCTTTCCGTCTTTAAGAGTTCAATACCTATTGTGCAACAATTTTGAAAATCGGATTAGATGTGGAGAGAGAGCCCTTTATTCTGAGGCAACAGTTGTCGTGAAAGTCCTCTGTGTGAACTTCCACGACAATTGGTCCTGCGCTGTTCTCATCCAGCCGTTTCTCGCGACCTTCGCCAAATCATCTGTCCACCTTATCAGAGAACATCGCCCGGTGGGTGGTCGCCATTCCAGCCTCAACGAGTCTAATGGCCGATTTCACCAACGTCCCCTAAACCGTTACCTAACTATGTGCCCCTTTAAATAAAAGAGCCCCCAAACGAACCCCTTGTTTAGAATACGTTTCACCAACTAAACAGCCCAGTCGTTGTCGAATTATTCGACGTCGCCTAAATAATGTATTTTCCAGAATTAACTCAGTAGGTAAAGCTTTCTACAATTCAAATAAGTAACTATCCATTTTCTTTAGTAATAAACAAAACGCATGAATGCGACTATGTGGTCCCCTAACAGATTTGCGGGTCCAGTTAAATTTAGGGGACGTTGGTGAATATCAGGCTTATGCCTGATTAAGGCTCGTATAGAATCAAAGTCAAACTCAAATCTCTGATTGAGCCATACCCTTTCTAACTGTACTCAAGCAGAGATTTGAGTTTTAGTTTGAGTTTGATCCTATAATAGGTACGAGTTTTAATGTTGTTGTTGTAGGTAATTGTATTGCCCTTTGACACAGTTCTTTTACTAATGGGGCATCTACACGAGTCGATTTTTCAGGCGACTTTATTTTTCGAATAAGGTTTTTTATCGGTATTTTTAGACGGTAGGATAAGTACATTCCCTCCCTCGTAGTCACTGCTAGAAGTAGATAGCAAAAAAACTGCTAAAAGTGACCGTTTTTGACACATTTGCTATCTACTTCTACGAATGACTGCGAGGGAATGAGTGATAGGTACCTTCTAAAAATACTAAACTAGGAGCCAGCGAACTAAAATCTATAGAAGTGTAATTGCAAACAAATATTACATAAAAAATGGCACCAAGGGGCCGAAAAAGTACAACCTGCTCAGATTTAGTCGGGCCAGCCACGCCACGCCACGCACCCGGTGACTGACGTTGGCGTTCTTTACAATAATTGCAGTTTGTATTGTAGAGAAAAGAGAGAAAGAGAAAGTTTATTAGAAATGACGTCCTCTGTAGTAAATGGTGTAAGACGCAAAGAAGGCAGTAAAAATATGCAGATACAACATATAACGTATCATAGTTTTTCGTTTAAGTATAGAAAATATCTATGAATATACAAATTATGGTCGTTAATAAGCAACCAGTGCCCAGACGCTTTGTGCTGCATAATTAAATGCCAGCATTTTTAGCTCCATCCACTTGTTGTACTTTTCGTGTGGTGCCATTTTTTTGAGCGCAATGCTTGTTCCATAGAACTAAGTTCGCTGCTATGAGCCTTAAAAATTCCACGTAGTTTAATTAAAATTATTTTCTATCAACAACTTATTTAATTAAAGACACAGGGAATCGCCATACAAACTTTGGTTCTTGGCGAACAAACAAACAAACGATCAACTTCATCATGGCATAGTAAAAAAGCATAGGTGCAAAAGCACTAAACTTAAGAATCGCCTTTTCTTATCTATAAAACGACCAAGATAACTAGGCCAATGACAGCTACATGACGGCTAAGTTTATGACACCGTTTTAATTTGGTCGTGTTGTAGTTAGGAAAAGACTTAGGCAATCCTTAAGTTTAGTGCAATCGGGCGATAGTTTTTTTGTGGCTCGGCTTTAGTCAGTGACACCTTAAATGTGAAGGGAATTAATTAATTGGGTGACTGGAAATAATTAATGCGACTGTTAATGGGATATACTTAAATACTAAACCGGACAGCAGTTTATTTTTTGGGCGACAAATAAAACTGGATTACAAAAATACTTAAAACGGGGCGACTACATGTGGGTGATAAATAATTTAAGTTGGCAGTGAAAAATCTAAATGGGTGACAAGAATACCGAGTGCACAACTATTATACCAAGTAGGTAACCACATAGAGTTGACAAAAATTGAGGGCGCCACTTTCAATGTAAACACGTCATCAAAATCACGAATAATTTGGCAACACTAACTACATTTTGTACTGAAAAATTTTAGTTCCATTTTATTTAACTTTAACTCTTTATGGCCAAGCTGTAACTGATTTAAGCTGCCCAACATGGTATTTTTTAACACCTTTTGATTTCGTTGCTTTCTCGTTTGTTTTCTCAATTTTTTGTCATCTCGATTAGGATAATAGACACATTTTTTAAATAAAATATTGCTAAATTTTAAATGTTTTGTGTGCCCCAAGGTTGTCGCCCAAATAGTAATTTGGTCGCCCGTTCTGAATAACTATAGTTACTCAATTTGTATTTTAAAGTCACCCATTTTCAATATCTGTAGTCGCCCTCGGTCCGTCGCCCACTTAGTATTTCAGTACGCTATATTCAGTATGTTTGAAACCCAAAATGGGAATTTATTGTTACCCGATTAAATACTACCCATATGTGAAATGGGTAGATAATAAACTTGGTAACACCACAGCTAATCCTTACCATAGTAGAACCAATTAAGTAAGTCATCTTACTCATTATACGCACGAACGCGGTTTGTATGTGGGCGCGCCCGTACGTATGCGTCGTCGCACGCACACACTAACAAAATTTAAAGGTGATAAAGGTGCAACAGTCATGGCTGCGCCGTACGTAATCCCGCTCGCGCTCACGCACGCTTCACGCCGCCTACAGTACATACCATGCTTTCCAAAGATATTATTGCAAAAGGATTTGTAAGAATGAGGATATATTTTACATTAAATTTAAATAATAAGGGATTTCGTATTTGTCGAAACACGAATTTTTTTATATCAATTGTGTAATTTTGTTAAAAAATCATAAATTCCTACAGGAAAAAGTACTTTTAATGCCTATTATGGAAAGTTTTCAATTTCCGAATTTAAAGATTTATTATTTTGATAAGTGTAGGTAAATGAAAAAGTAAGAAACAGTTAATAGTGTAAAAAATAAAATTTCATACCTAATCATTTTATTTTATTTGAATAAACATTATTTAGTAAAGCCACGTTTTAATTAATCCTATTTCGACTGTAAGTTTTCAAATCACATAACATGACGTAGGCAATGAAAACATTATAGTCAGTTCCTGAAAACAATGAATTTAATGTAAACTGTAATTTGACAGATAGATGTGATACATTGCTACTTTCCTTAAGTAAGTTTTTATTGGTGTCAAAACGAAAGTGCCAATGTATCACATACATCTGTCAAATTACAATTAACATTAACTTCATTATTTTAGTCGATAGACCCGCTGGTTTACGTACTAAAAAATATAAAAAAAAACTTTGTATTATAGTTCCCTGATGCTTACCCTACAAGGAAAAAAATATTTTGTATAGAGATTGACTATGCATTTTTTGACGATTGAATAAACTAGCGATGTGACAGCCCTACGTGTTTAAGCTGTATCGCTCGCTCGAGGCTCGAGTTCGCCTACTTATTTGGTTCTACTATGTCCTTACTAATATTATAAATGCGAAAGTCCGTTTGTTTGTTTGTAACGCCTTCACGTCTTAACTACTGAACCGATCATCATGAAATTTTGTATACACGTTGTCAGGGGTACAGAGAAGGACATAGGGTACCATTTATCCCGAAGAAATATATTGTTCCCGAGGATAGCAAAAAAACCTTTCCACGCAGACGAAGTCGCGGGCGGCAGCTAGTAAAATATATAGGCAATAGAATAATTTTGCAAAACAAAACCTGTTCATTGACGTGCCAGACTACAGCTGCGCCACAAAAAAAGGTGAAAATCTAACTTTGTGACTATGCCATGATGAAGATGATAGTTTGTCGGCATTTGTCGCCAAAAACCAGAATTTGTCGGTCTTGCGTTTAGGACATACGTGTGGCGCAGCTGTAGAGACGTCTCTACAGCTGCGCCACACAGATCTCCTAAACGCAAGACCGACAAACTCTGGTTTTTGTGCGACAAATTCCGACAAATTAACGGCTGCACACACGAGTAATCAGATTTTCGTTACGACCTTCCGTTTTCGAGATCTGTGTGGCCCAGCTGTAGAGACGTCTCTACAGCTGCGCCACACGTATCTCCTAAACGCAAGACCGACAAATTCTGGTTTTTGGCGACAAATTCCGACAAACTATCATCTTCATCATGGCATAGTCAAAAAGTCAGATTTCCAACTTTTTTTTTGTGGCGCAGCTGTAGTCCGGCACGTTGTTCATTGGGTTTAAGAGCATTTGGTCCACTTCTCATTTAGTCCACTTGGTTCATTTCGCATTTTATCTGTCCTATCCTATTCGTTATAGTAACCTACAACTACACTGGTTGCCTGCTGTCAGCTCAGAGCTTCGATAAGGTACAGAATCCGACCAAGTGTCAATAATAAAATTAGACTTAAGGTGGTTTATGCACCGGAACGGTTCGATGAGCTCAGTAGCGCCCCCAATGGAAATAAATCATTTAAGTTTTATCAAGGGCTTAGAATAAACTTAAATATCATCGAACCACCATAACTAGGCTATGGCTTTATAGATTAGCTATAAGTATGTAAATGAAAATAAAACACATTTTATCAATCATACAATATGTATTTAATATAAGATACATTGTGACAGATGGACAAACCATTCTATTTAAAAAATCTTAATAATCACTACATTGAACAAATTTCAAGGTTCGAGATTAAATTAACATTTACTATTATTATGCCCAAATGTGTGATAAATTAATTGAGGTAGATTACCCATCGTTCGCTGTGGGTCAAATTATAATTAATTTTCGGAATTCACCATCGAGGGATCAAGCAAATAAGACAACGCATTAAACATTATACTATATATAATTAAATATCTACAAATTGAATATAAGTAGTGCACACTATCCGGGATACACAGGCTCCACATTACTATTGTATCTCGTCAAAACATTTACAATAAAGGAGAACATTCATATAATAAACGCATAATATAGGAAACATGTTGAAAGACAACTCCATACTAGTCCACACTACGCTACCGACGCTCCTCCAACCAGACGCGAAGCAAATTACAGAATATGCAGAATTATACTTAATAATAAATACATTTAACTATTTACATGGCGAGTCTGGCCATAAACACAAAATAGAGAGGACAGAAGTTCGCTCGAGCAACGCACACATAGACACCCTCTTACCGACAGGCAACAATCGAAATGTCAGGCCAATCCAACGAGTTCGAGTGTGAGTTATCTTTGTGTGTGTGCGTTGTGCGCAAGGTACTAAGCTTGACTTCTGTCCTCTCTCTATTGTGTGCCATAAAACAAATGCCGCCTCTTGCGGTAACCAAACGTCGAATTTGCTATTAAAATCTCATGAGCGCAGATTAAGTCCCATTTCAGGGGCTGTTTCATCTGCATCGCTGCTGTAATGTGTTTCACGCCTTCACAAACATTAGCTAGGTATCGTACAAGCCACATCACACCCACAACAGAGTTAAAACAAAATAAATATTGGCAGTGATCATCATTGTTCCCCATTACAATACTCGTGTGTTACTTTACAAGGAAAAGCGTTGCACGTGTGTTATCCTGCCGCGTGCATTGATAGTACATTTTACTAGCTGTGAGCAATTTGACCGGCGGCTGGCCACACACGCGCAAGGCTTACAGTAAGAAACTTATTGACACAACTCTATGACTATTGTGGCAGTGATAAAAATACTTATAAAATCTTTTTGCGCTTACGACTTAAGTATGTATTATTTTTTCCGATATAATTTAGTACCTCGAGAACGAGGATCGCTTTCACAAAATATCTCTCTGCCTAACTTTTCCAACGCCTAAATCTAGTCTAATGGAGATAATACCGGTAGGTTTAACGCTTCAGAAATTAGCAAACGGAATTTGTACTAATCGTTTTGTAGGCCAGATCGTCTACCTACTCACATACTGTATTCAGATGAACATTATCTATTTAGAATTGAGCGAAACTTAACATCGAAAGTGACAGGAACCTAGCGGGATCGCCCCGCGCTGAGCGGTTTATTACTGCCAATTATTTGAGATCAAACGTTCAAGTCCATAATCGTTCCGATAAACAAATATAAAAATTTTGTCTTTCTGGTTTTGGTGTCGAATTTCACTAGAAAAATAATTTATAAAAAGCGAGCCAATAAAATATGGCACTACCATCAGTGCTGAAAATAATTACTCTAGTTTTTAAATTTATTTAAAAAAATAATCAGTACATTGGAAACGCTCCAAAACAAGTCTAAACTGTAGCATACGATCTCATAACACACCGACAATCAGGCTCCAACTTGACTACGGGAGAAATTTTCCTAAACATTTCTTTGGGTCGGGCCGGCCGTCCGGTGCCGGCCCGCTGTCCGGCACGCGAGTGCCCACTTCATACAATCTCATAATCCCAAGCCTACAGCCCCTCGAGGCGCCATACCTCTTGCACTAGGGGCCATTACATTACACGAACCTATCTTAGAATCTCGTACGTTATCGAAAAGCGAAAGTCTGAAAAATCCGTATCGGTGTCCCTCCCGGGACACACCGCGTCCACGCAATTCGTCCTAACTTAACACTACAGGCACTAACTAAAAATACTAGCGAGATCGTGTGAGCACAGAACACAATTTACTTTATTCAATTGTATAATCCTAAATATTGCTAAAAAGGCATTGATCTGACAACTTCTGTATAATGGGCCTCCAAAAAGTTAAACATCTAAATCGGTCGTCTAACTCTGCTATTGACACTAATCGATTATATCAAATTCATTGGCATGTTGCGTTCGATGCGATGCGCGGGCGCGCCGTGCTGTCGCGAGACAGACCAACCATACAAATATGTCTACCTCGACTTAGACAATACTTTAGAATATATTATTATAGTTAAATTATTTTATTATTAATAATAGTCCACTTCAGCGTTTCCCAAACTCGCCCTGGCTCAGTTATTTCCCCCTTGAGCCCACTACATGTTTTTGTACACTTTTAGAAGTGTACATTATGCATTAGTGCACATAAGAAAAATTAAAAACTTTAATGTTAATCTATTTATAAGCTAATTAATTTACGAGACAATGCCGCTACCCGGTATTTTATTTTCGTGGCCCGGTGCCGGGTCGCGACCCACCATTTGGGAAACGCTGTCTACTCGATTGTAAGCGGTCACGTTTGACATATGTATACGACATCAATCGTTCACGCGGTGCCAACATTGTCACTGTTCTCCGACATTATGGAGCTTCGGAATCTCACTCACTACAAAGACAGAATATGAGGGAACAGTGTCAGTCGGCGGCGGTATTCCGCAAGGTGGTGGTTACACTTTATTCTCGATCGACAACTTCATATTCGTGGTCTGACGCAAACGACTCGATACTAGAACATATAGGCGACGGTCGCGCCACCGGACGTCGCATAGAACCGCTTGTGCGTGGGAATGAACACCGGTACTTTAATACAAGTCTCTTATCACAAAAGTTTTATTGCTAAAATTACAATCGTCGATGCTAAAGTACAACGGCTCGATAGAACTAAACACGTCTCGAACGCGGCGACACATCGGGTGTACAAGATTCCGTGAACCGTCAACGACGGCTCGAGGTCGACGCTTCGAACACGGAGACGGGACATCAAAAATCGAATATCAAAATCTAACACGCTAACGCTAACTGCTGTTTCGTCTGATATGACTACGCGGGTATACCTGATATAAAGTGAACACTACGTAATCGGTAATCTGCGCTACGGGAGGCACTCGCGGGCAGATCACTCTAAGCGACTCCTACTTACGGCTACTTACTCACTATGTACAGGGCAGTGGCGGCTGGTCTCTCCCTCGCCCCGGCCGCGAGCACTCCGCTCGCGCCGGGAGCGAGCACTCAAACTTTTTACATTCGTACTAACTATTTACAGAATCGTTCGCTCGGCCCCGCCGCGGGGCGCGGCGAAGCTCAATTTTCCATCGCTCAATATCGTTATAAAAATTAAGCATCAGTCTTGATTGTAAATTTTAACGCGGGTCGTCATATCTTTGGCGATAGGTTCCCGGGAGCGGGCCGGCGCCCGAGGGAGTCGACGCGATCGCTCGCGGGCGAAGGGTCCGGTGAAACGTCGTCAACATAAATACCAACAAACTCGTTAAAATAAAATGTATCGTCCTTCGGTCTTCCGCGATCGGTCGTCTTCATTTACACCGCGAACGGACCCGCTCGAGGCGCCGGCCCGGGATCTCGTCGGTGTGAGGTTCGACCAATGATATTAAAAGTAAAGATGAGTTATACGCCAACATCATTGCTATTTAAAACAGCGTAAAGGTACTAGATACACACATTGACCGCTGCATGCGCATTGACCGCGAATTGAAAGCGCGTCAGCTGTCTCCTTCACTCACACACGCAAAGCAGACAGCGCGCTCTTTGTACAGTATGGCCGAATAAAGTAATAGAAAATACATATTTTTATTAAATACAGTACTTATGTGTGAAATTAAACATTTTTCCGATCTCGGACTGTTGCTGTATAATTTGTACATCGTCTAAAGACGCAAGTAGACATTTTTTTATGGAATTTCACAATTTTATCGCGTCTGACTGACGAGAGCCGCGTGTGTGCGTGCCGCGAGACTGTGCCTGACTAATTGAAAGTCGGGCAATTACCTGACTTTTGTCTTGCCATTTTGGAGTGCGGGTAACGTATCTATATTTTTTAATATCATTGGGTTCGACCTAAATCTAGGCCGAATTACCGGCCGGACGGCCAGAAGCAGTCGCCGCCGTAGCGGCGGCCCATCTTCCTCTTCTTGGCGCCGGACACCTCGGGCTTGCGCTCCTCTTCCGCCGGGGGGGCGGGCGCGGGGGCGGGGGTGGGCGGGGCGCAGTCGCCGCGGCACTGGCGGCGCGCGAGCAGGTTGGCAAGCGCGCGGGGGGCGCGGGGCGCACGGGGGGCTCGCGGGGGCGCAGGGCGGGGCGCGGCGGGGGCGGCGCGCGCGGGCGGGTGGTAGGCGCCGCAGAACAGCTCGTACACTCGCACCTTGGCGCGCGCCGTCAGCTCTGATATTTCTACACGCTTGGTCCTCTTCACGTCGTCAGCGGCCACCCACTCGTCGTCGATTCTGCAGAAAGATACACGATGAGAGGAGATCGCGGCGCGCGCCACACGAGGGCAGCTGCAAACACAGGGCTGGGTATTACAAGTGACGCGATCTCGCACAAAATTTGAGCACTCCGGCTTCAAAAAAATCTCCACTTTTGAATCGATTCGCTCCTCGAAACACAGGGCGATCGTTGGAGTACATGCCTAAAAATGAAATTTCGATACAGAGGCAGTCCATCGTGTTTAACAGGAGGTCAAATAATTGTGCACTGAATTAGTGCACGCTTCCAAAATTTCAAGTGCCTGAATTTTGCATATTTTGCGAAATCCACAGTAATTTATGTTATTACGACATTTTATCACGAAATCAGATAATTTTAATTCTAATCGACATAATACAGAACTTATTTCGCACTCCACAAAAACGTAAAATGTCTCTGTTTTATTGACTAAATTAAAGCTAAAGTGCTCGATTTTTGCAACAAAATTTACATTGTGCAGTACAAATAATGTACTCGCCATCTGAAAATAACTTTATTAAAACATCTCAAATACGTTATGCTTCGGTTGGGAGTGTGTTTGCAGCGTTGGGTTGCGATCCGTTTGAACGTATTCAACCTCAAGAACAGAAAGTCATGCATCTAAAAAGCACTTAGAATAGGGAATATGCATCAATTTTTTTGTATCAAAATCAAAAGTATAATGCGTGAGAAAATCAGCTGTCATATTAAAACTTTTCTCTTTTTCTTGTGATTATTTTTTTCTGTTCCATCATGTTTTTATACGTGTCCGTAGTGGTCTAGCTCAAATTTATCAAAATCATCGGTTACTTATGCATATTCCCTATTGTGATCTAACAATTATATCATCGAAATAAACATGCAGATATGTTTAATGTTAATTTAAATACAAAATAAAATATAAATGCTTCTGTTAAATGAAAACACATTATAGCTCTAATAGAAGAACGGGCAACCCAAAGAGTTGCTAGCAAAATGGTATATAGAGACATTTGTGTCACTAAAACCTAAACTCCGATTTGATGCAAAGTAATAAACGATATCCAAGTATATTTTACAATTTGGACAAATAGAGATGCGCCAAGTACTCGGTTCGGTACTCGGCATACTCGCCAAGTTTTATAGTACTCGTAATCGGCTGGAGTAACTCGGTTCAAATTCCGAGTACTCGGTAAAATTAACATTTTACTTATAGGAAAGGAGGAGTCCAAAATGTATGTGTCAAAAACATAGAAATCGATATGATTAAACTGTTTGTTAATCGATTGCGTAGTAGTCAGTAGTTAGAACAAGCAAAATAATCCTATTTAAGTTGCAGATTCCAATTCTCTGTACAAAACAAAGTATATATGAATTCTAAAACCGTGGTTTGATACATCCATATCATTTTGTTATTGCTAGTGTCTTCTATTCACTATCCATAATAGTTTTATAGTGTCACCAATGTGTGTCAGTACAATCAACATCATGAATATTTTGCTAGGCACTAGAGTTAAGAAAATCCTGCGTCAATAATACTTTTTCATATAAACTTTTATTACAGCTTGTAGATCCGATTGGGGTCTGTGACTTGGCTAAAGTTATTTTGCGCTAAATAATCAATTGGCTTGGACGGCTATACCTATCATTTGATCGTATCGATTTTTGGATCAATTTTGATATCATCTCGATTAGTTAGGTAGGATTTGAAAAATGAAAAATAATAAGGTTGGAACACTGAAAAATATTATGTATAATATTAAAAAATAAATGATAACATTTTAAAACATAAGTTAACATTAGATACTCCGCGACATGTTTTAACGTCACGACTAAACTGAAGTGAGTAACTCGGCCTAATTCTCGGTTCGGTAAAGATAAGGCCGAGTGATACTCCGTACTCGGCAAAATTGGTACTCGGCGCATCTCTAGAAAAATACATACAAAGAGGTTATGTGCTAGCAACTTCAGATTTTCTCCGATTGGTCTCTTTCGTGTGGCACGTTGATTGGGCAACATGGAGCATGCTAAGCATGAATGTTGCTTACTAGAGGATCAACTGCATATGTTATTAGTTAACTTAGTACCAAGCGAATAGAAATAATTTAGGACAGAATATTGATTATAATACCTCTTTAAATGCAAGTGACCCCTTTCAAAGAGAAAAAGTGTAAGCGTTACATTACAGTGCAAGCTTTTAATGTTCATTATTTCAATGGATGAGCCAAATGAAAATATAAATGGAAATACCTCATAGGTTTGCATCTAGAAAAATAAAAATTATAACGGTCATTAAACGATGAAGATTCGTGAGAATTATAAACGTACGCTCAGTGGTGCAAGATGGACGATCACCTAGTAGAAAAAAATAATAAGGTGTATTGCAAAAGTAAATTTTATTTACGTTACGTAAATGCTAAAATGCTATGATGAAATAATAAAAATTAAGGAATGTTAAGCAAATTATTTAAAAAAATCGAAAATACTTTGAAGGCAACTAATCTATCTAACACTGAAAATGGAATGGATGTTGAAAGTATAACAATCAATTAACTAAACCTGTGTGGATTTACAAGACCCACCTTCGTTACCTGGTTTTAAAATATTTAGATAATAAACCGACGATAGACTCTGAGCTGTAGGCAGTCGAAGATTTCATTAATTTTATTTAATATAAAATCTTTAATATCAATTAGACAAAGTAAATGCCAAAAAATTAAACGGATTATTATTATACACCTATCTATACAGCTCAAAAGAAAAAAGATTTTATAATAAATATGATTTTCCATAAAAAAGAGCTAAGTTCTGAAAGGTATTTTTCTGATAAATTCAAACTGATTTTAGTTGAATTTGATATTGTAGAAAGCTTCAATAGAAAATTCGATTTTACCGCCGAATTTACTGTAAACTTTCTCCTGTTCGCCGTGAGTCAGTTAAAGCAAAAAAATCGCGTATTTTAACTCCATTTTCATTTTATTCTGACTGACACACAGCGAATAGGAAAAATTATACAGTAAAGTCGGCAAGTTGACTATCGAACAATATCGAATTCAAATAAAATTAGTTTGAATTTATCAGAAAAATACCTTTCCGAACTTGGCAATTAATTATATTGTGGCTATTATTTTCTTTTGAGCCGTATAAATAGGTGGCTTTCGAACAATATCAAATTCAAATAAATAAGATTGAATTTATCAGAAAAATACCTTTCAGAACTTAGCTCTTTTGTATGGAAAATCTTATGGTGCAGCTATTTTCTTTTGAGCAGTATATAAGGTCGCACAGTTTCGTAGTAATAGGAATTTAACTAACTTGCAAATAACCACACTCCCTTTACAAAACCGACAAACAGCAATGCTTACAGCATAACAAGTAAAATACTCCAAACAGGCTTACCTGAAAAGATAAGCTAATTTGTGGACTAACTTATTAATAATGATTAAGCTAAAATCTTTTTATAAACGATATACAAGTTTTTTGAAAAAAAAAACATAAATTTTCGTCTTACTATACGAATATGAGGAAATTTGATTTTTAAAAACGCTACCAGCATTCTGACATTTCTGATTGATGGATGGACGAACGCGAAATTAGAAATACCTGTGGGGTACAGATTCTGTGGCCGTTTTAGCACGAAACAATACCAGCGAAACCGCAGTAGTTTCACCATGAGTTGTCTTTTGTCGACATAGATATATCTACAATATATGACGATCACATCTACGTAGCAATTTCGCGTAATTATTTTCGCGGCGAAGGTGTGCCAGCGGTACGAGCCGATCGGCGGAATTGCGCGTGAAAAAGACAGCATCATAGTTAAATCTATACGTTAAGGTGGCACCCTGAGCGAAAGTGGCGCCGCGGTGAATTTTATTTAATATTATAATTATAATACACAATTTTAATAATGTTTTACGTGGAATTTTTAGGGCTCAGTCTAGTATTTTTATTAGACGGTATCGTTACATTCCCTCGTAGTCACTGCTAGAAGTAGACAGCAAAACTGCTTAAAAGTGGCCGTTTTTGACACATTTGCTATCTACTTTTACGAATGACTACGAGGGCATGTTGTGATACCTTCTAAAAATAATAGACCATGCATAGGCCGATGAGCCCTAAAAACTTCTCGTAAAACATTTAAATCTTTTTCTATAAATAACTTATTAAATAAAAACTTCTGAGTGCGCCTCTTTCGGTCATACAACCGCCTTAAGGCCGCCGGTAACGATCAATTGCGATTGTAAATTTTTACGTCAATGCTATTGTTGGAGCAATTGACAATCGCTATAATTGCACGTGTAAACGATCAATTTTCGCATCAAATTAACGTCAATTTAGTAAAAATTTACAATAGCAAATTATCGTTACTGGAGGAACAGGCTGTTTCGCTTGTCGTACAACGAACAAGTCATAGCGAAACTATTGCGGTTTCACTGAGTAAAGTTACGCAGCGGAGGTGTGCTACAGGCGTGTACGGGTATATTGTTTGACCTGGGGCCCAATCCCGCTAATTCTGAACTGTAAACCAAAATCGTTGCGCTGTCATTAAGTTAAATTTTTCTAAAAATCGCTGGTTTAGCTTTAGGATTTTCATTTAAATGAGGATCAGTAAGAGGTTTGAATCCTATAGTTTTATTGGTATAACATAAAAAAAATATTCATAGCTATGAAACTTAGTGAAAGATTTTTTGAAATCCGTTTACAGTACTAGGCACGTATCTTGAAATTTTTTCGACGGAGTGGGGATAAGTTCGCGCATGTGCTCTTGTGAGCGACCAATAACGCGCGCCCCTCTCCCGCCGCCCGCGCCCCTCACCGCTACGCATACCCAAAATACGCGTTTCGCGCAATCCCCACCCGATTTCAAGTTATATGCCTCGTACTGTAGAAATGGTTGAGTTATGAAGGTTTTGAAGGAAATGCCAAGCTCAATGCAATATGTGCTTTATCACGTACGACGTAAGGTTCGCGTACGTCTCGATGTCGTCTTAAGGACACCCCAAAATAACAGTATTTTAGCACGTTTTAGCTCGTATATCTTCTCAGGTTTAAAAGATATCGTAAACATTTTTTCACAGGTAATCATGTGGTGGCATAAGCTTTCTGATAAGCCACTAAACAAAAATCGTTACTGATCCTCATTGTCCAAGATTGGCATCCTAGGTTCCCTAGATCTCATTTTCGACAATTAAAATAAGACTAAAGTGAGTATTTTGCTGTAAAAGGAACTGAAAGAGTAAGATTTCGTTTTGGTTTTTTCGTTGAAAATTAGTACGATAGGGCCCTTGTTCTGTGCCGCAAAGGGTTTTTAAAATTAAGTTATACGAAAAGCCCTGTGCAATACAGAGCAGGCGATGCTCTACAGGGTATTTTATAGCATAAAAAAACAGGCATTTCTAATATCGCCGGAACTAGCCTACTTATTGTCTAATTTTCAAAATTTATCACAATCACTTTCATTTGACAGATGGATGTGACATATTGCTGCATTTCTTTGATAAGTTTTTATTTGTGCCAAAAAGAAGCATCAATGTATCACATCCTGAAAGTAATTGCGATAGATTTTGAAATTAGACAATTAGCCCCCAGGCTAGTGACACTCCGCACTTTAGGTATGAAGTTGTAATATAAATAGGGTTACCATTCGTCGGGATCAGTCTGCATATGTTCGGAATTCGGATATTGTCCGGCTTTGTAATTTCTCTGGATTTTTAAGATTTTGTGGTGTAATACTAGTTAAAACCATATACATTAATAGCAGTAGTGTTCGAAAGAGAAGTCCCAAAATGTATGAAGTCTGGATTTCTTTTTTCCAAACTCTTGGGACATGTCCATGTACATACGTACAGTATACAAAAAATAGGTAAAGATAATGATAAATAGTTTTTAATCATCCAATTTATCTTAATTTGCTCTGGGAGCATTTTATCTTGTGCATTTAAATGGAAGTACCTACACAACAAAAATACATCATGGCGGAATACGTCAGATCTTTTTGAATGAAAAAAATATGTCCGGACTTTTACTGAAATGTCCAGCTTTTTGTCAGGACTTTCCAAATTTTGAAATGGTAACCCTAGGCTAAAGTACGTCGCGGGATCGACCAGTCGGGCGAATGGGGCCAATCTAGGGGGTCGCCGCGCACCAGCCGCGGCTGGGAATAGAAATGAAGTATGTCGGGTCGGTATACGTACACATTGGGCGGGTGGTAGGTGAGCAGCGCCTCGGTGCGGCGCTGCGCGTGGTTGTAGCGCGTGGCGGCGAGCGCGGCCGTGAGCGTGAGCGTGTGGCGGCCCGTGGGCTCGCGCAGCGGGCAGTATGTCGGGTCGGTATACGTACACATTGGGCGGGTGGTAGGTGAGCAGCGCCTCGGTGCGGCGCTGCGCGTGGTTGTAGCGCGTGGCGGCGAGCGCGGCCGTGAGCGTGAGCGTGTGGCGGCCCGTGGGCTCGCGCAGCGGGCAGTATGTCGGGTCGGTATACGTACACATTGGGCGGGTGGTAGGTGAGCAGCGCCTCGGTGCGGCGCTGCGCGTGGTTGTAGCGCGTGGCGGCGAGCGCGGCCGTGAGCGTGAGCGTGTGGCGGGCCGTGGGCTCGCGCAGCGGGCAGTATGTCGGGTCGGTATACGTACACATTGGGCGGGTGGTAGGTGAGCAGCGCCTCGGTGCGGCGCTGCGCGTGGTTGTAGCGCGTGGCGGCGAGCGCGGCCGTGAGCGTGAGCGTGTGGCGGCCCGTGGGCTCGCGCAGCGGGCAGTATGTCGGGTCGGTATACGTACACATTGGGCGGGTGGTAGGTGAGCAGCGCCTCGGTGCGGCGCTGCGCGTGGTTGTAGCGCGTGGCGGCGAGCGCGGCCGTGAGCGTGAGCGTGTGGCGGCCCGTGGGCTCGCGCAGCGGGCAGTATGTCGGGTCGGTATACGTACACATTGGGCGGGTGGTAGGTGAGCAGCGCCTCGGTGCGGCGCTGCGCGTGGTTGTAGCGCGTGGCGGCGAGCGCGGCCGTGAGCGTGAGCGTGTGGCGGGCCGTGGGCTCGCGCAGCGGGCAGTATGTCGGGTCGGTATACGTACACATTGGGCGGGTGGTAGGTGAGCAGCGCCTCGGTGCGGCGCTGCGCGTGGTTGTAGCGCGTGGCGGCGAGCGCGGCCGTGAGCGTGAGCGTGTGGCGGCCCGTGGGCTCGCGCAGCGGGCAGGCGCCGCCCAGCCGCCAGCGCGTGACGCGCGACAACCGCCACGCCAGCCCCTCCATTGTACCCGCGTCGAAGAAGTCGAACATGCGCGCTGCAATCACAACGACCACATCAGACATTTTAATACCTCCACTACTAGAACACAGGCCTTACTTATGGGTGGATAAAAAAGGTAGGCCATAACCCCCCCACACAGGCCCAGTGCTGATTGGTGGATGTTAACGACTGACGATGCATCCGGGACCGACGGCTTAGCATGCCTTCCGAAGCACGGAAGATCTCGAGATATTAATTTAATCACCCATCATGATCGATTTTTGCGAAAGCGCTAAGGCCGCTAAGCCACTGCGCCACCGAACTCTTCACAATGACAACACTAATTATCAATACGACGCGATTAAATTGACAAATAACAATGATGCGCTGCAACTTCACTCAAGAATGTATGTCAAAGAGATTTTTTTACGTCAATTTGTACCGCAAACGCTCTGAAGTCAGTCACCCACCCCAGTTGGTACATACACATATACAGTCGAGGAAGTCGGCGCTCTGCATTGCTCTTTGTAATCAAAATGCTTTACACTATTCTTGTCGGTTGTTCACGCGCGCGTAGGTTACTATTGCTACATCGTTAGCGCAAGCAATTTTGCCCTTATGGATTATTTACACGAGGCGGTTTTCCGGGCGACTTGCTAGACAATTTATATATTACATACATTTCTATAACGGGTGGGACTCCCGCCTATCAGCGAATTATAGAAGTTAAAAAAGTACAGTACTAACCAGACCAAGGCTGCCTCCGGTACCGCAGCTTCTTTCCATTCCTGCGTATGAGCTTGGATGCACTGTCAGCGGCCTTCTTGCTGCCGCTGCTGTTCGGCGACGACTCGTTGAAGTGGTTGTTCACGTGCCGCTCCAGCAACGTCTGCAATGACACCATCTCACGTTACATTTTGGAAAGAACAACCTATAAACACCATACGAAGGCTTTTCAACAATACTGCAAAGGGTAAGAATATTAGACTTAAAATTTTGGAGCTTCTTTTCTTTAATATTTTACTTTGCAGATTCTGTTCAAACGCTATTTTATGGTGCTGTTGTTTTTAAAGATAAAGTTCTTCTCTGATGAGCCCAGCAGCATCCGGAACGACAGAACACGTAGACGTAGTGCGTCCATCGTGGCGTTTTAGCCATATCCAATATCCATCGATGACCATATAACTAAATCTGAAAAAAATACTTATGAGCTAATCGTAAGTCCTATAACAATACTTGTTTTTCGTCCTTTCAAGCCTCGGAGTCACGAGCGATGTAGACGAAACGAAAATAAATAAGTCGCACAATATATTTATAAGATTTATGTAAGTATAAATCTATTGGCTGACATAAATAATAAGACTTGTAGATCATCTAGACAACCTGCGCAGTAGCTTCATCTTCGTGTCCTTAGGAAAGAAAACATCACACTTTTATATCTTTAACATTTTTCGTAGAAGATCGAAGACACTGTTACACCTAGTGGTCACATCACTGTCGAATAATTTGAAGGATATTCAGAAAGAATTTGACGACGATGAAGAATTGAGGAAATGTTGATTTCAATGTTATGTTATAAAATGCTTTGTGCACTAAAACATTACGATGATATTGATTGATTACATTACATCTTGAAATATTGGAGCTTTTTGTAATTTATTCGAAGACTAAAACATACTTGAACGATCATTTAAAGTCAGTGTAAACTCTACATGTTTTGACGATGAATAATTTTATATCGAAGCTACTTGACGAATACAATGTGATGTGCCACTATTCCTAGTGATTGCATCAATGCAGATCCAGCTTTGATAAAGTTTATAACTTCGACGAATGATGTATGGTAATGATTGTATGGGGAAGAAGGCAAATACAATAATGAATTTAAAACAGCTTCAACCACATAAAGATCCAATCACTAGGATTGAATGTGATTTGAAGAGTTTTTCTTTCAACTAACATTTAATTAAATGAAAACCAAATATTATAAGAACTACATAATCGAAGGCTGCAGAGTTAGAGCACAAGTTTATCAATTGACACTATTAGGAAAGTAGAATTAATGTTGAAGAATGCCATCAATGATTTTAAATTACAAGATACGAAACGTTACTAAACAAGAGTGTCACACAGTGAAACTTGAAAATTTTAGTCTTTACTTGGCAAATAAAATCAAATAAAGGTTAATTCAAGCAAGCATTGAGATTCACTAAAACAAAAATATTTAACAAAATAAATAAATGTTTTGACTGGACATGAAAGGGATGCCTACCTACCTAACGTTTCTGCTTCAAAATAACGTCAGTATTTATACAAAATTACAAACAAAGACTTTCTTGCAGTTTTTTCGAAGACAACGACATTGTGGGCTATATAGTATAGTCAGATGAGGTTTCTTATTATTCCCGTTACCAAGCAGCAGTTACGCTTCAGCAACAATATCGCACATTATTTTCAGCATATTTCTATAACAATGTAAATAGGTACGCTTTCATTTTTGTACGCCAATGCTAAACGATACGCAATACGCAAAATCGCAAACTATACATAATACATACATACTTCATAAATAAAAAATATTGTAATTGATACGAATACGGGAATTCTGTCAATGTTTGTATTTTTGTATGATAATAAATAATTATTTCAATAATACAACTTGTATTTAAGAACTCGATTCATCAAAATTTCAGTATTGTTTATTTATTCAGCTAAAATTTTATGAACTCCAAAGTTGTCGAATCATCATTTTACATTGACATTAATAAAATTATGTGGTAGGAAAATATAGACGATTCAGAAGTGCTATTAAAGATATAAACAATTCTTATGTATTAATTCCACAACATTGGAATTATATTTTTGAAAAATTTCAGTTAGTAATGCTACAGTTACTCATGCTTGTTGATGAAAGTCAGCGCCGACAGAAGAGCGAAATATATTTAAATAACAATTAGAAAAAAGTTCAGTGTCGATAGAACACAACTCTTAACGACTCTCCGCTGCGCTGACTTTAACATTATTCCCTCTATACTACATCGAAGCGTGGTACAGAAGGAATAAAGAACACAAAGTATTGGAAAGAGAACATTACCTGTGTGGAAAATCGTCTGTCGCAGCCGTCGACTATGCACTTGAAGGGCTTGTTGCCGCCGTGCGAGAGCGCATGTCGCTCCAGCCACAGCCGCGAGCAGGAGGGCTTCCCGCGCACCTTGCAACGTTGCCAGAGGCACACGTAGTTCTCCTTCCCCGCTTGCGACTCTACGTGTACCGACTGGAAAATTCAGATGATAAATGAGTCTATTTGCTATTTATAAGCAAGACTTGGAATGGTGCTGTTTTTTTAGTTTTTTAAAGTTTATTGTTGACAATAACGAATAAAGAATTAAAGATGTGTTTTCCTGAATGGCAATCCACCAACCAAGACTTCGAGGTAAATAGTAGTAAGTATTTTTGTAATAGGTTTTAGATTTTCTATATTAAGTAATAAGAAATCTTCATTAAATTAACAGAGTTTAAAATAAAATAAAGTTTTGTGAATTGTATTTTAATGTTTCTTCTAGTGAAAGTAATGAAATAATAAAATCTGAACTGACCTGTAAATGCTCCAACAGATCGCAATCACTCTCGAACTCGCTCTTGCAGTTTTCCCATAAACACAAAGTAACTGTAGATGTTGTATCTGTACTTGACGTTCTTTGATCACTATCGGTTTTGGTTAGGTTCCGCGGTGGAAACCGCAGCGTTTTGGGCTGCTTCAGAATTGGGCTCTTCTGGCTACTCTGTACATCCATTGAACATACGCTCACACTTAGTGACAACGACGAGTCCTCGTCGCATTCTTTACTCGTTTGAGAATCACTAGGAGAATCAATCGACTTGTCGGTGCCTATGCCCGATTCAGACGACTCCGTAGTAGCACTACAGAAATTTGCTTCTATCACATCATTTTGGACATTTGACGACACGTCCTTTAAAACTGTTATTTGTGTGAAAATAGTCTCCTCTCGTCTCGCTACTTCTTCTACTCTCCTTAAGTCTTCATCAGAAGTTTCTTTCCTCATTGCCTCACGGTCCTCATCTTCCTCTATTTTCGACGCTTTCATATTATCTAAAGCGAATTCGTCAAATTTTTCCGAAAAACTAACATGTGCAAAAGGCCTCGATGATATCTTATTAGTATCTAACGGAACAATGTTATTATTAACAGTTTTTGAAAGCCATGGTATATCACATTTTGAACTTGTAACTTCATTTAGATCATAACTATCCTTAACTGTGCTACTGGGTGGATCAGTTCCTTGGATAGGATTATCAGGTGGCTTGACTGGGGCTATAGGAATACTACTCGTATGCAAGGATTGGGTAGTAAAGCTTGTTAGCATTGGAGACGGATGGTGAACAATATGATTCGAGCACGAAGTTTGTGAGGCTGAAGGTATGTTCGTATTTGAATAGCTCCACGTCTCTTTCACGTTCATATTTGGCACAGATGTTACTATATATCCAGGTTGCGGCATCAATACAGGGTGACTGAAATTCACCGTAAAGTTTGGTTTTGATTGAACCGTCATTCCAACCGGCGGCATTCCAGTTACATTCTTGTTTATGCCAGGAATAGACTGACTTGTAACAGGGGCAGGTTTGTTTACGTTGGGATATGTAGACGGCATTGTGTTAGTTAGTTTCAAGAGCGTACCATTTATCAGAATCTGTGCTGCTTGTTGATTTTGCAGATGATCTTGTCTTTGCGGCGCCATCTGTGTAGATTGTGGAAGAACGAAGTTAGGCATTTTCGCCATTAAATTGGGTATTTGAACAACAGTCCCATTTATATTTTGCATGAGCGGAAACACAAATTGACCGTTCAACTTTGTCGGACTTGACACATTGACATTTTGTCTATTGAAAGCTGTCATATTATTTTGTTGGGCCGGTATTCCATTTTGCGGTATCCTCAAAGTAGTTAACATCACGTTCTGAGGTACTGCTACAAATGATGCTAAGTTATTAGAACTTACTGTTCCATTGCATGGTTGTTGCATGTTGATTTGGTGGCAGTTCTGTAAATTTGGTACAGGTACATTCAAATTACCGAGACTACCGTTAACTGTCATCGAAACTTGCCTCACACCATTTGGAATATTCATCTTTGGTGCTGTACTCGCTTCATTCAAAATATTCGTCGTAGGTGAATTCTGCGACGAATTAGCACAGTTTTGCTGCTGTAACTGGACTTGCTTCAAGTTATTAGCTTTTGACCAAGTAAGGTTTTTACTATTTGCAATGCAAGCTGACGACTTGCGATTAGTCCTTTTTGATGGTGGTGCTTTCCTTGATGGTTCTTTTTTCGCCATCGATGATTTTGGATGAATAGAATTCAAACTTAAGTTATTCGATCCACAGGTAACGCCGTTCATCCTACTATCTAATTTAGTAGTGGAGCTTACAACACCGTTCATTCTGCAGTCTGGTCGTAAAGAAGTAGGTTTTTTTGGTGAGTGACTGGCTGAGGTCGCCGGTGCAATTCTTATACCTGTTAATTCATTTGACATAGGTATTGGTATTTTTCTGTTAGCTGCCCCGGTTGATGAATTGCTTTTATTTAGAGTACAATTGGCGGATGGGTCTAGTGTCTTTTTGATATCGAGCCCATGCTTTTTACCGTCGAGTAACCCGTTGTGAAGACCGTTTCCTCTTTTAAGTGATTCAGACACTTGCCGAACTTCCATAAAGCCGTTCAAATTAGTGTGACTTTTTTCTTTACCTTCTTTTGATCGACCGAAATCAACTATGCTACCGTTTACATTGGTATTTGGCGTCATTTTGCTGAGATCTGTAGGTTTAACGCATTCGATCGTTCCATTAGGTGTAGAATGAATCTGTTTCTTAGCGGCAGCTTCAGCTTGTTTCCCTACATCCATTAAAACTTTAGGACTAAGCGTTTGTGATAAATAAGAGATGTATTTCTCCAGGTCGTGAGTAACGCCATTTTTGGGAAGGCACTTTCGTTTGGTGTCTTCGTTGTTAGACGCACTGGAATCACGCTTGAGGCCATTTTGGGGCTTCATCTTATGACTGAAGTATTCGGTGATACGACGATGTAAGGGCGGATGCAGGCGGCGTACGGGCGCGGGTTGAGCCGCGAGGCGTCGCGGCGGCGCCGGGTCGCTCGCCCAAGGCGGCATGCGCGCGCCCACTCCCGAACTGTCTTCCGAGGTGCTGCACGATGACTCGGGGCTGCGCGGCGAGCCAGGCTCGGTGATATCACTGCTGCTGCAGCCTCCACTATCTGTCGGACTCAGCACCGCTACGCCACTGAAACAAAAAAAAACAATAATAGTTAAAATAAGTTCGATAAACATGTAATGTATCACAGTGGTAAAGATAGCGCTTATAACAATCAGCTGGTGAATGGTGACGATCGATCGTACTCGACTATGAAGCGGTTGCGTGAGCAGGACGGCATGCATGCACGATCGTCGTTGTTGTGAGCAGTGCACGGTGCAGTGCAATGCCCTGGCGGTCCAGTGCAGTGACGCAACGAGACGCGCCGCTGCGCTGACCGACCGTCCCAACTCAAAAATTATTTTCGGCAACGTGACATTCACCGTTCATACACTTGACGCTTGTGATTTTGAACTCAACGCGAACCTACGCAAGTGTACAATAGCATATCATGTGTGCACACAATAGATTTCTGGGATCATGTCTACCTCACATGGAAAAATTCTAAATTAAGACGAAATTACGGACAAAGAATATCTACAATCCCAAAAACGAATATTCTTCTCTCTTACATTGCGATTGTGACCGAGAATGACCGAGATCCACAGGTAAAAGTCTCGGGATAACACAATTTTGACACGAAGCCAGATGCTTGCCTCGTCGTTCGAGTATGGACTTTGTGGCTCAGTCCGTTTGTGCGATTTTTGTGTATTTTTTATGTGAGAATTCTGAATTTAGGGTGGCAAAATCAGAGGGTGTTGTGGGGTGGTCTGTGCTGGAGGGTGCAGTCTTAGCAGATCCGCGGCTTATAACTAGGACTGTACACCCTCCCTCCCTTCTTTTCGCAATTCACTGGGAGCTTTGTCGCTAATTGACCCAATTTTTAAAGCTACATTTTTCAAGAATGTCTCAGGTATCTTTTGAGGGATCTTAATTCGATATGAAAGATCGTTAAGCCTTTTTGTTTGACTTTTTGACGTGATGGGGGCGGTGATACTTCTTCTTCATTTATTTTTATGGCATTTTTGGAGCCGTTCTTTGTAAGTAACGATTTATTATTAGAATTGAATGAAACTACGCGTAACCTTGGACCTTATAGGTCGGTTCGCAGTTCGCACATTGTTCGAGTCGGCAATATTTTTTGCGAATGTCGAAAGCAAAAGTGGTCGCGTCGTCGGTTGCCGCGTCGAAAAGCGACCGGCGTTATGTAGGTGAGGCGAGCGATGCAAGGTCGCGCCCGCGCCGATTTCGGTCGTCGACCTGTGTCTTGATCTCGAATGACGTTACATTGTATCTTCGAATGTTGGTACAATACGTTTCAAAGTTGTTGGCGGGTTGGAACATCGCGCGGCACGATGCGCAAAACCCAATTTCGATGTAAAGCTTTGTCCAGACTTGTATCATCTTGACGATCAAAATCAGCCGTATCGTATCAAGTATTCGTATCCTAAGTGTGGACGCTCATTTCGACTGCATCGTATCACTATCTCCATTAGCCCAAAACGGGCTTAGTAACCACGTCCACACTTAGGATACTGTATCTTGTCAGCGTATCAACAACGCGTGTCGTGAATGTGGACGTGTACATCAGATACGGTGCGTAGCATGATCGCGTATCGTTTTGCGTCCACACTAGCCAAATGATACACGTCGATGATACGCGACGGTGTGGTCTGATACACTCAAATTTTACTAGTCTGGACAAAGCTTTGGAGGGTGAAAGGCGAGTGGTGTGGGCACAAAATAGAGAGAGGATAGAAGTTAAGCTTAAGACTACGCGCGCTCGAGCAACGCACAAATACATAGACAGCTCTCATCTCTCTCACCGACTTGATTGATGACACTGCGTCACACCACGTCACGCGCTCGACTGTTTTGAACGTAGTGTCGTGTCGGTGTTGTGTCATCGGAGAGAAGTGTATCTATGTGTGCGTTGCTCAAGCGCGCGTAATACTAAACTTAACCTCTGTCCTCTCCTCTCTCTATTTTGTGGTGTGCCGTGGGGTGCGGGGCACGCACGGGCACGGCTAGGCGTGAAATACACAGAAGAGATGCGGCGGAGATACGGCGGTGATACGTGTATTTGATTGGCCGAAAGCATCCGAAAGTCTCACATCTATTATAAACTATTTAACTTGAGGTGTTCTAAAACTAACTTGGGCCGACAGAGTGTTATTAATAGACTGTGCGACGAACACAACACTATTTGCAACTCCATTGACATTTTTTCCCTATCACTGATTAGTTTCAAAAAGGCTTTGTCTACATTAACTAATATCAATAAATAAATGATTTAATTTTTAATTTAATATTAATTAAACCATAACATAAAAACAAATTGTAGATTAGTAGTAGTACATTTATTTTCTCTTAACGCATTGTGCCAAAATTTTATGTGTTAGTTGCTAGTTAATAACTTATTTATAAAAAGTCATACTGTGTTTGCCTATAACTGTTTTTCAATGTACTTTTAATTTTATTATTTTAAGGAATTGTATTATATGCTAAAGTGTAAAAATGTTGGCAGACCTATAATAATAAATAAATAAATAAACATCTGCACCGTATCGCCGCCGTATCCGCGCCGCGTCGCTTCTGTGTATTTCACGCCCTAGGTACGCGCATTGTGGCTAACTTCACTTCACAGCCACCAATAAGCTCAGACCAAATAAAAAAGTAAAGACGGAGTCTTCCGACAAAGCGGTGAAGCCAACTAAACTACGCCTTGGCTGTGTACATACACAGTTTACGCACACATATGTAACGAAACTACGCCTTGGCTTTCGTTCGTCATTGGGCGAACCCTGCCGCCCGGCCCCCGCCCGCCCCCTAGTACGCACACAATGTACCATCAAAAACCGGCTTCACTTAGTTGTTCGCAACCACTGCGCAACGCTCCATCTTCCTTTTTTATTTGATCTGAGCCAATAAGTATGTAAATGTAACGCATTATATGTATGTAATCGTGTATTTTTTAAGCATAGAATTCTTCAAATTGATGAAACAACAAAGTCTTAAAAGGCAAGTATCTCTCGTACATACAATATTAGAAAAAATGACAATTCACAGGTAGGTTTTGTTATTGAATGAACGATGGAGTCCGTGAATCCAACGACAAAGGTATCGAAACGAAATGGCCGGAACCGTAGGAACGAAGTGAACAAATCATTTGATTGACAATAATTATTTCAATTGGCGCATACAACCGGCCACAATGTTTTGTGGTTTTTACCGACTCTTCGTTAGAGGCGAGGTTGATAATTGTCGGCGGTATCTAAATACTGTAATGCGCGACAATTGAGCGTGACGACTGACGATACAATCGCGATATGTCGGTCGGTCGCGAGTCGCTAGCCTAGCGTGTCGCCCTACGCCGTCTGTCGTCGCCTCACCTCATCACGAGCAACCTGTCTCTTTTCTCTACCTTACATTCTTACAGCAAAAACTATACATTACTTCAGTATTGTTTAATTTTAGCATTTAATATCTTACATTCTTACAGCAAAAACTCTAATACATTTTAATTTTAGCATTTAATATGGGTAGTATTTGGTACAAGCTGGTTTGCAAGTAAGATCCGTGAACGCACCATAGAATTACACCAACAGAACTGGAGCTCGCTGGACTCGTGCAGACAAGCGAAACTCGCACTGCCGCGCGTGGACGCTCGTCTATCCAGGGCCCTGTTACAACTGTGCAGACCGCAACTTCGCCTGGTAACAGGTGCTATTACTGGTCATGGACAATTTAACAAACATCTTTTTAACTTAGGTGTCACGGACAGTCCCCTATGCAGAGGATGCATGGAGGAAGAAGAAACAACCGCCCACGTTCTGCTGGAGTGCAGAGGGGTGGCCCCCTACCGGGCGAGGTACCTCGGCTCGCCGGGCAGCGTCCAGGAAGCGATCACGAATGTGAAAGCCCTTGGAGCGTTCCTGGCTGAGCTGGGCTGGCTGGAGTGATCCGGCCGAACATCCTCTGACGCAAAATAGGCGCAATAGACGTCGAGTTGCGGAAACCGCCTGCACTGATAAGAAGAAGAAGAAGAAGATGGGTAGTATTTAATCGGGTAACAATAAATTTCCATTTTGGGTATCAAAAATATTGAATACAGCGTACTGAAATACTAAGTGGGCCACGGAGCGAGGGCGACTACAGATATTGAAAATGAGTGACTTTAAAATACAAATTGAGTAACTAGTTACGGGCGACCAAATTACTATTTGGGCGACAAGACAACCTTAGGGCACACCAAACATTTAAAATTTGGCATCTATTTTATTTATAAAAAAGGTGACTATTATTCCAATCGAGATGACAAAAAACAAACAAAAAAAAAAGGAAGCAACCTAATAAAAACGTGTTGAATAACATACCATGTTGGGTAGCTTAAATCAGTTATATAATTACCTACTTGGTATAATAGTTGCCCACTCAGTATTTTAGACACCCATTTAGATTATTTGTCACCCACATGTAGTCGCCCGTTTTAAGTATTTTTGTAATCCACTGTTTGTCGCCCAAAAATAAATTGCTGTCCGGTTTAGTATTTAAGTATCCCATTAGCAGTCGCCTTTAATAATTTCCAGTCACCCAATTAATTAATTCCCATTTAATATTGGTTTAAACTCTATCATCTATAAATCCATCTTGAATCTACTTACGCACAGTGTAGCCAAAATTAAATTTTAGTGTCCTATAAGTTTGTGTTTGTGCTTGTCGATATCCGTTACGCTATTTGTTAATGTTTTGATATGTGTTGCTATAAGTGTATACCTACATAAAAAATAAAATAAATAAATGTTTGAAAATGGAACTAATAGCAGCGATCTCTTCGGTGAAAGCATAGACTTAAAATTATTTATACTCTGTGACTATAAGTTTAAATAGTAGAATGCGTGCATGTAGAAATCAAAAAGGTCACTGGCGCGAAATCTTTAGAATTTTTCTCTAATTACAAACTGATTGAATTGTGTGACTGTATAGTAATAAGAAAGAAATAATTTTAATCCTTTGCCGCTAATTTCAAAATATCAAAAATGCACAACGTTAATATTCAAGTTTTCACTTCTGCCGTCATTCCCGGCGTGCAACCCGATTTTTTTTATTGTTTATGAGGTAAACGGTAATGCAAATCGAGATATTTACGTGGTAAAAGTAAGAAAGACTATAACTACACCAGGTAAATTATTATACGTAAAGAAATGCAAGATTCCATCAAGTAAAAAGAGGAAAAAATAACGGCGCAACGCATTGGCAAGTAGTGCAATCTAACTACAAAAAAAGCATTTTAATTGTGTGAAGTAAAAATAAGCAATGTCGGTACTCTTTTCTAGAAGGGTTGGTTATAGCTTAGCTTTGTAAGTTCGAGTTGCATAGCTTTTATTTTTTACTAGCTTCCGCCCGCGACTTCGTCCGCGTTGACATTCGGAAAATCCTTAGGGAAGCTTTGACCAGGATATACTTAATGCATCCTATGTTTTTTAATCCAGGCTATAAAGTATCTGTGTGTCTTTCATCCAAATCCGTTCAGCCGTTTTTGCGTGACTGAATGGTAATTGCATCCAAATATCATAATAGTTGGATTAGTAGGCTATTTTTGGTGCAATGGAGTTTGCAGCGTAGCAGTTGGCAACCCCAGTTGCACTGTTTCGATATATTTTTTACCTCAAATTCAAATCAATTCCCTCGTTCCCGATTTTCGGCCCTTCTATTTTTGGGAGAAAGTGCCCAAGTTGTAAGCTCCAATCTCATCAATAATAATAAAATCTTTATTAATAATTTAAAATAGATATAATGTGGATAAAACAGATAATGTAAACAATACTAAATAATATACTAGAAAAAATACGACTCGCACCAGATCAATACTCAGACGGGAATCGAACCCGCGACCTTTGGATATCCGGTCCAATGCTCTGACCGCTGAGCTACCGAGTCACTAGTGACATCGTCGAATTTTTCCTAGTATATCCTAAACTCTTACGCTGTAAGCCAGCGTTATTTCACCAATGTGAGGAATTACCTCGACATTCAATTGAAATATCTTTCCAGATATTTTAACAATTGATTAAGATGAAATAGCTATATAATTTTTAAATTTGAGATTTTTGCATTTACAATGCTATTTTTAAACAATACTAAATAATATACTAGAAAAAATACGACTCGCACCAGATCCAATACTCAGACGGGAATCGAACCCGCGACCTTTGGATATCCGGTCCAATGCTCAGACCGCTGAGCTACCGAGTCACTAGTGACATCGTCGAATTTTTCCTAGTATATCCTAAACTCTTACGCTGTAAGCCAGCGTTATTTCACCAATGTGAGGAATTACCTCGACATTCAATTGATTGGTGGTGGTGGTGTCACTCCTCAATCCTCACATTGGTGAAATAACGCTGGCTTACAGCGTAAGAGTTTAGGATATACTAGGAAAAATTCGACGATGTCACTAGTGACTCGGTAGCTCAGCGGTCAGAGCATTGGACCGGATATCCAAAGGTCGCGGGTTCGATTCCCGTCTGAGTATTGATCTGGTGCGAGCCGTATTTTTTCTAGTATATTATTTAGTATTGTTTAAAAATAGCATTGTAAATGCAAAAATCTCATATTTAAAAATTATATAACTATTTCATCTTAATCAATTGTTAAAATATCTGGAAAGATATTTCAATTGAATGTCGAGGTAATTCCTCACATTGGTGAAATAACGCTGGCTTACAGCGTAAGAGTTTAGGATATACTAGGAAAAATTCGACGATGTCACTAGTGACTCGGTAGCTCAGCGGTCTGAGCATTGGACCGGATATCCAAAGGTCGCGGGTTCGATTCCCGTCTGAGTATTGGATCTGGTGCGAGTCGTATTTTTTCTAGTATATTATTTAGTATTGTTTAAAAATAGCATTGTAAATGCAAAAATCTCAAATTTAAAAATTATATAGCTATTTCATCTTAATCAATTGTTAAAATATCTGGAAAGATATTTCAATTGAATGTCGAGGTAATTCCTCACATTGGTGAAATAACGCTGGCTTACAGCGTAAGAGTTTAGGATATACTAGGAAAAATTCGACGATGTCACTAGTGACTCGGTAGCTCAGCGGTCAGAGCATTGGACCGGATATCCAAAGGTCGCGGGTTCGATTCCCGTCTGAGTATTGATCTGGTGCGAGCCGTATTTTTTCTAGTATATTATTTAGTATTGTTTAAAAATAGCATTGTAAATGCAAAAATCTCATATTTAAAAATTATATAACTATTTCATCTTAATCAATTGTTAAAATATCTGGAAAGATATTTCAATTGAATGTCGAGGTAATTCCTCACATTGGTGAAATAACGCTGGCTTACAGCGTAAGAGTTTAGGATATACTAGGAAAAATTCGACGATGTCACTAGTGACTCGGTAGCTCAGCGGTCAGAGCATTGGACCGGATATCCAAAGGTCGCGGGTTCGATTCCCGTCTGAGTATTGGATCTGGTGCGAGTCGTATTTTTTCTAGTATATTATTTAGTATTGTTTAAAAATAGCATTGTAAATGCAAAAATCTCAAATTTAAAAATTATATAGCTATTTCATCTTAATCAATTGTTAAAATATCTGGAAAGATATTTCAATTGAATGTCGAGGTAATTCCTCACATTGGTGAAATAACGCTGGCTTACAGCGTAAGAGTTTAGGATATACTAGGAAAAATTCGACGATGTCACTAGTGACTCGGTAGCTCAGCGGTCAGAGCATTGGACCGGATATCCAAAGGTCGCGGGTTCGATTCCCGTCTGAGTATTGATCTGGTGCGAGCCGTATTTTTTCTAGTATATTATTTAGTATTGTTTAAAAATAGCATTGTAAATGCAAAAATCTCATATTTAAAAATTATATAACTATTTCATCTTAATCAATTGTTAAAATATCTGGAAAGATATTTCAATTGAATGTCGAGGTAATTCCTCACATTGGTGAAATAACGCTGGCTTTACAGCGTAAGAGTTTAGGATATACTAGGAAAAATTCGACGATGTCACTAGTGACTCGGTAGCTCAGCGGTCAGAGCATTGGACCGGATATCCAAAGGTCGCGGGTTCGATTCCCGTCTGAGTATTGATCTGGTGCGAGCCGTATTTTTTCTAGTATATTATTTAGTATTGTTTAAAAATAGCATTGTAAATGCAAAAATCTCATATTTAAAAATTATATAACTATTTCATCTTAATCAATTGTTAAAATATCTGGAAAGATATTTCAATTGAATGTCGAGGTAATTCCTCACATTGGTGAAATAACGCTGGCTTTACAGCGTAAGAGTTTAGGATATACTAGGAAAAATTCGACGATGTCACTAGTGACTCGGTAGCTCAGCGGTCAGAGCATTGGACCGGATATCCAAAGGTCGCGGGTTCGATTCCCGTCTGAGTATTGATCTGGTGCGAGTCGTATTTTTTCTAGTATATTATTTAGTATTGTTTAAAAATAGCATTGTAAATGCAAAAATCTCAAATTTAAAAACAGATAATGTAATTAAAGAAATAATTATTTGGGTAGTTTTAAAGTTTAACTCATGCCCGGCAAGCGTAGGTAGTACAGTCAGCAACGAAAATGGTTTATCACTTTGGTGCTTTGTTATAGCAACTTTTTCACAGATGCCCCACATTTTAAAACATCAGGCAAAAAGTCAATATTATAAAGTACTAGCGGCCGCCCGCGGTTTCACCCGCGTGGTGCCCGTTCCCGTGGGAATATCGGGATGAAACGTATCCTATGTTTTAATCTAGGCTATTTGCTATCTGTGTGCCAAATTTCAACCAAATCCGTTCAGTAGTTTTTGCGTGATTGAGGAACAAACATCCAAACATCCAAACCCACAAACTTTCACATTTATAATATTAGTAGGAAGTATATACTAAAGTGATAAGCTACTTTCATTGCTGACCGTACCTACGTAGTATTTCGCTTGATAACATCAGTTCCCGCGAAATGCGTGCTAATTGTTCTAGGAAATTACAATGCGATACTACGAGCGAGTACAATCAGACGTAGGTACCTTACGTAGCTCATTTTTAGGGTTCCGTACCCAAAGGGTAAAAACGGGACAATTACTAAGACTCCGCTGTCCGTCCGTCTGTCTGTCACCAGGCTGTATATCATGAACCGTGATAGCTAGACAGTTGAAATTTTCTCAAATGATGTATATCTGTTGCCGCTATAACAACAAATACTAAAAATATAATAAAATAAATATTTGAGGGGGGCTCCCATACAACAAACGTGTTTTTTTGGCGCTTTTTGGTACGGAACCCTTCGTGCGTGAGTACGACTCGCACTTGGCCGGTTTTTTAATCGTTAAAGTTATTGCTAACACCCATTTATTTTAAAACTACCAATAACCAAATTTTTATAAAGAATCCAGTCTCACAAAATAACTGGTTACATTTTATATTTAACAACGTAAACAAGAGTGAAATTCTATTTGAAATGTTTGATTTAACAAAACGTTGTCGGTGTTACCTACGAAACGAAGTTATTTGCTGACAGGTCAATGGAATTCGAATGCAAACAATTTACCAACCAAATAACAAAATACATAATAGTACCTACCAAAGTTTAAACAGTAACTGGAGTTGAAATAGACTAAACATGATAAACGAAGCAATTTGTTATTTTCCAAACAAACGTAACTTTACCGCGTGTTGTAAGCAACACAGTGGGCCAAAAACTAAATAATCGAGATTATAACAGTTACCAAATTGTGCATGACCAGAATGAAGTTTAAACTAGGATTATAGATTGTACGTACATTATTATAACAACCTGTTATTATTTACCTCTTGTATACACACACGAAATACAACCCGTAAATTGATCTTGTATAGGAATCATTACGCGAAGGCCAGCTGTGCGATAACAATGTAGATCAAACACGTAAGTACTAAAAGTAAAACATTTCGTAGTTCTCTTATTTATACATGTATATTTGATATATGTATACCTATAGTTATTAACCGTATACGCCGAGAATACCTAGTTCTTGTACAAATTCCAAGCATGCTTACGTCTGCCATTCCTCTTTCAATTGCTTTTCGCATTATTTTATAATAACCCTATAATAAATCGTAATTACAAGCGTTCCCTTTATTTAGACGCAGCGTGACATTAACGTGACACATCGTCCGCAGTCGCAGCGAGTTCACCCTCGCCGCACAGGGCGCACAGTGCGCGCGACTAATGAGTGGGTGTGCAAAGCGCAAATGATACGTCAGACGCACATGGGTCTAGGCTAGTGCGTACACTACTTTTGTGCGTATGACAAAGATACTAAGCTAACGGTGTTATTACGAAACATTTTTAAACAAAAATGTCAAAAATGTGACAGCATCACATTTAAACAGTGTCTAAGTTTGTAATAACACTGCATGTCTAGTCTAGGCATGTAATTAAATGCATTCATAAAGTAACCAGCCACAGCCACTAAGGTACTAAATTTCGAACAAACGAAATACGATCAAAATACTTTTTTTTTTGGAATCGGTAAAGAAAACTGCTTAGTACTTGCTATGCTATATGCTACTTAGTAAGTAACATCAA
This sequence comes from Agriphila geniculea, assembly GCA_943789525.1. Taxonomy (NCBI): domain Eukaryota; kingdom Metazoa; phylum Arthropoda; class Insecta; order Lepidoptera; family Crambidae; genus Agriphila; species Agriphila geniculea. The sequence continues at coordinate 22,990,209 of OX038878.1, forward strand.
ACCAAACTAAAATAAATTCTGAATTCCTAATAACTACATGAGGTCTATATAATTGAAATCAGGTCTGCATTTGCTTACAAAACGAAAACTAAATTCTAGTCACCCTTGCGAATCTCCCCGGGGGCCTGATTATGCACCGCGCCCCATGCCTTGATGGAATAACTACAGGGTTAGTGCCGCTACAAAGAGCCAATGTATCGAATATTTTCCGACATCCTAATCACGGTGCCTGTTATTGATGCGAGCAGAATCACGTTACGATTTTGTAATTATTTTTTAGTACTTCTTAGTTTTTTTAGTTACAGATCAAATATTGCACTATTTGCTGCACTAAGCCTGTGTGATCCTAACAAATATTTTTTTAAAAGAATGCATTCGGTCAACGTGAACATGTTTATGAATAAAACCCAACACTGTATTTCGATTACGTTAAGTAGAGCGGATGCACTGAATGAACCTGATATTCATTTAAGTATGATATTGATCACTGTTCAGTTATGATTAATTATCAGCGTAAACAAAACTACAGGTTGACCGCAGGTTCAACAGAGGGCGCTTAATTTGATACTGCAACTTATAAACCTTATAAGTTGCAGTATCAAAATAACCATTTTAGAAAAATAACCTTAATATATTTTAGAAAAATCAAAATAACCATTTTAGAAAAAAAGTTAAATAAGTAGTTGTATTCCCAATAGCATATTCACACCACACCGAAACGCACTTAAATTCTATAATTAAAAGGCAGTAAAACGAGATACAGACAGACTTTTGAGCATCCGAAATTATTCTTCGTGCGGGGAATACTGCCGCTAGGGATTTTAATTTCTTTAAAACTTCCTATAGCTCGTTTAGCTAAAGGATTTAAGATTTTAGGGCAGTGACTTTAGAGTTCATATTAAATAAAATAAATAAAAATAAAGCAACTACATTAGTGTGAAATTTCAGCCTCCCTGCGGCGCGCGTTGAACCACTGTGCACGTTTGCTACTTAACAGCGGAATAAATTCAATCATTTTTTTTACAGACAACAGAAATATTTTTCTTACCCCGTAAATTCCCCCTTAGTAGAATCACAAAGAAGGCGTTTTAACCGGCTACACCTAGTATTAGGCACGAGAAAATCGGTAACACCTAGGTTTAACCAATGTACAGTCAGCAAAGTTATGACCTTAACAGTTTGAAAATAAATCGCTTGCAAGGATGGAAATAAAAGTTTGTCATTACTCATTACCTGCCTCCATTGTTTTGATACAAAAGATGCTTTTGGGTAAATTTAAGACGATACAGACTCCATAATCTAGAAATGAATCTTTAGGCGCAGCTTAATCGAATTTTCTGGTTTTTGAGGGGGTGCGGCAGAGTCATAGCTTTGCTGACAGTACCTATAGGTATTTATTTTTTACTATCAACTGATGAAAGAAATGGCAAATTATTTTAGTCCAAAAGGGAGGGTTAGCCAAGCGCCCCTGCCCAGATAAAATGAGCATTTTCTTGCTCTGTCACCAAGGGAGGGGATGAGATGGGATGGGATGCCATGGAAACCAATGCTACGCCAAAAGCTGCTAATGCATTATATTTGATTAGTGTCGGCTCACCCAGCTGTATTAAGTATTTGTTTACCTATTAAAAGCGTTGACGAAATACGGCATTTCATACTAACTTTCAAGTCCTTATTTTCGAAATGAATAAACCGATTTTAATGAAACTTTATACACATAAGCAGAATGCATAGGTCTAAAAAGTGAATTAAATTTTTGTAACTACTAACTAAATTAGAACTTTCCGTACATATTTACCTTTTCTAAAATGAGAAATTTTAAAAATGTTCTTCACTACCATTTTATACTATGTATCCTGCTTATGCGTATGAAGTTTCATTAAAATCGGTTCATTCATTGCTCAAACAAAACTTTCAAGAATTTCAAAGTTTGTACATGACATGACATTAAAAAAAACTTCAGCTAAAGCAACTTAAAAGGCAAAGCGTAATAATTGTCAGATATTTCAATATCATTGAGACGTTAAATAATTAGGTACTGCAAATATGGTGAAAACTGCGAGTTTCCTGACACAAAAACAAACAAAAAAAATAGCGCGCGAAAGAAAGTGGTCAATACACTTTCTAGACATACCTAACAAGATTCAATGGCACGGCGCGTAATGTCGTTTCCGAGATTATGTCACCGGCGTTTACGTTGTTGTTACCCATTCATTACGGGTTGAAAGGCGTCCGTCGCGCTCGCGTGAGAATCGTGTCAAAGGGAGGGTGGCTCCCTCCCCTCCCCGACCCGGCCCTCCCCCGCGATTATTATGCTAAGTGTCTGTTGGTTATAACCGTGGTGAGTTTTTCGCGCATCTGCTATTTATTTACGCGCTTTATGTATTCATGGGCTCGCGTAACCACGTAACTCACTGCTCGCGAACGTCGCGCACCGTCCACTTCATTAAACACAGTTACAACAAGGTTGTATTTTACAATGATGTATGGGAATATGATCCCTTCGCCTTTAAACTTAAGGACTATAGTCGGAGGCATGTGAAAATAGGTTATCGGGCGCACCCTGCGTGACGCTCTTGTCAAATGTCGATGGATTGATTTAGCTGGCAAAGTGCTTTTTCAAATTGTGATAAGTTTTATATTGTGTATGAAGTAAATAAAGTTAGGTGTAGGACGTCTCCCTTTTTGAAGTCCATTCTGTTTGAATAAATTATGCTGTATGGTTCAAGCGCTTTCGGAACTTACAGTATATTGTCTTATAGTCTACCTACTTACTTAGGCACTTAATGTTGAAATGTCCCAACATACAGAAAATATCAACGAAGCTTTGCGTAATCGTAAACACCGATAGCACGGCGATAGTTTCAGTTACGCGTTTCTGTTCAGAAACCCAATTTCCTGCTCTAATCCTGCGGCTGATAGACAAACAAGATAGCTCACTTCAAACAGTCCAAATCAAAGACATTTTGATGGAAACTTCTGAACAGTTCCGTTTCTATTTCCATCGGCAAAAGTTAAGACTAAAACAATATAATAGTCGTGGTGGGTGATAGATAAAGAGATTAATCCGTAAAAAGTTACGCTTAGAGTGTAAAGTGGCTCGTTATGCGGAGAGCGAGCTGCATTGGCAGTTGCATCATCGTGAAGACAGCGCCGCCCTCTTCCGGAGAGTCTGGGCAGGAAATAAGCGGATCCGCAGAGGTTGCTTTGTCTCAAGCCGCTACTTCGGAAAATATTCGCTGAGACGCGGGAGCTATTCAATTTTCTACCGTGTTTTGTTTGCCATTTCTACACAAAAATAAACAAAAGACTGTTGACGCAAATGTAATTAGATTCTCAACTTTGGCAAAAGAATAAGCGCCTTATACCTATATGGAGACGTTGTTTGACTTGTGGTTTAACAGTGTTTTGCTGTGTCTGTGTACGAAAGAACCAAATTATATTGTTTATGTACGACGACATCGACGACTGAGAAGTTTCAAGAACAATGCATAAGTAAAGCGTCGGAACTGCAACAAATCAAAAGTAACAGTGCTGCCTATTATTCAACAACGCATGAAGACTAAACAAGCACATTTTGCTTTAATAATATTTACATTGATATCAATCACACTTAACTGAGAGTAACGTAATAATTTAATATAATAAGCCGTTTTAACTCTACATTTTCACAAAAGTATTCTTTATGATATTGTGTCATATCGCATAAGTAAATAATAGATAAGTTTTAATTGGCAGTGATGCCGATGACACATAAACTACAAACTGATAAAGTTATCTGACATTTCGTAACGATGCGATATTGTATCGGTTTGAGTTTGACGTACGAGCCGCCACGTTCGACGCACCGTTAAAATACGGCGAAAATGAACATGGAATAAAGACAAGCCAAAGCTCGTATGCATGTAAACCAAAGAGAATGTAAAAATAACTAGTGTCATACAAAAAGCGTAATTTTGAAACGGAAGCGAATTCAACGAAAACAAACAAAAGAGAAACGTTAAACGGCATTGGCGGTAAAACGGTCAAAGATGATAGAATACTCTTTGATGGAGCGAAGTATAATACGCCTAAATTCGAATGTTGTTAATAGTATGCTTTGTGGATTGTCAACGTTCTTTCAAACTTAGACGGGTTAAAAATTCGCTTCCGTTTCATAGATCGGTTTTTACTGAGAGAGTTGTGCCAGGCTGATGTAAACTAAAATATTAGTGATAGCTAGACCACGTAGTCTTGTCTATTTATAATAAACTACGTACCGAAAGTCCGAAACCTGATAATTTAGCGTTTTAGCACATACAGTGCTTCTCTGAAGTTTAAAGGTAATTCGGCAATCGGCATTCTAGATTCCTAATAGACTAATAGTTATCTATTTCAAGTTCTTCTCAGTCTTATTCTACTCTTCTATCTTGATCAGTTTTCTGAATTCGTCCTCGATCATAATGTTGTACAGGTCTAGATTAGATAGTATTGATTGCTGAAGTAAAGTAAGCTCTTAGTAAACTGTAAACCTCCTAACTGCTCACTTATTAACACCACATAATACATACTAAAACTAACACAACGAAATGCTAAGACATCATACATAGGTTGCTTAAAATGCTTTAAATTCTGGGTTTGTCTTTTTGTCTAAAATATGCATTGTGTACAGTCACGAGTAAATATATACACGCTTTAGAACTATGTCACATTCAAACAATATATCTCAGTGTGATAATGTTATACCTAGGTTATTAAAAACTTAATGTGACAAAGTTCTATGGTCTGTACATCTTATTGCTCGTGACTACACCGTCATGAGTGTACATAATGCATATTTTACTGGTAGCACAGGCAGCACAGCTGGTAGATAGATAGATAAATACTTTATTTATTGGTAAAGATAAGAAAATCAAAAAGAATTTAATTAAGTACCGCATTCGAGGAGGTTTTAATTTATTCGTAGATAAACTAATGATGCTGTGACCGAATTAAGGAGCCACCTTTGAACTTTACAATCGAAAAAGCATAATCGTACACAAACTCATGCCTGCAGCTCGGTAATGTAAAGCTAATTCATATAATTTCTTTGTTTGCTAAGTATGTCAAGTGCATGAATGTCATTATGAATCACGTAGCATTGCAACTGCACGGCCGATGCATCGGATGTCATGCAATTGCAACTACGGAATGGAGACACGATCTTGATACTTGAGTAGATTGTTTTGTAATATATATTGTAACTACGAGAATATTTCTTACCATCACACTATATTTACCACAGTACCTATACTAGCTTCTGCCCGTGACTTCGTCCACGTGGATATTCGAGAAAATTCATCAATATCAGATCAGCCGTATTTACGTGATTAGGTGGGTGGTCCACACTAAGCGCGCCTTCCCCCCCCCCACTTTCGCATTTAATGTTCATATGGATTATTACACGACTGCCCAAAAACTTGTGCCTTCCAACTAGAAAGTATGCAATTTAAAGATTAATTATGAATACTGGCAGATTATTTAGTACAGAACAGACCTACTAATTTATGAAACAAGGTATAAAACCGAGTCGAGATAGATACCTTATTTAAATACAAGACATTTACTAGTAATATTTAACAACCTCGCTTTTCAAATATACTTGAGAAGTTAGACATTCAAGGACTGACATTTTACTGGATACAGATTATTGGATCTACTACTAATTCACAATCTAAAGGGCACTGCATACTGTCTTATGTATAGGGCTGTCAATCGAGAAAAATTAAGGGTTTTTATTTCATTATAAATGATCCGGAGTTCGCAATTTCACGGCAAAACGAACTTTATGACTGATTCTACAGTCTTACGGTAGCAGGGACATTTTTGTTTGTCACAATAATGATTCAAACAACTATTGCACTTTTACTGAGATAGTGCACTCCATTATCTACTAGTCGAGTTATCGAAAGTCATCTAAAATAAATAGACAGTCATACTTAGAATCTGGGTAAGTATATCACTTTGCACACGACTTTTACTTGGCAAGGGCTACGTATCGTACCAGAGCTGGTTCTAGTAACATTTAAAATAGAATTATGTAATAAGTCTCAAGTTGTCAACCCTAGTACAACTGCATCGGCCTTGGCTGCAGCATGACGATGCTGGTGGCCTCGCCTTTCATTTTTGCTTGCCATCTAAGACAAAGGATTGCACTGCAACTCAGCAAGGACTTTGCTTACTTCAATATAATATCCAAGATAAAGGAAATAAATGTTTTACAATATTAATGAGACTCAATGCAATAAAAAAAACATGGAACTAAGTTGAGCAAAAAAGAGTAAACAGTTTTTGCTGCAGTTTTTATTTGGACAAAGTCAACAATTCAAAGTGTTAATGAATGTGAATGCACAGTTTTGATCTAAAATAGGAAATCCCTAATGTTTCGTTCCTTTTTGTAGCACATTATCATAAAGATTGACTTTCGTCACAGCAGGATACAGCACAGCGTGTCGCCGCTCAAAATTAATTAAACCCCACATTCTTATTGTTTATTGCCTTATCTACCGAACAGTTTGCATAAGCGTGGAGTTATTAAAGTAACACTAATTAATAAATAGGTTCAACAAACTTGGAAGCACTCATGATGTGAAATGAAATACTTATTTATAATGAAATTATAGTGTCTGCTATTCGAAAGTCTTTCTTGGATGGAAACTTGATTTATTAATGCAGTTTTTAGATCACTATCTCGAATATTCTCAGTACAATCATTAATTAATAATTTTGAGAACGCGATTTCTATCACACAGTACGTAAAAGCATAAAATTGATATTTTTTTTTCAAATGAACAGTTTTTGCCAAGCAAGATCTTTCGAACTTGTTGTGCCAAAAGAAAATTGGCATCATTTACGACAAACAGATAATGAAGTAATTGATGACAGCACAGAACAAAGAAAATTGTTCTGTGGATGTCCGCATTGAATCAAAGCAATGCATCAAAATTGACTTCAAAATCGGCGGGGTTACAAACGTGAAGCTCCTGATGACATGGGTGGAAAAACAATAGTTTACAGTGGTGGCATCATTCAAGATGCTCGAGCTCGAAAGCGACACTTGAGATTTCGAATTACGGCGCCCACTGTGATGTCACATCACTGATAACTCATACGTTGTGAACTAATGATAAAATGAACCGGCTCGTTCTATAATAATACTGATAATAGTGACTAAGGCGCACGTTTTCTCAGAACTAGGTTGCAGGTTACAACAGTAATTTACGACAACAATAAATCGTACGGTTTCCTCGGGTTTGACGATAAGTCAATAGTCGTTTGCAGTAAATAACGATCATAATGAAATATACCGCCGGATTCGCTAAATGATGCAAATTATTATATTAACCTTCGACGTTGTTCGTTCGACGTTCGATTTTATCGTATCTATCCTTTCAAGATTGTCAAGAAAATGTTAAATCGAATATTTTTACTGCTACATAATTCTCTCCAAAAATTAAAACTCTTGCATCGAATCTTCACAGATTGATATGGTAAGCTTTATACAAAAAGCGAAGTTTTAAGGCATCGTAGATCGAAGAGTGGTAAGTGGCATATTATCACATCACGTTGGTAGTTATAGAGCCGCCTGCGCACGCCCGCGCCGTAATTAGAGGGCACCCGAATTAGAGGAAGTACGCGTCCGGTGTTTAATTAGGAGCTGAACACGTGGCCGGCGTGTCTCGCCCTGTCGCAACACTGCCATTATCAACAATACACTGACTCTAATTTATTAATTATTTTAATTCCAGTTTCGGTTCATACTTTTTTTTTGCTGACCGTGGTAATGAAAGAAGTGATATGCGGTAAGACGGCAAAAAATTACAGAACTTTTAAATAATAAAGTTCTAGAAATTTACTGTATCTACCAGTAAGTATGGAAAATCATGGAAAAGACATTTGGAAAATACCTCCTACAAGTCCTATTTACATCATAAACATAAGATAGGTCATTCAAAACGCCTTGGAGATATTCATCATCAGATGGATTATGTATAATACAAGTCTTTTAAGAAAGAGTGATTTTTATGCATTCCTAAAGAGACTTCAGAAAACCACTATCAACCTTTGATTATTCTACCGATTTCAAACTCATAATAAAATTATGATGATGTGTGGTCTGCGGGCGATCAACATAATTAATTAAAGCAGTTAAATGATACATGCTAGAAGGAATTAATTGTTCATAAAATTAAATGTCTTTATACTTAGGTACTTATGTTTAAAATTAACATCAAGACTTAAGTTGGTTCGCACAATGATGACATCACAATGGGCATTGCGTGGAACATCACGTATGTACAAGTCGACTTATTAGTTTGAATATTCGGCGATCATTCATGTTTAAGGTTCTTTTTATTCACTTTCCAAGTTACGAACGCTTTTGAATTTCTGCCCCTAAGGCCTCCTAAAACATATGTCAAAATACGCCACAAAATTTTGGTCTTCCATCCCTTACCATTACCACTTACTAAAACTAATCATGTGATCTCTTTGATTCGTATGGATTGGACAGCCGAGCTCCGAACTGAATGCCGAAACAATCTTCATCAAAAGAACGCTACGCCGCTGTGCGCTGCACCCTTATCTTCTTTTATCACTTGAACAAATTTTCGTTTACATACATTGGCCCTAAAAATTCTACTTACATTCTGACGCCTGGCTGGATGAAGTCAGGCATCAACCAGCTTTCGTGCAATTCCTATACCTTTTTCCGAAAGCTTTTGATTTGAGCTTTTTTTAGGCAGCTGCCTTAGATCATTATGTTATTTGTGCCGCGATGCAGACACATTGTGTGCCAAGCTGCCGAGCGAACGACTCAAAAAAAGTCTCCTTTGCGTGAACTTGAGCTAGACCTGTCTAGGCACAGAATAAATAATAGTACTAATACTAACGTGTCTAGCTCCGATTGGATGCAATTAGGGTTTTCACCCAGGCACGCAAATAATCTATGTTATTAAAATATTCGATTTCATTATACACAAAAAAAATTAAAATCTCTGGTCGAAAATTGCTATCGATACAAAATAATACAGTGTTTTGATATTGCCAACATGGAATAAGTCTTCTTTCTACCTTACATTATATCTAATTTATTCAAGTCAAGACATTGAGACTGACGGCAAAGACTGCATTTTTTATAAATATTTTTGTTGTTATTTTGCTTTTCAATATTATTTATTCATTCTTTTTTTCCTAGAATTTATTATATTTTGTATTTTTCGAACATTTTCCTAACATCACCAAATATAGGGATTGATTGTAAGCAACCCTGGCAGTTACTATGTTACTATACTATAGCAGTGGCATCGTAAATAGCCGCACAGTGGGCGAAAGTGAACGTCGCGCACCGCGTGCCGGCAGGAATGACTTGCGCAAGATGCGCGGTGCGCGCGCGCAATGACGCACTGCAGCGGAACAAACAACTGTTGCTTTGTCTCGATCGATGATTTGTTTGCGATTGACAATCATTGACGGACGGTGCAGAACTAACTACTCGCATGTAGCTAAATAGTAGTAGTAATCAACAATGGTGTCGATTCCGTTGGCACGACTTAAGGACAGGACTAAACTTAATTAGCATGCTCTTGTCTTTTCGATACAGAAAAAAAGAATGGAAAACCAAAGGAGATGTCCTAGCGTTGCCCCAGTTTCATTTTATTTAATTACTTTCATAATTAAAAAATGCTATTTACATTTTATTTAGGTATAGTATCAGTCAAGAATTGTTTTATATTTAAAAAAACAATTACAAAAACAAGTTGTTTTCTGAAGAATTTTGTGAAAAAAATGTAAGTAAATAGTACTATCACGACAAAAAATTGTGATTTAAAAGCGTTTTAACTTATAAATCCCATTTTTTTAATGCAGAAAATAATTATTAATCTGATTCTAACTAGAGTAAAATACCTACTCTGACATACAACTTTGATCAAGACGCGATAGACTTTCATTTTTTGAGAATGGTGAGGCAAATGACATAGGCGCGATGGGACATGTCCTTTAGTTTAGTCACGTTTAGTCCTTTCAATTTAGTCAAGTCGTTGCCAATCGACACTAGTGAATGTCCTAATTTTGAGTCAGTTAAGCTTTTTTCACATATTATTCTCCACCTCAGACCAAATAAAAAGGGAAGACGGAGTCTTCCAAGCAAGGGACTGAAGCCAATTTTTTCATGCATTAGTGTGTGAGCCGGTGTTGCCATAGTAATTCATATCACCCCAATGTTATAAAAATAACGCGTTATGAAATAATAACGTTATTTATCACATATCAGAATCAAAACAAAAAACTGCCTGGATTCAAGAGATCATAATACGGTCCCAAGGGGGGTATTACAAGCTCTTAAAACTTGTCAGTTTTCTGAATGGCTATCAAAGCGTCTCTTTTATTTATTACTGATGAAAGAGACGCAGACTATGATAGGCATTCAGCTATTCTGACTCGGGTGTGAGGCGACGGCTACACGCCTGGCTTTTTATTGTCTTTTCTGCGGCAGGCAGGGGTTTTTTAATTATATAATTTATTTTTTTATTTATATCTTTTTAGTTATCATATATTACGGTCATGATATACCTTTTCGAAATCTTCATAATAAGCCCTTTAATTTGATACCCATATAGCAGTATTCTAAAAAAAAATTTTTTTCCACTACGTATAATAGCACCGTATAGCCGCCATGTTGGTTTTTTAGAACGCCACCTTCTTAAGAAGTTTTTTAGAAGCCATCTTCTTAAGAACAATTGGGCTGACAAGACGAATCTAACGATATCTTAATCATAGAAATCCGTTCAGTCGTTTAAAAGATAATGAGGTAATAAAGAATATTACATACATATAAGATAGAAGATACGCGCGAAAAACATAACCCTCTTGCAGTCAGGTAAAAACAGCATCTAAATCGGTCAAACCGTTATGGAGATAAATGAAAACATGATGCTGCAGCACTCCCTAGCGGCTAAATACTATAACACTTATCTAAGAAGCATCGCCAAAAACCATTACAGAAAGCCGTAGCGAAATCGGTTTAGTAATTTTTGAAAAACGACAAAAACTGCGTTGAAATCGGCCCAGAAGATAGTTTCCGAAGAAAATGGTAACAGACATAGACAAACAAACAAACAACCTCTGAGGCGACGGCTACACGCGTGGTAAATACTGAGATCATCAGTATTTAATCAGAGGTCTATTTCATAAAAGTATGAAAAAGTACAGTAATTTACCATTGTAGTAGTTTATTGGGGTAGAGATTATGTTTTATAATTATTAAGAAACAGTTCTACCCCAATAACAACAATGGTAAATTGTTATAGTAAAGTTACTAATATTTTATGAAATAGGCCCCTAATTAAATACTGATGGATCACAGTATTCTAACCCCAAACGCATATACTACCTCCATTCCGTTCCGTCCGTCGTGGGTAAAAACAGTCCAGAAACAGAAATAATTAACGCGTTATTTTTAACAAGAAACAAATAACGTTACGTTATTTCCATGTTACCCAATAACAGGTTTAAAAAAGAACGTTTGGCACGGCAACACTTGTGTTGACGTTTTGTGTTTCAAGTAATACCTTAATGTTTATTTTGAATTAGTGAAAATATTAGTTTCCAATTTTACTTTCGTGTGAAATGTGACTCCATCCTGCTTTTTATGTGTCGAAAATTGGTTTTTACACCTTTTCACTACACAATTCGGCATTTTCTTTGGTGAAATTCATAATTTATTAGTACGTCCTGGTACGTCCGCTTCGCACGCTGGCTGTTAACAAAAGGCGTAGTTTCGTTACATGTGTGTGCGTGTAACTGTGTGTGTACACGCCAAGGCGTAGTTTTATTGGCTTCACTGCATTGTTCAGAGGACTACGTCTTCCCTTTTTTATTTGGTCTGAGATTCTCCACTACATTATTTTCATTTTTGAATCTTTACCATTAACTTGGGTTGGGTGCATATTTCATAAAAAAAAACAGCTGAAAATAGTTTGGAAGGCCTTGAATTTTGTAAATAAAACTTGAAAGAAAATGTAATAAAAGTTCTTTTAAAAATTATTTCGTTTAAAAAAATGGACTGAAATATCTTGACCTAGGTCCTCAACCTTCGCAGCTATAACTCATTGATGATAGCGTCTAAAGTCATATTGTCCGGTGGACAATGGGCATGCGGGTGCAAGGGTCCAAGGTTCGATGCCCCACCACAAACGGCCCCCATGATCGTGTGCGACGATACCGTCTCCGCTATTCACGCTAATAACACGATAATTTACACGTTCATTCTTCACATGCGATCGTTGCTGTTAATAAATAATATTCCCAGAAGTTATTTCACTTGCTTTAACTGGCAAAGATGTTAGATAAGGTAACTATTTGACTATCCGACAGTTAGTAATTACCGTTTTAGTTTTTGTGTAAAACTTGACGCGTCAATATTTACTATAGTCTGTTCTATTTCGTAAACAATCTTCACTTAACTCTTTATTAAAATAATAACTTGTAAAATGCAACAAATGGTTTTCCGCACATACCAGTAAGAAATTGTTAGTTTATTTATTTCAATTTGATATAATAAACAACTTATTTTTAAAGAACTATTTAAGTTTAAAAGACGTATGACAACTGTCAAAAACTGTTTACAAAAAGTAAAAAAACAAACATTCCGACGAACTGAGAACCTTCTCCTTTTTTTGAAGTCTGTAAAAATAGGACAAGACAGTAAGGTTCAACAGACTATAACATAGACATAGAAAAATTTTCGCTGCGCTCAAGAAGACCAACAAAGCGTGGAAAAGAGAAGTTACATCATACGGACACGGTCTATGTAAAAAAGAGACAAAGGATCAAGTGACATGTGCGAACATTTTTTACAGTAAGAGCCCCTAGCGTCCCGTCTAGAAAATGAGCAATCAGTTTGTTTAAAATATTTGTTATTCTTAATTAGAATTCGAAATAAAGGTATCGTGGAGCCATGGTGTCTTGTGCTCTAAGTAATTGTGATGTGACAAAAAGAAACAATCCAAGTAATCACACTTTTCACACGTAAATAAGATATTGCCACACATTTCTCTAGAACCCAATTTCGCTACATTTATTCGTTTATCGACGAAGAAAACAATATGGAACATAATTAATTAATTTCCTTTGCCATATATAGTCATATTTTATGTATCTAAGTCATATTTTACGTATCTCATATAAAATGTATGTATTCGTTTTCGGATCACCTGTTTATTGACATTGTTGTTCATTGTTGTAAATGATTATAGTCCATAGAAATAGAATGTCAAACATTCTATTTCTATGGACTATAATCATTTACCGTAGCCTAATGGACTACGAGACTACGACTACGCTACGATTTAGCTACGCTACCGAAACATTTTTACGGTAAACTTGAAACTTTGTATTTTGTGAACTGCAACAGGAATTTTATTCCTCTACAAAATCTAACATAGAAAGACGTTCCAAATTACACTTTCACGCATGGCTGATCAGACCAAAATTCATAATAAACTAATTTGTAAGTTGTAATGATTGATTTGACTTACGCACTTATATCAATGGTCTCCTTCAAATTATATTTGGTTGGACTCAAATATTTACGCTGCATTTAAAACATATTAGAGAAGTTTTCTCAGCACTTTAAGGATAGTTTACAATTTACATCACGGCACATAACCATTAATTTACATTTCCGATGGCGGCTATTAAACATAAACATCGAAGCGTGGCCGCCTTCTAACGCTCCGTACAGCGGCGGTACTTATTAATTGCACGTATAATTTATTTTACTATTGTTTTATTGGCGGCAACAACAACCCTGTTAATAAACGAGAAATTTCAACACGAAGGCATGAAATCAATTACTTTCATTTATTACGCTATTAAAAGATACGTTTCTCATAATCAACGGAATTCTTGTTTAATTAGAGAAAAACCCTGCTTAAAACGATAGCGCTGACAAAGATAGAGCGCAAAAGATAAATTGATCGTGGGAAACGGAATTATAAATGGCAAAGTTGTTATCGACTTTATTCCACATTGCCGTTCGGTCGGTATGCCGGAATCCGCGTTTTGCAGCAAATCGTTCGTATCGCAAGGAAGTGGTTTATGTACGAGTATGTCTACAATGTAATAATTTCTAACTAGTCAATGTTAATTCCAAAGCTTAAGGGGATTCCCCGACTGAGAGTGGCGCCCTCAAAGGTTTTTATTTAAGTTGTTTTTATTTAAAAAAAGAGTTTTAATTAAACTTTTCATGAAATTTTTCTAGTATTTATAGAAGGTATAATACATTCCCTTGCAGTCATTGGTACAAGATGTGATCGTAGCAAATGTGTCAAAAACGGTAACTTTTAGCAGTTTTGCTATATCAGTGACTACAAGGGAATATAATGATACCGTCTAAACATACTATACTATTAGCCCTATAAACTCCACGAGAAGTTTTCTTAAAATTGTATTAGAATTACAATATTTAATCAAATTCACCGCGGCCCCACTTTCGGTTAGGAAAGCGCCTTAACGCTTTATTATTAGAATAGTTAAAATAGCTGAACAAGTTAGCTGTGGGAAATTCGCTATCAATGCTCTAAAATCATTATGTCAGCGGCACGATCACTGCTGTCAGCGGTGGAAGAGGCATATACCCAGCAGTCTGTTGAGCCTATGCCCAACAGACTGCTGGCCTGTTGAGAGGCCTATGCCTCTTCCAAGGATCACCACGACGATCGGCCCTGCCGCCTGCGCTGCCTGCCTACAGGACGAGTTTCCCGCAACCTTTACCATCGCCGGTCTACCATGAAGAGTGAGAGAGTCAGAAGCTGCATCCGTTGCCTCGTCTCACCTCTTCTATCAGTTTTGCCAGACCATTCTATCGAACGACACCCTTGAATTACAACTCGGATCTCAAAGACAAAATTTGGACTACAGAAGTTCTCAAAGCACGCGCCTCAAAATTTTGGGCGGCCTGGGAATGGGGAAAGTATTTCAGGTAAAGAACCTATCTTAATGCCGCTAAATTCATATAGAATTTTCACGGAAATAAGGAAAAGGACTCGAGGCATACTGCCAAACAATAAATTTCTATCATTTATAGGGAAAGTACTTTTTATACTACGAAAAAACCTTCCTTTTAAGGGATCTCAACTAAACCCTCACGCATTCAGTCTAATTCACCAAAGCAACGCTACATTACTCTCCTAAAATTAATATACATTAAAATTGAAATTTTTAGAAAGAGCTAGTTATGGATGGATATCTTTCATCTATGTTTGGCAGTTATTACTCAGTTTGATTGAAAAATCAATAATTGATTTGGGGTTCAAAGTTGAAAATGTGGCGACGTAATCGTAATGAACTTGGTTTTCATTAAGCTAACTAGTTAGGTATTTTTCTGAATTAATGATAGCAAAATGACTTCACGTTCAGACCGTATTATGTAAACTAAGTTTGGGTAGTGGTGCCGCTTGTCGTGGTACAGGGTTGTACTACAAATTTATCGGACTCGCTCATTCAAGCCATTAAGCCGTTTTGCCAAACCTGTCTCATTTCCGTTCCGTTATGTCGAATAGAATGAATAAAAATATTAACAATACTGATTCGTACAAAAACCGGCTTCGTACGAGACGTCTATAAATAATTGTCTGTTTAGTTCACAATATCGTATAAAATACGTGTAAGTATCAAAAAGTGGTTTATTTTTGTAAAGGTTACTTACTACTTTGTCATCTATGATTTGTTTACTAAATTTGAATGGAATCAGTCAGATAATACAATTATAATTTGACTGATCGAAACAAAAAAAAACGGGTGCGGTCGGCACGGGGCGATCTAATTTTTTCGAGAGATTTTTAAATTATTTTATCTACACCCATGCTTTAAACCCTCTGTAAGAGGTTCTGAAACAGTTAGCTTACTGCCATCTCAGACCAAATAAAAAGGGAAGACGGAGTCTTCCAAGCAAGGGACTGAAGCCAATTTTTTCATGCATTAGTGTGTGAGCCGGTGTTGCCATAGTAATTCATATTACCCCAATGTTATAAAAATAACGCGTTATGAAATAATAACGTTATTTATCACATATCAGAATCAAAACAAAAAACTGCCTGGATTCAAGAGATCATAATACGGTCCCAAGGGGGGTATTACAAGCTCTTAAAACTTGTCAGTTTTCTGAATGGCTATCAAAGCGTCTCTTTTATTTATTACTGATGAAAGAGACGCAGACTATGATAGGCATTCAGCTATTCTGACTCGGGTGTGAGGCGACGGCTACACGCCTGGCTTTTTATTGTCTTTTCTGCGGCAGGCAGGGGTTTTTTAATTATATAATTTATTTTTTTATTTATATCTTTTTAGTTATCATATATTACGGTCATGATATACCTTTTCGAAATCTTCATAATAAGCCCTTTAATTTGATACCCATATAGCAGTATTCTAAAAAAAAATTTTTTTCCACTACGTATAATAGCACTGTATAGCCGCCATGTTGGTTTTTTAGAACGCCACCTTCTTAAGAAGTTTTTTAGAAGCCATCTTCTTAAGAACAATTGGGCTGACAAGACGAATCTAACGATATCTTAATCATAGAAATCCGTTCAGTCGTTTAAAAGATAATGAGGTAATAAAGAATATTACATACATATAAGATAGAAGATACGCGCGAAAAACATAACCCTCTTGCAGTCAGGTAAAAACAGCATCTAAATCGGTCAAACCGTTATGGAGATAAATGAAAACATGATGCTGCAGCACTCCCTAGCGGCTAAATACTATAACACTTATCTAAGAAGCATCGCCAAAAACCATTACAGAAAGCCGTAGCGAAATCGGTTTAGTAATTTTTGAAAAACGACAAAAACTGCGTTGAAATCGGCCCAGAAGATAGTTTCCGAAGAAAATGGTAACAGACATAGACAAACAAACAAACAACCTCTGAGGCGACGGCTACACGCGTGGTAAATACTGAGATCATCAGTATTTAATCAGAGGTCTATTTCATAAAAGTATGAAAAAGTACAGTAATTTACCATTGTAGTAGTTTATTGGGGTAGAGATTATGTTTTATAATTATTAAGAAACAGTTCTACCCCAATAACAACAATGGTAAATTGTTATAGTAAAGTTACTAATATTTTATGAAATAGGCCCCTAATTAAATACTGATGGATCACAGTATTCTAACCCCAAACGCATATACCACCTCCATTCCGTTCCGTCCGTCGTGGGTAAAAACAGTCCAGAAACAGAAATAATTAACGCGTTATTTTTAACAAGAAACAAATAACGTTACGTTATTTCCATGTTACCCAATAACAGGTTTAAAAAAGAACGTTTGGCACGGCAACACTTGTGTTGACGTTTTGTGTTTCAAGTAATACCTTAATGTTTATTTTGAATTAGTGAAAATATTAGTTTCCAATTTTACTTTCGTGTGAAATGTGACTCCATCCTGCTTTTTATGTGTCGAAAATTGGTTTTTACACCTTTTCACTACACAATTCGGCATTTTCTTTGGTGAAATTCATAATTTATTAGTACGTCCTGGTACGTCCGCTTCGCACGCTGGCTGTTAACAAAAGGCGTAGTTTCGTTACATGTGTGTGCGTGTAACTGTGTGTGTACACGCCAAGGCGTAGTTTTATTGGCTTCACTGCATTGTTCAGAGGACTACGTCTTCCCTTTTTTATTTGGTCTGAGACTGCCATCATTACAATATCCCGAGCCAGAGCGGTCCTGCAGCGCCGCGCGCCCACGCGCGAACGTTGCATTATGAAATTCAGTACAACATTATAACACTCTTGCGGAAGACATAATGACGAGGAGGGAGAGGAAAGTCAAAGACAAAGTCAAAACCTTTATAGAGGATACATATCATGGGTTTAGATGAATATCATGGGTGTTTTTAATCCATATGTATTAAAATATTGTTTGTTTCCCTAATAAAAATAAGAAAAAATAAAAAAATGGGTGTAGATAAAGTCTTGTATGCAACTGTACATAATTAGGTATTAAAACACTCATGTGATACTATTATCACACTCGGCATTCGTGTTTTAATACCCCTCGTTATAGTACAGGCAACTGTACTAACTACTGTATAATTCGAAGATACATTATTAGTTATTTATGCAAATAAATAACTAATAATGTATCTTCGAATTATGAAACTTATCGATATTAAAGCAAAACAACTCTTTTAATTATCATTTGAGCATAGTAATTCTCATGAATCATCGTCATCATACCGCATGTGTTTTGAATTTTCAGGTAACAAAAACACGCAACATTATCGTTTTATGGACTGCGCCTGCGCAGGTTTATGCATTATGTTTGTAGCTATATTTAGTGAACGTCCCACGAGGTGAACGAACCACGCGTTTATTACGATCGCATTACGTCTGAAACGGCTGAAGACGTGAGTTACGATACTGCTGAGCCACTCGTACGCAATCAAAGTTTCATTGCATGCAGTAAATATCAATTTCGTGTATGTATTAGTCAAGTATAATATATTTATTTTTAGTGCAAGCTAAGCTACTTTATTAACGAAAGTTGGTCATGTATGACTCATGAGGAGAAACAAACAAATTACCAAACCCTGCTTTGTCATCACATCACTTAGTACAGAATAATCTATACATATAATAAAACAGTAAATTCTAAATGCTTGGCACGCATCACGCAAAAACCGCGGAACGGATTTTGGATTTTTAGTTTGGTAGTTTGGGGTCCAGCTTAAAATCTAAGCCATTTTCATCTGATTCGGGTGAGTAGAACCAGAGAAACAGCGAAACAAAGCGGACGAAGTCACGGGCGGAGGCAAGTTTTAAGGGTCCGTAATAGGAAAACATGGTGTGGGAGGTCTCTATTTTTACGTAGAAAACGTAAAGTTGTAGACGTGATGCTCTGGGGCTACCACCTTAAGCTACGTGTAGCCAAAAAAAACACATGACAAGCTAAAGAGTTTCTCTAGTTGCTACAAATATAAACCTTAACAAATGATTGTAAAAAAAAACAGAAAATCACCAAAAGCTCTTGCTTGTCTTGTGTAGGTTCATCTTTTTAACGTAAATAATAGCGGAAACGTATTTACGTATAACGTTAGGACTATCTTCTGGTTAAATTACCTAAATATAATTTATATAAATTTGAAGCAATCCCTAAATCTTCCTAGATTAATCAATTTGAAAACAATTCCTTACAATCTCTAAACTGAACATAAAAATTAAATAATTTGTTACCGTACTTAACTTTTTTCATACAGCAAATAAATAAGCAGGTTGTTGCATGCAAATTATAAATGCTTATTATGGGTATTATTTTGTTAAGAGCATTGTTCGTTTTCAATTCAATAGCAAAACATACGCGTTGTTTTTCAATTTTAAACGGTCGAACACAATTTAACATAAAATTTTACATTAGCACAATCAATATGAAATGTCAACAAATCATAATGTAATCGAAGTTGTAAAACAGGGACATTTTACAGTCGATAGGACTGCACGCGTTGCCACAACTCTATTGTTTAGTTATATTTAATAAAAAAACAACATAACTAACACTTCACTAACAATATCGTTTCATGCATGTCTAAAAAACAAATTGGCTGATTTTTTATAGGCGGGATAGGAAAAAAGTACCAGAATTATTAGTTGCGGGAAAAAATAAAAATAAACTTCGTCTATGATTTTAAAGTTCTTTTGGTAAGTATAAAAAAAAAATTCGACTCAAAATGACAAAACCTTTTTTTGTAATTACAGTTGTGGTTATGGCAGTTGGTGGCTAATGATAATCTCCATTCTGCTTGTTATGTTCCATTACATTTATGAAGACGATTTTTATAAATACGCAACTGAAAATTCTGAAACTTTTTTCTATTAAGGCGCTTTTCTGACCGAAAGTGGCGGCGCTGCGGTGAATTTTATTTAATACTAGCGGCCGCCCGCGGTTTCACCCGTGTGGTTCCCGTTCCCGTAGGAATATCGGGATAAAATGTATTCTGTTTTAATCTAGGCAGTCTACTATCTGTGTGCTAAATTTCATCCAAATCCGTTTAGTAGTTTTTGCGTGAATAAGGAACAAACATCCAAACATCCAAACCCACAAACTTTCACATTTATAATATTAGTAGGATTGTAATTCTAATACACAATTTTAGTAAAACTACTCGTGGAATTTTTAGGGCCTATGCCCCTATGGTCTAGTATTTTTAGACTGTATCATGCTAAAAGTGGCAGTTTTTGACACATTTGCTATCTACATATCTTTCGAATCAAATGACTGCGAAGGAATATAGTCTTCTAAAAATATTAGACTATGAGCCTTAAAAATTCCAAGAAAAGTTTAATTAAAATCTTTTTCTATTAACAACTTAATAAATAAAAACCTCTGGAATCGCCTTAATAAGGGAGCCATTTTTACCTATAAATAAATAAATTTTTTCAGTCATTCCCCAATAAATAAGCATCAGCACACAAAAAAAGTTGCCTTCCAAAATTGTGGAAACTATCAAATATTTAATAGTGTGATTAGAGGTGTAGGATAGGTAACTTTTGATGAACTTATAATGGTGTCGATTCGGTTAGCACGACTAAACTAACTAAATTGACAGGACTAAACTTAATTTTAGCATTCTTGTTTCGATATAGAAAGAAAAGGATGGAAAACCAAATTTAGTTTAGTCCTGTCAATTTAGTTAAGTCGCTGCCAACCGAATCGACGCCAATGTGATGATAACGGTAAGCTAAGCATGAATAGATTAGAATAAGATATGTACATTCGTAATAAGTGTACTACAATAACTAATTATCTAAAAAGCAAAAACCGTTGTACTTACTTACATCTACTCTGTGCCCAAAACAGTAAAGATAAGTGAATGAAATACAGCTCATTCCATCAACCCACTCTCTGTACTGTTTGACGATTTATACAGGTCCAAATTATCAAGAAACAGAATTTTTGTATCATTTGCGAGAATTAATAACAAGATATTTTATTTTTACTACATACAGGTCACGCTTTCTCCCTGGGGTAAACAAAACAGGACCAATGATCCTTATTTCTGCCCTAAATCAATATCTAATATAGCACTAGTAGAACTAATTTATCATGAGCATGGGAAAATAGTACCGAATACCTAATTAAGAACAGACAGATGAATATAGTCTAGAAAGTAAAGTAACTTTGTACTAGTACTGTGGGTTCGATATACTTATTTTTTAGGGTTCCGTACCCAAAGGGTAAAAACGGGACCCTATTACTAAGACTCCGCTGTCCGTCTGTCTGTCTGTCTGTCTGTCACCAGGCTGTATCTCATGAACCGTGATAGCTAGAAAGTTGAAATTTTCACAGATGATGTGTTTCTGTTGCCGCCATAACAACAAATACTAAAAACAGAATAAAATTAATATTTAAGAGGGGCTCGCATACAACAAACGTATTTTTTTGCCGTTTTTTGCTTGATATTAATAACGACAACAGGTAGGCAGTTGAAATTTTCACAGATGATGTATTTTTGTTGCCGCTATAACAACAAATACTAAAATCAGAATAAAATTAATTTTTAAGGGGTGCTCCCATACAAAAAACGTAGTTTTTTTGCCGTTTTTTGGTACAGAACCCTTCGTGAGCGAGTCCGACTCGCATTTGGCTGGTTTTTTTTATTTATTTACTTAATCTCTTTACTGTACAAACATACAAGATCCGCACTTAATGCTAGAAACCTCAGACCAAATAAAAAAGTAAAGACGGAGTCTTCCGACAAAGGGGTGACGCCAGTAAAACTACGCCTTGGCTGTGTTCATACTCAGTTTACGCACACATATGTAACGAAACTACGCCTTGGCTTTCGTTCGTCATTGGGCGAACCCTGGCGCCCGGCCCCCGCCCTCCCTCTAGTACGCACACATGTACCATCAAAAACCGGCCTCACTTAGTTGTTCGCAACCACTGCGCAACGCTCCATCTTCCTTTTTTATTTGATCTGAGCTAGAAACATTCATTCAACCTTTAGGAAACATCCACGAATGCGGTGATTTAGTACTACACTTTTTTGAAATTTAAATGTGTGTATAACAGGGGTGCCCATTAAGGAGATCGACCTAGCAAAAATTTTTGCCTAAGAGATCGATATTTTGACCGTTGAACCCACCAAATATTTATCAAGAAAAAATTTGCAGAAATGAAACAACATTGAGTGCAAAGTGACAAAAATTGTTATCCTTGTCGATCGACCTTAAAACCTCTCGCGATCGACCGTATGGGTTGTACTATTATGTATTCTGTGGTATGGGCACCTCTGGTGTATAATATTGCTATGTAATGTACCTACTGGCTGATAGCATGAAACAAATCGGTTATGTTGGTTTAACTCGATAATGGTTTATCACTTTACTGAATTGTGTTAGGTGTACGTGTGTCTGCGGTAACTTTTACATAACAACAGGGAAAATTGCAAATGTCGCAGAATTGTTAGTCACCAAAGTTCATTACGTTAAAGTACTGACTGGTGCTGGTAATATGGAAGATAGCGAAAACATGTAAAGTACATAAAATAAAATAATAATTATAGACACGACCAACTTGTTTGCTAACATGTTTCCCCTGAGACTAATGTTATGTTTCACGACTAAATGTTAGTTATACCGGGTGTATGGGACAGCTTGGCCAAAACTGAAACAGTAGCTTCAGACCATGATTTATGATTGAAAATAGCTGGAATTTTCCTCAGGAAAATTTTCTAATTTTCCGACTTTCTTCCGAAGTTATCAACACATCACAGATTAAGTGGAAGAAGAGTCGAAAAATTAGAAAATTTTTCTGAGGAAAATTCCAACTATTTTCATTCATAAATCATGGTCTGAAGCTACTGTTTCAGTTTTGGCCAAGCTGTCCCATACACCCGGTATGTCGACGAAGAAGCGAATTTAGTAATTTAACATGACAAAATCACGATAATAAAGATCAATGTAAAATTATAGTACTTATTAAAATATTTATATTAATAAAAATAAAAATTACGCCTAATCCTCCCGGAAGGAATATTGGATTTTTAAATAACGATAACCAACACGGAAAATACGCTTGGAAAATATCGTTTTATCGAAACAATATCTGGGGAATATTAATAATTAAAGAAGATAAGGATAATAAAATAGTTTGACTTACTAGGTACTGTAAATTGTGGCATGGCAGTGTGATTTCTAAGAAAAAAACTAAAAAAAAAGCATTGCTGTTTTTGAGTTGCTTAGTGAAACTTATAACATAACCTTCGTCCAAGAACATAACCCATATTATGCAATGAATTCTAAATGCGTATCACAAAAACAGTATGCATTCTTTCTGAAATAAAACCAGCCGTATTCATAACGGTTCTCAAGAAATTCGTGGTATAATGAACTTCACCTTGACCTGAGTCGCTGTTACGCTATTCGCTATTAGGCTATTCTTGATAACTTACATAACACGTAATTATGTCGTTAGCAGTTAGTACAATCAATGATTTGAAACATTACGCAGATTCTAAGATTATTTGAAAAGCACAATCAGCAAAAAACTTAAATCAAGAAATAACTGGACATAAAGAAAGGAAGGAAACTCATGAACTTGAAATCTTTATGTTTAATCCAGGTAAAGGCCACAGGACTACAACCTATAATGTCCGGCGAAACCGGATTGCCGAGAAGTGAATTTATCCAAGATGCATTCAGAACTTACAAGTTCAACAAGTAAAAGTTGATATTTTTTTTATCGAGATTGAAGCACCACAACAGTATGTACAATATGGCAGAGGCAGAGAACATGATTGATCGAAGAATGCTAAGCAAAAATGTTATTATTATTACGTCTGCCAGTGACTAGGTACAGTTCAAAATTCAATGACAATAACAGAATTCTATTCAAAAACATACATCATGACATACATTTCGATGATCATGACAAGAATATTCCCAAATGTTGTATTTTATACTGGACTCTCGCGCTCTCAAGAACCTCCACCACATATATAATAAGTACTACGTTCCTAACACCACACATAATATCAAATGAAGGCACATTATTTTGCTTGCATATTTGAAGCGAAAACTTTCCACGATAAGATTGTTACATGTTACATGCCATGCATCGAATTCGAGACATAAGTACAGAGGTAGCAAGATGCAGCGTTATAAAATTGCTTCGGTGACATCGGGATGCAATGCAAGGGATCAGTCCATATTTAGCACGGAAATTGAGCGTGAGAGACGGCGAGATTGCTTTTAAATCAGGTTATGAACCTGATGCACCGGAGCATGCTGCAAAACGGTGCGACCGTGATGAAGATGATTCTAAAACTCATTTAGGCTGTCCGTTTTTAGATAATGAGTGTTGAGAGATTTGGGTGCTACACGATTTAATGTTTGCTGGATTTTTTTTTCGAGCGACTGCTTTGACAGAGTAAAAAATAGGTTTCTAATTAATTGATTGGAGTTCGTTCAAGTTATTCGTTTCGATTGACAAGTTCCTAGCAAAATCAAAAAGATACAAATTTCCTGAAATACGAAAGCAAAAGAGTGCAGGAATTGTAAACAGACGTAAAAATCAAGACCTAGTTATTTTTTTTTTACATATTAGGATTATAAAATTGAATCGAATTACTTTTGATAACTAATGATAATAAAGGTGATTACTTAATTGAATTTTCTGTAACCTGAAGAGAAGATAAAGAGAATTCATTATAATTTCAACAAAGCAACCCAACCCTACTACCTACATCAGTGTCGTAAGTCGTGGTATTATTCGTAACGTGGTGTTAAATGATGGTTGAATATTTATTTGAGAGTATTTTTCTAAGATGTCACTAAACCCTACTCGAAATATTTTGTAGAAAATAAAAGATAAGACGTTGAATTTATAAACTGCAACTTAAATGATGCAAAAGAATGTTACAGAGATGAAAAAGATGTCACACAGATACATAATTTTGAAGGTTTAATGAAAATAGAGCACTAACCTACTAATAATAAAAATACACTTGAAGTTTTAACTACAAGAGAATCAAACGATTTTTATGTCTAACTATCACTAACACAGTTTAAGAATGTCGACTAGATAGATACTTCCTTAATCGAGTAAATGGCAAGTTTTTCTTTTAAAACTGTCATTGTTCAATAGGCTTTAATGATCGTAACCTTAACACTACAGATAAAACAAAGAATAGATAAATTATTCATCGCATAAAACCGGAAGACTAAGCACAAGGTGTTAAGCACCTGCCAATAAAATATGCTAGACTTTTGCTTTTTAATGGCGCATGTATTTATATGATAAAGCTTAACTTAATAGTTAAGCTTTAATGATGATTTATTACAAATAAAGGTTTAATAACCTTTATTTTGTAATAAATTATAATTTCTAAATAAATCTGCTTTGCATGCACGTAAATTCACGGAATGGAGAGATAAAATTAACATTAGCTAATTCCGAATTTCAGATAGTAATTATAGTAATGGTTATTTCCCTGTCGTCATTCATCTTCATTGCACGTTATGCCATTTATTGGAAATTATAATGACTTCCCATGAATTCATGACGAATAGTAAAATCTAAGTTATTATTACATCTACGGGTCATCCGAATAACCATGTGGTGTCAGATGACTAATTTAATTTTTGAACATATATTTTAAATTCTTTCCATTTCTAAATTAGAGTAAAACACTCATCTATTTATATTGGAGCTATCAAGAACTGGCGATACGTACGACTATTTTCATGCTTGAAATATATCAGATAATGTGCATACCTACCTCCTCATTTATAAGTAAATGCAGGTTTTTTCTCAAAATAAATATTAACACATCAGTGTTTTTGGATTTCATAGCCATACGAAGAATATCAAAAAGTGTCCCTACTTTTTCGACGGCTTGACTCAATAAAAAGCCGAACTCAAAAAAGTTATCCATTGTTGAAGGTTGAACAAAAAAAAATCCATACGTTTCCTATAATAGGCAGGGTGCACCCGGTGAGAAGACGATTTTTTGTGGCAACGTCAAAAAAGCGCCAAAGTTCGTTATGGTATAGCTTACCAGGATGAAGAAAATAACTCATGGCGTCATAACCCATTAGGAGTACTTGGTTCCAAGCGCCATTCCCACCCGCAAGCATGGTGTTTTTAGGCCCGAGGTTGGGATAATCACCTCGGTCGGTGGCGTAACATCTCATCGCCCAGCGGCAATTACGGTCAGCTCGCTGGTCTCCCACTGCACATCCTCGTGAGGGTCACACACAGAACATCACACACACTGGTCGTCACAGTCGAAGTTCACTGCACTGTATCACTCACGAAGTCACAAGACGGGCGTCGTGCGCTGTCAGCGCCGATGCATTGGCGGCAGTGCGCGGCGCTCCCGGGCGCAACAGCTGACAGGACTCCCCCCCTTCCCGTGCCGCGCGCGCAGCCGGTGCGTGCACCTCGCCCCCCGGCCCTCACCCTGCCCTCCCCGCACCCCTCACCCAACCTCTAATCCATTATTTACGGACGGCCGACCGGTTTCAGGCGCGTTCGTTCTGCCCGCCGCTCCACAGCGATCGTTCAAATTTAATGCCCTTCCTATGTCCGGCCTCTAATGCGATAAGATTACGGTCTACGAGGTTTGGGAGTTGCTCTGCAAATCCAGAACAGCTTCTTGTCATCTGGTCGTTAACATCAACATTAATATCCACATAATATGGAGTAAGGAAAAAATATCTTCTTCATTACTTCATCCTTATGTAAATGTCTTGGTATTCTGACAAATAAACTTTCAATTACCATTGATGGACGAAGTAAAATTAATGTGATCAGTATTACCAGAGGAGACAGGTTAACGAACCTAAGCAGGCATCGGCTGGTATTGAAAGCACTAAAACGCCAATAACCCAGAGTGATATTCTGTTGTAAGCCACAAATACGCTTTTCAAGCAGTAAATCAACGTGCTGGTCGTAAAACTGTAGTAAATATAGAACTGGCAAAGAAACCCTAAGTTTAAGTCAAGTTACTTTTACATGTATAGAATTTTCGTAAGAAAATGTTAAACAGTTACACGGCTGTGACTGCGTCGCTCGTCGATGTAGATATCAGCGACACAATCACATAAAAGCTTACATGGCTGACCCCCCTCACACGTTTTATCTTAACATTTATCTCATTTCCTTGAAAATATCTCAAAAACTCTTATCTTTAGAACTCGTTCATTGCACAATGAGAACTTTTTACAATACTTACGTTAAAAGTAGTCAAAACTCAGGATACACTTTAAATGAACGACCGACGTTGAGATGCTTTAAGTTAGAATTCAAAGTCATGACTATAAAATTTCTCTTTGATGAGACTTACAAATTGAGATAAAAAATATTGTCAGTCAGAAATGAGTCAAATCGTCAGCTGAATGCCGAGTAATGATTAATATGGATATTAAAGAACAGCACATGGGCAAACGTTTATTTTAGATTGCTGTCTTAAAATATAAACTAGGAGGCATACGCAATAAATTCAACGTGGGAGAATAATAAATTATAAAGGGATAATGAAATTAGAGCAACTACCGAAGATACCGTCTCAAGGGACCACCGCGTTGACGAAACTGATCCTCATTGTACAAACGAGATTTAATGGAATATATACGATACGATATTAGATACAAAAACTTGGATGGAGGTCTGGAAAAGCGAGCACAGCATGGTGGTACGCAGTGTTTCATTACTGGCTTCCAAGTAACATTAGCACCAGTCGAGTGGGCCTCAAGTTGCCTACTTTGGGAAGAACTTTCGGACAGCCATAGAAATCACGTAGTTCGCGGAACTTTGTTACCTGTGGTGCGGCGGCAGCGCAGCGCGCCAAGGTGAACGTTCGGGCCAAGGACGGCCCGACCGGCGGGAGGGAGGCGGCTCCGCCCCCCGCGGCCCTCATTCCCCCCGGACCTCAGTAAAAACGCTCCGAACCTTCAAAGACGGTCGCGGTGCAACCCAGCAAAAAAAGGGCCCACCGACGGAACAAATACAAAACGCACCACACAAAAAAGAATACAAATACAGGGGTCTCGGGTAACTGAACTAGTTGGGCCGTTCTCTGGTGCCTGTCGAAAATGTACAGTTTGCGTGTCACCTGCGCCTACGCAGACGGGTCACGAACGCACCGAGAGCGCGCGAGTTCCTATGATGTAATAGGCGAACGATAAAAAACGGCTAACGGAAGAGGCGCGGAACCGGCTGTGGTCACATCGGAGACGACCGACGACGGTCCGTCCACTAATCACCTTGATTTACATTTTTGCAACTATAAGTAGATACCTACGCAACGCTTTGACAGAATTTCCTTAGTGAATTCTAAAGACGTCTCCTTCAATTATTCATGTAATTCTTTTTGTTGGTCAAAGCAAACATCTAACTTTTTTCTCAGATATATTAAACGATAATTAAAGGTGATAAAATGCTAAGACTTCTTCCTATCTGTCATACTTCAACTAGTTGTGATGTGCATTTCAATGAACTCATCAATACAAAAACTGATGTAAAGCTAGGTGTATCATGGATCGCGATTATACATTACATTAATTTGAAATTCATGACATTTTAACGCTCTAATATTTTGTAAATATTTCCCAGACATTATCAAAACAGTATAGAATAGATAGGGCAGGGCTACATACGCCACGCCATCCATTAATCGTCTGTAATAGGCCCAGATGGAATTTACACTTTGATATTTTGTTTATATTCCGCAGACGTATAGGCTTGAAATATTAGACGTAGCAGGAAGTATAACTTCCTTGGAGGAAGATGATGACAAATAAATTGGTTATCTTCCTATTGATCGGCCGACAACAGACAATGAAGTCCTGGTTTCATGCGACGAGTCTATTGCCGTATTACATCACCGTTCATAAATAGATTCCCCTGGAGCTCAGTGCGTACATTGCGTGCAAGGAGTGTAACACTCCACACTCTTCTGACCAATGCCAATAAACACGAGAGAAAAGGACGAAGCAGTGATACAGTTAAGCAGGAACTCTATTTATATGCAAATATAGCCTCGGAGTCGACACCTGTTTGCGTATTCTTAACACTCGCCTCGTTGTAGCGACACTGTCTCTGTAGCATCCTTTTGATTTTGAAAAGAAATGTTGACTTTGGAATATTGAAATGTATTATTATCCCGCTACGGATATTTAGTTTGTTGAATTTGTAATTCAATTGTAAATTCAAGCAAAGCAAATCAATGAAAATGGAAGAGAGGAGATTCCAACAAAATAATGAAGTAATGATCTATGAATAGACATTTTATCATGGAGATGTTAGAATTTAGTATGAAGTAATTGTCCTGTAAAATTGTTCGTGTATATTGGAAAATAGAAAATTCTATAAATAGAGCACATTGCATTGAACTTCCAAGGTTTCAGTGAAATAAGATACATATAAAATTCAATGTTCGCCACGCACCGTATTTCCCCCGTGGCTTGTGGGTCGTCATTCCATTACTGTCATACTTCGTCCCACGCCCCTCGCAGGGGCTTAAAGAGAAGAACTGGAACGGCAGCGCGTCCATTTATCATAGTTGGACGACGCAGGACCCTGAGTGCGTTCCTGTGTAGGTACTCCGCTTGCTCTGATAACTTTTTCTTTGTTTTGTTTTACAACATGGGTTATGTTTTGATGAAATTCAATTTTGCAGTGTTTCAAATCCAGTATTATTTGTAATACCTAAACTTCTAAAGAATTAAATTTTACTTCCTCATCAAAATTCATTAATTTAATTTCTGATTTGGGGTTTGGTTGTATTGTGGAAATAGAACATTAAACGGGGCGTGCCCTTTATACGCTATCGTGTGAAACAATCGTATCGAGTGGCACAGGAGTCGCACGCGTCACTGCCTTTCTTACTTGACTTTTGGACGATACGAGCATTACGAGCCTATCGAGCCTATTGAGGTTTATATTCAAGTTCATTATGTAGCAAAATAATAAATGACGGTGCAACATGAGTGTTGCTATTTGCCAAGAAATGAAATTCCAGAGATCTTAAATCACCATCAGTCATAAGGGTTCTTTAAATCAAACGTCTGAAAAGAAAATCCAAAATCGCATGTGGCGAACGCCTGCCAGTCATGCATATGTTGCACTGCCACGTCAATGACCGTCAACTTGTGAATCATAAAATTACGCTTCAGACTGGCAATTATCCGTAAACAATGTTTTCCACTTTCATGCAGCGGACGCTCCTTTCAAATTCAAAACAAACTCATTATTCGCGGATGATGGGACGTCGCCGCCCAATAATTTGCGCAGCGACATGAATTTCTATTCGGAGTCTCCTTTAATCAGGCGAGCACTTCAGTTCCGTCGACGTCTTAATAGGCGAGGATTAAATCTCCGCTAAACTCCGGTAGTGGAGAGAGAAGTACTTTTCGCCTCCGTTCGGTAACGGAATAATGAAATGTTGCACTTTGATGTCGGCGAATGAGCGCTCGAGCGCCCGCAGTCAGCATTCGAGAGGGTGGAAAATCACCCGCGGCGTCTGTTTCCGAGACATCTCTGAATTTCTAAGTCAGCGGCGGCAGAGGCGAGGGATCGTCGCGACGGAAGGCGGCATTAACCTGGAGCAACGACGCCTCGCCTCTATCTGACCTATAAACGCCGCGCTCGTCTCTCTACTCTTTATGCTTCGTAAATATTTTGTTACGCACTCCTCCCATACAATATTTATGGAATAGGGACCTCCATCGCGATTAGAATGCTGTTTCTTTACAATATTGGGTGTGTTACTTGGCTTATTGAGTTCGCTCCATATGGGTGTTTGAATATTTTAGGAACCAGTGATAAAATGGATATACTTAATATTAACATTATTTGAGTTTTTTCATTTCTCCATTTTGCCGATGCTATTCTGCGAAGAAATGAATTAGCTAGCTATGCCGCATAGAAGTCAAGCCGGTTTCAAGTAGGCGAAGAGATAACATTTTATGAAGGCAGGAACGTGTTCTGTTGAACTCTCGCCCTTTCACCCGAAAATTATGAGTAACTAGTAAATTATGTACTTATAGCAAATTAAATAGTAAACATGTGAAGTTTAGAAATTCACACTTTGATAAGGTACTTAATTAGGAACCTCAGGCCTGTTTTCTTGTCTTGGTCACAGTCGTATTGGTGAACATAAATCTAACAGCAGACAAAGATTTTTACAAATGAGAATGTTATTGCCAAGAAGCTATAGTCGCAGTAGATATCCTACTAATATTAAACTTGTGAAAGTTACGCTGTTTGTTGCCCAATCACGCAAAAACTGCTGATCGGATTTGGATGAAATTTGGTAGCCTAAAGCATACTACTTGATTTTCCCGGTCAAAAAATCCCTAGGAATTATCCGAATGTCCATGCGAACGAATTGGCGGACGGAAGCTAGTAAGTAATAAATGCCAACCACCGACAGGAATGTCAAAAAGAGCAGACACAGGAAGGCGTCGAGACCACATTGCGGGACTGCGACAATTTTCCAATCAATCGGCCACTGGACCAAGTGTTATGGAGATCGGAATGGACTCGTTACATGTCTACGCCTATAAAATAAAAAGGCGTATAAAGGCACTTCCGTCAGTCAGACGATAATACTAGGAGAAGAAAGAAGAATACTCCAAATAAATGAACTAATGACGCTGTTGAATGATAGGTATCCTGTAAATTGGAATGGAACACTATAGTCCTTGGGCAAATGGGTAAAATTTCATTTGAAAAAATCTAAAGCTACTAATGTTTAAATTTCACTTCACCAATATCGAAATAAATTCCGTCTGAATGGTGTTAAAACAAAAAAGTTTAAAATTTATGAATCATTATGCAAATCAGTTGTGTCAGGTGCTGCCTGCAGACATATTATAGAAAAATTTAAATGGAGGTGACACTTCGCACACTCTTTTATCTATAATATACAGGGTGGAATTTTTTAATGCCACCTGGAGGGAAAGTACTCTAAATAATAGAGATAGCAAATTTCTTTCAAAGGAAACATTCCTTTATTTTTAAAAACAAAACAAACTGCATTCAAAGATTTTTAAACATATGCTTCCCACACCCAGGAATCGAACCAGCTAAAATTCGAAAAAACAACACCCTGTGCTTTTATGTTATCAATCGTTAGGGTCAAACATAAGGTTCAAATCTCTCTAACAAACATGGTAAATTAAATTAAAGGAAAATCATTAAATCTAAACTTATTTTAATTGAACGAGAAAAAAGCTTAACTAATTAGTTGTTCGAAATTGGCCCCATGTTGCTGGATACATAAATTTATTATTTTAAGGAAGTCATTTGCATGCAATGGATGCGTAATAGTCTGCATTATGAACATCTTATCGAAATAGTTCTACATAGATAATTTATTGTGAACTAACTAACATAATGGAGCCTTAAGTAAAAGTGCTTTATCTTGTCTTTCATGGGTTTCCTTTCATTTAATTATACCATGTTTGTTAGAGAGATTTGATCCTTATGTTTGGCCCTAACGATTGATATCATAAAAGTACAGGGTATTGATTTTTCGAACTTTAGCCGGTTCGATTCCTGGGTGTGGGAAGCGTATTCTTAAAAAACTTTGAATGCAGTTTTGTTTCTTTTTAAAAATAAAGGAATGTTTCTTTTGAGTGAAATTAGCTATCTCCATTGTTTAGAGTACTTTCCCTCCAAGTGGCATTAAGAAATTCCACCCTGTATATTTTTTATAGCCAGCTATAAATTAAATAATGAACGTCTGACAACTGGACACTATCTTGATTGTACGAATCGAGTACCATTGTATAGCAATGATATAGAAAAAAAAATGTAATTATCCCAGCAGCAGGTTCAAAGAGTGAAGACTTAATTGTGCTGAGATCATTGTGCCCGACAGGCCTGCTTTTATTAAGCAATCGATGAAGATGAGAACATTTTTGTGAGATGACATAATGATGTCATGTCTGGATAATGATCCAGATATTATGTTTAAAAAAAACGCGAAAAAAGCATTAAAACATATGGAAATCCTGAAACTGAGACCTCTGATCCTAGCAGCTCTTAGAATGCTGATCAGATCAGTTGGGTGTGTAAAGCGATCTGGATCTCCTCCATTTACTCTCTGGATAACCATCATCGCAGCTCGAACAATCCTGAAGGCCGTATTACAAGCTTTTAAAACCTGCCAGGTTTATAAATTGCTGTAGTAACATCTCTTTCTCGCTGTATAGCAAATAAAAGAGATAGATTGATAGCCAGTCAGAAAACTGACTGGAAATAAGAGGTCATAATCAGCCCCTGGTGTTTCTAATTATCCGTCCACTACTTTATTCTTTAAATTAAGGGAACATCAAGCTAAATTTACAGTCATTCTTACAAAAACTACCAGCAAGAAAATGATCTAGTCCATTTCATGTCACAATCTAGCAATCACCATAGAATCTACCATTAAGTAGGTAGGTGTCTAAAAACAACAATGACACGCCACTGAATATAGGCGGTTAAACTTTCATTAGGCGTAATTGTACGGTGATGTTGTGTTGTATGTATATGTATGTGAGTACGTGTACG
Organism: Agriphila geniculea; assembly: GCA_943789525.1. Taxonomy (NCBI): domain Eukaryota; kingdom Metazoa; phylum Arthropoda; class Insecta; order Lepidoptera; family Crambidae; genus Agriphila; species Agriphila geniculea. The sequence goes on from OX038878.1 coordinate 23,023,794, forward strand.
TGTGTGCAACATAACGGAGATGGGCCCGCCAAAGCTGCGGGCTCACAGGAAGTGTTCTCTGTGCCCTATTTATAAGTACGGTCTGTACGGTATACGAGTGAGCGTTACAAGGGAATTTCACCCTTATCTCTACAGCTTCAATATCGCAGTTGGTTTCATAATTAATTATACATGTAGATACTTACTGTGTAAAGATAAGCTGCAAATTATGACGTTTACGACAAAATAGAAATTATGGCGCACGAATAAAACGCGTGTCGTGTAATAATTATTCAAAACCGAAAAACGACTATCATTTTATGTAACACACCTCAGTTATAAACTTATGGTAAAAAAATCTTACATGTACACTGACAAAGTCCTAAATTCTAAATGAAATCTGACGGGATGTGACATAATCTTATCATTTCTTGAGAATGATTCACTGGAAACGTTAAGCCCTCATCGCTATGATAATCCCGGGCTATGAAAACACCGAGAATAAATCGTCTTAGTAAAAGAGTTGCTCATGCTCTGCTCCTCCGTAAATAAATAAGAACCTGTGTTTCTGTTTTGATATTTCAAGTCCTGTTTTATTGGTCGGGAGCATCGATGGTTCAATATTTTTTCAGTTAATGCCAGCATAAACATTTATGTTTGAGTTCATTGCTTACCCCCTACGGCGAACAGCGCGCGGAGATCTGTTTATTTATTCATCTGCATTGATAAACGTTTTTCATTTAGTCATATAGTATTTATAGCTTAATCATGAAACAATTAAACACGTCTACCACCATATAACTCTTTTATAATGTCAGAGAAGCACAATATTTTAATAAAAACACTAAATCATTTGAGGAACTTTTAAACAACGGCATTTAATTGAATTTGTTCCGGTTTCGTCGTGTTCCTGATTCGCCGTATTCCAGATTTGCCGTATTCCCAGTGTTCTCAGCCTATTAAAGAATTTCCAGATTCGTCGTACGTATCCCCTACTTAATCCAATAACTGTACAAAAATGGCAGCAACTCTTTACAAATGTGGCTTTGTGAATGTAACTAAATAACATAAAAAATTTTAGATGCGGTCTGTCAGGAAGAATTTTTTGTTTTATTCTTTCATTTAAGACTTAAGTTACAATTTACAAACTGTTTTTGGTTTTAGCGCGGATAATTTTTTGTTCCATTGTTTTAATTTATTCTTCAAAGTGACAATTTTTATTTGGATTTTAATTTTATCACAAACATGCTTCATATTGATGAATAATATGGAATACGACAAATCTGGAACAAATCCCAATCCGGAACTAATCCCAATAGGTTTTAAATTTTAGTATACTCGGACACAAAGAACAACTAATAAGGGTTTAAATGAACGTGGTTTTAAAGGTTTCCTTTTTTTATTGTAAAGAACCCTTTGGCAAACATCCAATTATAAATATTTATAGTGTATAAAAGTGGGGCTGCGTAACTTAATTCTGCCGGTTTCAAGTTGCCTATTGACATATCCATTAGGTTTTATTACGAGTGTGGGTAACCCGACTAAAGATAGTCAGAGGTTGCTGTGCGTATCAAAGTTAAACTAAAAGAATAGAAAATAAAGTAGTGATTTTAAAAGGTATCGAACACAACTTCTTGGTATTGACTAAATAGCATCACTACATAGTATAAAACAAAGTCGCTTTCTCTGTCCCTATATCCCTATGTATGCTTAAATCTTTAAAACTACGCAACGGATTTTGCTGCGGTTTTTTTTAATAGATAGAGTGATTCAAGAGGAAGTTTTTTATGTATAATACATGGTGTCAAATTCCACACTACACCGAAGCCAAGCGAGGGCGGGTCGCTAGTAGTAAAATGAAATACTATGCTAATAGTAAGTAAATGTGTTATTTTTTTGACAAAAGAATGCGATGAAAACAAAACAAATGATACTTAACTGTAATTAATTCTTTCATATTATCTAAACTTTGCTCGCACATTTTTTCTCTAGAGCGTGGTATTAAAAAAATATTCCCATGAGGTGAACACGATCTGGCTTCTAAGAATGGTTTGAAATAACACGTGTTTGGGTCTACCTGGGTAAGCTGGATCAGACGGATGTGCACAGATGGATGGTTAGATCTGATTGAATAGAGATTTCACTGCTAGTTACAATGTTATTTGACATGGGATACATTTACAAATACTGCTGGAATTTTAATTCAAATTCTTTTTTGCAGTCAATAGCATATAACAAAATGCAATCACAGCAACTGTTAATTTTACCCTTAGAATAATAACACCTAGAACGATAGTTCTCTACAAAGCTCACTGTCAAAAGTGAGGCAACTAAAACAGCCAAAATGGCTCCGTTTTCAGATTTTTATTCTACATTATTCCCTAATCATACCGATTAAGTACAAAACATTTTCAATTTTCCCACATTTATAAGACTAGTTACTATATTATTGGGTTTCAGTTACGATTAGTTAACGTATGAAGGATATAAATTTGAAAACTAAGCCATTCTGGCTTGGTCTTAGTTGCCTCACTTTGCATACGAGGACACGGCTTCTAGGTGTTATTATTCTAAGATTTTACCTACCATTGCGACCGTGATGTGATACTTATATTCAGCACAGCAACGTAATATAAATTGTATTGTGACACTCTGTGCTTATGACGACTAAACGACTTATAAAACTTAATTAGTTACTTACATTTATGTATTTGTTTCCCTTAAATTAAATAGTGCAAGGTGTACGCAAATTATGTACAGCAAAGTCGTTTGATACACGTATACTTGAGATCAAAACAATATTTTGGACCCGCAGTTGTTAAAAGTTCTTCCCTTAGAAAAGGTGTTATGGTGTCATCTTTGTTTTTATAGAGAAACTAGCGGCCGCCCGCGACTTCGTCTGCGTGGAAAGGTTTTTTGCTATCCCTCGGGAAGTATACTTTTTGGGGATGAAAGTTACCCTATGTCCTTCTCCTATACCCCTGACAACGTGTATGCAAAATTTCATGATGATCGGTTCAGTAGTAAGGACGTGAAGGCGTAACAAACAAACAAACGGACTTTCGCATTTATAATATTAGTAAGGATTTTTTTGTTCTAAAACCTATATCCTTTATGATATCGAATGAAAGGGCTTGTTGAGCCGGTTCTAAAACTATCACATCATGAAATTTCAGCCACTTGTTTTAAATTAAACCAAAAAACATTTTCAAAACATACCAAGTTTGGGCTTCTTCAGATCCGATGTGGTTAATTTTTTTTTTTTTAAATACACCTAAGAGATATATCGACACGACACCCGATTAGAATAACATTGTAACTCATTTTTTACAAATTTACAGGGCCATAATTTTAAATATTTTTCATTTTCAACCCATTTTTAAAGATTTAACGTATAGTGTGCCAATAAAAATTGTGTAATTTGTGAGTTGATTTTGGGAATTAATTAATTGGGTGACTGGAAATAATTAAAGGCGACTGTTAATGGGATACTTATATACTAAACCGGGCAGCAATTTATTTTTTGGGCGACAAAATAACTAAACGGGCGACAAAGAGTGGATTACAAACATACTTAAATCGGGCGACTACATGTAGGTGACAATTAATCTAAATGACTGAAAAATTGATCGTTTACGCGTGCAATTGAAGCGATTGTCAATTGCTCCAACAATGGCATTGACGGAAAAATTGACAATCGCAATTGATCGTTACCGGCGGGCTTTACCTCCTCCTCGCTCGCTACGCTCGCTCGTCGTCGCACCTAATAGACCTAAACCGACTTTCGGGATTTTTAACTATCGGCATTTTAACTTTCTGGGTTTCGAACTATTATCAGTCATTAAATAATCGATCTTTTAAGTTTCGGTCTATTGAATATCGACATTAAGGATTTTCGGTATTTCAAAAATAGGTGTTTTATGAGTCGATATTTAGGTCGTATGTGTTATGAGTTTTTGGCATTTTAATACAATACCTACACCTTTTGCATGAAAATAAGTAAGTGCGTAAAAATGTTTATTCTTATTGTTTTTTTATGTCTAAATAATATTAGGCGAATAGACAATATACCTAATAACATTATGCGAAAACAAATTAGTCTAAATGATAATTATGCTAATATAAATAGTATGCTAAAAACAATTATGCGAAAGTATTATTATGACAAAAAAGATTATGCCAAATCCGTTATGCCAAATCAAATTAGGTATAAAACAATTACGCGAAAACAAGGGATCCCTATTAAAACACTCATGTGATACTATTATCACACTCGGCTTCGCCTCGTGTGATAAACCCACAATCGTGTTTTAATACCCTTCGTTATAGTACTAACTAATATTGATTTAACATTGTAAGTGTTGTTTGCAATGCATTTCTAGTATAGAATTTGCCAATTTTTTATGAATATGCACATAATTATATACTGCAACTAAAAAACGATAATTATTATTACCATTTCCTGATTTTAAGCCATAATAACATTGTAAAAATGAACAATAACGAATATTGCATTTTTTAAAGAAGAATATTGTAAGTCAATTTGTAATGCGATTATCACTATTTAATATTAAAGTCAGATTCTCCACCCATTGTTATTTAAAATACTACTTACGTTATGCCTGAATCTCCTAAAATTTCGCAAAATATATAGCAAAGTTATAGAATATTACATACATATCATTTGAGGTATATTTTATGAAAAATAATTCAACTATATCGTCACCGTGATAGCGTATTTGTAGGAGCCCAAACTTGATATGTTTTGAAAATGTTTTTTGGTTTAATTTAAAACAAGTGGCTGAAATGTAACGATCTGATATATTTTTAGAACCGGCTCAGACTCACAACAGGCTGCAGAAAAAGAAAGTTTTCCCATAAAAAAAAAAACCGGTCAAGAGCGAGTCGGACTCGCGCACCGAGGGTTCCGTACAATCATAAATATATTTGGATATGTTACTTTAGTACAGTCTTTAAAAAAGTAGGATAAACGGCAGACAGTTGGAAGGGCGAACAGGCGGACAGTTAATTTACAAATCTTAACCACAGCTGCTTATGGTGACTGAAAAACGTTTCAGCCACTCCACATTGCAAACTGTTTATATTACTAAGTAGGAACTTATTCTTCGTTTATTCGTACGGCAAATAGTAGGTAATTATTTTAGAACCAGCCACCAATTTATTATTGTAGTGTTAGGTTGCGCCATCTCTTGACCGATAGTGGAACTATATTTTTCCTTAGGTTAGCATGCTTAGGACAGCGCCATCTGTTGACTGGTAGTAAAACTAAAAAAAAATAGATTGTTTTTTGAATTTCTTAAAAAGTGTGTTATATTGAGACATCGTTTTATTTTTCCTGTAATCTTTACATAAACTACTATCACATAGAATTATTTTAGATTTTTCTCTCTGCAAACTTCGGAGATAAGGGGGGGGGGGAACCGTATTTTTTTTTACAATTTTCACCATAAGTCGAAAACTATGCGGCCTAAAAAAAAAGAAAAAATGTTTAAAAACGTGCAAACGACGCTCTTTCATATGATACCCCACATGCCCTAGTTGCCCCACTTCAAATTTTTAAGACCCCTTTTCAGTCCCTGTTGTAAAAAAGATATTTATTTTTTTATTTATTTCTTATTCGCGAAATAGTTGGACAAATGTCATCTTAAACTATTCCAAATTTCAAGTTCAAGATATCCAGCTGTGACAGACAGACAGACAGACAGACTGAGTCACACCATAAGGGTTCCTTTTTTACCATTTTGGTACGGAACTAGGGCTTGCAAATATTCGATGAAATCCAATATTCGAATATTCGAAAATTTTTAAGGAGGTATTCGAATATATTCGAATATTATTCGAATAATTCTGTAAAATAAAACAGATGGTCGTAATTATTAAATATTGCTTATTTTTTCACGTTAAACCAAAGTTAAATGCTTTGTTTAATGGGACGCATTGTGTATTATCCTCAATTGACTTTTTTTTGCCTTCGTTCGCCCCACGTTTTTAGTTTAAAAACTTCTTTGTAGAGTTATAAATCTTTAAAGGGGAAATTATTTTATAATTATTAGTCCGTTTTTCTAGTTAATTTTAAGGGCATGTTTTGAGTTCAAATTCACATCATTATACAATGAATGAATGAATAGTTTATTGGCCAATATCACACACACAAAAAAAACACAAACAGGAGAAATAGAAAAAAAATATATAAACTAAGTAGGTACTTAAACTAATTTAAACAATAAAAATAGGGTGTGTGACGAGCCAACCAGGACCCTACCTCAGCTTAATGCTGTTATATATTATACCATGGACACTATTTCTAAACACAGTTATTGCCAAGACGAATCAAACGAGTCCAAACTCGATTGATTTGTATGGTTTCATTACAGAGTTCCTGTAGTTTTCTTCCGGTTCCATCATAGGATCCTGGACAATATTTCCCAACAGAGTGCTAGCCAAGACAAATCAAACGAGCCAAAACTCCATGAATTTTTATGGTTTTAGTACAGAGTGTCAAACATAGGCCCTGACTCAAAAGCACTATTTAAAGCTAAGAATATGCCAAAGAAAATGAAAAGAAGCTTAATAGGTGATACTGGTTGGTGGTAGGGCTTATTTCAAGTCCGCCTGGCTAGCTACTACCATCTTACCAAAGTCTGAGGCCATAATAACAATTTAAAAATTGTTGTGTTCCGGCAGTTAGAGGTAAGATAGCCAGTATTCCGGGTGTAGTGCGCTTCCACCTTCGGCCTTATCGTCATTTAACATCAGGTGAGATGAAGGCTTTGCTTGGCGTTCGTGGATTATGAGAAAGCCTTTGATTCGATTGAAACCTGGGCGGTGCTGCAGTCTCTCCAAAGGTGCCAAGTTGACTACAGGTATATCGAGGTGTTGAGGTATTTATACAAAAATGCCACCATGTCGGTCCGAATACAGAACCAGAGAACAAATCCTATCCAACTGCAGCGAGGTGTGAGACAGGGAGATGTTATTTCTCCGAAACTGTTCACAGCTGCGTTGGAGGATATCTTTAAACTCTTAGACTGGAAAGGGCTCGGCATCAACATTAATGGCCAGTACCTAACACACCTTCGTTTTGCCGATGATATAGTCCTTATGGCTGAGACCATGGAAGACCTGAACACAATGCTCGAAGATCTCCGTAGTGCTTCCAAAAGAGTGGGTCTCAAGATGAACATGGATAAGACGAAAATTATGTCAAATGGCCATGTTGTACCCTCTCCAGTTCATGTTGGGAACACTACACTTGAAGTTGTTGACCACTACGTATACCTAGGACAGGCAGTCCAGTTAGGTAAGTCCAACTTTGAGAAAGAGATCTCTCGTCGAATCCAACTCGGGTGGGCAGCATTCGGGAAGCTTCGAAAAATCTTCGCGTCCGACTTACCTCAGTGTCTCAAGACGAAAGTCTATGAACAGTGTGTGTTGCCAGTGATGACTTATGGCAGTGAAACGTGGTCGCTAACTATGGGTCTCATAAGGAGGCTCAAGGTCAGCCAGCGTGCAATGGAGAGAGCCATGCTCGGCGTTTCCCTGCGTGATCGAATCAGAAACGAGGAGATCCGCAGGAGAACTAAAGTAACCGACATCGCTCGAAGGATTGCTCAGCTGAAGTGGCAATGGGCAGGACACATAGCGAGAAGAACTGATGGCCGTTGGGGCGGAAAGGTTCTGGAATGGCGACCGCGCACCGGACGACGCTCCGTGGGTAGGCCCCCGACAAGGTGGACCGACGATCTGGTGAAGGTCGCGGGAAGCCACTGGATGCGGACAGCGCAGGACCGATCGTCGTGGAGATCCTTAGGGGAGGCCTATACCCAGCAGTGGGTGTCGTGCGGCTGATATGATGATGATGAGATGAAGGCCAAGCACTATCCCGTTGTGTATAAAAAAAACGCAGAAAGACCGTCAATAATCAGAGGAAATAAGAAGAAAAAAAAACGAAAGTAAAAGACATAATAAGGAAAATAAGACTGTTAAAATGGCAATGGACGGGTTAAATGGCAAGAGAAAGCAAGGAAAAATGTACCAAAATTATTACATAGTGGCAACCATGGGAGAAAAAAAGGAAAAGAGGAAGCCAAACCAAGAGATGGGCAGATGATATTATGAAAACTGGAGGAACACTTTGATTGTGAAAAGCAAGAGATAGAACAGAATGGAAACAGCTGAAAAACGCCTACGTGTCGCAAGACAAGCTGATCTCTAAAGCCAAAAAGGAATTAAATAAACAAAAGAAAGAAAAAATATTTATTTAAGACAATCACACACTTGTAATTGTCAAGACGAATCAAACGAGCACAAAGTCGATGGGTTTGTATGGTTTTATTACAGATTTCCTGAGGCCTTTTGGTTCCATCATCAGATCAGCTCAATGATACTATAAGATGTCATTGTCTTCCTGTTCTGACCTTTGTTTTAAGTTTCAAGTCTTTGACTCATTGGGAAGCCAGATTTAAATCGTTTACAATTTGGGAAAAAACAAACAACATAGGTAAACAAATAAATAAACGAGAAAGTGAACGTTAACAATAGCTTAATTCTAAGCTCACAAAAGCTATTAGGGTATTTATAGAATGACTTTTGTCTAAATCCAAAAAGTGAAAAATATTCGAATATTCGAATATCACCGACTTGAGTATTCGAATAGCAAAATAAGGCGAATATTCGAATAATTCGAATATTCGAATATTCGAATTGCAAGCCCTATACGGAACCCTAAAAATAATATCATAACTCCTCTCCATGGATTTTTTTTAAGAACTGCGGGTCCAAAATTTTGTTTTGACCTCAAGTATAAGTGTACCAAACGGCTATGCTGTACATCGATTTGCGGTTTTCCGTTGATTTTGATCTAAATCGAATACTGCTGAGATTAATTAGCTTCAGATTTATGAATAATACTAAATATTTGGTAGTCAATACCCGAAGTTACAGTTAATCGTCGATTGTCGATGATAATGATTCTTAACACGAACATCCGCTCTATTAGTATTTAGAACCTCATTTAAAACTTCTAATTTCATTTTTTGTTTGTTCAAATCTTAATGAGATTTGTAAATTCAGTGAAAATCATAATTAGGTATTAAATCAGTGAGAATGAAAAACATTGTTTCAACCTAAAGTATTTGACTCAAACGAATACCATTGTGGAGTACTATTACCTACCTTCTATTCCAATTTTATGGCATTGTTTTGAGCAATATTTGTGAAAGCTTAATAAAAATTGGCGTTAAAGCAAGCTCCGTTCAGACAAGTCTATTTGTTTTTGAAGTTTGACAGCTCGTGAGAACCGATTTAAAAGCTTGTACATACGAGTAAGTATGAAGTGTGCGTTTAAGTTTATTTTTATTTCTAGTTCTACTTTTTTCCCCATAACTTATTTGAAGTTACTTGTCAGTAAGAGGCATATTTTAATAAAAAACATTCATTTCGCGCATCTTTCCAGATTTAATTTGATTCTAAATAAGAAATAAGATCATAATATTTACGACTCGTTGCTTAGTTATAAAGTACTTATACCTACTGTATGTTTACAGTTTCTTGTTTTGTTTGTTAGGTCATAATATTAGAATGAATTTAAGTTGAATGCTTATTTTGAAAAAACTATAAATATTTACAGTAACAGCTTTGCAGTATTTAAGTATTAAAAAAATATCGAATAAAAAACAAAATACAACGAGCTGCGGGGCTTTAGCTAAGGACTTTATTAGCTAATCAAACTTGGTACTTATCCATAACATGACCTTGGTTTCCCTTCGAATTAAATAACCGCCTAAATATATTTGAATAAAGAATTACGAAATTGTGAGTTCCCAACAATTTTATAACAACTTTAAGTTGCTAGTTTTAATTTGTTGTTTCCAACAATTCTTTTGCAATTTTTTAAAGTTAAAAGGACGAACAGGTGATTACGCAATAAGTTCTCGACTTTGGCAGCCCTAAAGTGTAATAGGCTTCCCGTCAGTCATGCCTTTAGTTATGTAACGGTGGTGCTTGGTTTTGAATATTAATACTTTTATATTTGTTTGCGACGAGAAAGCAATAAACAATAGGCTACATAAGTAAATGCACCGATATGCTTATAAACGGGTCGATTTACACTTGATTACACAATAATCGCATCGGTGCATAATTATAATGACTTCAATCGATTGGTTTTACTGTTTATTTTAGCACAATTTTCTAATACCGCATGTTATTAAGAAATCAAAAGATGTAAAAACATTGCAAGTGTTGCAATATTATTCCTGAAATTTCGGGGACTGATTGTTAGTAATTTAGAAGTGGAAATTGCAATACTTACTAAAATCTACAAATTGAAAACCAAATCATTAATCGAACGGTTCCATCTGACTGAGCGAGCGCTAAAGCGTCTTCGTTGGAACTTGGGCAAAAATGCTTTCGTATATCTGACTGGCTGTTCATCTGTTCTCCTCTACAGGGTGTTCATTCTGTTAATGTAAACGTCATAATCGTGTTTCAATTGTGTTTCAGTTTTAGGTTTATGAAACAAAGACTGAGTCAACAAGCATTACAATTCAAACACAATTGATACACGATTATAACTGTAACATTAATATGTAATAGGGTCGCATTTCTCAACCTTTTTTGAGCAGATATACTGCATACAGTGCATGTTCGATAATTATACGTAATGTATATATTTTTGTCGATTTAGTTTTTCGAAATTTGAAAAAAAAATTTTTTTTCTGTCATTTCAAAAAATGCTCAAAGATGACACAAACGCCAGGTCTACAGCTTACACTTAGTGGCTCCTAAGTAGTAACTTTTCTTCGTGTTGTAAAACCACGGAAAACTTACACTGTTGCAAGTGATGTTTTTAAATAAAACTATTTTGAATTGTATATGTATGGGGATAAAGTGGTTAGTCGATATATTGTGTGCGTGTTGTTGTAACTCGAGTGACTCGAGCAGGGTTAGGTTCGAGGAAGCGCCGAGTTCCCACGGAGCTCGCGCCTGCGCGCCGCGGCGGCGGCGGGCGGGGACAGGGACAAGCGGTGGACATGCGGACATACCTGTGGACAACACAAAACTTCGTTGAGAAAAGGTTTTACATTATGTCATCCTGATATCTATCACTACATAGTATAAAACAAAGTCGCTTTCTCTGTACCATGTATGCTTAAATCTTTAAAACTACGCAACGGATTTTGATGCAGTTTTTTTATAGATAGAGTGATTCAAGAGGAAGGTTTATATGTATAATACATGGTGTCAAATTCCACACTACACCGAAGCGAAGCGAGGGCGGGTCGCTAGTCTATTATAAAAACAATGGGGAATGTCCGAAAAAAATCAATTTGGCTGAATATTTTTTAAATAGGAATAAGCTCTCTTAGTAATAGAAAAAAGTTGCAGAATTTTCGGTTGCGAAAAAAAAAAGTCACTTCAACTTCACAAAATACGAAAGTAACAGCAGAATGGAGATTATACCTTTGCCACCACCTGTCATAACCACAACATGCTATTAAAAAAAAAGTTTCAACACAAAATGTCAATAAAACTTTTTTTTTAATACTTGCTGTTGTTGTGGCAGTAGGTGGCAAAGGTATAATCGCCATTCAATGTTACTTTCGTACATTTGTGACGGTTACTTTCGTACTATGGGCAACAGCGTCGCTTAACCAGTTTGCAACAAAATTCGTATGCGCGCGTATCGCCCCTGCATGAACTAAACGTATGTGACAGCGGGCGCGGCGTGCAAGCGATTTTAACCTTAGCAGTGGTTAAGCGACGCTGTTGCCCATGGTACATTTAATTTTGTGACGTCGGAGAGACTTTAATTTATTAAAAAAATTTGACGCAACCGAAAATTCTGAAACTTTTTTCTAAAACTAAGAGAGCTTATTCCTTACCTATTAAAAAATATTTAGCCATTTTTATTTTTTCGGACATTCCCCATTGTCACTGATGAATTGGCTGACTGGCACCAGTTGAGATATTTTATACTTTTTGCAAGCCTCTACAATTTTAGCAAATTTTTCAATCAAGGCATTGTACACTAAAAGAGAAACCTTCTTTTTAGAATAATTAGTAGATAGCAAATGGTAATGAAATGATGGATGGCAATAGAAAATGAAACATTAGCATTAAGAAGGAACAAAATGGATATAACTATAATAGATTAGTCCGCAGTTCCGCACAAATCGACACGATACTAACAGATGGACGACCTTTTAAATGCTCATTAGAAGTTCGCACCCCTCGGAGGATTACGCTGATGGTATCGCAAAGTGACATCAAATGTCATTTTTGTCTTTACTTGATTATTTTTACTAGAGAGATGCACCAAGGGCTTTATCTCAACTCATTTAAGTATCGATAATGCCGAAGGTGGACGCGCATCCATCTAGAATCTTCAACCAAAGGGTAAAACAACAACAAAGTAAATTGGGTGCTGATAAAAAACATTAAAAATGTTGCCTCTAGCTAACAGCCAATCGAAGGGGAAATTATCGACCAAAATTGTTATTTTAAGCTACGCATCACTTCAAAATTCAGCAAACGCCGAAAAATGGACGGATCAACGGATAGGCTGATCTTAAAGAATAGCACCGAATGCCCATACAGTTCTTTGTTTTCCTCGAAAAACTCCTTGTTTAGATCTTGAGGCTGATGTTAATTAATATTCCCTCTTAGTATGTAGGTTAAATACGTAATTATATACATTGTAGTGCTAAAGCTCTCCCCGTCGCGTCGCTTCCTACCGCATATCTGTCGACATTAGTCGAACGTCGAGTGAGGATGTGGCCTATAAATCTGGGCATAAGAGGGCCGCTATATTTATAAACTGAGGTATACTCGTTAAGCTGACTGATTTGTCACAAGGGAAATGGCTGGGCTCTAGTAAAGCAAGTTTTTAAGTGGAAGACAAGTGGTAAGCTCGTTGAGTCACAGCAGGTAACTGTTGGGGATTTAGAAATAGGTACTCCATTAAGGCTGGTGACGACAGAAATATGGATACCTATATGGGCATTACCCGAATATTGTAGAGGTAAATAGCCCAACATTTATATGTAAGATAAGAGTAATTTGTACTTCCAGATTAGGATAGATCCTACATCGTCTAATAGTAGAGGCAAGATTTTAATTCAAGTAGAAATTAATCGTATAAAAAACGATATTCCATATTAAAATCTTAAGATTGATTTGGCTTTCAAAGTAATTCAAGGTAATATGTATAATGATGATAGATGTTTAGAAAAAATTATAGAAGAAACAACACAATTGGTTTAGGAAACCTAAAAAGTGTGATCACACTTTCAGTAGAACTGTAATAGAACAAGAGTAAACAGACCATCCGAGAGAGAGAAAGAGATGAGCAAAGCTCCTTTCAAATTCCATTTTCCAATTTCCACGAAGCTTTCACGTGTGAAGTATTATAATCGCAACAAACGCTCTGGCTCGTATTATTGTTGCGCATTCCATGGATCCACTGGAAGCCAACGCTGTGCCTTTGTTCGCCAGTAAACAGTATAGCGTGTTTGAAAACCGGTGATATTGAAGAGCAATCGTGGAGTAATTAAAAGCAGTCAAAACATTTCTCTGTCTATTATTAGCGCGGGAGGTAGGCCCATAAAATAAACATTGAGGTCGGAGCGTCGCTGGCGCACGGCGCACAATGGAGTCTCGGGTCTCGGGCAGATGTTTGGTACCTGGCGTGTTTGCAGAGGCTGTTTGCTCGTCTCGAGCCGCCCTCGAGTTTTCTTGATAAAAGAGAGTAATCGATCCGCGTGAAACTGATCCTTGCGATCCGAGAGAGAGCGCTCAGAGCACGCATTGCACGCGTGTGTCCCTGCCAACCCCACTCTGTTCGCGAGGGGATACTTAATCCCCTGTCTATTTCAAACACGTTTTACCTCATTCGTTTCGCGTCCGACAAAAAACTCTTATTAGATTTACTAGTAGCCCTGTTCGATCGATAAATGCCATGTTGTGATTTGACAGATTGTTTAAGAATGCGGGAAGGAGGGTTATACAAAGTGACTGATTAACATATAAATAAAAAAGAGACCGTTCCAAAGATAATCTCGGCCAATCCGTTTTAAAACAACTGTCCTGATTACTTCGGACCCTGCTGTTATATTTGTATATTATCATAGAAACACGATGGTGAATCAGCATAGCAAGCGATGGGCGAAAAATATTTATTAAAAGTTATCGCGACAATTAAATTACAATGTAAATAACACTACACTACAATATCATAAATTGCAGGAAAGAAGTCAAAACGCTGTAACTGTAAACTGTAAGTATACTCGTACAAGCTATGGCTAATACAGCAATGTGGCGTTTTCAACAAGGTGTCTTAAATTATTGAAAGTCCTGCTATTTTTACCATACTATGATGACTGTTCGACTGCAGCTTAATGGAACCGAGCGTTCGACGTATGATCATTTCTCGTAAAATATTGTATTACTTAACACAATATTGAGTGTCGCCGATGCTACCGCCGCCATCCCGCGGAAAGGTTAAGCCGTCTCCGAGCGAGTGATAAATGAAAATAGTCGGCGAGGGGAGCGCTCTCCCGCGGAGGTGCACACATGGCCTTATCGACCTGTTAGCGGCGCGAATGTAGAGAGAAAGCGGGTTGGTTATTATTTATTACATTTTTACCTGTCATTAGAGATAATTTATTGTAACTATTGGAAAATGTCTATTACAATACAAAGTTTGTCGTCACAGAATAGTCGGGGAATCCTCCTCTACAGTCATATGTACTACCCGTTTAGAACTTTTTGCTTATCTTCTTAGATAAGCTTCGGTACATTTTACTATCTTTTTAGCCATCTCATTATTTTATACAAGTCAGCTATCTTTTATTTGGCCTTCCTCTACCAGTCCCCTAGCATGACCGACGATACTCGATACATATCGCGTGATATAGCATTTTATCGACACTCAACTGTCAAAATCCATTGTCTTTCTGACAGTTAAACGTGATAAAACGCTATATCACGCGATATATATCGTGTTTTGATGGTCATGCTAGGGGGGGCTGCATCCACATTTATACTCGGAACCCTCCACACGACAACTCCTCATTCTCAGTCATAACATTACCACGGCAACCGATTTCCTATTGACTTTTCGTTCACCGGTGCCACTGTCAGACTTCCTTTTGTGATGTCATCTCCTGCTTTCTCTCCTTTTACGTAACAATAATCACACCTCATTACTTTCAGAACTTGTATTATGCTATTATAAGACGCTCCGCAAACTACAGACTTTCCTTCGGCCGATAGTTGTCGGACCTTTTTTAATATGAGGAATCGGCCGATACCAAATCGTTGTAATATGCGCTCTTGCATACTTCTTCATACTGATTAAAGGCCCGACCAAACTATCGGCCTATAGAAAATCGGTAGTTTGCGGGCGTCCTCGCAGACTACAGACTTTCTATCGGGCGATAGTTGGTTTTTATATGAAGAGTCGGCCGATACTGAATCGTTGTAATGTGAGCACTTGCATACTTCTTCATACTGATTAAAGGCCCGACCCAACTATCGGCCGACAGTTTGGTCTGTAGTTTGCGGGGGCTCCAATCCAAATGGATGAGAAATGAAATCGCTGTTTCCTTGTAACTTATACCGCCGACGCTTCTCCGACACACGCTTGCTCGTCGCAATAACGGCGAGCACGCACGAGCCACGCGTGTGACCGCCGCCGCTGCCGAAATAATTGTCCATTACGATTACTCTGCACTGGGGGTCTGTGGGACCCAAATGTTTGTCCACATTTAGCGGCAAGGTTAGGTTAGTTATATTGTGTCCAATTAATAATAATAATTTAATTTCAATTCTGTCAAAAGTGAAACATAAATACCGAATTAAATTTTTAAGGAATTTTAATTGAATGAAGTTTTTATTACTTAGACTCCACTGTCTGTCTGTCTGCCTGTCACCAGGCTATACCTCATAAACCGTGATATCTATCACGCTATCTAGCTACAGTTGAAGTTTTCACAGAAGATGTATTTCTGTTGCAGCTATAACAACAAATACTTCAATACCACAAACGTGTTTTTTTGACGGAACTCTTCGTGCGCGAGTCCGTCTCACACTTGGCCGTTTTTTTTATTAAGAAATCATAAAAATAGTTTAAAAGTTTGGCAATCCAATCGCAGAATAACACAATGAAAGTATTAAAACTTTTAAATTTAATGTTAGGCAAGTTAAGTACTATTGTTATGTAGAGATAAAATAATTGCTGTAATTAATTCAAAATTGCGGTAATGGATTATTTACTAATTATTATAATACTTATTTTGTGCATTTAAGTAGGTAGGTAAGGTACTATAGTAATTTATAAAAAAAAACCAACAAATCAAAACTAGGTAAATAATTCTAAAATAACATCTGAATTAACCAATTTACGCGCTGTAATCCGTAAAAAGTGTTTTAATTTCTAATGAACTGTACGCACGGAAGCCAGAAGTAGGTACTATAAAATAATAAAAATTAAAATTTTAAAGCATCTGAATATTCTAAAAACAAACGAGTCATTCCATATGAATTATCCATAATTTGGATATTTAAAAAAAAACACAGCGTCAGTAAAGTTCCGACCGATGATAGACCCAATACAACATCTGTCAAAACAGGGCGCAGGAAACAATAAACCGATGGGACTTAATTATGTTTCCCTACGATGCAAGTTTATTACCCTTTTAAAGTTCCCGAAGGATAAAGTAATCTCGAGAAATAAAGAATAGTGGCGCTTTTAAAAATTAAGCCTGACTTACGAACCAGTTTAAGCGCCACCGACTGTCGCCCCATACAATTAACATCCTAATTGATATTTGGTAGCTACAGTACACGACTGTTCAATCATGTTTTATTTCCAAGACGTTAATTTTATTGATGCTGTTTTATAGCATTAATTTATCGACGGTAAGAGCAAAGTTACACTGAAACCGGGTAAGTGAACACAGAATTGTTGGTTTCTGCATTTGCTGAGTTTCACGAGTACCTACTAGAACCGTTACGTAAGTTATGGGTGTTATAGAAGGACTGCGTAATGTGGCGTCACACAGCGTGTCACAGTGAGTTATAAAAGTTGGGAAAGTGCCACAAGGCTAAGTTCCAACCCCTCGGCCGCCGCCGGGGGAAGTTTCGTAACTGTTGCCGTGTTACGCGAATTAGGTAATAATTTATTTTCCTCTTACTCGTCGACTGGATTCGTTTATTGCGTTCTGCCTTTTAAATCTTTAGGATATGCCGGGTTCGGTTTCAGTAGCAATTAATTGATGTCGATCGAATTATTCAGTCGAGGTTTGCAGTCGGCGTCAATCAACGTCGCTCCGAGCGCGCTGCTCTGGAATATTAACCTACTCTGTTGCGAGCAAACAACATAATCCGCTCCCCAATTTAATGATGACATACGGCCAAATTGTTTGTCGTGCGACAGGGGACGAGTCGGAAGAAAACAACAAGTTTAAACGCATAAATCGGTGCAAAAAACTTGATACGGGAGTGGCCACCGTGCGCATTTGACATGAATACGCGAGGGCGGGCGCGGCGATTCTGCGCGGGTGAGTGACAGCTCGCAATCAAACTTTAATCAAAGCAGCCGACAACTGTTCTCGGCTCTCACATCTGCAGAGCAACCCGGTCGGAGCGGCTAATTGAGCGGAATAGCCATGGGTGCTTATAGCGTCGCCGCTCGGTTGATGACGCAGGCGACAGCGATATTTTTTGGGGAAATAAAACCGTAGAGTCAGACGGTACAGTACATATGACTTCTCTCATTGTCTCTCCCAGTAAAAACTCAAACGAGTTAAGTATTAGTAATGAAACTGAAATCATATTAGGTGTATAAGTACTCGTATGAAGTTTTACCACCAATAGGATGTAGCTATCATGTGTGCATACATAATAGATCATCAACCAATCCGCGTTGATTAAGCTCGCTTCCAAGTGAATAATTGATGACTTACGTGATTGCTGATACAGATACTGAGTACTACTTGGATGGATCCGTTATCCGCTTCAACTCATCCCTTGGTAGTAGTTGTTCACATATGAGTAAAGGGTGAACCGTGCGACAGAAAGAGAGGACCGACATTGTTACGTTACGTCGTCACGCGTCCGAGGAACGCGGGGAATGTTAAGTTTGGCCGCATCAAAGGGTTCAAAGTGCCTTTTAAAATTAAAACGACAAACAGAGGCTGTAGGCGCGCCGGTGTGGTAATTCGTTTTACCTATGAATACCTTTGGTGCGATGAGCACATTTTTGTGAGCCCTTTTTTTAATTGGGAAATTGCTTTTATACTTAACTCAGTCACTGACGGTTTTATAACTCGAACGGTTTAATAGCCACGTCATCCCTTCCCTTCCCTTGTAATCAGCAACGCGTACTCGTTTTATTTTATGCAAATTTAGCAAAGAGAGGACAGTTTCGAAAGTAAAATCATTTCTCACAGTTTACTTTTCCACCATGTAGGTCATATTCAGTCATTAGGCAAACAAGTCATGTCGGCAGCGACAAAAGCTGTAAGAGCTGTCACATATCCTCGAACAATGTTCGGTTGTACAAAAAAGGGAATGAACTTAGGAACAAAAAGTAATAAATGAGACATGTAGTGGCCGTCGGTTATGCGTGGAATGCCCGAGGATAGGAGATAAATGACCGCTGCGCCTGAATGCTGCCGCGTCAGCGACCCACTGAGTGATTATTGTCACGCCGACCGACTGCCAACGAAATCACGTTGCGACGACAACAATCGAAGAAGATATACGGTTCTGTTTAAATCTCTGGAAAAACTATCAGTGTATTTCTTACTCTTTGCAATCATTGAAATATGCCGATTGCTGAAATCTAATAATAATAATAAAAGCTATTTTTTATTGCACAACAAAGACAGGGTCAGAACAATACAAAAGAAAGCATAGGCGGCCTTTATTAACAATCTCTCTCGATAGGATATGACTCTTGGAAGTAATTGTTTATTAAATTCTGTGAAAGCCCTTCCCTAAAAGAAAAGATTTGAACAGATTGGATAATCTGCATCGAACTCCATCGTTCAGCTGATAAAATGTTTTAAGAAGCCAAACCAATTTCAACAGCCAATAACTCTCCACAAAAACATCTAGCTCTCAATGCCTAAACAAAATGTTCGTAGAGCGACTTTAGAGCGACCGCAGGGACTCCGGCTTTCTCGGAAAACTCATTACCGTAGTACGCGTCACGTAGGGCCCATAACCGGTTTTATTAGGTTTCACTGGCGCGCCCTACTCGCCGCGCATCTGAACAGCCCTTTGTTGGTAAGGCTGCCACTTATTAATTTTGGTACTCACTTAATTTCATAGATCTGCATGTAATTGCGAAGACTATTTACATCAAAAAATGTTAATGGTTTATTAGAGAGGCCAAATGTAAATCAGGTGAATTTTGACACGATTAAGATGATAACGTTTTTGAAACACAAAGCGATGAAACAAATGTCAATGAAGCATTTCCATAAGATGGAAAGGTGACCACGCGATAGGACATTGACTGACACCTTGTTGAAGAGACAACCCTGAACTGCACATTGCCCACTTCGTTCCCCGGATCAGATTTTTCTAGTTTTACAAGCGCAGAAAGCTTAGGGCAAATGGAGCGCTAATAAAATAAGAGAGGACATCTATTCAATTTGTGTGTTCGCTTCGCTACGCTCCTTCGAGCACTTTTCAACAACTTGATCGTTATTGTTATGGTTCTGCGGCTTTCATTTTATATCAGCTTCTTATTCAAGTAGAAATGATTTGACACGCTGTTAAAGAATAAACTCTAAATAGAAAAACAATGGAATTCAATATTAATTATGCTAGAGGCTTGTATGATAAATGAAACTTTCAAAGTTAACCTACCTAACCTAAAATATGTAAGGCGGGGAAATAAGTTGAAGTATACTTATTTAGACATCAATGTAATTCACTTTTAGAGGAAGGGAACTTTAAATTCCACGTTCTAATTAGTGGCAAGTTACTAACACGTAATCAAACTGAGATCGCAAACAAAGGTAGGGTAGTGTCCTCAAATCAAACACAAATATTAGCTGGCTGTATTGAGCAAGCCTCGAGGGATCGGTTATCTCAGTTCGGTTCAGTTCTAAGCTTTGCCTTCCCCTTGATCCCTGAAGGGAAGGGAGTTGTCTCCTTAGATGTTCTTCTTAATTGCTTCTAGATACTTCAAAAACTGATTAGGAAAGTTCAAGCCTGTTATCTTGTAATTTTAATCTGGAAAGAAATTCTGAATCGGAATTTAATATTTTAGGTCAAAGTTATTTCAAAAAACAGCTGTTACGTAACATTTTCTTCTTTGGAGACAAAAGAAAAGAGACTGGCGCGATGACTTTCCAATGAACTTGATGCTTGTTTGTTCAGTTTGTAATTTTCTTTGCTAATTTTATTCGTACGAGTAAGTACTGAACGAAAAAGGCATTATTGACGAGAAGTATTTGAAAGCAAAAGTACCAGGCGTGCAAAGCCGGTGTGGAGTAGGCTCTGCGTCGGCAGACGGCGGGCGGGGGCGGATCGATACCCCGGCCGCATTGTTACCCTCCCCCCGCATCTCTGCACCCCTCCCGGCCCCCTGCGCCCGAAATTCGCCCCATTTGATCCCGAGGAGGCGAATCAATCGCTTTTGTTGCAGTAACTTGATGCATCACACTGTAGGCCAACCATCGCCCTTTATTGGACTTGGTAAATAATAAATCTTGCTGCACATAACTTAAGAACCAAAAGGGCGTGCATGTGAAATAATGAGATTGTAGAAGATAATGTGAGTAAACGACGCGACAGCCAGCTGTTAATGTTTTGAAGGAAATGTGTAAAACATGAGAATTGTTCTCGGAGTAGCGTCTTTTCAACAAAGGGATATTTAAAAAATAAAAGAAGTACAAACTTATTGTATAATAATTATCATGCCTTTTGTTATAATACCTATAATGATTATAAATCACGCGTGACGAAATAGATCTAGCTTTTCTAAACATGATTCTCTCTGCGAAGTTCGAAGTTTATTCCTTTCTCAGAATTTTCTCGCGTGCTAAGTTTTACCTGAAAATCATTATGTAAATATTTTTTTAAGCAAACAACAGACCGCTCCGTAGGTTCCCCGAATAATGGCATAACAAATAAGTAAAATAAAACAAAATGCGTTACGGAGGTAACGTTACGTTACTTACTTTAATGTTGTGTACCATCAAACGTTTGTGGTTGTTTATTTTACATGAACCCGATATCTTTTCTTATCACGCTTTCACTAGAAAAGAAATGTAAGCTAAGCATGGATACCAAGAATCGTTGGGTTAGTTCAAATAAGCTGAGATAAATTTGAAATTTAACCGGGCGAGTTGGTTATCTTAACAGCTTTTGTAATAATAAAAAAACAATCATACCATATTAGAAGGAATATCATATCACTGAATAATTCAAAAAAATACTTCCCTATATTTATTAGTAGTGGCCACCCGCGGTGTCTATATATCTCTATGTATGCTTAAATCTTTAAAAACTACGCAACGGATTTTGATACGATAGAGTGATTCAAGATGAAGGTTTATATGTATAATACATGGTGTTAAATTCCACACTACACCGAAGCGAAGCGAGGGCGGGTCGCTAGTAATATCATAAAGGAAGTGAGAATAGTAGGATATTGTGCCAGACCACCATTATCACAGGTAGAATCCGTAGAATTTATAACGGTGTCTTGGTTTTTGTGCTCAACGAGAATTATTCTATTTATTACTACCCATCAGTAATTTTTATTTTCCTAGCCTTATTTTATTTATTTATTGGGGATGTTAAACAAAAACGCATTTCCAGAATTATGTTCGGGCCATAAGCCATACACTTTTAGCTGTAGAATACTAGGTAATAAAACAATAAAAACGCCGTAACAGCGACCTACCTAGAAGTCGTAACTTATTCTCGGGTATCGGCTCCATCTCGTACCCATATGCGGGATGCTTTAGTAAAGCTGCATTGACATGATCAAAGTATACTTGGACCAAGTAGTTTGGATGACTACTTGGACGCTACTTGGATCATGTAAACGGGCAATCAAAGCGCACTTGGACCAAAATTTTTATGAAAGTAAACTTGGACCATGCTCTACTATCATCCAACCCTGCTTGGACCAAGTAGTTTTGATGACTACTTGGATCATGTAAACGAGCAATCCAAGTGCACTTGGATCAAAATTTTAATTAAAGTAAACTTGGACCATGCTCTACTATCATCCAAGCCTTCTTGGACTAAGTAGTTTTGATGACTACTTGGACGCTACTTGGATCATGTAAACGGGCAATCAAAGCGCACTTGGACCAAAATTTTTATCAAAGTAAACTTGGACCATGCTCTACTATCATCCAATCCTGCTTGGACCAAGTAGTTTTGATGACTACTTGGATCATGTAAACGAGCAATCCAAGTGCACTTGGATCAAAATTTTAATCAAAGTAAACTTGGACCATGCTCTACTATTATCCAAGCCTTCTTGGACCAAGTAGTCACTTGGACGCTACTTGGATCATGTAAACGAGCAATCAAAACGCACGTGGATTAAAATTTTAATCAAAGTTAACTTGGACCATGCTCTACTTTCATCCAAGCCTGCTTAGACTAAGTAGTTTTGATGACTACTTGGACGCTATTTGGATCATGTAAACGAGCAATCCAAATGCACTTTTACGTCGCCGTATCGATAAAGCTACTCTGTCCAAGTATACTTTGATCGTGTCAAAAAGTATCCAAGTATACTTTGGTCAAAGCTACTTTGTCCAATTTACTTGGTCCAAGTATACTTTGATCATGTCAACGCGGCTTTAGGTCGAGATTGCTCGAGTATCTCTACAAGTTACATCGAATTTCAATACCCGTTACTTAGAACTTCAGTTAAAATTGGTAGATAACCTCCCACACTTGGGTTTGCTGACCCTATGTTAAGTGACAATTACAAACACCTACACGTTTTCAAGACTCATGGAATTGCAAAGCCTATGTTTTGTCTTTCGTGATAGTTATTTCAGGCAACATTGATTCCAGGTCAAAACATGAAACTCTATTGTTTAAGGGCTAAACATTCGAGAGTTGGGTCGCAATAGGGTTACCAGATGGTATTGTAAAAACTATTGTCTACTGATCGCCAAACTTTAATATTATGAAGATTACGCGAGATGGTGATGATGATTATAAAAATTTAATAATTTAAAGTGTCTTTATATACAATACTTTGTTTTTTGTTATAATGACGTGTAAAATTAATATTCAAGTACCTACTTAGACAAAAAGAAAGTTTTACTTTTTTCTTTATAAGGGTTCCGTACCCAAAGGCGCCTTACGGAGCCGTACCTACTGCTGTCAATTTTTAGTGGTTGATTATTTATAATTTTAAATGTAGATTATTTTAAAGTTGATTATTTATTGCAAAGTTAGTTAATTATTTCTAGAAAATGTTCTAGTTGATTGTTACAAAAAAAAAAAGAAAATAAATAAAGTT
Source organism: Agriphila geniculea (assembly GCA_943789525.1). NCBI lineage: Eukaryota > Metazoa > Arthropoda > Insecta > Lepidoptera > Crambidae > Agriphila > Agriphila geniculea. The sequence continues at coordinate 23,047,315 of OX038878.1, forward strand.
TTTGTTTTCTATAATGTGAATAATCTAAAAAAACCTGACGTTTTTCAAGTCCGATCAGAATCCTAACAGGGACCCAAAGTCTGACATTTCAGGACAAATCCTGACCTTTGGTCTATTAGTTATTCTGTGCTCTGGTAACCCCAGTAGACGCAAGTTAGGCAAGGCAATTCATGAAATCTACGATTTGAGTTTTTGGCGGGATTTTGTCGAGTTCAGTTCGGTGACTATTTTAATTTTTCGCAAATTGATTCATAGTGGATATTGTGTCTTAAAATTGGTGCAGTTTTGTGGTACAAGTGTCTACGCAACTGAACAATATGTGGGATAATGGAAATAGGCGCGATCTTGGTTGTGTGAAGCTGAGACTTTTATTGTAGTGGTCGCTACCTCGGCAAAACTTACCGAGTAAACTGTCTTGATATACTTGCTGCCAAATGCTCCAAGCAGCATTGGAATGTGATGCACCCGCATTTTAATGTAAACTGAAACAATCTACTAGAAAATCTAGAAATACTGAACTATTCAAAACATGACACTGGCAAAAATTACTTCCATGAGGAAAGTAGATTGCCATAACAAAAATAAGAAGAAGAAGAAATCTACGATGTTTAATATTATTTACCACTGACTATTGACCACCCAGTCATTGAAATGAAGACTGTTAATGCAAACTTAGGTATTAATTATCTTTAAAAAGCCAGAAGCAAAATCAAGCGTGTCAAATCCGTCTCTAGAAGTGATAAGTATGGATCTACCCTGGATCTACCCATTTTTTAACACGTTTTTATTAGGTTTCTTTCTCGTTTGTGTGTTCGTTCGTTTGTTTGTTTGTTTCTCCACAAAGTTTGCGAGCGATTTTATACTTAGCTTTTTTTTCTTTTAAATATTGGCATCCATATGTTAAAAAAATTGTTTAAAAAAACAAAAACCGACTTCAAAATACCTACCTCTAAAAAGCAAGAAATAATATTCGTAATAATAAAAACACCTGTATTGAAGTCGGGTGGGTCTGGAGTACAACTTCCTTTTTTTTATTCTAAAAGCCACACCCGACTTCAATAGACGTGTTTTTATTATTACGAATATTATTTCTTGCTTTTTAGGGGTAGGTTTTTTGAAGTCGGTTTTTTGTTTTTTTAAACAATTTTTTTTATTTATTTTTTATTTTTAGTGTAGTTACTTTTGGTATTAGGTTGTGTAGGTATATTATTTAGGTAGAAAAATCGGCTCAGCCAAATGTGAGTTAATCGCGGAGAAACATACATACATGCGGGTCAAACTGAGAACCTCCTTTTTTAAGTCGGTTAAAGAACTACATTAAAGATATCCCTTTTCCAACAAAAAAATAATTATCTTATTCAGTTCATAAACAAAGAACTACCTCGATGATCAGCCGATCATCGAGGTAGTTCACACAAAAGCATACTATTTTCATGCTTTTTTCAAGATTACTTGAAAAGTACTGAACCGATTTCAAAATTTTGAAAAATGGGACCAACTTGGGAGTTTACCTAATGTATTAACGTTTGAATCATTTCGATCGGTTCAGCCGTCTTCAAGTAATCGATGTACATACAAAAACAAAAAAAAAAAACGGGTCGAATTGAGTACCTCCCTCCTTTTGAAGTCGGTAAAAATAAGGTGTCATTTGAAAAACAGCGTCAAGCTCGCCTGTCGCCTTGGCTTGGCATGATGCTGAATTGGCTACCTATTTGGTTGCAGCCGTGAGACGTAGTATAGTGGTACACATAGTCAATGTTTATAAATTACTGTGTTTTATTCTTAGTTTATTGTGTAGTTTGTTTCAATTTCAATTTATTTCAATTTCAAAAATTTTCATTCATTCATTCATAAGCACACAGATGTGCTATCGCAATATATTCACACAATCGAGCATAACATAACAACTTGTAACTGCATATAGATTCTGTGACTGTGAGCCAATCTGTCGCGCCACCGACCGATCTACGTTTCGCGAACACTGACCTAACTCAACTAGCCAAGCCACTATTCGTGCCAAGCCAAACGCAATCGACTACAAGAGCCATAAACGATTAACAACAAAAAATGAAGAAACAAAACGATTAATCCTTCCTTACTCGAACAGATGCGAGCAAAAAAGTAGCTCACAGTCAATAAAGATCACGGGTTTGTTTGAAGGTAAAATAAGAATCAAAATAGTACCTAAATACTTAACTCTAGTTATCATAGCAGTCCGGTTAATAACAAGAAGCAGGATATCTTTGTTTGCACGCAGTTTATGACATCAAGCATTATTATATATTATTATATATTCTTTATTGCACTGATAATAGTTGTTACATAAGTCATTATGATAATTGTAAGCAAAGGTGGACTTATCTCTAAAGAGATCTCTTCCAGCCAACCTAAGAGGTGTCAGAGATTTATAGTAAGCGGGTACATAAAGTGCAAGACATAAAGTAATAATAACTAAATAATAAGATAATAATACAAAACCTATACTTGTTCATAATATATAAAATACATATGCATATATAAATAAAATATAATATACCTACATACACTAAATACATACTCAATACATACATATAAATAAATATGTAAGTGATTATGAGATAATGTTATTTATGACTCAGGGTGCGATAATTGTGCTAGAAAGTGCGATTTAACTTTTGATTTAAAGGTCTTGACGTTGGGGCAATCCTGGATGTTCAACGGGAGTTTATTCCAAAGCTGTACAGCTCTAACAGAAAAGGAGTTACGGAGGAAACTGGTGTTGCTTCTAGGTAGCTCCAGCATCTTAGTGATGCAAGCCCGCCTAGGGCGAGAGGGAGGAGGAAGCATCTGGAACCGGGAAACGAGGTACTTAGGTGATTTGGGATCCTTGAGGATTTTGAAGAGGGCAGAAAGGATGTGCATATCACGGCGAAGGCGTATAGGAAGCCATTTAAGCTGGCAGCGAAATTGAGACACATGATCGTATTTACGTAAACCGAATATGAAACGTATGGCCAAATTTTGTAGACGTTCCAACTTGTTCAGTTGTTCCTCGGTCACATCCAGAAAGCAAACGTCAGCGTAGTCGAGAAGTGGGAGGAGCAGCGATTGGGCCAGCATAATTTTAGTTTTGAAGGGAAGGAAGTATTGAAGTCGCTTGAGGGAGTGGGAAGAATAGTGAATGCGTTTGCTAATTTCAGCAATATGCGGAGACCAAGACAAAGTGCAGTCCATTATTAGTCCGAGGTTTTTAACTTTGTCTGTGAATGGGATTGTCAGGTTATTATAGATAATTGCTGGAATAGCTTTCCAGTCAACTTTGCTCCTTAACCGGCTGCTGCCGACAACCATAGCCTGACATTTGGTAGGGTAAACAATAAGACCAAACGAGGTGGCCCAGTCCCGGATAGAAACTAGATCCTTATTCAGAGAGTCCATCGCTTCAGCAGCCTCGGCAACGGAGAAATGTCTGTAAATTTGCAGGTCATCAGCATAAAGGTGGAAAGGGGAGGATATAGCACAGGGGATGTTGTTAATAAATATAGAAAATAATAAAGGGGAGAGAACACCGCCTTGCGGCACACCTGCTGATAAGCGCGACCAATCAGATGAAGTGTCATCATAAACTACGCATTGGAAACGGTCAGAAAGATAGCACTGGAACATTCAGCATTCCACAATAACAAAACAATAGTTGGTTACATACAATGGTAGGTACTTACGTTTCATTCATAAACATTGAGTAGTGAGTTTTATAGTAGCATAGTAGTAAATTACGCTATTACAATGACGCACCTAGTAGCCGCTGTAGTAGTTTGCAATTACTCAAAACGTGCAGAAGCAATAAGGTGTGTACAGTCAGCAAAACTATGAGCTGAACACCTTAAGGTTCATTTCTAGATAGTATAGGTATATTTTGGATATATAGTAGTCTGTATTGTCTTGTCTTGCATTTACCCAAAAGTCACAAAAGCATCTTTTATATAAAAACAATGGAGGCAGGTAAAAGACCAACTTTTAGTTCCATCCTTGTAAGCGATTTGTTTTCAAACTGTGATGGTCATAACTTTGTTGACTGTACTTCACCATGAATATGCCAAATTACCCTATTTGCTGACTGGACTGAACGATATTCATATGGTTCACAGCAGAACGTACTATGTAATGTGAAAATATCATGTGAACTATTTAAAATGTGCATATATATTTGATAATCCGTAAGGGTTAAAAATTAAATAACCAGAATCGATGCTAAATTCATTGTTGGAACTATAATTATGTGCGCTTGAACCGCCTTCCTCGAAGATCAGCAATGCCCTCCACATGTTCGAAACATGACACCGATTTCCTGCGCGCTACAGGTCGATGTCATGTTAGCGTCATTGTGCCGCCGATTTGCATAATTAAATAACATTATGCATTCATTCATTCAGGTCACCCCTACGACTTGCTGTCAAAACAAAGTGCCATGCCACCTCTACACGAAAATGTTGTCCATCGAAGAAAAAACGCTATTAAAACATGAAATCACAGTGTAGTCGCCCTGTCACTCCAATCTCAGGTCGTTTCGTTTTCAGCCGCAAAAAGGGAAAACTGTTCCGGACGCGAATTAATGCTCGCCTGAGAACTTCCAAATTAATCCCCTTGAGGTGGACGCCCACATCGAGAGCGTAAAGAGTAAACATTTATCGCGGAGAGGCAGTTCGGAGAAAGATCGGGCTGTATCGCGGAACCGATAGCGCACGAGAGTAGCCGGTGCAAGCCGAGGGATCCCGAGTCGCGAGGAAAGCGAAACCACCCTCTATTTTCCCCCTCGGTGGGGGCTGGCGGGGTCTTTGTCCCCGCGCGACCCAGTTAATGACCGCCCCCGCAGATACGGCACATAGCCTCGTTTCGATATAAATACGCCTACTACACTTGACCTCCAAAGTTTTTATTGGAAAGCACGTGCCGGTATCGAGATCGTGTGTTGTAAACAATCGTACTGTTGTGTAATGATGTATTCGTAAGAGCATTAATTTGCGACTGGGTAGGCTTTTCGTGATTCCTGCTACGATCGATCAGTGCAGGTAATAAGCGCGATACAAAACTCTCCAAATACTCCTAATCAAGGGCCCACTTCGGCGAGGATGCGAACTTTGTTAACCAATAAATCCTTTCGAAGTTGAATGAGAACTTAAAAGGGTCGACTGGTCCGGTCGAGTGGCGAACTAGAGGGGAGAAGGGAAGCAACAGGTCGCGAAACAACGTTTTAATTGTTGGCCGATAAGCATCGCCGTCATCGGACCGCGACACCTACATGCTGAGGCGTGCCAAGGTACGATGACCGCGCCTTAAATGCATTCTCTTCGTTCAATTGCTGTGAAATTGCGTAAATCTTAGCGATTTCAGTGTACAAATCCAAATATAGACAGATTCTATAAATTTAATGTAAGCCACTGTGAAATTGTGCCTTTCAATAGTTTTTCAGCCACTAGAAATATGTTGATACTGATAGTTTAAGTGTCTCGAGAACTTGGTGGTAAAGTTCTACGTAGGAGTTTGAAGCAAGTAACCGATCTACTAGAGCTCCCGTTTTCCATAGTTTGCTTCAAATTTGTGGCGAATGAGAAGTTCTCACGAGGCTGGTGTTGATGTCAAACTTGCACTTCAACAGAGATACCTAGTTGCATAAAGTATCATTTCGCAAACCGCAAGGGTCTGAGGTAAGCATTTCAATTTCCTTTGTTTCCTTCGGAGTTTACTCGCCAACTGTGAATTTAGTTTAGGCTTTTATTTTACAACTTAACATTAAATACAGAAATACTTATTGTTCTGCCATTCTTTCTCTCTGTCGCTCCTAATATACATAGACAGAAAATGCTCTTTTCGTTTCACTTTTTTGTTACAGTCTTTCTTTACCATTTCCAATATTACTCCTCTCAGAGTATTTACCAAGATTCGTGGTATGACTAAAATAGGCAGAAGTCAGTGGATTTAAATGTGCAACAATGTTGCTTGGCAATATAGAAAATACATTTACAACCGGAGAAACAGTTAAATAAAGACTAACTTCAGCAATTTGTTACAGTTTGTATCGTGTTATCTTATTAACAACAAAGTGTGGACTTATATGGCTATGGAATATTTGAGAGGTAAAAGTGGTCAATAAATACTGGCGTCTCGCCCACATGGCAGCTCCTTGGGTCTAAAGGGCCTGGGACTATTGTGTTGCAAGTGCTTTATGTCGGCTTAAGTCTCGAAAGTTCGAGCTTGTCGGTTTTACGACACGTTTCAAAATCATAATCGAGAGTACTCTGCTCTGGCACTTCAATAATTATGAATGCGCGCTACACACCTACAGCCGTCACATAAATAAAGTAGAGCCAACAAATAATTTTAATAAAAATAAGTTTAGCCAACGTTCAGAATTTGGTTGAAGTATCTAACTCAGTTAAGAGGAATCAGCTCGTCTCAAAAAGTTAAAAGGATCTCTGTACTAAGCTTTTCTGCTGCAAAATGTGCCTACTCTAGCAGCGCCTATCGATTCAAAGCCACATATTAAGTAAAGTACCTCTAATTCTGAACGAAAATCATTTTTTTTCTGTTTAAATTTTAATTTTAGTTGTGTATTGCATAGTATAAACATCTTCATCATGAAATTCAATAGGAACAACAAGGCAAGTTCGTAACGTAACGTAACACAAGAAAATAACACAACAAACACTTGTTTGTGTTTTTTTGGAAAGGGAAAATTATGAACGTTCACCGTCACATTTATTTTAAGAACAATGTATCGTTCATTTGGAACAAGTCATGTTTTTACTCTTGATTATGAAGTGAGCGTGCGTAGTACTTATGACTAGTGATTTCCAAACTTTACTGCCGAGCTTGTCAACAGCTTGTAAACAAAGGGCATTGGAAAAATTATAGTGCATTGTAACATAAGAATCGTTGAGAACTGTTTGATTCATTGATTTGTCGTAAATAGGTATTTGGGCAGCCTTAAAGGTCACGTTAAGTATGGTTTGTCGACTAACATTTATTAGAAAATTGAGTTCGTGTTCGGATTACTAATAAATATGCTGTAAACGAGCACTGCGCACATAAAGCCATATGCATATTAGGCATATTATTATGTTACTATCGTAACGTTATAGCTTACTAATTACAAAGTTACTTTTAGGAAAAGCCATAAAACCCATCGCATCGCAGTAACGATAACGCGCCCACCCGCAGTCACTCACCGACAGAATATTCGTGGATGACAGAATATGAAAACTCAAGTATAGGTAACGAAGGGATTCTCCAAGAAGAAAGACAGCAGACTAACTAAATTAACGACAACTAAGTGCAAAGAATTTTAACCGATTTTCAATCCGAACGAATTCCCAATGCTCCAAAAACTGTTAATCATTCCGTAAATAACGCCCCAAAAGAGAGCTGTGAATTTGGATCCTTTTTAGTTCCAAACGCTATGTATGCAAATGAGGCGGGCATATAAATCGCGGGCGTACCGGTTCTAGAACGTTCCGCGTACTTGGTTGCATTAGAGTGCACTGCGGTTGCTGCAACAGTGGAGGGGCCTTGCATTCGCCGACCCACGGCGCTGGCCATGGACCAAAATACCCGCTTTCACGCACTAAGCCCTGTACAATCATTGCACACTAGGAATAGGGTTTGTTTAGATTTAGATGAATCTCTAATGTTTATTAAGATGCAAATGCACGAATACTCTTTGCAAAAGACTGTTATCCTTTCTTGTAGCTTTTACCGGAAAATTACTCGTACATACAACAAAAGGGACGCGAAAATACAAGTAAAATACTCCTGTTTTTCTGTCATTACGCGGCCCTGAAAACACAAAATAACAAGTTTGTGTCTTTTAGATTATATATTGTGCTGAAAAGATGCTGAAATGTCATTAAACAAGCTTAGAAATACTTCAATACTTCTACCGATCATGACAAAACTCTTTTCCAAGAACTAAAGCATTAAATACGAAATTAATATAAGTCGTATACGACATTACTTTTACGTACTTCGAGTACAAGCACCAAAGGTGTCGGTTACGAATGTAACGATGGCAGGAACAAGATTAAACCCACACGACACCATAATAGTGAATATAAGATAATCTATCCAATTCGAGAGCTGGGTTCCAGTGTACCCGATCTTTAGCGATTGTGGTTTCTCTGTAGGAGCGTGATTTGCCCAAGTTGTTTACTGGGAAGGTGGCGCAAGCGCACCTCGCACTGGAATACGACCCGTTTTATTACGTCGCTCGCCTTATAAGCTGCAAGGTTTTCAATCGATAGTGAGAATCCGTAAAAGTTTAACTGGGCCGATGACATAGATTTTGTGGAATTGGATAGCTTCGTTGTTTTGAATTTGCTATGAAATCGTTGTCTTAATTTGACTATAGCGATTGTCTGCCCAAAAAGCATCGTAGGCTTAACAGTTGCTTTGCTGCTTTTTGGAGTTTCAAATGGTCATTTTATGAAGAAAAGAAAATCTTTTGGGTACTCAAAAAAGAGTTATGCCTGTTCTAAATGCATTAAGCTAAGTATGGACACGTCTGTTTCTATGTGGGCGTATAGGTATTGTCAATGCGATCAGTGTTTGCGTTCGCCTCCTTGCTGTGTTGCTTCAGCTGAGCAGGCACTTGTATACCCCCATAAATCCCTATAGCTGTACTTACTTCCTCGCAGTAGTTGTTTACATAGCTAAACTTCGATGTATTATGTTGGGGATTATTGTTGTCGTCAGAGCTTAAGACTGACTGATTTTCATGAACGTAATAAAATAACTTTTCGTGCTTGATTCGTCCAAGTTTTCGTGTTAAAGCTTTTTGATAGTTACGTTAAATTACGATGCTTTTACAGCAGGAATAGAAAAAACAAGTTATTACAGCTAGCGGGAAGGGAAGGAAGAAGATTTCATTAATCTCTAACTTCTTACACAGAAATGAAAATTAGTGACCATGAAAAAGATGATCATGCCGTGTTGTAAAGTAAGCCGGTGTGGGAATATTACCATTATTCATAAGTATTATAGTTATAGCTTTGTAAACTACGTTCCCTACTTGATTTTAATCTTTAAGATGTTTAAGTTAAGTTGCGTTATTCTGTAATTCAACTGATGATATCAACTACTTAACTAGAGATGAAAAGTTGAGCTAGGCTGCTAGGTATCAGTCACGTCGAGCGTTTTTTTGTGTAGGGAAAATGCTTTTCACGCATAGCCCGTGAGCCATATCCACTAAACTCCCTATTATGCCCTCGGAGGCTACTCTGGACGAGCGGCTACTTTTAAAAATACGTATACATATGTCTTTCTAAAAATTCAGCAAGTAGGTATTACGACTTTTTCTACTGCAATAGAAAATATCCCTGTGCCGCTCTAGACTGCTAAAAAAATTGATAAGTAAGACTACAAATAGGTATTGATATTTCTAGTAACAATGTAATTTTTTAATACAAAACAAGAATTCGTAGTTTGTGAGAAGACGACAATGTCAAATTACGGTTTCCAAGCATAATAGATTTTCAAATATACACACAACAAAGGCAGCAAGGGCAGTAAAGTCAAACAAAATGTTTGTTTTTACAGGCCAACAAAATCCTGACAATAGAAATGCTAAGACAAAGCCTTTTAGAAAAAGTTCTTGCTCGGAACAAAAGGACGTTTTCATACAAAATATCCCCTCGGGTAGTGTAAATCAATTTAGACAAATAATAAAATGCAAGTTAGATTAGAGTGAATCATGTACCTACCTGGAAGCGTTGACAATGCTGTGAAGTTAAGATTATAAACGGCCAGATTTTTTTTCAAAAGCTATGTCTCTGACAAAATTATTGGTTTTTGTTCTTTTTTTACAATGGACCTACTAAATTAAGCGATAACAAAATTACAGACACAACAATTAAATCTCAAGGGCGCAAAGAAGTTTTTAAGTCAGTATTAACAAAGTATTAAACCATTTCTCTTTCATAGAAACATTCTTTGATGTGCACGTTATTTTTAGGGATAGAGATCACAAGTAAGATCAAAGTGGGTTTAATGCGAACAATTGCTTTCAACGAACGCATTTGTATTCGGTTTATATTGTCCCTTTCAGTCGAGTTAATGCTGCGTGGTTTGCATGCTATAGAACCTTGGTTAGTGCATAAACCGCGCTTTTTAGTACCGACCGACCGACGGCGACACGGGTCGGTCGCTTAAACGCGTTGCATTTACGCCGACTAACCTAGATTATTGATAACTGTTTTTCAGGTTAAATATTTTAAACTAGTTACTAGACTTAAAAAAAAAACTTACAAGTTACTCTAACCTTCGAGACCTTATTATATAATACACCTACCTAAATTAAATTCAAAGGAATCGTCTTTAAGTCCTCGATATGGCACCTATTGATAAACTGGAATGACTGGTACTACTTTATTTTTCATTTAAATATGGCGACTTGTCTCACCAAAAGTGTGTTCATGTTGCATTTGCAAGACCACCTATCTGGTTAAACACGAATCTAATGTTTTTAGCTTCATACCTCATAAAACTATTTGTAAAACGAGCAAGAGAATGTGCATTACACACGGTGAATTGCGACCCTGGCGTTGCCTGTCGCCGTCGATGGCTACAACATGCAGTTGGAACACTGCATCGCTTATAGCTTCATAAAACATTCCATCAATGTACTGTACACGCAGCGGTGTAAGGAAACTTGATCTCGGCGCAAACTATTTTATAGATTTACGATTACCGCCTTTATCGGATCTCCCACTTGAATTTCCGCCGCCGATTTCCATCCAAATGATATATCGAAATGAGTCTTCACGAAGACCAATAAAACCGTGTACACAGTTTTATTGGTACATACTTCCATTAATATTTAAACAAGAATACGGTCTAATTGATCGTCGAATGACCGTAATCATCCACTTTGAAACACCGCCTACCGGCTTCGGTTGTTTCCAAGGAATTGAACCTATGTCGTACAGTTGTTTATTCTCCCATACGTGCGTTTGAAGTGCGTGACTGGTCAAACGCCACGTCACTAAAAGCTCTGCACTGTTTCACGGTTAGCTGTTATTTACTTTATTGTCGTGGTCTATTTTTGAAAACATGTGGTGGAGAAATTAGTGCCCGGACAAAGTTAGGGCACGTTGGAAATGATTTTTACATGGGAAGTTTAAACAACTATTTGTGTTCGAGTATCTTTTTGAGAGGTTTAGGAACAGTGTTTAAGTGATGTTGCAACAGTGGGAAAGCACAAAAAGTAAACAAATAAAGGGTCAACGACACCTAAATGCAGCTCCCAAGCATACTGCATATTGAAAAGGTAAATTCAAAACTTTCCAATCATTGGAAGAACAAAGAAGAAGTTTGTAACACCCAACTTACTGTAAGCCTTATTTAACCTTCCTGTTCAATCAGTTTTTTTACCTTGACTTTGATCATTGTGTATTTCTCTTTCATGAATTCTTAGAACATCATATCTATATATTTTTATTTCAGCATTGTTGAATTATCAGTCATCATCAAGATCATTTTTATCTACGTCATGGTTTAGTGTCAAGAGCCTCCAGCATGAAATGCGGGTGATTCATTTAATTTCCTAAAAGTCATTGCATGGTTATGCTGTGATCGTGATCTGGCAATATAACTCCCCTTCGATACAATAAGCTAATTCGCAATGTGAGAGTATGCTGGGCGATATTTTAAAACCTTTTTAACATGCATCATGACCCCTGCTGGGCTATTAACAATATTCATAATCAAGTGGTTGGCAAAAGATGAGAGAATCAGATAACACTACCACAATTTTAATATGCATAATGTAGGCTTTATCGTGATATTGCTTGTCGAGCGAGAGCATTTAAATTAGAACACATACAAATTCAATAGTTGTTGTACTAACAACAACTATTGAATTTGTATGTGTTCACTATATCACTAGATAATCCCGTAAAGTTTGGTGCCAAATAATTTCATATTAAAAATGTTAATTATTTCTTTTAGCTTACCAGTTTATCAAAAAGCGACATTGGACTTTTTCTCAAAACTAAAATGGACGTCTTCACTGATCCGGCCATCATCGTCGCGTGCATTCGACGCACCTGTAACCCCGAGTAGCGCCGCAGAATTTCGGTGAATGGGTCCGTCCGGTGAATTCACACGGAACGGAGTGAGTAATCGTATTGAATCGGCTATGGGCACTATTTCCGTCCGGTGGGAACCGCGGACGCGTGGGCGGGAATCTAGTTCCATGACCTCTTTACTTTGCTATTGCGTTCTATAACGATCGTGATGCAACAATAGCGATTGGTGGACAATTGAATGGACGAGAAATGATTTTCGATAAGGAGGAAGACTTTAACCATGCTGTTTAGCTGTACGAAATGGTTCGATGTAATTTGTATAATTTTTGATTGGAAAGGGTAATTGATTCGAAAAGGTAAATGTTTGAGAGAATTTTAAACTAAAAAGACTTAATATGATGAGTTAACTTAACATTTCAAAGTCAAAGTCAAAATTAGCTTTATTCAAATAAACTTAATTATTAAGTACTTTTGAATCGTCTATATTTTCCTACCATGTTCAAGACTTTTTTAACTGACAAGAAGAACGGGCGCAAGAAACTTATCAGCTTTAATAGCAATAAGTAACGATATTTACAAACTTAAATATATCGTTACCAGATAATTACAACAGGGTGACAGGATTATTGGCAACAAACATAGACTTATTATATTACTATCATTGGCAACAAAGTACTTATAGTAGTTATGTGTTACATCATTTCCACGCATTTTGATCTTTAAGATAATCGTCTACTTTATAATAACCTTTACCCATGAGCGTTTTTTTAACATGGTTTTTAAATTCATGCAAAGGAAGATCAATTACTTGTTGTGGAACTTTATTAATAAAGGCTATGCCTTTCCACATAACATAAATGAACCTCTAGTTTTTGCAAGCCTAAATCTTGGAACGGCAAGTTTATCTTTATTTCTTGTATTAAACTGGTGATTATTGCTGTTCTTAGCAAATGAATCATAGTGTTTTCTTACAGAAACTAAATTTTCATATATGTATTGGCCTGCCAAAGTTAAAATATTTATTTCTTTAAACAGTTCTCTCAAGGTATCTCTCCGCCGAAGATTGTATATGCCGCGAACAGCTCTTTTTTGGAGTACAAAAATATCTTCAATACTGGCTGAGCCCCACAATAGCAGTCCATAAGACATTACACTATGAAAATAACTTAAATATACTAACCTTGCCGTTTAAATATCAGTTAAAAGCCTTATTTTCTTAATAGCGAATGCCGCTGAACTAAGTCTACTTGACAAGGCTTCGATATGTGGATCCCATTGCAGTCGATAATCTAGTGTGATACCTAGAAATTTTGTACTTTCAATAAACTCGACTTCATCGTCATTCAAATTAATATTTAATTCTGTCTGCTCAACATTAGGCAATGAAAATTTTACACATTTAGTTTTTTGGGGTTAAGTGCTAAATTATTACTATTAAACCAGTATGAAACTTTAGAGAGGGCACATGCATGGACAGACTATCAATACAAACGGTCCACGGGAACAAACTTCGTAGAATTTCATATCGATAAGGTTGGAGCACGGTTTGAATGAGATAAAAAAAAATACAGATCTATTGATAGAAAATCAGGAATGCTTCGTTCACATCGTTTGAGAGGAATAATGGCGCCCGAAGTTTTTAGGGTGCTACACGATCGAACATATCAACAAATAGATCTAAATGTAAAGTAGACGTGCTTTGCTATGCGATTATGATAGGAATTATTATTTCATTTAAATTAAGATTATTTTATTTCATTTGAAGAAGCAAGTTACGTAGGAAGCACGTCTTATTTCCAAGGTTTTCGTAAATTATCATACATAAGTCACCAATAATACAATGACCTATTTGCAAGCGTTGTGAAAAATGTTACCTTGAATATTTTAAAAACACGTTTAACTTGAAGACTAGGTAGAACAAAATCAATGAACGTAAAAGTTATCATAACATATTTACGCGAGTTTTTACTGTTTGTTCTGCATCTACTTAGATGCAAATAATTATTATTTGATGGATCATGATCATGAAACTATGGAAATTATGCAGAATATAATATTGTTATAGGCGCTGCGGCGCCGCCCGTGCTCACCTCGATTCACCGACCGTTTCAAAATATCTGGGGTACCAATCATTAGTTCATTACGAACAAAATCAATTCGAGGTTTCCAAAAGGAAGTATGACATTAAATTCGGTAGCTGCCAGAGGGTGAGGGGGGTGTGGGTGGGAGGAATGCACGGCGGGAGGGGGGCAGGGGCCACAAAAACTCTGGGACGGTACCTGCGCTGCCGTTGACCCCACTCCGATTAGCCCCGCTATGTAATGCATCGGTGCAACGCGACTAATCCCAAAGTTTTTTTTCTGAGTCTTCGTACTTGAAGTTGAAGACTGTAAATTAATTTGTGAGATGATTTTCACTTTTTGTCGCGTTTTTCGTGCTGTTAAGTACTTTTACAGTTGAGTTGAGTCTTATGATTTGGTGGTATTGAGCTACGGCTGCATTTTAAAATTTTGTTTAACTTCAATCTATACCGGTCGGACCGGTCCTCATCTTCTCTTTTAACTCGCGTTCTTCTTTTAATCTCTCTCTACTTATATTTCTCATTATTCATCTACCACGCTATTGTGTATCTACTTTCCTCCGTGTAGTTGCACCCACTCCCCACTCCTTTGTTCTACATTTCCCCTTATTTCTCATTTATTCAATGTTGCCTCATGCCTGGAAGAAATTACTATTTACCAATAAAACTGCCTTTTGTATGCTTTCTTTTCAATTTTGTTTCTCTGCAATGTGTTTTGTCTTAAACAATTAAGTGTCTATTATTATTTAATACTTTGCCAGTTGCCACGCACGGTTTCGTATTTTGAATACAATATTAAAGCCTTGCTTCGCTATGGATGGCTTAACTTACAAACTAATCCATACTTGTTTCCTTTTGTGTCTAGCAAAGAACACTTCCCACCGGAAATCTTTATCTATTCCTTACCTGCGCTGTGCTTCTATCAAAGCTTTTGCCAATAATGTCACGTTTTCATTACCTGAAACAGTAAAAAGCAACGTTTTATTACACGTACGCATTCCTACGGAAGCGGCACTTGTCCGCGCCTGTATTTATAGCAACAGTGGGGTTGTTGTTCTGGCTGTTTAAGATTCTGTCGCCGTAGCGGCGCGTCCCTTGACTTGCGCTGTGCAGCTTCCTGTTCCTCTATTATCTTTGATGGAAACTTCACTGATTACTCTACAACTTGTATAATATAACGGTTTGGTATACTTAAGATGAACCATGTTTATCTCTATATCTATAAGAGCCAATTGAATTAGCTTCCAAGAATTTATTGGAGCATCCAATAAATTTTAAACCTTATTCTGTGCCTTAAGTAACTTGTCTTAAAGTAAACAGTTTTTGACGTTTGTCAAAAACTAGGTATATCAAATTGGCATTAATAATTAATGAATTACTCTATTTCCCTTGTAATATATTGGTTTCAAGAGAAGGACAACTACTTTAAAATAAAGTTTATTGACTTAAAATTCAACAAAAATTATCAAATTTCACAGAAATCCTACATAAACCCTCAGATCAAATAAAAAAGGAAGATGGAGCGTTGCGCAGTGGTTGCGAACAACTAAGTGAAGCCGGTTTTTGATGGTACATGTGTGCGTACTAGAGGGCGGGCGGGGGCCGGGCGGCAGGGTTCGCCCAATGACGAACGAAAGCCAAGGCGTAGTTTCGTTATATATGTGTGCGTAAACTGTGTATGTACACAGCCAAGGCGTAGTTTTACTGGCTTCACCGCTTTGTCGGAAGACTCCGTCTTTACTTTTTTATTTGGTCTGAGCATAAACCAAAAAATACCTTATCTATTTCAGGCCAGATTAGTTATGTTCCTAAAACAACGCTATTTGGGTGATCGGGCGTGCCTGTTTGTTCTCTTTAGAACTGTCGCTGTTTATGGTTTATTTGTCGAATGAAAAGCTGTCTTTGGATAGTGTTATGTTCACGCCATTTCCGGGCAGATAACACGCAGGCACCTCCCATTTATCTAATCCAAAGTCTTTGTGTCTATTCATGTCTTTCCTGGACGAGCGGGATCGCATACCACCGACAACTTCATTAGTAGATCTAATTTAGCATCATCAAACGAATGCCTTTAAAGAAACGATTCGAAGGATCCCATGTTCTTTTTCTTTATCGTCATTAAATAAAGAAAAAATAAACTCGGTTATTTTAAATTCGTCGGTATTAAAAATTCTAATGTCGTCGTTGAAGTATCTATTGGCACGAGGTGACGAGGCTCTCCTCATGCTTTTAAGGGTTAGGTTTTGCTGTCTTATAATTTATAGCATCCGGTTTAAGGGCAGGTGGTGCCAGGGTCGCATCAAGGTGCGGAGATCCGGCCCTATCAATCTCTATGGACGCGTTCGCTGGAGCGCTCTAGGATAACTCGTTATTGTTATCTCGAGTGAATGCATATGCGTAACTAATTGTTTCACCGATATCGCTTACAGAGTTGTGAAGGGGTTGATGGATATTAATAGGTGTTATTAAGTTATAAATTAAATGTTATTCCAGGTTCATTTTGGATTTTTATAGCGTATACTTTTCAATTCAATGATGTGCTTTGAAAAAATCCGAAAAGACATACGATTCTTAGTTTTTACGTATGGAGAAATATTGAAGACTCGGTTCAGTTTACTACCAGACGTTTATCACAATATAATACAAAGATTTAGAAACTTATCTTGCAATGTCCATTTAAAACATATTTGTGATGTGGACGTGTCGACATAAGTTACTAGTAGGTAGCAACCTAGCCACATAAACCGATAAACTCAATGATCAAAGCCCAGATATACGAGTTTAAACAGAAGATAAACCACATCAATTCATCTAGTCCGATAAAGTTGGAGAAAGCCGCCATATCAACGCACGAACGGCGACGATGCAACATGAAACTAATTGTTTATGCAATAAGGAACAACTATAATCCTATTTAATGGGTTGCTAATGTAGCGCGAAATAATTATTGCCGTTATGATGTTAGATTTAACACTGCCATAATGTGAAATATTACGACTTACCTAAATCAAATATTGTTATTGGATAATATTCTCATAAAATATTACCAATAGCATAGTTTTGCTTTTCCAGTTTCAATTTTATTGTCATCCACTTATAATAAATTGTATTCTCCACATTAATGTAAATTATGAATCCCGCCTTTAAATTATGATCGTTTTCTTTTTGGACCGTTCAAATGTAATGGATCAATGTGATTTTTATGAACGATGAGAAATAACAAAAACAATGCAACCAGATTTAGCGATAAAGCTTCAGCTATCGCGACTACACTGACGAAGTTATTTACGACTTCATTGATGCATTAGCTCTTTGCTTATAAATTGCTGCGTACAGTAGTTGCATCAGCGGTAATAAATTGGATTAGAACATTATGTATTATGTTGATTATTCTACAGTAATAGCATATTATTGAATATTTCCATTCATATTTTGGCTGGAATGCTGGATAGATGAGTCTTATTAAGATGAGTCTTATTAAGAGTTAGCGCTATCGTACACGGGCAACTTTTGTCTCCGCAACTTTTTTGTCTCTCACGTGATTTGTATGAAAAGTTGCAGACGACCGTGTCGCTTCGTGTGCGCGCTTCCATATAAACCCGTGGACTTGATGTGAGAGACAAAACAGTTGCTGGGAGACTAAGTTGCCTGTGTGCGATAGCGCTTAGGTACTAATAAAAAATGATGTGATCTATTATATAAGCTTTGTTTAGCAAGTGATGTCAACGTATAAAAACCAAGTCAAAAGACAATGGTACATTATCTAAAGAACAAAAAACAAAAATGAGAACAGAAATACAAAAAAAGTACAATATGAAGAAAATACACATCACAAATCATACCTACCTGGTACCATCCTTTTCGTTTTACGTTAAAAGAAACGAATATTATTTATAAAGTCTAAAAGCAAATTAGAGGGTGGCGGGTTTGTGATTATATTGGAATTGATTAATGAGGTCGAGTTTAGGGTCTTCGAACGAGGCTCCAAGTTATAACCTTTTGGGGAAAAATGTTTTTATTGAAAGCCCCAAAACCGGACAAGCGTTGGGTCTTTAATCTCACTTTTTTAAACAGTGTCTTTGATTCTGAAATATATAGACAAGGTTTAACTTGGATCTGTTTTACAACAACGATTTCTGTATTTGACTAGCGCTATCTTTTAATGAATAGGTGGTACTTACAACTCGTGATGATGAATGACAGGTCAGGGTGAATAAGTAAACCAAATAAGTATTCAAAACTTCCTGAAGGTTTCGTAATCTTATAAACAAAGCAGTAAACTTTAGCAATGAGCCTGAGGCTCTCCTATTTAATATCATTTTACGGAACCGAGCAGCTGAGCCCAGAAATGTAACTCCCTTGATGAAGTTCGAAAACAATTTATTTGAATAATGCGTCTTGGAGTGCGCTGCACTTTCGAATGTACAAACTTTTACATTTATTATTATAAAATAGAGTTTTGCAACTGCTATATCGCTACATTGTGATAAAAAATAAAATATAGGGCTTCCAACACCTGCTTTTCTAGAGTCATAAAAATCAATAATGAATAAAGTATTTATGGTAAAACTTTCACACCGTTAACTGCAGATAAGGTGTAATGAAAACGCGATGGGGTATACATAAAATTCACATTAACCGGAGATATTAAAATGTTTATAGACGAACAAAAGACGCCGCTTAAATTTGGCCGTGTTTAGTTCATAAAGATAAGTAAAAATAAACCTGTAACGTTACTTAGTCATATTCTACTTACTTTATCTTTCTCAAGTTTTGTTTGTTGTAAGCCAGTTCCTATTAAATTACTGGACTGAAAAGTGCATAGAAATGTTTCATTTTTAAATTAGACCGAAACATAGATGCAATAGGAATTTCGGAAACCAGTAAAACAGGACCTTTTTTCGTTGGATCCAGATATCAAACAAGATTCTGGATCCAACGAAAAAAGGTCCTGATATTAACAAACAGGGGGGAGGATTCATTGGTCAGTAATTCCGCGTAGGCCGTTTTGGTTTGTCGACACATTTGCATAATTTGTATGCGGTATTTGTATCGATTCGACGTTACAACAGCTTCCGTTTTTGCATAGTAATTGCAGTGTCCGCACGAATTTCGGGAAATCTCTGCGAGAATGTTTCTGATATCTGCTTACTTATCATTTGTAATAATGATAACGCGCTAATACATTTTTTCGAGAAACACGAGTAAATTATTTGATTGTTTACATTGATAAACGAATTTCTCTGAAGATAAGACTTAGGTATTGCCGAAACTGATAAAACCGACTAAAGCAAAGATAGGGACATAAGTATGATGTATATTATGTGCGGCTAAGCCGACAAGTAACATTTTTCTTTATCGATGTTAATGGAACTCTGCGAGCAAATGATCAATAATCGCGTAAAGTCGATAGTGCGCCCCGCCCGCTCCCTCCGACTCGGCCCTGGTAACCCAATATGGGAACTACATGGAGTTGTGCAAATAGGGGAAATGACTGGAAGAGACAATCACATTTGTATGACGTTCGGATAGAATCAATTCTTTCTTTATAATGTAGTCATCAAACACAACATCCAGAGTTCCAGACTCTCTGACTGAACAAAATTTATCCAAATGATCTAATTGCATCCAACTGTCACTTGTTCAAAATTAATAAGAATTAGAGTAGAGAGATAAAAAAGAACACAAATAATCATATGAAAATTAAACTGACATTCCACGCTGCTTTTTATAAATTCTTCCATATAATTTTGATGTAAGTTCAATATTTTTCAGATTTTGGAGACATATCCAGCCAGCTTTAGGGCGAGGCCCCGGGAACAAGGGATAAGGGTGTGTGAACAGGCCGGGTGGAGTCGGTCGGAGTCGACCGTTACTAGCAACCAGTACTTCAATAGGTACACATTGTTGACATACGCTTATTAAAACTTTCCAAGGTTTTTTATGATAGATAGGCAAGCGCTTGATCGCTTTCATGCCTGGCGGTAAGCCATGATGCGATCTACGATGAAATGCGCTTGCCTAGAAGTAACCTTTCACTCGCGAGAGTTCAAGGCCCGTTTGTACCTCAGGAAACACAGGCAAGGAGTTCCACTCTCTAGCGGTACGGAGCAAAACGCTTAGTGCATCTTTGGTAATATTAGTAGAAAATAAAAGAAACACGATTGAAACGTACTACCATCAACTTCGGTGACGAAGAATATTGATGCAACAAGATTGTGTGAAAATGACAACATCATTCAAGATCACAACACAACAACCTTTATCGTTATTGATGACTAAAAGGAACTATATCTAATTATGTGAACCAAGGTAATTTATGTTTGCCCGTATTTGGTAATTGTTAGTTGTACCGGCTGCAACACTGTTGGGCAACTTAGCCGAGATCATGCACTTCGCTGGATTTATGATAATGGTTAGCGATTTAGAGATATGGCCTTTTGCTGGAGACGTTTAAAACTGAGATACCTGAGATGGTGAACTAAACAGGTTTCTTAATATAACATCGTGTAGTTGAATTACATCATTAGGTATTGATGGCTTGTTGCCTTTTCTTTAATTAAATATGAAATGGATATCTAAAAATAGGTTTGAATGATGATCAATAATAGGTGGATTTCGCCAGCATTTCAACCTGTCGCATATCCATACTATACCATTGTTCAGGAGCATATGGTCCATTTCACATTTGGTCCACTTCGCAGAACGTCCATTTCGCATTGGTCCATTTCACATAGGACGAAAGGGCGTAAGTTTCTGTTGTTTATTGGCTCATGCTCTTGTGTCAATCATAGACACAATTTTTTTTCTTTGTTCTGTGGTGATTACTCATACACCGTCGCGTCCCAACCCATTGCTAATTTGGTTTTCTTCATTTTAGCCGCCAATGATAAGTTGGTTGATATACTTCCTGTCCTGGGTCTTGAAAGGGACAGTCAAAACCTACATTATGAATAATTAAGGGCACTATTTATTCTTCTCTTCAAACTCTACACTCACAGATGGTACAGTTGACATTAGCATCCCTCGCAGTGCGTCAACAGCATCCATTGAGCAGCTCTAATTCAGTGACGTCACACAATGCTTCTCTCAAAGGGTTGGTTGAATGAGCGCGTGCCGCGTGCGCACGTGCGCGCTATACCTCGGATTATGCTAATTTATGCAACTCCAATAGGACGCTGTTAGCCGATTCATTTTAGATAATGTGCCGCTAAAATTAGAATTTTTAATTTTTTGAAGGCTCATGATCATGAATGACCAGCATAACTAACTATGATATTTTCTTTGGTTTGCGCAACTATTCATTTTGCAATTTTTTAGACATTATGTTATAAAGAAAAATCAATACGAACTCCTGAATAACCACTTGTAGCCAACAATTGTGTTTTTATGTTTAGGAGATTTATAAATACAACACAAATTATGTTTGAGTTACATTTTTATTCCTATTATCGATTTGGGCAATGCAAATCCGCCAGCGCATCATGATTGTTAATGGATTTTGAAAATTACAGGCAAATAAGGATAGAGACAATAGGTTTACGGCCGATTTTTACATAACAATTTTTAACGAAGCTCAAACCAAAACTAGGTTACAGATATTTATTTTGGTTATAGCTACACAAAACTCGAATGCACGTGACGCCCCCGATGGCATCCCTCCTCTGAAACTGCCACTTAATTAATCGGTAACTACAATTTTAAACTTTATTAGCTGCTGCATATGGGGTTGTTAGCAGCAAAGTTAAGTCGGTAAAGTGTGCGCTCGACTCTTTTAGTTCAAAATTAAATATCATTGTTCGGAGCCCTCATTAATGCAATATTGAGCTCGCTTGCGACACGATGGGATTGTAGGGTGGAATTTATTGTGTGCAAAATTTATTAAGTACGGAAAAGCGATACAATGTGACGAGTCGTGCTTACAATGAAGATGCTTATGCGATCAATAATTTAATTACTTAGATTATGCTTAATCAAATCTTTCATCTGAGCGAGGGAGCTATGTTTAACTTTACAACTTACATTCGATTATCGGTAGGTAATGTAATGTTACGATCAAGTAACCAAAGAAAGGTTAAACCTATTATATTATCGATTGAACCACTAAAGATACAAAAAAATTAATAAGTTTAAATAAATACTAGCAATTATTAAAATTAAATTTGCAATTGACACAAAATATGTTTTGGTTGATTAAAGATACATTTTGAAATAATGTAATTTAGTTGCAGTTCAACTTGTGTTGAGTTGGCAAGATCCCAAGATATGCGGAAACACAAGTTAGTATACAAACACATGAAAAATAACATTGGTTCCATTTTACAACCGTATTTTAAGGAACTGCTTACATGCACCCTTCTAGAGACTGCTCTTTCATGGGAACTCGCTCCCTTCGATGCGACCCTCAGGTTTCTTTTGGCAGATTTTGATTGATGAGGTAACAAAACCTCACGAATAATTAAGCATCTCTTCTGTGCAACTGGGAAAAGTATTCGCAGCTTGAGCAATCTGCAGAATTGCAGATTACTTCCGAAAAGGGATGAAAACATTCTCACTTCACTGGAAGGATTCTAATTTTAAAATACCTACCTTATTGGTTGACAGGGTTGCATGATTTAAATCACGATTTTTATTGCATGATTTTTTTAATAAAAATCACGGATTTAAATCAAAATAAAAAAAAGGAATTAATTAAACGCTGGGAGTGCATTCATCAACTATTATGTTTGAAAACAATTTTAATACAAAGTAATAGGTGCAAGCTAAGTTATTTATCAAAATAAAAATTAATAATCAAATTAAGTTTTTTTTTGTGTCAGGAAAAATATAACATTAAATTGATTACTTTCATTCATATATCAATGCAAGTAATTAATGAAAATAATAATCACAGTTATGTAACTAACTAATGATCGCAAAACCTAATAAAAATCAAATAAATAAAAAAAATCGCGTTTTTTTTAAATCTCATTTTTTTATTAAAATAAAAAAAACATGATTTATTGCAACCCTGTTGGTTGTGTGATAAACTCACACAATAATTATTTTTATTTGATAACTACAAATTAGTTCCCCAAAATGCAAATTGCAAACGTTGCGTTGTAACGAAGTGTGCATGTGGATTGAGTGATGCTTTCTACAATCTTCACAGTGACAAAATCTAGATAGGTACCCTAATTAGTTTCATCATTTAAACTGCGGCATTATTATTTGTTTCGTCTAACAAAAAAAGTTTAATTATGATATGGTATAATGGCGATCGCGAGAACTGGCCAGATGGCTTTGCATCGACCGGTCGACCCAAGCCCGTAGGGCTGTCAGTTTTTTGCGACAGGGGGGGGGGGGGGGGGGGGGCAAAAGTTTTGAGAACATTTATTGTAGGTAGGTAGGTACCGGAATCTGTAGGCTATGATTATCTACTATGTAAGTACTTTTTAGTTTAGTACACAGAGACAGTAAAGTCAATTGAAAAGATGGAATCTTAAGAGTTTTAAAAGTAAGATTTTCATAACTCTTGAAATAATTAAGTACAATATCTTTCTTGAAAGAACTGAAGATTGAAAAAGGCAATAAAATATTGAGTGTGATAGTTTTATTATTATTTAGCTGATCAGTTAGATCTTTCACACACGGCACAAAATAGCTTGTATTGTAATTTGTAACATAGTCAAAGAGTAAATATTTCTTTATTTCTTTATTTAAACATTTGCACTACATGCGACTTAACTACTAAATCTTAAAGTAACTAATTATCGCATGCACCTTGACAGGCATAGCAATGTGAAGAGAAATAATAAGTATTTAGTGCATAGTTGTGTTGTGAATGTGGGTGAATGCATAGTGCGTAATATCATATTGTTTTGGGTTAGTCGCGTATCAGTGGCAGCCCTGGCTTGAATTCAGCTGAGCTATTATTGTTATCGCCATCTCAGATTAGCATAGTGCTGGTGCACATTACGGTGGTTTTAGTGTGCACTACTCTTCCTTACAGTACTATTGTAATCTCTGCCCATCCCATGCCATCAATGGGTGATGGTGATGTCGACCGCGTAAATCTGTGATTTAATATTTATTTTACTGAACAATTTAGATTTTTTTTTTCGTTTTGAAAACTTGTGGTAAGTACATAGCGGCGGTAGAATGACAAATAATTAAAGCTTTATATAGATTATTAACATTAACATTTGGTAAGATTCAGATATTTACGAAATGATGAAAAAAAAACAAGCAACTCGTGCTAAATTGAATTGTAAATATGAGATGATTTGAAATAACATCAAGAACATTTTCGCATTGACCAACCGTTGAAAATCCAGAGAACGTTCTTAATTTTTAGTACCTTATCTCTATTCCGCATAAAAGCTCGAATAAAACCACCCCCTAAGAGTACTAATTAAAATGAAACAAAGCGACCACCCGGGCCGGGTAGTCGCAACAATGCCGGCCATAATTCGATAACCTTGCGGGTAAGTGCAACAATAATCTCATAATCCCGCGGCGGGCGAAAATAAAAAACAAACTGGTTGCAGTGCGACATTCCCACGGGGGCTGCATTATTGCGAGCGACCGATCCCGCAGACTTCATCAAAATCATTATGGAGATGCTTCTCTCTCGCTATTTAACTAAAGATTTGCAGTGCATGTAATATTGATGACAGAAATATAATTCTTACTTTCATGCAAAAACACACACACAAAGTGAGACCTTATTAAAAATAGAAAGACAAGTACTTACAGCTAATTTTATAAATCTTGTTTATACAAGCAACTTACGATCCATGGTTAGCGCCTCTGAACAAACAGATTCAAACTTTCTCCAACTTAAACTGACCTTTGAATAAATCATCAGAAGCTTAGCGCACAACAGCCCGTAAAGCCATCGCGGGGCGGCGGCGAGCGGCCTTAACGCGAGGACTAATTGCAACTCCGACGATCCCGCCCGATAATCCCGCCACAGCAGGCGGCCTTTAAATTAAAAACCCCTGGCCCTGTGTCCTCTACGGCCCTGGATTACAGCTCCCACGGCACCGGGGGCCTCGATTCACAAACCCCAAAAGAAGGGTGAAAGTCTTACGAAACTGGAATCCGAAGATGAAATAGTAATTTATCAAAGGATTTTGGAACTGAAGGAGCGAAAATGAAGAATGGTTTTCCGTTATCGCAAACTGCAGTCATCGGAAGTTACGGGACGATCAAGTATAAAGAACCTCACGCGGATGTAATGACAACAAATGTTAGCGATAAACATGTAATCATGGGATATTATGTAGATGGTGGCTTGCAGATAATGTATGCGCGGTGCGCCTCTATGCTTAAACGAATACACTGCGTATTAATATTCAAATGGCCTTTAGGCGACCGGTGGTGGGATCCCAGTGGTATTTGCTATACTTTAGAATTGCATAGCACAGTACATACCTATAAAGTTACCACACTATAATGAGCCGCCCTTTTTGAGAACGTAAACAACCTGGTCACTTGACTAAAAAAATAAATTCACATAGCTTTCAATTACAATTCGCAGCTGCCTAGTTTTTTTGTTAGGCAGTTAATGAAAGTTAATGTTTGACCGTAAGAAACGGTAAATTAACAAACAACTACATCTGTAGCCTCGAGTCAATTTGTAAGTTAGAAATAGATTAATGGCTCACTCCTCTTATATCATCAAGCAGATCGAGCGTACCAATTTCCTTCGTAGTATCGAACAG
Organism: Agriphila geniculea; assembly: GCA_943789525.1. NCBI lineage: Eukaryota > Metazoa > Arthropoda > Insecta > Lepidoptera > Crambidae > Agriphila > Agriphila geniculea. The sequence goes on from OX038878.1 coordinate 23,073,162, forward strand.
CTGTTATAAATAAATAAAGGTTACGCCCTTATCCTCGCACCTGCTCTGCTCTCTCGTGCCGTGACATTGTCACTTCACCCCCGAGTGGCTTAATTACAATCCTATTAACGAAATCGTCTCATCGCTCTCCTTTGACCGTCTGCCTTGAAGGGTTCAGACTATTATTAATCTTTAATCGTTCATTTTCGCCCTGAAACAGTACGGCGAACCTTGTTTGTCATCAATTTGAAAATACACGTCTGCTTTTTTCATCCGTTATTTTTACGGCTTCTCAGATAACAATCAATGCGCTCGTCAAATGCAATTCACACACAACCCTGACATTCAATGTTTGTGATTGGTTAAAAAGATTCGTTGAAATCGCCGAACACGTGCGAAGGGTATAAATCCACAAAGGGTTCATTTTTTCATTCATAGCACAAAAAATCTACCGACAATTACCAGATTAGGGATGGAAAGGAGAGGGCGCCGATTTTTTCCTTTCAATCGGTCGCCGTTGGTCTTTTTCTTTCAATGCCAAACCGAGTTTTCTCAACGGAGAATGTTTTAATTAAAAATGGGCAGAAAGTCGACCCTGTCTGGAGGCGTCTGCGTAACGGTAGTTGCAGTTTGCAATTTGTATGAAACGAACTGACTTTCAAGTGGACTCAATATTAATCAAAGATTCGTTAATTAACTGGAAGCGGGACGGACTGCATATCAGAGGTGTCTGTTTGCGGTGGCAAACGCGAATCTCATCAATTTTGTGGAAGTTCCGAACTTGATTTTATCGAGACCTGTTTGTATAAGTAATGCAGATGTCAAAAATCATATTAAGCAGACTGGCATGCATAGTTTTTAATTACTGCTAGCTAAGCAGCGTTGGAGCTATTAGGGTCGTGAGCTTGAAGAATTAAATTTTGCTGCGCCCCAAGGCTTTTAAGAGAAACTTATTTTTTAGCTGTGGGTCAGCAAATTGCGCCACCCCTTGCCAGCCCCTAGCTACGTACGACACTATAGCTAAGCAATCAAAACAAAGTCAAGAACAGCAATATTTGGCTACACATTTAAAAGAATATGCGAGGTGCATCAAAACAGTCTCCCATCCATAACTAAACGAAACAGCCTAATGACCGGTGGTCAGATAAATATACACGTAATTCCACCGCGTCCGCTTAGCTGCAGGCGCGCACGCACGCGACTTGCGCGGCGGCTTTGAAACTTTTGATTTGGCTCTTATAACCATAGCAGAAAGATTCACTATAATACCCGACATGCACGCCGAGGGAAATAATGACGGACGGAGGTTTTCTTTATTGTCTAACTTCTTTACCGTTATGTTATGGAAACTGCTTCCGAGTTTGCCATCATTGATGTGTAATTGCTATGATCGCTACTACTGAAGTTTCTTAACTGAATCGGATATAATTGTAATGTTTGACTAATAGAAGTATGTGAAATGAGAACGAATAAAATAGATTTTGAAAGGAGAGAAAGAGTATTTAATTATACTTTACGAACTGAGATTTGAATACCTTCAGTAATAAACGGAGTTAGAGCTTTTTAAATTAATTATTTACTTTCACCACGAGGTGCGGGGAAATCCGCGAAGTAAATCTAGCGGTTAATCGTGGATAACTAAAGGGAGGTGAGTTTTCCGAAGTTTACCGGTAAAGCAAATCATTCAGGCGCCATTAATTTTTGTCGCGTCAAGGTGGATTGGAGCAGGCGACGCAACTAATGTAATTACAAGGCAGCTGTTGAGGGTTGCTCCCAGTAACTTCAGTCTCCACAAAAGACAGCGATCGATCGGGCCGTTCGTGACTATTGTTCGAGCCGCGAATGCACCACCACCGCACATCTGTTTAGTTCCTTTTGCCTCGCCTTGCATAATGAAACCGGCCCATTGTGAGGAAAACATCTACAAAAGAAAACGAACGAGGTTGTATTTTATACGAAAAAATAACAGGCCTCCGGCCTAAAAGGTGGGCGTAGGCCCAGTCGGAAATGAGAAAGTCGATGCAACTGTTATGACATACGCGGTTCGTTAAGCGTTTTTTGAAAATAAACATTAACGTTCGCTAGTTGAACTTGGATGTCGATGAATTTGCAGACATGAATAATATTTGAATTGATTTTGAATAGCTTAAATTTACAATAGCCTCTGGTTGTTTTTTTTTATCGTCGAATAAACATAGGGAGAAGACGGCCTTTCAAAAACATTTCAAATAAAACAACTTAACTTACACATTCCTTCCTTCCATTCCATAAAATGAATGACATACTTGGCATTTTTTTGAATTATTTTTAATCAAACTAAAGGAGGAGGTTTTCCCGTCTGTATATTATATTTTTTATCGGTGTTTGCGCATAACTTTAACATTTATTTCTTAATTATTTTTATGTCAATGCAAGATGGATAGAATATGGTGTTTTGGACTCTTAAGATTTCGAGTCTGTACAATATTTGTTCAGTTGATCTTAAGGATTGGCTGCCAGAGTTCGCATAATATGCACATATATGTACTGTGCATATTAATTATGTAGTATGTATTGCCTGCTGCGTGGTTGTAAGGAACATTTGGCTGATATTGAGGTCTACCGATACCATGACTGTTGCAAACCACAAGGTTATTACATCGCATACATTTACAGTGGGTACTTATCTTGCTTTTGCATTTTAAGAATGATTACGTATTGCTACCTAAATTATAAGTCGATAAACTGAATGATGTTTGATATCGTTGCATCTAAATCACTGATAAGGTAAACGAGCGAATTACATAAAACTTCTTCTGTTGTAAGCTGTGAATTGCGGTGGGGTTAAGTAACTGAAATTTAGCGAGGCGAGGCTTTTTTTTATCATAAAAATTACATTATAAATGCGGGTTCAAATTGGACCTGCCGAGTCCGGGGGCGAAGCGCCTGCGCCGCGATTAAGTATACTTAATTCCGTCTAAATGTTGGCCGTGGGGAATAGCTCCCGGCGCGGCTACTCCAACCGTGGTTGCAGGACCAAGTATTTTGTTTGGTTTGAAAATGGATATAGGGAAGCATATCAATGACCTATGATCCCACTTTTGTCTCGTCTAGTGCTCATGGTGAGTATTACGTACGAGGGTCTATCTATTTATATTCCACGGAAAATACACGGCGATGTTTAGACATTCGCGACAAGGTTCTCCTTCCCGTCCCGTATTAAAATCAGAATGTCTCCTCAAGTCAAGACACAAGTGCCATCTACGTAGGTAAACTCAGTAAACAAACGATACACGGAAAATTATTAGTCATTTATAAAGTGGCATGTAAGCAGTAATTTCTTTTTTGATATGACCCATACCATGCCATATGCCATACCTAGACAGTTGAGCAGCCGACATTCAACATCTGCTCCTATTTTCGAATTTACAAGATAAATATTTGTACTCAACGTCATTTTACGGTTGAAGGACAGCCCTGCAGATCCGCCAATTCACCGCGGAACCCTCGCGTGCGGGGTTCTTCCATGACAAGGCAATTGCTCCCGCACACTGAATACATTGTAAGTTTGGATTGCATTCGGTGGTTATAACTCTAGCTAGTTCATTAGCAGTTATTGCTATTGATTTTAATGATATACTGGATGAACTATAGAACGGTGGTAGGTAGAGATATTTTCCTGAGTGGCCAAACACCACATTTTATCAGAATGTGGCATGCTATTACGATTATCCTTTTAGAATTTCAAAATAGAATTAGTGGTGTGTGCTGGGTCAAAAATACGGCGTTTGGTATCCAGGATCCTTTGGGAGGGTGAACCTTCAGAACCCTTATATCATTTTAATAAGGGATCTTGGATTTTTGTATGGAAGGGAGTTATTACACAATCTTTTTTTGTATGATTTTTTTTCTAAAACCCATAGTGTGGGGTATCGAATGAAAGGGTCTATTGATGAAACTGACTCAGCCATCACATTACTTAACAGTGTTCTACGTAGCATACTTGGTCCGCCAATTTCGGTATAGGTAGCGGGTAATCCCTCGAAATGCCAGAATATCTAGTCGGGGGCACTAAGCATATTGTCAAAGTAGTTCGGTCCAGTCGATTCTGCTGGAAATACTTTTATATTATCCCTCTCACTCAGGTCAGGAATAGTTTTAGGAACTTTCTTCCTATACGAACGAAGATTACTCGTGTAACTTCTGTTATCTTTCCACTCATTGATTACGCCGATGTCTGCTTGCCAAACTTGCTGGAAGCTGGACCGCCTTCTTAATAACGCTAATTAGTCCAATAAAACTAGCCTTTTCTGGACATAATTAGATAACTGAAATTTTCTTTTTCTATGTCATAAATTAGTGTTAGTTATAGTTAAAATAAAAGGAATTAAACATTTCGACACTTCGCATAAAACTAAAAAAAAAATAAAAACTAAATTAAAAAAAAAAAATGATTTCATTATTACAGCATAATAAATAACTTAGTAAATGTACACGTATTATGCTATGACGCTTGCATTTCAGGTAAATAAATCAAAATTAAACTAATTGATCAATCGGAACTATTGTCAATAAAGAAGGTTCAGTAAGTTGCAGATATTTTGGCTTATCTTAACAGAAATTATAGGTAACTGTAATTTAATAAGTCATACTGAATAGTATATAATGTGTGTTAATAAACAAAGTGTATAAACAAAGATTTCACAGTTACGATTTTTAACTACTGAGAAATACATTATTATTAAAACGTAAAAAATAAATGTTTAATTTTTGTCTAAAATGTCTAAAAAGACGCAGTTACCATTTTGGCTTATCTAGATATTGAGAGCAGATGAATACTGTGAAAAAAAACGAACATGCGAAATTGGATCCAGTTTAATTTTGCTATTAGGTGATAGCATTTTAATGCACCATAAAATTATGCTAACAAGGTATTTGGTTAACTATTTCGCTTTTAGGAAAAAGCTAGATAATGTACGAAATCTCATGATTTTTATTTGAAACGGTTACCACCCCAGATTCCTTACATCACATATTTAATAAATATTTAACACTTAATATCAATATCCGATAAACTAATAAAAACAACGAGTTTATTAATTATGTCCAGATAACGCTAGTTTTATTGGACTAAATCGTTTCGTCTTTTGCCTTCGCAAGTTTGACCATGTTTTTTCTTACCGGCCTCAGCTTGAATGGTTTCCCATACGTCAGAGCAGACAGCAAAGGTTGCTCTCTGCACTCTCTATTCTATCTTAAAAAGTCCTCATTCTCCTGATTATCTTAATTGCAATTATTTTAATATCTCTGAGACTCTCTCTCGTAATCGCCAACTTCGTTCTACTTATTCTCTCAACGTCTCCAACTCTCCACTCCTCTGTTTGGTTCCGGCTATATGTCCGAATCTTTCACTCTGCATGCTTTGCGCTTCTGAAACGTTCTTCCTGAAGCTAATAGGAAATCACCCAGCAAGTTTTGATTATTATATACTATTACCCCCTTACTAATAAAGATTGAATAGCAGATGTATAGTTACACAATGGTTACTCTCTGTCAAACTATTTGAATTTGACATTAAAAAGAAAGTGACAAAACACTGTAACTATGCAGCTGCTATACAATCTTTATAAGTAAGGGGGTAAGTGTATAATAGTATTAAATATAGTATAATACTATTAAATTTACCGCATTCGTGGCTATCTTTCTGTTCCCCAAGTGTTGACTGGGAGAGAATGGTACATTATTATGATGTTGTATAATAAAGAGATTAAATAAATAATAAAAAAACGTGTTAAAATATACCAATATGGTTCATAGGTGCCTAATTTTTCAGTGGACAAAAAAGTATTGAATTTGAACGGTTCTATTTCTCAATTTCTCATTTTACTATAAGGCTGTGTGCAGCAGTAATTGATTAAGTTAATTGGAACGTAGATGAAGCCCTCGAAGTGGACGCAACTTATTTAGCCCGTGGGCAAATCTTGTGATGCGGCGAGACGTCTCGAGTACGCCACTACACTACCAGTGTTACTCGCTCCATAATAATTAATGTACGGAACATTAGGGCCACGGAAGACGGAACCTCATAAGTCCAATGCATTTGAAATGAGTTAACTTGCGGGAACACACCATGATCATCATAAATGGTATGACCGCGACTTTACATTGGAATGTCTACCTGATTAAGTTTCTCCAACTTAACGACATGAGGTGACCATTTGAAACCAAACGGGAACAAAGACTCGTACTAATTCATATTGTGTATGCACATAAAAATCTTGAAGTTAAGAGTCATTGAAATTACTGTTGCCCAAGTAAGTACACATGTCCAAGGCGGCAACTGTAAAAAGTTCAAGCTTGCGTCGTGAATGCCATCTGCAGAGCTCGTCAAGGCATGGGGAGCGATAAAAACGATCGCATCGCGCATGCGAATATCGCGTTACGTTACGACCGAGTCATACCAATGGCCACGAGGATCCACTTACACTGGCATGGTTATACGGCCGCACTAGATATGTTAACCGATACGGCCCGGTGCTAAACGCGATAACTAAACCTCGCGTCAGGACGGTAATCACTGACGCAAGCTCTGTATCTACGAGTATTTGTATAGAGCACAAAAGGGTAATGACACGGACGCCGAAATTCGTTACATAAAGTTCTCGCGGCAAGGTCAATGTCGCGGCGAACAAAGATCGCGAAAGTGGTCCAACGTTACGTAGGCTCGCTCGGCTCACACGGATAATTGCGATGTAATCGAGCGTAATCCATCCACGAGGCTGGTTTCCTTTTACGGAGCTCGCAGCTTGCCGCATAGAAGAACAGCTGAGCGGAGCGCGCGCACGCGCCGCGAATGCATATTGATGTGCACCCACGGCAAAAACGCGCATAAAATCGAAATGTTACGATGATAATAATTGTATGTAAATCGAACCAGTTTAAAGCAAATGTCTCGATTATGCAATTTTCGTACCCCAAGTCGCTGACTGTGCGCGTCAAGCTCAGGTTTAAAAATTATTTTCCACATATTCTACCATAATACCTAGTACTAATTCAAGTTCAAAAGTAAGTAGGTACCCGGCCATAATTATTGGTGAGGTGAATACAAAATACCATTTGGTTTGATAATAATAATTATAATCATCAAAGTAGATAAGTAATTATCGCCAAAGAATAAAAACACATTTTCTTAAAAAAAAGTTTTGCAGTCAACAGATAGAAGCCGTGTTAGAAGCAATAGGAGGGATTTTATAGCCCTGCTGTAATATTTTTCATTAAAGAGTTATGTGAGAAATGTCAACACATTTCTTCCCTGCTGGCTGGGCTGGGCTGGGCCAATCTGCCTTTCATTGCAGCAGCGCAGCAAATCGTATAAAAACCGAAATTTTCTTCTTGTGTATTCGGTCAGGTGCTTTGAGTTGTGTCACGAAAATAATTAAAAACATAATCTTGGATGAGTGTAGGCCATTAACAATTGTGAAGTTTTTCTTCTAAATTTCAATACTATTCTTCTAATATTTTAATTATTAACTATTCGTTGACTGTGATTTTGTAATTGTGAATGATGTACATGCCTGTTACAGGTTTACACATCAGGTTTTCATATGTTCAACTTCGTGTTTGTAATGTTTAATGTGTACTCTGTTGGCGTGTCTTATGAATAAAATAATAAAAATAATTAAGACAGTATAGAGTACTAGATTATTACAATATTTAAATGACTGTACAAGCTTTATAACATACTCAACGTATTTTTGCTAAATATTCAATTTATAATGTTTGCATGCAATAATATCTAATTTTTCATCGATTTCAATTCAAGGTGGACACATCATCTGCTTAAGGCACGTTACACGATAATCATAGATTGCTAATGGATATTAACTCGATAACCGGCGCACTCAACAGGGGTTGGTCTCGGTCCAACAAAGTTACTCCATTGGCACGCATAACAATTAACTATAAACAACAGTTTCAGTCGATTACAGAAATTACATTTGATCAAATCAAACGCTACTTGTTTTGTTTCACACGTGAACAAGTAATTTTTCAAATGAATGTTATGATAAGCAAAGGGATAAGAAATGAGAGTTCTGCTTGCATAACAAAATAATATAACCCAACCTAACCTAACCCTCGTGGATTAAAGATTAAACGTGACATTTACAGCTTTGCAATAAAAAATGAAATAAATGAATGGCTAGATCATTAGGTTTTTTCGCCATCATCGTAGTTGTGCATTTTTTCTGAACAAACGTTTATGTAAAGTAGCAGGTGTCTTTGGGTCGATGACGTTAGACCTTTCTATGCTCTGTCGCGTGCCCTAGCGCATGTGCGGAGTTCGTAACTATTACAGTAGGAATTAGTTAGGTGGGCACCGGAATTACCTGTCAACGCGTAGCTTTTTATGAGCTACATGAAACTTGGCTGTAAAGTGCAAGTAATTATGAGCTTTCGATCGATGGTGTGTATTTATGCGCTGAACAAAGTTTAAAATTAATTAATGTTATACTGAAAAAACTATTGTTTGTGATGTGTCTGCAAAAGAAGTTTCAAAATATTTCTTATTGCTGGGCTTCGCTTATTAGCTTTTTACTGTTGACCTATATTCACGTCAGCTACTGAAATGAATGAAACCGTTAATTTTTCGATAACATGCTGGTTATATGCCATCGGCTTTTTCATAAGCACAGAACATTAGTAATATGTAGGTATATGTTAGACCTGCGATAAGTTGTTAGCAAAGGGTCCGATTAATTAGTGGAACAGGTCTTTTCAACTTTCCTCGTCCATTGGGGACACTGTTGGCTTCCTAAACCGGCTACGACACCTGCCTAGGAGACCGAGGGGACGAAATTCTTTATGAAGGGTGTCTTCGTTTAAACTTGCCTTTGGGTGACTACGGAGCCTGTGACGGAGCGACGAATGGAATATTGTGAAAAAACCGGCAAGTGCGAGTTAAACATTTAAGAGAGGGTGAAGTCTTCAATAAGCAATCGTTACGCTCACTGCGTACTCTCAATTCGTTGTGATGTGATGGATTCCTTTAAAGCTAGCGGAAAAATTGGAATACAAATCAATAATATCCAATACGATGCCTTTAAATTTTATTAGCGATGAAAATATCGGATACATGTTGAATATTTTAAGGGAACAAAAATATCAATGATGATAATTGTAACCTAAACTTGGACACAAACAAGTTGGAGACTGCAGTTCCACATAAATATTGCAGGGGACGTCGACTCGTAATTATAAAGTGGGCGAGTGAGTCGAGGTGTCGAGATATCGCGATAATATCGAAACGATTCGTTTAACGTTACCGGCGGGTATTTAATCGTGGAATTTAATAAAACGGTCAAGAGAGGCGCGCGCCGCTGTCACAGTACCGATTTATCATCATTCGATGGGAGTATCGATATAAACGAAATTCGAATGCCCGAGAGATACCTTTTTAATAAGGCTGGCTGGAGTATTTCACGCTTCTAACAAATTGTAGTGCATGCAAGGATTGGGAAATAAGTTTTCAATAAAATTCATCGTAAGCGTCGCCGGTCACGGGCGACTTTTTGTAGCTGCGATAAACGCGGCGTTAATCGCGGCGATAATCGCCCGCGAAATACTTAGCACGACAATTTTACTTAGCCAGCGACAAAAAAACCGGCCAAGTGCGTGTCGGGCCACGCGCCATAGGGTTCCGTAGTTACCTTATACCATACCATATTTAATACCACCTATAATTTTTCGTCTGTAAAAATAACTTTGTTTTTCACAGTGTTGGTATGAATGACAAAGTTATATTTGCGGTTTTGGAAAATGTGCTATATCTCAAAAACTAATTACTATATCTCGTTCAAACCAATTTTGGTTGAAAGTGTTTATTAAGATCTACAGCATATATTTTTTTTAAATTTTTCACTCTCTTATTTCAAAAGTTAAAGGGGGGGGACACACATTTTACCACTTTGGCGGGGAATATCTTTCAAACGGTTGACTTTGAGAAAAAGTTGTCTTAAAAACCTCAATGTCATTTTTAAAGACCTATCTATAGACACCCAACACGTGTTGGATTGAAGAAAAAATTTTTTTTCAGTTTCAGTTCTATGTATGGGGAGCCCCCCTTAATCTTTTATTTTTCTTATTTTTGTATTAAATTCGTTAAGCGGTTAACAGAATACATCTACCTACCAAGTTTCAACTGTGTAGTCTTAATACTTTCGGAATAAAGTGGCTGTGACATACGGACAGACAGACAGACAGACAGACAGACATGACGAATCTATAAGGGTTCCGTTTTTTGCCATTTAGGCTACGGAACACTAAAAAGCGCCGCGATTATCGCCGCGTTTATCGCAGCTACAAAAAGTAGCTCGTGGGCGTTTACGTATAGAACTCCGTATGTTCTATTCACAGCGACAAAACATCGCTCAGCGATTAATCGCCCGTCAGCGCAAGTTCTTACCTACTATAATAATTCTGTGCTCTTTTTATCGTGCACACAAAACCATATTAATTACTGATGCGCGGCACATTTTAGACTAATTACAAAATAACGTTTGCACATCAGACGTTAATGAAAAGGGGGTGTAGTTTGATAGCAATCGTAAACTTCAGAAACTTGGGAGTCTCGTTTAACCTACGCTCGCCGAATTAATACCATTAGTAGCGTAGACCCGTTAAATTTTAGGAATTCAACTGAGTAGACGCGCCTGCACAACTCAAGAACTGTCAAGTCAGCCCAACAAATAACAATGAGCGTGAAGAAGCAAAATTAAACAATACGCCGGATAAACGAGCGTTGGGGACCTTTGAAAAAAAGGTGAAATCATTAGTTAGAGCTCAAATATTGTTCCCCTCCTTTCTTGGGACAATGTTACTTTTACAATGTTATTGTATGCATGTTTAATATTATTTCCGACGCATTGTTAAACTAAAACAACTTCGGACTTTGGTAATCACTTTGGTTCTAGTATAGTATTATAATTATCTGTGGTAAGGTAATCATCATAAAATCTTCTAAGGCAAATGGAAAGAACGGGAATTAATACTTTTGCATACAAAAAAAAACATTATGTTCTCCAAAATTAGTAAATGCTCACCAAATCCTAAACCGCCCAAGAAGATTTGGTGTGCATTTAAAGTCCGTTCGCTCAGACAGTGTCGCCCTTTTATCGTGCCGCCTTTTGACAACACTGCTAGCAAATTAAAAAACTGAACTCTGTCATTAATTGTTTGTTTACAGTTGTGTTTTTATTTTGTTTCATTTCTCTCACTCGCCTCCCGATTATTGTAATTGTATTAATATTGATGATTGATTTTTGTATGTTTACTTTAAAGAGATATGGAAAATCTATGAATAATACAGGTAGGTAAAGAAAGACTCCGTTTCGAAAATTAATTGGGATGAAGAAGAAAAGGTTTCTCCAAATATTTTTGCTAAATCTGTAACTTTTTTAAAATCACTCTCGCCGTATTTTTGCATTTTGTTTATTCTTGTGTTGTATAATTTTGGTAGCCGCACCATCCCAGCTGTCGTACCTTCTCTAAAGCTCCTTTAATCCTCGATATTATTATGTTACGTAATTACGTATTTAATATATTGAAGTCTTCAAAAATATCCATTTTACAAAAGATAAACACCACGCGATTTGCTCAATCCACAATAAAAAACTTGTACTGTTATGATTCTCTACAAACAAATACACCCCAGTCCCTAACTCTCACTACCTGCTCCAACCAAAATCCCAAAATCAGCTGGTGGACAACCGCCATCTTGTTATTTAGCGATTTAAACAATGGTTCACTGGTACTATATACTGGTAATTAGATCGATCATATTTTAAGTTGCTATAATTTATTCGATACCCCGACAAACTATCAGTCAAAAGAAAAATACATTGGCCCTACTATGATGACCATCGTAGGTCCCCTCGATACACGCCCTCTGTCGGCCGATCGTATCGGAAGCAGTAGAAATGCAGTGGGATTATGCAGCAATCTGCGACCGAATGGGGAGGGCCCTACAATGTATCGTGTTGCCAGGATTAATTGGTGTTTACCCCCGTCTCGGGCAAATATTCCAGAATTATATCACGCGAAATTAGTAGCAGCCACTGTAATGCCAAATTAATAGTAACCTGCAACCGCACGGAAAGGTACAATCTTGTGGTTAAATTAAGGGAAGTGCAAAAAATAACTACATACATGAAAGTTATTTACTACTACGTCATACAAATAATACCTTTTTACCATCGCCACTCAAAAAAGTGCGTCTTATTCATTGATAACAGTGAATAAAACGCGTTTTTATTCACCGAGTGAATAAAAGTATTTTGAATTTGGAACAAGCGCGCATCATATGATTTATGTACAAAAAAAAGAAAACGTCCTGAAAGTATGGAGCTATTCCGATAAAGCCATAGTTATACAATATAAAAAAAATCCCGCCTATTTTAGTTAGGTTCTTTTTAGTGTCTTAGCTTTGGGTTATTTTCTATCTATAGGTTCTTTTTAGTGTCTTATTAGCTTTAGGTTCTATTAGGTTATAGTTATACAATATTAAAAAAAACCTGCCTATTTTAGTTAAGGTTCTTTTTAGTGTCTTATTACCTTTAGGTTCTTTTCTATCTATTATAGGGAGATTAGATGTTCAGTCTGTGGCATCAGTCCTTTTTTTTCAGGGTACGATCATCAGGTCTGAAAAAAAATCAAAGTCTACAGATTGATGGTATGGACTAATGCCAGACTAGGGATGCAAATCGGTAAAATTACCTTGGTAAAATTCGGTAAAAAACGATAAATTACGTAATTTATGGTATTTTTCGATAAATTACGGTAATTTTCAGTAAAAAATGTATTTAAAGTACTTATATTTTTTTATTACAGGGTAAAATGTGCTAATCTGTTAGTCTGTTTGTCCGTTAAGTGAAAAACGAAAAAAAACGCCGACCTCCCTTTCACGTACCAAGCCGTAAGCTATTAACCGAATAAGATAGGAAACGCGAGGTGAAGTAATTATAGTCTATAAGAGCGTTGTCTGCACATTTTGCAACTCAGATAGGCTAACTCACTCACTTTTTTGAACTTTTTAAATAATAATAAATTACTTACTTGATTTATTTTTGGTGAATGATTTCAATAGTCAAAAGAATACTATCACGAATATTTCACGTACTTGGTGAAATAACAACTAGTTTTTGTACATTTAAATGTATTTTTTTCAACAAAAACAATATATGTTTAATATCCGTAATACTATTCTTTAGACGATGTATTGAAAACAATCACCAAAAATAAATCAAGTTATTTTTTTAAGTTCTAAAGTATGAGTGAGACAGCCTATCTGAGCTCCAAAATGTGAAATCACTATTTTAAGTGAAAAACTAAAAAAAACCTTAAGTGAAAACTAAAAAGTTCACGCACTAAGCAGTATAAAACGCGAGGTGAAGTAATTGTAGATATTGCTGAGAGTAGATAGATAGATGGGAATGTCACAATTCCTGCATTTTACTACGATCATCGCAATTGAATATCCTATTTTTTTGTTTTCAATGCTTAGATACCATGAATCAGTGTTGCTTTTTATTCTAAAGCAGAAATAAATAAATAAAAGACGCTAATAGTCGCTGGTAATTTTACCGTAATTTATATAAATTACGGTAAAATATCCGTAATTTACCAGCCTTTTCGGTAAAATTACGTAATTTTGCAACCCTATGCCAGACCGACTGATCATGTATTATCATGGTTGTTTTATGTAGTGGAAAACTTCTAATTTCATATACACTTCTAAAGTTTGCGCGCGTACAGTTCATTAGAAAATTTCAAAATTTCTAATTTCAGTATTAAATTTTTCTAATGTTTTAAATATTATCGGTTTCCTACCTAAATATCAAAATCTGATAACCAATAAATACTTACTATAGGTATAAGTACTGCTATTTGTTTTCTCGCAGTCGATGGTAAAAAGTAGAGTACACAACTCGTGAAAAAAAATTCATCTCGGTCCTTTGTATCCCTCGTTTCGCTCAGGATTCTACTCTTGGATCCCTCGCTACGCTCAGGATTCAACTCTAGAATCCTTCGCTACTCTCGGGATCCAACTTAGTCCCTCGAACTAAATTCCCTTTTTTTTTCACTTATTGTATAATCTACTATTAAATATCTAGAGCATCATAAAAAAATGGTTCAAAATGAACGAACGCAGTGCTAGTCATTATTTTAACATTTCACTGAGTCAATAATTTTGCTTCCATTCATATTGCATCTGGCGTTCGACAAACTTCAATTTTGATACACATTTACATAAAATGCTGCCACAATTAACAGAAAAGAAAATTAATAAAAATTATTCTAGCAACATTCAAGAAGATTTAAAATCAATTAACGAAATGGACAGCTGAATCGTCAATTAAATTCCAGTGGGTCGACCTAATACAAGAATGTGATTGGACAATGCGACAACGACCGTCTTGATAGATGGAGTCCAATAAAATAAATAGTTGAGTTGCGGTCCAAATCGTAGCTTCATATCCGAAAAGTGAGTTTGAAAGGTATTAGATATTACAGATATGTTTCGACAGGATCAGATCACAGGCGTACTGGCTGCAATTGCTGCAAATCTATTCAAATTGGAATTCAACGAGCAGTCTAGCTCGGAAAGGCGAGCCATTGTCTAACAAGTATTTCCCGACGGGATGTTACAATGGAATTCGGAAGACGTTATTCTGTCTGTCTCCATTCTACATAATTGTGATGTGCAAATTGTGAGTTTTGAAATAGGTATGCAGAAAAATATAACACTTAATCGACCAAAACTCAAAACTTTATAAAAAGCAAGATGCACGTTTTTATTATTGGTAATAATAGACGACCTTTTTGTAGCCTTCAATACTATAATGCAACATAGGTTAGTTGAGATGATGTCATGGATTCATTATGCAACATTATGTACCTATTTTAAAAACATCAGCACCTCTGGTTTTCGTTTTGTTTAACTGATATGCCTTCTTAAAGGAAGACGTCGAGAGGATACAAAGAATTATAGAAATAGAAAACAAATATATTCAGCTTAAGAGCATTTACAAAATCATAACCAGTAAAAAAGTTAAACTTAGTCGAATGGTCTCCAGCCTCAGCTCTTGCCACAGTCAATGTGTGACACTGATTTTCAGGTGGAGCTAAATAACTTTAAAGCGACAACACTCGCCAAACTTATCTAGAATGATGGCTTAGAGTTACCTTCGAAAGTACAGCCTAGTTGAAGGCTAACTCTTGTTCAGTAAGATGCATGCAACCCCGTGAACGTTTTACACATCTCCATGAATTACTAACTTCTTTCAAGGGCAAAAAAATCGTATACATAACACAATTAACATACTACTAACTACAAACTTAATGAATTCAACATCACTATACCTAAAAGGGATAACGAACGCAGAAACACAAAAAAGAGTTTTTCCGAGATATCGATAAAAATACGTCTACTAGGAAGATTATTATCGCCGTCTTGTTTAAACAAAGAGAAAGGTTGGATTGGAACAAAAGTCGACATCGTGCGTGACACAACACAATACAGCTGACACAAGTCAATTACGACGGCCAATGTGGGCAGATAATGGTTTTATTTATAACGCGACACTGAGAAAATTGTTTGCGCGATAAAGATGTCGTAAAGATTCATTACCATCAACTGTCATAAACATGAGTTATTCGACGCCGAATAGTAATTTAATATCAAGTTATATTAAAACAGAAATGTCAAAGGTGAAACAACACGACAAACCAAAGCAGGTGCTGCGCGTTTTGCAGCTGCGAACCGTGTATACCTACTAAGTTGCTTTTATCCGATACATATTACAAATAAAACGCCCCATAAAATTGTGTCCGAACATGCAATTAAACAAAACGATGCCAATTACAAGTTTTTTGCGGCAAGCGGACACAAAAAATACGATGATTCGATTTGATCTCAAACAAAGGATACCTATGGTTTCTCAGAATGCGTGCAAATTGCGCTTTAGGGTTAGATGAACCTTGAAATTCCAAGAACAATAACTGAAATCTGTATGATCAAAAATCCGTATCTAATTAAAGATTAGACCTTTTGTCATAACAAAGTTGTCTTGAAGGCATGAAGCAATAACATGAGTTCCAAAAAATAAGACCAAAATAAAATTCCATGGTAAGTTATTTTTGGTAGAGTATATTTTACTAGCAAATTAGTGTCAGCAAGACTTATGTAGGTTACTCAAATGTAAAAAAAAAGCAAAAAATTCGATACAGTAAAAAAATTTAAAAAATCCTAAACTCCCTTTATGTTATCGTTAAAAATATTTCAACACGCATGTAGGGTGTACTAAACTATTTTAGTTCTCGTGAGTAAAGTAGAAAATACGTTAAGATCAGCATTAACGCGACATTGATTGGAGTGAGCAATGAGCAATATGATGGAAGTTGAATCTCCGAATTTACTACAACCGACATTCTAGCTAGAACCACCATCTTTGAAATGGCAGCCCTGCCCATCTCGACTATTGACCACACCGTCACGTCAGTTTGTTAGCCCGTCCCGACGAACTAACCGATAATTGCATTAGCGAGGAACCAGTTTGTGCCTCGGCTCCTCGCATGCCCTTTGACTGCACTGATTCTTTCTGACGTGTAACATTAGAAAATCACCGTGGGCGTCAAATAGAAACCCGTAATCATCCTTCATTAGTTTAATGGCACACCCAAATCTTAACAGACATTCGTATTAATATGACCATGGAAAATTATCAGACCATTTGATCAGTGAAAAAGCTCAAATTTAAATAGAAATGAAAGACTATTATTTGGAAAGTCTGGATATTCGAACTTAAGTTGTTTGGTTATATTAAAGTTAAGTGTAAGTATAGAATTTTCCAAGGTTGTTCACATTCCACATTCACCGAGACTAGACTTGCGTGACCCGACTTCGTTCGCAGCAGGCTGTAGATCTACGTTAACTAAGTTGTGTTGTGTGTACCGTTAGCGACGTGGCGAGCTTTTGTGATTTAAAACACTTGTTAAAATCGCCGTTTTCGTGTTGGCTTTTGGTCACAAACAGTCACAACATAACATAACATTACAATTTTGTGGTGCGCATAATGATATTAAATGTTAATCTATGGAGGATCAACAAACCATTCGATCTATCTAACGAAAACAGGTGAAAGTTGTGTTAACTCATACTTTTAGGGTTCCGTACCCAAAGGGTAAAAACGGGACCCTATTACATACTAAGACTCCGCAGTCCGTCTGTCTGTCTGTCTGTCTGTCACCAGGCTGTATCTCATGAACCGTGATAGCTAGAAAGTTGAAATTTTCACAGATGATGTATTTCTGTTGCCGCTATAACAACAAATACTAAAAACAGAATAAAATTAATATTTAAGGGGGGCTCCCATACAACAAACGTGATTTTTATGCTGTTTTTGGCTCGATATTAATAACAACAACAGGTAGACAGTTGAAATTTTCACAGATGATGTATATTTGTTGCCGCTATAACAACAAATACTACAAACAGAATAAAATTAATATTTAAGGGGAGCTCCCATACAACAAACGTAATTTTTTTGCCGTTTTTTGGTACGGAACCCTTCGTGCGCGAGTCCGACTCGCACTTAGCCGGTTTTTTTTAAAGATGGTGAGCTATCTTATAAGTATGACACGATTGACCGATCTCTTAGTTTTTGTGCTAGAACTATCTTAAGTTAGATTTGCTTTTGCCGATCCTTCCCCTTGCGATTTTTCTCCATTAATCGAACGATTTCTACTCTGTCTCTGCAGAGCCACAACAGCAAGATCGATAAAACAAATTACGACAAATAAATGACAAGTCGATGCTTTATGCCCTTCAAACTGGTTTACGTAGTTCGCGGTGTCTCCATCGGTTACGACGGTCGCGGCGCACGCGTCAAGGATCGAACAATAAAAATATAAATAAACAATAATGAAAGTTGAACGACCAAGCACTTATGACTCAGATTCTACCTGACCGGACCAGTGTCATTACAAACGAGTCACTCGCATCACATCACAAAGAAGGGAATTCTAAGATAAGACGTGTTAGAATCCAGTTTACACCTCGAATTGAATATTTTCTACAAGTGTGAAATGAGATCACTGTCGAACCTTACCAATATGATAAGACTGTGTATACCAACTAGCCAACCACACATGGTCAATTTTACAATAAATGACATAACAGATATTGTCAGAAATATTATCATTGTCATTGCGATAAATCTAAAAATAGACAAGGTCAGGCTAATTTACAATTCGTCAAAATTGATTATATCGATTGAAAGTCAAAATGTGACTTAATAATGTTCCAAAATCAAATCCACGAAGCGAGTTTCCCCAGCTAAAGTCGGGGCTTGCGCAGCGAGGGCCAATGCGCCCGCGCACGCTTCTAATGACAGGGGGGAAGCGGGTGGGAGGGGCGAGGAGCGACCGGTCGGGCTGCTCGCCCGTACGTAGCTGCCTGAACCGTGTGTATTCAGCTGATACTCTGTCTGTATATTTAAGTATATTGCCTTTGATTTCCATACAGAACAATCTCATGTTAATTAAAACATTGAACACATTTTTATTATCAGTGTCAGCCAATGTAGATAGGTGAAATCTTAAAATAAACTTCGAATGATTCTTCCACTTTATTAGGCTACTGCCAGTGTTGAAAAGGCCCAGTCTAATCACAACTATAAAATATGAAATAGGTAGTTAAGTTTACAACTATAGTGTAGTGTCGCGTGCGTGTGCGATGCGAGGTGTGCTGCGTCGCGATATTTTTATTACTTTTTTTATCATCCGTCGTTTTTCCAAGCAGAAACGTGTACATACCACAGCGCGGCCGGGAACCCGTTCGGTGTCCCCCGGTGCGCCCGGTTAGAACTCCTAACTTTTTTATTTTACAGCTCACCCTTTGTGGCTTAGGTCCGCGTGAACGCCCTACTGCCAGCCAGCTCGTTCTTTTGTTACGTATAGTGCTCGTCAATTGTTCAACTTTCGCGCCCGTCTACGACTTCAAGTTTGGAAATGTTGGGAAAATTCCAACATAAATATTACGAGAATTCTGAATTACGTAACGTAGGAAAATTCAAGGATAGCGCGTGCGTGGGTGTTTTTATTCATAAATACAACTCTGTGTATGTTGTATGTAGGTATTGTAAATTAAAAGAGGTGCTAGAACGCAGTCTTCATCGTTACATACAACCTGGGAGCTTACTCCCGACGCGATCAAGAATAGTACCTACATGGAAACCGTTTTCAACACCAAAATAACAAATTATTGACGTTTGTTCGAACCTTATGTGGACTCGATGGACTCGATCCCATCATTACCGTCGAGGGGGCTGATTCTTGAAAATCCTAAAATCTAGATTTTAGATTCGAAATGCATAGGTACATTATATTTTTATTGTTTATTTATTGTTTTTTTTCCCAATTATAAGTTTGTATCTTGTGACATTTATTTAGTAAGTAATAATGTCATGGGGTGTGCAATTTTATGAATTTTTTTGTGAAGCATTTACCTACATTATTTTCTCAGCTGTTTAAATTGGTTTAGTAGTGAAAATCGCGCGTTTTTCTAACAATTTGTTATCGTTTGAAGTCAACATTGTACAATTGTTGGATCAATATCTAAAGTGCCTGTTACACGGGTGCCAACCACGTCCCAGCCAAGGTGCCCTGGTGGTTTACTGCTGTGTAGATGTAGGTTTACAACCAAATCACGCGTTTATTCTAACAATTTGTTATCGTTTGAAGTCAATATTGTACAATTGTTGGATCAATATCTAAAGTGCCTGTTACACGGGTGCCAACCACGTCCCAGCCAAGGTGCCCTGGTGGTTTACAGCCGTGTAGATGTAGGTTTACAACCAAATCACGCGTTTATTCTAACAATTTGTTATCGTTTGAAGTCAATATTGTACAATTGTTGGATCAATATCTAAAGTGCCTGTTACACGGGTGCCAACCACGTCCCAGCCAAGGTGCCCTGGTGGTTTACAGCCGTGTAGATGTAGGTTTACAACCAAATCACGCGTTTATTCTAACAATTTGTTATCGTTTGAAGTCAATATTGTACAATTGTTGGATCAATATCTAAAGTGCCTGTTACACGGGTGCCAACCACGTCCCAGCCAAGGTGCCCTGGTGGTTTACAGCCGTGTAGATGTAGGTTTACAACCAAATCACGCGTTTATTCTAACAATTTGTTATCGTTTGAAGTCAATATTGTACAATTGTTGGATCAATATCTAAAGTGCCTGTTACACGGGTGCCAACCACGTCCCAGCCAAGGTGCCCTGGTGGTTTACAGCCGTGTAGATGTAGGTTTACAACCAAATCTCGATACAAGCTGTCGGTGGCCGACCAAGGTCACCTTGGTTGGGAGTGTTGGGACGCGGTTGTGGCAGTTGTGTAGCAGGCACTTAATAAAAAGAAACAGTTATATAATATTTAATGTCCATTCACAGTATGCTACTAAATTAGTCCTCGTACTTTTGCCAGTAGCAGATCTCAATTCTCAGATACCTCAGTGCCAGTGCTATGTCATTTTTTGCGTAATGCGAAAATATCGATTGAACTCCGTGTCAATGTCAACTTATATAATATTAAGTTCATTACTTACACTAAAGATTGATTACAGTAGGTGCCGTTAACTGTGATGGAAAAAGAAAAGCTGTATGGTTGTCATATGATATAGCGACTCAAATTCTGTTTTTAAGCTATAAAAGCATTGGTTCTACAGATTAGAACTATATTTATTTATTTATTTATTTATTTAATTCTTCATGCACATTGTACATAGGCGGACTTAATGCCTTAGGCATTTTCTACCAGTCAACCTTGGGGTGATGTGGAGATAGTGATGTGGTAGGGTGCACAACCAGTATTAAACAAAAATGTTAAGATATACAACATGATAAATTATATACCAGAATAATTATATATGACAAATATGATATACTATACTTACATACATAAATACATAATATATACAAATTATAAAATAAAATAAATATACATATATATAATATGATATATACAACTAAACGTTATAGACGATTACTGGGATCTATGAGCGAGCTGCTTGCTCAGTAAGAAATTTGCGCAACTTAGTTTTAAACGCATACCGACTGGTGGACATTCTGATGTCTAAAGGAAGCGCGTTCCACAGAAGAATTGGGTGAATGAAGAAAGAAGAATGAATAATATCAGATTGATGAGAGGGACAGCTAAGTAAACGGTTAGAAGAAGAACGAAGGTTTCTATCGTGAGTAGTACACAGGTACTGGAAATGTGAAGTGAGGTAAGGGGGAGCATTAGGAGAGCTTAACAGAGTAAAAAGAGTGGTCAAGGCCCGCATACTTCTACGTTGCCTAATGGGTAACCATTTAAGCAGTAATCGGTGTTCGGACACATGATCGTACTTACGTAGATTATAGACGAATCGAATGCAGTTATTTAGAAGACGGTCGAGCTTATTTAGTAGATCTGCATTCAGGTCGAGGTAGCACACATCACCATAGTCGATAATAGGAAATATTAAGGTCTGCATAAGCATTGCTTTGATAGAGGTTGGCAAGAAATTCTTGAGGCGGTAAAGATAACGCAATACTCCAGTAACCTTCTGACAGACATTTGAAACTTGAACTTGCCAGTTCAACCTACAGTCGATATGTAATCCCAAATCTTTTACACTAGGGCTGAGAGGAATTAAAGTTCCGTCAAAAACAATGGGATGTAGGTTAGTCAAGTCCACTCTTGATATCATGCGGGGACTACCCACCAACATAGCTTGGCATTTGGCAGGATTGACGGCAACACCAAAACTCTCAGACCAGCACTTAATATGGTGCAGGTCCCTATTAAGCGCATAGATGGCATCATTAAGGTCATCAACACGTGTCTGGGCATATATCTGTAAGTCATCAGCATAAAGATGATACGAACACTGAAGTTTGTGTGTGATAAAATTAATAAAATATATATTTTTTTTCTGGCTGTCGCGTGATTACAATTCTCCAATATTCCATGCTGATGTTGTAATATAAAATATGTGGTAGATAAGGAGCCGAACTGGGGCTCGATTTTGTTCATGTTAACGTTACAATCGTGTCTCAATGTTGTTTCTATAGTGGTAATTCCTTTTTTGTTTTATCACCTTACATTAAAGCTTAGTACTGTTATATATTCTGTGGTATAAAGCACAGAATTAAATGATAGTTGGATTTAGACGATGTACTACTATTCTGTGGGTTTAAGGCTCCGTTATGCGAAATCATTTGTGTCTGTCTTTTTCTTTACGTGTAAAGAGTATGGAAAATAACCTCACTTCTGCACTTTTTCGATATTTTTCGTTGTTTTTTCATCATTATCTTTAGCACAAATATATTTCTTGAAAAAAAGTTATTGGAGCAACTGCACAGTACGTTAAAGTGTATTTTGATGTAGAATTCAATACGTTTACGCTATTATTTACGCCAAAAATATGGCACGCGACAATCGCTTTTGACGATATTCTGATTTTTTTTACAATCATCTGTGAGGTTTATACGCAATTTAATGTTTGTAGCAACTAGGTAAACTCTTTAGTTTGTCGTATGATTTTTTTGGTGGCTACAAGTTTACGTTTTTCTATATAAAGATATGGCCCGCGCAAACCATGTTTTCCTATTACCGCCCCTTAATAACAAGAAGTGTGTCAAAAAGCAATACTATTGAAACAATATTGAGACGCGATTGTCACGTTATCATACGGAATCGATGCCCTAGCTGGAGTCAAGTGTCGCGTTATCGATATTTGAACCCTGCGTTAGGCCCTTGTTATCGATATTTATGATACCGCTATCCCCAGGAAACAAAGTGTTTTTTTAAACCTCGATTAATTTAGGATAGTTAAAATTGTGTGTTTTGTTTTAAGAGTATTATTTTAGATATACAAGATCTGTCTGGATGTACATAGCGTCCGAATTGTTAGTGAAAAATAATAAAATTAAAAAGTGCCAAATGTGAAACTTTTCCAAAATTATATTGTCGGAGATGTTTACTAGTGTTTACGACGACGGCCATTTTGCTGAGTTCTGTTTAGCTGTCCCAAGCAAAAACATTTAATATTGGTTAGTGTAGGGTGAATATGCCTAACACCAGCCCCCTAATATCAGCCCCCAATACTTTTTAGCTTTGCTTTAATTAAAAAACAATAAAAATCGGTAACTGTTTAATGGAGCCACATCCCTAGTTAATCCTCTACGTTGAAAAATCACTATTACCCTGTAACGTCACCTACAATTCACACTATGTTTGAAAAAACAGCATAAAAGATCGATCGATGCGAACTTTGGGAAGTGTGTTTACGAAGGCAAGATGCTATATTTAAGGGTTTTAAGCTTTGATCCTAGTAATAGATTAGATATATGTTTAACGTTTTGAGATTACTAATTAGTAATTAAATTTACTAATTTTGGAAAAATTAAGTGGGTTTGGAAAAGTTAAGAGTTTGACTGGGTGATTTTCCATAAATTTCTATTATCAGCCGGGGGCTGACGTTGGGTATTTCAAATTCATCTTAATTTGCTCGTCTTAAGGTTGAAATCTGTAGTGCTATTAATAAGAATGGGGAAGATGTAAATGAAAATTTAATCAATTTTTTAGCCTTAATTAAAAATATAAGCAATTATAAGACTAACAGTGAAAAAATTTTGTTGATATCATTAAAATTGAATTTTTTATAAGCAAATCAATTTGGGGACGCGCGGAATCTGATTGCGTCGTTCGAGTAATGGCTGTGACGTCACGTCGCCGGTTGTGCGGCGGACAGCGGTGGCGGGCGTATGGTAGCGCGACACTTATGTGATTGGACAGGCTCTGTAAACTTACTTTCGTTTATTTCGATACTTTTGTTTTGTTATTTTATATTTTTCATACAACTAGTACATTTTTCAATAAAATACAGAAGGTTTTATAGAGTTCTTCGGATACGTATCTTTCGCAAGTTGACGTTTTTACAGGTAATTTTTGATGTGTTTTTCATTTTCTTAAGTTTTTATTAGGTCGTTATCTCGTTTATTTGTTTGTTTACTGGAAATTATTTTATACAGAGCTAGAAACTATGAATGGTCAGAACTGGAAGACAATGCAATATTATGGAATCATTTGAGCTGATCTGATGACGGAGCCAGAAGAAGGCCACATGAACTCTATAATAAATCCATACAATCCTATCGAGTTTGTGCTCAATTACTTTGTCTCGACAAGTACTCTGATGGGAATGGGAGATTAGGTTCAAGGTCTTATGATGAAGCCCGAAGAAGGCTACAGGAAATCTGTATTCAAACCATGCAAACCCATCGAGTTTTGGCTCATTTGATTCGTCTAGACGAGTTCTCCGTTGAGAAATATTTCTAGGATCTGATATCATTTGGAATCGTTTGATTTGCCTTGACAAGTACTATGATGGGAGATGGTTTCCAGAGTCTTATGATGGAGCCGGAAGGCCACAGGAACTCAGTATTTAAACCATGCAACCCCATCGAGTTTGGGCTCATTTGATTTGTTTTGACGATTACTCTGTTGGGAAATAGAATCCAGGGTCTGGTGATGGAGCTGAAAGAAGGTCACGTAATAAAACAGCAACTCATCCAACTTGGCCTCGTTTGATTCGTCTTTACGAATACTCTGTTGAGAAATAGTTTCTACGGTCTGGTGAT